>CM045761.1:115659937-116994662 GCA_025200525.1 Camellia lanceoleosa
TGAATTACTGGTAGGTCTATTTCTATAGCAACAATTGAGACCTCAGTTTGACTGTCCACTGATGAGGTAATCCACTGCTCTGGCAACCTCTGCTCGGATACACTGCGTCTTCTCAACCTCCGTCTGGTAACCGGGGGTAGGGAATGATACACTGGTTGTCCCTCGACCAGATCCTCATATCGATGGAGTCTGCAACCTCTTGTCCAGACTGCTTAGGGAATATCTGCTTGGTCTGAAGCAATTGTGCTAAACTACCTAGCAAAAAGATAAATAAAGCAATAATAAGGAAATACACAACCAGATAAACGGACAGCATAATAGCGTAAATAAACACAACACAGTCGGGTATAATCAACACGCAGTTGATAAGCTGAAATACACTATTCTCAAAGACTGATTATTATTCCCAAATCACTGTCCCCGGTTTGAATCGATACCGCAGATAATCGATTCAAAATCTTTGAATCGGTGCCCGCAGTTCGATACCCAAAATTACGAGCTGGTGCCCGCAGTTGTGAACTGATACATGCATTCTTATAGAGACGCACTCTAAAAGCACATAGCAGACAAGTGAGAGCCAAAACACCCCTATGTTGGGAGAGGGTTTCCCTGTCCTATTTTGTCAGGAACTAGGGTTTCACTACGCACGCAGTGGTTTCAAACAACCTATAAACGGGTAAGCAACCTGTCCTAGTTTGGAATGGTCACTATAGATTCCGAATATGCACTAGGTCGAATGGTCAAAAAGGGTGCCCCGGTAAAATCGGGGTTTGTGTTCCTGTCGTGGCAGAGCCCGCAACCGGTCAGCCTTATGGCACGCTTCGCAAAGCGAGCCTCCGGCAAACCGTTCAGGAATAGCATACGGCAAACATAGTGTCCTAGGCGCACCAATGCAAATGCAATGCAAAGAAACACATAAGTGTAGTCAAAACCAGATAACATGAGTTCGAGTCAAGTTCACAAAATCCCCAGCAGAGTCGCTAGAAACTGTAGACGTCCCCGAACGTCCCGGGAGGGAAATCCCATTTTGTTCATTTGGGCTCACTACAGTTTAGGACTCAATGTCACGGTCCTGTATCTAATCTCGTAGAGTGCAATGCAAGACCGATGAATCATCAAAGAGTCCAAATCCGGCAAATCATTTTTGAAAATAGATTTTTTTTGTGAAAGAAGTGCCAAACATGGACTGCTTTGCCAGATACAGAGTCGCCACCTAAATATTCTATTTTTGGGGAATTTAGGAAACCCTGACTCATTTGCCTAAGGCCACATGTCCATCATCACCAAAGTTGCCTTGGCTCGGGAACTTGGGTACGATTGGGGAAGGTCACTTCGTGAGCACCCCCGCTCGCCCGATCAAAGATCGGTCTCTACTAACCATGCTATCTAGTTTTGAAAAAATTATGCGTTCTTATTCCGGTTATTAGCCTAGATTAACTATGTGATGCGCACAGCATACAAGTGTAGACCGGGTCACCTAAATTGGAACAACACATCTCATGTTTGTTTTGAAAAAGGTTTGCTACTCACAAGTAGGCTAAAATGTGGATTTGCCACCCTCAGGTGGGCTTAGAAAAAATGATGATTTGCCACTCTCAAGTGGGCTTAAAACTCACAGTGAATGCATTATTTCAATTCAGATAATCCAACCTTCACCCACAGTCATTCAGGCAGGTATATCACATAAGCACATAGCCTCATGGTAAGCATGCTATCATGGCAGTCACTCACACACATGCAAGGATGCTAAAGCATAAACACTTACCGAGTACTCCAAACCAAAACAGAAGCTATGTTAGAAATCAATGCATGATCCTAATTATACAGAAATGCCTAATGCAACACATGCAAAAATGCAACTAAGATAGGCTCGGCTATTCTAAAATGGCATATGATGATGCTACAGCTAACATGTATTCAACTCGGAATTGAAATACAATGCAGTTAGTATGATGCACCGAGCCCAGTGCATGCAAGACAGATGAATGGATGCAAACATGCAAGCATAAGTGTGCTAACTGAAACATGCCCTAAACTAACCATCATAAGCTAGTAAATAAAAGGGAGAAAGACGTGGGTTTGGAAGACATACATCACACGCACGCACACTTATTACAATTGTACCCTCGCTCGGAGGGTCCGAATAAATAATACAGTCCGAATAAATAATGCAGTCTGAATAAATACAAAACCCTAATTAATTAACAAATTAACTAGGAAAGCAGGTAAATTAACATGCAAGCTATGGACCGCCTCAGCTCTGTTCCGAATGGTGAATGATGCATGCTTGAGTTGCTTGGCGTGGAAATCCATAGCGATGCCCCGATTCGCCTCTGTTTGCAATTAATTCCGGAACGCTGCGCAAAGCTCTGGAAGGCTATTGATTTCTGATTTGCTGCAACAGAGAGCAAGAAAGGGTAATGGCAAAGCATTTTCACATATGCATGCACGACCTCGATCCTCGTGCCACCAATCACGCATCTCGATGCATGATGGTTGAGGACTCGAAATGCACGACTCGATGTGATATGAATGCACATGAAAACACAACAAGGCCTAGACTCCATCATGGGTAATCCTGAGTGTCGGCGACTGGGAATTGAGACACGTTCCGTCACTTGGAGTACGAAATGTCCCTCGTTTCCTGTTTTTGGGCTAACTCCTATCCCAAACACAATGCGACTAACATGCAACCTAGCATACGCAGTGCTATGGACTAAAATGGCATACACAATGCACGATGGACTTACACCAACATGAGTGGACCGCAGCCACACCTACATCAGTGGCCATATAATGGAAATGAGGCAATCGAAACACATGGAAACATGCACGATACAAAGGACCGATCCTAAGGCATCAAATGCCACTCTACCAAAGCATGGCAAGGATGAAAGATGGCATACAAACATGCAATTTCCAGCACTGAAATATGATGCGCAATGGTCCCGAATCATGGAAATATGGCACCCAATGCATGAAAGAGGCCCCGAAACTCAAAACTAGGCAAATGCATTGAACTATAATCAGGCAAAGCAAGCATTATTTAATCATGAAATATAAAAACAAAGCCAAGGTAGTCCCAAAATATGCACACTATTGGTTCAAAGCATGGCCAAAAAGTGCTAACATGAAGGGCTAAAACAACATGCAACTTAGGCTAGTAAGCATGGTTTACACTACATGTATATGAAGCACAAGAGAGGTCACCAAACCAGCTAAAAACAGTAACATGGCATGTCAAATAAACCCCAAAAACCCACTGAAATGACGTCCATGCATGCAAGAATAGTGTGTTCCTTTGGAAGGCCACAAGAGGGGTTACTCTACACATGCATCAAGGACACTTAGCATAGAAAAACCAGCTCTGAAAATGAGTTATGGGGGTCCTAAAACCCACTAAAAAATGCTGGAAATGAAGCTTGGAAGCTTGCAAATAGGGGTTCCTTTGGAAGGCCAAAAAGGCCAACAATCAAGACAAGGAGAGAGGGGGTCACCCCCCTCTGATTTTAGCTCTCAAAAACACACCTAAGCCACTGACAATCCACTGGAGTTCAGTGGCTAAGAGGCCAAACCAAGGCCAATGCAAATGCTCTAATGCATAGCCCTAATCATGAGGAAATAAGGCATGCAAAGCGGAAGATGACCCCAAACAGAAAAATTCCCTTAATCAAACTTCAAGAGGGGTTCAAAATAAGACTTTTTTTACTTCATGGAAAATATCAAAAATGCTTGCAAGTAAGGCTAAGATATCATGCAAAATAAACCCTAAAAGAGAGATGAAGCATACAAGGAGGTAGGTGACGTCAAACAGAAAAGTGTCCTTAATCAAACTTCAAGAGGAGCTCAAAATAAGACACTTTACAGTTTATGTCAAAGTCCAAAAATGCTAGCAAATAGGGCTAAATTATGTAGCAAAATAATGCAAGAAAAGGGGAAATGGAAGCTTACCCTTGTAGCAACTTTTGGACCAAGTTGGTGAACCTTCAACCCCTACAAATCAGTTCCAATGTGCTGGAATGGATGGTGGAGGTGGTAGGCTATGAGGTGTAGTATAAATGACTAAGAACAAGGGTGTTTAAAGGCTTAAAGTAGAGAGATGGATGGGAAATGGGTGTATGCCTTAGCCAAGATTGTTCAACCCTTGCAAAATGAGAGGGAGGCCTCTCTTATAGAAGAGGAAAGCCATGGCTTCTTGGAGAAGCCTCAAGAGGGGGTCAAAGCTTCTAAAAGAAGCTTGACCAAAAGGGTCAAGCTTCCTCAAGAAGCTTGACAAAAGGGGGCAAAATTCCTCTGGAAGCTAAGCAAAGGGGTCAAAACCACCTTAAGAAGACCAAACAAAGGGCTAAAAACTCGGACACTGGGTCAAATGCTTTACAGCTGGCACAGCTATGAAGCAGTTGGGAAGCCCAAAAAGCAGAAGGTGCGACCAGTTCAAGTGGTCGGCCAACCACTTACCCTGGTCGGCCGACCAGGGTTCAAAAGGGTTAAGGTGAATTTCTGGTCGGCCATACCAGAAAGGTGGCCTCCCAGATAAGTAGAATATAGTTGCATGTTGAAAAACCAGAAAAAAAGTGACCTGGGAGAGAGAAAAACCAGATTTTTAGCAAGGTTCAAAAGGGTCAAGAAGAAATACTGGTCGACCTACCCATATTGGTGGCCTCCCAGATGAGCACAACACAATGATGGTATGAAAAGCCAGGAATTGTGGCTCAAAAGTGAGAAAAACCAGCTTTCTATTAGAAAAACCGGCTGGAGGAGAGAGAAAATAATTTTTGAAAGAATTGCTGGTCTCCCACCATCCTACCACCTTCCTAGCGATGAAAATAGGGTCCATACCAAAAAGGAACCATAACCGATGCAAAACGAGGGTTCAGGGGCCAAAACGCGCGGCCTGGGGCCCCGAAAACAGGCTGTTAGGCACCGAAGGTGGCGTATGACCACAAAAGTGGTCTCCCGGGCCACAGTGTCCCTCAAAAGAGAGGAAACAAGGTGTGTGCCAAAAATCGGAGCAAATGGAGGTAGTTAAGCAGTCCCGAACCAAGGCACACGGCCGACGGCTCCGAAAATCGAAAACTAGCCTCCAAACGTGAAAAAAGGCCTACGATAACGAAACGTAGCCTACGGCCACTGAAGGATGGCCTACGAGACCTCTCCCTCCCTTCAGGAAGAGAAAACAGGACTTGGTTCGCAAATTGAGGCAAAGCACAAAAGAGCCCCGAAGTCTGGAGGCAAGGCTCGCAGCCGAGACTCTGAAACCTCAGAGCGAGCACATTGTGCATCATCACGGAGTGATCAATCGGTGACGTCTGAGTCTTAAGGTCGGTCAAAAATGGGGTGTCTACACCTCCATAAGGCGCTTTGATTCCTCTTCCTCCATACATAGTTTATGCATTCTCAGATGGCCTCTTTTGTACATCTTGCCTCCGTAGATGATAAATTGAACGGCCAGACGCCGTATTCCCCTTTTGTCCTTGGCATTTGCTCCCGGCGGATACACCTCATTTTCCAGGAAATTCCAAATATTGTAATAGCAGGGGTTCTTGTCTGAAGCCTCATCTATCGCGACAATGGTTTCATAAGCCGGCGTGTACTTCTGTTCAATAATGATTAGATGCATCCTGACTCCCAATGGAATGTCTACCATAGAAGATAGAGTTGCCAGTACATTAGTGAATCGGTTGTTCTCCCTTAGCAGATGGGTAAATGTTAACTTTTCAAACCTTGAAATTAGCATATCCAAGACCTGTCGGTAAACCTCTATTTTCTCCTCTTTAACCCGCCAATCTCGGTTGGCTTAAGACACAACCAAGTTCGAATCCCCGATGAAGTCTAACCTTTTTGCCCCTAGTTACAGGGTGGCTTTTAAACTAGCAATACACGCCTCATATTCTGCTTCATTGTTAGGTACTTTGAACTAGATTTTGAAGGCTAATGGTATATAGGAGTCATCAGGTGCTATTAGCAACACATCGATCCCGTAATCGTATTGATTGGCTACTCTGTCAAAGTACATTGTCTACGTTTTTTTCCTTTATTTGCAGAATATCTTCATCTGGGAAAAAGCACCCCAGCATTTCATCCTCTTCTACTGGGTGATTTGCCAAGAATTCCACTGTAGCTGTCCTTTTAACCGACTTACGTGCAACATATGTAAGATCAAATTCGGAGAGAAGAAGCAACCGACGGGCTAGCCTACTCATAAGTGTTGGTTTCTGAAAGAGATATTTGATAGGATCTAATCTCAAAACTAAGATTACAGAGTGAGCTAATAGGTAGTGCCTCAACTTCCGGGTATCCCATACCAAGGCTAGACATGATTTCTCAAGAGGAGTGTAACGGGTCTCGTAATCCAGCATTTTCTTGCTCAACTAGTAAACGGCTTTCTCCACCTTGGCCTCGGACTCCTGAGCTAACATACACCCCATGGTTGAGTTTGTCACTGACACGTACAAAATTAGCAATTTTCCCGGTTTTGGCAGTGATAACATAGACGGATTCTGCAAGTACTACTTGACTTGTTCAAAAGCAAACTGACAGTGATCATCCCGTTGGAACTTCTTTCCTTTCTTCAGAAGACCAAATACTGGTTCACAAGTCAAGGTTAGTTTTGAAATAAACTGCCTTATGAATTGCACTTTACCCAGAAAGCCACGCACCCCCTTTTCAGTTCTTGGTGGTGGCATTTCTGAGATGGCCTTGATTTTGGAAGGATCTACCTTAATTCCTCTCTGTGTGATTAGGAATCCCAACATTTTTCCCGTTGTTATGCCGAAGGTGCATTTTTGCGGGTTCAACCTCAATCTATACTCTCTGATCCACTGAAAGAATTTCTCCAAGACGGTGTAGTGGCCCTCTCGATCTTTGGACTTGACAATCATATCATCCACATACACCTCAACCTCTTTGTGGATCATGTCGTACAAAATGCTGGTTGCAGCCCTTTGATAAGTGGCCCCAACATTCTTCAACCCAAACGGCATGACTTGGTAGCAATAGGTGCCCCACAGAGTAGTGAAAGCAGTCTTCTCCCTATCCTCAGGTGCCAATTGAATCTGGTTGTACCTGGAAAATCGATTGATGAATGAGAGCAATGCATGGCCTGTGGTGAAGTCTACCAACTCATCAATATGAGCAGTGGAAAATCATCCTTCAGACTAGCTTTATTCAGATCCCTGAAGTCAACTTAGACTCTAATTCTACCATCCTTATTTGGGAATGGAACAATATTGGCCAACCACGTTTGATACTCAGATACAAGCAAGAACCCTGCCTCAATCTGTTTGGTAACTTCTTCCTTTATCTTCAAAGCCAAATCTGGGCGAACTTTGCACAGCTTTTGCTTGACTGGCTCGGTCTCAGGGTCAAGAGGGATCCGATGCTGTACAATCTCAAGATTGATTCTAGGTATGTCTTCGTAGGACCACGGGAAAACATCTTTGAACTTTTTTAATAAAGCGATTAAATGCTTATGTTCTTCCAAAGACAGCGTGGACCCAATCTAGGCCAAACGAGGATCTTCCTCAGTACCCACGTTAATTGATACGATTTCATCTGTATACGGCTTAACACGCCTCTCCTCCTCACGATTAGCCAAATTTTTCAAAACCTAAGGAATTTCTTCCTATTCGTTTATGTCAAATTTTGAAAATTAAGATTAGTACAACAAGCCAAAGGCACAAAGAAGTAGGCAAAGTCCACAACATTCCCATTAAAAAAGTTTGGATCTTCGGTTATAGTGGACTCAAATGAAAAGCTAAAAAATGAACTGGACAGGACTTTGGTATCCAGGTTACCACTCCCAGAAATACCAGACTCAGAGGAACTCGAATCAGACTCTGACTCCACAAACTCAGTGGAATTAGATCCGAACTCACTATTCGATCCAGAACTGTTGATGACGCCTTGCTCAAACTTCCAGACCAGACGTGGAGCCTCAGACGCATCCATGATAAGATTGGAGAAATTTGCTGCTGGGTTATCCCTGATCATTGAGATAATAAAACTATCCCCCAAGTTGGTGGTCTCAGCTTCAGTAGTAGAACTTATTAGTACGTCAGCCAACGCTTTTCCCAATAGCTCTTCCTCTTTAATGTCCAAGTTTGCAGTCCCGCCTCAATCTGTGCTAGGGCTCAGGTCTGCTTATTCACCCTCCTCTTCTGGTAGCTGGTGTCCGAAAAAAATCTTGAACCCCGGATACCTTGTTTTTGTTTCCCAATCATACTAGGGCTCTGGGAATCCACAAAAAGAGAAGTTTTCCCTTTAGCAGACAAAATGTCCGTTCAAGGTCCCCTGTATTGGTTTGTACACTAACTCATATTGCTTTCCAGTCCTTTCACTTAGCTCCTTCCATTTTCTTGGCCAATTTGTAGCGGTAGGTTTGTATCCTAGCCCGAAAGCGTAAGGGTTGTGACTGATCTCCTTAGCAATAATACCTCTTTGTCTACCACTTCAGCCTAGTCCTAATTCGGGCATATGCCCCTGTTTGTTCATCATGTAAATAGATTGCGCACTTACATAATTCCCATCGCCCTCTGCCATGATGGTCTGGACCAACTAGGCTTCTACCAGAGAGAAACCGGAAAGGAACATGTCCGCCTCCCCATGTATGATTTCCAATAATGGTGCAGTGGTTCCCTGGGGTGGATAGATCGCAGAATTATCGTATACAGTGGCAATCCTACCTTTGAAGGGGTACTTTACTAACTGATGGATTATTGATGACACAACCCTCATCTGATGTAGCCAGGGCCTTCCCAGTAGTAAACTGAACGTGGTTAGAACATCCATGACATGGAATTCCACCTTATGCTCAGATGGGTCGATTAGGATATGGCTTTTGAACGTTTCCACAACATCTCAGCTTGTATTGTCGAAAGCCCAGATAGCTTGGGTCATGGGTGTAAACTCAATCAACCTTAAACCAATGGCATAGGCAGTCCTCACTGGACACACATTGATCGTAGATCCGGTATCTACTAACACTACCAGAATCCACTTTTTTTGACTTTCCAGGGTTACATATAAGGGACAGTTGTGGTTGGCACCCTCGGGTGGTAACTCTTTATATGTGAAAGATATCACCACCATAACGTCCCCAGATGTTACCAACGATACCAATTGGTCCGCAGTGTTATCGATATGCAGTTTAGTACCGTTCATTGCCTCTAATAGTGCTTGCATATGCTCCCGAGAAGCCATTATCCGCCTCTAGATTGATATGTCAGCCTGAATCTTCTTGAGCTGTTTCAAGACTAGGTTTTCTTTAACATCCTTCTCTTTTGATCTCTCAACCTCCTTTCCAGAGGTCTTTGGTTGGTCTAATGTTGCGGGTTTGAAGTACCGACCACTCAGGATCATATGATTGATCTCGTTAGTATACCAGGTGTCATTCGGGGTATCACCTTTCCAACCTTTGTCAGTTTATGCATGACTTAGGTTGATGTCTTCCTACCACTCTCCTGCAGTTATGGCTGAGCTGGCATCAGGTTCTATTTGGAGCATGTTAACATCACGCGTCCCATCATAATACCATTCTTCCTCCACCATATTCTTGGTTTCTGAATCTCGATGTTTCCGTAACATCCTTTTCCAATCACTGGGCTCCCAATCGACCTTTTTGGTAATTTGGGCATCACCCTCCGTTGTCTCGAGTTCTTCTTTTCTTTTTTCTTTGCCCTGCTCCAGAGCTGTCTTCACCTGGATCTCTTCTATCCTTTCCTTTTGAAATTATTCCAGTGCCTGCTCTTTCTCAGTCAGAGGTGCAGTCTCAGCCTTGCTCCTAACAACAATTTCCTCTTCTTTCTTAGTCTCTCCTATCTATTCTTCCATATCTGAATCTTCCTTACTCAACCATCTATTGCATGTTTCTAGCTGGCTCGGGTCCTACCATCCCACCTGAAGAATGCTTGTATCCTCCTCTTTGAAGAAGTATAAATCCTTCAGATCCTCTTCCAGATCAGCCAAATCCTCTTCTAAGTCAACCAAGTCCTTTAGGTCTTGTTCAGGCCGATCATTCTGATGTTGCCCCTAACTGACCTTCTCTGATAGCATTAATGCCGAAAAAGTCTAGTAGTCTGACTACTGGTTTCAGCTAATCGATGGCAAAAATGTATAAATTGGGATCGTACTCCTCTGTGAGTGAGACCCCCTTCTCTATGACACAGGTATCAGGCGACCCTGTCTTCAATGCATTATTCTTTTTCTCCAGTTCTACTACCATCGGTCTAGATTGGGTTTGTGGTGTTAAATCCATCATGCACATGTCTGTGCTTTCTGGAATAACCACCTCCAGTTTTGGTAGGTGAAATGAGGTAATGTATGTGCTAAGATTGAAGGTGGGCGGTAGTGTATGGATGTGGTAAATGTTTCTGGGTAGGGGGACTTAGTTGTGTGTAGAAAGTGGGTTGGTTGTTACGTTTCACTTAGCGGGTAGGGTGATGACTTTGTTGTCAATGAGATCCTAGATCTCATAACATAAACAGTAGCACATGTTTATGGGATGGCCATGTTGTTGGTGGAAGATACAATACTGAGTAGGGTCATGTTTGGGTGGCAATGGGTCTAGAAGTGGATGAGGATCGAGAGGCTTGAGATGCCCTTTTTTGCATTAATAGCTTGAGGGTGTGGGTTGGGCTCATATGGAGGGGAGTAAAAATTCCAGGGTGGACCGATACTTTGTGAAGGTTGTGAGGTTGTGGCAGTAGTAAAGGGATCAACCATCTTGGCCATTGAAACAATAGTACTGACATCTGCAGGTCGTGAAATAGTACTACTGCTAACATCGGTACTCCGAGAGAATGGCCTTCTTACGGGTTCGCTTGCTCTATGGATAACACCTTTTTTGAATGCACTCTCAATCTGGACCCCCAGCTCATGTAAGGAAGCAAATGTGGATAATGGTGCCACTATCATCCTTTGTAGCATGTCTGGCTCAAGGTTCTGGACCATTAGTCAGATTTGTTCTCTTTCGGCAGGTCTATTTATCATTAGGGCTACCTTGGCTCACCACCGAGCGACAAAATCGACGAATGATTCTTTGGGGTTTTGGGTAGTAGCCTCCAGCTCACTAATGGTTACCTCTATATAGGTGCTATATGAATATTGATTAACAAACGCCTCAGATAGCTCCTCCCAAATCCGCTTTGTTCAATCTTTCAATTTAGCATACCAATTGGCCGCCACATCAGACTGGGTTCTCCCAAACAAAGAAAGCTTTTGTCCCCTAGACAAACTGATGGGCCTCAATACATCTAAAAACAACCGGACATGCACAATCGAATCCCCACTCCCATCGAATCTATCGATGTGGGGCATCTTAAATTTCTCCGGTAATCTGATTGAAGCCTCAGTGTACCCATCTTCGATATCTGGAATGGAGTTGAAGCCCTAGGATTTCTTCAATGCCTTCTCCAATCTAGCAATCTTGACTAAGGCCGGATCAATTTCATTGATATCAACAGGAAAGATTCCTGCGGGGGGTTGAACCGGAGGCCTATAAGCCAGAGCCAGGGGAAACATGTCCTGAGGAACTGGGACTGGAAGATTTTCAACCGGCGGGGGTAGATCCGGGTTTGGCTGAGCAGCCGAGATATGATGCACGATTGATGTGGATGCCCGGACGTACATCGTAGATCAGCAATAATTTCATCTTGTGCAGCCATCCTTTGGTTTATAGTGTCCATGGTTCTTTGGAAAGCCGCCACCATGGCAGCAAATTTCTCCGCATTCTATGCTATATTCTGTGCCATTACTAGTCTGGGTGAACTAGATGTTGGTGAACTAATTGAGTGAGAACAGATAGGCATTTGCAGAGTGCTTTGTACTGGTACTACTGACTGTCTGTTCCTTTTTCGTTGGGTAACTAGCATAAGTGAGACCAACACTAGCACGCCACTAACAAGGTCATGAGCTTTGCAATGCCTGCCAAAGTGAGTACACACAACTTGGGGAATATCGGGTCTTTCTAAAGCTATGATGGTAAACTACCTAGCAAAAAGAAAGAAAGAAAAACATAATCAAAATCGGACAGCACTTCAACCGCAATTCATAGTAGTCATAACACACAGCTGAACTATAATCCCTGTTGAACTATATTCTCAAACTCATACTAATATGAACCACCCTATATAGTCTCACTAAAAAGCACATACCAAGTAAAAGAACCAAAACACCCTTATGAGGGGGTAGGGTTACCTTGTCCTAGATTCTTGGCATGATCTAGGTTGCACTATTTCAAACAACGAGTTTCACAACATCCTTCAAATGGGTGGCATCTTGTCCTAAGTTGGAACAGTCACTATAGCTTCACTATATGTAACTAGGTCAAATGGTCAAAAGGATACCACAACAAGATTACCTAATATACCTCTCACACCTAACACTGAGAAGTGAAAGGTGGATCAAGTGGTACACTGGTAATCCAAATCCAAGGGTTGTGTTTCCAACATGGCAGAGCCCATGACCGGTTAGCCTTTTGGCAAGCTTTGGGCTAGCCTACGGAAACTACCCAGGAATAGCAGATGGAAAACACAGTGACTTAAAGTAACCATGCAAATGCAATGCAAAGAACATATAAGGGTAGATAAAATTTCACATCATGAGTTTGAAGTCAAGTTCTCTAATTCCCCAGTAGAGTCACTAGAAGCTGTAGCTTGCTTTTCGTGCTCCTTTCAAAAGATGAATAGCCCTATGGTTCGAACTCCTGTGGTTCTGAATTTGATTTCACAAGTGCAATGTGAAATAGTGAAAACATAAAAATAGTCCAAATCCGAGAATTCTTTTGGAAAATCGATGTTTGAATGAAATGCCAAAAATGGACTGCTTTGCCAGAATTCATTGTCACCACCTAAATATTTTTTGAAAATTTAGGAAACCCAAGACTCATGCCAAAGGCCATTAGTCCGTCATCACCAAAGTGTCTCGGCTCGGGAACCTAGGTAAGAGAGAGGAATGTCATGAATTGAGCACTCCACTTGCCCGATTAAAGATCGACCTCCACTAATCATGATGTGATTTTTACTTACATTATATGCACTTCCTCCAATTATTAGCTATTTTTTACTATGTGACGCACACACAAATATAAACTAATTTGCAAGAATTGGAATATTTGATTTCATGTTTTATTTGAAGTTGTTTTCTAAATTTGCCACTTGAAAAAGTGGGCTTAAGATGGACATTAATCAAACTATTCCAATTCAAGCAACTAGCCTTCATCCACAGGCATTCAAATAGTTATGTTATTTAAGCAATTAGCCTCATGGAAGTATGCTTTGGCATGGTAACACAAACATTCGAGGCAAGATGCTAAAACATAAAATTACTCACCTAGTACTCCGAGCCAAAACAAAGCAAAATAATTAGAAAAATATGCATGCTCCTAATTAATGCAATATGACTAAATGCAACGCACACATTATGTATTTTTATAGGCTTGGCTATGAGCATGGCATATGATTCCATTCAAGACATACAATAAAGCACATATTCATGTAATGAATTTGAACATTGATATTGGGTTAGTATGATGAGCCGAACCTTGGATGCATGCAAGACAATGGATGCAACGTATAAGAATGCTAATTTGAAAAATGATGTTCTATTCTAACCATCGTAAGCAAGTAAGTAAAAAAGAGAAAAATGTGGGGTTGGAAGACATACAACTTATTACACATTTGCCCTCATGCAAGAGGGTGCAAATCAAAGTCCGAAAGTCCAAATTAAACTAATTATTACAAAACCGAATGAATAAATAAGCAAAGAATTAACTAGCTAACTACTCTATTACAACAATGGCAATCATGAGAAGTAAACTAACTATCTACGTTAATTAGCTATAACAATTACAAATAAACAACAATGATAATTACAACACTAATAATTAACAAGACTAATTGTAACAACAATAATAATTACAACGCTAATAATCGAAGCATTAATCTACAAGACTGAGGTAAGCAAGGATGCACAAGGGTTGCATGCACAGTGTCCAAGAACGACTCTATCTTTCTAGGCCTGTTCTGTTTCACCTTTAGCCACTGCCCTCTATTTTTTACAAAACATACTGTTGACCAAACATTGATGGTTGGCCGTGCCTCAATGAGGCCTGACCGGGCCTTAAAAGGGCTGATCGTGCCTTAATTTCATGCAAAATCCTATTTTGTGCTCTGAAGTGAAAATAGAGCAGACAGAGTTATTCTAGACTCTGTTTGTCCCTCTCATACTTCTCTATCATGGGAAAGCCTTGAGAGAAGGTTGGAATCGTTTCCAAAACCATCAGTGAGCAAGTTGATTGCTTGATGATTTCGGGCACAATTTGGACAAAGACCAATAAATCCAATGAACAACAACCAACCCTCCCTCCCATGATGGAGCAAACTCAAAGAGGGAGGTAGAGATGCTTCAAGGTTCATCAAAACATCATCAATTGATGTAAAACAATCCTTGAAACAGTGGACTCGGCATAACATCCGGCTGAACCCCAAGTACTATAACTCATTTTTCTTTATGTGGGTTAGTTCATTTTAAGCCCAATTCATTAGTCTTTGCCATCCTTTAATCCATTAAATGAAAGGTGATTATTACGTCCACTAATAGATTACGTCCACTAAGTGAGAAACATGTCAAATGGGAGGTGATTCTCAACATGAACAAGAGACTATGTGATACCCCTATTCTGTATTATGAAAATTGGTCCTTAATCTGAATGTGATTACGTGTTTAGCATGATTTTATGTGCCATTACGTGAATATATGTAATTTTGAAATTCTATCTGTTCACCGTAGGAACATCTGTTTGAATAATCTGCTTTGGAAATTAATTGAGGGCCTTGTCGACCACGGAACCCGAAATTGATTACGCCATTGCGTTTGACATAATTTTTAGAGCCTACGGTGAAATTTAAATGAAAAATTTATTCAAGTCAGATTAAGTCGATTAAATTGATAAATTGGTGCCCAATTATCCTATATTAAAATATTGTGACTTAGTGGGGGCCTTATTATATTCAATCCTCTCTTTGATTCACCTTGGCTGATTCTAACAAAGGAAAGGGAGAGAGGGAGTCGGGTAGAGAGAGAGAAAAGAGGAGAGTTAGGTGTTTGGCTCAAATTTGTGTAGAATTGGGGAAATTAAACTCAAGAAGTTGCTATAGTTTGGAAGATTAAGCCTCGAGGTAAGCATTTGATTCTTGAATTCATGAGTTCAATGTGTAATCTTGTGTATTCAAGGGTTGTTTGTGATCAAGATCATGATTTAAATTAATTTGTTGAAATTGAGGCTTGATATGTGCATGCATGTAATGAACTCCCATGAAATCACAAATCTAGCTTGTAATTTGTAAAATTGTGAAAGATTGGTAGTGTAATCCCACATGCAAGCGTGTCTTTGTCAAATTTTATGGGAATGAGCACTAATTGCATTATTTGAAATGAATATGAAGTCAAAAAGAGCATGCATGTATAAATCATGGGAGTATAAGTCTTGGATGTTTGAATTTGAGCATATTGGAGATGAGTTGTAATATTTTGGGCCATGCATGCCAATAAATCATGAAATTGAGCTTCAAAATGTGGTAATTCAATGTTTGTACCGTGT
This sequence comes from Camellia lanceoleosa, assembly GCA_025200525.1. Lineage (NCBI taxonomy): Eukaryota > Viridiplantae > Streptophyta > Magnoliopsida > Ericales > Theaceae > Camellia > Camellia lanceoleosa. The sequence goes on from CM045761.1 coordinate 115,675,536, forward strand.
TAGTGCACATTTATATGAATTTTGGGTCAAAACCATGCATTTGAGGCCTTTGAATTTGAAGTTGAAGCTCAAGAGCATGTTCTGGGTTTTCCCGAAAATTGAGGTCCGCTCGAGCGGGGAAACTGCCGCTCGAGCGTAAATTTCGTGCTCCCAGCACTTTTTGCTGAGTTGATGTCCGCTCGAGCGGGGAGCTTTTGTAGATAGGCCTTCCGCTCGAGCTCTCTATTTCACGCTCGAGCGTAATTTTCATGCAACCAGTACTTTTGCAGACCTTAAGGGTCCGCTCGAGCGGGTAAGTCCACGCTCGAGCGGGGACCCTGTTTTATGAAGTTTTGTTTATGCGTTCCGTGTTTCGTTTTCCAATCTCTTTCACTCATAAGCACTCTTAGGCATATGTTGAGCATTGTAAATGGGTTAATGAGGTAAGAATGAAGCTTAAAGAGAAATATGTGAATTGAAGAACGAATTGAACTGTTAGTGACCCTTTTGTGTTCATGAAATGTGTAGGGTTAAGCTCCAGGGCAAATCTACAAGCTGATCACTATGAGTAATACCGATATTTGAAAGCTTATCAATGTCCAATTGTTTATTCCCTTATAAGCTGTATGAATTGCTAATTGGGATTGTGGACAAAAGTCTGATATGAATGAATAATTGGACCAAAGGTTGTTTTGATAGAAATGATTGAACCAAAGGTCGTTTTGATAGAACTGAATGGACCAGAGGTTGTTTGGATAGAAATGAATGGACCGAAGGTCGTTTTGACATATATGAATGGACCGAAGGTCGTTTCGACATGAATGAGTTAGCCAAAGGCCGTTTTGACATAAATGGGTGGGCTGAAGGCCATTTTGACAGAAATGAATGGGCCGAAGGCCATTTGACATAAATGAATGGACCGAAGGTCATTTTGACACAAATGTATGGGTCGAAGGCCGTTTGACATAAATGAATGGGCCGAAGGCCGTCCTGATAAAATTGAATAGGGCGGAGGCTGTTTTGACATGAATGAATGGGCCGAAGGCCGTTTTGACAGGAATGGAAATCTGATTGGGCCAAAGGCCAATATGTTTAGAACTACAGCCATTTGATCTGAATTTGGTACAAGTATATATATATATATGTTAAGCAGAAATATGCATTGGGCCCAAGGCCGTTCGGGGCATGTTGTTCTTCATATTGCTTATGTAACTTATGTATTCGATATTATTCACTGGGCTATCGCTCATGCTCATTCATGTGTCTGTAGGTGAGCCGCAAGCAGTCCAAACCCAGCCCCAGTGAAGTCTGCCAGAAACAACATGAGTTTTGGAGAGTCAGCCTTGTGTCTCACGTGCGAGACCCATCCTTGCCATTTTGTTATATAATTATATTTTGTCTTGTTGGCAAGGACTTTGTGTACATTTGTATATAGTCTGTTATGGGTTGGCTCAGTTTAGATGATCCTGTCTGTAAAGAAGTTTATGCTACTATACTATAACGTGGGTTATTAACGTATATGGGTATGTTTTGTTTGATGTGCATATAAGCATGGCTCTATGGACAAAGTTTTAAATTTTTGTTTTCGTTTGGCCCCTTTACTCTTACAAGTTATGTTAGTTTTGGTCTGAGGCCGTAGGTAATCACAGGATTACTGGCCGGTTATGTCCTTAACCCATAGGGGCGGGTTCGGGTCATGACAGAGTGGTATCAGAGCACGAGTTAATAACTCACACACTTGTCCAAAAAGAGCAATAAGCATCTAGATAAGATCTAGATGCATTCATGCAATAAATATGAATTTGTAGGCATTGATAATATGCTTAACTATTTTGATACGAACTGTGAAAGCATGAAGAATATGCGGAAGTGTTTCGATTTGAGTAATTATGTGCCATAAGTTGTAATTTACTTGCATTGCGATTATTTGAATATGTGTGCTCTTAGTGTATACATATTTGTGAACCTTTTGTATAAAATATAATGCAAGTTTAATCAGATGGTAAGAACCAGAGGTGATGAGATAGAGGAATCTTCTACTGCCAGACTAGACAGAATGGAAAGACTGATTCTTGAAATGGCAGAGGCTTTGAGACAGCAACAGGAGTGGCAACAACAGTGGCAGCAACCACACCTGCCACCTCCACCTCCGGCACCACCCATGCCAGATAATCAAAAAGATGATCGGATAATAGCTCTCACCAAGGAATTCAAGAAAATGAAACCACCACAGTTCCACGGGGCATTAGATCCGTTGAAAGCCGAAGCGTGGGTCCTCAGCATCGAGAAATTATCTGAAGTGTTCCCCAGTTTAGAGACTCAGAAAGTGCTCCTAGCCACTTTTATGCTAGAAGACGAAGCAAGAAGATGGTGGATGTTGATGCGAGAAAATCATAAAGATGTGGATTGGGTAAGATTTCTGGAGATCTTTTATGACAAGTACTTCCCACAATGCGTTCGGGATAAAAAAGTAGCCGAGTTCACGGAACTCAGGCAAGATAGCATGGCAGTGGCTGAGTATAAGGCCAAGTTCACTGAATTGGCTAGGTTTGCACCACGCGTGATTGACACCGATTATAAGAAGGCAAGACACTTTGCAGGTGGACTCCGCAGTGACATCCTAGAGAGGGTGAATGTTCTAAAGTTGGAAACCTACATTGGGGTGCTTGACAAGGCCATCATATCAGAGGCTAATATAGCTAGACAAGCTAAGCCAGTAACAGAATGGAAGGGTAACAAAAGGCAAGACTTCTTTTTGAAGAAGAAATTTCTGAAAAAGCAAAACACGGGCTCTTCCACTACTTCAAATTCTTCCCGAGACACAGCTCCCATGTGCAATATCTATAGTAAAAGGCACCGTGGACTTTGTTACAGCACATCAGGAGCCTGTTTCAACTGTGGGAAATAAGGGCATATAGCCCGAGAGTGTAATTAGAATGGTGGAAAGATAGCAGTTGGTTCCACTGTATCAGTTCCAAAGCCGGGAAATACTTTGAGATCCGCTATTACCGGGGATACAGTGAGATAGGGGAGAGTGTTTGTGCTTGTTCCGAGCGATACACGGAATGCCAATGCCGTTGTCTCAGGTACTATTTCAATATGTAATCAGGATGCCTTTGTATTAATTGATTCTGGATCAACACATTCATTTGTGACATATACATTTGCATCTAGACTGAATAGACCCCTAGAGTTGTTGCCATATTTGTTGTGTGTGTCTGCCCCATCGGGGGAATCTGTGTTATGTGACTATACATATCGGTTTTGTGGCATGCATATTGAGGATGCTACCTTATATGTAGATTTATTGCCCATAAACTTTAGACATTTTGATGTAATTTTGGGCATGGATTGGTTGACCAAGTATTGTGCCGCCATAGATTGTGTAACAAAAAGGGTTGTATTTAAACCACCAGAACAAAAAGAAATCGTGTTTGTGGGTAATTGGGTAGTGCCTCCACCTTATTTGATATCTGCAATGAAAGCATGTAAACTGATCAGGAAGGGGTGCCAGGGTTATCTGTGCTATGTGTTGACTGAACAATCTGTGAATGTTGAATTGAATGATATTCCTATTGTTAGAGAATTCCAAGATGTGTTCCCAAATGAATTACTAGGGGAATTGGTAGACAGGGAGATAGAGTTTATTATTGAGACTGTGCCAGGCACCCAGCCCATTTCTAAGACCCCCTACAGAATGGCTACTGCTGAAATGAAAGAATTGAAAGAACAGTTGCAAGACCTACTTGATAAGGGGCTTATCCGACCTAGCACTTCGCCTTGGGGCGCACCAGTGCTTTTTGTGAAAAAGAAGGATGGTACTTTGCGCCCGTGCATCGACTATCAGGAATTAAACGAGGTAACAGTAAAGAACAAATACCCCCTACCCCGTATTGATGATTTATTTGACTAGTTGCAGCGATCACAGGTGTTTTCTAAGATTGATTTGAGATCCGGGTATCATCAGCTGAAGGTTAAGGCAGAGGATTTTGAGAAAACAGCATTCAGGACGAGGTATGATCATTTTGAGTTTCTTGTTATGCCATTTGGAGTGACTAATGCTCCGGCAGCATTTATGGACCTAATGAATAGAATTTTTAAAACCTACCTTGATGAGTTTGTTGTAGTCTTCATCGATGATATTTTGATATACTCTAAAGATAGACTTGAACATGAACATCATTTGAGGAATGTTTTATAAGTACTTCGGGAAAGGAAATTATTTGCTAAACTAAAGAAATGTGAGTTTTGGTTGGATGAAGTTGTTTTCTTAGGGCATGTGATCAACAAGGAAGGAATTTCAATGGACCCACAGAAAATAGAGGCAATTGTGAATTGGCCTACACCGACTAATGTGACAGAGATTCGCAGTTTTATGGGGTTAGCGGGCTACTACCGGAGGTTTGTGAAGGACTTTTCGAAATTAGCCGTGCCTCTTACCCAATTGACACGTAAAGGGCAGCCGTTTGAATGGAATGATGAAAGGGAATCTGCTTTTCAAGAATTGAAGACGAGATTGACTACAGCACCAATTTTGACATTACCTTCAGGTACGGAAAATTTTGTAATTTTCAGTGATGCATCTTATAAGGGTTTGGGTTGTGTGTTAATGCAGAATGGAAAGGTTATTGCTTACGCCTCTCGATAGTTGAGGCCACATGAGAAGAATTATCCAACACATGACCTAGAATTGGCCGCAGTCATTTTTGCTTTGAAAATCTGGCGGCATTATTTGTGTAGGGCAAAGTGTGAAGTCTACACGGATCATAAGAGCCTAAAATACTTCTTCACGCAGAAAGAGTTAAATATGCGTCAGAGAAGATGGCTAGAACTGATAAAAGATTATGACCTAGAAATTTAGTACCATCCTGGGAAAGCTAATACAGTTGCTGATGCCTTGGGCAGAAAATCAACGGGGAATATGGCTTGTTTGCTTACTGAACAAAGGGAGATTTTGCAAGACTTTGAGAAGTCTGAAATTGAAGTGGTAATGTGTGAACAGGGCAGATTGATAGCCGCTATTATGGTCGAGCCGGCAATTGTTGATGAAATCAAGCAGAAATAGAGAGAGGATGAGTTCCTCAGGAAGGTAATTGATGAATTTGGGACGAGTCCAGAAGCAGAATTTAGCATTGAAAATGAAATGTTGAAATTCCGGAACCGAATATGTGTCCTTGACATCCCAGAACTAAAGAAGAGAGTTTTAGATGAAGCCCACAAATCGGTATTTGTTATGCATCCGGGTAACAATAAAATGTATCGGGATTTGAAACAAACCTATTGGTGGCCTAAAATGAAGAAAGAGATTGCAGAATATGTGTCCAAGTGCCTTCAGTGTCAGCAAGTTAAGGCTGAACATCAGAAACCAGGTAGTCTACTTCAACCTCTCACTATTCCTGAATGGAAGTGGGAACATGTGACTATGGATTTCGTTGTTGGCCTACCTCGGACTTCTCGAGGTATGGATTCTGTTTGGGTTGTAGTTGATAGACTGACTAAATCTGCACATTTTTTACCTGTCAAAACTACATTTACTGCTTATAGATTGGCTACTATTTATGTTGATGAGATTGTCCGTTTACACGGAGTTCCGGTGTCCATTGTGTCGGATAGAGATCCGAAATTTGTATCTAGATTGTGAAAAAGTTTGCAGGAAGCTATGGGAACAGAACTAAGGTTCAGTACTACATTCCACCCACAGACAGATGGACAGTCAGAACGAACGATACAAACTTTGGAAGATATGCTTCGCATGTGTGCTTTTGATTTTTCAGGGGAGTTGGGAAGACTATTTGCCACTTGCAGAATTTGCTTATAATAACAGCTTCCACTCCAGTATTGGTATGGCACCATACGAGGCTTTGTATGGTAGGAGGTGTAGATCACCTATCTGTTGGACAGAGGTCGGTGATAGAGCTTTGCTTCGGCCAAAAATTGTGCATGACATTTCTTAGAAAATCAAGACTTTTCGTTAAAGGCTCAAAACAGCTCAAGACTGACAAAAGAATTATGCAGATGTTCGGAGAAGACCTCTTGAGTATGAGGTTGGTGACCATGTGTTCATCCGTGTTTCTCCAATGAAAGGCCGAGTCAGATTTGGGAAAAAGGGCAAGTTGTCGGCGCGCTACATTGGGCCGTTTCAGATTTTGGAGACGCTTGGTCCAGTTGCTTATAGAGTTGCCTTGCCACCGGGATTCGAGCAAATCCATAATGTGTTTCATGTGTCGATGTTGAGGGGTTACCTCCGAGACCCGTTTCATGTGATTGATTATCACCGGGTTACTATTGATGAAAATATGGAATATGCGGAATGGCCGGAAAGAATTGTTTATCGGCAAGTGAAACAGTTGAGAAGCAAAACCATCCCGATGGTGAAAGTTGAATGGAAAGAACACTACGGTATAGATGCCACGTGGGAAAAAGAGGAGGAAATGCGACTACGCTATCCACATTTGTTTCCCGACGAAGGTAACTTAAGTTTGGAGGACCAAACTTCCTAAAGGGGGGAAGACTGTGATACCCCTGTTCTGCATTATACAAATTGGTCCTTAATCTGAATGTGATTACGTGTTTAGCATGATTTTATGTGCCATTACGTGAATATATGTAATTTTGAAATTCTATCTGTTCACCGTAGGAACATCTGTTTGAATAATCTGCTTTGGAAATTAATTGAGGGCCTTATCGACCACGGAACCCGAAATTGATTACGCCATTGTGATTGGCATAATTTTTAGAGCCTATGGTGAAATTTAATTGAAAAATTTATTCTCGTCAGATTAAGTCAATTAAATTGATAAATTAGTGCCCAATTATCCTATATTAAAATATTGTGACTTAGTGGGGACCTTATTATATTCAATCCTCTCTTTGATTCACCTTGGCTGATTCTAACAAAAGGAAAGGGAGAGAGGGAGTCTGGTAGAGAGAGAGAAAAGAGGAGAGTTGGGTGTTTGGCTCAAATTTGTGTAGAATTGGGGAAATTAAACTCAAGAAGTTGCTATAGTTTGGAAGATTAAGCCTCTAGGTAAGCATTTGATTCTTGAATTCATGAGTTCAATGTGTAATCTTGTGTATTCAAGGGTTGTTTGTGATCAAGATCGTGATTTGAATTAATTTGTTGAAATTGAGGCTTGATATGTGCATGCATGTAATGAACTCCCATGGAATCACAAATCTAGCTTGTAATTTGTAAAATTGTGAAAGATTGGTAGTGTAATCCCACATGCAAGCATGTCTTTGTCAAATTTTATGGGAATGAGCACTAATTGCATTATTTGAAATGAATATGAAGTCAAAAAGAGCATGCATGTATAAATCATGGGAGTATAAATCTTGGATGTTTGAATTTGAGCATATTGGAGATGAGTTGTAATATTTTGGGCCATGCATGCAAATATATCATGAAATTGAGCTTCAAAATGTGGTAATTCAGTGTTTGTACCATGTTAGTGCACATCTATATGAATTTTGGGTCAAAACCATGCATTTGAGGCCTTTGAATTTGAAGTTGAAGCTCAAGAGCATGTTCTGGGTTTTCCAGAAAATTGAGGTCCGCTTGAGCGGGGAAACTGCCGCTCGAGCGTAAATTTTGTGCTCCCAGCACTTTTTGCAGAGTTGATGTCCGCTCGAGCGGGATATTCCACACTCGAGTGGCGAGCTTTTGTAGATAGGCCTTCTGCTCGAGCTCTCGATTTCATGCTCGAGCGTAATTTTCATGCAACCAGTACTTTTGCAAACCTTAAGTGTCCGCTCGAGCGGGTAAGTCCACGCTCGAGCGAGGACCCTGTTTTCTGAAGTTTTGTTCATGCGTTCCGTGTTTCGTTTTCCATTCTCTTTCACTCATAAGCACTCTTAGGCATATGTTGAGCATTGTAAATGGGTTAATGAGGTAAGAATGAAGCCTAAAGAGAAATATGTGAATTGAAGAACGGATTGAACTGTTAGTGACCCTTTTGTGTTCATGAAATGTGTAGGGTCAAGCTCCAGGGCAAATCTACAAGCCGATCATTGTTAGTAATACCAATATTTGAAAGCTTGTCAATGTCCAATTGTTTATTCCCTTATAAGTTGTATGAGTTGCTAATTGGGATTGTGGACAAAAGTCTGATATGAATGAATAATTGGACCAAAGGTCGTTTTGATAGAAATGATTGGACCAAAGGTCGTTTTGATAGAACTGAATGGACCAGAGGTCGTTTGGATAGAAATGAGCTGACAGAAGGTCGTTTTGACATATATGAATGGACCGAAGGTCGTTTAGACATGAATGAGTTGGCCAAAGGCCGTTTTGACATAAATGAGTGGGCCGAAGGCCATTTTGACAAAAATGAATGGGCCGAAGGCCGTTTGACATAAGGGAATGGACCGAAGGTCGTTTTGACACAAATGTATGGGCCGAAGGGCGTTTGACGTAAATGAATGGGCCGAAGGCCGTCTTGATAAAAATGAATGGGCCGGAGGCCGTTTTGACATAAATGAATGGGCTGAAGGCCGTTTTGACAGGAATGGAAATCTAATTGGGCCAAACGCCAGTATGTTTGGAACTACAGCCATTTGATCTGAATTTGGTATAAGTATATATATATGTTAAGCAGAAATATGCATTGGGCCCAAGGCCGTTCGAGGCATGTTGTTCTTCATATTGCTTATGTAACTTATGTATTCGATATTATTCATTGGGCTATCGCTCACGCTCATTCATGTATTTGTAGGTGAGCCGCGGGAAGTCCAAACCCAGCCCCAGTGAAGTCTGCCAGAAACAACATGAGTTTTGGAGAGTTAGCCTTGTGTCTCACGTGCGAGACCTATCCTTGCCATTTTGTTATCTAATTATATTTTGTCTTGTTGGCAAGGACTTTGTGTACATTTGTATATAGTCTATTATAGGTTGGCTCAGTTTAGATGATCCTGTCTGTAAAGAAGTTTATGCTACTATACTATAACGTGAGTTATTAACGTACATGGGTATGTTTTGTTTGATATGCATATAAGCACGGCTCTATGGACAAAGTTTTAAATTTTTGTTTCCGTTTGGCCCCTTTACTCTGACAAGTTATGTTAGTTTTGGTCTGAGGCCGTAGGTAATCACAGGATTACTAGCCGGTTATATCCTTAACCCATAGGGGCGGCTTCGAGTCATGGCAGACTATACCATTGACAATGAACCTTTGTAGAGATTAAGCCATTAAGCGCATATCTCTAGTTCATGTTTTGAATAATCGTCAACTGATTGAAATAACTCTCAAATGAAATAGATGAATGGCAAGTTGATTATTAAAATGAGGTCCATAAACGTGGAAATTAGTGAAAGAAAAGCTTATAAGAATCTACAACAAGCTATGTATGCAAACTTATGAGACAATCAAGCCAACCAAAGCATGAACTAACTAAGCAACCTAGGATAGCCGTAAAACAACCCTTAATGGATGAAAAATAGTGGCTCAAAGTGCCTGAAAGGAGCCTACAAAGCTAAAAAATAAAGAGAGAAAATAAAGCTAGTATGTAAGAACAAGGAGGGGTGGCTAACCCCTCCACTTTTGAAACCTCAAAGCATGATTTTTAGCCCTTTTTAAACTATGAAAAATACTTTAGAAAGCAAAGGAAAGGGTGTAAAAGCAAGGGTTTGAGCTATAGTTAAAGGTGCAAGAAAGAGTGCCAACTCTCTTTACCCTTTTGGTAGCTCTCCAAACCCAAACTTAAACACTTGGAAGAGAATCTAAACAACACGAAACTACAAGAACTAGATAGCAATAGATAGAACAAGAAGTAAAAGAGAGGATGACAAGCTTATACCTCTCAAAGAAGTGAGCTTTTGTTTATGAATCAATCTAAGTCCCAACACACTCTCAAGCTTGAATTATGGTGTTCAAGGCTCAACTAAGGTTCCTAGGCTCAGGTGTGTATGATGTATGGATATAGGATCAAGGTGATAGGTTTGCTCAAAAGGTTACTTGCACAAGAAGAAGGAGAAGAAGGAGCTCTCAAGAAGGTGTAGAGGCCTTTTAGGAATTCTTCAACCCTCAAAATGGAGATACAACTTCGGTTTTATAGAATTTGGGCAAGAAGGGTCATAAATGTCTTAAAAAATGGACAATTGGCGAGCTCCCACCCGGAACAGTGTTTCTCGCTACTAAGGCACGACTGGCCATCAATAGCCACGGTCGGCCCTCAATGAGGGAAGGCTGAGCCTCAATGTGTTTCCCTGTTTTCCTGCTTTAGACTCAGCATAGGGTAGTACAATGTGTAAAAATGGATTTTTGGGGTATAATCAGTGGAAATATGAAAGGTTTGGTATTGTTTCGAAGTTTAAACATAGCCCCTTCATTGAGAGAGCTAACCACGCATGACACCACTTTCATCATCGAGTGTACCAGGCAAAGCACTCAAGCCTTGCGGGCAATCAAAAATGGGGTGTTTACAAGTGGTCTATTCAGGACAACAGAGTTAAAATACGATCTAAACACATTTTGGCTCACTTTTTCGTACTCTTTCTCTCTCTATTAGCTTTTTTTGAAAACCAAACTTTAAAACACAAGATTTCATTTATTTATAGCAAGAATCCATCCTTGTGCCTTCAACAAAGTTGTTTTCTTGCTGAAAGATACATTTGAAAAAAATTAAATCGTGTTATTTCGAAAGTTCATTGCTTGGATCTTCATCTTTCACTCATAACCTTTGAGGTGGGAATATCTTTACCCTTGTATATTTGTAATTTTGTTTAAGTATGTGTGAATCTTACGGTGTAGGGGATTATTGAGATGGGTGCTATATACATATATATATGTGTGTATGTAAATGTTTATGTATATGTATATATGGATTTTGTAATGATAGTGAGTTTTGTTTGAAATTGGTGAAGGGTTGAGTATCTATCTATGAAAGATAGTGTAAAATGACTCAAATAAAGGAAAATTAACACATAAAAGGAAAAGCCCTAAAACTTATTGTGTAACCATAAAGATTGTTCATGGATTTTGACTTAAAAGGAAAAGGAAATTAATGAGTAGAATTGGAGTGTCCTTCTGATTCCTTGCAATATGTTTAAGGTTCTATTTTTGGAATGTGGTTTTGTTGTACTTTATGGCCTAATCGTGCAGAAAAGAATTAAGGTGCCTACTTGCCCGGTCGTGTGAGAACGAATAATGTGTGAATGCATTGAGGTGTCCAATTGCCAGGGCATGTGAGGATGACAAATGTGGAGGAATAGAGGTGTCTGTGGACATCCCCGAACGTCTCGGAAGGGAATCCCGTTTTGTTCATTGGGCTCACTACAGTTCAGACTTAATGTCAAGGTTCTTAATCTGATCTCGCAAAGTGCAATACGAGATTGATAAATCACCAAAGAGTCCAAATCCGGCAAATCGTTTTGAAAAACTGATTTTTAGAAAGAAGTGCCAAACATGGACTGCTTTGCCAGATACAGAGTCGCCACCTAAATATTTTATTTTGGGGAATTTAGGAAACCCTGACTCGTTTGCCTAAGGCCAGGTGTCCGTCATCACCAAAGTTGCCTTGGTTCGAAAACTTGGGTACGATTGGGGAAGGTCAGCTATGAGCACCCCTGCTCGCCCGATCAAAGATCGGCCTCTACTAACTATGATATCTGGTTTTGAAAACATTATGTGCACTTATTCCGGTTTATTAGCCTAGAATTACTATGTGATGCGCACAGCATACAAGTATGGACTAGATCGCCGAATTTGGAACAAAGCATCGCATATCCATTTGTTTGGAAATGGTTTTGATTTTTGCTACTCGCAAGTAGGCTAAAACATGGATTTTGATGAATTATTCCAATTCAAACAACCCAACCTTCACCCACAGGCATTCAGGCAGTTATATCACATAAGCACATAGCCTCATGGTAAGCATGCTGTCACGTTAACATTCACACTCATGCGAGATGCTAAAGCATAAACACTTACAATGTACTCCGAGCCAAAACAAGAAACTAGTTAGTAATCATGCATGATCCTAGTTCATGTTAAGATCGCTATTGCAACGCATGCAAAATGCAACTAAGATAGGCTCAGCTATCCTAAGAATGGCATATGGGATGTGACAATCCAATACATGTATTCAACTTGGAATTTGAAATACAATGCAGTTAGCATGATGCGCCAAGCTCGGTGCATGCAATACAGATGAATGACGCAAACATGCTATCATAAGTATGCTAATTGAAACGTGCCCTAAAACTAACCATTGAAAGCAGATAAGTAAAAGGGAGAAAGAAGTGGGGGTTGGAAGACATGCACACACTCATGCACACTTATTACAAAATTCGCCATCTCGACGGAGGGTCCGAATAAATAATACAAATTGAATAAATAATTAACTACCCTAGCTAATTAAATATTACAAAACCCTAATCAATTAATAAATTAATTACAAAAGAAGGTGGCCACAGCCCGCCTCGGAATGCTTGAATAATGCATGCTCGATCGCCTCACTCGGAAACTCGTTACCATGCCACTGTTGCCTCTATTTACACTGTTCTGCACCTCTAAGAACTGCGAAAATACTTGTGATGCTTCTGGAACACTCCCATAGCACTGTGGGATGTCACCGGCCATAATTCAAGTCCACCGGCCACTGGAATATAGGTATCAACCAAAAGTGGGATCACCGGGTAGACTTTGACAGCCGGCCGGCACTAAAAGTGGCCGACCGGCCATTTCTTCCTGTAGAGCACTGGTTTTGCTGCAGTAGAGGACAGACAGTGCATGGCAAAGCATTTTCAAGACAATATGTGCATAGCCACCCTCCCTATCGTGTAATGAACTCAAGGGAGTATGGCCCTCGGTCCTCGGGCCACCAATCACGCATTTCGATGCATGATGGCCAAAGGTACCAAGTTTGCAAATCAATGTAAATGAATGCAACAAGACAAATGAATGCTACACACTCTATCATGTTGAGATCAAGAGTGTCGGCGACCGAGGATTGAGAAGTGTTTCGTCACTTTAAGTATGAACACACCTCATTCCTCATGTTTGGTTTGACAGCCCAAACGAAACATAATGCAATGCATGTATGCGATATGGCTCAAATATGCAATATGGCTCAAATATGCAAAATGGCTCAAGTATGCAATATGAGGCTAAGTAGCAAAGCATGCCAAATGCAATGCAACCTACACATGCAAATGTACAATGTGCTAAGCATGCAAGATGCAATGCAATGCGATCTAACATGTAAGCTAAGCTAATGTAACAAGAACATGCAAACATGATATAATGCAAGCATATAACGAGATGTGACATGATGCAACATACCAAACATGCAACTCTGTACAAGGATGGACTTAAATCGAAATGAGAGGACCTCAGCCAATCCTAAAACAGTGGCCAAAATACCAAAAATAAGGCACCAAAATACAAGATAAACATGCACATATGTTGGTCCATCGATTAGGCCACAATGCACAACCTTCAAACATGAGCGAGATGTGATAAATATGAGGATATGGCATTACAATAAACTCTGAAATCACATGAAGAATGATGCCAAATCGACTACACAATGCAAACATGGCATGTTAATGAAGTTAAAGCTCAAAGCTAGCTACGAGACTTGAACCATGACTATGTCAACCAAGCCTCAAATGGTCAAAGCGACTCAAAACAGTCCCGAGGCAGACCAAAATGAAGCTAAAACTCATATGGAACAATGCCAAAACACGCCGTAAAGAAGGGCACAAAACAAAATGCATACAAGGCCCAAAAGGGCAAATGCACTACACCTCTTACAACTGAACATGACATGACTTAGGCAAATAAAATTAGAGTTATAATACACCAGAACAAACCCCAAACCTAATGAGAAGGTCTTCCAAAGACCAAATCATGGAGGCACATGCAATGGTCCAAATAAGGAGCATGAAACAACAACTCTCCAAAGTATAGAATAGGTGATAAATGCAAGTGTGCGGCTACGAAACATGGACTGAAATATGATGACAAGTGATGCCAAATCACTGAAATAGCTCAAATGAAGCATGCTAATGACTCACACACCCGAAGCCAACAAGCTAGAATGCAAAGAGGCTATATAAAGCATGGCAAGCATGACCAAATTGACACCAAACCAAACTTAAACACTTTAAAACATGACTAAAAACTTCACAAAGCTAAGTCAAAACATGCAAGCATGGTGGTCTAAATGCATGATGCATTTCTAAGCAAAATAGAGGAATGCAAGGCAAGTGTATGGTGCATGTAAGGGGTCAACAAACCAACCTAAAGCAGAGGTAAACCATGACCAAATATCACTAAATACCCACTAAGATGGATCCAAAATCGACTAAGCATACATGCTACCCTTATGAGCCAAAAACACAAGCATATGAGACACAAAGGGAGAGGGGTGTCCCTCCCCTACACAAGACCTCAAAAACACTTCACCACTGTTGAAAATCCTTTGGATTTCAGTGGTGAGAAGGCCAATACACGAAAGTTCCAAAGCTCAATAAATAAGGCACAAAAAGAGGCCAAACAAGGCCTAAGAGGGGGAGGACGACCCCCAACACCAAAATGACCTTAAACAAACATCTTAAGCAAGAAAATATAGAACTTTCATCAGTTATACACTAAGCTCAAAACAGCATGCAAGATAGACTAAAAGCTAGTGCAAAAATGGGAAATGTAAAGCAATAGTGCTCACCCTTGGAGAACACTTCAAGATCAGTAACTCCAGCCCCCTCCTTTTGATCAAAACCAACTCAAAACTCCAAGAACAACCTCTCAACACCTCAATAACCAAGGTACAGTGTAACACTAGGTGCTTTAGTGCAAAAATAAGAACAAAACACACTTTTGAACACTATTTTACACACAAATGTAGAGAGAGAGAGAGGAAGATATAGAGAGGGAGTGATATATGTGATATATATCTCTGATTTGCTCAACCCCTTTAAGGGAGAAGGGAGGCCCTCTTTTATAGAACAAAACAAGGGCCTAAGCTTCTTGGAGAAGCTAAGACAAAGTGGTCAAGCTTCCTCAAGAAGCAAGAACAAAGGTTCATGCTTATTGGGGAAGCTAAGACAAAGGTTCAAGCTTCTTGAGGAAGCTAGAGCAAAGGGTTCAAGCTTCCTCAAGAAGCTAAAGCAAAAGGGTGCAAATGGTGCAAATCCTCCATACACGTGTATGGAGGACAGGTATGTGTGCTCCAGCTGGCCCAGCTGGCATGCACAATGCCTAAAAAAAGGCAAAAAAGAAGTCCTGGCCAGAAAATATGGCCGACTGACCAAAGAAACGGCTGGCCGACCAAAAACAATGCTGACCAGCCATCACCAATGGCCGGTAGCAACAAAACAGGGCCAGTGGCCTTAAGCCAAGGCCGGTGAGGTGTGGGGCTGACCAACATGCCATTCTCTGTCCTCAGAAGCAAAAACAAACAAGTTCTTGGTCCACAACCAAGCATAGAACAGGCAAGTTAAGAGATCCGGAGGCAAGGCGCGCGGCCAAGACCTCTGGGAACTCAAAACGAATACGAACATGGATGATCATCGAGTGTTCAAACGATGATGTCCAAGTCTTGAGGGCGGTCAAAAATGGGGTGTCTACAGTGTGAGACCGCTAACTTTTGTAAACCTTATTAGGTCCCAAAATTTTGAGTTACTATAACAAAGCCCTTAATTCATTGATTGCTCGTAAATTAAACCCTAGAGCCGAAAACGTATCACGGACGAACCCATACAAACCCTAATCGACCCTGGAAGCTTAGAATCATGACACTCTAATATTAATTATTTAACTCTCAAATTTTAGATTAATTACTCTAAACCCTAACTTCCGGTTTTTACAGTCTTCATTCAGTTATTTACCTTTAAATTCAAAATAAGATAATACAAACCGAATTATTTTTTTCCTAGACACTAATTTATTAACTCTTCACTTGAAATAGATATTTTAATTGAACCCAAGCCCTCACATTTTTATTAAATCACAAATTGACCTCAAACAAGTACCATCATATATTTATATACATACACTTGTACCCTAAAATCTTTTTTACATTATGTTTTACAATTTCCAAGATTTGTACACATAATAAATAGGGAAATCTCCCCAAATCTCAAGGACATGACTAGGCATCATCATTATACTATAGTACAAACAAATCCTTTGAATCTTGGAGCAATAATGACTTTAGTTCCAATAAGGATTTGCTATGAGTATTTAAATTAGCCCTAAATCTAACTAGATCATAAGTAAATACATAAATAAGATTCCAATACATGAATTTAATTCCAAGCCCTCATTTCTTTAAGCATTACCCCAAAAATAGTACATGTACCCTAATGTTTTAGTACCATCAATCTTGTAAGATATATATATATACACCTTGAAGAGTGTGCTCTACGACCAAAACAAATAAAATAATAACCCATCACACTCCTAGCGAAGAGAGAGGAACCAACTTTCAAGATATATCATCATGAAATTCTAGAAAAAAAAAAACACCACCTAATACCCTAGACCTAGGATGCTAATTCCTAAACTAGTTCTATTTTAACTAAATCTTGCCAAATCCTTGAGTAAGCCTCCCAAATCATCCCTATTTCCTTAGAATCCAAACAAATCCTAACATTTCCATCCATTTTCAACTAGTGGGCATTTAGGACATTTTGCATCAAAACTTGTCTATAAATACCAACATCCCCTAGCTTGGCAAGCACAAACACCACACCCACACACACATTTTGGTTAGAGAGAGAGAGGAGAGCAAGAGAAGTCTAAGAGAAGAAGAGGGAGGAAGAAGAGAGCCTTCTTGTGCAAAGCTTAGTAGGTAAGCCACAACACAACCTTTTCTTACATTTTCCTTTTTTCAATACATGCTTCTAAGGGCTCTAAATGATGTTTTCAGATCTGTTATTAATGAGTTCTTATGTTAAAAATGCTAAGGGATGAGTATTGATTCTATCTCTCTTGTATTTTTCCCATTTTGGCACAAAACCATCTTCTTTTGTACCAATCTCTCAACTTTTCAAAAGCACTCTTTCAAACAAATTTTCTGAGTTAAACATGTGATACTTAGTATATTTTCTTCACAAAAGAAATGAAACTTTCCCTTGGTGGAACCCCTTTTTCATAAATCTTCTTGTTTTCGGCAAAGCTCCTTAGGATCTGTTTTTTTGTAGCCACTTCCAGAAATTCTAGAAAATTGTACAAAATTATTCTAGACCTCTATTTTATGTCAAAATCTTCCTTAAGGAGTTAGCTTTAAACTAAAATTAGTTTCATCGAAAAACATCAATCGATTTGCAAGAAAATCAAATTTTCGTAACGGTCGACGGATCTGGACAGATTCTAGACAGCGCTGGAATATTTTCTAATTAACTTAAAATCTGGAAAAGTAATCCCATTTCCGAAAAATGTTCTAGAAACTAGATCAAATTCTCTACAAACCATAGGAAGACCAAGTCCGGTGGAAGATCTAAAATAGTCCTCTCATTTTAATCTTTATGTGATGCTAAATCTGGAAAATTTGTTATGCATGGATGTTTTATGCCCTTGTATTCATAAAAATGTTTATTAGCTTATGATTGTATCTTGGCATGATATTGTATGTGTTATGTTATGTTCTTTATCTTCTTCGCCTTATGGATGCATGCTTGTGTGGACATTTTTATCTGGTTAAGTTGTCTAGCCTTGATGTAAAATATCTAATTCAACGGGAAACGAAATTGGCAGGGTATTGGGTTTTCGAGCACTTGAGTAATGAAAAGATGAGAATATGTGATATATGGATTTTTGGGATGCGTTCCCTATTTGAAAGTTAAAGTCTTGCGCAAGCAGTTGTCGCGTTAACCTTGGAATGGAACGGACGTATTCGGACTCCTTGCGACGGTTTGAATGGTGAGATAAGGTTGGGTCCGGATGGGACATTCAGGATGATAAAACTTTTTCTGGAAGGATGAGGTTGGATTCAGGAGATAAAACTTTTTCTTTTCGCTATCCCTTTTGAGGCCCTGCGGTTGGCGCTACACGGTATATAACCGTTGGTAGGCATCCGAGGTTAGTTCTGCAACAAAGCAGCAAAAGGGGGAGTTCCGAATAGTCTGGTGTCCAATTCTTGTGGTTGGGAGGACAAAATCTCTTTGGGGGATTTCTAGTTTACTAACATCTAACTTGTAACCCTTTGTTTATTTGGTTGAGTATCATGCTTTACTATTTGATGTTATATTTGTGATTGTGTATTGGACTGGGAAAAATAGATGGGGTGTGTGTGTGTTTACTGGGCATTCAAAGCTCACGGCGTGTCATGCCAGGTGCCGAAGAGGAGCTTATAGCTGGAGACGACAAACCTGAAACCTTCGAAGACTTTTGGCTATCTTAGGAAAGTTAGAAATTCCCTTTGATATTTTGTAAGACTCATATGAAGATTTAAGTTTTCCCTTGGGATGTAATGTAATGGATCAAGCTTTTGAAATTAATGATATTCATAGTTGTTATGTACTTACATTCTAATATTTTTACATTACACCTTATTGTTGCTCATGAGACCTTGTGTCAATACTTTTTAAGATCTGCCAAAAGGGTAGTGCGCTGCCTAAGAAAGCCGGACTTAGAAGGAAGGCTAATTTGACTCCTCCGGCGATCTGGGATCTTACTAGGTTATTGACCATAGGACTCATTAGTGACTCTCCCTTAGCTGCAACCAATAGTGTAGATTCGGGGCGTCACATACAGTGTCCACTGGCGATCCATGTGAGGATGGAAAAAAATGTGTAATTGATTATAGAGTCATGTGTTGTACGATAAAATTACAAAGATTAAATTCATGAGGATTGGTATTGATCATGCATATCTTAAATCAAATATTTATATACTTGGCTAAATATATTCCCTACTAGGCAATTGCTCATTCCTATCTAATATCTTTTTAGGACTCGATGAGCCACAACCCCGCCAATGAATAAGAGGATGACTATCCCTTTTAGACTTTAATTCTTTTTGTGAACTTTGAAGTTGTAATTTAATTGTTGAACTTGTATATGCTTATTTTGAGAATTGGACCTTGTTATATTAAATGGTCACATTGTAATGAGTAAAACCAGGGACCAATGGTTTGCTTTCTCTAACTTAGTGAACTATGAACTATAATATGTAATTTTGTAAGTTGAAATCTATAGTTCAATGAGAAAGAGAAATATTGGAATTGTTTTCAGAGTATTACAAATTGGTATCAGAGCTAGCCAGGTTTGAATACCTGGAGCTCGTAGGAAGTGGCTTTTGTCACACTAGGTTGTCATGTCAGGACAAAGGGTTGGTTATCTTACTTGACTACGTGTTTATGTGATTAGGTGGGTATGGGGTCAATCCTCTAGGATATGACTTGTGCCCATTACATTCATCGAAGTCCCTTTGGAAAGGCATCTGATCAATGATTTTTCCACTGGAAAATCTTTGAGAGTTATGGAATGAGTTGATATCTTGGGAGAGGGATCCGTATGTGTTCTACTTGTTTCTGTGCTTATGTGTTTAGAATGAGATTAAGACTTAAAGGGGAAATGATGTAAGAAGTGATGAGCTAGTACGTGAATTTTGAGTTAATCTTGCTCCATATCTACTATTATATAGAATGTCTGGACGTGGTAGGGGTCGTGGATATTACGAACCAAACCTACCCTAAAGGTCTAGGCCATGAACGGCTAGTAATCATAGATTACATCTGGCCCCACAGACAAATTTGATAAATAATAATAATAATAATAAAGGGGCACTGCGGAAGCAATATTGAAATATAACATGTCCATCAAGCAACGTATACTTGAAAATCATGCAAATTTAAAACTTTAACTCCTTTACAGATATAGATACAAAAAATACATCATAGCATCTAACACTTATACAAATTGTCCATCAATTTCAGGTTCCAAAACAAAGTAACATGGTTCACAAGGTTAACACACTTGGCTCCACATGAGACCAAGATTGCCCCATCATGGAGGCACTTCCAAAACAACTGACAAAAGGGTGGACTCCCAAGGTTGCCTTATGCTTGACGCTCCATTTGCTCACCTACATATACATAGGGGAAAAGGGTAAGCTAAAGCCTAGTGAGTAACACTAGTGTGAAAAGGTTAAATGAATGATGTCTATCATGGTAAAAATCATATCACATGAGTTAAAAGCACTTCATATCTATATATATATATTGCATCAAATTTCATAATTCACAATCATATGTGGTACATCCATTAGTGCGCAAATGGACCACATAGGTCTAACAAAGGGACCACTTGGGTCAAACGAAGGGACCATATAGGTTAACGAAGGGACCACTTGGGTTAACATCAGATATCTCTATGCACATATAACGAAGGGCCACATAGCAAAGGGAGTGCCATATAGCAAAGGGCCATGGTGTTGGTACCCCCAAGCAAGGGCTTCACTAAGGATGCCACAATTACATTTCAAAGGGGACAATCATTCATTTGCACCAAAATAGCATTTCAAAATAATGATCTTCTAGAAAACCAAAACACACTTTAATAACATATCTTTACAAAAGTACTACTCACAGAGGGCAGGAATTGCTGGTAGATTTAAGCCCACTTGATTAGTCTTAATCATATGTGATTCGTGAAACCTTAATTACCTTACATATATGTGTGTGTGTGTGTGTGTGCTAATCACACTTAGACTTCATTTTGACATCAAACTTGTGCTGAAAATTTGAGAGCTAGAGAGAGAGTTCAACAATTGTAAAGAGAGAAGAGAATTCAAGAGGCTTAAGGAGATATTGTAGAGAATAAGCTTAGCCAAGGCCCAATTCAAGCTCTAGGTATGATCTACATCTATAATTCTAGAAGTTAAACCATATAGGAAGATGAATTCATCATTTTGTAGGACTATTTGCATGTAATTGAAAGAATTGAGCATGAATCAACAAGAGTTTAGTGAATTCAAGTGAATTGTGTACATGCATGCGTGATCCTTCATCTTTTGAACTTGGTTTTGTCAAATTCACACATGCATGAGCCTCACTGAAGTTATGTCTTAGAGTTCTTCAAGTTTTGCACTCAACATTCCATATATTCATGTTTTTGAAAGAAGAGAATTGATTTAATTTCATGCATGTCAAGAACATGATGTTTTGAGCTTTGTTTTGAAGAATTAAAATAGAATTTGAAGTTATGGTTCATAATTTCCAAAGGTAAATGTTTTATAAAGTGTTTCCAAGTGTTTGAGACCAACCATAAGAGTTTTGATTAGGAGAGCACTGTTTTTTACCTTAAAACATTAATCTGGAAAACTCAGCATCTGGTACTTTGTAGTCTTTGCAAACGGCTAGCGACCGAGTTTGCACTAGAGCGAGCCCTTTGCATATTGTCGGACCACTCGAGCAACCAAGTTTGCGCTTGACCAAAGACCCTGTTTTCAGCAAATCTTGATTAACACTTGTAAATAGATAATTGCATTATGATGCCCATTTAGGCATTCTTAAGCCTCATTTGAACATCCTTAATCA
Organism: Camellia lanceoleosa; assembly: GCA_025200525.1. Classification (NCBI taxonomy): domain Eukaryota; kingdom Viridiplantae; phylum Streptophyta; class Magnoliopsida; order Ericales; family Theaceae; genus Camellia; species Camellia lanceoleosa. Next base: position 115,696,998 of record CM045761.1, read on the forward strand.
TTGATTGACCTAGAAACACACATAAAGGAAATGAATTAAGACATGCTACTTGTTTTGGAGGTGTGCTTCATTGGGTACTTGTGCTATGTATTTGTGTAAGTGGTCAACCGAGGTCTAAATTTTAATCAAACTTACCATATGATTCTAAAAATTCAAACTAGCCTATTGAATTAACCAATTTTAGTTTCTAAATCCATTTGGACTTTCAATTTCGAATTTTAAGTCGACAATTAAACATATATCTCATAATCAAACAAATAAGTATCAAATAAACACATAAAACAAATAATTGTGCAAATTATAGTCAATAAAATAATATGTAAAAATGATACAAAGGTCAGGGTCGTTACATTGGCAGACCTCGTTGAGGTGGTCTAGACATTTTAACTCAACTGGAGATCCCTCCTGAAGAAAGAGGCGGTCAAAATAATATGGCTGCCGCGCCGGCCCAAGATGCTATGGGAGCGTTGGCTCGAGAGATGGCCAAGGTTTTTAGGGAGTCCATGGATATTCTTAGAGCCTGTAGATAGCCCCATTTTTGACCGTCCTCAAGACTTAGACGTCGTTGTTTGAACATTTGATGATCATCCATGTTTGTGTTCGTTTTGAGTTCCCGGAGGTCTCGGCCACGCGCCTTGCCTCAAGATCTCTCAACTTGTCTGTTTTGTGCTTGGGTGTGGACCAAGCACTTGTTTTTTTGCTTCTGAAGGAAGAGGATGGCTTGTTGGCCATCCCCTCAACCCATCGGCCAAAAGTGTTGGTCGATCGGCACTTTTTTTGGTCGATCGGCACTTATGTTGGTCGATCGGCCATATTTTCTAGCTGAGCCCTATTCATCTACTTTATGCAGATATTTTATGACAGTTGTCATAGCTGGCATGCACAATTGACATCCTCCATACACGTGTATGAAGGGATTTGTTTCAGTTGCTTAGCTTGCTCAACAAGCTTAGGAATTGAACTTCTATAAAAGGGAGCTCCTCCTCCCTTCTCAGAGGTTCAGAAAATTAAGGTTAGAGTGATAGATATAGTTTCAAAAGTGTCATTTTGTCTTACTATTGTACACAAACACACATTAGAACACCATTCTCTTGGAGCTGAGGTCCCTTGAGGTTGATTTTAGTGTTCTTGGGCTAGTTTTGATCAGAGAAGGCTGCTGGAGTAGTGTTCTTAAAGGTGGTCTTCAAGGGTGAGTTTCTTGCTTTTAAACCCCCATTCTTGCTTAAGCTTTTAGGCCCTTTTTCTTATTGTTTTAAGCTTGACTCTAAACTACAATAAGTTCTAATTTTTGATGCTTTAGATCTTTGGTTAAGGTCACTTTTTGGTTGGGGGCCATCTCCGCCCTCCAAGGCCTTGTTAGGCCTCGTTTTAGGCCATCCCTTTTGGCCCTTGTTCTTGGCTTCACGTGACCCTTCTTCCACTGAAATCCAAAGGATTTTCAATGGTGAAAAGGTGGTTTTGGAGTCCTAAATAGGAGAGGGTCATCCCCTCTCCTTGTTGTCTAGTATGCTTGCATAAGTGGCTTATATTGGTAGCATGTTGGCTTAGCTTGTTTTAGCTTCATTTCAATATGTATTAGGCTTTGTTTTGCCATGATACAACACTATTTTTGCTTTATTTTGTCACTCCTTGCATGCCTAATACACTATTAGTGTAAATCACACAAACCAGCCTTATATGTTTCATGTTTGAGCATGTCTTTCTAGCTTATGTTGACTCCATTTCAGTGGGTTTGTGGTGTTGATTTAGCATGCCATAAATCTATTTTGGGTGGGTTTTGTTGGCTCTTACATGCTCCGTGTACTTGTCTTGCAATCCTCTCGTTTGCCTTAACATGCATCATGCTTTAACATGTCATTCAAGCATGCTTTTGGCTGAACTTCAAGAAGCTTTTGTCCATGTTTTACCATGATTGAGCTCTGTTTTGTGTTGTTTTGATCATATATGCCACGCTTTGTATAGCCATAAGGCATTCTAGTTTGTTAGCTTTGAGTGTCCAAGTCACTAGCATGCTTTATTTGGACTATTATCATGATTTGGCATCATTTGTTATGTTATTTTAGTCCATGTTTTATGCTCATATACTTGCACTTATTAGTCCTTTAATGCTTTAAAGAGTTGATGTCTTATGCCTCGTAAATGGACCATTGTGTATGCCTCCACGCTTAGGTCTTTGGGATGCCATCTAAGTGGGTTTTTGGGCTTATTTTAATATGCCATAACTCTGTCTTTCATTGGTTAATTCATGCCATGTTTGGTTTTGATAGGTGTAGTGTAACACCCCTTTGTAGCCTTGCATGCCTCATGCCTTTTGGAGTTGTATTCTAGCTTGTGTTGGCTAGTTTTGAGCATGGTTTTGGTCTTGTCTTGACCTGCCTTGGGACTATTTTGAGTGCCCTTGGTCCTTTGGGGCTCGCCTTGCATGGCCATGGTTTGAGTTCTTTGGCTAGCCTTAGGCTTTGGGCTTTCTTGTATGCTTTGCTTGCTTTGTTTGGTTGGTTTGGCACCTTTCCATGCATGATTTCAGAACTTACAATGTTTGTCGCATGTCCGTATTTGTCCCCTTTTAAGTGCGCTTGAAAGTTGCCCTCCTATGCCTAGGTGTTGGACCATTTACATGTGCATGTTTGTTTTGCATTTTCATGCTTCCAATTCATAACTTTGGCCACTGATTTGGGCATGTTTGAGAGCTGTCCATCTTTAGTTTAAGTCCATTTACCATGTTGTTCAAAGTTACTACTTTACATCATGCTTACATGCTTGTTGCATGCTTGTCACATTGCATGTTGTCACATGCTTGCTAATTGACATGTTATTGCATGCTCATCCATCTTGCCTTGCATGTTGTTGCATGCTTGTTACATATTTAATTCCATTGCATGTTGTTGCATGCTTAGGTTACATAGCATTGTGTGTGCATTGCCTTGCCTCTTGATCACACATGATAGAGGTCAAGGTCCCTTATGTGTTTTGTGCATTTCATTTGATATTGAATTGCACACTTGACTCTTTTGGGCATCATACATTGAAATGCGCGATTGATGGTCCGAGGGTCGGGAACTACACTCTTTTGAGTTTTAAACATGATAAGGGGTGTAGTTGCAAACATTATCTTGTAAATGCATTGCCATACTCTGTTTGTCCTTCTCCTTGAGGCAACATGAGGCATGGTAACGGATTTCCGAGCGAAGTCGACCGAGAATGCATTTATCCCTCTCCCCGAGGCCTCTTTACTGTTTTTCGTAGCTTAATTAATTTGCTAATTATTTAAGTGTTGTAATAATTAGTCGTAGCTAGTTATTCATTTGATTGTGTAATAATTAATTAGCTTGTTAGTTGATTAATTAGATGGTTTGTATTATTCTTTCGGTCTCTCCCTCGAGAGAGCCAGTTGGTGTAATAAGCGTGCGTGTGTGTGATGCATGTCTTCCAACCCCCATTTCTTTCTCCCTTTTACTTAACCGCTTACGATGGTTAGTTTTAGGGCATATTTCATGTAGCATCCTTATGATATGCATGCTTGCATCATTCATCTGTATTGCATGCACCGGGCTCGGCGCATCATACTAACTGCATCGTATTTCAATTTCTACTTGAATACATGTATCGAATTGTCGCATCTCATATGCCATCTTAGAATAGTTGTGCCTATTTCCAGTTACATTTTGCCTGTGTTGCATTACCTATCTTGACATGAATTAGGATCATGTATTGATTACTAGCTAGTTCTTTGTTTTGGCTCAGAGTACACTGTGAGTGTTTATGCTTTAGCATCTTGCATGTGTGTGAGTGTTAACATGACAGCATGCTTGCCATGAGGCTAATTGCTTATGTGATATAACTACCTGAATGCCTGTGGGTGAAGGTTGGATTACTTGAATTGGAACGATTCATTGAAATCCGTGTTTTAACCTACTTGCGAGTAGCAAACTTCAAACCATTTCCAAAACAAACGGATATGCAATGCTTTGTTCCAAATTAGGCGATCTAGTCTATACTTGTGTATTGTGCGCATCACATAGTAATTCTAGCTAATTAACCAGAATAAGAACACATGTGTTTTTAAAAATAAGATATCATGCTTAGTACAGGCCAATCTTTAATCGGGCGAGCGGGGGTGCTCATTGTATGACCTTCCCCTCTCGTACCTAAGTTCCTAAGCCGAGGCAACTTTGGTGATGACGGACACGTGGCCTTTGGCACGAGTCAGGGTTTCCTAAATTACCCCAAAAATAAAATATTTAGGTGGCGACTTTGTATCTGGCAAAGCAGCCTATGTTTGACACTTCTTTCTTAAAAATCAGTTTTCCAAAACGATTTGCCGGATTTGGACTTTTTGGTGATTTATCAGTCTTGCATCGCACTTTGCGAGATTAGATTCATAGCCATGACATTGAGTCTGAACTGTAGTAGCTAGAGAACAAAATGAGATTTTCTTAGGAGTTCTCGTGGGCACGTCTACAGTTTCTGGCGACTCTTCTGGGGAGTTAGACAACTTGACTCGAACTCATGATATCTTGTTTTGATTACACTCATGTGTTTCTTTCCATTACATGTGCATTGGTGCGCCTAGGACACCGTGTTTGCCGTATGCTATTCTTGAAGGGTTTGCCCGAGGCTTGCTTTGACAAGCGCGCAACAAGGCTAACCGGTTGCGAGCTCTGCCACGACGGGAACACAAACCTCGGTTTTTACCGAGGCGCCCTTTTTGACCATTTGACCTAGTGCATATTTGGAATCCATAGTGACTATTCCAAAACTAGGACAGGTTGCTACCCGATTATAGGTTGTTTGAAACCACTGCGTGCATAGTGAAACCCTAGCTCCTGACAAAATAGGACAAGGAAACCCTGCCCCAACATAGGGGTGTTTTGGCTCTCATTTCCTTGCTATGTGCTTTTGAGTTGGCCTCTACAGGGATGCACGCATCAGTTTGCAAGTTTGGGTATCAGGCCTACGGGCATCAGTATTTTGAGAGTCAGTCATATCTGCGGGTATCAGATTCAGATTTGGGGCAGTAATTTTGGGAACAGTGATCAGTGGTTGAAAACAGTGCATTCAGCTTGTGTTTTGCCAACTGTGTGTTGTCTTTATTTAAGCTGTTATGCTGTCCGTTTTTCTGTTCATTATTTCCTTATTATGCTTTATTTATCTTTTTGCAAGGCAGTTTAGCACTATTGCATTCGACCAGGTAGATATCCCCTGAGCACTCTGGGTTAAAGGTCGTAGACTTAATCGATCTACGAATCTAATAGACAGACAAGCAGTGTTCCTTTCTTTACCCCCAGTTACCAGACGGAGGTTAGAGAGGCGCAGTGTATCGTTATAGTGGTCGCTAGATCAGTGGTTTACCCCATCAGTGAACAGTCAGACTGAGGTCTTAATTTCTACTGTAGGGACAGATATACCAGTTATTCAGTTAGATCAGCACAATATGGCAAGCCTAGAGGAGATGATGCATCAGCTCCAGAAGAGTATGAAAACCGTACAGTAGGATGTTGCCCGTCAAATAGAATTTGCCGCACGCCAGGTCGGGGTTATGGTCCAACAGGCAGAGGTAATTACCTGGCTACAGCAGCAAATTGGAGCATCTACTTCGCACCAGGTTCCTCCCCTACCAAGAGTTCCCATACTCGGGGAGATAGCTAACGTCCAGGAAAATACGGACGATCCAACGGGGCCAGTTCTGCCCCCGATCCTACCGCAGCTATCCAAAGCACAGACCAACTTGCCGGATTCCCCCTTTGAGTTCGAGGTGGACCCCACAGTGTTAAAAGTGGGCAAGCTTGAAAAGTTGTTCAAGAAATCCCAGGGTATGAAGTCCATTCCGGATATTGAGGATGTGTACACCGACTCGACCGTGACGTTGCCATACCGATTTAAGATACCACACATAGACCGTTTCGACGGGTCTGGAGATCCTATGGTGCATTTGCGGTTGTTTTCGAACATACTAAGGCCGATGGGCCTCTCCAGATTGCAGAAGCTTTCTTTGTTTGGCCGGACCCTATCGGGTGTAGTCGCTACTTGGTATGCAAACTTGGAGGATTCTATTAAGATGAACTGGGAGGAGATGGCCGAGGCCTTCATAGCTCAATACTCCTACAATACATAGATCGAGGTCACAACCCGTGATCTCGAGACAACTAGGCAAGAGCCGAAGGAGAGCTTCTCCGATTTTGTGACCCGGTGGAGGGCCAACGCCTTGATGATGACCATCAGACCCGTTGACAAAGATCAGATTCGGATGGTTGTGCACAACCTCCAGCCCAAGCTCATGTAGAAGATGATCGTTCTCCCCCTCCCCACCTTTGCAGATCTACGTGAGATAGGGGTGCAGATCGAGGACGCTATGAAACAGGGTCTGATTGACCAAGACAGGGAGCAGCCTAAGAGGGCATTCAACCGTAGTACAAATGCAGGCACAAGCAGTGCTGTAGCTACCAGATCTTCAGATGTGGGAATGGTCACCACCACCACCCTGAGAACCCTTGCAACAACACCATTCACTGGTGCGTCTGGAAGTAGCTCACAAACAACCAAGTATTCTCCTCGGGGCCAAAGAACCTTCACTCCACTATACATGCCCCTGTCCAAAGCTATAGGGGTTTTGATCAAGAAAGGGCACTTGAAGCCCCTAGAGCCGCGGCCACTACCAGATAAACTTCCCGCTTCCCATAACTCGGCCAAGTAATGCGCCTTTCACCAACAGCATGGTCATGACATCGACCAGTGCTTTCGATTGCATCATGAGATTCAAGATCTCGTTGATAATAAGGTGATCGTGCCTCCGGAGAAGCCAAATGTCACAACCAACCCTCTCCCACCACATAACCAAGCTCCACCTGCCAAACGCGTCAATCTTATCCAAACTGGGGTTGTGTCATACGACCCTAGTATATACATCACCTCTTCTCACCTACCCAAGCCGGAGGTGTTCATTCTAGACAGCACTGACTTGTGCATGTTGGACATCTCCCAAACCCAACTTAAAATGGTGGTAGTGGCTATCGAAGACAAAACTGGGACAATTGCAGGCGCATATCAGATTGATGATATAGAGCCTGAGGGGTCTGGGAGTTTCATGAACAACCCAAGCGGTTACATTATATCAGCAGGCCAGGCTAGGCCGAAAGTGGAATTGCCAGTGGGGCAGAGATTTGTGTAGTACGAGAAGATGGACTTAATCAGGGGCTGGATGACCTGGCAGAACTAGCGGAGGACATTGCGAAACTTCAATTCTTCAACAAACAGGACTCAGGACACGTGACTGTCAACTAGTTTGGTCTGGAAGGGTCAGCGGAGTCTACTGGGTGGCTTGACGACCAGCCGGATATTGTTGAACAACCTGAGTTAGAACAGGATCCGTCAGGTACGGGGACATCAACAATGGCTGGAAGGGCTGAGAATCTGAATACATTGCCTGAGAGCACCGGTGTTAAGAATGTTGCCTAGAATGCGGGCTGTTTGGGTACAGAGTATGATGAGCAACAAACTGCACTAAAGCAGTTTGAGCAAGAAAGGATTGAGGATTCTGAGAGAGTCAAAAAAGCTAAAGCCCTTGAGGGGAGAATGTGTGCAGGAGCACATGTGCGGAAGGGCACAAGGTCTTTGTGGGCACAAGAATGGGTGTAACGGAGCCAGACAGGTGTCTGTCGGCTGCCGATGGCAAGTGGTGGGAAGATGACAACCTATCTCTTACCCATATCGATGAGGACTGGGGACAAAGCTAACCGGATGATACCTGGTATATTGGTGAAGTTGATCACATGATTAGGAGCAGGCGTTATTTCAAGCCCCCGCACTTAGATCAACTAGAGGCGTCCGGAAAGGACAGGGAGGCAGACAAGCAGAAAGAAAAGGTGCTCGAAGAGGAGGCTGTGCTGAAACAGCTGACGAAGATACAAGCAGACATCTCCATTTGGTGACTACTTATGGCTTCAAGAGTACATAGACAGGCTGTCCTTTCTGCAATGGACAAAGCCAAACTTTCAATAGACACCATGCTTGAGCAGCTGGTAGAACTAGTCTTTCCAGGAGGAGCTTTCCCGACGTTGACATTTTCTGACAAGGAACTGCCGCCTGAGGGTTCAAACCATGACAAACCTCTCAACAACTCTGTGGAATGCAGAGACAAGTGGGTACCGGTGGTTCTTGTTGATACAGGATTCGCTATTAACGTATGCCCGTCGAGGACAGCATATGCAATCAGGTTGAAGCCTGTGGACTTTTAGCTAACTTCCCAGGTGATAGGGACCTACGACAATACTAGCAGAGAAGTGATGGGGACTGTGAAGATCCAGACACAGGTTGGTCCAGGACAACACGAGATTGACTTCCATGTCTTGGATGTTCCCGCAACCTTTAATCTACTCTTAGGGCGGCCGTGGCTGCAGTAGGTAAAGGCAGTCTCTTCCACCATGCATGAAATGTTGAAATACCCACACGGGAAGGGGGTGGCTATAGTTTTGGGAATTCATCAATCCATCCGCCGCCAGAGGTATCTACGCCGGTTCTGGAGATTGAACATGGCGTGTAGGATGTGCTCTTGTCAGGATCAAGCCTAGTTGAGGCTCGGGTTGTACAGAACTTACAAGCTATTGACAAGGGGTTATATGTCAGTGCACAATCTGTGTACCTCATGAACAAACTCCATCACATCCCCGGGATGGGATTAGGGAAAAGTGGCCGGAAAGGCGTTGCAGTATCGGCCGAAGTGCCACATAACCCATATACCTTTGGTTTAGGTTACTTGCCTACCAAGGAGGACTGGGTGAGAAAGGGCAAAGAGATGGCCGGAAGGGCCAGAGCTAAGCAGGCAGGGAGGCATTTTGATTTGATGCGTTGGCCTATTCAGGGCACCCGGAACGGACGCTTCGTCCGGGAGCCATGGTTGAACACAGAGAAAACGCGCCTGCTGAGATTTGAGATCTTCTTCGACTTGCAGTTATCTGGGGATTATGTTGCCGAGGAGTAAACAGACCCATCAGCTGAGGTTGAGCAGTGTAAGGAAGTGGATTCCGAGAGCACTGAGATTGAAATGGGGGTAGCACTGGCTTGTCTACTATCAGATCCTCCGATCGTACATGAGTGCTTAGGGGATAATCTCTCAGTGTCTATGATTGGAAATGAAGTGGCTACGAGCCCACCTTCAAACATTTTGGATGCGTCCATCGCACCCTCCCTCGTCTGGCAGTACGAGGAGGGATTCCTATCGAGAGAGCACCGGGTCAGGTATTGAGCCGGAATCTGATTCCACCGAGTTTGTGGAGTCGGAATCAGGTTCTAGCTCGTCTGAGTCTGAGTCCGATATTCCTGGGGGTGATAACCTGGATGCCGCAGTCTTGTCCAGGTTGTCTTTTTCTTTCTTCTTTGAGCCTATTGTAACAGAGGAATCAGATGGATTGCATGAAGTGGTTAATGAGAATTGTGCAGCTGTGGCCTTCGATTACTTTTCTGTGCCCTTAATTTATTGCATTAATTTAGACTTTCAAAACTTCGATGAAAACGACGAGGAAGAAATTCCTCCAGTTTTGAAATATTTGCTAGAACAAGAGCAGGAGAGGTTTGTAAAACCGCTGGTTGCTGAAATCACCCAAATTAATGTTGGTACTGAGAAGGACCCGCGGCTGGTCCAGATCGGGTCCACGTTGTCTTCGGAGGAGCGCAAGCGCTTAGTTGCTTTATTAAAAGATTTCAAAGATGTTTTCGCATGGTACTATGAAGACATGCCTGGAATCGATCCTAAGATTGTACAGCACCGGATCCCTCTTGACCCAGAGGCCCGACCTGTCAAACAGAAACTCAAAAGGTTCCTTCTGGACTGGGCTATCAAGATCAAATAAGAGGTCACAAAGCAAATTGACGCAAGGTTCCTGCTGGTATCTGAATACCCAACTTGGTTGGCCAACATAGTTCCAGTGCCGAAGAAAGACGGTAAAATTCGGGTATGTGTGGACTTCAGGGATTTGAACATAGCTAGTCCGAAGGACGATTTTCCTTTGCCGCATATCGATGAGTTAGTGGAATTCACTGCGGGGCATGCATTGCTCTCATTCATGGATGGCTTTTTAGGCTACAACCAGATTATGATGGCACCCGAGGACCGGGAGAAGACTGCTTTTACCATCCTGTGGGGGACCTATTGTTATAGGGTGATACCGTTTGGGCTGAAGAATGCTGGGGCTATATCTCAACGGGCTGTGACCATAATATTGCATCACATGATCCACAAAGAGGTTGAGGTGTACGTGGATGACATGATTGTCAAGTGCAAAGAAAGAGAGGGCCACTAAACCGCCTTGCAAAAGTTCTTTCAACGGATCAGAGAGTTTCAGTTGCGGCTGAATCGTCAGAAATGTACATTTGGTGTTACAGCAGGGAAAATGCTGGGGTTCTTGATTACACAGAGAGGTATCAAAGTCAATCCTTCCAAAATCAAGGCCATCTTAGAAATGCCACCACCATGGATTGAAAAAGAGGTGCGAGACTTTCTAGGTAAAGTGCAATTCATAAGACGGTTTATTGCTAAATTAACCTTGACTTGTGAACCACTCTTTGGTCTCCTGAAGAAAGGAACGAAGTTCCAATGGGGCGGCCGATGCCAAGCTACTTTTGAACAGATCAAGCAATACTTATAGAACCCACCCGTGTTGTCACCGCCTGAGCCAGGGAAACCGTTGATTTTGTATCTTTCAGTAATTGAAACTACAATAGGCTGCATGCTTGCACAAGAGTCTGAGGACAAAGTGGAGAGAGCTAACTATTACCTATGCAAGAAGATGTTGGATTACGAGACCCGCTACACTCTGCTGGAGAAGGCTTGTTTGGCCTTGGTATGGGCTACCAGGAAGCTGCGACCCTACTTGTTAGCTTACTCCGTAATGTTGGTTTCGAGATTAGATCGCATCAAATATCTCTTTGAGAAACCGGCACTTATGGATAGGCTAGCTCGTTGGTTGCTCCTCCTTTCTGAATTTGATCTGAAGTATGTGACGTGTAAGTCAGTAAAGGGGAGAGCGGTAGCGACGTTCCTAGCCGATCACCCAGTGGACAGAGATGAAGCAGTTGAATACTTGTTCCCAGACGAGGCCATTTTGCATATCCAAGACGAAACCTAGACGATATATTTTGACGGAGTGTCAAACCAATACGGGTATGGGATAGGAGTGTTGTTGATAGCACCCGACAATTCCCGTATACCTTTAGAATTCAAACTCCGGTTCAAAGTCTCGAACAACGAAGCAGAGTATGAGGCATGCATTGTTGGTTTAGAAGCCGTCCTAGAACTAGGGGCAAAACGGTTAGACGTCATCGGAGACTCAAACCTTGTTGTATCTCAAGCTAAAGGAGATTGGAAAGTCAAAGAAGAAAAGATGAGAATCTGCCACCAGACCTTGGACATGCTGATTCCTCAGTTTGAGAAATTTAATTGCGCTCATCTATTAAGAGAGAGCAACAAGTTCGCAGATTCAGTAGCAACTCTATCTTCTATGATAGACATCCCTTTTGGAGTCTGGATGCGTCCGATCATCATTGACCAGAAATTTGTGCCGGCCTATGAGCTGCTTACTGCCATAGATGAGGTACAAGATGAGAATCCCTGGTACTACAATGTTTGGAACTTCTTGGAAAAAGAGGCATATCCACCAAGGGCAAATGCCAAAGATAAGAAGGTGATTCGAAGAATGGCTGCTCAGTTCATCGTCTGCGGGGGTAAACTGTACAAGAGAGATCATCTCGGGATGCATAAGTTGTGTGTTGATGCCGAAGAATCGAAGCGCCTGATGGAGGCCATCCATGGAAGAGAGTGCGGAGCAGACATGAACAGGGTGATGCTGGCCCGAAAGATCCTTAGACAGGGTTACTACTGGCCCACCATAGAGGAGGATTGTATTGGCTTTGTCCGACGATGCCACAAATGCCAGATCCATGCAAACCGTATGAACGTTTCGCTGTCGAAGCTGTACAACATGACTTCGCCATGGTCATTTTCAGTCTGGGGGATTGATGTGATTGGAGCTGTCACTCCGAAGGGGTCCAATGGGCATGAGTTCATTCTGGTCACGATAGACTATTTTACAAAGTGGGTTGAAGCCCAGTCTTATGCGGTGTTGAAGGCTTCGCATGTTGCTAAGTTCATCAGGAACAACATCATCTGTCACTACGGGGTCCCGAATGAGATCATTTCAGATAATAGTTCCCACTTCAACAAGGAAGTGATTGACTTGTTGGACAAATACAACGTGGCTTTTCATAAGTCATCTATATGTCGGTCGTAGACCAACGGAGCAATTGAGGCCGCCAACAAGAACATCAAACACATTTTGCAAAAAATGGTGGAAACCTACCAGGACTGGCCAGATAAGTTGTCATTTGCTTTGTAGGGCTACCGGGCTTCAATTCGAGCTTCTACTGGGGCAACTCCGCATTCCTTGGTCTATGGGATAGAGGCCGTTCTGCCTATCAAAATTGAGGTTCCGTCATTACGAGTATTGGCTGAGTGTTAGGTAGTTGAGGCAGATTGGCAGCAAAGCAAGTTCGAAGAACTGATGCTCTTTGATGAAAGAAGGCTAAAAACACTGTACCATGTTCAGGGTTATCAACGACGAATTGCGAGGGCTTTCAACAAGAAGGTTAAGTCCAGGAATTTGAAAGAAGGAGATTTGGTGCTCAAAGACAATCGAGCTCCCATCCATGACCCTAGGGGCAAGTTCAGACCCAATTGGACTGGTCCTTACATCATCAAATCTATCTGGTCTGGCGGAGCTGTCGTTTTGATGGACCTAGATGGCCTAGAGTTCTCCCAACCGATCAACATGGACAAGTTGAAGAAATATTTTTCCTGAGTGGCTCGCTAGGCTGAAAACCCGAAAGGGCGACCTAGACAAAAGTTAGAGCACAGAAAATTTGAAATTATAAAAACTAAGCTCGCAAGGTCGAAAACCCGCAAAGGGCGGCCTTGGCAAAAGTTAGAGCGTAAAAGGCGAGGGTTAATACACGAGTGACCATGAGCCGAATTACGTAAGGATTGAATCCCATCTTTGGGATATGTAGGCAACTTTATCCTGAAGTCCAGCCATAAACACTTCCCCGATCAACTTTGTCCATTGATCATATTCGGTCATCTTTGTCTATTCAGCATTCAAGAGCTCGGTTGTGATCTCCAGTGCAGTGCTACTCAGATTAGGGGCAACTTTCTAGTTGCTGGAATCCGGGGTTGCGCATCTCAGTGACAGATCTCAGGCGTGTCTAGTTCTGATCCATATCGAAAATGGTTTTGAAAAGTTTTAAGAAAAGTTGATTTTAGTCAAATTAATCTTTTTACAACTTAGACCATTTTTGGACCAAACGGAAAATTTTCAGTACCCACAACCTTCAATTTCATTGATTTCAATACAGAGTTCTCCTGCTCTTGAATACAAAATTGAAGTTGCTTTTCATTACATTCATAAAGAAAACTTGAAAGTTCTGATTAAAGAAAATAAATCCAGGGCATAGTCAGGTGTCCCTGTGTCCCCCCTCCCCAGTGCTGGTCGAAGCCTCTGATGCCAAAGTGGGCCCTACCTGTGTCTTTTCATTGAGCCAATCTATGCACTCATCAGAGAGGGTGCAACTGAAAGTGGGAGCGGGGGCCAGAAGCTCTCTCGTCCTCCATGTTGTGGCATACCGAGCTAGCTGCGCGCCTTTGACCAGAAATGTAGCAGGGTACTCAGTCCCCCTCTTCTGGACAAGTCTGATTATGTCCGAACTGGCGCCAGAACAGGAACAGAAAGTAAAAGACACAATGTGTCAGGCCAATCAACTAGATCCTGGGCTGACCGGGCATGCTGTAGCTCATCGCTGGTAAGTTGAGCTAGGGGCAGCGCCAAGCAATGTCTGTAGCAGACAAACTACACATCCAGTTGTACCACCATCCTTCATCCGGGGCATCGACCAAGCGTCGTCAGAAGAAATAGCTGGGAGCTGAATATGCTGGACATGAGTCCACGACTCTCACTTTGTCCATCAACCATACCTGGGGAGGGATGACAAATGAGAGATTAAAGAATACAGAGGTGTAAGTTGAGAGAAAAAGTGAGCAAAGGGTTTTGAAAAAAAAAAAAACCGAGCCTGAGGGCTGAGTGATGTGAGCAGTATATGTGAGATGGGATGGAAAACATTACCTGCAATAGTAGTGGACTCCCTGCAAACCTAGCCATCTCCCGACGATGAAAAGCGTCCAAGCCCATCAATGTTTCGGCTAGCGTCATGGCAATACAGCTCTTGCCCTCTCTTAAGCCCTCGGCAACATCAATCAAAGGAGTGCTTAACCCACTGGAGCCTGGGGCAAGTAAGAAATGAGACAACATGCACAAGCAAAGCGCATGTCGCCGATAACCCTGCCAATGATTGTCGCCGCGGTCACCGACATCAGAAAACCGACAAACCAAGCTCAGAATGTCCAGCTCTCCGTCGTGAATCAATGATCGAGCGTCATGCAAAGTAAGGTCGCACATCCTTCCTAAAGCTTGGACATGGCCGAACCGGAGTTGAGGCAAGATTTCTTCATCGCGCTCGGATTCCATTAAAGCTTGGAAATCCTTGAAAGTGGGACACATCTCTTGACCACCAAAGCTAAAGACGTGTGTTACCGGATTCCAAAACATTGCCGCAGCATACAGGAACGGAAAACGCACCGGGGTGTGACCTAGAGTGAATAGTGCATTTATACCGAAGCCTCAGAAATTCAACTTTTCCAAGCCATCCAAGTAGGCAATCCAAGTTGTGAGATTTTGGACAAGAAATTCTTCAATTTGGTACAAATCAGAGCTGAAATGAGGAAAACTACGAGGCTGAGGCTTTTGTAAAAGATAAGGTGTTGAGTGGAAGACTGGTGTCGACATTCTGGAGGTCCTTGCCATTTTTGGCCGATCGGCCAAAAATAGTGCCGGCCAACCATATTTTTTGGCCGATCGGCTAGAAATGTTGGCCGATGGCCATTTCTGGTGGCCGATGGCCTCTCCCTTTGTTCTATGAGTAGTCAAGATCTTGAATATGCTGAGAATTTGTGATTGGTACCACTTCCAATGCCTTCTGGTGATGATTTTGCGAAGTCGCACCTGTGTTACTTCAATTTCTTTATCAAGTTGTTGTACATTTGCTTATCAAGTTGTATTTCGTATTCTTTAAGTCTTTGTTTTTCTTATCGAGTTGTAATTACACTTGGTTAGCTTGTTGAGTTCTTTGTTTTGCTTATCGAGTTGTTTTGTCATTATTTGGTTCACTACCTGATTGATGCAATTCGAGCGTTTGGTTTTCAAAACAAAGTTCAATCTCATTTACATTGTTATGAAATGCAATGCGATGCGATGGGATGCATAGAATGTACAAATATAATGCTTTTTGAACAAAATAGCTGTTTCATTTCATCGTATGTCTCTTGCAAAAGTACATAGTTTTGAAGAAAATAAAACCTGCCTGAGGCAGTACAACGTGCAAAACTACTAGTTAAAAGGAAAATAAAGCAAAAAAAAAAAAAACGGAGAAAAGCAACAAAATTTTTGAATAAAGCAGAAAAGAAAAGTAGCAAATGTCTGGGTCAACATCAATGGTCTCAAGTGTGGGAGTCGGTCCTGGTCCTCATCCTGGACGAGGGTCCAGGATCACCATCGTCAGCTCCGTAGTCCGAATCTGCGCCGTCCCCAGCCTCACCCTCAGACGACGCTGCCTCCTCATCAGAATCATCGGGGGAGGGCTCTCGTGAACTACCCTCAGCATGGGTGCACCTGTGCCTGCCTCGGCTGTGGATCGTCATCCTCCTCGAGCAGGTACAGAAGGTCCAGCTGGTGCACCTCTGTAGACACCACATTTTTGACCGCCCTCAAGACTTGGGCGCTACTGATGGTTTACTTGTTGGAGAAAGGTGTGCAGTGCACAGGTTCAGTTTCTTCGGCAAGGAGAGAGGTAAAAATCAACTTCATGCCCCATTGTGGACCAAAATTATTTTTGATGGTTTTTATACCTTAAAACCCTCTCTTCCAAAACATTTTTGAAATAAAATTCCCACGATGTTCCGACGCTCGCATTTCGGTAAATGTTGCGCTTTTCGGTAAACCGAGCAAGGACAAAAGGGGAGATGAATGAAAGAGAGATGAAATCTTTGAAAAATCTTTCAAAACACCTTACTTAGGGGTTTGAAGTCGAAGAAAAGAGGAGAAGAGGGGAGAAAACTAGTTTGGGAGTGGTTCGGCATGAATCCGGGAAGGAGAAAAGTCTGCGCGGCTTTCCCGAAACGGGCGTAACTCTTTGTACAAGAGGAATTAAAATATGGGGTGACAACCATTGGAAACCTTACTTCCGGGGCTTCATTTTGTACTCAAGAATCTCCTAAGTCCAAATCCGGGGGGAGGAGATATGGTTGGTTGAAGTCCGGTTGGACCGAATCTGCGCGGCTTTACGGAAACTGGCATAACTTTTTCTACAGAAGGAACTTTAATGTAAGGTTTGCGCCATTGGAAAGTTAACTTCCGGGGCTTCAATCTGGACTTCCACCGGAACTTGTTGACCTTACCGCCTGCCTACCGGCACAAAAGATTGCCGGCCGGCCAAAAGTGTCCAGAACTCAGATTTTTGACAGATATTTATCAATACACTGTGGAAGATATTTCCAATTGGGATATTTTCGACCAAAAGTTCTTGTTTTGATATATATAGAACCACATATCTCATATTGGAGGAGGAGAACAAAAAAAGAAAATCTTGGGAGCTTCTCACTCTAAAACATCCCTCTCTCTCTTCAAAACCTCTCAAATTCTTGGGCCATTTCTTCACCAATCCATAGCACCACCACCACTACTCCATCACAGCAGCTTGGAGCAGTTTTTCAGAGGCCAAAGGTCCTACATTCCTCAAGCCAAGAGGTAGAAAAGAAGTGGTCTTCAAGGGTAAGTTGCCATTTCCCCATTTTGTAGCATTTTCTTGCCTCATCTCTTAATCCTATTTTCTCACTGTTTTAGGCTCTGACCCAAACTGAAAGGGTCACTCTTTTGAGCTATTCTTCATGTTTTTTTAAGGGCTCAACCCTGTTTGAGCCCTCCATAGTGCACTTGCTTCAATACTCCTTGATATGCCACATTTTTGCATGCAATTTCTAGCCTATTTGTGATCTGTTTTTGAGCATAATGTAAACTGTAAGTAGGCTCATTTTGATCCCTTATTCAACATTGAAGAAGGGCTCAACCATTTTTGGGACCCCTATCTTGCACTTACTTCATAATCCCTCATATTTACCGTAAATTTGCATGATTTGTTTGGCCTATATGTAAATTTTTTTGGAGTGTTTCATGAACTGTGAGTAGGCTTATTTTATGTCCCTCTAAAACATTGTAGAAGGGATAAACTTCATTGGGGGTCTCCATGTTATACTTGTCATTATGCCCCTCTTTGGCCCTCATTTTGCATGCTTTGTTAGGCCTATTTTGCTTCTGTTTTCGGCCATGATCAGGTCTGAAAAGAGTCACATTTTGGCCTTCTTGTCATCTTTTGTTAAGGGTCCAAGGCTGTTTGGTGAATTCTTGGTGTACCTCTCTTTATAGCCCTCTTTTGGCTCATATTTTGCATGCTATGTTGAGCATATCTACATACTATTTTGGGGGTTTTCATAAGCTGTAAATGTTCATTTTTTTGGTCCCTCTTCAATGTTGTAGAACTGTATTTTTCAGTTTGAGCATTGCGTATACCATCTGCTTCATTGTTCCCCTCTTTTCCCCCATTTTTGCATGCTATTTTTTCCATACTTGTGATTGTTGTTTGGCCATGCTTTGTACTGGAAAAATGCTAGTTTAGGGACTTCCTAGCATCTTTATTTACATTCCATGTCCATATTGTGCATGCATTGCATAGCTATAGGCCATTTTGGGTGCCTAAATTCGCATTTCGGGACCATTCCTCGCATTTGGTGTCATTTCGCCATCTTTCGGGACTGTTTCCCCCCATATTTCAGTGCTGAAATTCCATTGGCATGTTTGCATATCACTTTCTATGACATTTCATGCCTTAATGCCATTGCCTCGGTTTGCGTGCCCGTGTGCACGCATTTTGAGGCACTCCATTTTCATCCATCGGCTTCTTATGTGAGTGTGGCTGAGGCTCACTCATGTTAGTATAAGTCCATTTTGCATCCTGTATGCCATTTTGGTCTCATTGTATTCCGTATGCCATTGCCTCGGTTTGCGTGACCGTGTGCACGCATTTCGAGGCACTCCATTTTTATCCGATGGCCTCCTATGTGAGTGTGGCAAAGGCCCACTTGTGTTGGTGTAAGTCCATGTTGCATTGTGTATGCCATGTAGTTGCATTGCATGTTTGTATGTTAGCTTGCATGCTTAGGTTGCATGTGCATTGTTGTGCATTGCCTTGCCTCTTGATCAACCATGATTGAGGTTGGGTCCCTTGTATGTTTGGTGTGCATTACATTTGATATTAAAATGCACACTTGACTCTTTGGCCATCATGCATGGAAATGCGCGATTGGTGGCCCGAGAATCGAGGCACATCCTCCTTTGAGTCACAAACATGATAAGGAATGTGTTTGGTGCATACATTGCTTGAATTGAGCTGCCATGCAAGTTTTGCCCTCTGCTGCTGTGAGTTGCAGGTTCTGCAGGAATTTATTGCCGGCCGGCAGTATTTAGTGCCGACCGGCAGTCAATCAACGGCCGGTGGATATATTTTGTGCCGATGGCTACATCCTAGTGCCGGTGGTCATTTCCTCCAGACGGTGGGATTCTCCAGTGTCCAGAGAGGCATCCTTGAGACTTTGGCAGATTTCAGAGGAACAAAGCAGGGAAAACAGAGGCAGGCTAGGCATGGCAGTGCAATTCCGAGTGGAATCCGAGTGTGCATGCATTGGGCCCTCGCCCCGAGGCGGTTCACTATTTTTCTTAGATTAATTATTTTGTTAATTAATTAGGCTATTTGTAATATTTAATTAGCTTGCGTAGTTAATTAATTTGTATTATTTTTTTGGTCCCTCCGAGCGAGGGAAAATCTGTAATAAGTGTGGGTGAGTGGTGTGTATGTCTTCCAACCCCCATTTCTTTCTCCCTTTTATTTACCTGCTTATGATGGTAGATTAGGGCACGTTTATTTTAGCATACCTTATGCAATGCATGCGTGCATCCATGCATTTGTTGACATGCATCGGGCTCGGTACATCATACAAACTGCATTGTATTTTCAATTCCAAATTGAATACGTGCATCGAATAAAGTGCATTTCACATGCCATCTTTAGGGTTAGCCGAGCCTACTCTAAATTGCATCCTTGCCTGTGTTGCATTAGCCACTTAACATGACCTGGGGACATGCATGTCTGCTAACCAGTTTCTTGTTTTGGCACGGAGTACGATGCAAGTATTTTACGCTTTAGCATACCACATGCGTGTGAATGTTGCCATGACAGTATGATTACCATGCGGCTAAGTGCTCATGTGAGATAAACTGTTTGACTGCCTCTGGGTGGAGGTTGGGTTGTTTGAGTTGGAAAATTCATTGAAATCCGTGTTTTAGCCTACTCGCGAGTAGCAAATTCCAAAGCATTTTCAAAACAAACGGATATGCAATGCTTATTTCCAAATTAGGTGATCTAGTCTATACTTGTTTGCTGTGCGCATAACATAGTAATTCTAGGCTAATAACCGGAATAAGAACACATAAAGTTTTCAAAATCGGATATCACGGTTAGTAGAGGCCGGTCTTCGGACCGGGCGAAAGGGGGTGCTCATAGCTGACCTTCCCCGATCGTACCCAAGCTCCCGAGCCAAGACCACTTTGGTGATGACGGACACGTGGCCTTCAGCACCGAGTCAGGGTTTCCTAAATTTCCCATTTTAAAACATTTAGGTGGCGGCTCTGTAATCTGGCAAAGCAGTCCATGTTTGGCACTACTTTTCAAAAATCTGTTTTCTCAAACGATTTGCCGGATTTGGACTCTTTGGTTCAGATTGAGAACCGTAACACAAAGGGAGTCCGAACTGTTAGATGGAAGCCCACGGGCGCGTCTACAGTTTCTGGCGACTCTGCTGGGGATTTTAGAGAGCTTAACTCGAACTCGTGATATCCTGTTTTGACTACACTTATGTGTTTCTTTGCATTGCATGGGCATTGGTGCGCCTAGGACACCGTGTTGGCCATCTGCTATTCCTGAGCGGTTTGCTGGAGGCTTGTCTTGTCGAGGCATGACCAGTTGCGGGCTTTGCCAGTATGGGAACACAAACCCCGGTTTTACCGGGGCACCCTTTTTGACCATCCGACCTAGTGCATAGTCGGAATCCATAGTGACCATTCCAAACTAGGACAGGTTACTTACCCGATATAGGTTGTTTGAAACCGCAAGGCATAGTGAAACCCTAGCTCGACAAAATAGGATGGGGAAACCCTACCCCAACATAGGGGTGTAGTGGCTCTTTTACATGCTATGTGCTTTTAGAGTGTATCTCACAGGAATGCATATACCGGTTTGCAAGTCTGTATCCGACTGCGGGCACCAAGATCGATATTTTGAGAATCGCTTATATCTCATGTATCGATTGATTTGGCGATGATTTCGGGAACAAAGGATCGATAATAGAATACAGTTGTTCAACTTTGCTCGTATCCGTTCCAGTGAAATTGAGCTGAGATGCTGTTTGTTTTCTCTTTTGCTAGGCGTAGTCTTGGAATCATAGCTTCAGAAGGCTCCACTATCTCCCGGGTGCATTGGACTAGTGCTGATAGACTTTGTTAGATCAGAACTTCAATTCAAGGGCAACCAGTGTTCTTTCGCTGAGGCAAGGCAAAGAAAGGCCAGTTAGGGCTCACCGGTTCATCTGATCCGACAGTCACCAGTCACATCATCAGCAGACCTGTGATGGCACAGGGTTCAGAAGAATTTGTGGCCGTGATAGCGGCGTTAAATCAGGGAACTACCATGCTGGTTGAGACCGGTATTGAAACGCAGTGCCCATCTGGGGCATCTTCCTCACATCCAGCTTCGGGACCCCAGCCAAACATTGATCCACTTCCGCCAGTTGAAGATTTACAGGGTTCGAATCCCCAAGAAGGGTTGGCTCAAGCTCGAGTTGTCAGGCCCCTGGTGCAGCCTATTGAGAGGTTTCAACCCTTTCATGTTGATGAGTTCAATTCGACTGCAGCGAAAATTGCGAGCCTTGAGAAGCAATTCAAAAAGGCACAAAGCCTTAACTCCATTCCCGACATTGAGGATGGGCACACTGAGTCTGCCGTGCGGCTCCCAGACACATTCAAAATGCCACATATTGACCGTTTCGATGGGTTTGGAGATCCAATGGTACATATCCGACTTTTCTTGGATATCCTGAAGTCGATGGGTCTGACTAAGCCACAGAAACTCTCTCTGTATGGAAGAACCCTGTCGGGTGTAGCAGCCACTTGGTACACTAAGTTGGAAGATAAAGTGAAGCAAAACTGGGAAGAACTGGCTGAGGCCTTTGTCGATCAGTATTCGTACAACACCCAAGTTGAAATGACCATCCAAGAGCTTGAAGCAACCCGCCAGAACCCAAAAGAGCCTTTTGTGGAATTTGTTGCCAGGTGGAGAGCAAAGGCAGCACAGATGACGGATCGTCGCCCTTCGGAGAGGGATCAAGTACAGATGATGGTGCGAAACCTCGAGCATGATATGTTGCAAAAGTTGATAGTTGCTCCGCTATTCACTTTCAAGAGTTTGCATGAACTGGGGGTTCAGGTCGAGAACGCGTTCAACAGTGGGATCATTCCCAGAACAAGTGAACCGACAAGAAGGGTGATTTCTGGGAGTACCAATGTTGGTAGTAGCGCTATTCCCAAACCCACCGAAATCAATACAGTTGCCACAACCGACCCTTTTGCCAAGCCAAGCCTAGAACCACTGCCCAAACGAGCTCAGGCGTAACTTTCACCCCCCTCTATATGAGCCTGACTAGCGCACTAAAAGCCTTGATGGAAATAGGACATCTCAAACCCCTCGATCCTCAACCTCTTCCTAACCCACTCCCAGCCAGACATAACCCTTCCAAGTATCAGATGTACCATCGCCAGTCATGATCATGGCACCGACCGTTGCTACCGCCTTCGTCATGAGATCCAAAATCTCATTGACAACCAAACGATAGCTCCACCTTCAGACCCCAATGACCAAATACCTCATCCACATCTCAATCTAATCCACACATTGGCCGCCCCTTACACCCCCAGCATATACATCACCCCAGCCCATCTGCCCAAGCCTGTGGTGTTCATTCCAGAGAGCCTGGACTTATGTATGATGGGTGCATCTGAACCCCAATCATCTCAAACCCATGAACCCACTACTTCTGAGCTGATGAGGATGATCGAAGATCTTCAAAGAACTGTGGCAGATCTGGCCTTTGGGGTTTTGGCCCCATCATCAACCACATCACGTACCAGGGAGTTCATGTCTAAAGGCTCCCCAACCTTGGGACGGGTTGCATTGGAAGAAAGCCAATCCCTTGACAAAGTGGAAGCAAGTGGAAAGAACAAGGCAAAGTGCATCGGTCCCCATGAACACCTTCGGTGGGATATTGAGGCTTTGAAAGCTGAAGGACTGAACAAAGAGCAAGTCCTTGCGATTGTTGCGGAGGCTGTGGATGACACTTTCGCCAATCAAGTTGGGGGCAATTTGAATCAAGGGGCAAGCCGGGAGAAGCGCCTTTGTACCAGGAATGTTCCTTTCAACTCTAATCCCGTTCTCGGAAGAGATCAGCAAACCCAGTCAACGCCTGCCAATCCCTTTGCTGGTGCATCCAGCAAAAAGCCACAAACCTCAAAATACCCACCTTGGGGCCAGAGGGTGTTTACCCCATTGTACATGTCACTATCAGCAGCCTTGAGGGTCCTAATAAAAAAGGGACACCTGAAACCCCTAGAGCTACGGCCATTGCCAAATAAACTCCCTCCCTCCCATGATCCGACCAAGTACTGTGCCTTTCATCAGCAAGTCGGCCATGTCACTGATAGTTGTTTCCGTCTTTGCCACGAAATACAAGATCTGATTGACAATAAGGTCATCGTCACACCAGCACCTGCAAAGTCTATCGGCACTGGATCGGTGAACTTGGGGGATAATGTGAATATGTGATCGGGAGATGAACCACCTGCGGGCGGCGTTCAGTTTACTCCTGTTGTGGTGGATGGCATGCACTGTTTTAAGCAATGTACAAGTGCTGTTAATTTTGCATTCTGACTTGGGTATTGGGTCAGTCTTGTTGTTTTGTTTTGAGTCTGTCTTTTTGTTTTGAGTCAGTCTCTTTTGTTTTGGGTTTGTCTTGTTGTATCGAGTCAGTCCTGTTATATAGGAGTCGGGTGATTCCAAGGGTGTTGCCTCGGGCGTCACCATTTTGTTTTGCGTTTGTCTTTTCGTTTTGAGTCTGTTTCTGCCAGGGAGCCAGTAATGCCAACAGATTTGAATGAAACAGCAGTGATTTTCACGCTCTCGCGTTTATACGCTTGTGCCGCTTGTGCGTAAATTCAATGAGATAGCGATTTGACTAAGAACTCTGTCTTTTCTGTGCCTTGAAGTCATTGCATTGGCCTAAATTTTTCAAAACTTTTTCAAACACTGTGGTGAAAACGAAGAGGAAGGAATTCCTTGGGATTTGCAAAAATTTGATCAATTGAGAGAAAGGGAGGCGTGCTAAGCCCTTAATGAATGAAATCATGCTTGTTAGTGTGAGTACTGAGAAGGACCCTAGCTTTGATCCAGATTGGTCCTACATCTTTCGGCCATGAGCGATTTGTCGCTTTCTTAAAAACTTTCAAAAAAAAAATGTTTTGCGCGGTCCTGCAAAGACATGTGTGGAATCACTCTTGAGATTGTGCAGCTTAGGATCGCTCTCGGCCTCGAGACTCAACCTCTTTGCTTTCAAACCTTGAACTTGGATTCAGAACGTTCAAAGGACAATCATGATGTGAGGCCTGTGTGGCCAGATTTGAAGCAGCCCTCGAACAAGAGGCACCAAAGTCAGATCAAGAAGATCAGATCTCATCAGAAGAAGCTTGCAAAGCTAGATCAGAAGCACCCCTCGAACTAGGGGCAAAAGATATCCGATGTGCTCGAAGAGCCAAAGGTGGATCCTTCTGCAAATCAATACAACAGCCACTCTCCTGGATACAGAGGGCTTCAATCTCAAAACCATTTGGCATGGACTTGTTACACTTTTACCCTATGAGAGGCTCGCTGGGCCGAAAACCCGGAAGGGCGACCCAAGCAAAAGTTAGAGCAAAGAAAAAAATACAAAATACAAAAAAGAAATACAAAAATACAAAAAAGCAAAATGCAAAAAAAAAAAAAAAAGAAGAAGAAAAAGGAATGAAAAGAAAAAAAAAAGAGAGAAAGAAAAGAAGAACAAAGCTCGCAAGGTCGAAAACATGCAACAGGCGCCTTGGCAAAAGTTAGAGCATAAAAAGGAGAGGTTAAATACCCGAGTGTACCTTACCCCGAACTACGTAAGGCTTGATTCCCATCTTTGGGATACGTAGGCAACTTCATTCTGAAGTCCAGCCACAAACACTTCCAAATCAATTGTGTCCATGTGATGGTTTTGATCATCTTTGCCTCCTTTGTATCCGAGAGTCTGGTTGTGTTCGTCGCTCTGAGGACTGACTACAAATACGCTGCGATGCTATCTAAACAAGGGGCAACTTTCCAATGCCATTCAAAACGCCGCGGTGTCACA
The DNA here is from genome assembly GCA_025200525.1 of Camellia lanceoleosa. NCBI lineage: Eukaryota > Viridiplantae > Streptophyta > Magnoliopsida > Ericales > Theaceae > Camellia > Camellia lanceoleosa. Next base: position 115,721,731 of record CM045761.1, read on the forward strand.
TCAAACAAGGGGCAACTTTCCGTTGCCATGCAGTGTCCTTCAGACAAGGGGCAATTTTCCATTGCTATGGGTCCGAGGTTGTGCATCTCAAAGAGTTGGTTCCCTGCTTGTTGAGCGGTGGCCGTTTGCAAAAACAGTTTTTGAGAATTTTTACTGAGGTTGACTATTCTCTCAAAAGTGATTCCATTTTTCCAAAACTGGACTATTTTCTTGGACCCAAAAAAGGAAAATTTTCAGTGCTTACAACCTGACTTGCATGATTTCAAATCAAAAATCGAATAAGCATGTTAATCTAACTTTCATATTGGTCAAAATTGTTTTAAAACAAAAAATGGTCGAAATGATGAACTAGGGGCACAGTTGAGTCAGGCTTCCTGTCTTTCCCCCATTTTCAACATACTTTCCAAGAAAGGCACTCTACCGCTGTAGCAGGCACGATCAAGTCAATAGCAAAGGGCTGAAAGCTCTCTCATCCTCCAAGCAACGAGGTATTAAGTCAAGTGCGAAGCACGAATTGGAATGGGGCGAGAAGTCCCACTTCCTCATCTGGACAGATCTAACCACATCCAAACTCCCCAGCAAGGCATCATCAACCGATGTTAGCTGCAGATTTGCTACACACCCAGTTGTGGCACAACCTCTCTGTGGGAAAGCTCACTACTGTATGCAGAAGAAAAAGAATCTAGCTGAACGCTAGGGGCTAGAGCCCGCAACTTCTTGTCTACCCACCAACCACCCAGGGGAGGGATAAAAAGATGAGAGATTGAAGAATAGAGAGATGTGCGTTGAGAGAAAAAGTGAGAAAAGGGCTTTTTCAGAAAACTAGAGATTGAGTGCCAAGTGATGTGAGAATCACAAATAAGAAAGGGTGGGAATAATACCCGGTGAAACAGGCTCCCTGTGCACATTTGAGTCTTGTGTTTTGTTTTGTCTGTCCTGATTCTTGTTTTGAGTCGTTTCGAGTGTCAATAGATGTGTTTAGGTTGTTTACCTTTTTTGTTTTCCGTTGTTGAGTCGTGGTGTCTTGTGTGTTCAGTCGTAGGCTCAATACCCAGTCGAAAACTTATTTCCACTCTCAATTCAAAAATAAAATCATTTTGTGCTCAGAGTGCTGTGCCATTCCCCACATTTGTGCAAAACAAAATTTTGTTCTTTCAAAAACCGCAAGGTTCAACCCAGGTCAAATGCGAACTGTAAAACAAGGACCTATCTGAAGCTATGTAGGTTCCGGATTGCAAAGCAAAAGAAAAGAGGGAAAATCGAAGCACCTGAGTGTGTTTCACCTTCAGCAAATTCCGTGATTGTACTCCGGATGTACCTCTTCAGGGCCTTGCCAATGCTCCGAAGTATGAGTGTGCCTCTACCTCAAGCGCAAGATCAAGCCTGCTTCAAAGTTATGCACCCTTCCACCCGCATTGTTATGCACTCTTCCACTGGTATTGTCATGCACACCTTACTTGCATTTATTTGCATCTTGAGTTATCTTCTATTGTTTATCCTTTTACGCTAAGCAGCGTTTGGGATTGTTGTCCTTCAGGACTTTCTCAAGTTGCGTTGTAGACGCGCCTAATAGTTTGTTGGACCTCCTCTCACGATTTCAGCGTGGTTTGAGTGTCCCGTTCCTTACGCGATTTCAGCGTGTTTGGAATTTATCCCAAATTGCATTGTAGATGCACTGGGCGGTTTGTTGGACCTCCTCTCACGATTTCAGCGTGGTTTGAGTGTCCCGTTCCTTACGCGATTTTAGCGTGTTTGGAATTTATCCCAAGTTGCGTTGTAGACGCACTGGGCGGTTTGTTGGACCTCCTCTCACGATTTCAGGGTGGTTTGAGTGTCCTGTTCCTTCTGTGATTCGGCGTGTTTGGAATTTATCCCAAGTTGCGTTGTAGACGCCTTTGGCGGTTTGTTGGACCTCCTCTCACGATTTGGCGTGGTTTGAGTGTCTGTTCGCCTGCGATTCAGCGTGTTTGGAATTTATCCCAAGTTGCGTTGTAGACGCCTTTGGCGGTTTGTTGGACCTCCTCTCACGATTTCGGCGTGGTTTGAGTGTCCGTTCCTTCTGTGATTTCGGCGTGTTTGGAATTTATCCCAAGTTGCGTTGTAGACGCCTTTGGCGGTTTGTTGGACCTCCTCTCGATTTCGGCGTGGTTTGAGTGTCTGTTCCTTCTGCGATTCGGCGTGTTTGGGGTATCCCAAGTTGCGTTGTAGACGCACTGGGCGGTTTGTTGGACCTCCTCTCACGATTTCAGCGTGGTTTGAGTGTCCCGTTCCTTACGCGATTTCAGCGTGTTTGGAATTTATCCCGAGTTGCGTTGTAGACGCACTGGGCGGTTTGTTGGACCTCCTCTCACGATTTCAGCGTGGTTTGAGTGTCCCGTTCCTTACGCGATTTCAGCGTGTTTGGAATTTATCCCGAGTTGCGTTGTAGACGCACTGGGCGGTTTGTTGGACCTCCTCTCACGGTTTCAGCGTGGTTTGAGTGTCCCGTTCCTTACGCGATTTCAACGTGTTTGGAATTTATCCCAGGTTGCGTTGTAGACGCGCTGGATGGGGTTGTTTTTGGACCTCCTCTCACGATTTCAGCGTGGTTTGAGTGTCCCATTCCTCACACGATTTCAGCGTGTTTGGAATTTACTTTAGGCTGCGTGGAACGCGCTCCTGATTAATTTTCTTTGTTCTTCCTCCACTCACGAGTCCAGCGTGGTTGGAGTGTGTTCACCTTTTGCATCTTTACTAGCATAGCATTTCATTCGCGCTACCTTGCGCACCTTACCTGTACTTGTTAGTACATTGCATTGTTTTATATACAAACCGGCTTCGCGCAGCGTATAAGTCCAATTACAAACCGGCTTCGCGTAGCGTATAAGTCCAATTATCAAAATTTTCCTGCATATCATTTGCATCCTGCCCCTGAACTACGCTGGTTTGATTCCTTGCAAAGGGATACGTAGGCAGCCTGCGGGCACAACCATTTATTCATCTGTATTTTGTTTGTCCAAGTCTTCGGCCTTGTCAAAAATGGGTCGTCTCTGGGCTTTGACACTCACTCCCGTCATTGTTATGACATACGAGTTCTGTCAAAGAGGGGCAACTGTAGACACCCCATTTTTGACCGCCCTCAAGACTTGGGCGCTACTGATGGTTTACTTGTTGGAGAAAGGTGTGCAGTGCACAGGTTCAGTTTCTTCGGCAAGGAGAGAGGTAAAAATCAACTTCATGTCCCATTGTGGACCAAAATTATTTTTGATGGTTTTTATACCTTCAAAACCCTCTCTTCCAAAACATTTTTGAAATAAAATTCCCACGATGTTCCGACGCTCGCATTTCGGTAAATGTTGCGCTTTTCGGTAAACCGAGCAAGGACAAAAGGGGAGATGAATGAAAGAGAGATGAAATCTTTGAAAAATCTTTCAAAACACCTTACTTAGGGGTTTGAAGTTGAAGAAAAGAGGAGAAGAGGGGAGAAAACTAGTTTGGGAGTGGTTCAGCATGAATCCGGGAAGGAGAAAAGTCTGCGCGGCTTCCCCGAAACGGGCGTAACTCTTTGTACAAGAGGAATTAAAATATGGGGCCACCACCATTGGAAACCTTACTTCCGGGGCTTCATTTTGCACTCAAGAATCTCCTAAGTCCAAATCCGGGGGGAGGAGATATGGTTGGTTGAAGTCCGGTTGGACCGAATCTGCGCGGCTTTACAGAAACTGGCATAACTTTTTCTACAGAAGGAATTTTAATGCAAGGTTTGCGCCATTGGAAAGCTAACTTCCGGGGCTTCAATCTGAATGTCCACCGGCACTTGTTGACCTTACCGCCTGCCTACCGGCACAAAAGATTGCCAACCGGCACAAAAGATTGCCGGCCGGCCAAAAGTGTCCAGAACTCAGATTTTTGACAGATATTTATCAATACACTGTGGAAGATATTTCCAATTGGGATATTTTCGACCAAAAGCTCTTGTTTTGATATATATAGAACCATATATCTCATATTGGAGGAGGAGAACAAAAAAAGAAAATCTTGGGAGCTTCTCACTCTAAAACATCCCTCTCTCTCTTCAAAACCTCTCAAATTCTTGGGCCATTTCTTCACCAATCCATAGCACCACCACCACTACTCCATCACAGCAGCTTGGAGCAGTTTTTCAGAGGCCAAAGGTGCTACAGTCCTCAAGCCAAGAGGTAGAAAAGAAGTGGCCTTCAAGGGTAAGTTGCCATTTCTCCATTTTGTAGCATTTTTTTGCCTCATCTCTTAATCCTATTTTCTCACTGTTTTAGGCTCCGACCTAAACTGAAAGGGTCACTCTTTTGAGCTATTCTTCATGTTTGTTTAAGGGCTCAACCCTGTTTGAGCCCTCCATAGTGCACTTGCTTCAATACTCCTTGATATGCCACATTTTTTCATGCAATTTTGAGCCTATGTGTGATCTGTTTTTGAGCATAATGTAAACTGTAAGTAGGCTCATTTTGAGCCCTTCTTAAACATTGAAGAAGGGCTCAACCATTTTGGGACCCCTATCTTGCACTTACTTCATAATCCCTCCTATTTACCGTAAATTTGCATGATTTGTTTGGCCTATATGTAAATTTTTTTAGAGTGTTTCATGAACTGTGAGTAGGCTTATTTTATGTCCCTCTACAACATTGTAGAAGGGATAAACTTCATTGGGGGTCTCCATGTTATACTTGTCATTATGCCCCTCTTTGGCCCTCATTTTGCATGCTTTGTTAGGCCTATTTTGCTTCTGTTTTCGGCCATGATCAGGTCTGGAAAGAGTCACATTTTGGCCTTCTTGTCATCTTTTGTTAAGGGTCCATGGTCTGGAAAGAGTCACATTTTGGCCTTAATGCCATTGCCTCGGTTTGCGTGCCCGTGTGCACGCATTTCGAGGCACTCCATTTTCATCCATCGACTTCTTATGTGAGTGTGGCTGAGGCTCACTCATGTTAGTATAAGTCCATTTTGCATCCTGTATGCCATTTTGGTCTCATTGTATTCCGTATGGCATTGCCTCGGTTTGCGTGACCGTGTGCACGCATTTCGAGGCACTCCATTTTTATCCGATGGCCTCCTATGTGAGTGTGGCAAAGGCCCACTTGTGTTGGTGTAAGTCCTTGTTGCATTGTGTATGCCATGTAGTTGCATTGCATGTTTGTATGTTAGCTTGCATGCTTAGGTTGCATGTGCATTGTTGTGCATTGCCTTGCCTCTTGATCAACCATGATTGAGGTTGGGTCCCTCGTACGTTTGGTGTGCATTACATTTGATATTAAAATGAACACTTGACTCTTTGGCCATCATGCATGGAAATGCGCGATTGGTGGCCCGAGAATCGAGGCACATCCTCCTTTGAGTCACAAACATGATAAGGAATGTATTTGGTGCATACATTGCTTGAATTGAGCTGCCATGCAAGTTTTGCCCTCTTCTTTGTGAGTTGCGTGTTCTGAGAATTTATTGCCGGCCGGCAGTATTTAGTGCCGACCGGCAGTCAATCAACGGCCGGTGGATATATTTTGTGCCGATGGCTACATCCTAGTGCCGGTGGTCATTTCCTCCAGACGGTGGGATTCTCTAGTGTCCAAAGAGGCATCCTTGAGACTTTGGCAGATTTCAGAGGAACAAAGCAGGGAAAACAGAGGCAGGCTAGGCATGGCAGTGCAATTCCGAGCGGAATCCGAGTGTGCATGCATTGGGCCCTCGCCCCGAGGCGGTTTACTGTTTTTCTTAGATTAATTATTTTGTTAATTAATTAGGCTATTTGTAATATTTAATTAGCTTGCGTAGTTAATTAATTTGTATTATTTTTTTGGTCCCTCCGAGCGAGGGCAAATCTGTAATAAGTGTGGGTGAGTGGTGTGTATGTCTTCCAACCCCCATTTCTTTCTCCCTTTTATTTACCTGCTTATGATGGTAGATTAGGGCACGTTTATTTTAGCATACCTTATGCAATGCATGCGTGCATCCATGCATTTGTTGACATGCATCGGGCTCGGTACATCATACAAACTGCATTGTATTTTCAATTCCAAATTGAATACGTGCATCGAATAAAGTGCATTTCACATGCCATCTTTAGGGTTAGCCGAGCCTACTCTAAATTGCATCCTTGCCTGTGTTGCATTAGCCACTTAACATGACCTAGGGACATGCATGTCTGCTAACTAGTTTCTTGTTTTGGCACGGAGTACGATGCAAGTATTTTACGCTTTAGCATACCACATGCGTGTGAATGTTGCCATGACAGTATGATTACCATGCGGCTAAGTGCTCATGTGAGATAAACTGTTTGAATGCCTGTGGGTGGAGGTTGGGTTGTTTGAGTTGGAAAATTCATTGAAATCCGTGTTTTAGCCTACTCGCGAGTAGCAAATTCCAAAGCATTTTCAAAACAAACGGATATGCAATGCTTATTTCCAAATTAGGCGATCTAGTCTATACTTGTTTGCTGCGCGCATAACATAGTAATTCTAGGCTAATAACCGGAATAAGAACACATAAAGTTTTCAAAATCGGATATCACGGTTAGTAGAGGCCGGTCTTCGGACCGAGCGAAAGGGGGTGCTCATAGCTGACCTTCCCCAATCGTACCCAAGCTCCCGAGCCAAGACCACTTTGGTGATGACGGACACGTGGCCTTCGGCACCGAGTCAGGGTTTCCTAAATTTCCCATTTGAAAACATTTAGGTGGTGACTCTGTAATCTGGCAAAGCAGTCCATGTTTGGCACTACTTTTCAAAAATCTGTTTTCTCAAACAATTTGTCGGATTTGGACTCTTTGGTTCAGATTGAGAACCGTAACACAAAGGGAGTCCGAACTGTTAGATGGAAGCCCACGGGCGCGTCTACAACCTCCCGCGGCCAGAATCTGGAATGGGGCCTGAAAAGAATAGTGGGCAAATGCTTCAGTCATACTGTATAGAGTCAGGTATGAATACCGAATACAGTGTGTCAATGCTGTGAGCAGTGTATCTGTACCGAATGCAATGTATGAGTACAGTGTATGAATGCCGTGAGCAATGCTATGAGCAGTGTATGAATGCCATAAGCAGTATGAGAGTTACAGTGTATCAGTGCCGTGAGTGCTGTGTATCAAGTGACGTATTGATATTACGATGCATCAGATCATGTGTGGAACAGAATATGCAAAATTTTGGGACTAAGTTTAAAGGAACTTACCGTAATCCCGTAGATGGTGAGCAGGTCGATGATCCGCTGCAGCATCCCCATCACGGAAGTTGTCAGCTCCAAAGACTATCTAGTGTACTCGATCGAAGTCTGCAAAAGTGTTGAAGTCATTAGTATTCTGCGGGATATCAAATAAAATGAAATAAATGTACAAAATGAAAAGTATGGTACGTACCGAGGTCGAGCCATGAACTCCGACGAGCTAATGATTAGCCGTAGGAGGAGCAATGGATATTTGATAAGTCTCCCCACTCTGTCCTCAGCATGTCATGGTAGTAGGCAGTGTTGGCCACCCGACCCCCTGTCCTCTCCGGGACCCACTCCTACTACGGGCTTGAGGTGCCCTCAGTGCTCCTACTCCGGTCGCTGGCGCTGCAGGTCTCTCTCGCTCAGCTCGGCGAGCATCGGTCAGAGGCCGCATCAGATAGGCCTGGATGAACTCGGTGTAGTCGCCCTCGTCTCTAAAGGGGTCCTAGTCCCAACCAATCGTGTAATCCATTATCTCCTCAAAGGTGTACCTCTCGGTGTACCTCATATGGGATGGAGGTGGACTCAGAACTATCTGCTCCGGTAAGCCAAGGGTCTAGTGCAGGAAGTGCTCACCCAGAGACCAAACTCGGTAGACTGGACCCTCCAACAAGACCCTGAACCGGGCAGTCCCTCGAGCACCTGCATACTGCTCCCTCATTGCGTCAGGCAACGGAGCCCAGGGCTGCCAACTGATCTGCAAATGATATACGGTTTGTTATCTACTGTTGAAAGTACAATGTAAAACGAAGCTTGAATAAACTGTAAAGTTTCACTTACCTCTGCGGCGGTGATGGTGTCAGATTATCGGTGGAAGAACAGGAAAGACTCCCATGGCCTCTGCTCGCACCTCACATCGAAACGATGAGAGAATGGAACGCCGAGGGGGATCTTCTCAGCCAGCACTGGAGCAAGCCTAAGAAAGTAAGCATACACCCACAACTACAGAGTGTAACAGGGCAAATATTAGTATGCTTATCGAATAAAGTAGAATGCAGAATAAAGCAGAAATCAGAGAACAGTGTGCAGTGTGAAACAGATCACGTGTGTACAGTGTGTGCAGTGTATAGCCAGTGTAAAGCAGATTGCGTGCACGTAGTGTGCGTAGTGTACAGAAAATGTAAAGTAGAATTGAAAGCAAAAACAGAAAATGTACCTCACAGGCTTACCAATAGCCTCCGAGCAAGTGTCCGCTGCAGCGGGAAGATGAGCTCATATATCCATAAAGTGTGGCCAGGCCTGCGCCACCCCAGTCATAGCGGCGGATCCTGGTCACGTCCACTAGTGCACTGAGCAAGTAAAGGGCGACACTATTCTCCTGGTCGGCGAAGAGTATGGTCCCCAGCAGGAACATGATGAAGCCATGGGCGTACTGCCCCTCCTCCTCACGAGTCGTGGGTGCCTGAATCCTGAAGTGGTCCTCAAACCAAGAGTACCTCACAAATCCGGGATGGCAGAGAGGAGGTCGATCGTCAAGCAGGTACATCTGGGCAGTGTCCCACTCATCCATATCAATATCATAGGGGATCGGATTACCCCCTACCCCGATGTCGGTGAGCATTGAGAAGTTGAAGGGAGTCATCTTCATCTCCCATGTAGTAGAAAGGTAGATGGAATCGGTTGTATCCCACCACCTCTTCACCAAAGCTGCAAGAAGGGGCCTTCTCGCAGTGAGGCGCGAGAGACCCCTGCAGAAAGGGCCGAAGCCAGCCTGGTCGACGATGTGGCAGACCGCATCGGGCAGCTCCATGTACCAACCACGGGCAACGATGTTTTCATACCCCCAGAAGGCATGGGAATCTCCTTGTGTTCAAAACAAGCAGTTGCGAAGCAATGTTAGAAATACAGTTTTTGAATGCATTCAGTTGAAAATGCAGTGTGTGTGCACGTGTTCGAGTCTACACAGATATTGGGTGCGGTTGTGCTCACAGTGAACTAAAGCATATGATGTATCAGTGTGTTTGCGTTTTCAGTTGAAAATGCAGTGTGTGTGCATGTGTTCAAGATTACACAGATATTGGGTGCGGGTGTGCTCACGATGAACATACAACATATGATGCATCAGTGTGTTCGGGTTATTTAGTTGAAAATGCAGTGTATGTGCATGTGTTCAAGTTTATATAGATATCGGGTGTGGGTGTGCTCAAGTTGAAATAAGCATATAACATATCAGTGTATCTGGGTTAAGCAGTTAAAGAACAAAATCGACTATCGCAGTTAGATGTTCTACATTGCAGAAAATGAAACAGAGAAGGAGTATACCTCAGCGGCACCGTAAGATTGATGTGACTCTGGCTTGGGCAGCAAAAGCTCCAGTGGTGCGCCCTGCGCATAACTCCTGAAGTGGCGGATGCCATCGGGAGGCAACACGTGTATCGCCGACCTATAGGTCGCCGGGTCGAATGGTCGGATGCAAAGAGGCAAGAGCTCAACCTCAGGATCCACATCCATCTCTGGGGGAGTCCCACTCCGTGGAATGTCGTCTGTCATCTCAAGAAGAGTGCGAAAATGGCCAAGGATGCAAAAAACAAGCAAGAATGCGAAAAGTCAAGCCAAAAGTCAACCCTGAGAGGGTGAAAAATGGGAGAAAAGGTCGGAGTGTGGAAAAGGCACAAAGATCAAGGTAAACTCGGGGAAAACAAACCCCAAGTGCTAAAAACCAAGAAAGGGACATCGAAATCGAGTTTTGTTCGGTTCAAACTGTGTGAAACGAAGAGGGTTTTGCGAATCGAATTATGAAAAAGGCTCTAAAACGGGGAAAAAACACGGATCAAAGCGAAGAAAATCACCTAGAGAGAGGAAGAAATGTTTTTCGAGCTAGGGTGAAGTGAGAATATAAGGTTTGGAACCTTGTATTTAAAGACCCGAGGCTAAATGACAAAATTGCCCCGAAACTGCCATTTTTGGCCGATTCACCAAATTGTTAGCTGATCAGCTAAATATTTGGCTAATGAGCTCCTTTTGTGGCCGATGGACTCCCCTTGTGGTCGATGCACCTCCTACACCCTTGTTTGGGTCATTTTTGTTGATTGGCATCTTTATCTCTCAAGACAGTGCAAGAAAGTACACTCTTGAAGCTTAACCGACCTTCATGTTGACCTCGAACCATGTCTTCCGGGTGCGGCATTCGATATGCATGAGGTGTATCCCTTTTCGTATCCTTTTATACATTGGGATATTCGAGAATTGTTTTTGAAAATCATATACATGCGTTGTCCCGCACGTCATTTGCATTGTCATGCATTTCATTACATGTGTTGTCTCGCGCGTCATTTGCATTGTCATGCATTTCATTACATGCGTTGTCTCGCCCTTCATTTGCATTGTCAAGCATTTTCCTTACGTAGCATTGTCTTGTTCGTTATTTGCATTGTTTTGCATCGCCTATAACTTGCATTGTCTTGCTCGTTATGTGCATTATCTTGCACCCCCTACTAACTTGTGCATTGTCTTGCACCCCCTCTAACTTGTGCATTGTCTTGCACTACCCTATAACTTGTGCATTGTCTTGCACTGCCCTCTAACTTGTGCATTGTCTTGCACTACCCAACTAACTTGTGCATTGTCTTGCACCCCCTTTAACTTGTGCATTGTCTTGCACTACCCTACTAACTTGTGCATTGTCTTGCACCCCCCTTTAACTTGTGCATTGTGTTGCACTACCCTCTAACTTGTGCATTGTCTTGCACCCCTTACTAACTTGTTTATTGCCTTGCACTTCCCCTCCAACTTGTGCATTGTCTTGCACCCCCTCTAACTTGTGCATTGTCTTGCACCCCTACTAACTTGTGCATTGTCTTGCACTTCCCCTACTAACTTGTGCATTGTCTTGCACCCCCTACTAACTTGTGCATTGTCTTGCACTACCCTATAACTTGTGCATTGTCTTGCACTACCCTACTAACTTGTGCATTGTCTTGCACCCCCTACTAACTTGTGCATTGTCTTGCACTTCCCCTTTAACTTGTGCATTGTCTTGCACCCCCTCTAACTTGTGCATTGTCTTGCACTTCCCCTCTAACTTGTACATTGTCTTGCACCCCCTCTAACTTGTGCATTGTCTTGCACTTCCCCTCTAACTTGTACATTGTCTTGCACCCCCTCTAACTTGTGCATTGTTTTGCACTCCCCCACTAACTTGCATTGCCTTACACCCACTAACTTGCATTGTTTTGCACCTACCTAAATTGCGTTGTTTCGCACCCACTAACTTCCATTGTCTAGCACCCATCTAACTTACGTTGTTTCGCACCCCGTCTAACTTGCGTTGTTTCGCACTTCTCTAACTTGCGTTGTTTTGCACTTCTCTTACTTATATTGTTATGTACATCTTCAACTTGCATTGTCTCGCACATTACTTGCATTGTTATGCACACTTCACTCGTGTTGTCATGCACTTGTCACTTGCATTGCTATGCATGTTTGTAACGATATTGTACCTGTTTAGTTTCTTTCTTTTGCAGACATGATATTGTATGTACAGTTCATTTGAAGCAGGAGTGACCAGACGAACCAGACGGTACTGTAAATTCTCTAAGTGAGGCGTAGCGAGAATTATATAATTCTCTTACATCTTTTCTACATGTAATGTAGTTTGGTTTTTATTTGCTTGCTTAAAACTGTCGCATGTTATGCTTTGTTACAGTTTCCTTTGCATGATCATAAGTTATGTTCGGCACCGTGCATGTCCCTTGCATTTTGCCCCCGCCTGCGGGCACATATCTTGCTATCTTGTTTTCTTGTCTAAGTCTTTGGCCTTGTCAAAAATGGGTCGTCTCCGGGCTTTGACACTCACTCCTGTCATTTTTATGACTTTCGAGTTCTATCAAAGAGGGGCAGCTGTAGACACTCCATTTTTGACTGTCCTCAAGACTTGGATGCCATCGTTTGAACACTCGATGATCATCCATGTTCGTGTTCGTTTTGAGTTCCTAGAGGTCTCGGCCGCGCGCCTTGCCTCAAGATCTCTCAACTTGTATGTTTTGTGCTTGGTTGTGGACCAGGCACTTGTGTTTTTGCTTCTGAGGGAAGAGGATGGCTTGTTTTCTTGCCATTGGCCAAAAGTGTTGGCCGATCGGCACTTTTTTTGGTCGATCGGCCATATTTTCTGGCCGAGCCCTATTCATCTGCTTTATGCCGATATTTTATGCTAGTTGTCATAGCTCACATGCACAATTCACATCATCCATACACGTGTATGGAGGAATTTGTTTCAATTGCTTAGCTTGCTCAACAAGCTTAGGAATTGAACTTCTATAATACGGAGCTCCTCCTCCCTTCTCAGAGGTTCAGAAAATTAAAGTTAGAGTGATAGATATAGTTTTGTATCTATGTTGCATTGATTCTTCATTTTGTGCTTCAAAAGTGTAAATTTGTATTACTATTGTACACAAACACACACTAGAACACCATCCTCTTGGAGCTGAGGTCCCTTGAGGTTGATTTTAGTGTTCTTGGGCTGGTTTTGATCAGAGAAGGCTGGTGGAGCAGTGTTCTTGAAGGTGGTCTTCAAGGGTGAGTTCCTTGCTTTTAAACCCCCATTCTTGCTTAAGCTTTTAGGCCCTTTTTCTTATTGTTTTAAGCTTGACTCTAAACTACAATAAGTTCTAATTTTTGATGCTTTAGATCTTTGGTTAAGGTCACTTTTTGGTTGGGGGTCATCTCCTCCCTCCAAGGCCTTGTTAGGCCTTGTTTTAGGCCATTCCTTTTGGCCCTTGTTCTTGGCTTTGCATGACCCTTCTACCACTGAAATCCAGAGGATTTTCAATGGTGGAAAGGTGGTTTGGAGTCCTAAATCGGAGAGGGTCATCCCCTCTCCTTGTTGTCTAGTATGCTTGCATAAGTGGCTTATATTGGTAGCATGTTAGCTTAGCTTGTTTTAGCTTTATTTCAATATGTATTAGGCTTTGTTTTGCCAGGATACAACACTGTTTTTGCTTGATTTTGTCACTCCATGCATGCCTAATACACTTGTAGTGTAAATTACACAAGCTAGTCTTATATGCTTCATGTTTGAGCATGTCTTTCTAGCTTATGTTGACTCCATTTCAGTGGGTTTTTGGTGTTGATTTAGCATGCCATGACTCTATTTTGGGCGGGTTTTGTTGGCTCTTACATGCTCCGTGTACTTGTTTTGCAATCCGCTCATTTGCCTTAACATGCATCATGCTTTAACATGTCATTCAAGCATGCTTTTGGCTTAACTTCAAGAAGCTTTTGTCCATGTTTTACCATGCTTGAGCTCTGTATTGTGTTGTTTTGATCATATATGCCACGCTTTGTATAGCCATAAGGCATTCTAGCTTGTTAGGTTTGAGTGTCCAAGTCATTAGCATGCTTTATTTGGACTATTATCATGATTTGGCATCATTTCTTCTATTATTTCAGTCCATGTGTCATGCTCATATACTTGCACTTATTAATCCTTTAATGCTTTAAAGAGTTGATGTCTTATGCCTCATGAATGGACCATTGTGTATGCCTCCACACTTATTTTGATATGCCATAACTTAGTTTTTCATTGGTTAATTCATGCCATGTTTGGTTTTGATAGGTGTAGTATAACACCCCTTTGTAGCCTTGCATGCCTCATGCCTTTTGGAGTTGTATTCTAGCTTGTGTTGGCTAGTTTCGAGCATGTTTTTGGTCTTGTCTTGACCTGCATTGGGACTATTTTGAGTGCCCTTGGCCCTTTGGGGCTCGCCTTGCATGGCCATGGTTTGAGTTCTTTGGCTAGCCTTAAGCTTTGGGCTTTCTTGTATGCTTTGCTTGCTTTGTTTGGTTGGTTTGGCACCTTTCCATGCATGATTTCAGAACTTACAATGTTTGTCACATGTCCATATTTGTCCCCTTTTAAGTGCTCTTGAAAGTTTCCCTCCGATGCCTAGGTGTTGGACCATTTACATGTGCATGTTATTTTTGCATTTTCATGCTTCCAATTCATAACTTTGGCCACTAGTTTGGGCATGTTTGAGAGCTGTCCATCTTTAGTTTAAGTCCATTTACCTGTAGACACCCCATTTTTGACTGACCTTAAGACTCAGACGTCATCGATTGAGCGCTCGATGATGGTACGTGTTGTGCTTGCTCTGAGGTTTCAGAGTTTCGACTGAGAGCATTTCCCCCGGACCTTGGGACCCTTTTACGCTTTGCCTAGGTTTGCAGACCAGGTCTTGCTTTCTCTTCCCGGAGGGAGGGAGTGGTCTTCTAGACCATCTCTCAGTGGCCGTAGGCTACTTTTCGTGGTCGCAGGCCACTGTTCCCGTTTGGAGATCAGTTTCCGATTTTCAGAGCCATCAGCCATGCACCTCGGTTCAAGACCACTTAACTTTCTCCGTTTGGCACGATTTTTTGGCAAATACCTTGATTCCTCTCTCTGGAGGGACACTGTGGCCCGGGAGACCACCTTTGTGGTCGCGCCACTTTCGATGCTTAACAGCTTGTTTTCGAGGCACCCGGCTGCGCGTTTTGACCCTGGAACGCTCGTTTTGCATCGGTGTTGGTTCATTGTTCGCATGAACCTTGTTTTCTTTGTTTGGAAGGTGGTACAAGGGTGGGAGACCACCTTTTCTCTTGGAGACCACCTTTTCTCTTGCCAGCCGATTTTCTTGTCAGGAAGCTGGTCTCCCTGGTCTTTGAGCCACATTTACTAGTCTCCCACCATACCACTAGCTTGCATTCAGTTGGGAGACCACCAAATGGGGCTACTAACCACCTTTCATTGGGTTGGACCATTTGAACTGCTCGGCCGACCAAGGGAATTGGTAGGCATACCTCCCCCAGTTTTGTCTCTGTGAGTTGTTGCCAGCTGTACCAGCTGGAAGGCACAGACTGGATCCTCCATACACTTCAATCTTGGTTTTTACCTTCTTTGAGAAGCTTTGGTCCCTTTTGGCTATAAAGGAGGGCGTCCCTCTCCTTATACCAGGTTGAAAAATTGGTCTAAGGTTTGTGCATACACTTCCCTTTATATCTCTTTGTTTTGGGTTCAAAAGGGTCTTGCTCTTGACCTAGTACACCACACCTCATAGCCACACACCTCCACCATTGTTCTAAGGTTCTTGGAGGGTCTTGAGAAGTCTCAAAGAGTTGGTTTTGGGCTGGCGAAGTTGCTGTCTTGCTGAGCTTCAAGGGTAACACACTTTTTCCCTCTTTTAAGCTTTATTTTGATCCATCTCTTAGCCTTCTTTGCATGGATATTTGAGCCTTGTTGTCAACTAAAAAAAGTCTTGTTTTGAGGTCCTTTTGATGTTTCTTTAAGGTCATTTTGTTGTTGGGGGTCATCTACCCCCTTGCATGCTTCTTTTTGCCTTGTTTTGAGCCATGCCCTAAGGCCTTTGTGTTGACCTTTGCTTGGCCTTTTAACCGCCAAAATCCAGAGGATTTTCAGTGGTTAACATGTATTTTTGAGAGCCAAACTCAGAGAGGGGTGACCATCTCCCTCCTTGTCTTGTTCATTAGCATTTTTAGCCTTACAAAGGAGCCTTCATTTGCACATCTCCAAGCCTTGTTTTAGGCCCTTTTCAATGACTTTTAAGGCCTGCCTAGGCTCTGTCCAGAGTTGGTTTTGTCACCTTGGGTGTGTCTCTTGCATGTGTAGAATAACCCCTTCTTATAGCCTATAAAAGGAACATGTCATTCTTGCATGCATTGATCATGTTTCAGTGGGTTTTTGGGCTTTATTTGGCATGTCATGTCTCTAAATTTTCCTGGTTTAGTGGCCTCTTGGATGCTTCATATGCTTGTAGTGTAATCCATGTTTACTAGCTCACATTGCATGTTGTTTTCGCCCTTGATTCTAGCATATTTTGGCCATGTTCTAAACTGATGTTATTCATGATTTGGGCTACCTTAGCTCTGTTTTGAGGTCCCATGGTTGAATGATGCTTGCCATGCATGCTTATGGTGTAATACCTTTGCCTAGCTTCGAGTTTTGAAGCCTCTTGCATGCTTAACTTGAGTTGTTTTCATGTTTTGGCATCATTGAACATGTTATTTCAAAGCTTCTACTTGTGCCATATTCCCATGTTTTCCACTCTTTGAATGCGTTTGAGAGCTGTGCTTGTATGCCTCATTTTTGGGCTATTGCATGAGCTTCATTTTTGTGCATTGCATGCCATCATTTTAGTCCATTTGGCCACTGTTTTGGGTCTGCATAGGGACTGTTTGGGGTTGGTTTGGTCATTTGGGCATTGCTTTGCATACCTCTAGTGTAATGCACTTAACTAGTTTTGGTATTTGAGCCATTCAACATGCATAACATGAGTTGTTTGCATGATTCGGGACCATTTTGCATGTCATTCCAGAGTTGAAATATATGCCATTGTGTTCCATGTTTCATCCTTGCCATGCTCTTGGAGAGTTGTATCTTGTGCCCTTGGCTTGGAGCCTTTGCATTGTGTATGCTTGTGTGTGTCTTGTTGCTTTGATTCCATCATCCATTGGCCACTGATTTGGGTGTGGCCAAGGACCATCCATCTTGGTTTAAGTCCATCTTGCATTGTGTATGCATACCACATAATCCATGTGCATTGAGTATGCCATTGATTAGTTCATAGCATTGTGAATGCCATTTGCATGCTTGCATGTCATTCCGTGCATCTTCGCATCACTTAGTTGCATTGCATTTCGATCGCATGCTAGAGTTGCATTTGTACATACATTGTTTGTTGCATTGTGTTTGGAGTAGGGTTTAGTCCAAACACGGGAAACGAGGGACTTTTCGTACTCAAAGTGACGAAACGTGCCTCGATTCTTGGTCATCGACACTCTTGACTATCCATGATAGAGTTGTTGGCTTTAGGTGCTTACATGTGCATTCATTTCACATTGAGTCGTGCAATTCGACTCCTCAGCTATCATGCATCGGGATGCGTGATTGATGGCACGAGGATCGAGGACTACACTCCCTATAGCTTATGCAATGACAGGGAGAGTGGTCGGGCACACATATGTTGAAAATACTTTGCCTTCTCTCTCTCTTGCTTTTGTTGCAGAAAATGCAGAAACCAGGAGAAGAAACTGGCTGACCGACCAGGTTTTCTGGCAAGCCGACCACCTTTTCTGGTTTTCACCACCAAGGGTGGTTGGTAGGTGGTCTCCAATGCCTATAGCTGGTTGGTAGCCTTCCCCTAAATTCCCGAGATGGAGTTTCATCTCCTTGGAGCTTTGTGCAAGTTTCTGAGTTCAATTGCAAACAAAAGCGAGTTGAGACATCGCGATGGATTTCCCGACAAGGCGACTCGAGCATGCATGCATCCTTTATCATCCAAGGCAGAGCTGAGGCAGTCCACATTCATGTAGTTTGCATGCTAGTTTAATTGCTTACATAGTTAGTTTGTTAATTAATTAGAGTTGTGTAATAATTAGCTGTAATTCATTTTGGTTGTGTAATAACTAGTTTAATTAGATTAGCTAGTTGGTGTTGTATTATTTATTCGGACCCTCCGAGAGAAGGCAATGTTGTAATAAGTGTGCATGTGTGTGATGTATGTCTTCCAACCCCACGTCTTTCTCCCTTTTATTTACTAGCTTATAATGGTTAGTTTTAGGGCACGTTTCAATTAGCATCCTCATGCTCATATGTTTGCATCCATTCATCTATTTTGCATGCACCGGGCTCGACGCATCATACTAACTGCATCGTATTTCAATTCCAAGTTGAATACATGTTATCTGTAGCATCTCACATGCCATCTTAGAATAGCTGAGCCTATCTTAGCTGCATTCTTGCATGTGTTGCATTAGGCATCTCAGCATAGTTAGGATTCATGCATGTTTTCTAATTAGTTTTTTTCTTTGGCTCGGAGTACTCGGTAAGTGTTTATGCTTTAGCATCCTTGCATGTGTGTGAGTGACTGCCATGATAGCATGCTTACCATGCGGCTATTTGCTTATGTGATATAACTTCCTGATTGCCTGTGGGTGAAGGTTGGATTACTTGAATTGGAACAATTCATTGATTGCGAGTTTTAAGCCCACTTGAGAGTGGCAAATCACCATATTTTCTAAGCCCACTTGAGGGTGGCAAATTCCGCATTTTAGCCTACTTGCGAGTAGCAAACTTCTTTCAAAAACAAACATGAGATGTTTTGTTCCAAATTAGGCGATCTAGTCTACACATGTATGTTGTGCACATCACATAGTAATTTTAGGCTAATAAACCGGAATAAGAATGCATGTGTTTTCAAAAACTCGATATCATGTTTAGTAATGGCCGATCCTTGATCGGGCGAGCAGGGGTGCTCATTGCATGACCTTCCCCAATCGTACCCAAGTTTCTGAGCTGAGGCAACTTTGGTGATGACGGACACGTGGCCTTAGGCACGAGTCAGGGTTTCCTAAATTCCCCCAAAATAAAATATTTGAGTGGCAACTCTGTATCTGGCAAAGCAGTCTATGTTTGGCAATTCTTTCTAAAAATCTATTTTTCAAAATGATTTGCCAGATTTGGACTCTTTGGTGATTTATCAGTCTCACATTGCACTTTGCGGGATTAGATTCAAAACCGTGACATTTGAGTCCGAACTGTAGTAAGCCCAATGAACAAAACGGGATTTTCCCAAGACGTTCGGGCATGTCTACATTACCATGTTGTTCAAAGTTGCTACTTTACATCATGCTTACATGCTTGTTGCATGCTTGCCACATTGCATGTTGTCACATGCTTGCTAATTGACATGTGTTGCATGCTCATCCATCTTGCCTTGCATGTTGTCACATGCATGTTACATATTTAATGCCATTGCATGTTGTTGCATACTTAGGTTACATAGCATTGTGTGTGCATTGCCTTGCCTCTTGATCACACATGATAGAGGTTAAAGTCCCTTATGTGTTTTGTGCATTTCATTTGATATTGAATCGCACACTTGACTCTTTTGGCCATCATGCATTGAAATGTGCGATTGATGGTCCGAGGGTCGGGAACTACACTCCTTTGAGTCTTAAACATGATAAGGGGTGTAGTTGCAAAGATTGCCTTGTAAATGCATTGCCACACTCTGTTTGTCCTCTGATACAGCAAAAAGGAGCAGTCTACAGGAATAGATGGCCAATCAGCTATCTTCATTGCCGGTCGGCTACAAGTGTTTGGCCGTTGGATTCATATTTGGTCGATGACCTGTTTATCTTAGCCGATGACCATGATTTTTTGCCGATGGCCTCCCACAGTGCCCATGGGGTGAATCAGAAGTGTGTTGGGAATTTTCACACTTTGCAGAGGTACAGAGCAATACAAACAGAGGCAACATGAGGCATGGCAATGGATTTCCGAGCGAAGCAGATCGAACATGCATTTGTCCCTCTCCCCGGGGCCTTTTTACTATTTTTCGTAGCTTAATTAATTTGCTAATTATTTAAGTGTTGTAATAATTAGTCATGGCTAGTTATTCATTTGATTGTGTAATAATTAATTAGCTTGTTAGTTGATTAATTAGATGGTTTGAATTATTCTTTCGATCTCTCCCTCGAGAGAGCCAGTTGGTGTAATAAGTGTGCGTGTGTGCGATGCATGTCTTCCAACCTCCATTTCTTTCTCTCTTTTACTTAACCGCTTATGATGGTTAGTTTTAGGGCATATTTCGTTTAGCGTCCTTATGATATGCATGTTTACATCATTCATCTGCATACTAACTGCATCGTATTCCAATTTTTACTTGAATACATGTATTGAATTGTCGCATTTCATATGCCATCTTAGAATGGCTGAGCCTATTTCTAGTTACATTTTGCCTGTGTTGCATTACCCATCTTGACATGAATTAGGATCATGTATTGCTTACTAACTAGTTCTTTGTTTTGGCTCGGAGTACGCTATGAGTGTTTATGCTTTAGCATCTTGCATGTGTGTGAGTGTTAACATGACAGCATGCTTGCCATGAGGCTAATTGCTTATGTGATATAACTGCCTGAATGCCTGTGGGTGAAGGTTGGATTACTTGAATTGGAACGATTCATTGAAATCCGTGTTTTAACCTACTTGCGAGTAGCAAACTTCAAACCATTTCCAAAACAAACGGATATGCGATGCTTTGTTCCAAATTAGGCGATCTAGTCTATACTTGTGTGTTGTGTGCATCACATAGTAATTCTAGCTAATTAACCGGAATAAGAACGCATGTGTTTTCAAAAACAATATATCATGCTTAGTACAGGCCGATCCCAAAGATCGGGCGAGCGGGGGTGCTCATTGCATGACCTTCTCCTCTCGTACCCAAGTTCCTGAGCCGAGGTAACTTTGGTGATGATGGACACGTGGCCTTTGGCACGATTCAGGGTTTCCTAAATTCCCCCCAAAATAAAATATTTAGGTAGCGACTCTGTATCTGGCAAAGCAGTCCATGTTTGGCACTTCTTTCTTAAAAATCTGTTTTCCAAAACGATTTGCCGGATTTGGACTCTGTGGTGATATATCGGTCTTGCATCGCACTTTGCAAGATTAGATTCATAGTCGTGACATTGAGTCCGAACTGTAGTAGCTAGAGAACAAAACGGGATTTTCTCGGGAGTTCTCGCAGGCGCGTCTACAGAGCCAAGCAAGGTGTAGGACTATCGAAGGGGAGACTAGGGCTTCATTTTTTAAGAAGGAATTCTTACGCTCTAATCCTGCCAAATTTCTTAGTGGCAATGAACCATTAAAAGTGGATAAATGGCTTAAGCAAATCATCAAATCTTAAGAGATTTTGGACGTTTGTAAGGGTGAACTTTGGGCGGCGCTTGCCACTTATCAGTTGAAGAGGGATGTAGTCCAATGGTGGAAGTATGACAAGGATCAAATCAAACACACTTGGATGGCATTTTCTTATCTCTCTGGTAGAAATATCTTTCTCCAACTATAAGGGAACGTTTAAGCAGAGAGTTTGATAAACTTGAACAATCTGACTCCACAGTGGTAGAGTTTGAGGCCACCTTTATGGGTTATCTCGTTTTGCACCAGACCTTGTGACGATAGAGGAATGTCAGTGTCTAGAGTTTGAGAAAAGGCTGAGGCCGGGGATTTTGATGAAGGTGATAGGAAACATGATCCAGGATGATATTAGATTAGTGGAGTCCACATCACATATTCAGATTATGCTTGAGGGCAAAGAGAAGAGGTGACGACTTAAGAGCCAAGGGTTTTCAGAGTCTCAAGAGGGCATTACATCATTCAAAAAGTTGAAGGGTTCTTTGTTGTCTCAGTTACCACCACTACCAGCCTTGCCATTGATTCCTACGTCTGGCAAGAGTACGGATAGTACGAGACAAAGTGGGGTCACTTGTTATCAATGTAGTGAGCAGGGTCACAAGTCTGTTACATGTCCATAAAGGAGTAACCAACAGTGTCAGATTTCTACTCATTCTCAAAGCCAAACACTGGGTGGAAGTCAATCACCTTTTTTTTTTTTTTTATCAATGTGGATAGCCTGATCATATGAAGAGGTATTGTCCCCAGATTGTCGGGATAGCCAGTGCTTTAGGGTTTTAGTCTGGATAGAGCCAGAGGCAGACTTATCAGCCAGTTCAGTCTTGGCAGCCATCTAGAGTTGTACATGGGGCCACTTACAACATGCTTATCATCAAAGAGGTGATCAGAGTGAACACAGACCCCAAGGGAGAGTCTTTACTATTACCACATTTGAGTTGTCGTCTGGGCCATTAGTGATGCAATATACATACCTAATGTATAATACTTGGGTTAATGTGTTGATAGACATAAGAGCATCTCGTTCATTCATAGCATCTGCATTTACATCCATGTTGGGGTTAGAGGCTGAACAATTAAAGTCATCACTTGTGGTAGAATCATCGACCGGGGGTAAGAATCAGGGATGCCGCAGGTATGTGATCAAAATCGTTGACTGCTGACTCCCTTTTAGTTTGGTGTTGTTTGATATGTCGGGTTTTGACGTCATTCTCGGCATGGACTGGTTGTTCTCTTATCGTGCCATCATAGATTGTTATCGTCGAAGAGTTACTGTGTGCACTATGGGTGGTGATTGTTTCTATTTTCTAGGGGATCAGACTGATAGACTTTTACCGCCATTATATGACTCTCTTAGTCGAGGCAAATTTAGTTTTCTTCTTCCAACATTTATGAATGATGGAAATGGTAGAGTACGTTGGGTATTTCCTAGAGTGGTTTGTAAGTGTTTAGATGTCTTTCAAGTTTTCTATAGACTTAGTGCCTGGCACGACACCCATTTCCATGTCACCTTATAGATTTGCACCGGTAGAGTTGCTCATTCTGAAGGAACAATTGCAAGAATTACTAGACAAGGGCTTTATACACCCTAGTACCTCGCCATGGGGTGCACCGACTTTCTTTACTTAAAAGGACGGTTCATTATGGTTATGCATTGATTACCGCAAGTGAAATAGGGTTACTGTTAAGAACAAATACTCGTTGCCTAGAATAGATGTGTTATTTGATCAACTTATGGGTTCCCGATATTTCTCAAAGGTAGACTTATGGTCGGGTTATCACTAGCTATGGGTAAAGGAGGAGGATATACCAAAAACGACTTTTCATACTCGATATGGCCATTACGAATTCCTTGTAATGCCCTTTGGTTCGACCAATGGCCTTGCCACTTTTATAGACTTGATGAATTGAGTCTTCCGAGAATGTGTTGACGGGTTTGGGGTGGTTTTGTGGATGACATCCTTGTATATTCACCTTCTAAGGAGGAACACAAGGTGCACTTTTGCATTGTTTTGCAATTGCTTAGGAAGCACAAGTTGTTTGCTAAATATTAGAAATGTGAGTTCCGGATCTTTGAGGTGAAATTCTTGGGTCATGTCATTTCTGGGGATGGGGTTACTATATATTCTTCTATGATTGAGGAAGTGCAGAATTGGGGGCGACCTAAGAACATTTTTGAGATCCATAGTTTTTGGGTCTTGTCAGCTATTATAGGTGGTTTGTGAAAAGTTCTCTACATTAGCATCTCCATTGACTAGGCTAACCAGAAAAGGAATGAAGTTTGCTTGGAGCGAGTCATGTGAGAAATCTTTCTCAGAGCTAAAGGCTAGATTGACCATTGCACCAATTTTAATCATTCCACAAAGATGTTTGGGGTACACCATTTACTGTAATGCCTATAGAGAAGGTCTAGGGTGTGTTTTGATGCAAGAGGGTAAAGTAGTGGTGTATGGTTTATGTCAATTGAAAGCCCACAAAAGAAATTACCCAACTCATGACTTGGAGTTGGCTGCGGTTATCTTTGCTTTAAAATTAGGGAGACATTATTTGTATGGGGAGAAGTTTGAGGTCTTCTTAGATTATAAGAGTCTTAAGTACCTATTTTCCCAAAAGGATTTGAACTTACGTCAAAGGAGGTGGATAGAATTCTTGAAAGATCATTCAGGAAAAGTGAATGTGGTGGCCGATGCCCTGAGTAGAAAATCCATGAGTACCATTGCTAATCTTCTTATTCGGGAATGGGAAATGTTGGGTGATCTAGGAAAATTGAACTTGCATCTTAGTGACTCTCTTGAGCATACTACATTGTTTTTTGTCTTTGCACAACCAACACCTGTCACTCAGGTTATAGAGACACAACAGGGTAACTTGAAAGTCAAAGCAATCAAGGAGAAAACCGCACAAGAGAATGAGGAAAAGAGTTTAAGGGTAGATTTTGATTCTAATGTCCAGTACCTAGATCGCCTTTTTGTACCTGAGTTGAGTAGAGGCGAGGTACTTCAGGAATTTCATCACTCCCACCTTGCGGTACATCTGGGAAGCACAAAAATGTACCATGATTTGAGTTGACAATTTTGGTGGAGAGGCATGAAGCGAAACATAGCTTTATTTGTGTCCAAGTGTCTAACTTGTCAACAATTCTAGGCAGAACATCAAAGGCCAACTGAGTTGTTGCAACCCTTGCCTATAGCCAAGTGGAAGTGGGAACATATCACTATGGACTTCTTTTCGGGCATTCTAAGAACACAAATGGGTAATGACGCAGTTTGGGTTGTTGTGGATCGACTAACTAGGTCGGCTCATTTCCTCGCTATGTGTATAGGCGATTCGGTTGATTACCTAGCTGAACTTTACATTAAGGAGATTGTCTGGCGTCATGGAGTTTCGATGAGCATTGTCTAAGATTGAGACCCTCATTTTACCGCATGGTTATGGCAGAGTTTGCATACACACTTTTGGCATTAGATTTGAGGAAAAGAGCTCAAAATTCAAGATAGAAGTATTGAAAAATGCACGAGCGATTCAAATCCCATACGAGTGAAAATCTAAATCCGCACGAATGGATTCACATTCCTCTCATAAGTGCTTTGAGCCAGAGAAAAACCCAGGATTTTAACCAAATCCGCTTGAGCAGTTTTCAGATCTGTGCACGTAGTTTTTCTGCCCAAAATTTCCAAAATCTCTGAGTGATTTTGCTCGAGTGGTTACCAAATCTACACGAGCGATTCTGGCAGCCAAAGCCAAAAATTTGATTCCATCCTCGGATACAAGTTCTAATGCCTAAAACTTAAAATTTTAACCCTGAAACGTTAAAAGAGGTTAAGTAAGAGAAAAATTGAAATCTCAATGACCTAATATGATAATCAAAATGCCGAAAGTAAAACAAACCATTAGACTACGCAATACTGGTCAAGTCCAAGACCTGGGACATCACAACCTCCCTCAAGAAATTTCGTCCCCGAAATTTGGTCACACCTCTCACCAACAACCTCCAAAAAAACAATGACAATTTAACAATAATAGGACTCCAAGCGATAATAACCACATCAATGACAATAACGAATCAATAACAATAACAATTCAATAATCGTAAGGAGATCTCAATCTCAACAACATTCCACTGCCATCATCATAGTTTCCATGGGCCATAGCCATATTACCAATAACTACTAATACGATAATCATAAGCATGAAGTTCAACAACAATTGCGACAACTCTACAATAGTTCTCATGCTTGAAAAACACAACAACAATGATAATAACAAGTGGTTAGCAATTATAATGCTTCATTCTCAAACACTAGAGAATATTGCAATCTAGAACAAACTAAGTGTTCTCAAATAAATCGGAATACTTGGAGGGGACTTTTGCCTCATGTTCCCAGGTTGTTTCCTTAACCCCATGGTGTCTCCATAACACCTTCACTAACGGTATAGTCTTGTCCCTTAACACTTGTTATTAGACATCTAAAATTTGAACTGGTCATTCTTCGTATGAGGCATCCTCATCTACCTCTAAGTCGACCCAATAATGTGAAGGATCAGGTTCATACTTCCTAAGCATAGATACATGGAACATGTCGTGAACCCCGGAATGTTGTGGTGGTAAGGCCAAATGGTATGCCACTTCCCCAATCCATTCTAAAATCTCAAAAGGTCCAACAAACGTTGGAGACAATTTCCCACTCTTTTCAAATCTCATCAAACCCCATTTTAACGAGATTTTAAGAAACACATGGTCACCAACCTTGAAGGATAGAGATCGCCTTCTCTTATTGGCATAACTCTTCTATTGACTTCGAGCCATAGCTAACCTCTTTCAAATGAGGGTAACTTTCTCGGTCGGCTCTCGAACAATCTTCGGGCCCAACATCTGTGTATCACCACCTCGGCCCAATAAACTAGTGATCTACAAGGTAGGCCATACAAGGCCTTAAGCGGTGCCATCTCGATACTTGCCTGACAATTGTGGTCATAGGCGAACTCAATCAATGGTTGGTGCCTCTCCCAGAACCCCTTGAAATCAAGGGCACAAGCTTTAAGCATGTCCTCCAAAATCTGAATAGTACGCTCTGATTGCCCATCGTTCTGAGGATTATATGTGATGTTAAGGGTCAATTTAGTTCCCAATGCCTCTTGAAGACTTTGTCATAGTTGGGTTGTGAAATGAGGAACTTTATCCGAAACAATGGTCACGGGGACCCCATGAAGTCAAAGTATGTTTCTAATGTGCAACTCTGCCAAATAATCAACTGAGTCACCGATGCATATCGAAATGAAGTGCATAGACTTAGTAACCTATCAACAATCGCCCAAATGGCATCATTACCACATTTTGTTCTTGGTAGCCCAACTACAAAATCCATGGAAATGTGCTCCCATTTTCAGTCGGCTATAGGTAAGAGTTGTAGCCAACCCGCTGTAGACACCCCATTTTGGCCGGTCCTAAGACTTGGGCACTTTTTTTTGATTATCCGATAATGAAAATCAGAATATGTTTCTCACAAAATCCTCAGCAAAAAAGATGAAATTTAAGCTTTATTTCTTGACCCTAAGCCATGTTTAGACAAGTGTTTAAGGCCCGTGGGACACCTAGAGTGAGACTGGGCCGAACCGGAGCAAACTTGGGTTGGGAAGCCGAAACCGACCAAACTTGCTCTTGGCTAGTCAACTGCCAGGACGTCTTGCCAGTCGACTAGTCGGTTGACCACCTGCAAGACAACAAGTTCTATTTTGCTGATTCGGTTTGTGTGGGCATTCCATTATCCCATTGTTTGATATATATTCAGGCCCCAAATTGTGTACATACTCAACCTCCATTGCCAAAAGGACTTGACCTTTCAAAAAAGAAAACGTTAAAGCAAAGAGAGTGTTTGATCCATTATAGAGTAGTGCTTCACTTTGTCTTCCACCCATTGATGCACTTCACCTTTCGACTCCACTAATATATCCATTCACGTTGCTTATATAGAACAAAAGGTCTAAAATGAAGAGGAAGAATAACAGAGGAGAATTGATCAAGGAGTGTTCAATTTATGTCAAGAGGGAGAAAACAAGAGTGAATTGTGAATTTTGAGTTTTCACCATCTTCCCCACACATATTGTTAAACAACCCAAAATTGTCATTTTGGCTGAAATTCCAAATTGTTAAATGGTGGATTGAGAACATAATTCACTAGGTTGAGGGTAATCAAAAGGAAGTTTGAAAATCAAGAAGTTCATTATTTCTTTAGAAGGTAAATTTTCAATCTTTTTTCATTTTCTTGTATTTTCTATCTTAAATTTATTTTCTAGCTTTGGTTTCATATTGGTTTTGTTATAAGCTAACCGATAGTGGTTAGTTCAGCCACCTACATATTTCCTGTCTATTCCTTTTCTCGGTTTTGCAACAAGACAGGTTTTGCTCGGCCTAGTTAATAGGTCAGCCAGTTAGCTTCTTTTGGACAAGATGGCTTAGTCTCCCGATGTTGACCAATTTTTGCCGATGGTTCCAAGGCACATAAAGCTTTCATTTTATTTTGTTTTTATTTGAGTGTTTTGTGAGGATTTTTTATTTTGTTGGTATATTTTTCTCCTTCCTCTTTTATTCGGTTTGTAATTTATTCTAAGTGTTATAATAATTCCCCGCCTCGTTTCTTTCTATCTTGTTCTTTTACTTGCTTTCCTTTGTGAATATGCATCATATATATATATATATTCATTATATCTATGCTTTGCATCCATGTTTCATACATCTTGATTCAACTAAGTTTGCATTTATGAATAATCAATTCCTATGTGATTATGTGCACTACCTCATGTTCTTGAGATGATTCACATGTCATAGCTTAGAAGCTGAATCTTCAGTTGTATCTCATGAGTGGATTACATTAGGATTTTGTATATAAGATCATGCATATTTTGCGAACTTTGTTTTGTAACTATTCGCGGGACGCCGATAAATATATGTAAGTTTTTATGCTTTAGCATCCCTCTTGTGTGTGTTTTTCTTACTATGTTTTGCATCCTACCATGAGGCTACTTATTTACTTGATATAGCTGTATGAATACCGGTGGATGGAGGTTGTGTCACTTAATTTGGAATGATGTTGATTTTCATTATTTGTAAACTGAATTTATTTTGGTTGTACATCTTCAAAACTCTTTCAAAACATATGAATTCACATTGTTCAAAAATAAATGGCATAATCTATACTTGTATGCTTCACATAATAAATTGTAGAATTTATTTAATATCGAGAATATGAATATATAAAATTAATAAAACACATATCATGGTTAGTAGAGGCTGATCTTTGATCGGGTGAGCAGGTTGCTCATTAATGATCTTTTCTTCTTATACCTAAGCTCCTAAGCCAAACATCTTTGGTTATGACGAACAATGGCCTTGGCACAAGTCATGAGTTTCATAATTTTCTCAAAAAATATTAGGTGGCAACTCTAAGATCTGGTGATACAGTCCATTTTTTGGCAAAGATTTTGTATTAAAATGGATTTTCCATACAAGTTGTCAAATCTGGACGCTCATCTATGTTTCACATTGCACTTGTGAGACTAGATCAAAGAAATCGAGGGTTGAAACTATTTAACACACACGGGTACCTCCCGGACATGTTACACCCACTGGTTTTTGGTGTTCGACCTTCACTTGCTGGCAAGTAAGGCATTTCGAAACAAATAACGCAATGTCTCATTTCATAACCCTCCACCAAAACTGATGACTAGGATCATAATACATTTTAGTGCCTCCCGGATGTACCGCAAGGCATGAGTGATGAAATTCTTGAAGTACCTCATCTCCACAAGATTTTGGCACAAACAAATGATCTAGATACCTCACACTCAAATCTAAGTGGATGTTCAAACCCTTCTCTTCTTTCCCATTAGAGATATTCTCACGGATTGTCTCCACCTTGCGGTCACCTTGTTATGCCTTTATGACTCTACTAATCAAGGTGGGTTGAGCAATTAAGGTGAATAAGGTAGCACCCTCGCTAGACTCGCCCAGATAAAAATCAAACTCACCGATATCACCTAGCATATCACATTCTCGAATAGCCACACTTGCCACACTACTCACAGATTTTCTATTCAAGGCATCGCCCACAACATTGGCCTTCCCCAGATAATAGTGTAACTCAAAATCATAATCCTCTATAAATTCCATCCATCTCTGTGGGAGTAAATTCAAAAAATTTTGGGAAAACAAGTATGTTAGATTCTTATGATTGGCAAAAACATTAAACTTCTCACCGTACAAATAGTGCCTCAAAATCTTCAAGGCAAAAATTACCACCACTAGCTTTAATTCATGAGTGGAGTAGTTTTTCTCATGAGTTTTCAGTTGTCGTGAGCCATAAACCACAACCTTCCCTTCTTGCATCAACACACAACCAAGTCCATCCTAGATGCATCACAATAAAAGGTATAACCCAAGCCCCTTTTCGAAATTATCAAAACTAGTGCGGTAGTCAACCTAGTCTTAAGTTCTTAGAATGACTTCTCACAAGCCTTGTTCCACACAAATTTGACACGTTTTCTTCTCAACCTGGTCATTGGTGCAGCTAGTCTAGAGAAGTCCCTTACGAAACGACAATAATACCCGGTTAACCCTAGCAAACTCTGAATTTCAAAAGCATTCTTAGGTTGTTCCTAATCTTGCCTGACATCTATTTTAGAAGAATCTATAGTTACTCCTCCCGACACAACATGCCCCAAAAATTTCCCTTCCATTAGCCAAAACTTTCATTTCTCAAATTTAGTATACAATTGGTGCACCCTAACCAACTCGGCACTATCTGCAAGTGTTCCTCGTGTTCCTCCTCGAAGGTTGAATAAATCAAAATATCATCCACAATGACGACCACGAAACAATCTAAAAGTTCTTAGAAGACTCGATTCATGAAGTCCATAAAGGAAGCAGGTGCATTGCTTAAACCTATAGGCATTACTAGGAATTCATAGTGGCCATAACGCGTGCAAAATGCCATTTTCTAGATATCCTCTTCCCTAACTCTCAACTGATGGTACTCGGATCTCAAGTCTATCTTCGAAAAACAATGAGACCCTTTAAGTTGGTCAAATAAGTCATCTAGGTAGAGGATACTTGTTCTTAACGGTAACTTGATTCAATTTGAGATAATCAATACATAACCGCAATGACCCATCGTTCTTCTTTGCAAAGAGAGTCGGCACTCCCCAAGGTGATGTACTAGGGCAAATGAAACCTTTGTCCAAAAGTTCTTGGAGTTGGATCTTCAATTCATGTAACTCAGGGGGTGCAAATTAATATGGTGCCATGGAAATTGGTGTCGTGTCGGGCACTAAGTTAATGGGGAATTCAAACTCCCGATGAGGTAGCAACCCGATAATATCATCAGGGAAAACATATGGGTATTCACAAACTACCCTAGGTAAATCATTTTGAACCATGCTACCATCACTGGCTAAGGAAATGGTAAAGATGTAGACGCGCCCGAACGTCCAGGCTCCGCGCGCGCGAATTGGCGCGAAATCCATTTTGTTCATTGAGCTACTACAGTTCGAACTCAAAAGTCATGGTTCTAAATCTAGTCTTGCAAAGTGTAGTGCAAGACTGATAAATCACCAAATAGTCCAAATCCGGCAAATCGTTTTGGAAAATTGATTTTTGTAAAGAAGTGCCAAATATGGATTGCTTTGCCAGATACAGAGTCACCACCTAAATATTTTTGTTACGGGAAATTTAGGAACCCTGACTCGTGCCTAAGGCCACGTGTCTGTCATCACCAAAGTTGCCTCAGCTTGGGAACTTGGGTACGAGAGGGGAAGGTCATGCAATGAGCCACCCCGCTCGCCCGATCAAAGATCGGCCTTTACTACCATGATATCTTGTTTTTGAAAACACATGCGTTCTTATTCCGGTTATTAGCTAATCTTACTACATGATGTGCACAACATACAAGTATAGACTAGATCGCCTAAGTTGGAACAAAATATCTCATGTTTGCTTGAAAATGGTTTGAAGTTGCTACTCGCAAGTAGGCTAAAACGTGGATTTGCCACCCTCGAGTGGGCTTAGAAAACATGATTTTGCCACTCTCAAGTGGGCTTAAAACACACATTTCGATGAATTGTTCCAATTCAAGTAATCCAACCTTCACCCACAGGCATTCAGGTAGTTATATCAATTTAAGCAAATAGCCTCATGGCAAGCATGCTGTTATGGCAACACTCACACTCATACAAGATGCTAAAGCATAAAAGCTTACCTAGTACTCCGAGCCAAAACAATAGCTAGTTAGTAATCAATGCATGATCCTAGCTATGTTAAGATGGCTAATGCAACACATCCAAAATGCAACTAGAAATAGGCTCGACTACTCTAAAATGGAATATGAATGCAACACTTGATACATGTATTCAAATAGGAATTGAAATACAATGCAGTTAGTATGATGCGCTGAGCCCGGTGCATGCAATACAGATGAATGGATGCAAACATGCGAGTATAGGATTGCCAATTAAAACATGACCTAAAACTAACCAATGAAAGCAGGTAAGTAAAAGGGAGAAAGACGTGGGGTTGGAAGACATTCACACACTCACGCACACTTATTACAAAATTCGCCCTCTCGAAGGAGGGTCTGAATAAATAATACAAATCGACTAATTAACTAACTAACAAGCTAATTAATTATTACATAACCAAATTAAAACAAATAACTATTCTAGGTCATTAAAGCACTGAAATGGCCTCGTGACGAGGGATGCATGTGCGTTCGGGCAGCTTCTCTCAGAAATCCGTTGCCATGCCCCATGTTGCCTCTGTCTGCACTATTTTGCACCTCTGAAAACTGTGCTAACTTCTGTGATGCTTTTGAACCACTTCATGGACATGCTAAGAGGCCATCGGCCAAATGGTGTCATCGACCACTTATG
Organism: Camellia lanceoleosa; assembly: GCA_025200525.1. Lineage (NCBI taxonomy): Eukaryota > Viridiplantae > Streptophyta > Magnoliopsida > Ericales > Theaceae > Camellia > Camellia lanceoleosa. The sequence continues at coordinate 115,753,544 of CM045761.1, forward strand.
AGGTTATCAGCCAAACACCTTTAGCCGATCGGCACACCAGATAGCTGATCGGCCATCTCTTTCTGTAAAATGCTCCTTTTGCTACAGCAGAGGACAAACACAGGTATGGCAATACATTTGCAAGACAATGTTTGCAACTACGCCCCTTATCATGTTTAAGACTCAAAGGCGTGTAATGCTCGACCCTCGGGCCACCAATCACGCACTTCAATGCATGATGGCCAAAGGAGCCAAGTGTGCAATTCAATATGGAATGAATGCACAAAAACACATGAATACCTCACACTCCATCATGTTGGATCAAGAGTGTCGGCGAGCGAGGATTGAGGCACGTTTCATCACTTTAAGTACGAAACGTCCCTTGGTCCTCATGTTTGGTTTGACACCCCAAACCAAACACAATGCAATGCATGCAACACGGAAAAGCTGTGCGATGCAACACAAACATGCCAAATGCAATATGAGTCAAGCATGCACACAAGACTAAGGTAACAAGCATGCCAAATGCAATGCGACCTAAACATGCAAACATACAATGTAATAGGTATGCAACAACAATGCCAACAAGAAGTATGCAACATCATGCAATACGATAAGCATGCAACAACACACAAAACCGCATGATCCATAGACTTATACTGAAAATGGATAGGCCTCAGACATACCAAAAACATTGGCCAATAGTGCTAAAATGATAGAATGAAATGCGAAACAAGTATGCATGCCAATTGGCCTATCACTTAGGCATGAGGACACAACTCTCGAACATGAGCAAGGAGTGACAAACATGATAATGTGGCAATGCAATGGGCTCTGAAATCATGCAAGGAGTGGTGCCAAATCATGCACACAAGTCAAGCATAGCATGCGAGAAAGCTCAAAGCTGGGAACTAACAAAAGGGATTACACCATGGCTATACAAAGCAAGCCCCAAAGGGCCAAGGACAACCAAAACAGTCCTAAGACAGGTCAATACAAGACCAAAATCATGCTCAAACCTAGCCAACACAAGCTAGAACAAAAGACCAAAAACGTGAAGCATGCAAGGCTAACAAAGAGGTATTACACCACACCTATTACAACCAAACATGGCACGTCTTAACCAATGAAAAACAGAGTTATGGCTTGTCAAAATAAGCCCAAAAATGCACTGAGATGGCATCCTAAAGACCTAAGCATGGAGGCATGCCCAATGGTCCATTCTTGAGGCATAAAACACCAAACCTTCAAAGCATTGAAAAGATGACAAATGCAAGTGTATGGCTACACTACATGGACTGAAATCTCATATGAAATGATGCCAAACCATAAAAATGGTCTTAGTAATGCATGTTAATGACTTGGACACTGAAAGCCAACAAGCTAGATTGAACCAAGGCTATACAAAGCAGTGCATGCATGATCAAAACGACACCAAACAAAGCTTAAACATGGTAAAACATGACTAAACGTACCTTTGAGTTGAGACAAAATATGCAAGCATGATGGTCTAAATGCATGATGGATGCTAAGGCAAATGAGGGGATTGCAAGGCAAGTGCATGATGCATGCAAGATGCTATTAAACCAACTTTGGACAGAGGTATAACATGGCAAAATAAGGCCTAATACATGTTGCAATGAAGTCAAGACATGCTAAGCAAACATACTACCATTATGAGCCATAAATACAAGCAAATGAGACACAAGGAGAGGGGGGGTGTCCCTCTCCTATTCAAGGCTCCAAAACCACCTCTCCACCACTAAAAATCCTCTGGATTTCAGTGGTGAGAAGGTCAAAGCAAGAAGGTTTCAAAGCTTAAAAGGAAAGGCACAAAACAAGGCCAACCAAGGCCAAGCAAGGCCTAAGAGGGGGGAGACAACCCCCAACCAAAAAGTGACCTTAAACAATATCTTAAGCATACAAAATCAGAAATTTTTGTAGTTTAGAGTTAAGCTTAAAACAATATGCAAGTAGGTCTAAAAGCTTAAGCAAGAATGGGGAAATAAAAGGTAGTTACTCACCCTTGAAGAACACCTTCAAGAACACCACTCTAGCACCTTTCTCTGAACAAAACCAGCCCAAGAACACTAAGACCAACTCCTAAGGACCTCAGCTACCAAGGGATGGTGTCCTACTAGGTGCTCTAGTACAAATGTGTGAAGAAAATACACTTTAAGGGACAAACACACACACAAATATAGAGAGAGAGGAAGATATAAAGAGAGAGGGATATATGAACTCTATATCAATTTTTCAGAACCTCTAAGAAGGGATGAGGAGCTCCCTTCTTATAGGAATTCAATTCCAAAGCTTCTTAGAGAAGCTAGAACAAGGTGCAAATCCCTCCACACACGTGTATGGAGGATGGGAATTGTGCCCGCCAGCTGTCACAGCTGGTAGAAAATATCTGTAAAAAGTAGATGGAAAGGTCTCAGCTTAAAAATATGGCCGATCGACCAACCAAAGTGCCGATCGACCAAAAAAAGTGCCGATCGGCCACCACTTTTGGCTGATAGCAAGAACACAAGGCCGATGGCACAAGGCCTTAGCCAATGGGTTGAGGGGATGGCCAACAAGCCACCCTCTTCTCTCAGAAGTAAAACCATAAGTCCTTGGTCCACAACCAAGCACAAAATTGTCAAGTTGACAGATCCTAAGGCAAGGCGCGCTACCGAGACCTTCGGAAACTCAAAACAAACATGAGCATGGATAACCATCGAGTGTTCAAATGATGATGTCCAAGTCTTGAGGATGGTAAAAAATGGGGTGTCTACGGTTGCCCCTCTTTGACAGAACTCAGAAGTCATAAGATGACGAGAGTGAATGTCAAAGCCCAGAGACGACCCATTTTCACCAAGGACGAAGACTTAGACAAGCGTACAAGATAGCAAAGATATGCGCCCGTAGGCAGGGGCAAGATGCAAGTGATATGCACGATGTGCGAGCATAACTTATGACTATGCAAAGAAAGCTATAATGAAGCACTTATGCAAAATAAATGCAACTGTTTAAGGAAGCGAATTCAAACCAAACTACGTTACATGCATAAAGGATGTAAGAGAATTATGCAATTCTCACTACGTCTCACATGGGGTAGATACAATACCGTCTGGTCGTGCCAGCTTTAAATGAACCGTACATACAATATCGTGCCTATAAAAGAAAGAAACTTAACAGGTACAATATCGTTAGAAACATGAATAGCAATGCAAGTGAAGAGTGCGTGACAATGCAAGTGAAGGGGTACATGGTAATGTAAGTAACGTGAAGTGCAAAACAATGCAAGTGTAGTGCGTGACAGCGCAAAATAGAGAAGCGCATGACAATGCGAGTAACGTGCATGACAGCGCAAGATAAAGAAGTGCATGACAATGTGAGTATCGTGCGTGACAGCGCAAGATAGACGTGGTGCATGACAACACGAGTAACGTGCGTGACAGCGCAAGATAAAGAGGTGAATGACAATGCAAGTATAGTGCGTGACAGCGCAAGATAGATGTGGTGCATGACAATGCGAGTAACGTGCATGACAACGCAAGTAACGAGAAGTGCATGACAATACGAGTAACGTGTGTGATAGCGCAAGATAAAGAAGTGCATGACGATGCGAGTAACGTGCGTGACAGGGCAAGATAAAGAAGTGCATGAAAATGCGAGTAACGTGCGTGACAGCGCAAGATAAAGAAGTGCATGAAAATGCAAGTAACATGCGTGCCAGCCCATGATAGAGAAGTGCATGACAATGCAAGTAACGTGCGTGACAGTGCAAGATAAAGAAGTGCATGACAATGCGAGTATCGTACGTGACAGCGCAAGATAAAGAAGTGAATGACAATGCGAGTAGGGCATGAACACATGTAAGTAAAGCATACGCGACAACGCATACAATGTGTGTAACAATACGATAAGGTGCATAAACACATGTAAGTAAAGCATACATGACAATGCATACAATGTGTAACAATGAGAGAAGGTGCATAAACACATGTAAGTAAAGCATACGTGACAACGCATACAATGTGTGTAACAATGCGAGAAGGTGCATAAACACATGTAAGTAAAGCATACGCGACAATACATACAATGTGTGTAACAATGCGACAACAGAGAGAGGCATATATTCAACGGAAGCATGGTAAAGGCATGTCATTCGTGATGTTAAGATGCAACTCGAAAGCAAGACGAAGCATGCTAAATGCAAGAGCGAAAAGACGCATAACATGCGCACTTATTACAAACATGATAAAACATTGTAATGCAACATGCTCGAAAGCCATTCTCGAGTTTCGCAATGTACAAAAGGATACGAAAAGGATACACCTTGTGCACATCAAGTGCTGCACACGGAGGACACGGTTTGAGGTCAACACGGAGGCCGGTCAAGTTTCAAAAGTGTACTTTCTTGAGAGATGAAGGCACTAATCAACACAAATGACCCAACCAAGGGTATTGGAGGTGCATCGACCACAAGAGGAGGCCATTGGCCACAAAAGGAGATCATCGGCCAAATATTTAGCCGATTGGCTAACAATTTGGCCAATCGGCCAAAAATGGAAATTTCGGGGAAGTTTTGTCCATTCACCTCGAGTCTTTAAATATAGGGCCTCAAACCCCATTTCCTCACTTCCTCAAGCTCGAAAAACATTTCCCTACCTCTCTAGGTCATTTTCCTCGCTTTGATCCTTGTTTTTCCTTTGTTTTCGAGCCTCCCACATCGTTCGATTCACGAAAACCTCTTCGTTCTCAACACTTTGAACTGAACAAAACTCGATTCCGGTGCCACATTCTTGATTTCCACCACTTGGGGTTTGTTTCCCCCAAGTTTATCTTGGTTTTCGTTCCTTTTCCCACACTTTGACCTTTTCTCCCATTTTTCACCCCTTGGGGTTGACATTCGGGTTGACTTTTGGCATTCTTGTCCACTTTTCACACCCTCGACCGTTTTTGCACCTTTCTCGAGATGGCAGACGACATTCCATGGGGTGGGACTCCCCCAGAGATGGACATGGACCCTAAGGTCGAGCTCCTACCTCTCAGCATTCGACCGTTCGATCCGGCGACCTACAGGCCTGCAGTACACATTTTGCCTCCCGATAGCATCCGCCAGGTCAGGAGCTATGCACGAGGCGCACCATTGGAGCTCTTGCTACGCGAGCCAGAGTCACACCTATCTTCGGCGCCGCTGAGGTATATTCTTCCTCTGTTTCATTTTTCGCAATGTAGATCAGATATCTTCGATAGCCGAATACTACTCTTTAATTGAACAACCCAAACACACTGATACATTATATGCGTAGTTTATCGTGAGCACACCCACAAATGATATCTATTTAAACTTGAACACATGCACACACACTGCATTTTCATTAACACTGAACGCATTCAAACATTGTATTTCTGATACTACTTCGCATCTGTCTATTTTGAACACAAGGGGATTCTCATGCCTTCCGGGGGTATGGGAACACCGTTGCCCGAGGATGGTACATGAAGTTACCCGATGCGGTTCGCCACATCGTTGATCAAGCCGGTTTCGGCACATTCTGCATGGGACTCTTGTGCCTCATTGTGAGCAGGCCCCTTCTTGGTGCACTAGTAGAGAGGTGGTGGGACACCACGAATTCCTTCCACCTTTCTGCTACAGGGGAGGTGACGATGACTCTCTATGACTTCTCGATGCTCACCAGCATCGGAGTAGGGGGTGAACCGATTCCCTTTGACACTGATATAGATGAATGGGACACCGCCCAGATGTTCTTGCTCGGCGCTCGGCCACCTCTCTCCCGACCAGGATTCGTGAGGTACTCTTGGTTCGAGGACCACTTCAGGGTACAGACGCCTACGTCCTGGGAGGAGGAGAAGCAGTACGCTCGAGGCTTCATCATGTTCTTGCTTGGGACCACCCTCTTCGCCGACCGGGCGAACACTATCGCCCTTTACCTGTTGAGCCCATTGGTGGACGCGACACGGATCCGCCGCTATGACTGGGGTGGCACAGGCTTGGCCACGCTCTATGGATATATGAGCTCATCCTCCCGCCACAACGGACACTTGCTCGGAGGCTATTGGTGAGCCCGGGAGGTACATTTTCCCTTTCTGCTTTTCAATTCTGCTTTACATTATCTGTACACCACACACACTGCGCACACGCAATTTGCTTTACACTGGCTGTACACCACACACACTGCACCAGTACACTTCACATGCTATACAATACACTGCACACACTGTACATGATTCTGATTTCTACTTTATCTGATAAGCACACTCATATTTACCCTGTTACACTCTATAGTTGTAGGTGTACGCCTACTTTTTGAGGCTTGCCCCAGTTCCAGATGTGGAGATCCCCCTCCGCGTTCCATACTCTCATCGCTATGACGTGAGGTGCGAGCAGAGACAACGGGAGTCCTTCCTGTTTTTCCGCAGATACTTTGACACCATCACCGCCGTAGAGGTATTTCAAACTTTATAGTTCATTTAAGCCTTTGCTTTACATTGTACTTTCAATAGTAGATAAGAAATTGTATATCCTATTATTTGTAGATCACTTGGCAGCCCTAGGCTCCGTTGCCTAATGCAGTGAGGGAGCAGTACACAGGTGCTCGGGAGACTGCCCAATTAAGGATTTTATTGGAGGGTCCAGTCTGCCGAGTTTGGTACTTGGGTGAGCGCTTCCTGTGCCAGACCCTCAGCTTACCGGAGCAGATAGTTTCGAGTCCACCTCCTTCCCATATGAGGCACACCGAGAGGTACACCTTTGAGGAGATGATGGATTACACGATTGGCTAGGACTTGGGCCCCTTCAGAGATGAGGGCGACTACGCTGAGTTCATCCAGACTTATCCGATGCAGCCTCTAATCAGTGCCCGCCGAGTCGAGAGAGAGAGGCCCGCGGCGCTAGCTAGAGGAGCAGGAGTATCGAGGGCGCCCCAGGCCCGCGACAGGAGTGGGTCCCGGAGGGGACAGGGAGCAGAGTGGCCAGCACTACCCACTACCATGACATGACGAGGGCAGGGTGGGAAGACTTACCAGATACCCATCGCTCCTCCTCTGGCGGATCATGAGCTCGTCGGAGTCCGCGGTTCGACCTCGGTATGTGCTGCTATACTTTTCTTTCTATACAGTCATTTCATTTTATTTGATATCTTGCAGAATACTAATGACTTAAACACTTTTGTAGGCTTCGATAGAGTACACTGGGCAGTCCCTAGAGGTGACGACCTCCGTGATGGGGATGCTGCAGAGGAGCATAGACCTACTGACCATCTATGGTATCCTGGTAAGTTCGTTCAACCTCAGTGTAGACGTCCCCGAACGTCCCGGAGGGAATCCCGTTTTGTTCATTGGGCTCACTACAATTCAGACTCAAATGTCACAGTTCTGAATCTAATCCCGTAAAAGTGCAATGCGAGATTGATAAATCACCAAAGAGTCCAAATCCGGCAAATCGTTTTGAAAAACTAATTTTTAGAAAGAAGTGCCAAACATGGACTGATTTACCAGATATAGAGTCACCACCTAAATATTTTATTTTGAGAAATTTAGGAAACCCTGACTCGTGCCTAAGGCCACATGTCCGTAATCACCAAAGTTGCCTCAGCTCGGGAACTTGGGTACGATTGGGGAAGGTCATGCAATGAGCACCCCCGCTCGCCCGATCAAACATCGGCCACTACTAAACATGATATCGTGTTTTTGAAAACACATGTGCTCTTATTTTGGTTATTAACCTAGAATTTCTATGTGATGCGCACAACATACAAGTATAGACTGGATTGCCTAAGTTGGAACAAAGCGTCGCATATCCGTTTGTTTCGAAAAATGGATTGAAGTTTGCTGCTCGCAAGTAGGCTAAAACACGGGTTTCGACGAATTATTCCAACTCAAGCAACCCAACCTTCACCCACAGGCATTCAGGCAGTTATATCACATAATCACATAGCCTCTTGGTAAGCATGCTATCATGGCAGTCACTCACACACATGCAAGGATGCTAAAGCATAAACACTTATCGAGTACTCCGAGCCAAAACAGAAACTAGTTAGTAATCAATGCATGATCCTAGTTCATGTTAAGATGGCTAATGCAACACATGCAAGATGCAACTAAGATAGGCTTGGCTAGTCTAGGATGTCATATGAGATGCTACAGATAACATGTATTCAACTTGGAATTGAAATACAATGTAGTTAGCATGATGCGCCGAGCCCGGTGCATGCAATACAGATGAATGAATGCAAACATGCGAACATATAGATGTTAATTGAAACATGCCCTAAAACTAACCATCATAAGCTGGTAAATAAAAGGGAGAAAGACGTGGGGTTGGAAGACATGCATCACACACATGCACACTTATTACAACATTACCCTCTCTCGGAGGGTCCAAATAAATAATACACAACGAAATGAATAACTAACTACAGCTAATTAACAAATTTAACTAAGTAAGCGATAAAACTATCATGCAAGCTACATGAAATGGAGTGCCTCAGCTCTGCCTTGGATGACAATGAATGCATGCATGCTTGAATCGCTTTGTTGGGAAATCCCTCGCGACGCCCCGACTCGCCTTTGTTTGCAATTGATGTTAGAAACTTGCACAAGGCTCCAGAAGGCTGAAACTCCACCCTAGGAAGTTGTGGGAAGGCTGCCGACCAGCCCTTGGCCTTGGAGACCACCTGTCGATCACCTTTTTTGGTGGAGACCAAAAGAGGTCGTCGGGCTGCTAGAAAAGCTGGTCGACCGACCAGTTTCTGCCTCATGTTCCTAGTTTTCTGTAACACAAAGCAAAAGAGAGGCATAGCAAGGTATTTTCAACATATGTGTGCATGACCACTCTCCCCATCATTGCACAAGCTCCAGGGAGTGTAGTCCTCGATCCTCATGCCACCAATCACGCATCTCAATGCATGATGGCTGAGGAGTCGGATTGCACGACTCGATGTAAAATGAGTGTACATATAAACACAACAAGGCCTAAACTCCATCATGGGTAATCCGGAGTGTCGGTGACTGAGAATCGAGGCACATTTCGTCACTTGGAGTACGAAATGTCCCTTGTTTCCTGTGTTTGGACGAAACCCTATTCCAAACACAATGCAATATACATGGCATACACAATACGACTAGCATGCAACGCTAAACGCAATACAACCTAATCATGCTAGCATGCGAGGGATGATATGCAAACATGCAACTAGCATACACAATGCTATGAACTAAGAATGGCATACTCAATGCACATGAATTATATGTCATACGCAATGCACATACGAAGATGGACATGCATGAAGACATGAACAAGGCATACACAATGTAACGATCAAGTATGCGACAACATGGATATGGCATACATAATGCAAGATGGACTTAAACTAAAATGAATGGGCCTCAGCCACACTCAAATTAGTGGCCATACATGATGAAAATGAAGCAACAATACACATGCAAACATGCACAAATTCAAGGGACCAAACCTAAGGCACAAAGTGCAACTCCACCAAAGCATGGTAAGCATGAAATATGGCATACAATCACATATTTTCCAGCTTTGAAATGACATGCAAGATGGTCCCGAATCATGTAAACACCTCACACAATGCATGCTAGATGGCCCGGATACCGAAACTAGTGAAGTGCATTACACTAGAGGTACACAAAGCAATGCTCAAATGACCCAACCAGCCCCAAACAATCCCTATGCAGGTCCAAGACAGTGGCAAGATGGTCTAAAATGATGGCTCAAAATGCATAGAAATGAAGCTCATGCAATGGTCCGTAAATGAGGTATTCATGTGTAGACACCCCATTTTTGACCGACCTTAAGACTCAGACGTCACCGATTGAGCGCTTGGTGATGTTGTATATTGTGCTCGTTCCGAAGTTTCAGAGTCTCGGTGGCGAGCCTTGCCTCCTGTAGACACCTCATTTTTGACCGTCCTCAACACCTGGACGTCACTGCCTGAACACTCGGTGATTATCCATGTTCATGTTCGTTTGGAGTTCCCGGAGTTCTCGGCTACGCGCCTTGCCTCAGGACCTCCGAACTTGACCGTTTAGTGTCTGGTTTTGCACCAAACACTTGTGCTTTGCCTTGGAGGGGCAGGGAATGCCTTGTGAGGCATCCCCACACACCACCGGCAGTGGCTAGAGGCCACCGGCTGGTTGGTGTTGCCATCGGCACTATATTGTGCCGGTCGGCAGTAATTTTCGTCAAAATGACAATTTTGCCCTGCCGACTACTGTGTAGTTGCTTTTTTAGATATTTTTAAGCAACTGTATCGCACTGGCTTCCCCTTCATACACGTGTATGGAGGGATGGGCCTCTTGTTTTGCTTAGTGGCTAAGCTTACAAAATTGTCTCCTCTATAAGAGGAGGCCTAGTCTTCTTGGCTAAGGGTTGGCCATTGGAGAGACAAAAAAACCAGAGCTCATATATCTCTACACACTTCCTCTCTCTATATTTTCCATCTCTCTCATCCTTGTGTGTGTGTTTTGGATCTATATAGTGTGTTTTGCCTTACTTTTACAACATTACACACACTATTACACCTAGCTCCGAGATTGAGGGACTTGGAGGTTTGTTTGTGGTGGTTTTGGACTGGATTTGATCATTAGAGGAGGGCTACATCACTTGTTCTTCAAGGAGTTTTCAAGGGTGAGCTAGTTACTTTAGTTTCCCCATTTTTTGCAACTAGTTTTTACCTATCTTGCTTTGTGTTTTTGGCTTTGTGTCCAACATAAAAAAGGCATATATTTTCATGCTTAAGAACATTCATTAAGGGTATTTTGTGGTTTGAGTGAAAGCTCACCCTCTTAGGCCTTTGTTTTGGCCATTTTGTTGCCTTTTCTTAAGGTTTTATTTGCTTGGTGTTCTTGGTCTTCTCACCACTGAAAACCAGTGGGTTTTCAGTGGTGAGGGAGGTATTTTGGAGTCGTATATAGGGGGGGACACCCCTCTCCCCTTAGCCCTTTTCTTTCCTTTGTCTTTGGCTCACAAGGTAGCATGTATGCATACTTGCATTTGGCTTCATTTCAGAGTTTTCTTGGGTGTTTTAGGTCATATCTAACCTCTGTCCAAGGTTGGATTTGTACCCTTTAGCATGCTTCTCATACTTGCTTTGTAATGCTCTCTTATGCTTAGAAGTGTGTCATGCATCTAGGCCATGTTCTTTGCATGTCTTAGCCTAATTCCATGATGGTTTTAGCATCATTTTCCCATGATTAGAGGCTGTGGGCCACTGATTTAGTCACCTTCGGCATGCTTGACATGTTTGTTTTGTATGATGGCATGTTAGTCTTGAGCATATGATCCATGAACATGCATTGGTTAGGCCATTTAAGTGATTTGGAGTCCTTTCATACGCTATTTCAGTCCCTATATCATGCCCATATGTTTCCATTTACCATCTTATTCATGCTTTGAAATGTTGCCCTTTTATGCCTAGGAATAGGCCTTATACATGCTTGTATGTTTAAAGCATTTTGGGGCTGCCATATCAAGGGATTTGGGTGTATTTTTTTATGCTAGGACTCTGTTTTCATATGCCTAATATATGCCATGAGTGGTCATGTTGGTAGTGGTGGAATACCCCTTGTTTATGCCTTAATTTTAGGCCTATTTGTTTGCATGCTTGCATGAGTAGTGATCTACCATTTTGGGCACATTTTGCCACTGTTTTGGGGAGGTTTAAGGGCTGTCCCATTGTGGTCTAGTCTACCATCACATGCTTGCCTCATGTCTATTGCTTAATTGATTCATTAAGTGTTGTAGTATGTTGGTTTTATTGCTTGAATTGGTCCATGTTTGCATGACAATTGCATCTTGTACACTCTAAGCATTTTGCATGCTTAACATGGTAGTTGCATGACATTTGGTGTGCTTGCATCCTAATTCCCATGTTGCATCATTTGAGCTATGTTGCATACATGCATTTCATGGCTTGGTTTGGGGTTGTCAAACCAAGCATAAGGGTTGAGGGAAGTTCACACTACAAGTGGTGCAACTTGTTTCAACTCTTGGTCCCCAAGGCCCTTGACCAACACATGATAAGGTCTTGGTTTCATTTGTGTGTTTGCATGCATTTTTACATTGAAATGCACTCTTGGTTCCTTAGGCTATCATGCACCAAGATGGATAATTGATGGCCCAAGAACCAAGGGTCATGCTCCCTTGAGTCCCAAACATGATAGGGAAGCATTGGCCATGCTTACATATGCCTAAAAATTCATGCCATGCACTGCTTGTCTGCTGCTGCTGTCAAAACTGTCTCCTGCAGGAATTTTGTGCCGACCGGCACTATATGGTGGCCGATAACCTCATGGATGGCCGGTGACTATTTTGGAGAGCCAGTGAATATTTCCTCCAGCCGGTGGTATGCAGCAGCATGAAAAGGAGGCATTTTGGGACTTTGGTAGTTTTCAGAAAGGCAGGACAGTGAAAACAGAGGCAGCAATGCTATGGCAACGGGTTTCCGGGCAAGTCGGATTCGAGCATGCATCATTCACAAGATCTCGAGGCGGAGGTCAGTAGCCTCCTTTCTTTTCGCATTTCAATTATTAATTAAATTAGAATTTTGTTGTAATAATTTATTATGTATTTGGACTGTATTATTCGGACTGTATATTCTTTTGGACCCTCTACGCGAGGGCATAATTGTAATAATTGTGGGTGAGTGTGATGTATGTCTTCCAACCCCACGTCTTTCTTCCCTTTTATTTACCCACTTATGATGGTTAGATATAGGGCATATTTCGATTAGCATACAGTATGATAGCATGTTTGCATCATTCATCTGTTTTGCACGCACCGGGCTCGGCGCATCATACAAACTGCATTTGTATTTCAATTCCAAATTGAATACGTGTTAGTTGTAGCATTCCATATGCCATGTTTAGAATAGCCGAGCCTGCTATAGTTGCATTTTTGCATGTGTTGCATTAGCCATTTAACATGAACTAGGATCATGCATATGATTACTAACTGGTTTTTACTTTGGCTTGGAGTACTAGGTGAGCTTTTACGCTTTAGCATACCACATGCGTGTGAATGTCGCCATGACAGTATGCTTACCATGCGGCTAAGTGCTTATATGAAATAAACTGTTTGAATGCCTGTGGGTGGAGGTTGGATTGCTTGAGTTGGGAAAACTCATTGAAATCCGCGTTTTAGCCTACTAGCGAGTAGCAAATTCCAAAGCATTTTCAAAACAAACGGATATGCAATGTTTATTTCCAAATTAGGCAATCTAGTCTATACTTGTTTGCTGCACGTATAACATAGTAATTCTAGGCTAATAATTGGAATAAGAACACATAATGTTTTCAAAAACGGATATCACGGTTAGTAGAGGCCGATCTTCGGACCGGGCGAAAGGGGGTGCTCATAGCTGACCTTCCCCGATCGTACGCAAGCTCCCGAGCCAAGACAACTTTGGTGATGACGGACACATGGCCTTCGGCACCGAGTCAGGGTTTTCTAAATTCCCCCATAAAAAATATTTAGGTGGCGACTCAGATCGCAAGCGATCCATGTTTGGCACTACTTTTCAAAAAATCTGTTTTCTTCAAAACGATTTTCCGAGTTGGACTCTTTGGTTCAGACATTTAACCGCAACAAACAAACAAGGAGTCCGAATCAGAAGCGAGGTCCCCCATGGCTTGTTACAGGCGACTTCTGCTGGGGATGTTTAGAGAGCTTGACTCGAACTCGTGATATCCTGTTTTGACTACACTTATGTGTTTCTTTGCATTGCATGTGCATTGGTGCGCCTAGGACACCGTATTGGCCATCTGCTATTCCTGAGCGGTTTGCCGGAGGCTTGACTTTATCAAAGCATGCCATAAGGCTGACCGGTTGCGGGCTCTGCCAGTATGGGAACACAAACCCCGGTTTTACCGGGGCACCCTTTTTGACCATTTGACCTAGTGCATATTCGGAATCCATAGTGACCATTCCAAATTAGGACAGGTTGCTTACCCGATATAGGTTGTTTGAAACCGCTGTGTGCGTGGTGAAACCCTAGCTCCTGACAAAATAGGACAGGGAAACCCTACCCCAACATAGGTGTGTATCGGCCCTCATTTATCTGCTATGTGCTTTCAAAGTGTATCTCTACAGGAACACACATATCAGTTTGCAAGATTGGGTATCCGGCCTGAGGGCACCAGTAACAGTATTTTGGGGAAATCAGTTATCTATGGGTACAAGATTTAGATTTGGGGGCAATGATTCAGAAACAGTGATCAGTACTTGAGGAACAGTATATCGAGTTCAGCGTGTTATCCAAACCGTGTGTTGTATGTTTATTTTATGACGTTGTGCTGTCCAATTGCCTGTTTATTTATACGCTTTATTTATCTCTTTATTAGGTAGTTGAGCACGATTGCTACCGACCCGATAGATATCCCCCAAGCACCCTCGGTTAGAGGCCGTCGACTCCTTCTATCTGAGGATCTGATAGACGGACAACCAGTGTACTACTCACTACCCCCGGTTACTAGATGGAGGTCAGTCAGGCAGAGGACATCAAGACTGTGATCGATTCAGAGGGCTTTATTTACCCCACCGTGTTCGAGGGATCGAGATTACGTGTCACCAACAGAGAGAGAATACATACCAGTAATCCAACCAGAGCAGGATAGCATGGCTAGTTTGGAGGAGATGGTGCGTCACCTTCAAGAAAGCATGAAAGCAATGCAGCAGGATGCCGTCCGTCAGGCAGATTTCGCCAAACAACAGGCCACAGTTGTGACGGAACAGGCAGAGACAATTGCCAGGCTAGAGCAGCAAACTGGAGCATCTGCTTCGCATCAAGCTCCTCCCCCACCAGGAGTTCCAAACCTTGGGGAGACAGCTAATGTTCAAAATGATACAGAACTGCCCACAGGACCACCCCTACCTCCAATCCTACCTCAAATCCAGCCTCAGCTATCAAAAACACCCACCAACCTACCGGACTCTCCCTTTGAGTTCGAGACTAATCCCACCGCACTAAAGTTGAGCAAGCTTGAAAAGCTGTTCAAGAGATCCCAAGGGGTCAAGACTATCCCCGATATTGAAGATGGATACATCGATACAGCCGTGACACTGCCCGATAGGTTCAAAATGCCTCATATTGATCGTTGATCGATTTGATGGGTCCGGGGACCCCATGGTGCATTTAAGACTGTTTTCAGATGTTCTAAGGCCGATGGGGCTCAGTAGGCTTCAGAAGTTGTCTTTGTTTGGCCGGACCCTGTCGGGTGTGGCGGCCATATGGTATGCTAAGCTAGAAGATGATGTCAAGAGGAATTGGGACGAAATGAATGAGGCCTTCATCGCACAGTATTCGTATAATACAAAGATTGAGATTACGACCCGTGATCTCGAGACGACTAGGCAAGAGCCTAAGGAGAGTTTTTCAGAGTTTGTAACCAGATGGAGGGCCAAGGCTTCGATGATAACCTTGAGGCCTACGGACAAAGACCAAATTCGGATGATTGTGCGCAATCTTCAACCGAAATTGTTGCAAAAGCTGATAGTACTCCCCTTTTCTACTTTTTCTGACCTACATGAAATGGGAGTGCAGATTGAAGATGCCTTGAAGCAAGGCTTGATTGATAACGACCGGGAGCAACCCCGACGAACTTTCAATCGTGGTAGCAATGCAGGCCCGAGTGGCACTACTACTACGAGAGCCACCGAAGTAAGCATGGTCATCGCTAACCCCCTTCCAAGAAATACGGCAGCTGCACCATTCTCCGGCGCGTCCGGAAGCAACCCGCAAACAACCAAATACCCACCCAAGAACACCAGAACCTTCGCCCCACTTTATATGCCCTTGTCCAAGGCTTTGGGGGTGCTAATCAGAAAAGGGCACTTGAAGCCCCTGGAGCCGCAGCCCCTACCAGAAAAACTTCCCCCTACCCATAACCCAGCCAAGTATTGTGCGTTTCACCAAAGAAAGACAACACGACATAATGCTAATGCTACTGTTATGCCATGAAATTCAAGATCTCATCGATAACGGGGTGATCTTGCCTCCCGAGAAACCCAACGTTACTACAAATCCCCTCCTCACACATAACCAAGCTCTACCACCAAAAAGACTCAATTTCATCCATACTGGGACCATGTCCTACGACCTTAGTATCTATATCACACCTACCCACCTGCCTAAACCAGAGGTGTTCCTCCATGATTGCACCGATTTGTGCATGATGGACATCTCCATGACCCAACCTAAGCCAGCAGTGGTGACCGCCAAGAACAGGGGAAGGGAGATCCCAAAGGAGAAACAGGTTGTTGAGTCAGAGTCTGCGGAATCAGGGAATCATGTTGAGAAGATGTATAGTCCGAGTGACTACATTTCATCAATAGGCCAAGTTGGGCCCGGGATAGAATTGCCAACAGGGGAAGAGTTGTGTGTGATCCAAGGGGATAGTCTGGGACAGGGAACAGATGATGTAACAGCTGTAGGGGAGGACCTGGCCGATCTCCAATTTTACAGTGACCAATACCCAGAGGACGCGGCAGTTGCGTGGTTCGATTATGAGTATTCAGCAGAAGTTACCGGGTGGTTAGACGATCAGCCCGATGTAGTAGGAGAATTTCAGGCAGAGTAGAGTTCAGCAGGAATGAGAATTTCAGCGACGGCCGGAAGGGTCGAAGAGCAGAACACATCGCCGGGGGGCGCCGGTGTTAAGAATTTCGTCCGAGATTGGAACATTTTGAATACGGAGATGATTGAACAGTCAGTCATGTCAGAACAAGCAAGCTTTGAAGATTCCGAGAGAATTAGGAAAGCAAAGGCCCATGTGGGAGTTGAAATTGCTGTGTGCACAAGAAACAAGAATACTACAGGCAAGTGGATGGAAGGTGCTGCGAGCGCAAGAACAGTGATACCAGAGCCGGACAGGTGTCTGTCGGCCGCTGATGGAATGTGGTGGGAAGATGAGGACCTATGTCTTGCCAACACGGATGAAGATTGGGGGAATAACCAACCTGATAACACTTGGTACCTTGGAGAGGTCGACCACATGACGAGGAGTGGGTGATATTTCAAACCCCCACACTTGGATCAACCAGAGGCCTCAGGGAAGGATAGGGAAGCCGAGAAGCAAAAGGAGAAGCAACTTGAGGAAGAAGTCAGACTCAAACATGAAAAAGATACAAGGACATCTCCATTTGGGGAATCTCATGGCCTCATGAGTACACATTACAGCTGTTTTGACAGCCATGGATAAGGCCAAACTCTCCATAGAAACTACACCAGGGCAGCTGGTTGGACTGGTATTCCCGGGAGGAAGTTCCCCGGTGTTGACCTTTTCAAATAAAGAACTTCCGCCTGAGGGCATAAATCACAATAAAACCCTCTACATCTCCGTGGAATGTAGAGATAAGTGGATACCGGTGGTACTTGTTGATACCGGGTCTGCCATCAACGTCTGCCCATCAACGTCTGCCCAGCAAGGACGGCGTATGCAATTGGCTTGAAAACTGCAGATTTCATACCAACAGCCCAAGTCATCCGGGCATATGACAACACAAGTAGAGAAGTAATGGGAACAGTTAAAGTTCAGACAAAGGTTGGGCCAGGGCAGCACGAGATAGATTTCCATGTCCTAGAAGTTCCCGCAACTTTCAATTTGCTTTTAGGGCGGCCGTGGCTGCATCAGGCAAAGGCAGTATCATCTACTTTACATCAAATGGTGAAATACCCCTATGGGAAGGGAGTAGCCATTGTCTTTGGAAATTCATCAATCCACCCACCACCGGAAGTATCCACGCCTGTTCTAGAGATCGAGCACGGCATGGAAGATGTGTTCATATCAGGTTTTACCTTGGCCGAGGCTCAGGTTGTACAGAATATCATGGCCGCTAACGAAGGAATATACGTCAGTGCTCAAGCAGTGTACCTCATGAACAAGCTCCAATACATCCCCGGGATGGGATTAGGGAAGAGCGGCCATAAGGGCATTGCAGCGTTGGCCGAAGTGCCGCACAACCCTCATACCTTCGGCTTGGGTTATCTGCCCACCAAGGAAGATTGGGTAAGAAAAGGAAAAGAGATGGCAGGAAGAGCTAAAGCAAAACAGATGGGGAAACCTTCTGAATTGATGCATCGGCCCATCCAGGGTACCCTGAACGGACGCTTCGTCCGGGAGGGGAAGACTTTCCATTCTGTGGTTTTCCTGAGCCATGGCTGAATGAAGAAAAGAAGCGCATGCCGGGGTTCGAAATTTTCTTTGACCTACAGTTATCTGGGGATGATGTTGTTGAAAAGTAGACAGACCCAACAGTTGAGACTGAGTATAGCAAGGAAGTGGAATCTGTGGGCACAGAGTTTGAAATGGGGGTAGCACTGGCATGTCTACTTTCAAATCCTTTGATCGACCAGGTGTGCTTGGGGGATGACTCTTCGGTGTCCATGATCGGAGATGAAACGGCTGCGGGCCTACCATCAGCTATTTTGGATGCATCCATCGCACCCTCCCTCACCTGGCAGTACGAGGAGGGATTTTTGTCAAGCACCGGGTCAGGTAGTGAACCGGAATCTGATTCCACCAAGTCTTGTGAGTCGGAATCAGGTTCCAGCTCGTCTGAGTCTGAGTTTGGTATTCCTGGGGGTGATAACCCGTATGCCACAGTCCTGTCCAGGTCGTCTTTTTCTTTCTCTTTTGAGTCTGTTGTAACAGAAGAATTAGACGGTTCGGAAGTATCTAATGAGAATGAGGTGACTATAGTTTCCGAGTACTTTTCTGTGCCTTTGGTTTATTGCTTAAATCAGGACTTTCAAAATTTTGATGAAAACGACGAGGACGAAATTCCTTCGGTTTTGCAACAACTAATTGAACAAGAGCAGGAGAGGTTTGTTAAACCCTTAATGGATGAAATCACTACCGTGAACATTGGTACTGAGAAGGACCCGTGGCTGGTCCAGATCGGGTCCACGTTGTCTTCGGAGGAACGCGAGCGCTTAGTCGCTTTATTAAAAGATTTCACAGAAGTTTTTGCATGGTCCTATGAAGACATGCCTGGAATCGATCCTGAGATTGTACAGCACCGGATCCCTCTTGACCCCGAGGCCCGACCTATCAAACAGAAGCTCAGAAGAATCCGCCCTGATTGGGCCATTAAAATAAAAAAAGTGATCACCAAGCAGATGGACTCAGGCTTCCTGCCGGTATCCGAATACCCGACTTGGTTGGCCAACATTGTTCCAGTGCCGAAGAAGGATGGCAGGATCCGGGTATGTGTGGACTTCAGGGATTTGAACAGAGCCAGTCCGAAGGATGACTTTCCTTTGCCGCATATCGACGAGTTGGTAGATTTCATAGCGGGGCATGCTTTGCTCTCGTTCATGGATGGCTTTTCAGGCTATAATCAGATAGTAATGGCACCCGAAGACTGGGAGAAGACTGCTTTTACCACCCCGTGGGGTACGTATTGCTACAGCGTGATGCCATTCGGGTTGAAGAATGCTGGGGCTACATATCAATGGGCTGCAACCACAATATTACATGACATGATCCGTAAAGAAGTCGAGGTGTATATGGATGACATGATTGTCAAGTCCAAAGAAAGAGAGGGCTACTACACTGCCTTGCAAAAGTTTTTTCAAAGGATCAGGGAATTTCGGCTGCGGTTGAATCCTCAGAAGTGTACATTTGGTGTTACAGCGGGGAAAATGTTGGAATTTCTGATTACACAAAGGGGCATCGAGGTCGACCCTTCCAAAATCAAGGCCATCTTAGAAATGCCACCACCAATGACTGAAAAGGAGGTGCGAGGCTTTCTAGGTAAAGTGTAATTCATAAGGCGGTTTATTTCAAAACTAACCTTAACTTGTGAACCACTTTTTGGTCTTCTAAAGAAAGGAAAGAAGTTCCAATGGGACGGTCGATGCCAAGCTGCATTTGAACAGATTAGAGAATATCTACAGAACTCGCCCGTGTTGTCACCACCAAAGCCGAAAACCGCTGATCTTGTACTGTCGTTGGCTGAAACTACAAGTAGGCATGCTCGCACAAGAGTCGGAAGATAAAGTGGAAAGGGCCATCTACTATCTGAGCAAGAAGCTGCTGGATTACGAGACCCGCTACACTCCGCTGGAGAAGGCATGTCTGGCCTTGGTATGGGCTATCAGGAAGCTGCGGCACTACCTGTTAGCTCACTCTGTAATGTTGGTTTCGCGACTTGTTCCCATCAAATATCTTTTCGAGAAACCAACGCTTACGGGTAGGCTAGCTCGTTGGTTGCTGTTGCTCTCCGAATTTGACCTCCAGTATGTGACGCGCAAGTCAGTAAAAGGAAGAGCAGTAGCAGAGTTCCTTGCCGACCACCCGGTTGAAGGGGATGAAGCGGTTGAGTACCTGTTCCCAGATGAAGCCATTCTACACATCGAAGATGAAACTTGGACGATGTACTTTGACAGAGCGTCAAATCAATACGGGTATGGGATAGGGGTGTTGCTGATAGCGCCTGACGATTCCCGTATCCCTTTAGCTTTCAAGCTTCGGTTCAAAGTCTCGAACAATGAGGCAGAGTATGAGGCATGTATTTCCGGTCTACAAGCTACCCTAGAACTAGGGGCAAGGCGATTGGACGTCATTGGGGATTCGAACCTAGTTGTGTCTCAAGCTAAAGGAGATTGGAAAGTAAAAGAGGAAAAGATGATAATTTACCACCAGACCTTGGATTTGTTAATTCCTCGGTTTGAAAAGCTAAATTTCACTCACCTAGTAAGAGATAACAACAGGTTTGCAGATTCGCTAGCAACTCTATCTTCCATGATAGATATCCCATCTAGGGTCCGAATGCGTCCAGTCATTATTGACCAGAAATTTGCACCTGCCTACGAGTCAATCTCCGCCATAGATGAAGTGCAGGATAACAACCCTTGGTATCACGATATATGGAACTTCTTGGAAAAGGAGGCATATCCACCAGGGGCAAATGCCAAGGACAAGAGGGCAATCAGAAGAATGGCTATTCAGTTTATCATCTGCGGGGGTAAGTTGTACAAAAGAGGTCATCTGGGAATGCACAAGCTCTGTGTAGAAGCCGAAGAGTCGAAGCGCCTGATGGAGGGCATCCATGGAGGAGAATGTGGGGCACATATGAATGGGGTGATGCTGGCACGAAAGATCCTCAGACAGGGCTACTACTGGTCTACCATGGAGGAAGATTGTATCGGCTTTGTTCGGCGATGCCACAAATGCCAGATTCACGCAAACCGCATGAACATCCCGCCGTCAAAGCTGTACAACATGACGTCACCATGGCCATTTTCAGTTTGGGGAATCGATGTGATTGGAGCTGTTACTCCGAAGGGGTCGAATGGGCATCAGTTTATCTTGGTAGCAATAGATTACTTTACGAAGTGGGTTGAGGCCCAATCTTATGCCGTGTTGAAGGCTTCGCATGTCGCAAAGTTTATCAGAAACAACATTATCTGCCGTTATGGAGTCCCGAATGAGACCATTTCGGACAATGGTTCTCACTTCAAGAAGGAGGTGATTGATTTGTTGGAGAAGTACAATGTGGCTTTTCATAAGTCGTCCACGTATCGGCCGCAGACCAACGGAGCAGTTGAGGCCGCCAACAAAAACATCAAACACATACTGCAAAAGATGGTGGAAACCTATCGGGACTGGCCAGATAAGTTGCCGTTTGCTCTGTGGGGCTACCGAACTTCAATTAGAACTTCTACCAGGGCGACTCCGTATTCCTTGGTATATGGGATGGAGGCCGTTCTACCTATAGAGATTGAGGTTCCGTCTCTATGAGTATTGGCTGAGTGTCAGATAGCCGAGGCAGATTGGCAGCAGAGCAGATTCGAGAAACTCATGCTCTTCGATGAAAGGAGATTAAAAGCACTGTACCATGTCCAAGGATATCAACGCAAAATCGCCCGGGCTTTTAACAAGAAAGTTAAGTCTAGGAATTTGAAGGAAGGAGATTTGGTGCTCAAAGACAACCGAGCTCCCATCCACGACCCAAGGGGCAAGTTCAGGCCTAATTGGACTGGTCCCTATATCATTAAGTCTATCTGGTCAGGTGGAGCTGTGATTCTGATGGACCTAGATGGCCTAGAGTTCTCCCAACCGATCAACATGGACAAGTTGAAGAAATATTACCCCTGAGAGGCTCGCTAGGCCGAAAACCCGAAAGGGCGACCTAGGTAAAATTCAGAGCACAAAAAATTAGAAAGTATAAAAATTGAGCTCGCAAGGTTGAAAACCCGCAAAGGACGGCCTTGGCAAAAGTTAGAGCGCAAAAGGAGAGTGAAAATACTCGAGTGAACCCAAGCCTGAACTACGTAAGGCTTGATTCCCATCATTGGGATACGTAGGCAGCTTCATCCCGAAGTTCAGCCATAAACTCTTCCCCAATCAACTTTGTCCATTTGATCATCTTGGTCATCTTTGCCCATCAGCATTTATCGCAATCTCCGGTACAGTGCTATTTAGACTAGGGGCAACTTTCATTGTCTGATGATCTTGTGGTACCATTCAAACAAGGGGCAACTTTCCAGTTGCTAGGATCCGGGGTTGTGCATCTCAGTGACAGATCTCAAGCATGTCTAGTTCTGATCCATATCGAAAATAGTTTTGAAAAGTTTTAATAAAGATGACTTTGTTCAAATAAGTCTTTTTACAACTAAGACCATTTCTGGACCAAAACAGAAAATTTTCAGTACCACAACCTTCAATTTCATTGATTTCAAATAGAGTTCTCTTGCTCTTGCATACAATTGAAGTTGCTTTTTATTACATTCATAAAGAAAACTTGAAAGTACTAATAAAGCAATAAATCCGGGGCATAGTCAAGTCAAATGTCCTCGCCCCTCCCGTAGCCGGGTCGAAGCCTCTGATGCCAAAGTGGGCCCTTCCTGTGCCTCTTCATTAAGCCAATCCAAGCACTCATCAGACAAAGTGCAACTGAAAGCGGGAGCGGGGGCCAGGAGTTCTCTCGTCCTCCATGCTGTGGCATACCGGGCCAGTTGTGCACCTCGAATCGGGAATGTAACCGGGTACTCTATCCCTTCCGGAGGACAAGTCTGATTATGACCAAACTGGCGCAGGATATGGAATGGGAAGTAGAAGACACAGTGAGTCAAGCCAATCAATTGGATCCCAGGTTGACGGGTCATGCTGTAACTCATCATTGGGAGATTGAGCCAAGGGCACCGCCAAGCAATGCGGTCTGCGGACACACTGCACATCCATTCAAACCACCAACCCTCATCAAGGGCGTCAACTAGGCGTTGCCTGAAGAAGTAGCCGCGGGCTGAATATGCTGGGCAAGAGTCCACAACCTTTAGTTTATCCATTAACCACACCTGGGGAGGGATGAAAAATGAGAGAATAAAGAATAGAGAGATGTACGATGAGAAGAAAAGTGAGAAAAGGGTTTTTGTGAAAAAAAAAAAAAAAAAAAAAACCGAGCCTGAGGGCCGAGTGATGTAAGCAAACATAAATGTGAGATTGAGTGGGAAACATTACCTGCAGTAATAGTGGACTCCCTGCTAGTCTGATCGTCTCTCGATGATAAAAGGCGTCTAAGCCCAGGAATGTCTCAGCCAGGATCATGGCAATGTAGCTTTTTCCCTCCTTCAAGCCTTGGGCAACCTCAATCAACCGGACACTAGACCCTCTGGAACCAGAGGCGAACAGAAAATGAGATAGCATGCATAGACAGAGGGTGTGTCGCCGAAAGCCTTGCCAGTGGTGGTTGCCACGATCACCAGTCTCAGAAAAACGACAAACCAAGCTCGGAACATCTAATGTCCGTCACAAATCAGAGAACGAGCATCGGGCATTGAGAGCCCACACATTTGTCCTAAGGCTTGAGCATGGCCAAAACGAAGTTGGGGCCGGATCTCCTCATCGTGCTCAGATTCCATTAGAGCTTGGAAATCTTCAAAAGTGGGACACACCTCTTGCCCGCTAAAGCTAAAGACATGTGTTACCGGGTTCCAAAACCTTGCCGCGGCATGGAGGAATGGAGAATGCAGCGGGGTACGGCGCAAAGTGAATAGTGCGTTTATCGAAAGCAGGAAATTCAGCTTTTCCAAGCCATCCAAGTTGTTAATCCAAGTTGCGAGATTTTGGGCAAGAAATTCTTCCATTTGGAGCAAATCAGTGTGGAAATGAAGAGAACCACGAAGTTGAGACCCTTTTGAAGAAGATAAGGTTGAGTGAAGGACAGATGTCAACATTCTGCTGGTGCTGACAGTTTAGTGCCGACCGGCCATCTACTTTGGCCGATAGAGCACCCTCTCGACCGATGGCCATTCCTTAAGGCCGGTAGCCTTTCTGCTAGGCCGGTGGTTCTCTCCCTTGTCCTCTGAACTGTTTATGCTAGGAATTTGGAAAAATCCACCACTCCCAATACCCTCCAGTGATCCATTCTTATGAAGGCACGCCCATTTGCTTATCGAGTTGTTGCATATTTGCTTATCGAGTTGTATTTCACTCTCTTTAAGTCTTTGTAATGTTTATCAAGGTGTACTCGCATTTGGCTAGTTTGCTGAGTCCCCCTGTTTTGCTTATCGAGTTGTAATTGGTTTACTACCTGATTATTACGATGCGATGCTTTGTTTTCAAAACGCAGTTTCAATTTCAGTCACATTGTTGTGTGATGCCTTGCGATGCGATGCATAGAACACGCAAATGTAACACCTTTCGAACAAACAGCTGTTTCATTTTCATCATATGTTTTACAAAAAAACACACGCTTTTGAGAAATAAAACCTGCCCGAGGCAGTGCAATGTGCTTAAACTCCTAGTAAAAAGGAAAGTAAAGCAGAAGAATAAACAGGGTAGCAGAGTGCTGGGATTGACACCGGTAACCTCCCCCTTTCGATCATCGTACCTTTTGCGCCCTTGTTCAGGTCAGTCATGCGATTTGGCACCTTCATCACTTAAGGCAGTCCAAGAAACTGCGTCTTCAGAACATAAGTGGAACTTCGAGTTGACCTCGTACCACAACTTTTGTGAGCGATGCTCGGGACATGCGAAGGACGTCCCTTCCCGTATCCTTTTATATCTTGTGAATTCTCTAAATCATTTCAATCATACTGAGTTGCAGTACGTTGCATTCCAGCATCATGTTTACCATGATCGGTTTCAAGTTCCCCTTTTATACACATTGCATTGTATGCGTGCTTTGCTTTACTGATATGTGTTCAAATTCCCCTTTTATACACATTGCATCGTATGCGTGCTTTGCCTTACTGATATGTGTTCAAATCCCCTTTTGTACACATTGCATTGTATGCGTGCTTTGCCTTACTGATATGTGTTCAAATCGCCTTTTATACACATTGCATTGTATGCGTGCTTTGCTTTACTGATATGTGTTCAAATTCCCTTTTATACACATCGCATTGTATGCGTGCTTTGCTTTACTGATATGTGTTCAAGTTCCTCTATATACACATTGCATTGTATGCGTGCATTGCTTTACTGATATGTGTTCAAGTTTCTCTATATACACATTGCATTGTATGCGTGCATTGCTTTACTGATATGTGTTCAAATTCCTGCCTATACACATTGCGTGCATGTGTGCATTGCTTTACTGATATGTGTTCAAGTTCCTTTATATACACATTGCGTGCACGTGTGCATTGCTTTACTCACATGTGTTCAAGTTCTCTTTCCATACACATTGCATGCATACGTGCATTGCTTTACTCACATGTGTTCAATCCTACTATCTTGCTGTACACATTGCATGCATTGTCACGCACTTTCGACCGCCTTGTCATGCATGTTGCTAACAACATTGTACCTGTTAAGTTTGTTTTCTTTGCAGGCATGATATTGTATGTACGGTTCATTTGAGGCTGGTGCAACCGGACGAGCCACACAGGTATTGTATCCCCCGCGTGAGATGTACAGAGAATTGTATGATTCTCTTACATCCTTTTTGCATTATAGTGTAGTCTGTTGTATTCTAGCTTATAACTGTTGCATGTATTGCTTCATTACAGCTTTCTTTGCATAGGCCGCAAGTTATGCTCGGCTTCTTGCATTGTCTTGCATTCTGCCCCTGCCTTCGGGCGCATACTTTGTTTTGTCTTGCATGTTTGCCCAAGTCTTCGGCCTTGTCAAAAATGGGTCGTCTCTGGGCTTTGACATTCACTCTCGTCATTGTTATGACTTTCGAGTTCTGTCAAAGAGGGGCAACTGTAGACACCCTGTCACACCCCAAACTTGCCCCTAAAAGTTTGGGCATGACCATTACAGAAACGGACGCAAAACCTGATGTAGATAACCTATGGGGCCTGAACGGAAGCATTCAATAACCTATGATAGCGTAAAAAAAATAATATCCATTGAGCTATCACTACTATGCCAGGACCGCAGACAAAGCGTAATACAGATAAATATACAGTGACGTGTAAGTGAAGATAACTATGTACATATACATCTACATTACATACACATAAACATCATAATAGACATCTATGGTACAAATTAAAACTTAACAAAACTCCATAATTGCACAGTCGACACCTAAGAGCTTAGATACTCAAGGCTTGACAATTGGTAACGGAAACCACAGGTTAAGGTTGACCTCCTGGTTGAGTGCCTACAGAAACAGACATAAAATAAAGTGAGTCAAGCTCAGTGAATAATAGTACGTAAATCATATAATGTTCAATTCAACAGTAAAGTATATATATATAACTGCAGCAGTATATAATTAACTACATTCTGTAAATATATCTCAAACAATCATAGTTCTAGTTTTCATAATAGAGCAGCTTTAAGCCCAGTATGTACAGAAAATATAGAATGGCCATATGCCCAAAATAAGAAAACACCCACCGGCCCAGAAATAACAGAACGCAAAAGCGTAATCATTTTCATATTCAGATCAGGTAGGTCCGAAGACCACAACAGGCAGGTCCGGAGACCACAATAAAGTTGGTACCAACAGCCACGATATACACAAATGATCTCATGGTCTATTACAATTAGTCATAATCGTCTCATGTATATCAGAATATTAATAATACTCCTTGATAAGGACGTTATCATTTACCTCGTACCACTCTTGATCCATTATTAACAAAATAGAATAAGTCGGAATACACGAGCATTATTGCTTCTCTTGTTCGCTACCAATCAATAGAAGTATTTTACAGATAACAGAACGTTAGTAATGCTGAACAATCTCAATAATTCACATACATTTATTATGCGTGCTCATATCACATTACCGATGATCCTGAGCCGTAATCGGAATACAAAATTAAGCCAATTCTTTCCATGTTTGCATAGATTACACCAAGTGTTACCATATTGCTGCGGATAACAGAATATTATTAACAATGATTATTAACGGAAAAGAATGTAGATGTGAAGTACTATTACTCACAATGTTTGGCTGCTTGGTCTTCCCCTGTAGTTGTCCCTACACAATTTGTAATACACAAGAAATCGAATCACATAACCTTATTTCGTTCTTAATTAATTCTCTTTATTCCAATTACACATCACTTTGCACTTCAACATAATTCAAACTAAATCTTTGAATCTCATTTCAACACCCCACAATTGAGTTCATGTCATCCAGATCCTTACTAAATTATTTCCCTAATTTTTCCTTTACTTTATTACATGAATTCCACATTTATAACAAAGTTCATTCGCTAAATTTAAACATAATTTCGAAACATCTCAGAAATCCAATTAAACTTGTACACGTATAATTCAACCCACCAATTCCATGATTCTATGTTTAATTTGGGCAACCTTAGTATTTATCATCACCAATTAATCTAGGGTTTCAAGAATAATGAGGATCTTTAGCAAAAATTCAAACTTCTTAAATCACCACTTTTAATTCTAATTTTGCCAATGATTCTACACCTAGGATTCACAATCCATCAATTTAACTCATCAATTTAACTCCCAATATCACAAACCATAAAACCCCAGATCTCAAGTTTGACACTAAATGTTCAAAACCATAAATTTTGCATTTATATAATCAAAATACCACAATCCATCCATGAATTCAAGTATTGTAAAAGAATAAGGGTCCCTACCTCAAGAATCAAGCAAGGGGCAAAGCTTTGAGACGAATCCCCCAAATCTCGAAATTCCAATCGGTTGAAGTTGTTCGTCTTCTTGTCTTCTTCACTTCTTGGTGGAAGGTCTTGCTCAAACCTAAGGGAAATGGAAGTATTTGGGGATCAAAACCCTAGGGTTTTCGGACCTAGGGAGAGAAGATGTAAATCATCAAGCACTATAACGCAGCGGAATAAAAAATTAATAAGATCATACCTTTTTAGATATAATCTGAACTCTGATGGATCTCGTGGGTAAATCACATGCTTCCTGAATCTAGTCAATCAACCCAGCTGTGGGGTGATATTACAATGGTGAATATCACCCACACAAGTCACAGTGCAAATGGCTTATTGATCGTTGTTTATGGGAGAGAGTTAGTATATGGGAGAAACTGTATATGGGAAAAAGATCAAAACATACGTTCTTTTCTTTTAGGAGAGAGTCTATGTATCTCTTAATCTCCTATATCCATATATCAGATATATAATGTTATTATTATCTATCCATATCAGTTAATGGAGATAATATCTATACCTGAGTGGTTATCCTTTGAATTCAAATTCAAAAACCATTTGGTTAAGGTTCAAATTCAAATGTTGAAATGGTCATGCCACATGGGCCCATTTCTAACATCTCCCACTAAGACATGAGTTGGCATGACCGCCACATCTCTATCTCAATCTCCCCAAAAGAACAATCTCATACTAGCCAATGCAAGAACACTGCATGTGGGAGCTCTATACTAGAAACTCAAAATGAGCCATAGAGACATCAACCCAAAAGGAACAAAAATAGTGTCTCATATACCATCTAATTACACGGTCCAAAAACATCTCTAATCCCTCAAAAGGAGCATGTTTGACCCTCTCAATTCTTGCAATATATTCACACTCAATTCGCCTCTCATACAATGAATATACAGGTGTAATACTAGATGATCTTCCCTTTGCACTCATGCCATTTAGTTTAGGATTGACCGCTTTGATGTCCCAATCATACATGACCGCAGTAACATACCAAAGTAGCGAACATCAACCCCTTACCTTATGACATAGTCAAAAGTCACAAAAATACATAAATGAAAGTCATATCAATAATGACACGTAAGACTCACACGATCCATTCTCTCACCTCATTACTTGGTCGCCAAGCACATGTAGTATGAATACATGCGAGTAACTCTTCCAAAAGAGTGACGTCATACATATTAGTCTCTCTATTTGAATGAGATCTTAATCATAATAGGCACAACATGGAAAGTGGGTACTAACATCCATGTTTGGTCCTTAACACGACCTCATCTTGGTTGTAACCAAGGCGACATGCATAGTGGATTATTTAAGCCTCTCTTGGCTCCAAATAAAATAAACCACTAGTCTCAACCTTGTGAGTGAGCTAATCTTACATCATCATCTGCTAATCATTATGACACAAACCATAATAGTGTCAACATCCCATCATCTCAAAATAAGTGATCGATTTTAAAAAAATGACCAAATTCTAGATTCCAAACATAAGCCTTATCGGCACCTCTTGCGATAAGTATATAGAATCCACCATGCGCCTCACATGAAGTGATTCAAAATCACAATCCTAGATTCCAAACATAAGCCTTATCGGCACCTCTTCGATAAGCATATACAATGGAATCCTCCATCACATGAAGTGATTTAAGATCACTATCTCTTGTGCAATATCCTCTCCAAAGATATTTTGGTGACCAATTTGCGTTCATTCTTGATGCACTAGCGCATTGAATCTTACAAAGAGCAAATTAATATACTACTAGTAAAGTATTCTATCCACGCCTAATGAGCAAGGTCAATGTCTAAACAACTGACCATTTACCAAAGATAACACTTATCATGCCGAATACGCCCACATAGCGTGCTTTAGGCTTCCACAACAAAGAAAAGATCAAGGAATATAGGTCACTGTTTTTCCCAAAGACAATCCGAGGATTCACTCAATAGCTAAGGCTCGCTTTTACCGATAGGTAAGTCAATGGGTTTGCAATTTTGCATCTAAAATCGTTCTAGGATATTCCTAATGTAAGTCATCGAAGACAAAATAGGAATTCTCCCAAAACAATCCCTAAGGATCACACATCCGAGCATATAAATTACATCACCCATGTCCATCATATCTAAAATAGAGGACCCACCCTAGGTGGCGATAACCTTATAAATTCTTGGCTCATAATGACTAAGTAATTTTGGACCATTGATCATACCTCGGGTCTTTATCGATCATCGATCATGGCTTCAATCTAAGAACCACTATTTGGATAAAAGATTTATTGGAACTAGCAACCTTTTTGAGCTCCTAACTTTTCACCATAAAAAAGATAAATCCCTATCCAATTCTCCAACGAAGTTGGGTCACAATGTCCACAAATCAATGTTCAACTTATGTCAATCATAGCCTAAGTCAAAATAACCTCACTCCCGGGAGGAAGTCAAAATAACTTCACAAGTCTTCTCATGGTCTACACCTTCCTCAATGGTGCGACTTTTCCTTATGCCTCAACAATGACTATCCAAATTACGCATAACTTTAGAAATAATGGAAAGTCAACCAAATTATAGAAATGGTTAATCCTCAAAGACTTTGTCTTAAAAACATTAATCCACTTTCTAAAAACGGAGACTAGAGCCTTTGGCATTATCCTAGGCTCTTTATCATCTTATTATGAATGTTTCCTTCTCAATCAAAAATCTTCACATTCTAAGAATGTAGAGTATTTTTCTCTAATGGAGTAATCCATTAGTAGGCATATCGCCCCTAGGATATTGGAAATTTCTTTCCATTCTCAACTAGGCTACATAAAAGCGCTATGCTTAGAATTCTCTATCTTATAGAGTTCCAAAACTCTATACGTCACCTTTACTAAGAAAACTTTATGTGACTTAGTTACACTACCTATATGCATATGACGGAGGATTTACATGACATAACCCTATGTGTTTACAAGTACAATAATGCGCTATAGAACCTTAGGTCTTAACAATCTTATGAAAAATAGAATAAAGATTTGCCCATAGATGGCTCTCTGCTAACCCATTACTCAAAATGGAGAACTAGTGCAATTCCTAATTGGGAAACATTTTGTGCCATTATCCACCTAACATTAACAATATTTAATTCCTTATCTCTACTACACCATTGTGTTTTGAGTATTAGGAATAATCAATTTTCTAAGCATCCATTTCTCTTCACAGAGTTCTCTAAAATAACTCAAATAGATACTCGCCACCTTGGTCAAAACTAAAAGCACAAAATATCTAATTGATCTCAACCTCAAATGTCAAAAATCATCTCAAAACTTTTGACTTATGGGAGATCAAATAGTCTTGACATCTATAAATGTGTCGAGATTGAGGCATAGCTATCATACCCTTACACATATCTAGTCACAAAATCTTAGTGGACTAAATGCGCCATACAAATGACCTTCTATGGCTTTCCTACTTACTTAAGTTACACATTCACATGAGAACATAATGTCATAAGCTTTGGGGGCAAGCGAAGGCCTACTCAAACCATCGTGTCATCATCTCATTAATGTGATTAAGTATAATAAGCCATCGGTTCATGACCAATGTCATAAACTAATTCCAATCATCTTTATGTGTGAGTTCTCTTTAAAGGTTTAGGCCCAACTAGGTAATGACTCACAACTAACTCATATTCACTAGATCATAAAAGGATGTCATGGAGATATCAAGTGCGCCTAAGTCGCAAATTTAACTAGTAAGTGCTAATCCCCGCACCTTCAAGTCAATTTTATTCTCCATACACTTTAACGCATCTAGTTGAAAAATAACGATACTCCTCTGCCATATCTATTTCTCGCTTCATAGTTACTTGCAATTAATTCTACTATCCACAAGAAGGAGAGAATAAGCTATCAATCTTTGTGACTCTTGAAGTAACTTAAGCGAATTAGGCTAAGAGTCTAATTCAACATAATGCTCTCACAAGATGTGTCAAATTCTTAGAGTCATAACAACCTTGTCGGCCTTGACCTTTTCATTACTATGTTAGTAGTAAACGTTATTCAAAAATTAGCCTAGCTAAGGAATCATACAAAGAAGCCCCTCCTCATGTCTCAGTGTCTGACTTAGACAAGTTGGCAATGCTCATAGATTTTCACTAAGCGCTAATCTTTTCACTTAGTGTTAATAGATTTTGCGACTTCTAAGCGCTAATCTTTTAACTTCATGTGATATTTCAATGCACACTATAATAGTGCATGAAATTTTGCTCTATCCACTCCCAATAATTGGGTAGAGAGCAAAACTAATGACTAATTTATTTAAGCTTGCATTTCTTGAATGACGTGACTCTTGAATGTTACTTCATCCAATGATGTAACATTATTAACAAGTCAAATTACAAAGTCAATCCACGACTCAATAGTCAAGATCATATATCTATTGAGGGCTTACTAATTTCATAACTCCAAAACTCGCCAACCAAAACTACGTAGCATGCCGCTAACCATACATTAGTTTTATTGTGCCAAACAAGGCAACAAAACCACTACGACTTTGAGTCATGTTTCCTTACTTTGGCCAATTACGGTTTGACCTAAAGTCTCCAAGACTTTTGCTCATCTAAAGAATGGGATTAGTTTGTTCACATTTGAACATCTCTACTAAGTCTAGGTCAACCAAATTAACTTCCATAAGTTAAGTCAATTTAGAGAGAAATTATTGGGATTAATTTGATTAGCGGAATATAATTTTGCAAAATCTAAATTAAGTAGTGATAATATTACACAAGTCGCAAGATCGAAAATCCGCTAACCTCGTAATCATCTCTTGCGCCAAGTGACAATTATCCAAAATTTAATTTAATTTATAAATATTGGTTTTCGGAGCTAATCTAAAAAAATTTCTCTCAACGAATAACCTCCACTATGGCATATACAAAGCATGATAAATTCCATACAATAGCATCTTAATGTAAATTTACAAATAACTCATGCTATATTCATTTAATAATGGAATTCTAATAAATAAATAAATAAATAATCATGCTCCTCTAATTTCAACATATTAAAAATCCAAAAAATATGTTGTATTCAATATTCAAATTATGCCATAATTAAATTCTACATCTTTTTGAAATTTTAATTTTGAATTTTGAATTTTAAATAACTAATAAACAAATAAAATTAGAAACAAAAAATCCGAAATTGATAAACCGAGACAATATTGATTATGTCATAATTAAAATGTACATCATGAATTTTAAATAACTAATAAATACACATAAAATTAGAAATAAAAATCCAAAAATATTAATAGTAAACCATTTAAGTCCACAATAAAAATTTCAACCCCAAAAAATTATTTATGCAATACGTAATCATTTTAAAGCATAAAAATGAATTATTAACAAAAATATTTTTATTTTAAATTTTCAAGATTTTACAGAAGATACAAAATTTAATCAACCATGCTTAAAACAAAGCTATAACGAATAAATTATGGCCATTTAATTAAAAACGACTCCATTTTCACAATAAAAACATTTATGGCATTAAAATGGCATTTAAACAACATAAAAATGAGATGTATCACATTCTCAATCTAATTTTCATGCAAATAATGTGTATGTATATCTCATAAAATTATATACATATTTTATCGCATACAAATAAGCGAAAATACCCATATTATACCAATGTAAATCATCAAGCACTATAAAAAATTAATAAGATCATACCTTTTAGATATAATCAACTCGATGGATCTCGTGGGTAAATCACGATCTAGTCAATCAACCCGGCGGGTGGTGATATTACAATGGTGAATATCACCCACACAAGTCAATGGCTTATTGATCGTTGTTTATGGAGAGAGTTAGTATATTATGGGAAAAGATCAAAACATACGTTCTTTTCTTTTAGGAGAGAGTCTATGTATCTCTTAATCTCCTATATCCATATATCAGATATATAATGTTATTATTATCTATCCATATCAGTTAATGGAGATAATATCTATACCTGAGTGGTTATCCTAAACAGGTTTGAATTCAAATTCAAAAACCATTTGGTTAAGGTTCAAATTCAAATGTTGAAATGGTCATGCCACATGGGCGCCCATTTCTAACAGAAGAGAAGAAGGGAAAAGGAAAAATGGAAGAAATGATCCAAAAATTCGTATTTAAAGCTGCTGTCCCGTAATTCCCGCTCGCGCGGAGAAATTCCCGCTCGAGCGGACCTGTTTTCAACACAGATCCCGAAACTTCAAACATGCGTAACTCTCCCATCCGGACTCCGTTTTAGGTCGTTCTTGTGCCCAAATTGAAGCCCCGGAAATAAGCTTTCCAACGATTCGAACCTCACATCCAAACTGAAAGTGTGGAAAAAGAAAAGGGCAAATGAGTGACGGTTGGTCGCAAACAAATTATTCAAACTAAAGTTTTGGATCAAATCTTACTCTACCATCATATTACGACCACAATCAGTACCCCAGAATAAAATAAGGAGGTTCTAAATACCTTATAAAAAAAAAATGCCTCAGACGAACCCACATGCCTCAAAATTCAAGCTGAACTAGGCGACCTGCTCGAGCGCCCCACCTTGCGCTCGAGCGCTCCGACAAACAAAGCCATCTGCTTGAGCGTCCATTTCTACGCTCGAGCGGGAATCTACAACCCTCAGATTCTCGAGCAGCTTGCAAAAATACTGGGAGTCTCACAAGTCCGCTCGAGCGGAGGGAGAAATTTCTGGGTCGTCACATCCTTCCCTCCTTAAAAAAATTTTGTCCTCGAAATTTGAGAAAACCAAATAGAAAATAGGTCAAACATAAACGGAAACACACCATGTAATGTCCAAAACTAGATCTATACTTGGGATAGGAAAGGATCACAAATATTTTCGATCGATATGCCCGCATCAAAGTTTCAACGGGAAAGGAGCAACACTATCCATTTATAATCCCAAAGCCCATAACAACTTCTC
Source organism: Camellia lanceoleosa (assembly GCA_025200525.1). Taxonomy (NCBI): domain Eukaryota; kingdom Viridiplantae; phylum Streptophyta; class Magnoliopsida; order Ericales; family Theaceae; genus Camellia; species Camellia lanceoleosa. The sequence goes on from CM045761.1 coordinate 115,788,588, forward strand.
AATTAACAACTAAGTACACCACATCTAGTGCATGCTCAAAACTCAATTCCAAAGACGATGCACATTGTATGGTCCAACACCAAAATTTTCACTTGCACTTCCATTAACGGCATCACCAACTCTTTATTTCCTTGAAGATCTATGCTCTTTTGTTCAATCCTTCTCTTTCTATGCGTAAGAAGACTTAAACGTATATATAAATGGTCATACATAAAAAACATATGGGACAAAATCCAATCGTTTACTCATTCTGAAATTAAAATCTCGTAAACATACGTAAGCTTACATAAAAGTTATGCTGGTCTTAGATTCATAATTAATTTCAGATAATTAAACCTTTAAGGTTTCCAATTTCTTATTCACTTATTCGAAATAAATTTCCACAGCATGCCTTAAGTTCAATCATAATGAAAGTAGTCTCCACTAAGTCTCTAACTAGGTCGGTCTAGCTGCAACAGTTCAAATGCAATTTACTCGGCAGTAGATGACCATACATCATTGTATCAGATCTTAGGACCTACCAAATAAGGTTCTGCCTAAGAGGTACCATACCTTTCATTTACGAAAACATATCAAAATTATATCATTATATAGATGTAAATCATATTATCTAATTCTTGACAAAATCTGAGCGATGGGAAGAAAATCCCCATTGTAGACACCTAATCATGCCGTTATAAGTTCAAATCTGAACAATAATTACAGCTATTACACAAGGCCAGAAATTGAATTCAAAATCTTACTTGATTAATCAATCATAATCGTAGGGTATAACATTTTCCTTTACTAGCACAAATTAGTTTGGCCCCCTTTTTTTTTTTTTTTTTGGAAAACACGAGGTCAATCACAGAGTTTCGTATTCGCAATTTGTAATTATAGTGGGTCAACAAACGGTCATACAGAATTTAGAGACCAGTCATCTGGCTCAATCAGTTAACATAAATAGGGCTTCCAGTTATTCCTCGTACGTAAATTCTACCAGGTTTCAGTATCCATAAGAATCACATCCTTCCAGATTCCATAGTGTTAAAAACATATGCAATAGTATAATAAAGGAGTAATTTGATTTCATAATATCAAAATTCATAATTCTTAGTAAAACGTAATTCGTGGTAGGATAATTCAATGTGGTAGTCGATCAATTTGTAATTAGCAAAAGGGAATATCCTCATATCCATTTGTTTTCATCGAAATTCTCAATATCAAGCAGAATAGTTCACATCACAGCCTCCATATAAGTGATAAAAGACAATTTTGCAACATCTATCATTGACATAGTTACACATAAACATTTCACAGGAATATTTTCTTAATCTTAAGCCACTTAATATACGAAGACAGGAGTTTAATTCTTGTGGTAGGTTATTTATTTACACTTCAAAGTAGTCAATAGCTGTCTCTCTCTTTTCTTTTCTTTTTTTTTGTACAAATCTCATGTATCATAGTTCACAAAGTCTATAAACAAATCCCAATTACACATGAACTGCACTCATTTGACACTATCAATTCCCATCATGTTATAGCATAGCATAACAGAACGAATAAATAGAAGCATATTCATACATATTCTTAGCTATACTTGAATCGGAAACAGGAATCAGAGTTTATGCTTGATCATAACCCACCCGTACAAGACCGTCGGTGGCAAAACATATCGTATAACATATTTAAACCACGGTAGTATTACCCCCGGGTAAGGGCCTTTTACTACAAATGCCATGATTACTTTTACATATATGGAACATCATTCTTTGATTTATGACCTAACATGTTCTCTGAATCTCATGTCATTATCGTAAAAACACAACTTATCAAAGTACGTATTACAATTACTTTTCACCTCATTGGTCTAAATAGTACCATGACAAGGAAGACAAAATATATCATAATAAGCATAATACATAACAGCAGTACATTCGCAAAAACAAAATTCAACATTGATTTAGGATTAGTTTATTCCCAGAATGGACTTTGACCTCGTTTTACAAGGTTTACAGAATGGCCTGATGGCCTAGAATTATCAGAATAGTCTTTCGACCCAAAACGTACAAATATGTACATATATCTTTTCACCATTTCATATCCATTAGATTCCAATTAATATGAATGTCCATAACATAACTGACAGAAACAAAATATCGTTAACAGCCATTAGCAGTATTCCATGCTTAGTGTTCAAACAATTCATCTAAATAAATGTTACACAGAAAGGCCTATAGATGCAGAACGACCATGGGTCCAATAGAATAATGTAAATGAATGATAATGGTAGAATAGCGTAAATAATGTAATGATATAGAATGGCCCTTGGCCCGCATGAATCGTTACATAATGGCCCCGGCCCGCATGAATGTTACAGAATGGCCCTCGGCCCAGAATGTTACACAGATTGGCCCTCGGCCCAGAATGTTACACAGAATGGCCCTCGGCCCAGAATGTTACACAGATTGGCCCTCGGCCCAGAATGTTACACAGAATGTATGGACTCAAGAGGTGGCTCCCACCGAAGTGTAGCACTTTGTTCCATACCAGAAATCAATAAGTTTTACATCAACATTGTATACTATAACATGTCATGTCGTAAACGGAACTACTTACAGAACATATTACATAAACAGACTCGGAACAGAATAGCCCCAAATTCATATAAATGACATCATACAACAGGTTATATAGGTCATCTCATGAGTCCTTCCAAATGGCCATAATCATCTCACGTAGATCAAAATATTACTAATAGGCATGGAATACTTACTTCACAACAAACCTGAGTCATCCTTGGCAAAGCATAAAGATTCAGAACTTACCACTCATGTCCCTTTTTCATTTGTCTAACCAATCCGAGACAATCCTCTATCCTTGTTTCCGTCATACTCTACACAACAATCAATCACAATATATACACAAGGAATGCACAATAGACATGATTCATAATCGTTAACGTGAACATATTACTTTTACCATTGCTATCAGTCTCTTTACATGCAATAAGGATGTCATGCATGAGGCCTAAGTCTTTTCTAGACATCCTACAGCTCAATGGATCCGTGTGTGAGATAGCAACTCGTGCTCTGATACCACTTGTCACACCCCAAACTTGCCCCTAAAAGTTTGGGCATGACCATTACAGAAACGGACACAAAACCTGATGTAGATAACCTATGGGGCCTGAACGGAAGCATTCAATAACCTATGATAGCGTAAAAAAAAATAATATCCATTGAGCTATCACTACTATGCCAGGACCGTAGACAAAGCGTAATACAGATAAATATACAGTGACGTGTAAGTGAAGATAACTATGTACATATACATCTACATTACATACACATAAACATCATAATAGACATCTATGGTACAAATTAAAACTTAACAAAACTCCATAATTGCACGGTCGACACCTAAGAGCTTAGATACTCAAGGCTTGACAACTGGTAACAGAAACCACAGGTTAAGGTTGACCTCCTGGTTGAGTGCCTACAGAAACAGACATAAAATAAAGTGAGTCAAGCTCAGTGAATAATAGTACGTAAATCATATAATGTTCAATTCAACAGTAAAGTATATATATATATAACTGCAGCAGTATATAATTAACTACATTCTGTAAATATATCTCAAACAATCATAGTTCTAGTTTTCATAATAGAGCAGCTTTAAGCCCAGTATGTACAGAAGATACAGAATGGCCATATGCCCAAAATAAGAGAACACCCACCGGCCCAGAAATAACAGAACGCATAAGCGTAATCATTTTCATATTCAGATCAGGTAGGTCCGAAGACCACAACAGGTAGGTCCGAAGACCACAATAAAGTTGGTACCAACAGCCACGATATACACAAATCATCTCATGGTTTATTACAATTAGTCATAATCGTCTCATGTATATCAGAATATTAATAATACTCCTTGATAAGGACGTTATCATTTACCTCGTACCACTCTTGATCCATTATTAACAAAACAGAATAAGTCGGAATACACGAGCATTATTGCTTCTCTTGTTCGCTACCAATCAATAGAAGTATTTTACAGATAACAGAACGTTAGTAATGATGAACAATCTCAATAATTCACATACATTTATTATGCGTGCTCATATCACATTACCGATGATCCTGAACCGTAATCGGAAGACAAAATTAAGCCAATTCTTTCCATGTTCACATAGATTACAACAAGTGTTACCATATTGCTGCGGATAACAGAATATTATTAACAATGATTATTAACGGAAAAGAATGTACATGTGAAGTACTATTACTCACAGTGTTTGGCTGCTTGGTCTGCCCCTGTAGTTGTCCCTACACAATTTGTAATACACAAGAAATCGAATCACATAACCTTATTTCGTTCTTAATTAATTCTCTTTATTCCAATTACACATCACTTTGCACTTCAACATAATTCAAACTAAATCTTTGAATCCCATTTCAACACCCCACAATTGAGTTTATGTCATCCAGATCCTTACTAAATTATTTCCCTACTTTTTCCTTTACGTTATTACATGAATTCCACATTTATAACAAAGTTCATTCGCTAAATTTAAACATAATTTCGAAACATCTCAGAAATCCAATTAAACTTGTACACGTATAATTCAACCCACCAATTCCATGATTCTATGTTTAATTTGGGCAACCTTAGTATTTATCATCACCAATTAATCTAGGGTTTCAAGAATAATGAGGATCTTTAGCAAAAATTCAAACTTCTTAAATCACCACTTTTAATTCCAATTTTGCCAATGATTCTACACCTAGGATTCACAATCCATCAATTAAACTCATCAATTTAACTCCCAATATCACAAACCATAAAACCCCAAATCTCAAGTTTGACACTAAATGTTCAAAACCATAAATTTTGCATTTATATACTCAAAATACCACAATCCATCCATGAATTCAAGTATTGTAAAAGAATAAGGGTCCCTACCTCAAGAATCAAGCAAGGGGCAAAGCTTTGAGACGAATCCCCCAAATCTCGAAATTCCAATCGGTTGAAGTTGTTCGTCTTCTTGTCTTCTTCACTTCTTGGTGGAAGGTCTTGCTCAAACCTAAGGGAAATGGAAGTATTTGGGGATCAAAACCCTAGGGTTTTCGGACCTAGGGAGAGAAGAGAAGAAGGGAAAAGGAAAAATGGAAGAAATGATCCAAAAATTCGTGTTTAAAGCTGCTGTCCCGTAATTCCCGCTCGAGCGGAGAAATTCCCGCTCGAGCGGACCTGTTTTCAGCACAGATCCCGAAACTTCAAACATGTGTAACTCTCCCATCTGGACTCCGTTTTAGGTCGTTCTTGTGCCCAAATTGAAGCCCCGAAAATAAGCTTTCCAACGATTCGAACCTCACATCCAAACTCAAAGTGTGGAAAAAGAAAAGGGCAAATGAGTGACGGTTGGTCGCAAACAAATTATTCAAACTAAAGTTTTGGATCAAATCTTACTCTACCATCATATTACCACCACAATCAGTACCCCAGAATAAAATAAGGAGGTTCTAAATACCTTATAAAAAAAAATGCCTCAGACAAACCCACGTGCCTCAAAATTCAAGCTGAACTAGGCAACCCGCTCGAGCGCCCCACCTTGCGCTCGAGCGCTCAGACAAACAAAGCCATCTGCTCGAGCGTCCATTTCTACGCTCAAGCGGGAATCTACAACCCTCAGAATCTCGAGCAGCCTGCAAAAATACTGGGAGTCTCACAAGTCCGCTCGAGCGGCCACTCCTCCGCTCGAGCGGAGGGAGAAATTTCTGGGTCGTCACACACCCCATTTTTGACCGTCCTCAAGACATGGACGTCACCGCCTGAACACTCGGTGATTATCCATGTTCATGTTCGTTTGGAGTTCCCGGAGTTCTCGGCTACTCGCCTTGCCTCAGGACCTCCGAACTTGACCGTTTAGTGTCTGGTTTTGCACCAAACACTTGTGCTTTGCCTTGGAGGGGCAGGGAATGCCTTGTGAGGCATCCCCACACACCACCAGCAATGGCTAGAGGCCACCGGCTGGTTGGTGTTGCCATCGGCACAATATTGTGCCGGTCGGCACTATTTTGTGCCGGTCGGCAGTAATTTTCGTCAAAATGACAATTTTGCCCTGCCGACTACTGTGCAGTTGCTTTTTCAGATATTTTTAAGCAGCTGTATCGCACTAGCTTCCCCTCCATACAGGTTTATGGAGGGATGGGCCTCTTGTTTTGCTTAGTGGCTAAGCTTACAAAATTGTCTCCTCTATAAGAGGAGGCCTAGTCTTCTTGGCTGAGGGTTGGCCATTGGAGAGACAAAAAACCAGAGCTCATATATCTCTACACACTTCCTCTCTCTATATTTTCCATCTCTCTCATCCTTGTGTGTGTGTTTTGGATCTATATAGTGTGTTTTGCCTTACTTTTACACCATTACACACACTATTACACCTAGCTCCGAGATTGAGGGACTTGGAGGTTTGTTTGTGGTGGTTTTGGACTGGATTTGATCATTAGAGGAGGGCTACATCACTTGTTCTTCAAGGAGTCTTCAAGGGTGAGCTAGTTACTTTAGTTTCTCCATTTTTTGCAACTAGTTTTTACCTATCTTGCTTTGTGTTTTTGGCTTTGTGTCCAACATAAAAAAGGCTTATATTTTCATGCTTAAGAACATTCATTAAGGGTATTTTGTGGTTTGAGTGAAAGCTCACCCTCTTAGGCCTTTGTTTTGGCCATTTTGTTGCCTTTTCTTAAGGTTTTATTTGCTTGGTGTTCTTGGTCTTCTCACCACTAAAAACCAGTGGGTTTTCAGTGGTGAGGGACGTATTTTGGAGTCGTATATAGGGGGGGACACCCCTCTCCCCTTAGCCCTTTTCTTTCCTTTGTCTTTGGCTCACAAGGTAGCATGTATGCATACTTGCATTTGGCTTCATTTCAGAGTTTTCTTGGGTGTTTTAGGTCATATCTAACCTCTGTCCAAGGTTGGATTTGTACCCTTTAGCATGCTTCTCATACTTGCTTTGTAATGCTCTCTTATGCTTAGAAGTGTGTCATGCATCTAGGCCATGTTCTTTGCATGTCTTAGCCTAATTCCATGATGGTTTTAGCATCATTTTTCCATGATTAGAGGCTGTGGGCCACTGATTTAGTCACCTTTGGCATGCTTGACATGTTTGTTTTGTATGATGGCTTGTTAGTCTTGAGCATATGATCCATGAACATGCATTGGTTAGGCCATTTAAGTGATTTGGAGTCCTTTCATACGCTATTTCAGTCCCTATATCATGCCCATATGTTTCCATTTACCATCTTATTCATGCTTTGAAATGTTGCCCTTTTATGCCTAGGAATAGGCCTTATACATGCTTGTATGTTTAAAGCATTTTGGGGCTGCCATATCAAGGGATTTGGGTGTATTTTTTTATGCTAGGACTCTGTTTTCATATGCCTAATATATGCCATGAGTGGTCATGTTGGTAGTGGTGGAATACCCCTTGTTTATGCCTTAATTTTAGGCCCATTTGTTTGCATGCTTGCATGAGTAGTGATCTACCATTTTGGGCACATTTTGCCACTGTTTTGGGGAGGTTTGAGGGCTGTCCCATTGTGGTCTAGTCCACCATCACATGCTTGCCTCATGTCTATTGCTTAATTGATTCATTAAGTGTTGTAGTATGTTGGTTTTATTGCTTGAATTGGTCCATGTTTGCATGACAATTGCATCTTGTACACTCTAAGCATTTTGCATGCTTAACATGGTAGTTGCATGACATTTGGTGTGCTTGCATCCTAATTCCCATGTTGCATCATTTGAGCTATGTTGCATACATGCATTTCATGGCTTGGTTTGGGGTTGTCAAACCAAGCATAAGGGTTGAGGGAAGTTCACACTACGAGTGGTGCAACTTGTTTCAACTCTTGGTCTCCAAGGCCCTTGACCAACACATGATAAGGTCTTGGTTTCATTTGTGTGTTTGCATGCATTTTTACATTGAAATGCACTCTTGGTTCCTTAGGCTATCATGCACCAAGATGGATAATTGATGGCCCAAGAACCAAGGGTCATGCTCCCTTGAGTCCCAAACATGATAGGGAAGCATTGGCCATGCTTACATATGCCTAAAAATTCATGCCATGCACTGCTTGTCTGCTGCTACTGTCAAAACTGTCTCCTACAGGAATTTTGTGCCGACCGGCACTATATGGTGGCCGATAACCTCATGGACGGCCGGTGACTATTTTGGAGAGCCAGTGAATATTTCCTCCAGCCGGTGGTATGCAGCAGCATGAAAAGGAGGCATTTTGGGACTTTGGTAGTTTTCAGAAAGGCAGGACAGTGAAAACAGAGGCAGCAATGCTATGGCAACGGGTTTCCGGGCAAGTCGGATTCGAGCATGCATCATTCGCGCATCCCGAGGCGGGAGGCCGTAGCCTCCTTTCTTTTCGCATTTCAATTATTAATTAAATTAGAATTTTGTTGTAATAATTTATTATGTATTTGGACTGTATTATTCGGACTGTATATTCTTTTGGACCCTCTGCGCGAGGGCATAATTGTAATAAGTGTGGGTGAGTGTGATGTATGTCTTCCAACCCCACGTCTTTCTTCCCTTTTATTTACCCGCTTATGATGGTTAGATATAGGGCATATTTCGATTAGCATACAGTATGATAGCATGTTTGCATCATTCATCTGTTTTGCACGCACCGGGCTCGGCGCATCATACAAACTGCATTTGTATTTCAATTCCAAATTGAATACGTGTTAGTTGTAGCATTCCATATGCCATGTTTAGAATAGCCGAGCCTGCTATAGTTGCATTTTTGCATGTGTTGCATTAGCCATTTAACATGAACTAGGATCATGCATATGATTACTAACTGGTTTTTACTTTGGCTTGGAGTACTAGGTGAGCTTTTACGCTTTAGCATACCACATGCGTGTGAATGTCGCCATGACAGTATGCTTACCATGCGGCTAAGTGCTTAAATGAAATAAACTGTTTGAATGCCTGTGGGTGGAGGTTAGATTACTTGAGTTGGGAAAACTCATTGAAATCCGCGTTTTAGCCTACTTGCGAGTAGCAAATTCCAAAGCATTTTCAAAACAAACGGATATGCAATGTTTATTTCCAAATTAGGCAATCTAGTCTATACTTGTTTGCTGCGTGTATAACATAGTAATTCTAGGCTAATAATTGGAATAAGAACACATAATGTTTTCAAAAACGGATATCACGGTTAGTAGAGGCCGGTCTTCGGACCGGGCGAAAGGGGGTGCTCATAGCTGACCTTCCCCGATCGTACCCAAGCTCCCGAGCCAAGACAACTTTGGTGATGACGAACACGTGGCCTTCGGCACCGAGTCAGGGTTTCCTAAATTCTCCCATAAAAAATATTTAGGTGGCGACTCTGTATCTGGCAAAGCAGTCCATGTTTGGCACTACTTTTCAAAAAATCCGTTTTTCTTCAAAACGATTTTCCAGAGTTGGACTCTTTGGTTCAGATTACGAACCGCAACAAACAAACAAGGGGAGTCCGAACTGTAGCGCGAGGTCCCCCGCGGGCTTGTTACACCTCCAGACTACCGGGCTCTTTCGTGTCTTGCCTCGATTTGCGAACCAGGCTCTGTTTTCTCTATTTTCTCTTCCCGAAGGGAGGGAGAGGTCTCGTAGATCATCTCTCAGTGGCCGTAGGCTACGTTTCATGGTCGTAGGCCACTTTTTCAATTTGGAGCCTGGTTTTTAATTTTTTTGGAGTCGTTGGCCGTGTGCCTCGGTTCGGGACCGCTTAACCACCATCGTTTGCTCCGATTTTTGGCATACACCTTATTTACTCCCTTTTGAGGGACACTGTGGTCTGAGAGACCAACTTCGTGGTCGAACACCCCTTCCGATGTCTAATAGTCACTTTTCGGGGCCCCAGGCTGCGCGTTTTGGCCCCCGAACCTTCATTTTGCATCGGTTTTGGTTCATTTTTGGTGGAGGCCTCATTTTCATTGTTAGAAAGGTCGTAGAAGGGTGGGAGGCCAGTAATTATTCTGACAACCAGTTTTATTCCTTCATCGCCCTGCGTCGCCCATTTTTCCCACTAGAAAGCCAATGCTGACCACCTTAAGGCCACTTTTTCTTGCCCTAAACCACATATTTGTGTTGTAGACACCTGGGAGGCCATCAATATCACCTGGCCGGCCAGTAATTGTGTGTGACCCTTTTGAACCCCTCATAAAAGTGGCCTTTTCTCTCTCCTGGTTCACTTTCTCCAGTTTTTGACCACATGGTTGTGTTGTGCACACATGGGAGGCCCTCTTTTTGGCATGGCCGGCCACCTAAACCCTAGAAAAGCAGCTGGCCATAATCCCCACCCCCTGTTCCTTCCAAATGTACCCTTTGTTTACCCCCAGATTTTGTATCCCGGGGGCCAACTTTTTAGGGGAAAATTTGAATTCCATTTCCCCCCTTTTCTCCCCCCTCTTTTGCTTATATAACTAGCACTCCCAGCTGTGTTTAAGGGGTTAGAAATTTTGGTTTAAGCCTCTTGCATCAAATCTCTCTCCCTCTCGATTCCAAGCACCAAAACCCTTTAAATCCTACACCATTTTACACTACACCTCATAGCACAAGGCCTCCATACTCCATACCAGCAACTTGAGGTTATTTTTCAGAGCTTAGGAGCACCCAAACTTGGTCCAAAGGCTGTCAAAGATTGGTTCTTCAAGGGTAAGTCTCCTTCTCCTCTTTGTGGCCCTATCTTTGCATACAATCTAAGCTATACTTGCTTGCATATTTGAGCTCTAACCCTAACTGAAAATAATCATGTTTTGAGGTCCTTTTCATATTTAATTAAGGGTCCTTCCCTATTTAAGGTCTCTAGCTACCACTTGCTTCTTTACCTCTCTTGTATGCCTCTTTCTTGCATAGTATTTTAGGCCTATTTGTAAACTATTTTGAGCTTGGTTATAAACTGTAAAGTGGCTTTTTTTGAGAACTTCTTCAACATTGTTGAAGAGCTCTTCACTGTTTGAGGCTTCCTCTTGTCACCTGCCTCTTTACCCCTCTTTTGGCCTTATTTTTGCATGCTTTGTTAGCCCCCTTGTGCTTGTATTTTTGGGCTCTCGTACCAACTGTAAATAGCCTTATTTTGACCCCCTCTTCATGTTTGATCAGGGGTATTTTTTTGTTTGAGGCTTTCTTTTTGCTCTTCATTTTATAGCTCCCTTTTATGATTTATTTTGCATAGTATTTTAAGCTTGCATGTGCACTGTTTTGGATTTGGTCACTAACTGTAAAATACCATGTTTTGGGCCCCTCTTCAACTTTGTTGAAGGGCCCTTTTCTGTTTGAGGCCAGAAACCATCACTTGTTTCTTTGTCTCCCTTTTGGCCCATTCCTTGCATAATAGTTTAGCCATACTTGTGTTTATTTTCGTGGCTTGTTGTAAACTGAAAAGTGCTTCATTTTGAGCCCCTCTTCAACTTTTTTGAAGGGCTCTTAGCTATTTAGGGCCAGCAGCTGCAACTTGCTTCATTATCTCTCTTTCGGGGCCATTTTTGCATGCTAGCTTACTTCTATTTGTGTTCACTGTTTGGCATTACTTAAAACTGTAAACATGCTTGTTTTGGGACTGTCTTGATTCTGTCTTCACACTTCATGTTCAAATAATGCATGCTTTGCATAGCCATAGGTCATTCCATGTATCTAATTTCATGTTTCGGGTCTCATTCCATGCATCGGGTGCCATGTTTCTATGATTCGGGCTGTTTAGCATCATTTTTCAACACTGAAATTTACATGCTTGTATGCCATATCCCATGCCTTGCCATGCTTTGTTAGAGTGGCATTTGTGCCATAGGTTCGGTCCTCGGTTTGCGTGCACGCATGCACGCATCTTGAGTGTCTCATTTCCATCTAATGGCCTCCTATGTGAGTGTGGCTAAGGTCCACTTGTGTTGGTGTAAGTCCATTATGCATTGTGTATGCCATTTCATTTCATAGCATTGTGTATGCTAGGTTGTATGTTAGCGCATTGTGAATGCCATGTTACCTCGTGCATCGTGTATGCCATTTCATAGCATTGTGTATGTCAGGTTGTATCTTAGTTGCATTCATGCATGTCATGCATATTGCATTGTGTTTGGGATAAGAGTTAGCCCGAGCACAGGAAACGAGGTACGTTTCGCACCCCGAGTGACAGAACGTGTCTCAATTCCCCAGTCGCTGACACTCCGGATTACCCATGATGGAGTTTAGGTTTTGTTATGTTTTCCTGTGCATTCATTCCATATTGAGTTGTGCAATTCGCCTCCTCGGCCATCATGCATCGATATGCGTGATTGGTGGCACGAGGATCGAGGCATGCATACATATGTGAAAATACATTGACATGCCCCTTTGTTGCTCTCTGTTGTAGGAAATCAAGAAACAACAGCCTTCCGGAGCTTGGCACGCGTTTCAAGAACAATTGCAAACAGAGGCTAATTGGGGCATCGCAATGGATTTCTGCACAAGGCAACCCGAACATACATCATTCATCATCCGGAGTAGAGTTGAGGTAGTCCCTAGCATGCATGCTAGTTTACTGCTTTCTTAGTTAATTTGTTAATTAATTAGGATTCTGTATTATTTATTCGGACTGTACTATTCATTTGGGATTGTATTATTTATTCGGACCCTTTGCGCGAGGGCAATGTTGTAATAAATGTGCGTGCGTGTGATGTATGTCTCCCAACCCCACGTCTTTCTCCCTTTTATTTACCAGCTTATGATGGTTAGATTAGGGCATGTTTTAATTAGCATACAGTACGATAGCATGTTTGCATTCATTCATCTGTCTTGCATGCACTGGGTTCGGCGCATCATACTAACTGCATTGTATTTCAATTCCAAATTGAATACTTGTTAACTGTTGCATCTCATATGCCATGTTTAGAATAGCCGAGCCTGCTATAGTTGCATTTTTGCATGTGTTGCATTAAGCATTTCTATATAATTAGGATCATGCATGGATTGCTAATTAGCTTCTGTTTTGGCTTGGAGTACTCGGCAAGTTTTATGCTTTAGCATCCTTGCATGCGTGTGAGTGACTGCCATGAATAGCATGCTTACCATGAGGCTACGTGCTTATATGATATAACTGCCTGAATGCCTGTGGGTGAAGGTTGGGTTATTTGGATTAGAACAAATCATTTACTGTGAGTTTTAAGCCCACTAGATAGTGGCAAAACCATGTTTTCTAAGCCCACCCAAGGGTGGCAAAATCTGCATTTTAAGCCTACTTGCGAGTAGCAAACCATGTTTCAAAAACAAACATGAAATGTTTTGTTCCAATTCAGGCGACCCGGTCTATACTTGTATGCTGTGCGCATCACATAGTGAATCTAGGCTAATAACCGGAATAAGGATGCATAATGTTTTCAAAACTAGATATCATGGTTAGTAGAGGCCGATCTTTGATCGGGCGAGCGGGGGTGCTCACGAACTGACCTTCCCCAATCGTACCCAAGTTCCCGAGCCGAGGCAACTTTGGTGATGACGGACACGTGGCCTTAGGCACGAGTCAGGGTTTCCTAAATTTCCCAAAATAAAATATTTAGGTGGCGACTCTGTATCTGGCAAAGTAGTTCATATTTGGCACTTCTTTCAAAAATCTGTTTTCTCAAAACGATTTGCCGGATTTGGACTCTTTGGTTCAAGATTGAGAACCGTGACACAATTCGAGTCCGAACTATTAGCGAGGTCCCCCGTGGACTTGTTACAGTTTCTGGCGACTCTGCTGGGGAGTTTACAAAACTTGACTCGAACTCGTGATATCTTGTTTTGACTACACTTATGTGTTTCTTTGCATTGCATTTGCATTGGTGCTCCTAGGACACCGTATTGCCATCTGCTATTCCTAAACGGTTTGCCGGAGGCTTGTCTTGTCAAGGCATGACCATAAGGCTGACCGGTTGTGGGCTCTGCCAGTATGGGAACACAAACCCCAGTTTTACCGGGGCACCCTTTTCGACCATTTGACCTAGTTCATATTCGGATCCATAGTGACCATTCCAAACTAGGACTGGTTGCTTACCCAATATAGGTTGTTTGAAACCGCTGCGTGCGTAGTGAAACCCTAGCTCCTGACAAAATAGGACAGGGAAACCCTACCCCAACATAGGGGTGTTTTGGCTCTCACTTGCTTGGTACGTGCTTTAGAGTGCGTCTCTACAGGGAATGCATGTATCAGTTTGCAAGTTTGGGCATCAGGCCTGCGGGCACCAATTCAGTATTTTGGAATTAAGTTTACCTGAGGGTATCAAATTTGAGGCTGAATTTTGGGGGCAGAATTCTGTAGACGGCACAGTCATCCTGCTACACTCGTATCTGTTTTGGTGAAGTTGAGCTGAGGTGCTATCTGTTTTCTCTTTTGCTAGGAGTCCTGGAACCATAGCTTCAGAAGGCTCCGATATCTCCCGAGGTTAATCGAACTTGTGCTGATAGACTTTGTCAGGTCAGAGATTCAGTTCAGGGGCAATTAGTGTTCCTTTGCCAGAGGTAAAAGGGCCAACAGCACAAATCACCGGCGATTCAGCTTACGATCAGTGGCCCTTATCCACCCCACCAGTGAACAGTCAGGCTGAGGTCACAGTTTCTACTACAGGGATAGATACTAGTCAGTTAGATGGATCAGCAGAACACATCAGGGATGGAGGCAATGATGCGCCAGATGTAAGAAAGTATGAAACTCATGCAGCAAGATGCTGTCTGCCAAGCTGAATTCGCCAAACAGCAGGCTGTAGTCATGGCCCAACAGGCAAAGCTAATCACCAGATTGCAACAGCAAAACGAAGCATCTGGTTCGCATCAAGCTCCCCCCCCCCCACCAGTAGATCCAATACCCAGGGAGACGCCAAATGTCCAAGAAGGTACAGACATTCCGACAGGGCCGGCTCCGCCCCCAATTTTACCCCAGCTGTCTAAAGCACCAATCAACCCACCGGACTCTCCCTTTGAGTTCGAGGTAGACCATATAGCGTTGAAGTTGAGCAAGCTTGAAAAGTTGTTCAAGAAATCCCAAGGGGTAAAGTCCATCCCGGACATTGAGGACGGGTACACTGACGCAGCCGTGACAATACCGGACAGGTTCAAGATGCCTCACATCGACCGTTTTGACAGGTCAGGAGATCCCATGGTTCACCTAAGTTTGTTTTCAGATGTTCTACGCCCGATGGGCTTGACAAGATTACAGAAGCTTTCCCTTTTTGGCAGGACCCTGTCGGGTATTGCGGCCATCTGGTATGCCAAATTGGAGGATTCAGTGAAACGAAGCTGGGAGGAGATGGCCGAGGCCTTCGTCGCACAATATTCATACAATACCCAAATCGAGATTACGACCCGTGATCTTGAGACGACGAGGCAGGAGCCTAAGGAGAGCTTCTCAGAATTCGTGGCCCGCTGGAGGGCCAAGGCCTCAATGATGACCATTAGGCCAACGGATAAGGATCAAATACGGATGGTTGTGCGCAACCTCCAGCCCAAACTAATGCAGAAAATGATCGTGCTCCCCTTCCCTACCTTTTCAGATTTGCATGAGATTGGAGTACAGATCGAGGATGCCATGAAGCAGGGCCTCATTGACCAGGAGAAGGAGCAGCCCAGGAGGGCGTTTACCCACAGTTCGAATGCGACCACCAGCGGTGACACAGCTGCAAGATCTTCCGAAGTGGGCATGGTCGCCACCACCACACGAAGAGCAGCCACCCTCTTTGTTGGTGCATCCACTTCAAACCCCCGAACTTCAGACTATCTACCCCGAGGCAAGAGGGTTTTCACCCCACTCTATATGTCTTTGTCTAAAGCCCTGGGGGTCCTACTCAGGAAAGGACATCTGAAACCGTTAGAGCAACGGCCTCTACCCGATCCTCTCCCTCCAAAGCATGACCCGACTAAGTACTGTGCATTCCATCAACAAACCGGTCATGACACCGGCGATTCGTCGTCTCGCCACGAGATACAAAATTTGATTGACAACGGGGTCATCCCCTCACCAGGTCCTGCAAAGTCTATCGGCACTTGATCAGTGAACTTGTGGGGGATAATGTGATGTGATCGAGAGATGAACCACCTGCGAGCGGCGTTCAGTTTATTTCAGATATGGTGGATGGCATGCATTGTTTTGAGCATTTGCGAATGCTAGCTTTTCTGCTTTCTGACTTGGGTATTGGGTCAGTCTTGTTGTTTTGTTTTTGAGTATGTCTTTTTGTTTTGAGTCAGTCCCTTTTGTTTTGGGTCTGTCTTGTTGTATCGAGTCAGTCCTGTTGTATAGGAGTCGGGTGATTCCGGGGGGTGTTACCTCGGGCGTCACCATTTTATTTTGTGTTTGTCTTTTCATTTTGTTTTGAGTCTGTTTCTGCCAGGGAGCTAGTTATGCCAACAGATTTGAATGAACAGCAGTGATTTTCATATTCTTGTGTTTGCTTCCGCCTTGCATCGGTTGTGCCAGAAACTCGAAAGAAATGGCAATGCTTGTCACCTGTTTTTCTGTGCCTTGAAGTCATTGTATTGACCTGAGTTTTTCAAAACTTTTTGAACATTGCGATAAAAACAAAGAGGAAGGAATTCCTCGGGATTTGCAAAACTTTGATCATTTGAGAGAAAGAGAGGCGTGCTAAGCCCTTAATGAATAAAATCAGGCTTGTTAGCGTGAGTACTGAGAAGGACCCTGGCTTGATCCAGACTGGTTTCACACTATCTTCAGCGCGAGCGACTTGTCGCTTTCTCAAAAATTTTCAAAAACAAAATGTTTTGCGCAGTCCTGTGAAGACCTGTGTGGAATCGCTCTTGAAATTGTGCAGCCTAGGATCGCTCTCAGCCTCGAGACTCAACCCCTTCGCTTCGAAACCTTGAACTTGAATTCAGAATGTTCAACAGTCAACTACAATGTGAGGCCTGTGTGGCCAGATCAGAAGCAGCCCATGAACTAGGGGTGAGAAGATCAGATGTCGTCAAAAGAAGCTTACAAATCTAGATCAGAAGCACCCCTCGAACTAGGGGCAAAAGATGTCAGATGTGCTTGAAGAGCCGAAGATGGATCCTTCTGCAAATCGATACAACAGCCAGTCTCTTGGATAAGGATGGCTTCGAGATCCTAAAACTATTTGGCATGGACTTGTTACACTTTTACCCTTTGAGAGGCTTGCTGGGCCGAAAACCTGGAAAGGGCGACCCAGGCAAAAGTTAGAGCAAGAAAAGATATATACAAAAAGCAAAAAGAAAAAAAAAAGAAGAAGAAAAGAGAAAAAAAAAGAAAAGCACAAAAAAAAAAAAAAGGAAGAACAAAGCTCGCAAGGTCGAAAACCCGCGACGGGCGCCTTGGCAAAAGTTAGAGCCTAAAAATGAGAGGTTAATACCCGAGTGTACCTTAACCCCGAACTACGTAAGGCTTGATTCCCATCTTTGGGATACGTAGGCAACTTCATCCTGAAGTCCAGCCATAAAACACTTCAAATTCGATTGTGTCCATGCGATGGTTCTGGTCATCTTTGTCTTCTCTGTATCTAAGGATTTGGTTGTGTTCGTCACTCTGAGGACTGACTACAATGCGCCGCGGTGCTATCCAAACAAGGGGCAACTTTCCGTTGCCATTCAATGTGATGCGGCGTCATTCAAACAAGGGGCAACTTTCCGTTGCCATGCAGCTCTCTTCAAGCAAGGGGCAATTTTCCTTCGGATCTGAGGTTGTGCATCTCGAGAGTGGGTTCTATGCTTGTTGAGCAGTGGCCATTTGCAAAAATAGTTTTTGAGAATTTTTACTGAGGTTGACTAATTCTCTCAAAAATTATCCCATTTTTCTAAAACTGGGCCATTTCTTGGACCCAAAAAAAGGAAAATTTTCAGTGCACATAGCCTGACTTGCGTGATTTCAAATCAAAAAGTTGAACAAGCATGTTAATCTAACTCTTATTTTGGTCAAATTTTTTTAGGAGAAAACTAAAACAAAAAATGGTCAAAATGATGAAACTAGGGGCACAGTTGGGTCAGGCTTCCTGTCTTTCCCCATTGTCAACATACTTGCTAAGAAGGGCATCATACCTGCCGGAAAAGGGCACCACTGAAGCTAGCCACAAAAGGGCTAAAAAGCTCTCACATCCTCCGAGCAACGAGGTGTCGAGCCAAGTTCGAAGCACGAACTGGAATGGATCAAGATATTCCACTCCCTCATTTGGACAGATCTGATCATGTCCAAACTGCCCAGCAGAGCATCGTCAACCGATGTTAGCTGCAGATTCGCTACACACCCAGTTGTAGCACAACCCCTCTATGGGAGGAACTCACTAGCTGCGCGTAGAAGGAGAAGGATCTAGCAGCATGCTAGGAGCAAGAGCCTGCAATTTCTTGTTCATCCATCAACCACCCAGGGGAGGGATAAAAAATGAGAGATTGAAGAATAGAGAGATTTGTGCTAAGAGAAAAAGTGAGAAAAGGGCTTTTTCAGAAAAAACAGAGCCTGAGGGCCGAGTGATGTAAGATTCACAAATGAGAAAGGGTGGGAAAAATACCCGGAGAAAACTGGCTCCTCGTGCACTGAGAGGTCTCTCGTCTTTGTAACACGTCTGTGTGTCATGTCTCTTGTTTTGTTTGTCTCGATTCTTGCTTTGAGTCGTTCCGAGCGTGTCTCGATGTGTGTAGGTTGTTTTACCTTGTTTTTCCTTTGTTGAGTGGTGTTTAGGTTGTGTGCCTTTTATTTCCGTGTTGAGTTGTCTTGCTGTGTTCAATCGTAGGCTCAATACCTGGTCGAAAACTCATTTCTTAATTTCAAAAATAAAATCGTTTTGTGCTCAAAGTGCTGTGCCATTCTTCACGTTTGTGTAAAACAAGATCCGATGTTTCATAAAACCACACGGTTCAACCCAGGTCATGTGAGAACAGTAAAACTAGGACCTATCTGAAGCTATATGGGTTCCAGACTGCAAAGCAAAAGAAAAGAGGGAAAATCGAAGCATCTGAGTGTGTTTCACCTTTAGCAAATTCCGTGATTGTACTCCGGATATACCTCCTCAGGCCTTGTCACTACTCTGAAGTATGAGTGTATCTTGGCCCCAAGCTTAAGCCTACTCCAAGTCAGAATGGCAATTAAAGCAGCAGCAGATGTTATCTCTCTCTGGTATGAACAGGGTGTGCCCGTTTTTGAGCTGAGTGTGTTGCAAACCCCTCTGAAAGGTAAATCGGAGCTCGCGGTTGAATTTGGTCTCGTTAAGGCTTGTATTCGGCATTTTGTTTCGAATATGCGTTGTCACCCACGTTTCACTTGCATTGTGATGCACGTTCCAATTGCATTGTTATGCACCCACTTCACTTGCATTGTGATGCACGTTCCAATTGCATTGTTATGCACCCACTTCACTAGCATTGTTATACCCATTCATTGCATTGATTATGCACATCTATCTCGCCTTGTTCTGCTCATTACTTGCATTGTTATGCACCATTTCACTTGCAATTATCATTCTTTCTCCTCGTGCGTGCGACGAGTTAGACCTCCTTTGGTTTAGAGCATTTGGAACACGTTCCAATGCCCGCATCCTTCTTCTGAAACACCGGGATACGTCCTTACGTTTCTTTTTCCTTTCGAAACACTGGGATACGTCCCTATGTTTCTCCCTTTATTCTGAAACAATGGGATACGTCCCTATGTTTCTCCTTTCTTTCTGAAACAATGGGATACGTTCCTATGTTTCTCCTTCTTTCCGGGACACTGGGATACGTCCCTATGTTTCTCCCTTTATTCTGAAACAATATGATACGTCCCTATGTTTCTCCCTTCTTTCTGAAACAACGAGATACGTCCCTGTGTTTCTCTCCCTTTCCGGAATACCGGGATACGTCCCTATGTTTCCCTCTTTTTTCGAAACACCGGGATACGTCCCTATGTTTCTCCTTCTTTCTGAAACACCGGGATACGTCCCTATGTTTCTCTTCCTTTCCGAAACACCGGGATACGTCCCTATGTTTCTCTCTTTGTTCCCTCCTCACACAATTTCAGCGTGTTTGGAATTTATCTTAGGTGGCGTGGAACACGCTCTTGATTAATTTTCTTTGTTCTTCCTCCACTCACAAGTCCAGCATGGTTGGCGTATGTCACCATTTTGCATCTATTGTGCTCTCTGTTGCATTGCATCTATTATCTATTGCATCACATCTATTACATCCATTGCGTCGTACCTGTTTTATTGTCTGGTCCGAGAGACCTGAAATCCCGTATCTTCATTCGCACTGTCTTGTGCACTCTCTGGTCTAGGAGACCTTAAATCCTCTAAAGGTGCAATTCCTTTGGTGTTTGTCTTGCGCAAATGACTTCCAGTGGTCTGGTGTAGCCACCTGCCTATGTTAGCAGTGAGTTCCTAGGAGACCAACTGAGACGGTGGAAACTAGAGTTCGAATGGCTTATGCCTAGAACGCAAAGGTTCGCGATTTCCGAGACGAAAGTCTGGTTTAAATACCCAGGGGTATATCCTCGGCTTGAAATCTGTATGGTAGCCCCATAGATTGAGATAGCATATGTATGCGCCTCAATTCTAGATACTGAATCAACCTAGTCTGTCACCCTGTTGGAGAATAGGGAAAGCAGCGACCACAGTCAGGGAGAAAAGTAGTACCTGTGGTTCAACCAAGAAGAAGTGAGAGATCCCCAGCACCATGAGGCACGATATTGTATGTACGGTTCATTTGAAGCTGGTGCGACCAGACGAATCACGCAGGTATCGTATCTTCTCGGTGTGAGACGCGACGATAATTGAATAAATTCTCCGCATTCCTAACTGCATGAAATGGAGTTGTAACTTTGCATTCTTGCTTAAAACTGTTGCATCTATTTGCGAATACTTGCTTCATTACAACTTGCTACATTTGCATGATCGTTAAGTTACATCTGGCCTTGTGCATATCGCTTTGCATTTTCGCCTCCTGCTTGCGAGCACGCCTGCGGGCACATCTCTGTTTATCTCGCCTGTTTGTCTAAGTCTTCGGCCTTGTCAAAAATAGGTCGTCTCTAGGCTTTGACATTCACTCCCGTCTCTTATGACTTTCGAGTTCTGTCAAAGAGGGGCAACCGTAGACACCCCATTTTTAACCAACCTTAAGACTCAGACGTCAACGATTGAGCGCTCGGTGATGTTGCATATTGTGCTCGTTCAGAAGTTTCAGAGTCTCGGCTGCGAGCCTTGCCTCCAGACTTCCGGGCTCTTTCGTGTCTTGCCTCGATTTGCAAACCAAGCTCTGTTTTCTCTGTTTTCACTTCCTGAAGGGAGGGAGAGGTCTCGTAGATCATCTCTCAGTGGCCGTAGGCTATGTTTTGTGGTCGTAGGCCACTTTTCCCGTTTGAAGCCCGGTTTCCCGTTTTTTTCGAGCCGTTGGCCGTGTGCCTCGGTTCGGGACCGCTTAACCACCTCTGTTTGCTCCGATTTTTGGCATATACTGTATTTACTCCCTTCTGGGGGACACTATGGTCCGAGAGACCAACTTCGTGGTCGAACACCCCTTCCAGTGTCTAATAGTCAGTTTTCGAGGCCCCAGGCTGCTCGTTTTGGCCCCCGAACCTTCATTTTGCATCGGTTTTGGTTCATTTTTGGTGGAGGCCTCATTTTCATTGTTAGAAAGGTCGTAGAAGGGTGGGAGGCCAGTAATTGTTCTGACAACCAGTTTTATTCCTTCATCGCCCTCCGTCGTCCGTTTTTCCCACTAGAAAGCCAATGCTAACCACCTTAAGGCCACTTTTTCTTGCCCTAAACCACATATTTGTGTTGTAGACACCTGGGAGGCCATCAATATCACATGGCCGGCCAGTAATTGTGTGTGACCCTTTTGAACCCATCCTAAAAGTGGCCTTTTCTCTCTCCTGGTTCACTTTCTCCAGTTTTTGACCACATGGTTGTGTTGTGCACACATGGGAGGCCCTCTTTTTGGCATGGCTGGCCATTAATCTTCACTGAACCTTTTGACCCTTGGCCGGCTGGCCATGGGGAAGGCCAGCCAGCCACCTAAACCCTAGAAAAGCAGTCGGCCATAATCCCCACCCCCTGTTCCTTTTAAATGTACCCTCTGTTTCCCCCCAGATTTTGTATCCGGGGGGCCAACTTTTTGGGGGGAAATTTGAATTCCATTTCCCCCCCCCCTTTTCTCCCCCCTCTTTTGCCTATATAACCAGCACTCCTAGCTGTGTTTAAGGGGTTAAAAATTTTGGTTTAAGCCTCTTGCATCAAATCTCTCTCCCTCTCGATTCCAAGCACCAAAACCCTTTAAATCCTACACCATTTTCCACTACACCTCATAGCACAAGGCCTCCATACTCCATACCAGAAACTTGAGGTTGTTTTTCAGAGCTTAGGAGCACCCAAACTTGGTCCAAAGGCTGTCAAAGATTGGTGCTTCAAGGGTAAGTCTCCTTCTCCTCTTTTTGGCCCTATTTTTGCATGCAACCTAAGCTATACTTTCTTGCATATTTGGGCTCCGACCCTAACTGAAAATAATCTTGTTTTGAGGTCCTTTTCATGTTTTATTTAGGGTCCTTCCCTGTTTAAGGTCTCTAGCTACCACTTGCTTCGTTACCTCTCTTGTATGCCTCTTTCTTGCATAGTATTTTAGGCCTATTTGTAAACTGTTTTGAGCTTGTTTATAAACTATAAAGTGGCTTATTTTGAGCCTTTCTTAAACATTGTTGAAGGGCTCTTCACTGTTTGAGACTTCCTCTTGTCACTTGCCTCTTTACCCCTCTTTTGGCCTTATTTTTGCATGCTTTGTTAGCCCCCTGTTCTTGTATATTTGGGCTCTGGTCTGGATTGTAAATAGCCTTATTTTGACCCCCTCTTAATTTTTGATCAAGGGTCTTTAGTTGTTTGAGGCTTCCTTTTTGCTCTTCGTGTTATAGCTCTCTTTTATGCCTTATTTTGCATAGTATTTTAAGCTTGCATGTGCACTATTTTGGGTTTGGTCACTAACCGTAAAATGCCATGTTTTGGGCCCCTTTTCAACTTTGTTGAAGGGCCCTTTTCTATTTGAGGCCAGCAACCATCACTTGCTTCTTTGTCTCCCTTTTGGCCCATTCCTTGCATAATAGTTTAGCCATACTTGTGTTTATTTCCGTGGCTTGTTGTAAAATGAAAAGTGCTTCATTTTGAGCCCCTCTTCAACATTTTTTAAGGTCTCTTAGCCATTTAGGGCCAACATCTGCTACTTGCTTCATTATCTCTCTTTCGGGGCCATTTTTGCATGCTAGCTTAGTCCTATTTGTGTTCACTGTTTGTCCTTGCTTAAAACTGTAAACATGTTTGTTTCGAGACTGTCTTGATTCTTTCTTCACACTTCATGTTCAAATAATGCATTCTTTGCATAGCCATAGGTCATTCCATGTACCTAATTTCACGTTTCGAGTCTCATTCCATGCATCGGGTGCCATGTTTCTATGATTCAGGGTTGTTTAGCATCACTTTTCAACACTGAAATTTACATGCTTGTATGCCATATCCCATGCCTTGCCATGCTTTGTTAGAGTGGCATTTGTGCCTTAGGTTCGGTCCTCGGTTTGCGTGCACGCGTGTACGCATCTCGAGTGTCTCATTTTCATCTAATGGCCACCTATGTGAGTGTGGCTGAGGTCCACTTGTGTTGGTGTAAGTCCATTATGCATTGTGTATGCCATTTCATTTCATAGCATTGTGTATGCTAGGTTGTATGTTAGCGCATTGTGAATGCCATGTTACCTCGTGCATCGTGTATGCCATTTCATAGCATTGTGCATGTTAGGTTGTATCTTAGTTGCATTCATGCATGTCATGCATATTGCATATTGCATTGTGTTTGGGATAGGAGTTAGCCCGAGCACGAAGCGAATGCGTTCGCACTCAGTAATAAACGTGTCTCAATTCCCCAGTCGCCGACACTCCGGATTACCCATGATGGAGTTTAGGTTTTGTTGTGTTTTCCTGTGCATTCATTCCATATTGAGTTGTGCAATTCGCCTCCTCAGCCATCATGCATCGATATACGTGATTGGTGGCACGAGGATCGAGGCGTGCATACATATGTGAAAATACATTGCCATGCCCCTTTGTTGCTGTCTGTTGCAGCAAATCAAGAAACAGCAGCCTTCCGGAGCTTGGCACGCGTTCCAAGAACAATTCCAAACAGAGGCTAGTTGGGGCATCGCAATGGATTTCTGTGCAAGGCAACCCGAACATACATCATTCATCATTCGGAGTAGAGTTGAGGCAGTCCCTAGCTTGCATGCTAGTTTACTGCTTTCTTAGTTAATTTGTTAATTAATTAGGATACTATTCATTTGGGACTGTATTATTTATTCGGACCCTCTGCGCGAGGGCAATGTTGTAATAAGTGTGCGTGCATGTGATGTATGTCTTCCAATCCCACATCTTTCTCCCTTTTATTTACCAGCTTATGATGGTTAGATTAGGGCATGTTTCAATTAGCATACAGTACGATAGCATGTTTGC
Organism: Camellia lanceoleosa; assembly: GCA_025200525.1. NCBI lineage: Eukaryota > Viridiplantae > Streptophyta > Magnoliopsida > Ericales > Theaceae > Camellia > Camellia lanceoleosa. Next base: position 115,813,041 of record CM045761.1, read on the forward strand.
ATTCATTTATCTGTCTTGCATGCACCGGGCTCAGCGCATCATACTAACTGCATTGTATTTCAATTCAAAATTGAATACTTGTTAACTGTTGCATCTCATATGCCATGTTTAGAATAGCCGAGCCTGCTATAGTTGCATTTTTGCATGTGTTGCATTAGGCATTTCTGTATAATTAGGATCATGCATGGATTTCTAATTAGCTTCTGTTTTGGCTTGGAGTACTCGGTAAGTTTTATGCTTTAGCATCCTTGCATGCGTGTGAGTGACTGCCATAAATATCATGCTTACCATGAGGCTACGTGCTTATATGATATAACTGCCTGAATGCTTGTGGGTGAAGGTTGGGTTATTTGGATTGGAACAAATCATTTATTGTGAGTTTTAAGCCCACTAGATAGTGTCAAAACCATGTTTTCTAAGCCCACCCGAGGGTGGCAAAATCTGCATTTTAAGCCTACTTGCGAGTAGCAAACCATCTTTCAAAAACAAACATGAAATGTTTTGTTCCAATTCAGGTGACCCGGTGTATACTTGTATGCTGTGCGCATCACATAGTGAATCTAGGCTAATAACTGGAATAAGGATGCATAATGTTTTCAAAACTAGATATCATGGTTAGTAGAGGCCGATCTTTGATCGGGCGAGCGGGGGTGCTCACGAAGTGACCTTCCCCAATCGTACCCAAGTTCCCGAGCCGAGGCAACTTTGGTGATGACGGACACGTGGCCTTAGGCACGAGTCAGGGTTTCCTAAATTTTCCAAAATAAAATATTTAGGTGGCGACTCTGTATCTAGAAAAGTAGTTCATGTTTGGCACTTCTTTCAAAAATCTGTTTTCTCAAAACGATTTGCCAGATTTGGACTCTTTGGTTCAAGATTGAGAACCGTGACACAATTCGAGTCCGAACTGTTAGCAAGGTCCCCCGCGAGCTTGCTACATCATGCACAACTCTCAAACACGTTCAAAGAATGGAAAACATGGGAATATGGCACAAGTATAGGCTTTGAAATGACATGCTCAATGGCCCCGAAACATGAAAGCACCTCAGTATAAGCATGCAATAGGCTTCAAAACTCAAGGCTAAGCAGGGGTATTACATTACAACCATGCATAGCAAGCATCATTTGACCATGAGGCATAAAAAAAGAGCTAAGGCAGTCCAAAAATGCACAAAATTAGTGTAAGACATGGCCAAAAAGTGCTAGAATCAAAGACCAAAATAGTATGCAATACAAGCTAGTGAAAAGGGTTTATACTACAAGTATATGAAGCATTCAAGAGGTTACTAAAACAACAAAAGTCAGAGGTATGAAATGCCAAATATAGCCCAAAAACTCATTGAAACATGGTCAATGCATGCAAGAATGACATGCTCCTTTGATAGGCTATGAAGAGGGTTATTCTACACATGCAAGATGGACACCCAATATGGAAAAACAAGCTCTGGAAAGAGCCTATGCAGGTCCTAAAACTCACCAAAAATGGCCTGAAACATGGCTTGGAAGCATGCAAATAAGGGCTCCTCTGTTAGGCCAAATATGCTAGAAATCAAAACAAGGAGAGAGAGAGGGTCACCTCTCTCTGATTTTGGCTCTAAAAAACACATAATAACTACTGAAAATCTACTGGATTTAAGTGGTCAAAAGGGCAAACAAAGCTCCAAACAAAGGCCTTAATGCATGGCTCAAAACAAGGTGAAATGAAGCATGCGAGGGGGTAGATGACCCCTAACAAAAAAATGATCTTAAACAAACATGTTAAGGACCTCAAACTAAGACTTTTTTCAGTTTACACTAAAGCTCAAAAATGCTTGCAAGTATGGCTAAAAGATGGAGCAAAATAAAACTCAAAAGAGGAAATAGGGTGTTACCCTTGTAGCTCAGCAACTCCAGCAACTTATGGACCAAAAATGCAGCTCCTTAGGACCTCTCACGACCCTCCAAGAAGCTTAGGTTGGTGTTGGAGGTGTTAGGCTAAGAGGTAGTGTGCAAAAGGGCAAGAACTTAGCACTTTTGAACACAAAATATAGAGACAAGGGGGAGATGTATGTGTGTATGCTTCAGCAAAATCCAAAACCCTTGCAAAGGAAGTGGAGGCCTTCATTGATAGACAAGAGAGACTAAAGCATCTCCAAGAAGCTTCAAACCAAGTTTGTGCCTCCCAGCTGGCACAGTTGGAATCAACTCACTGAGACAAGACTGGGGGAGGTAGGCCGACCAATTAAGGTGGTCGGCCACCCACTTTAGGTGGTCGGCCAGCTAGTTCAAAAGGTTCAACTCCAAGAAAGGTGGTCGGCCAGCCCATTTGGTGGTCTCCCAACTTAATGCAAGCTAGTGGTATGGTGCGAGACTAGTAAATGTGGCTCCAAAACCAAGGAGAACAACCTCCTATCAAGAAAATCGGCCGGCGAAGAGAAAGGTGGTCTCTAAGAAGAAAAGGTGGTCTCCCACCCTAGTACCACCTTCCAAACAATGAAAATAAGGTCTATGCCAAAAACGAACCAAGACGGACGCAAAACGAGGGTTTGGGGGTCAAAACGCGCAGCCGGGTGCCCCAAAAACAAGCTGTTAAGCATCGAGAGTGGCGTGCGACCACGAAGGTGGTCTCCTGGGCCACAGTGTCCCTCTAGATAGAGGAAACAAGGTGTGTGGCAAAAATCGGAGCAAACGGAGAATGTTAAGCGGTCCTGAACGAAGGCGCGCGACTGACGGCTCCGAAAATCGGAAACTGGTCTCCAAACGGGAACAGGGGTCTACGACCACGAAAAGTAGCCTACGACCATTGAGAGATGGTCTACGAGACCTCTCCCTCCCTTTGGGAAGAGAAAACAGAACCTGGTTCGCAAACCGAGGCAAAGCTCTCAGCCGAGACACCGTAACCTCAGAACGGGCATAACAAGCACCATCACCGAGCGCTCAATCGGTGATGTCTGAGTCATAAGGTTGGTCAAAAATGGGGTGTCTACACTCAGTTTCAAAACCCTGCACATCTGTTCCATACTGATCTGATATACCATATTGTCAACACGGTACTTGATACACAGTACTCACGGCACTGATACACTGTAATCATACACTGCTCACGGCATTCATATGCTGCTCACAGCATTCACACACTGTATTCGATATTCATACACTGCTTTGCATGGCATAACTGATACGTTTGCCGATTGTTCTTTTCAGGCCCCATTCCAGATGTCGGCCATAGGGGGTGCCGCAGCGGGGCCATCAGTGCCTCCCAGAGTAGCAAGGGGAGCTAGGCGGGGGATGACTATCCACAGCCGAGGTAGACACAGGCGAGCTCGCGCTGAGAGTAGTTCACGGGAGCCTTCCCCCGATGATTCTGACGAGGAGGCAGCATCATCTTAGGGTGAGGCTGGAGACAGCTCAGATAGTGGAGATGACGGCAGAGATCCTGGACCTTCGTCCAGGAAGAGGACGAGGACATACTCTCGTGCCTGAGGCGACTGGCACCCATCCAGACATTTTGCAGCTTTTGTTCTTCTTTTTTGCTTTATTTTTCTTTTTACTGGTAGTTTGAGCACATTGTACTGCCTCAGGCAGGTTTTATTTTCTTCAAAAGTACGTACTTTTGCAAAAGAAAATGATGGAATGACACAGCTATTTTGTTGAAAAAGTGTTACATTTGTACATTCTGAGCATCACATCGCATCACATCACATCACCTAACTATGTAAATGAGATTGAACTTTTGTTTTGAAAACTAAACACTCGAATTGCATTAATCAGGTAGTGAACCGACTAACAACAAAACAACTCGATAAGCAAAACAAAGACTCGACAAGCTAACCAAATGCAAATACAACTCGAGAAGCAAAACAAAGACTTAAAGAATTTAAAATACAATATACAACTTCTCAGCATATTCAACACATATACAACTTAGAGAACAAGAGGAAGGCCATCGGCCAAAGGGAAAGGCCATCGGCCAACATTACTAGCCGACCGGCCAAAAATGATGGTCGGTCGGCACTATTTTTGACCGATCGGCAAAAAATGGCAAGCACCTCCAGAATGCTGACACCTGTCTTCTGCTCAACACCTTATCTTCTACAAAAGGCTCAATTTCGTAGTTTTCTCCATTTCAACTCAATTTTTGCACCAAATGGAAGCATTTCTTATCCAGAATCTCACAGGTTGGATTGCCAATTTGGATGGCTCGGAAAAGCTGAATTTTCGTGGCTTCAGCATAAATGCACTATTCACTTTGGGTCGCACCCTACTGCGTTTTTCGTTCCTCCATGCTGCAGCAAGGTTTTGGAATCCAGTGACATATGTCTTTAGCTTTGGAAGACAAGAGATGTGTCCCACTTTCGAGGATTTCCAAGCTTTAATGGAATCCGAGCGCGATGAAGAAATTTTTCCTCAGCTCCGGTTCGGCCACGTCCAAGCATTAGGACGAATGTGCAGCCTTACTTTGCATGACGCTTGGTCATTGATTCACGACAGAGAGCTGGACATTTCGAGTTGATTCGTCGGTTTTCTGATGTCGGTGATCACGGCGACCATCATTGGCAAGGTTACTGGCGACATGCGCTTTGCTTGTGCATGCTGTCTCATTTCCTACTTGCCCCAGGCTCTGGAGGGTTTAGCACTCATTTGATTGAAGTCGCCGAGGGCCTAAAAGAAGGCAAGAGTTGCATCACCATGACACTGGCTGAGATGTTGATGGGATTGGACGCTTTTCATCGCCGAGAGACGGCTAGGTTTGCGGGGGGTCCACTACTACTACTGGTAATGTTTCCCACCCCATCTCACATATATTGCTCACATCACTCGGCCCTCAAGCTCGATTTTTCTCTCAAAACCCTTTTCTTACTTTTCTCTCAACGTACACCTCTCTATTCTTTAATCTCTCATTTTTCATCCCTTCTCAGGTGTGATTGATGGATAAATTGAGAGTGGTGGACTCATGCCCGGCATATTTAGCTCGCAGCTATTTCTTCCAACAGCGTCTAGTCGATGCCCCTAATGAGGGATGGTGGTACAACTGGATGTGTAGTTTGTCCGTGGACCACGTTGCTTGGCACCACCCTTGGCTCAATCTACCAGCAATGAGCTACAGTGTCACTCGCCAGCCCGGGATTCACTTGATTGGCCTGACACACTGTGACTTTTACTTTCCATTCTGAATTCGGCGCCAGTTTAAACATGATCAAACTTGTCCAGAGGAGGGGATAGAGTACCCTGCTACATTTCCGGTCCGAGGCACACAACTAGCTCGGTATGACGCAGCATGCAGGACGAGAGAGCTTCTGGCCCCCACTCCCACTTTCAGTTGCACCCTCTCTGATGAGTGCATAGATTGGCTTAATGAAGAGGCACAGGTAGGGCCCACTTTGGCATCAGAGGCTTCTACCAGCTCAGGGAGAGGACGTAGGAACACCTGACTATGCCCCGGATTTATTTGCTTTTAATCAGAACTTTCAAGTTTTCTTTGTGAATGTAATGAAAAGCAACTTCAATTTGTATTCAATAGGAGGAGGACTCTGTATTGAAATCAAATGTAATTGAAGCTTGTGGGTACTAAAAATTTTCCGTTTGGTCCAAAAATGGTCTAAGTTGTAAAAAAATTAATTTGAGCAAAATCAACTTTTATTAAAACTTTTTAAAACCATTTTCAATAAGGATCAAAACTGGACACACCTGAGATCTATCACTGAGATGTACAACCACGGATCCCAAAGAATCGGAAAGTTGCCCTAGTCTGAATAACCTGCATCGAGATCACAACCGAGCTCCTGAATGCAGAATAGACAAAGATGACCAAACATGTTCACATGGACAAAGTTGATCGAGGAATTGTTTATGGCTGAACTTTAGGATGAAGTTGCCTACGTATCCCACAGATAGGAATCAAGCCTTATGTAGTTCAGCTTGGGTTCACTCGTGTATTAACTCTCTTATTTTACGCTCTAACTTTTGCCAAGATCGCCCTTTCCGGGTTTTCAAGGTTTTCAACCTTGCGAGCTCAATTTTTATCGTTTCAAATTTTATGTGCTCTAACTTTAGCCTAGGTCGCCCTTTCGGGTTTTTGGCCTAGCGAGCCACTCAGGGAAAATATTTTTTCAACTTCTCCGTGTTGATCGGTTGGGAGAACTCTAGGCCATCTAGGTCCATCAGAACGACAGCTCCACCCGACCAGATAGACTTGATGATGTAAGGACCAGTCCAATTGGGTCTGAACTTGCCCCTAGGGTCGTGGATGGGAGCTCGGTTGTCTTTGAGCACCAAATCTCCTTCCTTCAAATTCTTGGACTTAGCCTTCTTGTTAAAAGCCCTGGCAATCCGTCGTTGATAACCCTGAACATGATACAGTGCTTTCAGCCTTCTTTCATCAAAGAGCATGAGTTCTTCGAACCTGCTTTGCTGCCAATCTGCCTCGGCTATCTGACACTCAACCAGTACTCGTAATGACAGAACCTCAACTTTGATTGGCAGAACGACCTCCATCCCATAGACCAAGGAATACGGAGTCACCCCAGTAGAAGTTCGAATTGCAGTCTGGTAGCCCCACAGAGCAAATGGCAGCTTATCTGGCCAGTCTCGGTAGGTTTCCACCATCTTCTGCAAAATGTGCTTGATATTCTTGTTGGCGGCCTCAACAGCTCCATTGGTTTGCGGCCGATATGTAGATGACTTGTGAAAAGCCACGTTGTATTTCTCCAACAAGTCAATCACTTCCTTCTTGAAGCGGGAGCCATTATCTGAAATGATCTCGTTCGGGACCCCGTAGCGACAGATCACGTTGTTCCTGATGAACTTGGCAACGTGCGATGCCTTCAACACCGCATAAGATTGGGCCTCAACCCACTTTGTAAAGTAATCTATCGCGACTAGAATGAACTCATGCCCATTGGACCCCTTCGGAGTGATAGCCCCGATCACATCAATCCCCCAGATTGAAAATGGCCACGACGAAGTCATGTTGTACAGCTTCGACAGTGGAATGTTCACGCGATTCGCATGGATCTAGCATTTGTGGCATCGCTGGACAAAGCCAATACAATCCTCCTCCATGGTGGACCAGTAGTAACCTGTCTGATAATTTTTTGGGCTAGCATCACCCCGTTCATGTGCGCTCTGCATTCTCCTCCATGGATGGCCTCCATCAGGCGCTTCGATTCTTCGGCATCAACACACACCTTATGCATCCCGAGATGACCTCTCTTGTACAGTTTTCCTCCGCAGACAATGAACTGAGTAGCTATTCTTCGAATTGCCCTTTTATCCTTGGCATTTGCCCCTGGTGGATACACCTCTTTTTGCAAGAAGTTCCAGACATCGTAATACCAGGGGTTCTCATCTTGTACTTCATCTATGGTAGCAATCAGCTCTTAGGCCGGCACGAATTTCTAGTAGATGATGATCGGACGCATCCGGACTCCGAAAGGGATATCTATCATAGAAGATAGAGTTGCTAATGAATCTGCAAACCCGTTGTTCTCTCTTAACAAATGAGCGAAGTTCAGCTTCTCAAATCGAGGAATTAGCAAGTCCAAGGTCTGGTGGTAGATTCTCATCTTTTCTTCTTTGACTTTCCAATCTCCTTTAGCTTGAGATACAACAAGGTTCGAGTCCCCGATGACGTCCAACCGTTTTTCCCCTAGTTCCAGAGCTGCTTCTAGTCCAGCAATACACACCTCATACTCTGCCTCATTGTTCCAGACTTTGAACCAGAGTTTGAATGCTAGAGGTATATGGGAATTGTCGGGCGCTATCAGCAACACCCCTATCCCATACCCGTATTGGTTTGACGCTCCGTCAAACTACATCGTCCAAAACTTTTCTTCGACATGCAGATTGGCCTTGTCTGGGAATAGGTACTCAACTGCTTCATCCCCTTCAATTGGGTGATCAGCTAGGAACTCTGCTACCGCTCCTCTTTACTGACTTGTGCGTTATATACTTCAAATCAAATTCGGAAAGCAGAAGCAACCAACGGGCTAGCCTACCCGTAAGTGTCGGTTTCTTGAAGAGATATTCGATGGGATCTAATCTCGAAACTAGTATTACGGAGTGAGCTAACAGGTAGTACCGTAGCTTCCTGGTAGCCCATACCAAGGCCAGACAAGCCTTCTCCAGCGGAGTATAGCGGGTCTCATAATCCAGCATCTTCTTGCTCAGGTAGTAGATAGCTCTCTCCACCTTGTCCTCAGACTCCTATGCAAGCATGCAGCCCATTGTAGTTTCAGTCCCTGAAAGGTACAAAATCAACGGTTTCCCCGGCTCAGGTGGTGACAACACGGGTGGCTTCTGTAAAATATTGCTTTATCTATTCAAAAGCAGCTTGGCATCGATTATCCCATTGGAATTTCTTTCCTTTCTTCAGGAGACCAAAGAGTGGTTCACAAGTCAAGGCTAATTTTGCAATAAACCGTCTTATGAATTGCATTTTACCTAGAAAGCCTCGCACCTCCTTTTTAGTCCTTGGTGGTGGCATTTCTAAGATGGCCTTGATTTTGGAAGGATCGACCTCAATTCCTCTCTGTGTAATCAAGAACCCTAGCATTTTCCCTACTGTAACACCAAACGTACACTTTTGAGGATTCAGTCGCAACCGAAATTCTCTGATCCTTTGAAAAAAATTTTGCAAGGCGGTGTAGTGGCCCTCTCTTTCCTTGGACTTGACAATCATGTCGTCCACGTACACCTCAACCTCTTTATGGATCATATCATGCAAAATCGTGGTCGCAGCTTCTTGATATGTAGCCCCAGCATTCTTTAGCCCAAACGGCATCACCCTATAATAGTAGGTCCCCCACGGGGTGGTGAAAGCAGTCTTCTCCCGATCTTCGAGTGCCATCAGAATCCGATTGTAGCCAGAAAAGCCATCCATGAATGAGAGCAACGTATGCCCAGCAGTGAAGTCCAGTAATTCGTCGATATGCGGCAGAGAAAAGTTGTCCTTCGGACTGGCTTTGTTTAAATCCCTGAAGTCCACACATACCCGAATTTTTTCGTCCTTCTTTGGTACCGGAACTATATTGGCCAACCAAGTTGGGTATTTAGATACCAGCAGGAACCCTGCATCGATTTGCTTGGTGACCTTTTCTTTGATCTTGATAGCCCAGTCCGGGCGGATTCTTCTGAGTTTCTGCTTAACAGGTTGGGCCTCGGGGTCAACAGGGATCCTGTGCTGTACAATCTCAGGATCGATTCCAGGCATGTCTTCGTAGGACCACGTCAAAACATCTTTGAAATCTTTTAATAAAGCAACTAAGCGCTCGAGCTCCTTTGAAGACAACGTGGACCCAATCTGGACCAACCGCGGATCCTTCTCAGTACCAATATTAATTTGGATGATTTCATCAACCAGCGATTTTACAAAACCTCTCATGCTCTTGTTCTAGCAAAAATTTCAAAATCGGAGGAATTTCTTCCTCGTCGTTTTCATCAAAATTTTGAAAGTCCTGATTAATACAATAAATCAAGGGCACAGAAAATACTCAAAAGCCACAGCCATTCCATTCTCATTAATCACTTCCATGTCGCCTGATTCCTCTGTTACAATGGACTCAAAGAAAAAAGAAAAAGACGACCTGGCTAGGACTGTGGCATCCGGGTTGTCACCCCTAGGAATACCGGACTCAGACTCGGACGAGCTGCAACCTGATTCCGACTTTATAGACTCAGTGGAATCAAATTCCGGCTCACTACCTGACCCGGTGCTGCTCGATAAGAATCCCTCATCGTACTGCCAGACGAGGGAGGGTGTGATGGATGCATCCAGAATGTCCGAAGGTGGGCTTGCAGCTGTTTCATTCTTGATCATAGACATTGAGAGGTCATCTCCCATGCACTCATGTACGATCGGAGGATCTTAAAGTAGACAAGCCAGTGCTGCCCCCATTTCAATCTTGGTGCCCTCAGAATCCACTACCTTACACTGCTCAACCTCAGCTGATGGGCCTGTCTACTCCTCGGCAACATTGTCCCTAGACAACTTCAAGTCGAAGAAGATCTCAAAACCCGGCAGGCACCTCTTCTCGGGATTCAACCTTGGCTCTGGGAAGCGGCAAAATGGAAAGTCTTCCCCCTTCCGGACAAAGCGTCCATTCAGGGTGCCTTGGATAGGCCGATACATCAACTCAAAATGCCTCCCGATTTGCTTGGCCATAGCTCTCCTGGCCATTTCTTTGCCTTTCCTCACCCAGTCCTCTTTGGTGGGCAGATAACCCAAGGCAAAGGTATGCGGATTGTGTGGCACTTCGGCCGATGCAGTAATGCCCTTCCGGCCACTTTTTCCTAGTCCCATCTCGGGGATATGCTGGAGCTTGTTCATAAGTTACACTGACTGTGCGCTGACATACAACCCTTCATCAACAGCCAAAATGTTCTGAACGACCCGGGCCTCGGCTAGGGTGAATCCTGACAGGAACACATCCTCTGTGCCATGCTCGATTTCCAAAACCAGTGTAGACACCTCTGGCGGTGGATAGATTGACGAATTCCCAAAAACAATAGTGTAGACACCCCATTTTTGACCATCCTCAAGACTTGGACATCACCGCTTGAACACCCGATGATCATCATTGTCTGTGTTTGTCTTGAGTTCCCGGAGGCCTCGGCTACGCGCCTTGCCTCAGGATCTCTCGACTTGACTATTTTGTGTTAGGTTTTACACCAAACACTTGTGTTTTGCCTTGGAGGGGGCAGAGAATGGCTTGTAGGCCATCCCCACACATCACCGACCATGGCTTGAGGCCACCGGCTGTGTTTTGTTGCCACTGGCCAAATGTTTGGCCAGCCAACACCATAGATGGTCGACCGGCCATCTTTTTTGGTCAAATTGCATTTTTTGCCGGCCGACCACTGTGCATCTGCTTTTGCAAATATTTTATGCTAGCTGGCATACACTTTGTTCCCCTCTATACACGTGTATGGAGGGATCACCCTCTTGGTTAGCTTGTCTTGTAAGCTTGCAAGATTGAACCTTCTATAAGAGGAGGCCTCGTCTCCCTCTTTTAGGTAAGACAAGATTTTTAGAGAGAGCTCTGGTTTTAGGGTTTGAGTTGTGTATCTATCCTATATCCAAATCTCTCTCTCTCTTGTGTTTGCGTGTGTTTAGCCTTAGTATTGCACACAAACACCCACCACCACACCTTATCTTGATTGCTGAGGGGCCAGAGGTCTTTTCTTGAAGTTTTTAGACTGGTTTGGTGCCAAAGAAGTAGCTGGTGTGCTGTTCTTGAAAGAGGTCTTCAAGGGTAAGGACTTTACCTTTAAATACCCCATTTTTGCATAGCTTTTTTACCTAGCTTGCAACTATTTTTAGGCTTTGCATATAAAATATAAAAGTTCTATTTTTGAGTCCTTTAAATAGTTGTTTAAGAGTGTTTTGAGTTTTGAGGTTGTTTGACCCCTCTTCAGGCTTGTTTGGCCTTTGTTTTTGTGCTATTTTGGTGAGCTCCGGGACCATAGTGTTTGGACCTCCTCACCATTGAAATCTTGAGGGATTTCAGTGGTGAGGATGGTGCCTTGAAGTCCCAAGAATGAGAGGGCCACCCCCTCTCCTTGTTGTCCTTGAAAAGGGTTATTTTTGCCTCTTGAGGGAGCATCTAATTTAGGTTCATGTTGGCCATGCCTTAACTGATTTTTATGCTTATTATGTCATAATATAGCTCTATTTTTTACTTGGTTTAAGTACACCATGTTTGCTTAGCATACATGCCTTGTAATGCCATGTTTAGGTCTTAACATGCTTTAGGTTTTGATCCTTGTTCTAGCATGATTTTGGCCAAGCTTTGTGAAGCATTTGTGTTTGTTTTAGCATGCTTAAGTTCTGTTTTTGGTTGTTTTGGTCGACCATAGCATGCTTAGTACATCCACCTTGCATTTTGGCTTGTTAGCCTTAGGTGTGTGAGTGTGTAGCATGCATTACTTGCATTATTTCAGTGGTTTGAAACCACTTACCATGTTATTTCAGTCCTTATAGCATGCTTGCATACTTGCATTTGATACTCCTTTGTTGCTTTAAAAGGTTGTTGCCTTATGCTCCATGAATGTGCTTCTTTGTATGTTTGCATGTTTAAGCCACTTAGATGCCATCTAGGTGTTCCCTTAGCATTGTCTAGGCCTGCCTTGAACTTGTTTTAAGCCCTATTGGCCTTGTGAGGCTTGGTTGACTTAGCCATGGTTTAAGTCTCCTTGGCTTGCCTCAAGTACTTGGACCAATTGCATGTCATGTTTGTCTTGTTTAAATTGGTTTGGCACCATCATTAACATGATTTTTAGAGTTTACATTGTATGCTAATTGTCCATGTTTAGGCTCTTTTAAGTGTGCTTAAAGGTTGCTTGTTTGATGCCTAAGTGTTGGCCCATGAACATGTACATGTGTGTGTGTGTGCAGGCCCTCATTTCCATAGCATTGGACCTAAATTAGTTTAAGTCCACCCCTTTGCATGTTGTTGCATGCTCACCTTGTGTGTTGTTGCATACTAGTGTGTTGTTGCATGATTGAATGAAGTCACATGCTTTCTTGCATGCTTGAACATCCACATTGTGTCTTGCATACTTGTAGGTTGCATTGCTTCATGCCTTACATGCTTCTTTACTTAGGTTGTGTGCCTAACCAACATTGCGCATTGCATTGCCATGTTGCATACTAGCCTCCATACCTAGGATGCATTGCATTGGCATGCATGCTTCGCCTCTTGAGTTGAGTATGATAGAGGTTAAGCCCCTTTTCTTTGATTATGTGCATTGCATTCCATATCAAAATGCATACTTGGTTTCTTGGGCCATCATGCATGGAAATGCGCGATTGGTGGTCCGAGAATCGAGAACCATATCCCTTTGAGTCATGAATATGATAAGGGGTGTGATTGGTGGATACATTGCTTGAAATGCATTGCCATGCTATGTTTTGCCCTCTGCTGCTGCCAAAAACAGATTCTGTAGGAAGATTTGGCCGACCGGCCATCTGCAGTGCCGACCGGCCATCCATAAGTGGCCGATGGATTAATTTGTTGCCGGTGACCATTCTCCATGGCCGGTGACCAATTCCGTCAGCCGGTGGTGTTCCACAACATTCAGAGAAGCAACCCTGAGATTTGTGCAGTCTTTAGAGAACGATAACAGTCAAAGCAGAGGCAACTTGTGCATGGCAGTGGCTTTCCGAGCGGAGCCGAGCGCGCATTGCATTGGGCCCTCTTCCTGAGGCTGTTTACTACTTTCATTAGATTAGTTAATTTGTTAATTAATTAATTGGTCTGTAATATTTAATTAGCTTGTAGGTTAATTAAATTGTATTATTCTTTCAGTCCCTTCGAGCGAGGGCAAATTTGTAATAAGTGTGGGTGCATGTGTGCATGTCTTCCAACCCCCACTTCTTTCTCTATTTTACTTACTTGCTTTCGATGGTTAGTATTAGGACATGTTTACTTTAGCATACCTTATGCTATGCATACGTGCATCACTCATTAGCATTGCATGCACTGGGCTCGGCGCATCATGCTAACTGCATAAAGTATTTCAAATCTATCTTGAATACATGCTATCTGTGCATTTTCACATGTCATCCTTAGATTAGCCGAGCCTATTCTAGATTGCGTTCTGTATGCGTTGCATTAGCCACTTAACATGGACTTGGATCATGCATTGATTGCTAACATGTTCTTGCCTTGGCTCGGAGTACATTGTAAGTATTTTATACTTTAGCATCTCGCATGAGTGTGAATGTTAACATGACAACATGCTTACCATGTGGCTAGCTGCTTATGTGATATAAACTACCTGAATGCCTGTGGGTGAAGGTCGGATTGTTTGAGTTGGAACAACTCATTGAAATCCGTGTTTTAGCCTACTTGCGAGTAGCAAATTTCAAACATTTTCCAAACAAACGGATATGCAATTCTTCGTTCCAAATTAGGCGATCTAGTCTATACTTTTGTGTTGTGCGCATCACATAGTAATTCTAGCTAATTAACTGGAATAAGAACACATAACGTTTTCAAATTCGGATATCATGGTTAGTAGAGGCCGATCTTCGGATCGGGCGAGAGGGGGTGTTCATAGCTGACCTTCCCCAATCGTACCCAAGTTCCCAAGCCGAGGCAACTTTGGTGATGACGGATACGTGGCCGTTGGCATCGAGTCAGGGTTTCCTAAATTTCCCCATTAAAAAAATATTTAGGTGGCGACTCTGTATCTGGCAAAGCATTCCATGTTTGGCACTTCTTTATAAAAAGTCTGTTTCTCAAAACGATTTGCCGGATTTGGACTCTTTGGTTCAAATTAAGAACCGTGACAAAACGAGTCTGAACTGTGGCAGCATAAGTCTCTCAGGGCGCGTCCATAGTTTCTGGTGACTCCGCTGGGGATTTAGAGAGCTTAACTCGAACTCGTGATATCCTGTTTTGACTACACTTATGTGTTTCTTTGCATTGCATGTGCATTGGTGCGCCTAGGACACCGTGTTTCTCATCTGCCATTCCTGAACAGTTTGCCGAAGGCTTGCCTTGTCAAGGCATGACCATAAGGCTGACCGATTATGGGCTCTAACAGTATGGGAACACAAACCCCGGTTTTATCGGGGCACCCTTTTGACCATTCGACCCAGTGCATATTCAGAATCCATAGTGACCATTCCAAGCTAGGACAGGTTGCTACCTGATAATAGGTTGTTTGAAATCACTGCATGCATAGTGAAACCCTAGCTCCTGACAAAATAGGACAGGGAAACCTTACCCCAACATAGGGGTGTTTTGGCTCTTTTACTTGCTATGTGCTTTTAGAGTGTATCTCTACAGGAATGTGCATATCAGTTTGCAAGTTTGAGTATAAGGCCTGAGGACACCAGTATCAGTTTGTGAGAATCAGATATCTGTGGGTATCCGATTCAGCATTTTGGGGCAGTAATTCTGGGAAACAGTGATTAGTAGTAGAGTATAGTTGTTCGGCTACACCTGTGTTTGATCCATTTGGGCTGAAATGCTGCTTGTTTTTTCTTTCAGTTCAGAGAGTTGATACAGAATAGCCAGTGTTCCCCCTTGCTGAGGCAAGACAGATATCTGATCCGTCAGTCACCGTTCAGTACAACGGACTTATGATGATGCAAAATTCGGAGGAGATTGTGGTTATGACAACCGCATTAGATCAAGGAATCACTCTACAAAGTGAGACCAACGTTGATGTACCGCATCCACCCAGGTCGCCTGCCGCGCACCTGGTCTGGGCACCCGAGTTGTATCAGGCATGTAAGCCCACCACGTTCGAATTGATGGAGATGATTGGTGACCTCCAGAGGTCTGTGGCAGATCTCGCTTACGGAATATCGGCTTCGCCATCAGCTGCACCATATGCCGCGAATTGTGTACCACAGGAGCCCCCGCTATTGGGACAGATCGTGATTGAACTTAGCTAACCCGAGGTGGTCTCAAGCTAGAGCAATGACGTGTCAACATCAACCTAAACCCTCGATCAGGCTGAGGCCAGAGGCAAGAACAAAATGGAGGCAGATGCCGATCCCATTGAAGAATTGCTATGGGCAGTCGAGGCTTTGAAAGCTGGGGGAATGAGTAAACAACAGGTGTTTGCAGCCGTAGCTAAGGCTGTGGATGATGTTTTCCCCACTCCAACCGAAGGCAGTACAAGCCAGTCAGAAAATCTGGATAGGCCCCGTCATGCCAGAACAGTTCCTTCCACTCCCAACCCTGCACCTAGGAAGGATCAGAAGGTCAAGGCAGTGCCTGCCGACCCTTTCGCTAGTGCGTCTAGCAAGAATACTCAGGCTTCGAAGTACCTGCCCCGAGGGCGCAGGGTCTTCCACGCTCTCGACATGCCTCTGTCTAGGGCGCTCCAGATCCTGGCCGAAAGAGGGCATCTTAAACCCTTGGAGCCTCGGCCTCTCCCAAAGAATCTCCCTCTCACACATGATGCTATTTTGTACTGCGCGTACCACCAGCAAACCGATCATGCTACCAATAATTGTTTTCGTCTTCATCATGAGGTGCAAGATTTGATCGACAATGAGGTTATCCTCCCACCCACCTCAGCCAAGTCTGTTACTACCCAGCTATTGGATTTTGAGGATACTGCGAGTATGTGATTGGGGTTGGACCACCTATGGGCGGCGCTCGATATTTTTGATGTGGCATCTGGCACGCATTTTTGAGCATCCGCGAATACTAGTTTTGTAAATACTGGCTTGGGTATCGAGTTAGTTCTTTGTTTTGTTTTGAGTTTGTCTCATCGTCTTGAGTCAGTTCTTTTTGCTTAAGGGTCTGTCTTGTTGTAGCGAGTCAGTCACCTTGTATAGAATGTCGGGTGGTTCTGGGGTTGTTGCCTCAAACACCGTTTTGTTTTGTGATTACCCTTTTGTTTTCTTTTGAGTATGTCTCTACTGTGGAGCCATTTGCAAACCAGGAAATCCGAATGAAACAGCTACGGCTATCATGTTTCCGTGCTTATTGCTATTTTGAGCTTGTTGTGCCAGAGGATCCGAATGGAATGACAGTACATTCCACCTGCTCTCTTATGCCCTAAAAATCATTGTGATGGCCTAAGTTTTTCAAAAAACCTTTTTGAACACTGTGGTGATGAAAACGAAGAGGAAGGAATTCCTCGGGTTTTGCAAAACTTTGATCAATTTGAGAGAAAGATAGGCGTGTTAAGCCTTTAATGACTGAAATCATGCTTGTTAGTGTGAGTACTGAGAAGGACCCTGGCTTGACCTAGACTGGTTCCACACTATCTTCAGCGTGAGTGATTTGTCGCTTTCGTAAAAAACTTTCAAAAACAAAATGTTTTGCGCGGTCCTGTGAAGACCTGTGTGGAATCGCTCTTGAGATTGTATAGCCTAGGATCGCCCTCAGCCTCAAGATTCAATCCGTTTGTTTTTGAACCTTGAACCCATTCAGAACGTTCAACAGTCAACCGGCACGTGAGGCCTATGTGGCCAGGTTTGGAGCAGCCCTCGGACAAAAGGCACCAAGGTCAGATCAAGAGGTCAGACGTCGTCAACAGAAGCTTGCAAAGCTAAAACAGAACCACCCCTCGAACTAGGGGCAAAAATATCTGCTATGCTTGAAGAGCCGGAGATGGGTCTTTCTGCAAATCAATACAACAGCCACTTTGCTGAATACGGATGGCTTCAAAACCCTAAAACCATTTGGCATGGACTTGTTACACTTTTCCCCTTTGAGAGGCTCGCTGGGCCGAAAACCCGGAAGGGCGACCCAGGCAAAAGTTAGAGCGAGGAAAAAGAAAAGAAAAAAAAGAGAAGAAAAAAATGCAAAAAATATATTAAAAAAAAAACAAAGCAAAAAAAACTGAAAAGAAAAAGAAAAAAGAAGCTCGCGAGGTCGAAAACTCGCGTTGGTCTCCTTGGCAAAAGTTAGAGCGTAAAAAGTGAAGGTTAAAATACCTGAGTGTACCTTAACCGGAACTACGTAAGGCTTGATTCCCATGTTTAGGATACGTAGGCAACTTCATTCCGAAGTCCAGCCCCCAATGCTTTCAAAGCAACCGTGTCCATGTAATGGTTTTGATCATCCTTGCCTTCTCTGAATCCGACCGTTCGGTTGTGACACTGGAACTACGTAAGGCTTGATTCCCATGTTTGGGATACATAGGCAACTTCTTCCTGAAGTCCAGCCACCAACGCTTTCAAAGTGACTATGTCCATATATTGGTTCTGGCCGTCCTCGTCTTCTATGTATCCGGGAGTTCGGTCGTAATCATCACTAACGAAGACTGCTTACAATATGCCGCGGTAGCATCCAAACAAGGGGCAACGTTCTGTTGCCATGAGTTGCCACGAGTTGTCATTCAAACCAAGGGCAACTTTTCGTTGCCATGTAGCTCTTTCAAGCAAGGGGCAATTTTCCATTGCCTCTGATCCAAGGTTGGGCATCTCAAGAGTAAATTCTACACTCGTCGACCGGTGGCCGTTTGCAAAAATAGTTTTTGAGTTTTTTTTTTTTACTGAGGTTGACCATTTCTCGAAAACTATTCCATCTTTTCCAAAATTGGACCATTTTCTTGGACCCAAAAAGGGAAAATTTTCAATGCTCATAGCCTCACTTGCATGATTTTCAAATCAGAAATCGAATAAGTATGTTTATCTAACTCTCATATTGGTCAAAACTGTTTTAGTAGAAAGCCACAAAAAATGGTCAAAATAATAAACTAGGGGCACAGTTGAGTCAGGCTTCCTGTCTTTCCCCCGTCACCAGCATACTTGCTAGAGGAAGACACAACTGAAGCTATCAGTAAAGGGTTGAAAGCTCTCAACAACCTCCAAGCAACAAGGTATCAAACCAAGTGCAAAGCACAAATTGGAATGGATCAAGATACTCCATCCGGAACCTCGACTAGACGTCCCGGGAGGAAATAGCCGTGAGCTAATAGCGTTGGGCGTGAAACCATAATTTCCATTTATCCATTAACCACCCTTGGGAGGGATAAAAAAAAATGAGAGAGTAAAGAATAGAGAGATGTGCGATGAGAGAAAAGTGAGCAAAAGGGTTTTGAGAGAAAAATCGAGCCCGAGGGCTGAGTGATGTGAGAATCACAAATGAGGAAGGGTGGAAAATAATACCCGGAGGAATTGGCTCCTCGTGATTTGAGGTCTCTCATTGTAACACATCTGTGTGTCGTGTCTTTTGTTTTGTTTACCTCAACTTTTGTTTTAAGTCTTTGCCGAGCATGTCTCGTTGTGGTTAGGTCGTGTACCTTTTGTTGGAGTTGTTCTCGCTGCGTTCAATTGTAGGCTCGATACCCCAGTTGAAAAACCCTTTTTCAATTTCAAAAGTCATTTATGCCCAGAGTGCTGTGCCATTCTCTACGTTTATGCGAAGCAAAAGAAGAAAAGGGGAAAATTTGGGGCATCTGAGTGTGCTTCAACTTCAGCCAGTTCCACCTCCGTACGCCGTCTTATTGGACTGTTGTTCGGGGTTTGCCGTGTGCAGAATGAACCAAGCACTGTGTTACGGGCTGTATGCAGATTAATCCTCAGTAGAGTATGGGCTGTGTTTAGGTTGAGCAGTGGTTTGTATGGGTTGTTTTGCTGTTGGCTGGTTCGTTATCTAATTATTACAATGCAAGTGTTCAATTTTCAGACCACAGATCAATTTCATTTACATTGGGGTGCAACATGATGCAATGTGATGCAATATATGAAATGTACAAATGTAACACTTTTTCAGATAAAAAGTTTGTTTCATTTCACCATCCTTTTCAAGTACATAGTTTTGGAAACAAAAATCTGCCTGCGGCAGTACAAGGTACTCTAGCTACCAGTAATGTACAAAAAAGAAGAAAAACAACAAAAATCTGGATCAATGTCAAAAGGGCTCAGGCCTAGGGGTCCGTCCTCGTCCTCTTCCTAGACGAAGGTCCAGGAGCATCGTCATCAGCATCGTCATCTGAGTCTGAGCCCGAGCCGTCTCCGGACTCCTCCTCGGACAACTCTGCCTCTGCCTCAGCATCGGACTCATCATCATCATCATTAGGAACGGGTGCCCGTGAGCTACTCCCAACATGGGTGCGCCCCGCTTTGGTGCGGGGGTATACTCTGCCATCTCGGGTGGAAACGGAAGGTCCAACCGGAGCACCTCCCGCAGTAGGAATCTGGAAGGGTTGCTGAAAAGTACAAAAGGCAAACACATCAGTATACTGTGAACAGAGTGTTTGAGTGCAGTGTATGAATGCCGTGAATAA
The DNA here is from genome assembly GCA_025200525.1 of Camellia lanceoleosa. Taxonomy (NCBI): domain Eukaryota; kingdom Viridiplantae; phylum Streptophyta; class Magnoliopsida; order Ericales; family Theaceae; genus Camellia; species Camellia lanceoleosa. Next base: position 115,832,727 of record CM045761.1, read on the forward strand.
TGATGAGAACAATCCGCGAGCTGCAGTGTATCAGATGTCGTGAGGGCAGTGTATCAGGTGTTGTACTGTGCATCAGAGTATATGAAGCAACTTAGGTATGGTTCGAGACCGTGGCCAGAAGAACATACCGGAATGCCATAGACGGCTAGAAGATCAAGGCTCTGCTACAACATCCCCATCACAGAGGCGGTCAGCTCCAAGGACTGGCGGGTATACTCGGAAGAGGCCAGCAAAAGGGTTAGATGCATCAGTATTCTGCGGAATATCAATAAACTGAAATGAAATGACAATGCAAGATGCAAGATGAAGTAGTACATACCGGAGGTAAGTCGTTGAACCCGACTAACTCATGATCAGCCGGAGGGGGAGCAATGGGGATCTGATAAGTCTCCCCACCCTGTCCTCAGCATGTCATCGAAGTGGGCAGTGCTGGCCAAATTCCCCCCGCCCTCTCCGAGCTCCACTCCTGCCACGGACTCGAGCTGTCCTCGATGTCCCTGCCCCTGCTCCTGCCCTAACTGCCGGCGCCGTGGGCCTTTCTCGCTCAACTCGGCGGCCACCGCTCAAAGGCCGCATAATGAAGGTCCGGATGTACTTCAAGTAGTCGCCCTCGCCCTTGAAACCATCTGCCTCCCAGCCGATCGTATAGTCAGTCATCTGCTCGAGAGTAAACATCTCTGTCTCCCTCATATGCTCAAGAGGGTGTACCGGGACTATCTGCTCAGGTAAAGCTAGGGTCTGGCGTAGGAAACGCTCACCCAAGTACCAAGCCCGACAGACCAGGCCCTCTAGCAAAATCCTAAAGCGCGAGGTCTCCTCAGCAACGACGAACCGCGCCCGCATCATCACTGGCAATGGAGCCCAAGGCTGCCAGGTGATCTGAAAATGAAATACAGTTTGTTATCTACTATTATTGAAAGTACGGTGTAAAGCGAAGCTTAAATGAACTGTAAGTTGAACATACCTCTACGGGGGTGATGGTATCGAAGTAGCGGTGGAAAAAGATGAACGTCTCCCGAGGCCTCCGCACACACCTCACATCAAAACGGTGCGAGAATGGAATGACAAGAGGGGTCTCTACGTCTGGCACAGGCGCAAGTCTCGAAAAGCAGGCGTAGACCCACAACTGCAGAGTAAAGACCAGTATGCCTATCAAATAAAGCAGAATGTAGAATAAAACAGAAATTGTGGAACCTTGTATTGTGCAAAAGTGTGTGTAGGTGTACAAGATACAGCGTGAAGGTAGAGTACAAGGTGTGCAGAGACTAGAAAATGTAGAGCAGAAAATGTAGAGCAACAATGAAAAACAAAAAAAGGAAACGTACCTCCCAAGAAGCTTCTTGAGCCCCCCGAGTCACTGCTGCAACGGGAGGCTGAGGTCATGTATCCGTATAGAGTGGCCAAGGCAGTGCCACCCCAGTCTTAGCATAAGATCTGTGTGACATCCACAAGAGCGCTCAGCAGACAGAGGGGCACGGTGTTCGTCCGATCGGCGAAAATGGTCGTCCCCAGCAGAAACATGAGGAAGCCGTGCACATATTGCTCCACTGCCTCCTGGGTCATCAGAGCCTCCTTAACTAAGGCTGGCTGAACTCTGAACTGGACCTCGAACCATGAGTACCTGACGAAGTTGGGACGCGCGAGAGGCGGCACCTCACCAAGCAAGTAGATCTGAGCGGCCTCCCACTCGTCTATGTCGGTGTCGAAGGGGATCGGATCACCCCCCACTCTGATGCTGGTGAGCATCGAGAAGTCATAGGGAGTCATCGTCATGTCTCCTGTAGCAGAGAAGTGGAAGGAGTCGGTGGTGTCCCAGCACCTCTCCGCTAGAGCGGCAAGGAGAGGACTGCTTGCAGTGAGGTGCGAGAGTCCCCTGCAGAATGCGCCGAAGCCGGCCTGATCCACAATGTGGTGAACCGCATCAAGTAGCTTCGTGTACCAATCTCGAGCGGCAATGTTCCCATACCCCCGGATGGCATGGGAATCTCCTTGTATTCGAAAACAAAACAGTCGCGAAGCAATATAAAATGTACAGTTTTGAAGAACAATCAAAATTGATGCAAATATAGCGTGTGTGCACGCTTTCAGATTCAAACAAACATTGGGTGTCGGTGTGCTTGCAGTAAACTATAACGTGCGATGTTTCAGCGTGTTTGGGTGGTTCAGTACAGATATAGTGTGTGTGCACGTTTTCAGATTCAAACAAACATCGGGTGCCAGTGTGATTGCAGTAAACTACAGTGTGTGCTGTGTCAGTGTGTTTGAGTGGTTCAGGGCCAGTGCAGTGTGTGTGTACATGCCAGATTCAAATAGATATCAGTTGCCAGTCTGTTCAAAGTCAACTACAGTATACAGTGTATAGGTGTATCTAGGCTAAGCAGTTAAAGAACATAATTAGCTACGGCAATTAAGTGTTCTACATCGCGGAAAATAAAACAGAGGGAAGAATATACCTCGGAAGCACCAAAAGACAGACGAGTCGTCGGCTCGCGCAAGAGAAGCTCTGGAGGCAGCGCCCTATCGAAGCTCCTTAACAGACAGAGTCCGTCAGGAGGCAGGATGTGAATCGCCGGCCGGTAGGTCGCCGAGTCGAACAGGCGGACGCTAAAGGGGAGAAGCTTAGCCCCGGGATCCATCTCATGATCCGGGGGAGTCCCGCCCCGTGGAATATCGTCCGCCATGTCAAAGGTGGTGTGAAAATGACCGGGAAAGTGGAAACCGAATGAGAATGCGAAAGGTCAACTAAAAAGTCAACCCCGAGAGGGCGAAAAATGGCCGGAAAAGGTAGGAAATGAAATAGGCAAGGAAATCAAGAGAAACTCGAGGGGAACAAACCCTAAAAGGTGGAAATAGCAAAAGAAACACCAAAACGAAGAAATGTTCGGTTCAAAATGTTCGAAACGCAAAGAATTTCGCGAATCGAACGATGAAATGAGTGCAAAACGCAAGAAAATGGAGGACCAAAGGGAAGAAAATATCCTAGAGAGAGAGGGTGAAATTTCGGCCAAGGAAAATGAAAAGAATAGGGTTTGAAACCCTATTTTAAAAGACCCAAGGTGAAAGGACAAAACTGCCCCGATTAAGCAAGATTTGGCCGGTCGGCTACATTTTCGGCTGGTCGGCCAAATATTTGGCCGGTGAGGTGTTCTAATGGCTCGTGGATGGCCGGTGACCTCCCCTCATGGCTGGTGAGCCTCCTACAACTTTGTTTGGGTCAGATGTGTAGTTTGGGGCCTTCATTTCTCAAGACAGTGCAAGAAATGGCATTTCCGAAGCTCAACCGGCATCCGTTTTGACCTCGGACCGTGTCTTCTGTGCGTGGCACTCGAATATGTGCAAGGCATATCCATTTTGTATCCTTTTGTCTCTTACAAGATTCGAAAGTTGCCCCACATGTGTTGCGTTACAACACTTTGTCGTGAACACGCGCTGATTGTGCGTCATTTCATTCGAATTATCGCGCGCGCACCTCGCATTGTCATGCGCATTTCATATTCGCATTGTTATGCATTTTCACCATGGCCTGGCGAGACCTTAAATAGGCACGGTCTAGGGGACCTTAAATCCTCGAAAGGTGCAAGACCTTTGGTGCATTAATGTGCACATTTCATTTGCATTATCATGCATTTCAAAAGCCGTACGTTGTCGCGCACAGTCCATTTGCATTATCATGCATTGCAAGCAACTTGCGTTGTCCCGCATTCTATGCAACATGCATTTCAAAAACACAAACAAAAAAAAAAAAAAAAAAAAAAAAAAAAAAAACCAACAACAACAACAACAAACATGCATATGTCATGCATACATCGTAAACATGCATATGTCATGCATACATTGTAAATATTTCATATGTCATGTATCCACTATATATGCCATTCCATTGCATATTGTACATATTGCATTGTAGCTTGCATGCATTCATTGCATCACCTCCATCTATGGCTTGCACGTTTCCACGTTGAGCTTGGTCGGGTATGTGCCCATACTTTTCACGTTAAAGCACAGTTTTGCATGTGTACGCGCCTATTCCATGTTGAACTTGGTTTGAGGGTGGCGACACCTGTTCTGTGTTAGACGCGGTTCGTTTGTGTACATGCCTTTCCTAGGCAAGATTTGGTTTGGCCCGCAGGCCTTATCCATTGTATCCTATCCATTTCATTGCATATTGTAAATATTGCATTGTAGCTTGCATGCACTCACTGCATCACTTCCATTTATCGCTTGCGCCTTTCCATGTTGAGCTTGGTCTGGTATGTGCCCATACTTTTCATGTTGAAACACGGTTATGAGATTTGGTGTACGCCGCCTATTCCACGCTGGTATGTTGGTTTGAGATTGACGGCACCATTTTCCATGTTAGATGTGGTTTGTTTGTGTCCATGCCTTTCCTAGGCAAGATTTGGATTGGCTACATGCCATATCCATTGTATATATTACATTGTAGTGTAATTTTTGCATCCAGCATTAGGATCGTTGTTCTTTCTTTAGCGGGTCGTTTCCCCACTTATGTCATTCCACCCAATTACTTGTTCTTGTATCCGTCTACATCACTCATAGTTTTGCATGTGTACGCGCCTATTCCACGCTGGTATGTTGGTTTAAGGGTTGCAGCACCTGTTCTATGGTAGACGGACTTGTTACCTCCATCAATCTATTTGACATTTGTCTGGTTTTGAACCGCTCCTGATTGGATCATGACTCAATTGCATTGCATTTTCTTTTGCATTGTTATACATAGTTTTGTATATATTGCATATCATTTTGCATGTTATGCATGTGGCTGACGATATCGTACCTGTTAAGTTGCTTTCTTTTTCAGGCACGATATTGTATGTACGGTTCATTTGAGGCTGGTGTAACCAGATGAACCAGACAGGTATCGAATTCTCCGAGTGAGACGTATCGAGAATTGCATAATTCTCTTACATCCTTTCTGCATTGTAGTGTAGTTGGATTTGTGTTTGCTTGCTTAAAACTGTCGCATGTTATGCTTCGTTACAGCTTTCTTTGCATGATCATAAGTTATGCTCGGCTTCGTGCATTGTCTTGCATTTTGCCTCTGCCTTCGGGCGCATATCTTTATCGGTAGCTTGTATGCTTTGTCTAAGTCTTCGGCCTTGTCAAAAGTGGGTTGTCTCTAGGCTTTGACAATCACTCCCATCATTGTTATGACTTTCAAGTTCTGTCAAAGAGGGAAAACTGTAGACACCCCATTTTTGGCCGTCCTCAAGACTTGGACGTCACCGCTTGAACACCTGGTGATCATCCTTGTCTGTGTTTGTCTTGTGTTCCCGGAGGCCTCGGCTACGCGCCTTGCCTCAAGATCTCTCGACTTGACTATTTTGTGTCTGATTTTGCACCAAACACTTGTGTTTTGCCTTGGAGGGGGCTGAGAATGGCTTGTGGGCCATCCCCACACATCACCGGCCATGGCTTGAGGCCATCGGCTGTGTTTTGTTGCCACCGGCCAAATGTATGGCCGGCCGACACCATAGATGGTCGACCGGCCATATTTTTTGGTTAAATTGCATTTTTGGCCGGCCGACCACTGTGCATCTGCTTTTGCAGATATTTTATGCTAACTGGCATACACTTTGTTCCCCTCCATACACATGTATGGAGGGATCTCCCTCTTGGCTAACTTGTCTTGTAAGCTTGCAAGATTGAACCTTCTATAAGAGGAGGCCTCTTCTCCCTCTTTTAGGTGCGACAAGATTTTCAGAGAGAGCTCTGGTTTTAGGGTTTGAGTTGTGTATCTATCCTATATCTATATATATCTCTCTCTCTCTTGTATTTGTGTGTGTTTAGCCTTAGTATTGCACACAAACACCCACCATCACACCTTACCTTGATTGCTGAGGGGCCAAAGGTCTTTTCTTGAAGTTTTTAGATTGGTTTGGAGCCAAAGAAGCAGCTGGAGTGCTGTTCTTGAAAGAGGTCTTCAAGGGTAAGGACTTTACCTTTAAATACCCCATTTTTTCATAGCTTTTTTACCTATCTTGCAACTGTTTTTAGGCTTTGCATATAACATATAAAAGTTCTATTTTTTGAGTCCTTTAAATAGTTGTTTAAGAGTGTTTAGAGCTTTGAGGTTGTTTGACCCCTCTTGAGGCTTGTGTGGCCTTTGTTTTTGTGCTATTTTGGTGAGCTCCGGGACCATTGTGTTTGGGCCTCCTCACCACTAAAATCTTGAGGGATTTCAGTGGTGAGGATGGTGCCTTGAGGTCCCAAGAAGGAGAGGGCCACCCCCCTCCTTGTTATCCTTGAAAAGGGCTATTTTTGCCTCTTGAGGGAGCATCTAATTTAGGTTCATGTCGGCCATGCCTTAACTGATTTTTATGCTTTTTATGTCATAATATAGCTCTGTTTTTTACTTGGTTTAGGTACACCATGCTTGCTTAGCATACATGCCTTGTAATGCCATGTTTAGGTCTTAACATGGTTTAGGTTTTGATCCTTGTTCTAGCATGATTTTGGCCAAGCTTTGTGAAGCTTTTGTGTTTGTTTTAGCATGCTTATGTTTTGTTTTTGGTTGTTTTGGTCGACCATAGCATGCTTAGTATAGCCACCTTGCATTTTGGCTTGTTAGCCTTAGGTGTGTGAGTGTGTAGCATGCATTACTTGCATTATTTCAGTGGTTTGGGACCACTTACCATGTTATTTCAGTCCTTATAACATGCTTGCATACTTGCATTTGATACTCCTTTGTTGCTTTAAAAGGTTGTTGCCTTATGCTCCATGAATGTGCTTTTTTGTATGCTTCCATGTTTAAGCCACCTAGATGCCATCTAGGTGTTCCCTTAGCATTGCCTAGGTCTGCCTTGAACCTGTTTTAAGTCCTCTTGGCCTTGTGAGGCTTGGTTGACTTAGCCATGGTTTAAGTCTCCGTGGCTTGCCTCAAGTACTTGGACCAATTGCATGTCATGTCTGCCTTGTTTAAATTGGTTTGGCACCATCATTAACATGATTTTCAGAGTTTACATTGCATGCTAATTGTCCATGTTTAGGCTCTTTTAAGTGTGCTTAAAGGTTGCTTGTTTGATGCTTAAGTGTTGGCCCATCAACATGTACATGTGTGTGTGTGTGTGTGTGTGTAGGCCCTCATTTCCATAGCATTGGCCACTGTTTTAGGCTTGTTCGAGGGCTGCCTAAATTAGTTTAAGTCCACCCCTTTGCATGTTGTTGCATGCTCACCTTGTGTGTTGTTGCATACTTGTTTGTTGTTGCATGATTGAATGAAGTCACATGCTTGCTTGCATGCTTGAACATCCACATTGTGTCTTGCATACTTGTAGGTTGCATTGCTTCATGCCTTACATGCTTCTTTACTTAGGTTGTGTGCCTAACCTACATTGCGCATTGCATTGCCATGCTGCATACTAGCCTCCATACCTAGGATGCATTGCATTGGCATGCATGCTTCAACTCTTGAGTTGAGTATGATAGAGGTTGAGCCCCCTTTGCTTGATTATGTGCATTACATTCCATATCGAAGTGCATACTTGGTTTTTTGGGCCATCATGCATGGAAATGCGCGATTGGTGGTCCGAGAATCGAGAACCATATCCCTTTGAGTCATGTATATGATAAGGGGTGTGATTGGTGCGTACATTTCTTGAAATGCATTGCCATGCTATGTTTTGCCCTCTACTGTTGTCAAAAATAGATTCTGCAAGAAGATTTGGCCGGCTGGCTATCTGCAGTGCCGACTGGCCATCCATAAGTGGCCGATGGATTAATTTGTGGTTGGTGACCATTCTCCATGGCCGGTGACCAATTCCCTCAGTCGGTGGTGTTCCACAGCATTCAGAGAAGTAACCCTGAGATTTGTGTAGTCTTCAGAGAAGGATAACAGTCAAAGCAGAGGCAACTTGTGCATGGCAGTGGCTTTCTGAGTGGAGCCGAGCGCGTATTGCATTGGGCCCTGTTCTCGAGGCTGTTTACTACTTTCATTAGATTAGTTAATTTGTTAATTAATTAATTGGTCTGTAATATTTAATTAGCTTGTAGGTTAATTAAGTTGTATTATTCTTTCAGTCCCTCCAAGCGAGGGAAAATTTGTAATAAGTGTGGGTGCGTGTGTGCAAGTCTTCCAACCCTCACTTCTTTCTCCCTTTTACTTACCTACTTTTGATGGTTAGTATTAGGACATGTTTACTTTAGCATACCTTATGCTATACATGCGTGCATCACTCATTAGCATTGCATGCACCGGGCTCGGCGCACCATGCTAACTGTATAAAGTATTTCAAATCTAACTTGAATACATGCTATCTATGCATTTTCACATGTCATCCTTAGATTAGCCGAGCCTATTCTAGATTGCATTCTGTATGCGTTTCATTAGCCACTTAACATGGACTTGGATCATGCATTGATTGCTAACATGTTCTTTTCTTGGCTCGGAGTACATTGTAAGTATTTTATGCTTTAGCATCTCGCATGAGTGTGAATGTTAACATGACAGCATGCTTACCATGTGGCTAGCTGCTTATGTGATATAAACTACCTAAAAGCCTGTAGGTGAAGGTCAGATTGTTTGAGTTGGAACAACTCATTGAAATCCGTGTTTTAGCCTACTTGCGAGTAGCAAATTTCAGACATTTTCTAAACAAACGGATATGCAATGCTTCGTTCCAAATTAGGCGATCTAGTCTATACTTTTGTGTTATGCGCATCACATTGTAATTCTAGCTAATTAACTGGAATAAGAATACATAACGTTTTCAAAATCGGATATCATGGTTAGTTGAGGCCGATCTTCGGATCAGGCGAGAGGGGGTGCTCATAGCTGACCTTCCCCAAATGTACCCAAGTTCCCGAGCCGATGCAACTTTGGTGATGACGGACACGTGGCCTTTGGCACCGAGTCAGGGTTTCCTAAATTCTCCCATTAAAAAAATATTTAGGTGGCGACTCTGTATCTGGCAAAGCAGTCCATGTTTGACACTTCTTTCTAAAAAATCTGTTTCTCAAAATGATTTGCCGGATTTGGACTCTTTGGTTCAGATTAAGAACCGTGACAAAACGAGTCCGAACTGTGGTAGCATAAGTCCCTCGGGGCGTGTCCACAAATAGCCACTCCCTTCCCATGGGGGTATTTCAACATTTGATGCAGGGTGGAAGAGACCGCCTTCACCTGGTGCAGCCACGACCGCCCTAAGAGTAAGTTGAAGGTTACGGGAACGTCCAAGATATGAAAGTGAATCTCCTACTATCCTGGACCAACCTGAGTTTGTCGTAGGCCCTTATCACCTAGGCAGTTGGCACAAAGTTCGTGGGCTTCAACCTGATTGCATATGCCATCCTCGACGGGCAAACGTTAATGGTAGATCCCGTGTCGACAAGAACCACCGGTATCCATTTGTTTCTACACTCCATAGAGATGTAGAGTGGTTTGTTATGATTTGCGCCCTCAGGCGGCAGTTCCTTGTCAGAAAAGGTCAACGTCGGGGAAGCTCCTCCCAGAAAAACCAATCCTACCAGCTACTCAGGTGTGGTATCTATTGAAAGTTTAGCCTTGTCCATTGCAGAAAGGACAGCCTGTCTATGAATTCTTGAAGCCATAAGCAGTCCCCAGATAGAGATGTCTGCTTGTATTTTCTTCAGCTGTTTCAGTACAGCCTCTTCTTCGAGTAGCTTTTCTTTCTGCTTCTCTGCCTCCTTGTCCTTTCCGGATGCCTCTAGTTGGTCTAAGTGCGCGGGCTTGAAATATCGCCTGCTCCTAGTCATGTGGTCTACTTCGCCAATGTACCAGGTATCATCCGGCTGGCTTTGTCCCCAGTCTTCGTTTGTATGGGCAAGGCATAGGTCATCATCTTCCCACCACATGCCATCGACAGCCGACAGTCACCTGTCCGACTCCGTTATAACTATTCCTGTGCCCACAGCACCTTCCATTCATGTGCTCGCAGCACGTTCTGTTCTTGTGCACACAGTGTGTGCTGCCCCTGCAGGGGCTTTAGCCTTTCTGGCCCTCTCAGAATCTTCGATCCTTTCCTGCTCAAACTGCTTCAGTGTAGCCTGTTGTTCAGCATCCTCCGTACCCAAACTGCCCGTATTCTGAGCAAAATTCTTAACACTGGTGCTCTCCAGTGATGCACTCTGTTCTTCGGCCCTTCCGACCACTGTTGACGTCCCGATCCCGGACGGACTCTGTTCTAGCTGAGGTTGTTCAATAACATCTGGCTAGTCGTCAAGCCACCCAGTAGACTCTGTTAATCCATCTAAATCAAACCAATTGGCAGTCACGTCCCCTGAGTCATGTTCGTTAAAGAATTGAAGGTTTGCGATGTCCTCCTCTAGTTCTACCAGGTCATCCAGCCCTTGATTAAGCCCATCTTCCCATACTACACAAATCTCTGCCCCCACTGGCAATTCCACATTCGGCCTAGCTTGGCCTGCTGATGTAATGTAACCTCTCGGGTTGTACATGAAGCTTACAGACCTCTCAGGCTTTGTATTCTCAATCTCATCTGCCCCCGTAGTCGATCCACTTTTATCTTCGGTAGTCACCACCACCATTTGAGGTTGGGTTTGGGAGATGTCCAGCATGTACAAGTCAGTGCTGTTAGGAATGAACACCTCCGACTTGGGTAGGTGAGAAGGGGTGGTATATATGCTAGGGTTGTATGACACAACCCCAGTTTGGATTAGATTGATGCGTTTGGGAGGTGGAGCTTGGTTATGTGGTGGGAGAGGGTTGGTTGTGACATTCGGTTTCTCCGGAGGCACGATCACCCTATTGTCAATGAGATCCTGAATCTCATGACGCAATCGAAAGCAAAGGTCGGTTTCATGACCATGTTGCCGGTGTAAGGCGCAATACTTGGTTGGGTTATGGGAATCGGGAAGTCTATCTGGTAGTGGCCGCGGCTCTAGAGGTTTCAAGTGCCCTTTCTTGATCAAAACCCCCAAAGCCTTGGACCAAGGCATGCATAGTGGGGTGAAAGTTCTTTGGCCTCGGGGTGGGAATTTGGTTGTTTGCGAGCTTCTTCCGAACACACCGGTGAATGGTGTAGCTGAAAGGGTTCTAGGAGGGGTGGTGGTGGCTATTCCCACATCTGTAGATTTGACAGTTGCAGCACTGCTTGTACCGGCATTCGTGCTGCGGTTGAATGCCCTCTTGGGTTGTTCTCTCTCATGATCAATGAGCCCCTGTTTCATAGTATCTTCGATCTGCACCCTTATCTCATGTAGATCTGCAAAGGTGGGGAGGGGGAGAACGATCATTTTCTGAATAAGCTTGGGTTGGAGGTTGCGCACAACCATCTGAATTCGATCTTTGTCAACAGCCCTGATGGTCATCATCGTGGCATTGGCCCTCCATCGGGTCACAAAATCGGAGAAGCTCTCCTTCAGCTCTTGCCTAGTTGTCTGAGGTCACGAGTTGTGACCTCGATCTGTGTATTGTAGAAGTATTGGGCTGCAAAGGCCTCAACCATCTCCTCTCAGTTCCTTTTAACAGAGTTTTCTAGTTTTGCATACCAAATAGCCGCTACACCCGACAGGGTCCGGCCAAACAGAGAAAGCTTCTGCAATCTGGAAAGGCCCATCGTCCTTAGTATGTTCGAGAATAGCCGCAAATGCACCATAGGGTCCCCAAACCCGTTGAAACGGTCTATGTACGACATTTTAAACCAATCTGGCAGAGTCACGGCCGAGTTGGTGTACCCATCCTCGATATCCGAAATGGACTTCACGCCCTGGGACTTCTTGAACAGCTTTTCAAGCTTGGTCACTTTTAATGCTGTGGGGTCCACCTCAAACTCAAAGGGAGCATCCGGTAGATTGGTCTGCGCTTTGGATAGCTGGGGTAGGATTGGGGGTGGAGCCGGTCTCGTTGGATCGTCCGTACTATCCTGGACGTTAGCGGTCTCCCCGAGTATTGGAACTCTTGGTGGGAGAGGAACCTGGTGCGAAGTGGATGCTCCGGCTTATTGTGGTGGTTGTTGTTGCTGGAGTCTAGCAATCAACTCCGCTTGTTGGGCCATAACCTCAGCCTGGTGTGTGGCAAATTCTACTTGACGGGCAGCGTCCTGCTGCATGGCTTATATACTCTCCTGAAACTAATGCATCATATTGTAGACACCCCATTTTTGACTGTCCTCAAGACTTGGACGTCACCGTTTGAACACTCGGTGATTATCCATGTTTGTGTTTGTTTGGAGTTCTCGGAGTTCTCGGCTACGCGCCTTGTCTCAGGATCTCCGAACTCGACTGTTTTGTGTCTGGTTTTGCACCAAACACTTGTGTTTTCCCTTGGAAGGGCAGGGAATGCCTTTTGAGGCATCCCCACACACCACTGGCACTAGCTAGAGGCCATCGGCTGGTTTTTGTTGCCACCGGCAATATATATTAATGGTAGGGTTAGAACTCATATACATTCTATCTCTATCTACTCCTCTTTTGAGTGTTCTAGGTGCATTTGTTCATAGTATTGCATACAAACACCTACCATTACACCTTTCCTTGGCTATTGAGGTTCTAAGGGATTATTTTTCAGAGTTTTGGGGCTGATTTAAGCTCAAGGAGGCAGCTGGTCCTCCCTTTGTGAAGAAGGTCAACAAGGGTAAGAAACTAGTCCTTTTTACCCCATTTTTGCATCCTATTTCTACCTATCTTAGAGCTATTTTTGTGTTTAGTGTATAACATAAAAAAGTTCTGTTTTTAGGCCCTCTTGATTGTTTTTTAAGAGTGTTTTGTGGTTTGGGTGTGTTTGACCACACTTAGGCCTTGAAAGGCCCCATTTTGTGCTATTTTGTGCAAGTTTCGAGACTTTGGTGTTTGGGCCTCTTCACCACTGAAATCTTGAGGGATTGCAGTGGTGGGGATGGTTCCTTGAAGTCTCCAAAAGGGGAGGGCCACCCCCTCTCCTTGTTGTCCTTGAAAGGAACCATTTTTGGTCTCTTAAGGAAGTCTTTGTTCAAGTGTGTGTTGAGCATGCCATGGCTGTATTTTACGCTTATATTGCCATTTTATAACTTTGTATTAAGTTGGTTTTGGTACTCCATGCATGTTTAGTATAGTTGCCATGTAATGCCTCCTTGATCCCTTAACATGCCTTAGGTTGTTAGCCTTTGTTCGAGCATGTTTTAGGCTTAGCCTCGCGAATGTTTTGTGCCTATTTTTCCATGCTTTAGGTCTGTCCATAGTTGTTTGGATTGATTTTGGCATGTTTAGTATAGCTCCTTTGCATTTGTGGCTTGTCGGGCTTGTATGCCTCAAGTATGTGAATGTGTAGCATGTGTTGATTGCACCATTTTGGTGGTTTGGAACCATCCAACATGTAATTTCAGTCCCTTTGGCATGCTCATATGCTTGCCTTAGTTGCCTCTTTGTTGCTTTGAGAGCATGTGTTGTATGCTCTATGTTTTGACCATTGTGCATGCCTTTGAATTTGAGCCACTTAGATGCCATCTAAGTGGTCCTTTGGCCTTGTTTTAACATGCTAAAAATCTGTTTTGAGTTGTTTAATGCATGCCATGTTTGTTGTGCTAAATGTGCTTCAAAGCTTCATTACCTTGCTTCAAGTATTTGGGCCATTTGCATGCTAATGTTAACTTCATTTGAGTTGGTTTGGCACCACATTCTAGCATGATTTTCAGAGTTAATGTTGCATGCAAATTATCCATGATAGCCTCTTTTAAATGTGTTTTAAAGTTGCTAGTTTAATGCTTAAAGTTTGGACCATCATGTGTGCACATGTGCGTGTGTGTTTAGCCTCCATTTTTGAGCACTTTGGCCACTGATTTTAGGCCTAATTGGAGTTGCCTAAGTCATGTTTAAGTCCACCCCTTTGCTTGGTTTGCATGCTTGCCTTGTATGTGTGTTTGCATACTAGCATTCTTGTTTGCATCCCATGTTGCATACTAGTTGACATGCTTAGGATTGCACACATAGACATGCATGCCTTGTCCCTTGATTTGGTGATGGGAATTGGGCTCCTTTATTTGTTTGATTTGCATTTCATTTGAAATTAAAGTGCACACTTGATTCTTTGGGCCATCATGCATGGAAATGCGTGATTGGTGGTCCGAGAATCGAGGCACATCCTCCTTTGAGTCACAAACATGATAAGGAATGTGTTTGGTGCATACATTGCTTGAATTGAGTTGCCATGCAAGTTTTGCCCTCTGCTGCTGTGAGTTGCAGGTTCTGCAGGAACTTATTGCCGGCCGACAGTATTTAGTGCCAACCGGCAAAAAGTTATCAGCCGATGGATTCATTTTGTGCCGATGGCCACATCCTTGTGCCGGTGGTCATCCTACTTAGCCAGTGGGATCCCCCAGTATCCTGAGAGGCATTTCTGAGACTTTGGCAGTTTTCAGAGGAGCAAAGCAGGGAAAACAGAGGCAGACTATGCATGGCAGCTCGATTCCGAGCAAATCCCGAGCATGCGCCGCATCTGACCCTCTTCCCGAGGGCTTTACTGTTTTAATTAGATTAATTAATTTGTTAAGTTAATTGATCTATAATATTTAATTAGCTTGCGTAGTTAATTAATTTGTATAATCTTTTGGTCCCTCTAGGTGAGGGCAACTCTGTAATAAGTGTGTGTGAGTGGTGTGTATGTCTTCTAACCCCCACTTCTTTCTTCCCTTTTATTTACCTGCTTACAATGGTAGATTAGGGCACATTTATCTTAGCATACCTTATGCTATGCATGCGTGCATACATACATTTGTCTTACATGCACCGGGCTCGGTACATCATACAAACTGCATTGTATCTTCAAATCTAACTTGAATACGTGCACCGAATGATTGCATTTGACATGCCATTTTAGGGTTAGCCGAGCCTATCCTAATCACATTCTGTATGTGATGCATTAGTCACTTAACATGAACTAGGACATGCATGTTTGCTAACTGGTTTATTGTTTTGGCACGGAGTACAATGTAAGTATTTATGCTTTAGCATATCGCATGCGTGTGAATATTAACATGACAGTAGGCTTACCATGTGGCTAAATGCTTATATGAGATAAACTGTTTGAATACCTGTGGGTGGAGGTTGGATTGCTTGAGTTGGAAAAACTCGTTGAAATCCATGTTTTAGCCTACTTGCGAGTAGCAAATTCCGAAACACTTTCAAAATGAACGGATATGCAATGCCTATTTCCAAATTAGGCAATCTAGTCTATACTTGTTTGCTGTGCGCATAACATAGTAATTCTAGGCTAATAATTGGAATCAGAACACGTAATGTTTTCAAAATCGGATATCACGGTTAGTAGAGGCCGGTCTTCGGACCGGGCGAAAGGGGGTGCTCATAGCTGACCTTCCCCGATCGTACCTAAGCTCCCGAGCCAAGATAACTTTGGTGATGACGGACACGTGGCCTTCGGCACCGAGTCACGGTTTCCTAAATTTCCCATTTTCAAAAATATTTAGGTGGAGACTCTGTATCTAGTAAAGCAGTCCATGTTTGGCACTTCTTTTCAAAATCTGTTTTCTCAAACGATTTGCCGGATTTGGACTCTTTGGTTCAGATGTAGAACCGTGACAAATTGAGTCCGAACTGTAACCAGTGAGTTCCCATGCGGGCGCCGTTATAGTTTCTGGCGACTCTGCTGGGGATTTTAGAGAGCTTGACTCGAACTCGTGATATCCTGTTTTGATTTCATTTATGTGTCTCTTTGCATTGCGTGTGCATTGGTGCGCCTAGGACACCGTGTTGGCCATCTGCTATTCCTGAGCGGTTTGCTGGAGGCTTGTCTTGTCAAGGCATGACCATAAGGCTGACCGGTTGCGGGCTCTGCCAGTATGGGAACACAAACCCTGGTTTTACAGGGGCACCCTTTTTTTTGACCATTCGACCTAGTGCATATTCGGATCCATAGTGACCATTCCAAACTAGGACAGGTTGCTTACCCAATATAGGTTGTTTGAAGCCACTGTGTACGTAGTGAAACCCTAGCTCCTGACAAAATAGGACAGGGAAACCCTCCCCCAACATAGGGGTGTATTGGCTCTCATTTACCTGCTATATGCTTTTAGAGTGTATCTCTGCAGGGAATGCATATTTCAGTTTGCAGAGTTTGAGCATCAGGCCTGAGGGCACTAGTATCAGTGTTGTTGAGAATCAGTTATGTCTACGGGTATCAGTTCAGTTTTGTACAGTGATTCTGGGGAACAGTGATCAAGTAATGCAGCTTGTTCGGCTACACCGTGTTTGATCTATTTGAAATCTTGCTTGTTTTCCGTTTGATTCAGAGATTGAAGGTCGATCCGAAGCGACTAGTGTCTTCTCCTTGCTGAGATAGGACTGAGCATGACGCAGAATTCAGAAGAGATCGTGGTCATGACGGCCGTGTTGAGTCAAGGAATCGCCCCGCAAGGTGAGGCTAATGTTGATATGCCGCATCCGCCCAGGTCGCCCGCTGCACACCTAATTTGGACCCCTCAACTATATCAGGCTCGCGAGCCTACTACATTTGAACTAATGGGGATGATAGGTGATCTTCAAAGATTCGTGGCGGATCTCGCCTATGCGATGTCTGTTTCGCCACCAGCCGCACCATATGCCGGAGGCTTTATACCCCAGGAACCCCCACTATTGGGACGAATTGTAATTGAACTCAGCCAACCGGAGATGACCTCCAGCTATGGCAACGACGCATCAAACCAAACTCTAGATCAGGCTGAGGCCAGAGACAAAGGCAAGACGAAGACAGATGCCGACCCTATCGAACAACTGCTGTGGGCAGTAGAGGCTTTGAAAGCCGGGGGAATGAACAAGCGACAGATATTCGCAGTTATGTCAAAAGCTGTGGAGGATGCTTTCCCCACTCCGCCTGAGGGCAATTCCAGTCAATCAGAGAACCGGGATAGGCCCCGTCATGCCAAAAGAGTTCTTCCCGCTCCCAACCTCGCATCCGGAAAGGATCAGAAATCCAAGGCTGCACCCGCCGATCCGTTCGCTAGTGCATCTAGCAAGAGTGCTCAGGCTCCAAAGTACTTACCCCGAGGGCTCAGGGTCTTCCATACTCTCTACATGCCATTGTCCAAGGCACTTCAGATCCTTGCCGAGAGGGGACACCTTAAACCCCTGGAGCCTCGGCCTCTCCCGAAGAATCTCCCTGATACTCATGACCCTGCTCAATACTGTGCGTACCACTAGCAGACAGGCCATGCTACCGACAATTGTTTTCGCCTCTGTCATGAGGTGCAAGATTTGATTGACAACGAGGTTATCCTCCCTCCCACCTCAGCAAAGTTCGTTACCACCCAGTTGTTGGATTTTGAGGACACAAATACCGCGAGTATATAATCAGAAGGTGAACCGCCTGCGGGCAGTGCCTGGCACATTTTTGGATGTGGCGTTTGGCACGCATTTTTGGGCATCTGTTAATGATTAATTTTGTAAATTCTGACTTGGGTGTCGGGTCAGTCTTTTGTTTTGTCTTAAGTCTGTTTCTTTGTATTGAGTCAGTCTTTTTGCTTAACAGGGTCTGTCTTGTTGTAATGAGTCAGTCCCTCTTGTATAGAATGTCAGGTGATTCCGAGGTTGTTGCCTCAAATATCGTTTTGTAATTATCCTGTTGTTTTTCCTTTTGAATCTGTCTCGGTTGAGGAGCCAGTCGCAATTAGAGAATCTGAATGAAACAGCTGTGGCTATCACTTTCCGTATTTGTTGCTGTTTGAGTCAACCGTGCTAGAAGATGTGAATGGAACGACAGTACATTTCGCCTACTCTCTTGTGCCTTAAACATCGTCGTAATGACCTAAGCTTTTCATAAAACCCCTTTTCGAACACTGCGGTAATGAAAACGAAGAGGAAGTAATTCCTTAGGTTTTGTAAAATTTTGATCATTGTGAGCGAAAGAGAGGCATGCTAAGCTTTTAATGAATGAAATCATGCTTGTCGGCGTGAGTACTGAGAAGGATCCTGGTTCGATCCAGACTGGTTCCGCACTATCTTCGGTACGAGCGATTTGTCGCTTTCTTAAAAACTTTCAAAAACAAAATGTCTTGCGCGGTCTTGTGAAGACTTGTGTGGAATCGCTCTTGAGATTGTGCAGCCTAGGATCGCTCTCAGCCTCAAGATTCAACTTATCTGTTCAAACCTGGAGTCCGTTCAAAACATCTAGTGCCATGAAACGCCTGTGTGACCTATTTTGAGGCAGCCCTCGAGCGAGAGGCACGAAAGCCAGATTAAGAAGATCAGAGCCCACCAGGCAAGGCTCATGAAGTGGCCGTGATGGACTTTTATGCAAATCAACACAACAGTCATTCTCCTTGACACAGAAAGGCTTCAATCTCAAAACCATTTGGCATGGGCTTGCTACACTTTTTACCCTTCGAGAGGCTCGCTGGGCCGAAAACCCGGAAGGGCGGCCCAGGCAAAAGTTAGAGCAAAAAAAAAAAAAAAAAGAAAAAAAAAAGAAGCAAAAAAAGAGAAAAGAAAAGAACGAAGAATAGCAAAAGAAAAGAAAGAAAAGAAATGAAAATGCAAAAGAAAAGAAAAAAGAAAGAAAAAGAAAAACATAGCTCGCAAGGTCGAAAACCCGCATTGGGCACCTTGGCAAAAGTTAGAGCCTAAACAGTGAAGGTTAAAATACCCGAGTGTACCTTTACCGGAACTACGTAAGGCTTGATTCCCATGTTTGGGATACGTAGGCAACTTCATCTTGAAGTCCAGCCCCAACGCTTCCATAGCGTCTCAGTCCATGTCATGGTTTTGATTACTTTTGCCTCCTTTGAATCCAAGGTCTCGGTTGCAGCAACCCGGAATTATGTGATTAACTTCCTCTTGAAGTCCAAACCACCAACACCTTCCAGGTGACTGTGTCCATATATTGATTCAAACCGTCTTCGTCTCCTCTGCATCCGAGGATCCGATCGTCGTCAACAAGGACTGGCTTGCAATGTACCGTGGCATCATCCAAACAAGGGGCAACTTTCCGTTGCCATGCAGCGCCATAAGTTGCCCTGAGTTACCGTCGAAACAAGGGGCAACTTTTCATTGCCTTATCCCCTCCTTTAAGCCAGGGGCAATTTTCCATTGCCTCTGATCCGAGGTTGTATATCTCGAGGGTAAGTTCCACGCTCGTTGAGCGTTGACTGTTTGCAAAAATAGTTTTTGAAAATTTTTACTAAAGTTGACTATTTTCTCGAAAACTATTTCATTTTTCAAAATTGGACCATGTTTGGACCCCAAAAGGAGAATTTTCAGTGCCCACAGCCTGACTTGCATGATTTTCAAATCAAAAATCGAATAAGTGTGTTAATCCAACTCCCATTTTGATCAAAACTGTTTTAGGAAGAAAACAAAAAAAATGGTCAAAGTGACAAACTAGGGGCACAATTGAGTCAAGCCTTCTGTCTTCCCCCCCCTCCCCGGTCAACATACTTGCCAGAAAGGCACTCTATCCACTGGGAGAAATAGCCGCGAGCTAACAGTGCTGGGTGTGAACCTGCGACTTCCTATTCATCCATTAACCACCCTGGGAAGGGATAAAGAAATGAAAGAATGAAGAATAGAGAGGTGTAAGCAGAGAGAGAAGTGAGAAAAGGGTTTTGAGAGAAAAACCGAGCCTGAGGGCCGAGCGATGTCAGTATCACAAATCAGAAAGGGTGGGAATAATACCCGGAGGAATTGGCTCCTCGAGATTTGAGGTCTTTTTGTAAACATGTCCGTGTGTCGTGTCTTTTGATTTGTCGGTTCAATTTTGGCTTTGAGTCTTTTCCAAGTATGTCTCGTTGTGTTAGGTCGTGTGCCTTTTATTTCTTTGTTTGAGTCCTTCCGCTGTGTTCTATGGTAGGCTCGACACCCCGGTTGAAAACCCTTCCTTATTTCAAAAAAATCGTCTGTGCTCAGAATGCTGTGTCATTTTCTACATTCGTGCAAAGCAAGAGAAGGAGAGGGAAAATTTGGGACATCCGGGTGTGTTTCAACTGCAACCGTGTTAGTTTTGTGATCTGTCTTGTCAGATTGGGTTATTTGTTCAGGGTTTGCTGTGTGCAGAATGAACCGAGTGCTGTGTTATGGGCTGTATGCAGATCAATCCCCAGTAGAGTATGGGTTGTATTGTCCAGGTTGAGCAGTGGTTTGTGTGAGTTGTTTGCTTTTAGTTGGTTGGTTATCCGATTATCATAGTGCAAGTGCTCAATTTTCAGACAACAGATTAATATCATTTACATTTGAGGTGTAATATGATGCAATGCAGTGCAAGGTATGAAATATACACAAATGTAAACACTTTATCAGACAAAAAGTTTGTTTAATTTCATATCATCTTTTCAAGTACATAAGTTTTGGGAAACAAAATCTGCCTGCAGCAGTACAAAAGTACCCTAACTACTAGCAAGAAGGGGAAAATGCAAAAAAGGAAAAGAAAAGAAAAAACAGTAAGAATCTGTATCAAATGTCAAAATGGCTCCGGGGCTGTCAATCTGTCCTGGTCCTTTTCCTGGACGAAGGTCTGGGAGCGTCATCAACAGGGGCACCACCAGGGGCATCGCCGTCTGAGCTCGAGTCCAAGCCATAACCGGCCTCCTCCGTCTCTGTCTCTGCCTCAGACTCGTCATCTAGAACTGGGGCCCGCGAGCTGCTCCCGACATGAGTGCGCCCTCCTCTGGTGCAGGGATACACTCTGCCATCTCGGGTAGAAATGGGAGGTCCAGCTGGAGCGCCACCCACCAGAGGAATCGGGAAGGGAGGGTGAAAAGCAAGAAAGGCGGATGCATCAGAATACTGTGAGCAGTTTATCAGTGCAGAATGCAGTGTATGAGTGCAGTCTATGAGTGTCGTGAGCAGTTTATCAGTACAGAATACAGTGTGTACGTGAATGCCGTGAGCAGTGGATCAATGCGTAATGCGCAGGCGAGTACAAGATATGGGTGCCGCGAAAAGGAATCGCTGCAATGCAGCAGTGTATGAGTACAGTGTATGGGTGCTGTGAGCAGTGAATCAGTGCAGAATACAGTGTGTGAGTACAGTGTATCAGATGCCGTGAGCAGTTTATCAGATGTTGTGTTATGCATCAGATTATGTAAAGCAGTTTGTATATGGTTTGAGGCTGTGGTCAGAAAGAACATACCGGAATGTTGTAGAGGGCCAGGAGGTCGAATGTCCGCTGTAGCATCCCCATCATGGAGGCATTCATCTCCAATGACTGTCGGGTGTACCCAGAAGATGCCTGCGAAAGTATCAGATGCATCAATATTCTGTGGAATATCAAGTAAACTGAAATGAAATGACTGTACAAAAATGCAGTAATACATACCGGAGGCAAGTCGGGGACACCGACAAGCTCGTGATCAGCCGGTGGAGGAGCAAAGGGGATCTGGTAGGTCGCCCCATCCTGCCCTCAGAAAGTCAATGAGGTGGACAGAACAGGCCAATCGGACCCCCGCCCTCGCTGAACTCCACCCCTGCCACGGACTCGAGCCCTCATCGGCGCTCCCCCTCCAACCCCTCCAGCTCCTGCTCCAGCCGCTGGCGCCACAGGTCTCTATCTCTCTGCTCGGTGGCCACCGCTCAGAGGTCGCATGATGAAGGTCTGGACGTACTCCGAGTAATCACCCTCACCTCTGAAGTCGTCTGCCTCCCAGCCAATGGTGTAGTCCGCCATCAGCACAGCAGTGAACCTCTCAGTATCCCGCATGTGCTCAGGAGGGTGCACCGGGACTATCTGCTCCAGTAAACCTAGGGTCTGGCGTAAGAAATGCTCACCCAGGTACCAAGCCCGACAGACCGGGCTGTAGACACCCCATTTTTGACCGTCCTCAAGACTTGGACGTCACCACTTGAACACTCGGTGATCATCCATGTTCGTGTTTGTTTGGAGTTCCCGGAGTTCTCGGCTCGCGCGCCTTGCCTCAGGACCTCCGAACTTGACCATTTTGTGTCCGGTTTTGCACCAAACACCTACGTTTTGCCTTAGAGGGGTAGGAAATGCTTTGTGAGGCATTCCCGTACACCATCGACCGTGGCTAGAGGCCACCGGCTGGCTGTAGTTGCCACCGGCACTATTTTGTGCCGGTCGGCACTCATTTTGGCAAAATGACCATTTTGCCCTGCCGACTGCTTTACAGCTGCTTTATGAGATATTTTTAGACAGCTGTTTAGCTCTTGTTTCCCCTCCATACACGTGTATGGAGGGATGAGCCCCTTTGGTGACTTAGCTTGTAAGCTTTGTTGCCTATAAGGAGAAGCTCTCTTCTCTTGGCTCAAGGGTTAGCAAATTTAGAGAGTTAGAGAGAAAAAGGGAGAGAGAAGCTCTGGTTTTTCTAGGGTTTGAGTTGCATACACCTTCTATCTCTATCCTTCTCTTGTGTGTCTAGGTGTTTTGTGCCGTACTATTGCACACAAACACCAAGTGTTTCACCTTCTCCTTGCAACTGAGGTTCTAAGGGCTGGTTTTTGAAGTTCTTGACAGATTTTGAGCCTAAGGAAGCATCAACTACATCTTTGTCAAAGAGGTCAACAAGGGTGAGACACTAACTCTCTTTTTACCCCATTTTGGTACCTTATTCTTACCTAGTTTAGAACTGTTTTTGTGCTTAGTATATAACACATAAGAGTTCTATTTTTTAAGCCTCTTTATTGTTCATTAAGAGTGTTTTGTGGTTTGAGCAAGTTTGACCACCCTTAGGCCTTGAAAAGGCCACTTTTGTGCTATTTTGTGGGAGATCCGAGACTGTGGTGTTAGGATCTCTTCACCACTGAGATCTTGAGGGATTTCAGTGGTGAAGAGCATGCCTTAGAGTCTCAAGAAGGAGAGGGCTACCCCCTCTCCTTGATGTCCTTGAAAAGGGCAAGTTTTGCTTCCTTATGGAGCTTCATGCTTGAGTGTGTGTTGAGCATGTTTGACTTATTTTTCATGCTTATATTGTCATGTTATAACATGATTTTAAGTTGGTTTTGGTTTCTTATGCATGCTTAGCATAGTTGCCTTGTAATGCCCTTTGATGCCTTAACATGCCTAGGTCGTGTGCCTTAGTTTCTAGCATGTTTTAGGCCTACATTTGTGAAACTTTTATGCTTATATTTCCATGTTCAAGGTATGTGTCATGTTGTTTGAGTCAACCATAGCATGTTTAATATAGCCTCTTTGCATTTGGCTTGTTAGTCTTAAGAGCATGGATATGTAGCATGTCTTGCATGTATTGTTTTTGGTGGTTTGGAACCCCCTAGCATGCTATTTCAGACCTTATGATGTGCTTATATGCTTGCCTTAGTGGCTTCTTTAATGCTTTAAAGGCATGTGTTAAATGCTCCATGTTTTGGTCATGATTGTGTGCCTTTGTGCTTGAGCCTCTTAGATGCCATCTAGGTGCTCCTTAGGCTTTGTTTAAGTCCGCTTGTGACCTGTTTTGAGTCCCCTTGGCCTTGTGAGGCTTGGTGGACTTGACCTTAGTATAAGCCTCCATGGCTTGCTTCAAGTACTTGGACCTATTGTTGCATACTTGGCTTGCTTTGTTGCATGATTCGACATCATGTTTTGTGCGATTTTCGGAGCTTTATATGCATGTCAATTGTCCATGCTCAACTCATTTCAAATGTGCTTGAATGTTGTTTGTTATGCTTAAGTGTTGGCACCTTAACATGTGTATGTGTGCATGTGTGTTTGGCCCCCATAACTTAGCATTTGGTCACTGATTTTGGGCCTTCTTGGAGCTGCCTAGATCATGTCTAAGTCCACCCTCCATGTGGTTTGCATGCTTGCCTTGTGTGCTTACTTAGGTTTGCATTGTATTGCCATATTGCATGCTAGTTGCCATGTCTAGGAGTGCATCACATTGGCATGCATGTTAGGCCTCTTGACCAAGTCATGATAGAGGTTTAACACCCTTGTTTGCTTGTTTGCATTGCATGCATTTGAAATCAAAGTTGCATTTTTGATCCTTGGGCCATCATGCATGGAAATGCGTGATTGGTGGTCCGAGAACCAATGCACACCTTCCTTTGAGTCATCAACATGATAAGGATTGTGTTTAGTGCATACATGCTTTGAATTACATTGCCATGCAAGTTGTTGCCCTCTGCTGCTGTGAGTTGCAGGTTCTGCAGGTATTAAGTGCCGGCCGGCACTATTTAGTGCCGACCGGCAGTAAATTGGCAGCCGATAGCTTCATTCAGTGCCGGTGGCCACATCCTTTAGCCGGTGGTGTTCTACTCCAGCCGGTGATGATCTCCAGTGCCCAAGGAAGTGTTTTTGAGACTTTGGCAGCCTTCAGAGGAGGGTAGCAGGGAAAACAGAGGCACACTTGCATGACAGTGCGATTCCGAGCGAGTCCCGGGCGCGCGACGCGTTTGAGCCCTTTTCCCGAAGCATTTGTTGTTTAATTAGATTAATTATTTATTTAATTAATTTAGTTAATTTGTAATAATTAATTAGCTTGCGTAGTTAATTAGTTATTCGATTTTGTATATTCTTTCGGTCCCTCCGAGCGAGGGCAAATTTGTAATAAGGGTGTGTGAGTGGGTGTATGTCTTCCAATCCCCATTTCTTTCTCCCTTTTATTTACCTGCTTATGTTGGTGGATTAGGGCACATCTAAATTAGCATACCTTATGCAATGCATGCGTGCATTCATGCATTTGTTGACATGCATCGGGCTCGGCACATCATGCAAACTGCATCGTACTTTCAATTCCAAATTGAATACGTGCATCGAATAAAGTGCATTTCACATGCCATCTTTAGGGTTAGCCGAGCCTACTCTAGATTGCATCTATGCCTGTGTTGCATTAGCCACTTAACATGAACTAGGTCATGCATGTTTGCTAACTGGTTTCTTGTTTTGGCACGGAGTACGATGTAAGTATTTTACGCTTTAGCATACCACATGCGTGTGAATGTTGCCATGACAATATGCTTGCCATGCGGCTAAATGCTTATGTGACATTACTGTTTGAATGCCTGTGGGTGGAGGTTGGACTGCCTGAGTTGGAACAACTCGTTGAAATCCGTATTTTAGCCTACTTGCGAGTAGCAAAATCTAACGCGTTTTTCGAGACAAAACGGATATGCAATGTTTATTTCCAAGTTAGGTAATCTAGTCTATACTTTTGTGTTGTGTGCATCACATAGTAATTCTAGGTTAATAATTGGAATAAGAACGCATAAAGTTTTCAAAAATGGATATCACGGTTAGTAGAGGCCGGTCTTCGGACCGGGCGAAAGGGGGTGCTCATAGCTGACCTTCCCCGATCGTACCCAAGCTCCCGAGCCAAGACCACTTTGGTGATGACGGATATGTAGCCTTCGGCACCGAGTCAAGGTTTCCTAAATTTCCCATTTTAAAAAATTTAGGTGGCGACTCTGTAATCTGGCAAAGCAGTCCATGTTTGGCACTACTTTTTCAAAAATCTGTTTTCTCAAAAGATTTGCCGGATTTGGACTCTTTGGTTCAGATTTAGAACCGCGACACAAAATCGAGTCCTTGAACTGTAGCCGAGGTCCCCCGCGGACGTGTTACACGGGCCCTCGAGCAGAATCCGATAACGTGAGGTCTCATCGGCACCGGCAAACCGATCCCGCATCATCGCTGGCAGTGGAGCCCACGGCCACCAGGTGATCTGAAAATGAAATACAGTTTGTTACCTACTGTTATTAAAATATGTAGTGGAAAGGCTTAACCTAAATGAACTGCAAATAAAACATACCTCGGCAGGGGTGATGGTGTCAAAGTAGCGGCGGAAGAAGCTAAATGTCTCTCGCGGCCTCCGGGTGCATCTCCCGTCAAAGCGACGCGAAAAAGGGACAACCAGAGGGGTCTCTGCATCGGGTACAGGAGCGAGCCTAGGAAAGTAGGCGTAAACCCACAACTGCAAGATAAATACCAGTGCATTTATCAGATAAAGCAGAATACAGAATAGAAGCGAAATAGCGAGCGAGGTATGTTGTGCGAGTATTGTGTGTAGAGTGTACGAGCAAAGCGTGTCTGCGGTGATAAAGCGTAGTATGTGTGTGCCGTGTACAAGATACAACAAGTGTAAAAGCGAGACTACGGTGTGCAGCAGAGTACGTAAAATAAAGAAAGCGAAATGAAAGGCGAAAAAAAATGTACCTCCCAAGCACGCCAAGAACCCCGAAACAATCACGCCAGCGGTGGTGAGCTCATATATCCATAAAGGGTGGCCAGAGCGGCGCCACCCCAGTCATAATGTAAAATGTCTCTGACATCCACCAGTGCGCTAAGAAGGCAGAGAGGCACTGTGTTCGCCCGGTCGGCGAAGATGGTCGTCCCAAGCAGGAACATAAGGAAGCCGCGTGCGTATCTCTCCATGGCCTCTGGGGTCATCAGAGCTGCATCAACGAGGAGGGGCTAGACCCGGAACTGCACCTCGAACCAGGAGTACCGGACGAAGCCGGGACGCGCAAGAGGCGGTGCCGCGCCAAGCAAGTAGACCTGAGCCGCGGTCCACTCATCCATATCAATGTCGAAGGGGATCGGATCACCCCCTACCTCGATGCCGGTGAGCATCGAGAAGTCATAAGGGGTCATCGTCATGTCCCCGGTCGCCAACAAATGAAACGAATCGGTGGTGTCCCACCACCTCTCCACCAGAGCGGCGAGGAGAGGTCTGTATGTCGTGAGCCTGGAGAGTCCCCTGCAAAAGGCGCCAAAGCCAGCCTGGTCTACGATGCGGCGAACTGCGTCGGGTAGCTCGGCGTACCACTCGCGAGCAACAGTGATCCCATACCCGCGGATGGTATGGGAGTGTCCCTATTTTCAAACAAATAGTTGCAAAGCAATATAAAATGTACAGTTTTGAAGAAACAGTCAAAATCAGTGCAAATGTGGCATGCGTGCAAGTTTATCAGATTTAAACAGATACCGGGTGCCGGTATGCTTTTAGTGAACTACAACATGTGATGCGTCAACGTGTTTGAGTGGTTCAGTACAAATTTGGCATGTGTGCAAGTTTATCAGATTCAAACAGATACCGGGTGCCGGTGTGCTTATAGTGAACTACAACATATGATGCGTCAGTGTGTTTGTGTGGTCTAGTGCAAATTTGGCATGTGCGCAAGTTTATCAGATTCAAACAGATACCGGGTGCTGGTATGCTTTTTGTCACGCCCCAAACCCGCCCCTAAAAGTTTGGGCATGACCCATTCGAAAACAGACACTAAACCTGTTATACATATCATATGGGGCCTGAACGGAAGCATCCAATAATATAAAATACATAAAATAACATCCATTGAGCTATTCCTAACATGCCAGGATCTCAACATCACACTGAATATTATACAAAAAGTTTACACACATATGCCTCGACTCATTTCTACAAATAGGCGTATAACAAAAATATTAATGAAAAAGGAATTAAATACAATCAACTATCAGCAGACGTCCATAGGGTAAATCAGCACTCAACAAGACTGTACATGATGCACGGCTTCAGGTGGTGCCTGGACACATTAATGTTGACAAGAGGAACACAAGTCTTAAAGGTTAGGATTGATCTCCTGGTTGGTTACCTACAAGAGACAGACAAAATATAGAATGAGCGAACTCAGTGAATAATAGTACACAAATAATGTGATATTTAACTGAATAACCAAATGTATAAGAGATACATATGATTAACTACATGCCGTGATTATTTCCAAAATAGCCATAGTCCAATTTCATATGAGAATGGCTTTAAGCCCGCTTATATCCATAGGCCTCTGATGCTAAAACCATGGGTCGAGAATAACGATAATACGAAACAACGAAATAATGTAAATCACGAATAACAACGCATAAGCGTGGTAACGAAATAACAGATGTATGGATTCAAGAGGTGGCTATTTCGTGGCTCCCACCAAAGTGTAGCACTTCGTTCGTGACAAACTTTGTTCCATACCAGAAATATTCATATCTGAAACATAGTCTTATCAGAAACAGAGTCTTATGCATTTCCAGATTTCAAACCATTTTCGTAATCATTTTCATAATCATTTCCATATTCAGATTTTGCATAAGATTATATGTGGTACACCCATTAGCCATCAGATCAGGTAGGTCCGAAGACCACAACAGGTAGGTCTAAAGACCACAACAGGTAGGTCCGAAGACCACAACAGGTAGGTCTAAAGACCACAACAGGTAGGTCCGAAGACCACAACAGGTAGGTCCAAAGACCACAACAGGTAGGTCCAAAGACCACAACAGGTAGGTCCGAAGACCACAGCCACGGTATTGTTACCCCCGGGCGAGGGCCATAGGCCACGGTATTGTTACCCCCGGGCGAGGGCCATCCGGACTAAGGGTGCCACAAATACTTTTTAGAAACTGGATATTCGTTCGTTCATTTTCAACATATCATAGCCTTTCAAGAATCAGTCATTTCGTTTCATGGTATACTGAAAACATATAACTTAAGTTTACAGAACTTTGATAACTGAATGGTAACATTAATTATCAATAGCAAACAAAACATATGGTACAATGTTTCTCATGATTCTTTGTACACAGACATACTTGTTTTGTAATTAACAGAATCTTAACATTACCAATAACTCAAGGTAAATCGTAACAATTCATAGCACAGTTCTTATACAGAAGTATAGGTAACTCTTAGGATGATATCATAACCTCAAATACGGAATAGGTTCTGAAACATACCAAGGTGCGCAAACTCTTTCAACGTTCACATCAATTCTCACTCAACAAACACATTACTATATTAGTTCACAGAAAGTAGAATGTTGTTAACAATATTCTTAACGGTAAACAAGGTACATTTGTAGTACTATTACTCACAGTGTTTAGATGCTAGGTCCGTCCCTGCAGCTAACCCTACACAATTCAATTCAACAACATTAACACAACCCCACGTAATCAACATAACTCCACATAATTATCATCATCCAATATAATCCAAACTATTTAACATCATTCCACTCAGTGCTACCAAATATAATTTCACATAATTCAAATTAAATTGCTAAGGCTCAATTTACATCATCCACATCATCAACAAACCCTTCCCCCCAATCTCCTTCCTCACTAAGACATGATTCACAAAGCTTCTAACAAGTTCATTCGCAAATTTAAACATAATTTCCAAGTATCCCAAAATTCCAATTAAACTTGTATATACATAATTCAATACGTCAATTTCACTATTCTACATTCAATTTGGGTTAAATCTTTGGTTATCATTCTTAAGAAACTTAGGGTTTCAAGAAAATAATGAGATTTCAAGAAATAATCAAACTTATTAACCCAACACTATTTTCCCATCAATTACACATCTAGGACTCATAAACCATTATTTAAACCCATCAATTAACTCCCAATATCTTCAAACCATAAAACCCCCAATGTTCAAACCCCAAAATTCCCAAAATCTCATAATATCTTCCATATACATAACATAAATGAAAACTTGCACCATTATACAATGAAGACACCTCCAACCTATCTATGGATGTAAATATTAAAGAGTCTTCAACCCTTACCTCAACAATCAAGTAAAGGGGTGAGCTTGAGAAGAAACTTTCACCAATCCAAACTTTAATCGGGTAAAAACATTGATCCTCCTTAGTTCTCCATCCTACATGCCAAAACCATGGTGGATTGTTGGTAAAAATGGGTGAAATCAAAGGTTTTGGGGCTAGGGTTTCGGACTAAGGCAAAGAGGAAGGAAGAGGGAAGAAAAAACATCCAAGAAATGATCCAAAATCCCGATTTTAAAGCTGCTGTCCCGTAATTCCCGCTCGAGCGGACTGATTTCCGCTCGAGCGGACCTGCCCTCAGCACAGATTTCGAAACTTTGAACATGTATAACTCTCCCATCCGGACTCCGTTTTAGGTCGTTCTTGTGTCCAAATTGAAGCCCCGGAAATAAGCTTTCCAATGGTTCAAACCTCACATCCAAATTCAAAGTGTGGAAAAAGAAAAGGGCAAAAGAGTGGCAGATGTTCGTAAAATAACTATCCAAATTAAATTCTTTGATCCAATCTTACTTTACCATCATATTACCACCTCAACCAATACTCCAAAATAAGATAAGAACATTCCAAATACATTAATAAAGGATCAAAAATCAGCCCACGTGCCTCAGAAGTACAACTCAACCTGGAGGCCCGCTCGAGCGTCAACTCCTTCGCTCGAGCGTGCATACCAACAAAACCGTCCGCTCGAGCGTAAACTCCCCCGCTCGAGCGGAGAATCACAACTCCCAGAATCTCAGGCCGTCTGCACAATTGCTGGAAACTCCA
The DNA here is from genome assembly GCA_025200525.1 of Camellia lanceoleosa. Taxonomy (NCBI): domain Eukaryota; kingdom Viridiplantae; phylum Streptophyta; class Magnoliopsida; order Ericales; family Theaceae; genus Camellia; species Camellia lanceoleosa. Next base: position 115,862,904 of record CM045761.1, read on the forward strand.
AAAGTCCGCTCGAGCGTCAACTCTTCCGCTCGAGCGGAGGGAAGAATTCTGGGTCGTCACACTTTTAGTGAACTATAATGTGTGATACGTCAGCGTGTTTGTGTGGCTCGGTGCAAATGTGGCATGCGTGCATATTTTCAGATTCAGACAGGTATCGGGTGTCGGTGTTTGCAGTGAAATACGGTGTGTGCCCTGGTTTGAGTGGTTCAAGGCTAGTGCAGTGTGTGCGCGTGTGAGTCTTAAACAGATAATTAGATGCAAACGTGTTTGTAATCGACTACAATGTCTGATATATCGGCGTATCGAACTAAGCGCTAAAAGCTATGTCGGCTATGACAATTGGCAGTTAAACGTTCTACATCGCAGAAAGTAAAGCAGAGAAAGAAAGTTACCTCAGAAGCGCCGGAGGATAGGTGGGAGACAGGCTCGCGTAGCAGCAGCTCGGGGTCCAACGCCATGTCGAAACTCCTGAACTAGCGCAGTCCATCAGGTGGCAGAACATGGATCGCCGGCCGGTAGGTCGCCGGGTCGAATGGGCGCTCGCTCAACGGGAGGAGCTCCACCTCAGGATCCATCTCGTGATCCGAGGGAGTCCCACCGCGTGGAATGTCATCGGCTATGACAAGAGTGATGAGAAAATGGTCGAAGAATGAAAATCGGGTCGGAATACGAAGAGTCAACCGAAAAGTCAACCCCTGGGAGGGTGGAAAATGGTCGGAAAGGTCGAGATGTGAAAAGGCACGGAAAGGAAGAGGAAATCGAGGGGAACAAGTCCCAAAAAGGTGAAAATAGCAAAAGGAGCGTCGAAATGAAATTTCAATCGGTTGAAAATGTTCGAAACGCGATGAACTTCGCGAATCGAACGACGAAAAAGGCGCGAGAACGCAAAGAAATGAGGAAATAAGGAGAGAAAAAGGCCCTAGAGAGAGAGGGTCTAGTTTTTCGGCGGAGGAGAAGTGAAAGAATAAGGTTTCGAAACCCTATTTTAAAACACCCGAAGCGAAAAGTCGAATCTGCCCCGACTCAGCAACTTTTTGCCGGTCGGCAACATTTTGTGCCGGCCGGCAGAATATTGTGCCGATGGAATTCGTTTTTAGCCGGTGGACAGCCGGTGGCCTCCTAGCCCGGCCGGTGGTGTTCCCACAGCCTTGTTTAGGCAATATGAGTTGTTTTGGGTCTTCATAGCTCGAGAAAGTGCAAGAAAGTGTATCTCCGACGCTCAACCGACCTCCGTTTTGACCTCGGACCACGTCTTCTAGGCGTAGCACTCAAATTCATGCAATGATTGTATCCTTTTGTATCCTTTTGTCTTTTGCAAGATTCAAAAGTTGCCCCGTGTGCGTTGCACGCTTTCATTGCACTATTTCGGTGCATTACATCGCGCCGTCATGCGCCTCACAGTTGCATTGTTATGGACGTACTACACGCGTTGTAACACGCACCCCTTGCATTGTCATGCACATCCCTCATGCATTGTCATGCATTTTATTACAAGCGTTGTTATGCATTGTCATGCACCTCAATACATACGTCGCTTCGCACATCATTCGTGTTGTCGTTGCCTCGCACATCATTTGTGTTGTCGTGCATCTCCTTATCTTGCATTAGCATGCATTTCAAAAAAAAAAACATGCGTTGTCGCGCACTCGAGTTCACTTGCATGGTTTTACATTTCGTGTGGCATGCGTGTCACACTTGTATTGTTTTACATTTCGTGTGGCATGCATGTCACACTTGCATTGTTTTATATTTCGTGTGGCATGCGTGTCACACTTGCATTGTTTTACATTTCGCGTGGCATGCGTGTCACACTTGCATTGTTTTATATTTCGTGTGGCATGCGTGTCACACTTGCATTGTTTTACATTTCACGTGGCATGCGTGTCACACTTGCATTGTTTTACATCTCCTTTAAGGCACGCGTACCTCATTGGCATCATTTTTACATCACGTGTGGCATGTGTGTCACACTTGCATCATTTGCATTGGCACGTGTGCCTCCTCGTTTTCATCGGCACGTGTGCCCCACTCTCATTGGCACGTGTGCCCCGTTTTCATCGGCACGTGTGCCTCCTCACTTGCAACGGCACGTGTGCCTCCCCATTTGCATTGGCACGTGTGCCCCATTCTCATTGGCACGTGTGCCCCATTTTCATGGGCACGTGTGCCCCATTCTCATCGGCACGTGTGCCTCCTCATTTGCATCGGCACGTGTGCCTCCCCATTCTCATTGGCACATGTGCCCCGTTTTCATCGGCACGTGCGCCTCCTCACTTGCATCGGCACGTGTGCCTCCCCATTCGCATCGGCACGTGTGCCCCATTCGCATTGGCACGTGTGCCTCATTTGCATCGGCACGTGTGCCTCCTCATTTGCATTGGCACGTGTGCCTCTTCATTTGCATCGGCAAGTGTGCCTCCCCATTGTCATTGGCACGGGTGCCCCGTTTTCATCGGCATGTGTGCCTCCTCACTTGCATCGGCACGTGTGCCTCCCCATTCGCATTGGCACGTGTGCCCCATTCTCATTGGCACGTGTGGCCCGTTGCCTCCTCACTTGCATCGGCACGTGTGCCTCCCCATTCGCATTGGCACGTGTGCCCCATTCTCATTGGCACGTGTGGCCCGTTCTCATTGGCACGTGTACCCCGTTTTCATCAGCACGTGTGCCTCCTCACTTGTATCGGCACGTGTGCCTCCCCATTCGCATTGGCACGTGTGCCCCATTTTCATCGGCACGTGTGCCTCCCCATTCGCATCGGCACGTGTGCCCCATTCGCATTGGCACGTGTGCCTCATTCGCATTGGCACGTGTGCCTCCTCATTTGCATCGGCACGTGTGCCTCCCCATTCGCATTGGCACGTGTGCCCCATTTTCATCGGCACGTGTGCCTCCTTACTTGCATCGGCACGTGTGCCTCCCCATTCACATCGGCACGTGTGCCTCCTCATTTGCATCGGCACGTGTGCCTCATTTTCATCGGCATGCGTGTCTCATTTTCATTAGCATGCGTGTCACATTTTCATTGGCATGCGTGTCTCATTCCCATTAGCATGTGTGCCCCATCTTCATCGGCACGTGTGCCTCATTCCCATAGGCACGTGTGCCTCCTCATTTCCATTGGCATGCGTGTCACATTTTCATTGGCATGCGTGTCGTCATTTGCATTAGCATGCGTACCCCATTTGCATTGTCTTACATTCCTTTTTATACACATTGCATGCACGTGTGCATTGCTTTACTTATATGTGTTCAAGTTCCTTTATATACACATTGCGTGCACGTGTGCATTGCTTTACTTATATGTGTTCAAGTTCCTTTATATACACATTGCGTGCACGTGTGCATTGCTTTACTTATATGTGTTCAAGTTCCTTTATATACACATTGCGTGCACGTGTGCATTGTTTTACTTATATGTGTTCAAGTTCCTTTATATACACATTGTGTGCACGTGTGCATTGCTTTACTTATATGTGTTCAAGTTCCTTTTAATACACATTGCGTGCACGTGTGCATTGCTTTACTTATATGTGTTCAAGTTCCTTTTTATACACATTGCGTGCACGTGTGCATTGCTTTACTTATATGTGTTCAAGTTCCTTTATATACACATTGCGTGCACGTGTGCATTGCTTTACGTATATGTGTTCAAGTTCCTTTATATACACATTGCGTGCACGTGTGCATTGCTTTACTTATATGTGTTCAAGTTCCTTTTTATACACATTGCGTGCACGTGTGCATTGCTTTACTTATATGTGTTTAAGTTTCTTTTTATACACATTGCATGCACGTGTGCATTGCTTTACTTATATGTGTTCAAGTTCCTTTTTATACACATTGCGTGCACGTGTGCATTGCTTTACTGATATGTGTTCAAGTTCCCTTTTTATACACATTGCGTGCACGTGTGCATTGCTTTACTGATATGTGTTCAAGTTCCTTTTTATACACATTGCGTGCACGTGTGCATTGCTTTACTGGTATGTTTTCAAGTTCCCTTTCTATACACATTGCGTGCATGTGTGCATTGCTTTACTGATATGTGTTCAAGTTCCTTTATATACACATTGCGTGCACGTGTGCATTGCTTTACTTATATGTGTTCAAGTTTATTTTATATATACACATTGCTTGCATGTGTGCATTGCTTTACTCACATGTGTTCAATCCCACTATCTTGCTATACACGTTGCATGCGTTATCACGCACTTTCAATTGCATTGTCATGCACGTTGCTAACAACATTGTACCTGTTAAGTTTGTTTTCTTTTCAGGCACGATATTCTTTGTACGGTTCATATGAGGCCGGTGCAACCGGACGAGCCGCACAGGTATTGTATCCTCCGAGTGAGACGTATTGAGAATTGCATAATTCTCTTATATCCTTTCTGCATTGTAGTGTAGTCTGGTGTATGCTAGCTTATAACTATTGCATGTGTGCTTCGTTACAGCTTTCTTTGCATGATCATAAGTTATGCTCGGCTTCTTGCATTTTCAGTTGCATTTTGCCCCTGCCTTCGGGCGCACACCTTGTTTGTCTTGCATGTTTGTCCAAGTCTTCGGCCTTGTCAAAAATGGGTCGTCTCTGGGCTTTGACATTCACTCCCATCATTGTGATGACTTCCGAGTTCTGTCAAAGAGGGGCAACTGTAGACACCCCATTTTTGTCCGTCCTCAAGACTTGGACATCACTGTTTGAACACTCGGTGATTATCCATGTTTGTGTTTGTTTGGAGTTCCTGGAGTTCTCGGCTACGCGCCTTGTCTCAGGATCTCCGAACTCGACTGTTTTGTGTCTGGTTTTGCACCAAACACTTGTGTTTAGCCTTGGAAGGGCAGGGAATGCCTTTTGAGGCATCCCCACACGCCACCGGCACTAGCTAGAGGCCACCGACTGGTTTTTGTTGCCACCGGCAATATATATTGCCGGTCGGCACTCTTTGTTGCCGGTCGGCAGTCATTTTTGTCAAAATGACATTTTTGGCTAGCCGACTACTGTTCATCTGCTTTTTCAGATATTTTGGGACAGCTGTTTGGCATTTTGTTCCCCTCCATACACGTGTATGGAGGGATGCTCTTCTTGTTAGCTTTCTTGACAAGCTTTACAAGATTGGTTGCCTATAAGAAGAGCCCTCCTCCCTTGGCATTAGGGTTAGACATTTTAGAGAGGAAAACATTGCTAGAAGCTCTGGTTCTAGGGTTAGAACTCATATACATTCTATCTCTATCTACTCCTCTTTTGAGTGTTCTAGGTGCATTTGTTCATAGTATTGCATACAAACACCTACCATTACACCTTTCCTTGGCTATTGAGGTTCTAAGGGATTATTTTTCAGAGTTTTGGGGCTGATTTAAGCTCAAGGAGGCAGCTGGTCCTCCCTTTGTGAAGAAGGTCAACAAGGGTAAGAAACTAGTCCTTTTTACCCCATTTTTGCATCCTATTTCTACCTATCTTAGAGCTATTTTTGTGTTTAGTGTATAACATAAAAAAGTTCTGTTTTTAGGCCCTCTTGATTGTTTGTTAAGAGTGTTTTGTGGTTTGGGTGTGTTTGACCACACTTAGGCCTTGGAAGGCCCCATTTTGTGCTATTTTGTGCAAGTTTTGAGACTTTGGTGTTTGGGCCTCTTCACCACTGAAATCTTGAGGGATTTCAGTGGTGGGGATGGTTCCTTGAAGTCTCCAAAAGGGGAGGGCCACCCCCTCTCCTTGTTGTCCTTGAAAGGGACCATTTTTGGTCTCTTAAGGAAGTCCTTGTTCAAGTGTGTGTTGAGCATGCCATGGCTGTATTTTACGCTTATATTTCCATTTTATAACTTTGTATTAAGTTGGTTTTGGTACTCCATGCATGTTTAGTATAGTTGCCATGTAATGCCTCATTGATCCCTTAACATGCCTTAGGTTGTTAGCCTTTGTTCGAGCATGTTTTAGGCTTAGCCTCGCGAATGTTTTGTGCCTATTTTTCCATGCTTTAGGTCTGTCCATAGTTGTTTGGATCGATTTTGGCATGCTTAGTATAGCTCCTTTGCATTTGTGGCTTGTCGGGCTTGTATGCCTCAAGTATGTGAATGTGTAGCATGTGTTGATTGCACCATTTTGGTGGTTTGGAACCATCCAACATGTAATTTCAGTCCCTTTGGCATGCTCATATGCTTGCCTTAGTTGCCTCTTTGTTGCTTTGAGAGCATGTGTAGCGACCCTAATTTTTCGTAAGTCTTTATTTATTTATTTATTCTTATTATGATTTGATTTTATTATTGGTTTTATTAATGGTGGGGTTACATGAAAATTAAATGGGTTATTCTGTTAATTTAATGTGATATTTAATTAGTTTAATATGATATTTAGTTAATTTAATGTGTTGTTCAATTCATTTAATGTGATAGTTAATTATATATAATTAATTCAAGTATTTATATTTATATATATAAAAAAAAAGGGTGTGTCATGTATTGATGTTATAAAGTATATTTATATATTTTGTAGTTAGTTAATAAAATAAAATATATATATCATATTATTTATATTATATTTATATGGTATTTGTTCTATATAATATAATAGTAGTTTCTATTAGGTTAGAATCAAAACAAAAGAAAAAGAAAAACATAGGCAGCCGCAAACGAGAGCAGCCGCGTGAGAGGAGAGAGAGAGAGAGAGAGAGAGACGGCAGGGGTGAGCATCAGTGGAGTGGAGAAGAGAAAGAAAAAGAAAAAGAAAAGAAAAGTAAAGAAAAAAGAAAGGGTTTTGGGTTTACTTTGGTGGTTCAATTAATCCTCTTGGTCTTGCTTCAATCTTCAAAAATAATTGTGAGTACAAACCCTATTTTCCTTGATTATGTTTGATATTTTCCTTGATTATGTTTGATTCGTTAGTTTATCTATTTATTTATTTATTTATTTTATTAGGTTGATATGATTTGATATTTTCATATGTGGATGTAGAGGATGAATTAACTTAATTATTTCGATTAGTGTCTATGAGATGTTTAGGGTTTTTAGATGAGTGATTAATTTTATTTAATTTGATTAGTGGAACGTGTAAAATTTAGGGTTCTTAGATGATTAATTTATTTTAATTAATTTGACTAGTGGTACGTGCAATGTTTAGAATTCTTAGAGGTTTGATTAATCTTAATTAATTTGATTAGTGATATGTACAAGGTTTAGGGTTCTTAGGTGATTAATTTATTTTAATTAATTTGACTAGTGGTACGTGCAATGTTTACAGTTCTTAGAGGTTTGATTAATTTTAATTAATTTGACTAGTGGTACGTGCAAGGTTTAGGGTTCTTAGATGAGTGATTAATTTTAATTAATTTGATTAGTGGTACGTGTAAGGTTTAAGATTTTTAGATAATTAATTGATCGTAATTATTTTAATTAGTTGGGTATGTAAGGTTTGGGATTTTTTTTAGATGATTGATTAATTTTAATTATGAAGATTAGATGTATATGTAAGGTTTGGGATTTTTAGATGATTGATTAATTTTAATTATGTTGATTAGATGTATAGGTAAGGTTTAAGATTTTTAGATAGTTAATTGATCGTAATTATTTTGATTAGTTGGGTATGTAAGGTTTAGAATTTTTAGATGATTGACTAATTTTTAAATTATTTTGATTAGACGTGTATGTAAGGTTTAGAGTTTTTGGATGACTGTTTGACTTTAATTATTTGAATTAGTTGAGTATGTAAGGTTTAGGGTTTTATTTTGGGTGACTTTATTAATTCTTTGAGTGATTCTTTGATCTTCAAAAATAATTTTAAGTACAAAACTCACTTCCCTTTATTTATGTTTAATTCGTTGTATTTATTTTTATTTGTTTGATATTAGTTTGATTTTGTTTTTACATAAAGATGATAGATTAATTTTAATTATTTTGATTAGTTATGGATATAAGATTTAGGGTTATAGATGATAGATTGATTTTAATTATTTTGACTAGTAGTGTATGTAAAGTTTAGGGTTCTTAGATAAGTGATTGATTTTAATTACTCTGATTAATTGTGTTGGTAAAGTTTAGGGTTTTTAGATGATTAATTAATTTTAATTATTTTTATTAGTTGTGTATGTAAGATTTAGAATTTTTGGATGATTGATTGATTTTAATTATTTTGATTAGTTGTATATGTAAAGTTTAGGATTTTTAGAAGATTGATTGATTTCACTTATTTTAATTAGTTGTGTATGCAAGGTTTATTTATTTTTTTTATGTATTTATTTTATGGATTTAATCACCCTCATAATTATATGAAATTGGAATAAACTTAGAATCCATAGATATTGGTTGGAGGATGGATTGGTTTGTTGTTGGTATTTATTTATTTGATGTTGGTTTGATTTTGTATTTGCATGTAGATGATGGATTGATTTCATTATTTGGTTAGATGTATATGTAATGTTTATGTTTTTTATAAGTATTTATTTTATGATTATAATCACACTCCCGAATATATGAAACTAAAATTAATTAGAACCCATAGATAAATTCCTTGTACTCCACAATGACTCCATGGATTGTTATTTTTTTGAGTGATGGTGAGAAAGAGTATAAAAAAAATGTGAGGATTATGAGAGTTGTTTGATGCCTTATGCCCGGCATGGTTATATTTGTCTCATGATGTCGATGAGATGTTTATATATATTGTTGCCTCGTTCTCATGAGTAGACGAGTGCTTTGATTTGCGCGCGTACGTATATGCTAACCATCCGGGGAGTGTGATTCAAACTCGGGACGATATCCCCGTGCAAATTTGGCTTCGGAGTGGGTTAGGTATACGGGAGGCACATGGGATATATGTGCAGGCCAGAAGGGGAGGGCCGAAGTGGTGGAGTCAAGGTACAAAGAATTAATTATGAACTTGTATGTTAGTTCGAATTGTCTTAATTGAGTCAAGGTACAAAGAAGTAATTATGAACTTATAGGTATAGTTCAAATGATATTGATTGAGTTAAGGAACAAAGAATTTAATTATGAGTTTATTTCTATAGTGTGAATTGTGTTGATATGTTCGTGTTGAAAAATAGTAATCGACCTCAATAAAATATGAAATTTGAGCAGAGGCATGTATACGTGATTTTGGACAACTTTTGTGTTGTAGCTTTTTATTAAAAAGATCGATTAGAATTTATAATCGGATGACCTTGGTTATTGTCGGTTTGATTCATTTTGGTAATGCAGATTTTATAGGCTGTTTTAACACACGAAGCGAGCTCATTTTTATTGGTTTCGCGTAAACTGAAGTAAAACATTATTCTGCACACTTTTTGTGTTTTGAACTTTTTCGGAAAAAAATCATCTTAGGGCAGTTTTGGTTCGTTTTCAGATTCAGATTTTTCGATTGAATTCTGTCTAGATTTTTATATCAAGTTTTTCTCTTAACCTGTTCAGTTTCTGTTAAATTCGTTCACCTTGTCTTATAGGAAATTTGATTCTGTACAACTTTCGTTCTTTGAGTTTTGATCAATTCGAATTATTTAAGTGTGAAACGGTGTAACTTTATATTTGTTTTAATAAGTTACTTATGATTAAATTATACTAACTTTATTTGTTTTGCAGGATGGTGGGTCTTACTAACTTTTTATGCAGGGCTGACCCACCATATTTTTATTTCTATTTTGTCTATTTTATAATCAATTTATATTTCGTTGTGTACGGACAAGAAACTAAATGCCACCGTATCTCGAGAAACTACCCATTCGTCTCGGTGCGGTTGGAACTACTTGTCTTGTCCCATGATATGAATTAAATGTATTTTTGTTTGTGTCTGGTGGACACGTGGGTGTTGATTCTTGTACTCATACCAGTATACCTGTATACTGACCCGTTTTGTCCCTTGGCAACTCGGGTGCGTTTGTTTGGCGGTGAGCTTCCTTCTTGAGATTAGTAGAGGCTTTGGTGGTGACAAGAAATAACTATGATCGTAGGACATGTCGATTGGACTTCTTTCGTTTTCTCATGTTTATGATTGTTAGTAGTTTATGTATTTTTATTTTCTTTTATGACCTTAGTATTTTGAAAATTTGGCATGGGTTGTAACCTTACATTATTTAAGTTGTTTTGAAGTATTTATTGTTACTTTAATGTTGGAGGTACTGGTTAGTTATAGAATTATGGTGAATGGTTTAGTTTGTGTTTAGTTTTTTTTTGTTTCACCCCTAGGATTTGGATGATGGAATATTGATTGGGGTTTAGTCCTAATTTAATATTTAATTGTCCAAATTTTGGGGCGTGACAGCATGTGTTGTATGCTCTATGTTTTGACCATTGTGCATGCCTTTGAAGTTGAGCCACTTAGATGCCATCTAAGTGGTCCTTTGGCCTTGTTTTAACATGCTAAAAATTTGTTTTGAGTTGTTTAATGCATGCCATGTTTGTTGTGCTAAATGTGCTTCAAAGCTTCATTACCTTGCTTCAAGTATTTGGGCCATTTGCATGCTAATGTTAACTTCATTTGAGTTGGTTTGGCACCACATTCTAGCATGATTTTCAGAGTTAATGTTGCATGCAAATTATCCATGATAGCCTCTTTTAAATGTGTTTTAAAGTTGCTAGTTTAATGCTTAAAGTTTGGACCATCATGTGTGCACATGTGTGTGTGTGTTTAGCCTCCATTTTTGAGCACTTTGGCCACTGATTTTAGGCCTAATTGGAGTTGCCTAAGTCATGTTTAAGTCCACCCCTTTGCTTGGTTTGCATGCTTGCCTTGTATGTGTGTTTGCATACTAGCATTCTTGTTTGCATCCCATGTTGGATACTAGTTGACATGCTTAGGATTGCACACATAGACATGCATGCCTTGTCCCTTGATTTGGTGATGGGAATTGGGCTCCTTTATTTGTTTGATTTGCATTTTATTTGAAATTAAAGTGCACACTTGATTCTTTGGGCCATCATGCATGGAAATGCATGATTGGTGGTCTGAGAATCGAGGCACATCCTCCTTTGAGTCACAAACATGATAAGGAATGTGTTTGGTGCATACATTGCTTGAATTGAGCTGCCATGCAAGTTTTTCCCTCTGCTGCTGTGAGTTGCAGGTTCTGCAGGAACTTATTGTCGGCCGACAGTATTTAGTGCCGACCGGCAGAAAGTTATCAGCCGATGGATTCATTTTGTGCCGATGGCCACATCCTTGTGCCGGTGGTCATCCTACTTAGCCGGTGGGATCCCCCAGTATCCTGAGAGGCATTTCTAAGACTTTGGCAGTTTTCAGAGAAGCAAAGCAGGGAAAACAGAGGCAGACTATGCATGGCAGCGCGATTCCGAGCAAATCCCGAGCATGCGCCGCATCTGACCCGCTTCCCGAGGGCTTTACTGTTTTAATTAGATTAATTAATTTGTTAATTTAATTGATCTGTAATATTTAATTAGCTTGCGTAGTTAATTAATTTGTGTATTCTTTTGGTCCCTCTCAGTGAGGGCAAATCTGTAATAAGTGTGTGTGAGTGGTGTGTATGTCTTCCAACCCCCACTTCTTTCTTCCCTTTTATTTACCTGCTTACGATGGTAGATTAGGGCACGTTTATCTTAGCATACCTTATGTTATGCATGCGTGCATACATACATTTTTCTTACATGCACCGGGCTCGGTACATCATACAAACTGCATTGTATCTTCAAATCTAACTTGAATACGTGCACCGAATGATTGCATTTCACATGCCATTTTAGGGTTAGCCGAGCCTATCCTAATCACATTCTGTATGCGATGCATTAGTCACTTAACATGAACTAGGACATGCATGTTTGCTAACTGGTTTATTGTTTTGGCATGGAGTACGATGTAAGTATTTATGCTTTAGCATATCGCATGCGTGTGAATGTTAACATGACAGTAGGCTTACCATGTGGCTAAATGCTCATATGAGATAAACTGTTTGAATGCCTGTGGGTGAAGGTTGGATTGCTTGAGTGGCAAAAACTCGTTGAAATCCGTGTTTTAGCCTACTTGCGAGTAGCAAATTCCGAAACACTTTCAAAACGAACGGATATGCAATGCTTGTTTCCAAATTAGGCAATCTAGTCTATACTTGTTTGCTGTGCGCATAACATAGTAATTCTAGGCTAATAATTGGAATAAGAACACGTAATGTTTTCAAAATCGGATATCACGGTTAGTAGGGGACGGTCTTCAGACCGGGCAAAAGGGGGTGCTCATAGCTGACCTTCCCCGATCGTACCCAAGCTCCCGAGCCAAGACAACTTTGGGGATAACGGACACGTGGCCTTCGGCACCGAGTCAGGGTTTCCTAAATTTCCCATTTTAAAAAATATTTAGGTGGCGACTCTGTATCTGGCAAAGTAGTCCATGTTTGGCACTTCTTTTCAAAATCTGTTTTCTCAAACGATTTGCCGGATTTGGACTCTTTGGTTCATATGTAGAACCGTAACAAATTGAGTCCGAGCTGTAACCAGTGAGTTCCCACGCGGGCGCCGTTACAGATATCTTCCATTCCCGCCATGTTATGCTGATCTAGTTGAACAACCGGTATATCTGTCCCCACAATAGACACTGAGACGTCGGCCTGACTGTTCACTGGTAGGGTAGACCACTGATCTGGAGACCGCTGTACCGATACGCTGTGCCTTTTTGACCTCCGTCTGGTAACCGGGGTAAAGAAAGTAACACTGCTTGTCCGTCTATCAGATCCCTGGATTGATTAAGTCTACGACTTCTAACCTAGAGGCTCGGGGAATATCTGCCTGGTCGGATGCAACGGTGCTAAAACTACCTTGCAAAAAGATAAATAATGCATAGTAAGGAAATAATGAACAGAAAAACAAACAGCATAACGGCTTAAATTAACACAACACACAGTTGGTAAACATAAGCTGAATTAACCATTCTCAACCACTGATCACTGTTCCCAAATCACTTGCCCAAATCTGAATCTAGTACCCGCAGGTAAAACTGATTCCCAAATACTGATGCTGATGCTCGCAGGCCTGATGCCCAGACTTGCAAACTGATACGTGCATACATACCTGTAGAGGCCAACTCTAAAAGCACATAGCAAGCAAGTGAGAGCCAAAACACCCCTATGTTGGGGTAGGGTTTCCCTATCCCAGTTTCGTCAAGAACTAGGGTTTCACTACGCACGCAGCGGTTTCAAACAATCTATAATCGGGTAAGCAACCTGTCCTAGCTTAGGATAGTCACTATGGATTCCGATATGCACTAAGTCGAATGGTCAAAGAGGGTGCCCTGGTAAAACCGGGGTCTGTGTTCCCGTCGTAGCTGAGCCTGCAATCGGTCAGCCTTATGGCACGCTTCTCAAAGCAAGCCTCCTGCATATCGGTTAGGAATAGCATACGGCAAACACGGTGTCCTAGGCGCACCAATGCAAATGCAATGCAAAGAGACACATAAGTGTAATCAAAACAAGATATCATGAGTTCGAGTCAAGTTCTCTAAATCCCCAGCAGAGTCACCAAAAACTATAGACGCACCCGAACGTCCCGGCTCCACGCGCGCGAATTGACGCAAAATCTGTTTTGTTCATTGAGCTACTACAGTTCGGACTCAAAAGTCACGGTTCTGAATCTAGTCTCGCAAAGTGCAATGCAAGACCCCAATAAATCACCAAAGAGTCCAAATCCGACAAATCATTTTGGAAAACTGATTTTTGTAAAGAAGTGCCAAACATGGACTGCTTTGCCAGATACAGAATTGCCACCAAAATATTTTTGTTATGAGAAATTTAGGAAACCCTGACTCGTGCCTAAGGCCACGTGTCCGTCATCACCAATGTTTCCTTGGCTCAAGAACTTGGGTACGAGAGGGAAAGGTCATGCAATGAGCCCCCCCGCTCGCCCGATTAAAGATCGACCTTTACTACCATGATATCTTGTTTTTGAAAACACATGCGTTCTTGTTCCAGTTATTAGCTAATCTTACTACATGATGCGCACAGCATACAAGTATAGACTTGATCGCCTAAGTTGGAACAAAACATCTCATGTTTGTTTCAAAGTGGTTTGAAGGTGCTACTTGCAAGTAGGCTAAGATGTGGATTTGCCACCCTCGAGTGGGCTTAGAAAACATGATTTTGCCACTCTCAAGTGGACTTAAAACACACATTTCGATAAATTGTTCCAATTCAAGTAATCCAACCTTCACCCTGTAATGCCCCGTCTTCCGGGTCATTAATAAATCAAATCAACCTCAAATCAACCTTTCGATGCTTCAACTCCAATCGCCACTAAATTTGCTCCATGCGTGAAAAATAAATTAATTCGGGAAGTATACAATACAACAGGAATAACAAGGCTCGAACAGAAAATAAATTAACAGTGATCCAGCAATTACACAACCGATTAGATTCAATAAACAAACAATTTACCAAATTGCACAAACAAGTCAACTCGACATATGATAATTTATCCAGAACCAAATACCCGGTCCTACTCGGTACATGACCAGCGACTGGCCTCACCCCCCTTACCCAAGCATAACCGCTTATCCGGGCTATTGGTACAGAGTATATTGGTAAAGTTCACTCGATCCATGTACGGAGCATTTCCACGTCATTTAGTCAGACAAATCAACATTTCCAACACAGATTAACTACACAGAGTTCATCAAATGATTAGAGTAATCAAATGAATCAACAACAAATAATTACACAGAATTTTTCAAACGATCAGAATAATCAAGATGAGTACAACTTTATGGTAATTAAAATAAACTCTTTGCAAAGAGAATTTGGAAAGCATATTGTATACCACCGAATTACCTCAAATCAATCTCCTCCTTCTCCAACACTTGAATCTCGAACTTTCTCCATAAATCTCCAAATTCTAAGCCATAAGGTATGTAAGGTTTCACAAAATCAATAACTCTCCTGCTTTATGAAAATGCTTACTCTCACTCTAACCACTCTTAATCTAAACTCAAAATTTGTATAACAAATGGAGAGAGATATGGGAAAACCCATAGAAAGAAGTTGAGAGGTGGCTCAATTTATAGGCAACTTCATGTAACATACTAGTTGGAATTTGAAAGGACAAGTTTGAATATGAATGGGCCACTAATAAGGATAGTAAATGAACCACTAATAAGGATATTAAATGAACCACTAATCACTAATTGATATTAAATGAACACTAAGGATAGTAAATGAACCACTAATAAGGATATTAAATGAACCACTAATCACTAATTGATATTAAATGAACACTAACTAGAATTAAATGAACACTAACTAGAGTTAAATGAACACTAGTTAGACTATGAATGGACACTAGTTGGAATATGAAAAGACACTAAAAATATGGGGTGTCACAATCTATCCACCTTAAAACAATTTCGTCCCAGAAATTCAACTACATACTGCTTTCGAAAAGCTCGGGGTTTCACACACCCACAGGCATTTAGGCAGTTATATCAATTTAAGCAAATAGCCTCATGGCAAGCATGCTGTCATGGCAACACTCACACTCATGCAAGATGCTAAAGCATAAAAGCTTACCTAGTACTCCGAGCCAAAACAATAGCTAGTTAGTAATCAATGCATGATCCTGGCTATGTTAAAATGGCTAATGCAACACATGCAAAATGCAACTAGAAATAGGCTCGGCTACTCTGAAATGGAAAATGGATGCAACACTCGATACATGTATTCAAATAAGAATTAAAATACAATGCAGTTAGTATGATGCGCCGAGCCCGGTGCATGCAATACAGATGAATGGATGCAAACATGCGAGTATAGGATTGCTAATTGAAACATGACCTAAAACTAACCACTAAAAGCAAGTAAGTAAAAGGGAGAAAGACGTGGGGTTGGAAGACATTCACACACTCATGCACACTTATTACAAAATTCGCCCTCTCGAAGGAGGGTCCGAATAAATAATACAAATCGACTAATTAACTAACTAACAAGCTAATTAATTATTACATAACCAAATTGAAAAAAATAACTATTCTAGGCTATTAAAGCACTAAAATGGCCTCGTGACGACGGATGCATGCGCGTTTGGCCGGCTTCTCTCGAAAATCCGTTGCCATGCCTCATGTTGTCTCTGTCTGCACTGTTCTGCACCTCTGAAAACTGTGCCAACTTCTGTGATGCTTCTGAACCACTTCATGGACATGCTGAGAGGCCATCAGCCAAATGGTGAAGCCATCACCCAAAGGAAAGGTGTCATCGACCACTTATGAGGTTATCGGCCAAACACCTTTAGCTGATCGGCACACAAGATGGCCGATCGGCCATCTCTTTCTGTAAAATGCTCCTTTTGCTGCAGTAGAGGACAAACAGAGGTATGGCAATACATTTGCAAGACAATGTTTATAACTACACCCCTTATCATGTTTAAGACTCAAAGGCGTGTAATGCTCAACCCTCGGGCCACCAATCACGCACTTCGATGCATGATGGCCAAATGAGCCAAGTGTGCAATTCAATATGGAATGAATACACAAAAGCACATGAATGCCTCACACTCCATCATGTTGGATCAAGAGTGTCGGCAACCGAGGATTGAGGCACGTTTCGTCACTTCAAGTACGAAACGTCCCTTGGTCCTCATGTTTGGTTTGACACCCCAAACCAAACACAATGCAATGCATGCAACACGAAAAAGCTGTGCGATACAACACAAACATGCCAAATGCAATATGACTCAAGCATGCACACATGGCTAAGGTAACAAGCATGCCAAATGCAATGCGACCTAAACATGCAAACATGCAACAACAATACCAACAAGAAGTATGCAACATCATGCAATACGATAAGCATGCAACAACACACAAAACTGCATGATCCATAGACTTATACTGAAAATGGATAAGCCTCAGCCATACCAAAAATAGTGGCCAATAGTGCTAATATGATAGAATGAAATGCGAAACAAGTATGCATGCCAATTGGCCTATCACTTAGGCATGAGGACACAACTCTCGAACATGAACAATGAGTGACAAACATGATAATGTGGCAATAAAATGGGCTCTGAAAATCATGCAAGGAGTGGTGCCAAATCATGCACACAAGTCAAGCATAGCATGTGAGAAAGCTCAAAGCTTGGAACTAACAAAAGGGATTACACCATGGCTATACAAAGCAAGCCCCGAAGGGCCAAGGGCAACCAAAATAGTCCTAAGGCAGGTCAATACAAGACCAAAATCATGCTCAAACCTAGCCAACACAAGCTAGAACAAAAGACTAAAAACGTGAAGCATGCAAGGCTAACAAAGAGGTATTACACCACACCTATTACAACCAAACATGGCCGTCTTAACCAATGAAGCACAGAGTTATGGCATGTCAAAATAAGCTGAAAAACCCACTGAGATAGCATCCTAAAGACCTAAGCATGGAGGCATGCCAAATGGTCCATTCTTGAGACATAAAACACCAAACCTTCAAAGCATTGAAAAGATGACAAATGCAAGTGTATGGCTACAATACATGGACTGAAATCTCATATGAAATGATGCCAAAACATAAAAATGGTCTTAGTAATGCATGTTAATAACTTGGACACTCAAAGCCAACAAGCTAGATTGCACCAAGGCTATACAAAACAGTGCATGCATGATCAAAACAACACCAAACAAAGCTTAAACATGGTAAAACATGACTACAAGTTCCATTGAGTTGAGCCAAAATATGCAAGCATGATGGTCTAAATACATGATGCATGTTATGGCAAATGAGGGGATTGCAAGGCAAGTGCATGATGCATGCAAGATGCTATTAAACCAACTTTGGACAGAGGTATAACATGGAAAAATAAGGCCTAATACATGCTGAAATGAAGCCAAAACATGCTAAGCAAACATGCTACCATTATAAGCCATAAATATAAGCAAATGAGACACAAGGAGAGGGGGGGTGTCCCTCTCCTATTCAAGACTCTAAAACCACCTCTCCACCACTAAAAATCCTCTGGATTTTAGTGGTGAGAAGGTCAAAGCGAGAAGGTTCCAAGGCTCAAAAGGAACGGCACAAAACAAGGCTAAACAAGGCCTAAGAGGGGGGAGACAACCCCTAACCAAAAAGTGACCTTAAACAATCATCTTAAGCATACAAAATCAGAACTTTTTGTAGTTTAGAGTTAAGATTAAAACAATATGCAAGTAGGTCTAAAAGCTGAAGCAAGAATGGGGAATTAAAAGGTAGTTACTCACCCTTGAAGAACACCTTGAAGAACACCACTCCAGCACCTTTCTCTGATCAAAACCAGCCCAAGAACACTAAGATCAACTCCTAAGGACCTCAGCTACCAAAGAATGGTGTCCTACTAGGTGCTCTAGTGCAAAAGTGTGAAGAAAATACACTTTAAGGCACAAACACACACACAAATATAGAGAGAGAGAGAGAGATATATGAACTCTATATCAATTTTTCAGAACCTCTGAGAAGGGAGGAGGAGCTCCCTTCTTATAGGAATTCAATTCCAAAGCTTCTTGGAGAAGCTATAACAGGGTGCAAATCCCTCCATACACGTGTATGGAGGATGGGAATTGTGCCCACCAGCTGTCACAGCTGGCAGAAAATATCTGCAAAAAGCAGATGGAAAGGTCTCGGTTAAAAAATATGGCTGATCGACCAACCAAAGTGCCGATCGACCAAAATAAGTGCCGATCGGCCACCACTTTTGGCCGATAGCAAGAACACAAGGCTGATGGCACAAGGCCTTAGCCGATGGGTTGAGGGGATGGCCAACAAGCCACCCTCTTCCCTCAGAAGTAAAACCACAAGTACTTGGTCCACAACCAAGCACAAAATAGTCAAGTTGAGAGATCCTAAGGCAAGGCGTGCAGCCGAGACCTTCGGGAACTCAAAACGAACACGAGCATGCATAACCATCGAGCTCGTGTTCAAACGATGACGTCCAAGTCTTGAGGACGGCCAAAAATGGGGTGTCTACATGAAACCAAGTCCTTCTTGACTCTTAAGGTCAAACAATGCTGGAACCCTAATCACGTAGAAAATATAAATAATCCTCGGTAGGTGTGCATATGGACACTCGATGACACTGACAATCTATAGTAGCCCGGAAGTGTGTCAACCAATCCATACCCAAAATAATGTCAAAAGTGTGCATGTCTAAGATGATGAAGTCAAAAGAGAGTCGGCGATCTACGACCTCAATCTCGCAAGAGCGGCACAGTCACCCCAATGCCACTCAACCCCCAACTAGTGACTTAATCCACAAAGGAGACTCCAACTAATCAATCTTTAAACCTAATGTAGAAGCAAAAGTGGTAGATATAAATGAATGAGACGCACCTATATCAATCAACACACTAGGCAAAGTATTGAACACAACAAAATTACCTCTCACAATAGAGGATCCCGGCAATTACTCCGGTGTTGTAACAACACACACGAGCCCTTGCGGTCTCTGATCAACCTGCTCATCTCTTGGAGCATAGGCCTGTGGTACTAAATGAATTGAGGTGGCTCCCTGATTAGCTCATGAGGTCTAGACTGAATGAGCTTGCTGGTGGCTCTGAGTCTACCTCGACCCTAATGTGCCAGATATACTTCCCAACTGCAGGCAAGCTCTCCTTAAATGCCCCGATTGATCACGCTAAAAACATGTAGGTCCTTGTCCCCTACTCTAAGACTAACTCTAAGATCGATTAAGTGGTGGTGGTGGTAATATTTGATGCCCTCCTCCCTTTTGTGGGCAAGCATTGGCCTTGTGACCTTGCTGGCCACACTTGAAACAAGTAAAATTGCCTTATGCATTCTTTCTCGGGCCAATACTCGGCAATGAAAAAGTGGATATAGTCTGCTATGATTGGCACTGGGATGAAGCAGAGCGCCTATGTTTCTTGCTAAGTTTGAAGTCCCCCTACGACTCTTGACCCTTAGACCTCGAACCCCAAAGTCTCTTTTCCTCGACCTGTACTGCAATCTTTACATGTGTTGCTACCTCCACAAGGCAGTCATTGTTCTAGACCATGCTTCTGGCAACCTTGAGCAAAATTTTGGTTCTCAATCTCTTCTCAAATTCTATGCAACGACGTTCCTCCCTTGCCACCAACTCCGATGCAAACCAAGACAAACTAATGAAGGCCACTCCAAACTCGGCTACTAACATGTTTAGTTTGTTGAGGTTTTGAAATTCTTGCCTCAATCTCTCCCTAGCACTAGGAAGTTGGTATTTTTCTTGGAAAGTTATGACAAAAGCTTCCCATGTCAGCCCCACTTTGCCTTTAGCGTAGTTCAGCCATTGGCCCATATCCTCTTTGAGGTAGTAACTCGCTAGAGTCACCCTTAGTTCACTATCATCGATGTGTAGCATCTCAAATGTCTTCACCATTTGCTCGAGCCACTCATCTGCCTTGGGCTTCGAGCCACTGTGAAACTCATCTAGCTTGGCCTGCAAGAACTCTCAAACAAGAAAGCCCGCCTTTGTCTTCACAGCTTTCTCTCGGGCTTGGTTCTCGGCCCTCAAGGTGTTCATTGACTCTCTCAAAGCCACCGTCATTTCTCGAGCTAGGGCAGCCTTAACAGCTTGACCCACTTACTTTGGGACTCGTGCTTATCCCGTTTGCATGACTACGCCAGCTTGGCCTGCTTTCTCATTGGCCGCATTAGCTTAGCCGAACCCCTCTTCTAGCACTAGAACCTCATGGACCGGTACTTCATGAACATCTCGACGAGGCCTACCACGCCTCCTGCCTCTACCACCATGTGCCTAACCTTTTCCCGACATCCTAATTAAAGACAAGAATAAACAATTTAGCTCACAATCACATATGTGCTCGCAACTTATCTTACATGTCTCATTATAATAATTTTTATAAGTTTCCATTTCATGTAAACACTTAGTTTCACTCCACATAAGCACTTAATCACGTAAACACATGCATATTACTCCTTTATGATGAAATTTGTCTCACGAAATACCGATAATTCTTATTAGAATGAGCATTGATCATGTGTCCTTCTAATAAGACTTTAAGGAATTTAATAGGCACAAACAACATCCTAAAAGTTCAACCCCATACCCATCTAGTCATATAAGCATGTTATCACATAACACCTAAAACATGGAACATCTCCAAGTTTAGCGAAATGAACCCATTGTGGAAAAACAATCATTTCCCACGAGCCCTAAGTATTTAAACACGATAGCTCTGATACCAAGTTGTAACGCCCCCAAATAATTAACGTAAGAAAACTCAAACATATTCCAACAACATGATCTTGTTTCCTC
Organism: Camellia lanceoleosa; assembly: GCA_025200525.1. Classification (NCBI taxonomy): domain Eukaryota; kingdom Viridiplantae; phylum Streptophyta; class Magnoliopsida; order Ericales; family Theaceae; genus Camellia; species Camellia lanceoleosa. The sequence goes on from CM045761.1 coordinate 115,884,105, forward strand.
CTTAATAACTTCCATTGCATAAATGTTTATGAGATATAATGCCTCATCATTAACATCATCATCAAATCTCTAACATTTGTATTCATTATACTCTAGAGATTAACAAAAGTATTCCACATGCAATTATACTGTAACGACCTTGACCTCTGTATCATTTTTGCATATTATTTTATGTGGCATAATTCACATGATTATGTGTTTATTTGATACGTATCTGTTTGTTTCTGAATTATCTATTTAATTGCTGACTTAGAATTTGAAATTGAAAGCCCAAGCAGATTCAAAAAACCAAAATTGGTTATTTAGAACCATGTGGGAAGTTTAATTTAAATTTGATTCAGATCAAAATAATTAGAATAAAATAATCATAATTGATTAGATTTAAGCCCACTTGATTAGTCTTAATCATGTGTAATTAGTGAGGCCTTTATCACCCTATATATATTTGTTAAGCATGCTTAGACTTCATTTTACAACAACATTGAGCTGAAATTTAGTGGTAGAGAGGGTGAACTCAACATTGTAGAGAGAGAGAGAGAGAGAGAGAAGGAGAATTCAAGGAAGTTCAAGAGAGTTTGAAGAGTATTGGCTTAACTAAAGCCTAATTCAAGCTCTAGGTATGATCTTTACCTATAATTCATGAAATTAATCCATGTAGGAAGACAAATTCACCAATTTGTAGGACCATTTGCATGTAATTGAAAGACATGGGCATGAATCATCAAGAGTTTAGTGAGTTTGAGTGAATTGTGTACATGTATGCATAATACTTCATCTTTGAACTTGGTTTCTTCAAAATGCATACATGCATGGGACATTAACATGTTAGTTTTTAGAGTTCTTCATGGCTTTGCGCTCAACACTCCATATTAGTATGTTTTGTAAAGGAAAAATGTGAATTTTGTTACATGCATGTCAAGAACATGAAGTTTTGATCTTTGTTTTGAAGAATTAAAAGAGTATTTGAGATCATCGCTTTATAATTTCCAAGCATACATGTTTTATAAAGTGTTTCTAAGTTTTTGTGACCAACCATGCAAGCTTTGAACTTTAAAGGTATGATTTTGAACTCGAAACACAAATCTGGAAAACCCAGAATTTGTCTAGTTCGCTCGAGTGAAGACTCCATCGCTCAGGCGAAAAATTAAGGCATCCAGTACTTTCACAGACATTTGGATGTTGGCTCGAGCCACCAAGTGTGCACTAGAGCGAACCCATTTTTGTTTAGCACTTGGCTTGACCGACCAACAAGCGAAAAAATTGAGTATCCAGTACTTTTGCAATCTTTACAGACGACTTCAAGCCACCAAGTGTGTGCTCAAGCAAACCCTCCGCATATTGTTGGACGGCTCGAGCAACCAAGTGTGCACTCGAGGGAATAGCCTGTTTTCAGCAAATTTTGCCTAACACTTATAAGTGCATAATTGCACCCTCGTGCCCTTTTAGGCATTCTTTTGCATCATTTGAATGTCCTTAATCATGGAATAAGCTAGAAACACACATAAGGGGCTAAATTTAAGATACGTTACTTATTTTAAACACGTGTTCAATTTGTGTTGTGTTATATGCTTTGTGTAATTGGCCAACCGCGGTCTATCATCAGTACCAGCCCATTGTGAGTAGTATCTTTGTAAAGATATGTTGGCATGTATCTTTAACTTACCGCAAGAATGTTATTTGAAATGCTATTTTGATACAAATGAATGAATGTCCCTTTCGAAAAGTAATTGTGGCACCCGTAGTGTAGCCCTTGCCTAGGGGTACCAATACTATGGCCCTTTTATTATGTGGCCCTCGTTTGGGGGTAACAATACTGTGGTCCTTCCCCTCGCCCAGGGGTAACAATACCATGGCCCTTTTTTATATGTGCATAGAGATTTCTGATGTTGACCCGAGTGGTCCCTTTGTTAGACCCATGTGGTCCCTTTGTTATGCCTTCAGGCACTTCGTCACACTATTGGATGTACTACATATGATTATGATTTGTGAACTTTGATACGACAAGTGCTTACTATGATTTGCTTTGAACTCATGTGACAGGATTTTGTACAATGATAAACATCACTCATTTAAAGGTCGAGGCTTAATCTGCGGGAGAATTGATCTGCTAAAGGCCGAGGCTTGGGTATTGGGGATCGAGAAACTGTTTGTAGTGTTTCCATGTAGAGACACACAAAAAGTACTGCTAGCATCATTTACTCTTAAAGATGAAGCAAGAAGGTGATAGATGTTAGTGTGAGACACCAACAAGGGAATTAATTGGGTTCAGTTTCTAGAAATTTTCTACGATGAGTACTTCCCATAGTGTGTTTGGGACAAGAAGGTAACAGAGTTTGAATATTTGAAGCAAGAAAATGAATCAGTGGTAGAATATGAAGCCCAGTTCACTGAATTGGCACGGTTCATACCACATATGGTCAATATGGACTACAAAAAGGCCAGAAAATTTGATGAAGGTCTCCGTGACACAATTCTTGACAGAATTAATGTGTTGAGGCTACCCAAATATGTTAATGTCTTAGACAAGGCTCTTAGGGAAGAGACAAATCTAGCTACTGTAGACACCCCATTTTTTACCGTCCTAAAGACTTGGACGTCGTCATCGTTTGAGTGTTCGATGATTGCGCATGTTCGCGCTCGTTTGAAGTCCCCAAGGTTTTTGGCTACGCGTCTCACCTCCAAGTCTCTGAACTCTCTTGGTTTTGTGCTTGTTTTAAGCCAACCCTTGGTCCCCCCCCTTTTGCCTAGAGGGAGTAGAGGTGTAGACCACTTTTCTCCCTTGCCAGCCAATTTTTTCTCCCCTGTAGACCACTTGTGGTGGTCGGTCAGCCAGGGTGGGTGGTCGGTCGACCACCTTAAGTGGTCGGCGGCCTGCCACCGCCTTCAACTCTTTGTGGAGACCACCTTTGCCCCCCGTCGACCAGCTTTTGTCCCTGTCGACCACTTTGGGTGCTCGGTCGGCTAGGTTTGGTGGTCGGTTGACCACCTTAACTGGTCGGCGGCCTTTTTTCTACTTTTGTAGATATTTTTGGTGCCAGCTATGCCAGCTGTTAGGCACAGAATGCATCCTCCCTAAAGGAGGGATTTGAGCAAGCTTTGACTTGCATTTCTATATAAGGGGAGGTGTCTCCCCCTTGAGGAGAGGTTTAGAAAATTTGGGGCAAATTTTCCCCTCTCTCTCTCTAGAATCCTCCCTCTCTTCTCTTTTAGTGCTTGAAAGTGAGTTTCTTTCACATATTTGCACACAACCTCTTAGCCAAACACCACCATCATTGAGATGAGGTTCTTGGAGGTGATATTTGAGTTCTAAAAGCTGGTTTTGGGCTGAAGAAGTCGCTGTTTTGCTGTGGTTCTTCAAGGGTGAGCGTCTCCCTCTTTTAAGCATATTTTTTTTGCATGCTTTTCTTGGCCTAAGTTTAAACTGAAAAAAGTTCTATATTTAAGTGCTTAAAATGGTTCTTTAAGGCTTTGTTTAAGTTAGGGGTGGTTTACCCCCTTTGGTGGCTTGTTTTTCCTTGTTTTGTGCCATCTTTTAAGGCCTTTGAGACCATCTCTTTTTGGCCCTCTCACCACTGAAACTTAGAGGAATTTTAGTGGTGGAAAAGTGGTTTTGAGGTCCCAAATGTGTGGGGCTGGTCCCCCCTCCTCTTCTCTTGTTTGCAGGTGTTGATGGCCCTCCAAAGGAGCATGCGTTTCTACTTCTTAGTGGCTTTGTTTGGGCTCATTTTTGTGACTTTTTAGACCTTCCATAACTTTATTTTTGGCTGTCTTGGGCACCTCTTGCATGCTTCTTGTACTTGTAATGTAATCCTACTTGTAGCCTTGTAAAGTAGCATGTCTTTCTAGCATGTATTGGCTCCATTTCAGCATGTTTTTGGCCATTATTTGCCATGTCATAACTCTGTTTTGGGTTGGTTTGGTGGCCTCATGCATGCTCCTTGCACTTGTAGTGCAATTTTGTTCCCTAGCCTAGTGTATTTGGTGCCTTAGCCTATTGATCTAGCATGTGTATGCTCTACTCCAGCACATTTTTGGCTATGTTTTCACATGCTTTAGGTCTAATTTGAGTGGTTTTGGTCATGCATGCTTAGCTTTGTATAGCTATAGTGTAATTGGCTTCACTAGTCTTGAGTTTTGAGGCTCTTAGCATGCTATATTTGTGATGCGTGCATGATATGGCATCATTTGGCAGGTAATTTCAGAGCTTATATCTTTGCCATACTTCCACTTAAATCACTCTTTCAATGCTTTTGAAAAGTTGAGCATTATGCTTTGTTTGTGGGCCAATACATGAGCTTATTTTTCTTGCCATCTATGCTACAAGTCTAGCATGTTTTTGCCACTATTTTGACCTTCCTTAGATCTGTTTTAAATGGTTAAGGTCATTTGAGCATTGCTTAATATGGTTGTAGTGTAAAGGGCCTTAACTAGCTTTGAGTTTTGGGGCCTTTAACATGTTGTGCATGTGATGTTTGCATGGTTTGGCACCATTTGGCATGTAATTTCAATGTATATAGTGTAGTCACACTCTCATACACTTCACTTCTTCATAGCTTTTGAGGGTTGTGTATCATGCCTTGCTCATAGGCCAACATGTGTACATGTTCTTCTAGCATTTCGAGCTCCCATTTCAGCATGTTTCGGCCTCTGTTTTGGCATGTTTTAGGTCTGTCCACAGCTGGTTTGGCCATTTGTGCTTGATATTGCATGCCTTTTGTGTGATGCTCTTCACTAGCCTTAGTGTTTTTGGCCTTTAACATGTCTTGCGTGCATGTCTTGCATGATTTAGCGTCTTTAGCATGTCATTTCAGTGCTAAAATATATGCCATTGCATCCCACTAATTCACTCTTTCAAAACTAGAGGACTCTCATTTTTGGACTTAACCGATTAAGGGACTAATTGGTAATCTAAAATGTGTAAACAAAATGAATCAAGTAAAACATGGCCAAGATAAGCATGTTGTTTGTATTGCATGTGTTTGGATCGGACGTTAATCCAAACACAAGAAATGTGGGACGTTTCATACTCATAGTGATGAAACGTGTCACATTTCTCGGTCGCCGACGCCTTTGATTGTGTATGATAAGGTCGAGGCCTTTCGAGTCTTATGTGTGCATTCATTGAGTTTTGTGCAAGCTTGATCCTTTGGCCACCATGCATTGAAAATGCTTGGTTGGCGGCTCGAGAGTCAAGTGCCATACTCCTTTAAGCTTGAGATATGATAAGGAGTGTGGAAGTGCATACATTTCCTTGCAAATACATTGTCTTGCCTCTGTCTGTGCTCTGTTGCAACAGCAGAAGGAATTTCAGCCCTCAAGGTGTTCTTGAGATAAAAAAGAAGCAATTTGGAAATCGATGTAATTTGCAAAGATTCAAAAAGAGTGTAAATAGAGGCGTCTTGAGGTAAGGTGGTAGATTTCCGGGAGGACGCAACCGAGCATGCATATCTCCCTCGCCCACGAGGCCATTGTAGACCGCCCGAACTCGCTCCGCATGCGAGGGCGCGAATTGGGTTCTACCTACTACAGTTCGGACTCCTGTCACGGTTCTGAATCTAATATCACAAAGTGCAATGTAAGACTGATAAATCACCAAAGAGTCCAAATCCAACAAATCATTTTGGAAAATTGATTTTAATCAAAAAGCGCTAAACATGGACTACTTTGCCAGATTTCAGAGTCACCACCTAAATATTTTATTTTGGAAAATTTAAGAAACCCTGACTCATGCCTAAGGCCACGTGTCCGTCATCACCAAAGTTGCCTCGGCTCGGGAACTTGGGTACGAAGGGGGAAGGTCACGAAATGAGCACCCTCACTCGCCTGATCAAAGATCGGCCTCTACTAATATGATATGTTGTTTTTATAAACACGTGTGTTCTTATTCCGGTTATTAATCTAGAATTACTATGTGATGCGCACAACATACAAGTATAGACTAAATCACTAAATTTGGAACAAAACGTCTCACGTTTGTTTTTTGAAAAGTGGTTTGAAGTTGCTACCCTCAAGTAGGCTAACATGCTGATTTGCCACCCTCAAGTGGGCTTAGAAAACATGATTCGTCACTCTTAAGTGGGCTTAAAACACACATTTTGATGAATTGTTCCAATTCAAGCAATGAAGCCTTCATCCACAGGCATTCATGCAGTTAATCAATTAAGCAATTAGCCTCATGGCAAACATGCTATCATGACAGTCACTTACACACATGCAAGGATGCTAAAGCGTAAACACTCACAATGTACTCCGAGACAAAACAAAGAACTAGTTAGAAATCATGCATGATCCTAGCTATGTTAAGATGCCTATTGCAACACATGCAAAATGCAACTAAGTAGGCTCGGCTATCTACGATGGCATATGAATGCAACAATTGATAACATGCTATGAAACACGTATTCAAGTCGGTATATTGAAATACAATGCAGTTTGAATGATGCGCCGAGCCCGGTGTATGCAAGACAAATAAATGATGCACGCATGCAAAGCCTAAGGTATGCTAAGTGCTTGGGCCATTTATTGCATGCTTAGCCTATCTTGTTTGCTTGGTTTGGCACCATGTTCTTGCATGATTTTCAGAGCTTAATGCATGCCATATGTCCATGATTATTCCCTTTTAAGTGTGCTTAAAAGATGTCCTTTGATCCTTAAGTGTTTAAGCCTTGACATGTGCATGTATGTATGTGTGTTTGGTCTCACCTCTTGAGCTTGTGGACACTATTTTAGGCCTATTTAGAGCTGCCTAAATCATGTTCAAGTCCACCCCTTTGTTGGTTGCATATGCTCCTTGTGTGTTATAGCATATTGGTAAGTTGTTGCATGTTAGAACTTGCATGATTGAATGAAGTCACATGCTTGTTTGCATGCTTGGACATCCACATTGCATCTTGCATGCTTGTTGGTTAACATTGATGTTTCATGCCTTGTATGCTTGTTAGCTTGTATGCTTATTTGCATTGCCATGATTGCATACTAGTCAACATGCTTAGGATTGCATTGCATTAGCATGCATGCTAGACCTCTTGAGATGAGTATGATAGAGGTTGGGCCTCCTTGTGTGTTTATTTGGTTTGCATTCATTTGAAATTGAAGTTGCACACTTGGTCTCTTGGGCCATCACGCCTTGAAATGCGCGATTGATGGTCCGAGAATCGAGGCACATCCTTCTTTGAGTCATAAACATGATAAGCGGTGGGATAGGTGCATATATTCCTTGAAATGCTTTGCCATGCTATGCCTTGTCCTCTGCTGCTGTAAGTTGCAGGTTCAGCAGGCATTTTTGGCCGACCGGCAACATATAGTGCCGACCGGCCATCCATCAGTGGCCGATAATTAAATCAGCAGCCGATGATCATATTTGGCGGCCGGTGGAAATCCTCCTCAGCCGGTGGTGATCCCCAGTGTTCATAGAAGCATCTCTGAGACTTTGGTAGTCTTCAGAGGGGCAGAGCAGGGAAAACAGAGGCAGACTATGCATGGCAGTGGCTTTCCGAGCGAAACCGAGCATGCGTTGCATCGAGCCGTCTCCCCGAGGCTGCTGTTTATTGCTTTCTTAGACTAATTAGTTTGCTTAATTAGTTTTGTTTGGTCTGTAATAATTAATTAGCTAGGATAGTTAATTCATTATTCGAATTGTATTATTATTTGGTCCCTCCGAACGAGGGTCAATCTGTAATAAGTGTGGGTGTGTGTGTGCATGTCTTCCAACCCCCACCTCTTTCTCCCTTTTACTTACCTGTTTTGATGGTTAGTATTAGGACACGTTTATTTTTTAGCATACCTTATGCTATGCATGCGTGCATCCATTCATCTGTCTTGCATGCACCGGGCTCGGCGCATCATGCTAACTGCATTAGTATTTCATATCTAACTTAACTACGTGCTATCTGTGCATTTTCACATGCCATCCTAGGATTAGCCGAGCCTATTCTAGTCACATTCTGTATGTGATGCATTAGCCATTTTTAACATGAACTAGGATCATGCATGATTACTAACTAGTTTCTGTTTTGGCACGGAGTACTAGGTAAGCTTTTATGCTCTAGCATACTGCATGTGTGTGAGTGTTGCCATAATATCATGATTACCATGAGGCTAGATGCTTAGTTGATATAACTGCCTGAATGCCTGTGGGTGAAGGTTGGATTGTTTGAGTTGGAATAGCTCATTGAAATTCGTGTTTTAGCCCACTTGCGAGTAGCAAATTCCAAAGCATTTTCCAAACGAACGGATTTGCAATGTTTTGTTCCAAATTAGGCGATCTAGTCTATACTTGTTTTGCTATGCGCATCACATAGTAATTCTAGCTAATTAATCGGAATAAGAACACATAATGTTTTCAAAATCAGATATCACGGTTAGTAGAGGCCGATCTTTGGATCGGGCGAGAGGGGGTGCTCATAGCTGACCTTCCCCAATCGTACCCAAGTTCCCGAGCCGAGGCAACTTTGGTGATGACAGACACGTGGCCTTTGGCACCGAGTCAGGGTTTCCTAAATTTCCCCATAAAATATATTTAGGTGGTGACTCTGTATCTGGCAAAGCAATCCATGTTTGACACTTCTTTCAAAAATCTGTTTTCTCAAAATGATTTGCCGGATTTGGACTCTTTGGTTCAAATTAAGAACCGTGACAAAAAATCGAGTCCGAACTGTAACGTGTAACCCGTGAGTTCCCTCGCGAGACGTGTTACAACAGCCAAATCGAATAACTAGCAAATCAATTACTAATTATTACAATACTTAACTAATTAACAAATGAATTTATTAAATTACAAATTCAAGCTTATTAATAAGAAAATCTTTAAACTATGCTGCTCCAACTCTATTCGAAGAAGAAGAGGATGCCTGCTCGATCCTCGCCCCGAAAAGCTCTCCGGTTATTTTCTTGAGGCTTTGTTTGCAGGTTGTCTTCTAGTGATTGCTGCTGAAACTTACCAAAATAGTGCTGGGGGGTGCACCGGCGGCCTGCCGGCCATGAAAGGTGGCTGCCGGCCCCCCTGCCGGCCAAAGATGGGCACTACCGGCCACAGATGAAAGGGTGCCGGCCATCAGTGAGAGGATGCCAGCCACTGGTGTGCTGTGACACCAAGCTTCAGTAGAGCACAAAACAGAGGAAGGGAGGGTCTCCCAGGGGTATGTACGTACTATGCCCCTCCATATCATCTCAAAACATCAAGGGAGAGGCATAATTGGATCCAAGACCATCAATCAAACATCACAATGCATGACGGCCAAAGATCCAATTTGTACAAACTCATTAAATGCATGACAAACAAGACACTTAGACCATCTCCTTATCATGAGAGATCTAAGGCAATGGAGACCAAGGGAGATTGGCTCATTTCATCACTTCAAGTATGAAATGAACCAATCTTCCTCGGGTTTAATACTTCATCTGATTGAACACAATGCAAAGCAAGCAACATGCTTATCTACCAATGCTAAGGTGGCGTGCACAAGATTCTATCATGGAAGCAATGCATGCATGACATTGTTTAAAGGCCAAGGCATCAAAACTAGTGAAGTGTATTACACTAGAGGCATGCAAGACAATACTCAAATGGCCAAACCAGCCCCAAACAGACCTTATGCATGTCAAAACAGTGGCCAAAATGAACTGAGATGATGGTATGAAAGGCAAGAAATACGTGCTCATGCAATGGCTCACAAACAAGGCATAAAGGTACAACTCTCAAGAGCACTTAAAGAGTGAAAAAACATGGAAGTGTGACAACACTATATGCTCTAAAACATTATTCCAAATGATGCCAAAACATGCAAATATCTCAAGCCAAGCATGCAAGATACCTCAAAACTCAAAACTAGCTAATGCACTTGCACTATAGCCATATCAAGCAAGCCCCAAAGGGGCAAGATGACTCAAAATAGTCCCAAGGTAGGTCAAAACAATGCCAAAAAAATGCTCGAACATAGCCAACACATGCTAGAATGGTAAACCGAAACACTAAGCATGCAAGGCCAACTAGTGGGATTACAATACAAGTGTAAGAAGCAAATGAGGGATGCTCTAACCAACCAAAAACAGAGTTGTATCATGACAAAATAAGGCCAAAAATATGCTGAGATGGTAGCCCAAAAGCTTAGGCATGCATGCATACAAGTTAGGCCATGATCAAGGCATAAAGCATAACTCTCCAAAGGCATTGAAAGAGTGAAGCATGAGAGAGTATGACCACACTATACATACTGAAATCATGTGAGAAATGAGGTCAAAGCATGCAAATAACTCAAATAACGCATGCTGGAAACTTTGAAACTCAAAGCTAGTGAGCAAGATTGCACTATGGCTATACAAAGTAAGGCATGCATGACCAAAAACACTTAAAACAGAGCTTAAACGTGGAAAAACATGAGTAAAAGCTTGCTTGAGCAGAGCCAAAACATGCTAAAGTGATAGGCTAAAACACCAAGTGAGCTAGACTAGCATGCAAGATTGCACTACAAGTGTGTGAAGCATGCAAGCAACAACCAAACCAGCCAAAAACAGAGTTATGGCAGGTCCAAAAAGTCACAAAAACAAGCTTGAGCAAAGCCACAAAGGAGTATAAACACATGCTCATTTGGTGAGCCATTAACACATGCATGCAAGACAAAAGGAGAGGGGACCACCCCCTTCCATTTTGGACCTCAAAACCACATTTCTACCACTGAAAATTCATTGGATTTTAGTGGCTAAAAGGCCAAACAAAGATGACCTCAAAGGCCTAAAGGGATCGCTCCAAGCCTAAGCAAATAAGGCACACAAGAAGGTAGAACACCCTTAATACCAAAGAGGCCTTAAACAACCATCTTAAACACTTAAAATCAGACCTTTTTGTAGTTGAAAGCAAGGCCTAAAACAATATGCAAGGATGGCGAAATCAGCAATGAAAATAAAGCTTTAAAGAGGATATGAGACTCACCCTTGAAGCACAACAATAATAGCAAGTTTCTGAAGCAAAACCAAGCTAAAGCCACTCAAATACAACCTCCAAGAACCTCAACTCAAGAGTGAAGGTGTTTCACTAGATGCTTTAGTGCAAAAGTGTGAAGAAAACTTACTTTAAGCCACAAACTAGTGCAAATATAGAGAGAGAGGGATATGTTTAGCCCTAAAAATGCTGAACCTCTGGAAAGGGGGAGGAGCCTCCCCTTATATTGAAGCATGCAATGTAACGCTTGTTTAACAAGCTTGAAATGGCCTCCATCCCTCCATACACGTGTATGGAGGATGGAATAGTGAAAAACAACTGGCTCAAAAGATCTAGCACAAAACCTGCTGAAATAAGGTGTCCTGCCGGCCATCAGTGGTGGCCGGCAGTGCCTCATTGATGGCCAACAGGCCTTATCAATGGTCGGCAGGGCTAAATTCATGGCCGGCAGTGCCAAAAGGTGGCCAGCAGTGCACTACAAGAAGCATGCTCAAAGGACCAACACATGGTCCAAGAATGGGGCAGAAAGGATACAGGGTTTGGAAACTTCAAACCTGTGATGTTCCGCCGCGAAATTCGAGTACTTGATGAGTGTAGATGTCCCCGAACGTCCCAGGAAAATCTCGTTTTGTTCATTGGGCTCACTACAGTTCGGACTCGATGTCACTGTTCTGAATCTAATCTCGCAAAGTGCAATGCAAGATCAGTAAATCACCAAAGAGTCCAAATCCGGCAAATCGTTTTGAAAAACTGATTTTAGAAAGAAGTGCCAAACATGGACTGTTTTGCCAGATACAGAGTCGCCACCTAAATATTTTATTTTGGGAGAATTTAGGAAACCCTGACTCGTGCCTAAGGCCACGTATCCGTCATCACCAAAGTTGCCTCAGCTCGAGAACTTGGGTACAATTGGGGAAGGTCATTTCATGAGCACCCCCACTCGCCCGATCAAAGATCGGCCACTACTAAGCATGATATCGAGTTTTTGAAAACACATGCGTTCTTGTTCCGGTTTATTAGCCTAGGATTACTATGTGATGCACACAGCATACAAGTATAGATTAGATCGCCGGAGTTAGAACAAAACATTTTATGTTTGTTTATTTGAAAATGGTGTGATGGTGCTACTCGCAAGTAGGCTAAGACGTGGATTTTGCCACCCTCAAGTGGGCTTAGAAAACAGGGTGATTTGCCACTCCCAAGTGGGCTTAAAACTCGCAATCGATGAATTGTTCCAATTCAAGTAATCCAACCTTCACCCACAGGCATTATGGCAGTTATATCACATAAGCACATAGCCTCATGGTAAGCATGCTATCATGGCAGTCACTCACACGCATGCAAGGATGCTAAAGCATGAACACTTACCGAGTACTCCGAGCCAAAGAAAGAAGCTAATTAGAAAACATGCATGAATCCTAACTATGCTGAGATGGCTAATGCAACACATGCAAGAATGCAACTAATATAGGCTCGGCTATTCTAAGATGGTATGTGAGATGCTACAGGTAACATGTATTCAACTTGGAATTGAAATACGATGCAGTTAGTATGATACGCCGAGCCCGGTGCATGCAAAACAGATGAATAGATGCAAACATACGAGCATAAGGATGCTAATTGAAACGTGCCCTAAAACTAACCATCATAAGCTGGTAAATAAAAAGGAGAAAGACGTGGGGTTGGAAGACATACATCACACACACACACACACTTATTACAACATTGCCCTCTCTCGGAGGGTCCGAATAAATAATACAGAATCGAATTAACTAATTATTACACAACGCTAGCTAATTAACAAAACAACTAAACTAGCATGCAAACTATGTAAAATGGGCTGCCTCAACTCTACTTTGAATGATAAAGGATGCATGCATGCTCGGTTCGCCTTGTCGAGAAATCCATCGCGATGCCCCGACTCACCTTTTGTTTGCAATTGATTTCAGAAACTTGCACAAAGCTCCAAGGAGATGAAACTCTACCCTGGGAATCTAGGGGGAGGCTGCCGACCAGCTATAGACATTAGAGACCACCTACCGGCCACCCTTGGTGGTGAAAACCAGAAAAGGTGGTCGGCCTGCCAGAAAACCTGGTCGGCCGACCAGTTTCTTCTCCTGGTTTCTGCATTTTCTGCAACAAAGGTAGGAGAGAGATAAAGCAAGGTATTTGCAACACGTGTGCACGACCACCCTCCCCATCATTGTGCAAGCTCAAGGGAGTGTAGGTTTCGATCCTCGGGCCACCAATCACGCATCTCAATGCATGATGGCTGAGGAGTCGAATTGCATGACTCAATAGGACATTAATGCACATATAAGCAACTAAAACCAATAACTCCATCATGGGTGGTCAAGAGTGTTGGCGATCGGGAATCGAGGCACGTTTCATCACTTGTAGTATGGAACGTTCCTCATTTTCCATGTTTGAACTAACTCCTATTCCAAACACAATGCAACAAGTAGAATGGCATGGCATGTACAAATGTAACTCTAGTATGCAATCCTAAATGTAATGCGACTAAGTGATGCAAACATGCAGAGGATGACATGCAAGCATGCAACTAGCATACACAATGCTATGGACTAATCAAGGGCATACTCAATGCACGTGGATTATATGGCATGCATACATAATGCACTAACGTACGCAATGTTATGAATGAGGCATACGCAATGCAATGATCGAACATGCGATAACATGGACTATACGGCATACACAATGCAAGATGGACTTAAACTAAGATAAATGGACCTCAGCCGCACCCAATCAGTGGCCAAACATGACGAAAACAAGGCAATGACACACACACAAGCATGCACAATGCAAGGGACCGAAGCCTTAGGTACGAGATACAACTCTACAAAAGCATGACAAGGATGAAATATGGCATACAATGACACTTGTTCCAGCTCTAAATGACTTGCAAGACGGTCCTGAATCATGCAAACAACTCACCCGATGCGTGTTGGATGGCACAATTACCGAAATTAGTGAAGTGCATTACACTAGAGGTATGCAAAGCGGTGCCCAAATGACCAAACCAACCCCAAAAAGTCCCTATGCAGACCCAAAATAGTGGCAAAATGGACTAAAATGATGGCTTGCAATGCACAAAAATGAAGCTCATGCAATAGCCTAAAAATGAGGCATACAAGCACAACTCTCAAACGCATTTAAAGTGTGGGAAACATGGGAATATGGAACAAGTATAAGCTCTGAAATAACATGTTCAATGATGCCAAAACATGAAAACAACTCAAGTTAAGCATGCAAGAGGCTTCAAAACTCGAAGCTAGGCAAGAGTATTACACTACAAGCATGCATGGCAAGCATCATTCGACCATGGGACCTCAAAATAGCACTAAGGAAGCCCAAATCATGAATAAAATCAGTTCAGAATATGGCCAAAATATGCTAAAATCAAGGGCCAAAACAACATGCAATGTGAGCTAGTGAACATGGATTACACTACAAGCATATGAAGCATTCAAGAGGCAACTAAACCAGAAAAATTTAGGGACATGACATGCCAAATAAATCCCAAAAACCCACTGAAACATGATCAATGCATGCAAGAATGACATGCTCCATTGATAGGCTATAAGAGGGGTTATTCTACACATGCAAGAGACACACCCAAGGTGACAAAACCAACTCTGGAAAGAGCCTAGGAAGGCCCTAAAATTCACTGAAAAGGGCCTGAAACAAGGCTTGGAGGTGTGCAAATGAAGGCTCCTTTGTAAGGCCAAAAATGCTAGTGAACAAGACAAGGAGGGAGAGGGTCACCCCTCTCTGATTTTGGCCCTCAAAACCACATGCCAACCACTGAAAATCTAGTAGATTTTAGTGGCTAAAGGGCAAAACAAAGCACAATACAAAGGTCTCATGGCATGGCTCAAAACAAGGCAAAATGAAGCATGCAAGGGGGTAGATGACCCCTAACAACAAAATGACCTTAAACAAACATGAAATACACTTAAAACTGAAGCTTTTCTTAGTTTACAAAAAAGCCTAAATATGCATGAAAATAAGGCTAAGAGATGGATCAAAATAAAGCTTAAAAAGGGAAAAAAGTGTGTTACCCTTGAAGCTCAGCAAGACAACAACTTCTGGACCCAAAACCCAACTCCTTAACCTCTGAAAATGGCCTCCAAGAAGCTTCAAGTAATGGTGGAAGGGTTAGGCTATGAGGTGGTGTGCAAAGGTGCAAGAACAATACACTTTTTGAGCCAAAATAGAGATATAGAGGGAGATGTATTGTATGCCTTTAACCAATTTCTCAACCCTCACAAAGAAGGGGGAGGCCCTCCTTTATAGCCAAAAGGGACCAAAGCTTCTCAAAGAAGCTAAAAACCAAGGTTGAAGATCCTCCATACACGTGTATGGAGGATCCGATCTAGGCCTTCAGTGGCACAGTGCAACAACTCATAGAGAAAAAAAAAGGAAAGCGAGCCGACCAGTTCAGGTGGTCGGCCAACCACTTTCCCTGGTCGGTCAACCAGTTCAAAAGGTTCAACCCAATGATAGGTGGTCGGAAGCCCCATTTGATGGTCTCCACATTGAATGCAAGCTAGTGGTATGGTGGGAGACCAGTAAATGTGGCTCAAAGGCGAAGGAGACCAGCTTCCTGACAGAAAAATCGGCTAGCGGGAGAAAAGTGATCTCCAAGGATAAAAGGTGGTCTCCCACCCTTGTACCACCTCCCAAACAATGAAAACAAGGTCCATGCCAAAAATGAACCAAGACGGATGCAAAACGA
The DNA here is from genome assembly GCA_025200525.1 of Camellia lanceoleosa. Taxonomy (NCBI): domain Eukaryota; kingdom Viridiplantae; phylum Streptophyta; class Magnoliopsida; order Ericales; family Theaceae; genus Camellia; species Camellia lanceoleosa. Next base: position 115,899,803 of record CM045761.1, read on the forward strand.
GGGTTCGGGGGTCAAAACGTGCAGCCGGGTGTCCCGAAAATAGGCTGTTAAGCATCGAAAGTGGCATGCGACCACAAAGGTGGTCTCCCGGGCTACAATGTCCCTCCAGAGAGAGGAAGCAAGGTGTGTGCCAAAAACCGGGGTAAAGGGAGAATGTTAAGCGGTCTTGAGCCGAGGCGCACGGCCGATGGCCCCGAAAATCGGAAAGTAGTCTCCAAACGGGAACAGTGGCCTACGACCATGAAAAGTAGTCTATGATCACTGAGAGATGGTCTACAAATCCTCTCCCTCCCTTCGGGAAGAGAAAACAAGACCTGGTCCGCAAATCGAGGCAAAGCATAAAAGGGGCCCCGAGGTCCGGGGGTAAGGACCTCAGCCGAAACTCCGAAACCTCAGAACGAGCACAGCATGCGCAATCACTAAGCGGATAATCAATGACGTCTGAGTCTTCAGGTTGGTCAAAAATGGGGTATCTACAGTTGCCCCTCTTTGACAGAACTCGAAAGTCATAACAATGACGGGAGTGAATGTCAAAGCCCAGAGATGACCCATTTTTGACAAGGCTAAAGACTTAGAAAAACAGACAAGATAATCAATGAGAAGTGCCCGCAGGCAGGGGCAAAATGAAAATGGTATGCACAAAGCCGAGAATAACTTATGATCATGCAAAGAAAGCTATAATGAAGCAAATATACGCAATAAATGCAATGATTTTAAGCAGGAATGCAAATCAAACTACATGTCAATGCAGAAAGGATGTAAGAGAGTTATTCAATTCTCGTTACTATAGACACCCCATTTTTGACCGTCCTCAAGACTTGGACGTCACCGCTTGAACACTCGGTGATCATCCATGTTTGTGTTCGTCTTGAGTTCCAGAAAGTATCGGTCACGCGCGCCTTGCCTCAGGATCTCTCGACTCGACTGTTTTGTGTCTGGTTTTGCACCAAACACTTGTGCTTTTCCTTGGAGGGGCAGGGAATGGCTTGTGGGCCATCCCCACACTCCACCGGCCATGGCTTGAGGCCACCGGCTGTGTTTTGTTGCCACCGGCCCAATGTTTGGCCGGCCGGCACTATAGATGGCCGGCCGGCTATCTTTTTTTGGTCAATTGCAATTTAGCCGGCTGACTACTGTCCATTTGCTTTTGCAGATATTTTCATGCAGCTGGCATGCACTTGGCTCCCCTTCATACACTTGTATGGAGGGATTTCCCTCTTAGCTAACTTATCTTGTAACCTTACAAGATTGAAGCTCTATAAGAGGAGGCCTCCTCTCCCTTTTTCAGGGTTAGACAACATTTTTAGAGAGGCTCTGGTTTTAGGGTTAGGATTTGTATCTATCCTATATCTATACCTTCCTATCTTTTGTGTTTGGTGTGTGCTTTGCCTTACTTTTGTGCACAAACACCCACCATCACACCTTCTATTGGAGCTGAGGCACTAGAGGGCTATTCTTGGACTTCGTCGGTGGTTTTGAGCTCAAAGAACCAGCTGGTCTACCATTTTTGAAGAGGATCAACAAGGGTAAGGACTTTACCTTTAAATACCCCATTTTTACAAAGCTTTTTTGACTATCTTGCATCTATTTTTGGGCTTAGCATATAACACATAAAAGTCTTGTTTTTGAGCCCTCTAAATAGTTGTTTAAGAGTGTTCTAAACTTTGGGGTTGTTTGACACCTCTTAAGGCTTGTTTGGCCCTTGTCTTGTGCCATTTTGGGTGAGCTCCAGGACCACCTTGTTTAGGCCTCCTCACCACTGAAATCTTGAGGGATTTCAGCAATGAGAATGGTGCCTTGAGGTTCCAAGAAGGAGAGGGCCACCCCCTCTCCTTGTTGTCCTTGAAAAGGGCCATTTTGCCTCTTGAGGGAGCATCTAATTTAAGTGTATGTTGACCATGCCACAACTATTTTTTGTGCTTATTATGTCAAGATTTAGCACTGTTTTGAGTTGGTTTTGGTACACCATGCTTGCTTAGCATACATGCCTTGTAATGCCATGTTTAGCCCTTAACATGCTTTAAGCTTTGATCTTTGTCTTAGCATGATTTGGCTCAGCTTTGTGAAACTTTTGTACATGATTTAGTGTGCTTGAGGACTATTTTTGGTTGCTTGGGTCATCCATGCTTTGCTTTGTATAGCCGTCATGTAATCCCCCTTGTATGCCTTAAGCATTGGCCCCACTAGCATGCCACCCATGCTTTGTTTTAGTGGTTTGGAATCACTTAGCATGTTATTTCAGTCCTTATAACATGCCTATATGCTTGCATTTGATGCTCCTTCAATGTGTCAAAAGGTTGTTGCCTTATGCTCCATGAATGTGCCCCTTTGTATGCTTGCATGTTTAGGTCACTTAGGTGCCACCTAGGTGTGTCCTTAGTATTGTTTAGGTTTGCATTGGACCTATTTTAAGCCCCCTTAGCCATGTGAGGCTTGGTTGACTTAGCCTTGGTTTAAGCCTCCTTGGCTTGCCTTAAGTACTTGGACCAATTGCATGCTATGCTTGTCTTGTTTGCTTGATTTGGCATCATCTTTGACATGGATTTCAGAGCTTACACTGCATGCTAATTGTCCAGGTTTACCTCCTTTTAAGTGTGCTTAGACGTTATCCCTTTATGCTTAGGAATTGGATCATGTATGCATGCATACTTGTGTATGCATGCATACTTGTATATGCATTTGGCATGCATTTCCTTGGTCAAGTTGCTTTGCATTGTTCCTATGCTTAGTCCCCTTTACATGTTGTTGCATGTTTGCTACTAGCATAGTTGTCACATGCCTTGTATACTTGTTTGCATTGCCATGTTGCATGCCTAGTTAACATGCTTAGGTTGCATTCCACTGGCATGCATGCTTTGCCACTTGACTATCCATGACTGAGGTTGAGCTCCTCATTTGCTTGTTTTGGTTTGCATCGCATTTGATATTAAAATGCATACTTGGTTTCTTGGGCCATCACGCATTGAAATGCACGATTGGTGGTCCGAGAATCGAGACCTATACTCCTTTGAGTCACAAACATGATAAGGAGGATGGTTAGTGCATACATTGCTTGAAATGCATTGCCATGCTTTGTTTTGCCCTCTATTGCTGTCAAACCAGATTCTGCAGGAAGATTTGGCCGGCCGGCCATCTTCAGTGCCGACCGGCCATCCATCAGTGGCGGATATCTCAATTAGTGGCCGGTGGTCATTATCCATGGCCGGTGGCCAATCCCTTTAGCCAGTGGTATTCCACAGCATTCAAAGAAGCAATCTTGAGACTTGTGCAGTCTTCAGAGGAGAAGAACAGTCAAAGCAGAGAAAACTTGTGCATGGCAGTGACTTTTCGACCGGAACCAAGCGCTCATGCGTTGGACCCTCTTCCCGAGGGTGCTGTTTATTGCTTAAATAGATTAGTTAATTTACTTAGTTGATTTAATTGGTCTGTAATATTTAATTAGCTTGTAGGTTAATTAAATTGTATTATTCTTTCGGCCCTCTGAGCGAGGGCAAACTTGTAATAAGTGTGGGTGCGTGTGTGCATGTCTTCCAACTCCCACTTCTTTCTCCCTTTTACTTACCTGCTTTTGATGGTTAGTATTAGGACATGTTTACTTTAGCATCCTTATGCTATGCATGCGTGCATCATTCATTAGTATTGTATGCACCAGGCTCGGCGCATCATGCTAACTGCATAAGTATTTCAAATCTAACTTGAATACATGCTACTTGCGCATTTCACATGCCATTCTTAGATTAGCCGAGCCTATTCTAGTGGCATTCCGTATGCATTGCATTAGGCATTTAAACATGGACTTGGATCATGCATGATTGCTAACACGTTCTTGCTTTGGCTCGGAGTACATTGTGAGTATTTTATGCTTTAGCATCTCGCATAAATGTGAATGTTAACATGACAGCATGCTTACCATGTGGCTAGATGCTTATGTGATATAAACTGCCTAAGGGCCTGTGGGTGAAGGTAGGATTGTTTGAGTTGGAACAACTCATTGAAATCTGTATTTTAGCCTACTTGCGAGTAGCAAATTCTAAAGCGTTTTCCAAACAAAAGGACATGCAATGTTTTGTTCCAATTTGGGCGATTTGGTCTATACTTATTTACTGTGCGTATAACATAGTAATTCTAGGCTAATAACTGGAATAAGAACACATAATGCTTTCAAAACAAGATATCACGGTTAGTAGAGGCCGATCTTCAGATCGGGCGAGAGGGGGTGCTCATAGCTGACCTTCCCCAATCATACCCAAGTTCCCGAGCCGAGGCAACTTTGGTAATGACGGACACGTGGCCTTTGGCACCGAGTCAGGGTTTCCTAAATTCCCCCATCAAAAATATTTAGGTGGCGACTCTGTATCTAGCAAAGCAGTCCATGTTTGGCACTTCTTTCAAAAATATGTTTCCCAAATGATTTGCCGGATTTGGACTCTTTGGTTCAGATTAAGAACCGTGACAAAACGAGTCCGAACTGTGGCAGCATAAGTCCCTCAAGGGTGCATCCACAGCTTCTGGCGACTCTGCTGGGGAGTTTGGAGAACTTGACTTGAACTCTTGATATCTTGTTTTGACTACACTTATATGTTTCTTTGCATTGCATGTGCATTGGTGCGCCTAGGACACCGTGTTGGCCATTTGCTATTCCTGACCGGTTTGCCGGAGGCTTGACTTTGTCAAAGCATGCCATAAGGCTAATCGGTTGCGGGCTCTGCCAGTATGGGAACACAAACCCCGATTTTACCGGGGCACCCTTTTCGACCATTCGACCTAGTGCATATTCGGAATCCATAGTGACCATTCCAAACTAGGATAGGTTGCTTACCCGATATAGGTTGTTTGAAACCGCTGCGTGCGTAGTGAAACCCTAGCTCCTGACAAAATAGGACAGGGAAACCCTACCCCAACATAGGGGTGTTTTGGCTCTCTTTTACTTGCCATGTGCTTTTGGAGTGTATCTCTACAGGAACGCGCATATCAGTTTGCAAGTTTGAGTATCAGGCCTGAGGGCACCAGTATTAGTATTTGTGAGAATTAGTTATATCTGTAGGTATCCGATTGAGTATTTTGGGGCAGTGATTTTGGGGAACAATGGTCAGTAATAGAGTACAGTTGTTCGGCTACACCTGTGTCTGATCTGTTTGGGCTGAAATGCTGTTTATTTTTCCTTTCAGTTCAGAGAGTTGATACAGAATAGCCAGTGTCCCCCGTTGCTGAGGCAAGACAGATATCTGATCCGTTAGTCACCGTTCAGTACAGCGGACTTATGATGACGCAGAATTCGGAGGAAATCGTGGTTATGACAGCCGCATTAGATCAAGAAATCATTCTGCAAAGAGAGACCAATGTTGATGTGCCGCATCCACCCAGGTCGCCTGTTGCGCACCCGATCTGGACCCCCCAGTTGTATCAGGCTAGTGAGCCCACCACATTCGAATTAATGGGAATGATAGGTGACGTTCAGAAGTCCGTGGCAGATCTCGCTTACGGAATGTCAGCTTCACCACCAGCTGCACCATATGCCTGGAATTTTGTACCCTAGGAGCCCCCACTGTTGGGACGGATTGTGATCGAACTTAGCCAACCCAAGGTAGCCTCCACCTATGGCAATGATGTTTGAACATCAACCCAAACCCTCGATCAGGCTGAGGCCAGAGGTAAGGACAAAATGAAGGTAGACGCCGATCCCATTGAACAACTACTGTGGGCAGTCGAGGCTTTGAAAGCCGGGGGGATGAGTAAATAGCAAGTATCCTCAGTTGTGACCAAGGTTGTGGATGATGTTTTCCCCGCTCCAACTGAAGGCAGTACCAGCCAGTCCGAAAATTGGGATAGGCCCCGTCATGCCAGAACAGTTCCTTCTGTTCCCAACCCTGCACCAGGGAAAGATCAGAAAGTCAAGGCAGTGCCTGCCAACCCTTTCACTAGTGCGTCTAGCAAGAATACTCAAACTTCAAAGTACCTGCCCCGAGGGCGCAGGGTCTTTCACGCTCTTTACATGCCGTTGTCGAAGGCACTCCAGATCCTGGCCGAAAGAGGGCATCTTAAACCCTTGGAGCCTCGGCCTCTCCTAAAGAAGCTCCCTCTCACACATGATGCTGCTTTGTACTGCGCGTACCACCAGTAAACCGGTCATGCTACCGATAATTGTTTCCGCCTCCGTCATGAGGTGCAGGATTTGATTGACAACGAGGTTATTCTCCCACCCACCTCAGCCAAGTCCATTACTACCCAGCTATTGGATTTTGAGGATATTGATACTGCGAGCATGTGATCAGGGTTGGACCACCTGTGGGCGGCGCCCGGTATTTTTGATGTGGCGTTTGGCACACATTTTTGAGCATCTGCAAATGCTAGTTTTGTAAATTCTGGCTTGGGTGTCGAGTTAGTCTTTTTTTTTTTGTTTTGAGTCTGTCTCTTCGTCTTGAGTCAGTTCTTTTTGCTTAAAGGGTCTGTCTTGTTGTAGCGAGTCAGCCCCTTTGTATAGAATACCAGGCGTTTCCGGGGTTGTTGCCTCGAATACCGTTTTATTTTGCAATTACTCCTTTTGCTTTCTTTTTGAGTCTGTCTCTGCTGTGGAGCCAGTTGCAACCAGGAAATCTGAATGAAACAGCTGCGGGTATTGTGTTTCCATGCTTATTGCTTATTTTGAGCTAGTTGTGCCAGAGGATTTGAATGGAATGACTGTGCATTCCACCTGCTCTTTTGTGCCCTGAAAATCATTGTAATGACCTAGGTTTTTCAAAAACCTTTTCGAACACTGCAGTAAAAGCGAAGATAAAGGAATTCCTTGGGTTTTGCAAAACTTTGATCAATTTGAGAGAAAGATAGGCGTGCTAAGTCCTTAATGACTGAAATCATGCTTGTTAGCGTGAGTACTGAGAAGGACCCTGGCTTGATCCAGACTGGTTTCACACTATCTTCAACGTGAGCGATTTGTCACTTCCTAAAAAACTTTCAAAAACAAAATGTTTTGCGCAGTCCTGTGAAGACCTGTGTGGAATCGCTCTTGAGATTGTACAGCCTAGGATCGCTCTCAGCCTAGGATTTGTTTTCAAGCCTTGACCACAACTCGGACTGTTCAACGGTCAACCGCCATGTAAGGCCTGTGTGGCCAGATTTGAAGTAGCCCTCGAACAAGAGGCACCAAAATCAGATCAAGAAGGTCAGATCTCACCGCAAGAAGCTCGCGAAGCAACCGTGATGGATCCTTCTGCAAATCAATACAACAGTCATTCTCCTAGATACAGAGAGACTTCAATCTCAAAACCATTTGGCATGGACTTGTTACACTTTTACCCTTTGAGAGGCTTGCTGGGCCGAAAACTCGGAAGGGCGACCCAGGAAAAAGTTAGAGCAAGGAAAAATATATACAAAAGTAAAAAAAAAAAAAAATTGCAAAAAAGAAAGAAAAAAAAAAGAGAAAAGAGAAAAAAGAAGAAAGACAGAAGCTCGCAAGGTCGAAAACCCATGTCGGGCACCTTGGCAAAAGTTAGAGCCTAAAAAGTGAAGGTTAAAATACCCGAGTGTACCTTAACTGGAACTACGTAAGGCTTGATTCCCATGTTTGGGATACATAGGCAACTTCATCCTGAAGTCCAGCCCCCAACGCTTTCAAAAGCGGTTTAGTCCATTGTAATGGTTTCGATCATCCTTGCTCTCTCTGAATCTGATAGTTCGGTTGTGGCAACCGGAACTACGTAGGCAACTTCATCCAGAAGTCCAGCCCCCAACACTTTCGAAGTGACTGTGTCCATATATTGGTTTTGACCATCTCCGTCTCCTCTGCATCCGAGAGTTCGTTTGCAATCATCACCGATGAGGACTGGTTTTCAGCATGCTGCGGTATCATCCAAACAAGGGGCAACTTTCCGTTGCCATGAGTTGCCACGAGTCACCGTTCAAACCAGGGGCAACTTTCCGTTGCCATGCAGCCCTTTTAAGCAAGGGGCAATTTTCCATTGCCTCCGATCTGAGGTTGCGCATCTCGAGGGTAGGTTCCGTGCTCGTGTAGCATTGGCCGTTTGCAAAAATAGTTTTTGAAATTTTTTACTGAGGTTGACTATTTTCTCGAAAACTATTTCATTTTCCAAAACTGGACCATTTCTTTGACCCAAAAAAGGAAAATTTTCAGTGCTTATAGCCTAACTTGCATGATTTCAAATCAAAAATCGAACAAGCATGCTAATCTAACTTTCATGTTGGTCAAAATTGTTTTAAACCAAAACAAAAAATGGTCAAAGTGATGAACTAGGGGCACATTCGAGTCAGGTGTTCTGCCTTTCCCCTGTCGTCAATATACTTGCCAGAAGGGCACCCTATTCATGGAAGAAGGCCTGACTCAAAATTTGTCAGAAGGGTGAAAGCTCTCAATATCCTCCAAACAACGAGGTATCAAGCCAAGTGCGAAGCGCACATTGGGATGGATCAAGACACTCCATACTCCATCCGGAACATTGACTGAATGTCACCGGAAGAAATAGTCGCGAGCTAATAGTGTCGGGCGTGAACCCACAACTTCCTATTCATCCATCAATCACCCTGGGAAGGGATGACAAATGAGAGAATAAAGAATAGAGAGGTGTAAGTCGAGAAAAAAGTGAGGAAAAGGGTTTTTGAGAGAAAAACCGAGCCGAAGGGCCGAGTGATGTGAGAATCACAAATGAGAACGGGTGGGAAACATACCCAAAGGAACTGGCTCCTCGAGATTTGAGGTCTTTCGTTTTTTTTTTTTGTAAATACGTCCGTGTGTCGTATCTTTCGTCTTGTTTAGCCCAACTTTTGTTTTGGGTCTTTTCTGAGCGTGTCTCGTTGTGTTTAGGTCGTGTACCTTTTGTTTGAGTCTTTTTCCGCTGTGTTCAGTCGTAGGCTTAATACCCAGGATTGAAACCCTTTTTCAATTTCAAAAATCGTTTATGCTCAGGGTGTTGTGCCATTCTCTACATTTAAGCAAAGAAAAAGAAGAAAGGGAAAATTTGGAGCATCTGAGTGTGTTTCAACTTCAGCCGGTTTCACCTTTGTAGTCCGTCTTGTCAGAATGGGCTGCTTGTTCAGGATTTGCCATGTGCAGAATGAACCAAGTGCTGTGTTATGGGCTGTATGTAGATTAATCCTCAGTAGAGTATGGGCTGTGTGTTCAGGTTAAGCAGTGGTTTGTATGGGTTGTTTTGTTGTTAACTGGTTAGTTATCTGGTTATTACCATGCAAGTGCCCAATTTTCAGACAACAGATCAATCTCATTTACATTGAAGTGTAATATGATGTAATGCGATGCAATGTATAGATGTACAAATATAACACTTTTGCAAACAAAAAAGATTTTGTTTCATTTCATCATCTTTTCAAGTACAAAGCTTTGGAAACAAAAACCTGCCTGCGGCAGTACAAGGTACCCTAGCTACCAGCAAAAAAAAAACGTACAAAAATGAAGAAAAACAGCAATAATCTGTATCCGTGTCCAAAGGTCTTAGGCCTAGGGGTCCGTCCTCATCCTCTTCCTGGACGAAGGTCCAGGAGCAGCGTCATCAGCATCATCATCATCATCTGAGTCTGAGCCCGAGCCATCTCCAGTCTCCTCCTCGGACGACTCTGCCTCCGCCTCTGCCTCAGTCTCGGACTCCTCATCATCGTCGTCATCAGGAACTGGAGCCCGCGAGCTGCTCCCTCCATGAGTATGCCCCGCTTTGGTGCGGGGGTATACTCTGCCATCTCGGGTAGAAACGGAAGGCCCAGCCGGAGCACCACCTACAGGAGGAATCTCGAAGGGATGTTGAAAAGTAGAAAAGGCAAATGCATCAGAATACTGTGAACAGTTTATCGGTCACGAATCGATTATGTATGAAATCTGATGTGTGAATACTGTGAGCAGTTTATCAATGAAGAATGCAGTGTATGAGTACAGTGTGTAAATACGGTGAATTAGTACAGAATGCCGTGTATGAATACAGTATATCAGATGTTGTGAGGGCTATGTATCGGGTATTGTGTTGACAATATGATGCATCAGATTGTGTAGATTTTGAGACTGCGGTTGAAGAACATACCAGAATCCCATAGATGGCTAGAAGATCAAGACTCTGCTGGAACATCCCAATCACAGAGGCAGTCAGCTCCAGAGACTGGCGGGTGTACTCGGAGGAAGCCTGCAAAAGTATTAGATGCATCAGTATTTTGTGGAATATCAAATAAGCTGAAATGAAATGACAATGCAAGATGCAAGACAAAGTAGTGCATACCGGAGGTAAGTCGTAGAACCCGACTAACTTGTGATCAGCCGGATGGGGAGAAATGGGAATCTGGTAAGTCGCCCCACCCTGTCCCTGGCATGTCATCAAAGTAGGGAGCGCTGGCCAACTAGCCCCCCGTCCCCTCCGAGCTCCACCCCTGCCACGGACTCGAGCTATCCTCGATGTCCCCACTCCTGCTCCCGCACCGGCCGTTGGCGCCGCTAGCCTTTCTCTCTTAACTTGACGGCCACCGCTCAGAGGCCGCATAATGAAGGTCCGGACATACTTCGAGAAGTCGCCCTCTCCCCTGAAACCATCTACCTCCCAGCCAATCGTATAGTCAGTCTTCTGCTCGGGAGTGAATCTCTCTGTCTCCCTCATGTGCTCGGGAGGGTGAACCAGGACTATCTGCTCCGGCAAACCTAGGGTCTGGCATAGGAAACGCTCACCCAGGTACCAAGCCCGACAGACTGGGCCATCTAGCAAAATCCAAAAATGCGAGGTCTCCTCAGCACCGACAAATCGATCCCGAATCACGGCTGGCAATGGAGCCCAAGGTTGCCAGGTGATCTAAAAATGAAATGCAGATTGTTATCTACTATTATTGAAGATATAGTGTAAAGCGAAGCTTAAATAAACTGCAAAGTTGAACATACCTCTGCGGGGGTGATGGTGTTGAAGTAGCGGCGGAAAAAGATAAACGTCTCCCGCGGTCTCCGTACAGACCTCCCGTCAAAGCGGCACGTGAACGGGACAACGAAAGGGGTCTCCACGTCTGGCACAGGTGCAAGTCTCAGAAAGTAGGCGTAGACCCACAACTACAGAGCAAATACCAGTATGCTTATTAGATAAAGCAGAATATAGAATAAAGTGGAAATAGCAGGACCGTGTATTGTGCGATATCTGATCGGCGTGTATTGTGCGAGTGTACGATGTGGCGATGTACAATCGATTAAAAAGCAGTATGTGGTGGCGTGTGTGCGATTACCGGTCGGTGTGAAGCGAACCCACAGTGTGTGCAGTGTACAGAGTACAAAAAATGTAAAACAGAAATGAAAAGAAGAGAAGAAAATGTACCTCCCAAGCTCGCCAGTAGCCCCCGAGCAGCTGTTCGTTGCAACAGGAGGCTGAGCTCATGTACCCGTACAGAGTGGCCAAGGCAGCGCCACCCCAGTCATAGCGCAAGATCCGGGTGACGTCCACGAGAGCGCTAAGCAGGCAAAGAGGCACGGTGTTCGCCCGGTCGGCGAAAATGGTCGTCTCCAGCAGAAACATGAGGAAGCCGCGTGCATATCGCTCCACCGCCTCCTGAGTCATCAGAGCCTCCTTGACTAAGGCTGGCTAGACTCTGAACTGGACCTTGAACCATGAATATCGAACAAAGCTGGTACGTGCGAGAGGCGGCACCTCACCGAGCAAGTAGATCTAAGCAGCCTCCCACTCGTCCATGTCGGTGTCGAAGGGGATCAGATCACCCCCTATCCCGATGCCAGTGAGCATCGAGAAGTCGTAAGGAGTCATCGTCATGTCTCCCGTAGTAGAAAAGTGGAAGGAATCGGTGGTGTCCCACCACCTCTCCGCTAGAGCGGCAAGGAGAGGCCTGCTCGTGGTGAGTCTGGAAAGTCCTCTGCAAAATGCGCCGAAGCCGGCCTGGTCCACGAGAACCGTATCGGGTACCTCCGCGTACCAATCTCGGGCGATAATATTCCCATACCCCCAAACGGCATGGGAATCTCCCTGTTTTCAAGCAAACAATTGCGAAGCAATGCTAAATATACAGTTTTGAAAAGCATTCAGAATTGGTGAAGATATAGCGTGTGTGCACGTTTTCAGATTCAAACAAATCTGGTCTTTGGTGTGCTTCTGATGGCGCAGCGTGTGATTTGTCAGCGTGTTTGGGTGGTTCAGTATAGATACAGCATGTGTGCACGTTTTTCAGATTCAAACAGATACCGGGTGCCGGTGTGCCTATAGTGAACTGCAACGTGTGATGTGTCAGCGTGTTTGGGTGGTTCAGTACAGATACAGCATGTGTACACGTTTTTTAGATTCAAACAGATATCGGGTGCTGTTGCGCTCATAGTAAACTACAGTGTGTGATGTGTCAGTGTGTTTGAGTGGTTCAGGGTCAGTGCAGTGTGTGTGTACGTGTCAGATTCAAACAGATATCCGTTGCAAGTGTGTTCACAGTCAACTACAGTATACAATGTATAGGTGCATCCAGGCTAAGCAATTAAAGAACATGATCAGCTATGGCAGTTAAGTGTTCTACATTGCGGAAAATAATACAGAGGGACGAATATACCTCAGAAGTGCCAAAAGAAAAATGGGATGCCGGCTCGCGTAGAAGAAGCTCTGGAACCGCCGCCCTATCGAAGCTCCTGAACTGGCGAAGTCCGTCGGGTGGCAGGACGTGAATCGCCAGCCGATAGGTTGCCGGATCGAACGGGTGGACGCTCAGGGGGAAGAGCTCGGCCTCTGGATCCATCTCATGCTACGAGGGAGTCCTGCCCCGTGGAATATCATCTGCCATCTCAGAGAAAATGAGAAAATGGCCGGAAAAGTGAAAACAGGGCTAGAATGCGAAAAGTCAACAAAAAGTCAACCCCGGGAGGGCAGAAAATGGCCGGAAAAGCCGGAATGTGGAAAATGTACAGAAATCAAGAAAAACTTGAGGGAAACAAACCCCAAGAGGCGGAAATCGAAAAAACAACACCGAAACGAAGTTTCGATCGGATGAAAGTGTTCGAAACGCGATGAACTTCGCGAATCAAATGATGAAACATGCACGAAACTCAAGGAAAACGGAGAACAAGGCTCGGGAAATATCCTAGAGAGAGAGGGGAAGGAATTTTGGCCAAAGGAAATGAGAAAAATAGGGTTTGAAACGCTATTTTAAAAGACCCAAGCCAAAAAGACGAAACTTCCCTGATTCAGGCATTTTTGGCCAGTCGGCTACATTTTTGGCCGGTGATGTGTTTTGGTGGCCGGTGACTTCCCCTTCTGGCCAGTGAGCCTCCTACAGCCTTGTTTGGGCGAAATGAGTGGTTTGGGACCTTCATTGCTCAAGTCAGTGCAAGAATAGTGCATTTCTGAAGCTCAACCAGCCTCCGTTTTGACCTCGGACCGTGTCTTCTATGAGTGGCACTCAAATATGCGCAAGACGTATCCTTTTTGTATCCTTTTGTCTCTTACAAGAGTTGAAAGTTTCCCCCATATGCATTGTCTTGCGTTTACATACCTTACTTGTGTTGTTTCGCACTTTAATACCGGTCTGGCGAGACCTTAAACACGCACGGTCTGGCGAGACCTTAAACACGCATGGTCTGGCGAGACCTTAAACACGCTCGGTTGGTGCTTGCATGTCGGCATGCATTGTAGCACAGGTCATCCCTTGCATTATCATGCATTGCATTACAACGCTTTGTCGTCGACGCACACTGATTATGCATTATTTCGTTCGCTTTGTTGTGCACACATCTTGTAAGTGTCATGTACATATCATCCATGCATGGTCATGCATTTCAATCCACGGTCTGGTGAGACCTTAAACACGCACGGTCTGGCGAGACCTTAAACCAGCTCGGTTGCATTGTCATGCATTTCAAATGACGCGCGTGGTTGCGCATTCGGGTTCACATGCATTCTCATGCATATCAAAAGACATGCGTTGTTACGCACTTGCATCAACATGCATTTTCATGCATCTCAAGTCGCACGTTGTCGCGCATTCAAAAGGTTCATGCATTGTCATGCATTTCAAGCGACTTACGTTGTCACGCACTCCATGCAGCATGCATTTCAAAAACAAAAAAAAAAAAACAAAAATATTGCATATGTCATGCATTTCATTGTAGATAGTGCACATATCATGCATCATTGTAAATAATGCATATGTCATGCATTACATTGTAAATAGTGCATATGTCATGCATCATTTTAAATATTGCATATGTCATGCATTTCATTGTACATAATGCATATGTCATGCATTTCATTATAAATAGTGCATATGTCATGCATCATTTTAAGTACCGCATATGTCATGCATTCCATTGTATATTTTGCATATGTCATGCATTTCATTGTAAATATAGTTCATATGTCATGCATTTTCATTGTAATATTGTAAATATTGCATTGTAGCTTGCATGCATTCATTGCATCACATCCATCTATGGCTTGCGCCTTTCCATGTTAAGCTTTGTCTGGTATGTGCCCATGCTCTTCACGTCTATACACTCATAGTTCTGTATGACCTTTTCTATGTTAGACGTAGTTTGTTTGTGTCCATGCCTTTCCTAGGCAAGATTCGGTTTGGCCTGCGTGCCTTATTCATTGTAAATATACATTCCATTGCATATTGTAAATATTGCATTGTAGCTTGCATGCATTCATTGCATCACATCCATCTATGGCTTGCGCCTTTCCATGTTGAGCTTGGTCTGGTATGTGCCCATACTTTTCATGTTGAAACGCGGTTATGAGATTTGGTGTACGCCGCCTATTCTACGCTGGTATGTTGGTTTGAGGGTGACGGCGCCATTTTCCGTGTTAAATGTGGCTTGTTTGTATCCATGCCTTTCCTAGGCAAGATTTGGTTTGGCTGCATGCCATATCCACTGTATATATTACATTGTAGTGTAATTTTTGCATCCAGTATTAGGATCATTGCCCTTTCGTTAGCGGGTTGTTTCCCCACTTATGTCATTCCACCCAATACTTGTTATTGTGTCTGTCTACATTACTCATAGTTCTGCATGTGTACGCACTTTGAGGGTTGCGACACCTTTTCTATGGTAGATAGACTTGTTACTTCCATCAATCTATTTGACATTTGTGTGGTTTTGAACTGCTCATGATTTGATCATGATTCGATTGCATTGCATATCATATGCATTGTTTATACATAGTTCTGTAAGCATTGCATTCTCATTTGCATTATTATACGTAGTTTTGTATATATTGCATATCATTTTGCATTCATTTTGCATGTCATGCATGTTGCTAACGATATCGTACCTGTTAAGTTGCTTTCTTTTTCAGGCACGATATTGTATGTACGGTTCATTTGAAATTTGGTGCAACGAGCCAGACAGTATTGTATCCTCCGAGTAAGACGTATCGAGAATTGCATAATTCTCTTACATCCTTTCTGCATTGTAGTGTAGTTTGGTGTATGCTAGCTTAAAACTGTCGCATGTTATGCTTCGTTACAGCTTTCTTTGCATGATCATAAGTTATGTTTGGCCTTGTGCATTGTCTTGCATTTTTCCCTTGCCTTCGGGCGCATATCTTTATTGTCCTGCATGTTTATCTAAGTCTTCGACCTTGTCAAAAATGGGTCATCTCTGGGCTTTGACATTCACTCCCGTCATTGTTATGACTTTCGAGTTCTGTCAAAGAGGGGCAACTGTAGACACCCCATTTTTGACCGTCCTCAAGACTTGGACGTCACCGCTTGAACACTCGGTGATCATCCATGTTTGTGTTCATCTTGAGTTCTCGGAGGTCTCGGTCATGCGCGCCTTGCCTCAGGATCTCTCGACTCGACTGTTTTGTGTCTGGTTTTGCACCAAACACTTGTGCTTTGCCTTGGAGGGGCAGGGAATGGCTTGTGGGTCATCCCCACACTCCACCAGCCATGGCTTGAGGCCACCGGCTGTGTTTTGTTGCCATCTGCCAAATGTTTGGCCGGCCGGCACTATAGATGGCCGGTCAGCTATCTTTTTTTGGTCAATTGCATTTTTGGCCGGTTGACTACTGTGCATCTGCTTTTGCAGATATTTTCATGCAGCTGGCATGCGCTTGGCTCCCCTCCATACACATGGATTGAGGGATTTCCCTCTTAGCTAGCTTGTCTTGTAAGCTTACAAGATTGAAGCTCTATAAGAGGAGGCCTCCTCTCCCTCTTTTAGGGTTAGACAACATTTTCAAAGAGGCTCTGGTTTTAGGGTTAGGATTTGTATCTATCCTATATCTATACCTTCCTATCTTTTGTGTTTGGTGTGTGTTTTGCCTTACTTTTGTGCAGAAACACCCACCATCACACCTTCTCTTGGAGCTGAGGCACTAGAGGGCTATTCTTGGACTTCTTGGGTGGTTTTGAGCTCAAAGAACTAGCTGGTCTACCATTTTTGAAGAGGATCAATAAGGGTAAGGACTTTACCTTTAAATGCCCCATTTTTGCAAAGCTTTTTTTGACTATCTTGCATCTATTTTTGGGCTTAGCATATAAAACATAAAAGTCTTGTTTTTGAGCCCTCTAAATAGTTGTTTAAGAGTGTTCTAAGCTTTGGGGTTGTTTGACCCCTCTTAAGGCTTGTTTGGCCCCTGTTTTGTGCCATTTTGGGTGAGCTCCGGGACCACCTTGTTTGGGCCTCCTCACCACTAAAATCTTGAGGGATTTCAATGATAAGGATAGTGCCTTGAGGTCCCAAGAAGCAGAGGGCCACCCCCTCTCCTTGTTGTCCTTGAAAAGGGCCATTTTTGCCTCTTGAGAGAGCATCTAATTTAAGTGTGTGTTGACCATGCCTCAACTGTTTTTTGTGCTTATTATGTTATGATTTAGCACTGTTTTGAGTTGGTTTTGGTACACCATGCTTGCTTAGCATACATGCCTTGTAATGCCATGTTTAGGCCTTAACATGCTTTAAGCTTTGATCTTTGTCTTAGCATGATTTTGGCTCAGCTTTGTGAAGCTTTTGTGCATGATTTAGTGTGCTTCAGGATTGTTGTTGGTTGCTTGGGTCATACATGCTTTGCTTTGTATAACCGTCATGTAATCCCCCTTGTATGCCTTATGCATTGGCCCCTCTAGCATGCCACCCTTGCTTTGTTTCAGTGGTTTGGAACCACTTGGCATGTTATTTCAGTCCTTATAACATGCCTATATGCTTGCATTTGATGCTCCTTCAATGTGTCAAAAGGTTGTTGCCTTATGCTCCGTGAATGTGCCCCTTTGTATGCTTGCATGTTTAGGTCACTTGGGTGCCACCTAGATGTGTCCTTAGTATTGTTTATGTAATGACCCCAATATGCGTAGATTCAACTATATCTATTGGAGTTGAAGCTAGGTGTAATGGAAAGTTGTTATAGGTTTGGTGAATGTTTGTGGAGGATCTCATATTTTATTTTTGGACTGGGGGATTTTGATTGAGGTGGTAATATGATGGTAAAGTAAGATTGAACCAAAGAATTTAATTCGGATAGTTATTTTACGAACAACTGTCACTCTTTTTCCCTTTTCTTTGTCCACACTTTGAATTTGGATATGAGGTTAAAACCATTGGAAAGCTTATTTCCGGGGCTTCAATTTGGACACAAGAATGACCTAAAACGGAGTCCGGATAGGAGAGTTACACCTGGTTGAAGTTTTGGAATATGTGCTGTGAGTAGGTCCGCTCGAGCGGGAATAGGTCCGCTCGAGCGGGGTTTTCGGGACAGCAGCTTTAAAATCGTGATTTTGGATCATTTCTTGATATTTTCTTTTCCCCTCTTCTTTCCTCTTCCTCTTAGTCCGAAACCCTAGCCCCAAACCCTTGAATTCCTTCACTTTGATCATGACCCACCATGGTTTTTGGCAACAAGGAGGGAGAGTAATGGAGGATCAATGTTTTCACCCGATTAGAACTTGGATTTGTGAAGGCTCCTTCTCAAGCTCACCTCTTTGCTTGATTATTGAGGTAAGGGTTTTAATACTCATCAATATTTACATCCATAGTCAGATTTGAGTTATTTCCATTGTTTAATTGTGCAAACTTTATATATTTGAAGTATATAGAAGAAATTATGAGATTTTGGGAATTTCGGGTTTGAACAATGGGGATTTTGGAAGGTTATGGTTGTTTTAAGTATGAAATTGATGATTGAAATGTTGAAGGAATGTATATTGCATGTAGATTCGGTTTGAATTAAGTTGTTTTGCAAAAGTAAGATTGAAGGTTGAATGTAAAGTTGGAACTCAAATTGGAAATCCAGATTTTTCAGAAATTTGCCTGGTACGCTCGAGCGGTGGAAGTCCCGCTCGAGCGGGAAAAACGACCTCCCAGCAGTTTTGTATTTTGTGCGATCGCTCGGCGTAAAGTGGCGCTTCGGCGAACCCATTTTCAGGAAAAATTATTGTTTGTTCAATTTCGAATGCTCAGCCCTCTGGTATGTTTAGAATAATTTTCTGATGACTTTAAGATGATTATAAATTCATACGAATGTAATGGCTCAGGAAAGAATTTCGTAATGATTTAAAAGGGAAAGGGAGTTAATTTGTAAGTTATGATTGTGTGCAGAACGCACTCCGGGAGGGACAAGCGCTCCATTGTAACTCTGTGAGTAGTAGTACTATAAATGTACATCAATTATCGTTAATAATTGGTATTGTTATTAACATTCTGTTTTTCCATGGTAATTATGTTAACATGTTTGTATTTGTGAATTGGTGTGAACATGAAAGGATTTAGCATCCATTGTTATCGGTAATGTACTATATTCTATATAGTAGTGTGTTTTATTTACTGTTACAAGACATTATTAACATTCTGTTATCCGTAGATTAACCTTAATGACTTATGGTGAACAAATGGAACAATGATGCTTATGTATCCCGAACTATTCAGTTTTATCAATGATAGTTTAAGGCTGTTATGAGGTAATTATTTTGTCTCTACAAATAGCATTGTGATGGCACATGTACAATTTGTGAGATACGTTATACGTATTGCTAATGATTACCATTAGTATTCTGTATATGAACTTGAAGTTATTTTATTGTGTTACATATGAACTGATATTCAGAACCTACGACACCAACGCAAAGATTTAACATCATTATGTGACCCACATGAGAATGAGAATTATTCTCCCTTTGTTAAGTGAACGATAATGACAAGATATGACAAGAAATACTCCTTATTGATGTACCATGTAGAATTAAGTATGAATTCTGATTGTGTTTATGATTCAAGCTTAATGACTATTCATGACTTTGTTTCCGGTTATATATGACATAATATGTGTGGTTTGGTCTGTAAAACCTATGAATTATCGGTATGGAGCAAAGTGCTGTACGGAACTAAGTGTTGCAATGCGAGTGACCTCTAGAATCCGTACGAGCCACCTCTTGAGTCCATACATATGTGAACTAGGCTGAAAGTCGATATGAAAGTTATGAGGCCTATGGCCGTTATGTGAAAGATACAATATGTCAAATTATGAAAGATATAATTTGTGAAGATATGAAAGGCATAACCTTGTGAATTTGTGAACTTATGACGCTAAGTGCCAACTTGTGAACTATGTGAAATATGACCTATGAGGCCAAGGGCCAACTTGTGAACTATGTGAATTATGACCTATGAGGCCGAGGGCCAACTTATGAACTATGTGAAATGTGAATCTATGAGGCCGAGGGCCAATTTGTGAACTTGTGAATCTAAGAGGCCGAGGGCCAATTTGTGAAGCTATGAGGACATGGATCTGTTAGGCCGGGGGCCAATGTGTGAATGTGTGAACTCTTTAGGCCGAGAGCCAATCTATGACTTTGTAACCGACAAGATCAATCTGAACTTAAGACAGAATTAAATTAAATGCTCTCTTTATTTATATAAGCATTGATATGTTTTATGTTTCAAGTTAAGCATTGTTTTATTTAAGTATCACTATTCACTGAGTTTGACTCACTTTAATTTGTGTTTGCTTCTGTAGGCACTCAACCTGGAGGTCAACCTTAATCTGTGACTTTCGTCACTCAGTTGTCAATCCCTGAGTATCTAAGCTCTTAGATGATGACGTTCAAGTTATGGAGTTTGTTAAGATTGAAGTGTATGTAATTCGTTTACCTTCCCATGTCTTCGTTGTATGCCCGACCTTGAGGGCTGAGTCTGTATATATATATGCACTTAGCTATCTTCAGAGGCATAACACTGTCTATTTATCTGCATTATGTTATGTTTGTTATCCTGGCATGGTAGTGGTAGCTCAATGGATATTAGTTTACGTTATTATATGGAATTAAGTGCTTCCGTTCAGGCCCCATATGATATGTATATCAGGTTATGCATCCGTGTCTATGTAAGTCATGCCCAAACTTTTAGGGGCGGGTTTGGGGTGTGACAGTTTAGGTCTGCATTGGACCTATTTTAAGTCCCCTTAGCCTTGTGAGGCTTGGTTGACTTAGCCTTGGTTTAAGCCTCCTTGGCTTGCCTTAAGTACTTGGACCAATTGCATGCTATGCTTGTCTTGTTTGCTTGATTTGGCATCATCTTTGACATGATTTTCAGAGCTTACACTGCATGCTAATTGTCCATGTTTACCTCCTTTTAAATGTGCTTAGAAGTTATCCCTTTATGCTTAGGAATTACATCATGTATGCATGCATACTTGTATATGCATTTGGCATGCATTTCCTTGGTTAAGTTGCTTTGCATTGTTCCTATGCTTAGTCCCCTTTACATGTTGTTGCATATTTGCTACTAGCATAGTTGTCACATGCCTTGTATACTTGTTTGCATTGCCATGTTGCATGCCTAGTTAACATGCTTAGGTTGCATTGCATTAGCATGCATGCTTTGCCTCTTGACTATCCATGATTGAGGTTGAGCTCCTCATTTGCTTGTTTTGGTTTGCATCACATTTGACATTAAAATGCATATTTGGTTTCTTGGGCCATCACGCGTTGAAATACGCGATTGGTGGTCCGAGAATCGAGACCTATACTCCTTTGAGTCATAAACATGACAAGGAGTATGGTTGGTGCATACATTGCTTGAAATGCATTGCCATGCTTTGTTTTACCCTCTGTTGCTGTCAAACCAGATTATGCATGAAGATTTGGCCAGCTGGCCATCTTTAGTGCCGACCGGCCATCCATCAGTGACCGATATCTCAATTAGTGGCCGGTGATCATTATCCATGGCCGGTGGCCAATCCCTTTAGCCGGTGGTATTCCACAGCATTCAAAGAAGCAACCCTGAGACTTGTGCAGTCTTCAGAGGAGCAGAACAGTCAAAGCAGAGGAAACTTGTGCATGGCAATGACTTTCCGAGCGGAACCAAGTGTGCATGCATTGGACCCTCTTCCCGAGGCTGCTGTTTATTGCTTAAATAGATTAGTTAATTTACTTAGCTGATTTAATTGGTCTGTAATATTTAATTAGCTTGTAGGTTAATTAAATTGTATTATTCTTTCGGTCCCTCCGAGCGAGGGCAAACTTGTAATAAGTGTAGGTGCGTGTGTGCATGTCTTCCAACCCCCACTTCTTTCTCCCTTTTACTTACCTGCTTTTGATGGTTAGTATTAGGACATGTTTACTTTAGCATCCTTATGCTATGCATGCGTGCATCATTCATTAGTATTGCATGCACCGGGCTCGGCGCATCATGCTAACTGCATAAGTATTCCAAATCTAACTTGAATACATGCTACTTGTGCATTTCACATGCCATTCTTAGATTAGCTGAGCCTATTCTAGTGACATTCCGTATGCGTTGCATTAGGCATTTAAACATGGACTTGGATCATGCATGATTGCTAACACGTTCTTGCTTTGGCTCGGAGTACATTGTGAGTATTTTATGCTTTAGCATCTCGTATGAATGTGAATGTTATCATGACATCATGCTTACCATGTGGCTAGATGCTTATGTGATATAAACTGCCTAAGTGCCTGTGGGTGAAGGTTAGATTGTTTGAGTTGGAACAACTCATTGAAATCCGTATTTTAGCCTACTTGCGAGTAGCAAATTCTAAAGCGTTTTCCAAACAGAAGAACATGCAATGTTTTGTTCCAATTTGAGCGATTTGGTCTATACTTATTTGTTGTGCACATAACATAGTAATTCTAGGCTAATAACTGGAATAAGAACACATAATGCTTTCAAAACAAGATATCACGGTTAGTAGAGGCCGATCTTCGGATCAGGCGAGAGAGGGTGCTCATAGCTGACCTTCCCCAATCGTACCCAAGTTCCCGAGCTGAGGCAACTTTGGTGATGACAGACGCGTGGCCTTTGGCACCGAGTCAGGGTTTCCTAAATTCCCCTATTAAAAATATTTGGGTGGCGACTCTGTATCTGGCAAAGCAGTCCATGTTTGGCACTTCTTTCAAAAATCTGTTTCTCAAAACGATTTGCCGGATTTGGACTCTTTGGTTCAGATTAAGAACCGTGACAAAACGAGTCGTAACTGTGGCAGCATAGGTCCCTCAAGGGCGCGTCCACAGTTACGTCTCATGCGGAGAACAATACCATCTGGTCGGCCTGGTCGCGCTAGCTTCACATGAACCGTACATACAATATCGTGCCTGTAAAAGAAAGAAACTTAACAAGTACGATATTGTTAGAAACGTGCGTTACGCATATGGAGAGGTGCATGACAATGCGACCTAAGTGTGACGCATAACAATGCGAGTGAGATGTGCATAATAATGCAAGAAGGGTGCGTGACAACGCAAGTAGAGTGTGCATAACAATGCGAATGAAACAAGTATGATAATGCAAGTAAAATGTACGCGACAACGCAGGTGAGGAATGCATAACAATGCAATAGAGGCATAAACACATGTAAGTGAAGTACACGCGACAACGTATACAATGTGTGAAGCAAGATGTAGACATATGTAAGTAAAGCATACGCGACAACACGTACAATGCGTGCAACAGGAATTGAACACATGTAAGTAAAGCATACGCGACAACGAATGCAATGTGTGAAGTAGAAATTGAAGACATGTAAGTAAAGCATACGCAACAACACATGCAATGTGTGCAGTAGAAATTGAACACATGTAAGTAAAGCATACGCAACAACACATGCAATGTGTGCAGTAGAAACTGAACACATGTAAGTAAAGCATACGCGACAATGCATGCAATGTGTGCAGTAAAAATTGAACACATCTAAGTAAAGCATACACGACAACGCATGCAATGTGTGCAGTGGAAATTGAACACATCTAAGTAAAGCATACGCGACAACTCACGCAATGTGTGAAGTAGAAATTGAACACATGTAAGTAAAGCATACGCGACAACTCACGCAATGTGTGCAGTAGAAATTGAACACATGTAAGTAAAGCATACGCGACAACGCATGCAATGTGTGCAGGAGGAATGGCGTGCGCGACAACGCTAGCAAAGAAAGTGCATAACAATGCAAGAGAGGTATAACTTTAATAGCCTGCTTGAAACAAAACGCTGAGTAAAGAAGTGCAAGCCGCGAAGAGGGAAACTCAAACATGACCTCCGATTCACCTGTTGGAGGGGTTACAACGTACTTAAAAGGATACACCTTGCTCTTGGCAAATAACAACAAGTCACACTTCGAATACTTGAATCGAAGTTCCCGCGGAGCCATTTCGTGCCGAAAAGTGCACTCTTCTTGTACTTCCTCGAGAGCCGAGGACTCCAATCATTATCAAAATCCAAATGGAGAACAAAGGGACCTGGGAGACCACCCAGGAAGGCCACCGACCAGTTTTTGCTCACAGGGTGGTCGGCCAGCCAGAAAAACTTGTCGTCCGACCAGTTTACCAAAATCTGGGCAGTTTTGTCTTTTGACATTCGGATCTTTAAGTCCACATGGCCAAACCACTTTTGCTCACAACTCTAAGGCTGAAATCAGCTCCTCTCCCTTCCTAGACCACTTTCTCGCTCAGATCTGTGCTTTATACGCGTTTTCCAACGCCCTACGCGAAGTTGTTTTGCGAAAACTTTCAGTTCTCTTCACTTTGAACCGATTAAAATTTGATTTCGGTGTTTCTTTCTCCATTTTCACCACTTAAGGTATGTTTATCTCGAAATTTGGCACATTTTCTCGGGAGTTGACTTTTGTTGACTTTTTCTTTTCTCGAGAGTTGACTTTTGTTGACTTTTTCCACTTTTGGCTCATTTCGCTCACTTTTGCTCATTTTTGCAGATTTCTTCAGATGGCGGATCATTTTCATCGTGGTGGAGGTCCTCTGCATGCCGGGGATGAGCCGGACATCATGTCACTGCCTCTAAGAGTTCGGCATTTCGACCCCGAGAGGTATCATCCTCAGGAGCACGTCCTACCTCCGGCCACTTTTTATCACTTCACTGACTTTGATCGATGAGCACCCGCAGATCTGCTACTACGGGAGCTAGAGTCTCATCTCTCTCATCAAGCACGAGAGGTACGTACTTCATTTTTGTTTTTTCTTTAATATATTCTACATTTCCTGCACATTCCATAGTTTCATTATGTATTTTTTATCCGCTCGTTCTGAACACATTCACACACCATACTTCTACTTATTTGCCACGCAGCTCACAACACAGTACTTTGTTAAGTTAGCACACAGCTTGTTCTGGACACACGGTTCATTCTTATCACACAGTTTGTCTCGGGCACACATCTTGTTTTCCGGGCACACAGCTCGTTCTTTGGGCAGACAGCTCATACTGAACACGCCATCCATTTACTTCATTTGCATGCAGCTGATACTGAACATATAGTCCATTAACTTCATTTCCACACAGCTCATTCATCTCATTCTGAAAACTGAAAACATCTGTTAATTCTGAATGTAGGTATCTTCTCGTTCTATGCGAGGTTATGGCTCGATCCTTGCTAGGGAGTGGTACGCGGAGCTCCCAGATACTGTTCACCATATCGTGGATGAGGCAGGCTTTGGACCTTTCTGCGCAGGGCTATCTCGTTATCCGGCGAGTAGGACTCTGATGGGGGCGCTTGTGGAGAGATGGTGGGACACCACCAACTCATTCCAGTTTTCAGCTACTGGGGACATAACGATGACCCCATTTGATTTTGCCATGCTGACTGGCCTTGATGTGGCTGGCTAACCGATCCCTTATGACGCAGATATGGGCGAGTTGAAGGCGGCTTGGATTTATCTACTGGGAGTCCGCCCGTCGATCGACAGATCATCGGGTAGAGTTAGATACACCTAGTTTCCCATACAGTACAGGGGGACTTCGCCTGAGACTGTCAAGGAGATAGAGCAGTACGCTCGGGGGTTTTTGATGTTCCTTCTCGGAACCACTTTGTTCTCCGATAAGGGGAACACTGTTGGACTTTATCTGTTGAGTGCTTTGGTAGACCTATCACAGGTCAGTCAGTATGATTGGGGTGGCACCGGCCTTGCTACCCTTTACTGTTATATGAGCGCAACCTCCTGCAGGCAGGGGAACATAGTCGGTGGCTACTGGAGAGCCTGGGAGGTACTTTCTGCCCTCTTGATGTACATTTATGCTTTTCATTATCTATATACTGCACACATGGCACACTTTACATTCTATACTTTGCATCCCACTCTCAGCATTCTGCATTCTCTATACATTTTATATTCACATTCTGCGCTCAGCATTCTGTATTTTCTATACATTCTGTATTCTGACAGCCACTGTCTTCCCTTTCACAATTGTGGGTTTATGCCTACTTCCCGACACTCACTCTCGAGCTGGAGGTTGAGGCACCTCTTAAGATCCCCTACTCTCACAGATTCGAGGGTCGGTACCGGCCGAGGACTCGGGAGGCTCTGCCCTTCTTTCGGTAGTTCTTTGACATGGTGCGGGCGACCGAGGTAATCTAGAATTCTCAGTTCTTCAGGTTTTCAGCCTTGGTTCATCTTGCATATTTATGTCCTTTAATCAGTTTATGCACTCGTTATCTGTAGATCACTTGGCAGCCCTGGGCATCTTTGGGAGGACATATCCATTTCTGATTCCTTGGAGCATGGGCCTCTTCCCTATACAGGAATTTACTTGAGGGGCTAGTTGGGAGGGCCTGGTTTCTGGGGGATCGCTTCATGAGCCAGATGATGGGTGTCCCCGATCAGGGTATCCCCTTAGCACCTCCAGAGGACAGGCGGTCGACTGAGGGACTCACTCCCGAGGAGGTCGATGTCGCTATGTTTGGTACTGACATAGTTCTATTGATGGAGGAGGGAGAGTACGCGACCTACTGCCATACGTACCTGATGCCCCCATTGATAGGTATCCGTACTCCCACGAGGAGGGCTGCTGGTGCGTCACCGTAGAGTCAAGTCGGAGCTGCAGATATGCCTTCGACTAGCAGGGCCGGTACATCGAGAGGTGAGGCTGGATAGATTCCCTCGATTCCCCCGACTTACCAGCATGCTGGGTGGCCAGATCTTCCGACTGAGCGGACAGGTTGGTGGTATGAGACATCCTACCCGATTCCATTGGAGCCCCCATTGCCTAATCACCGATACGTCAAAGACCCTGACTCGCCACTGGTATGCTTTAAAGTTTTGATTCATCACTTGGATATTTGGACATTTATTCATTCACTGATAACTTGCACTTGCATCTGTAGCCTCCTATCGAGTATTGTGACGGGTTACTCTGAGTGGTGGCCTCACTCGTGAGCATGGTCCTGTAGAGGGAGACGCAGCTGTTCATCGCCAGTGTTTCGGTACTTTTCAATTTCCTTGCATTTATCATACTTCTGATGACATGCTGAATTTGACCATTTCACTGCATTGGTTGACTGCATGTGTAGAGCGTATCTGATACACACCACATGCATATATCACATCTGCATACACCCGTTCCATGTAGCTTTCTTGTCTCTGCATCTGGTATACATGTCGGCTAATGTATTCAAATTGCCCTCCTTTTTTAGATGACACCGCTACAAGCTAGGCCATCCAGGCCTTCTCGAGGAGCTGGGAGAGGGGATTTGACTCACAACCGAGGCAGGCATAGAGCGCCTATCAGAGATGATGAGGAGTCTAGCGAGGAGGAGGAGTCTGCGCATCCTCAGTCGGAGACATCCGCAGGCAGAGAGGAGGATTCTGGTTCCGGTTTTGAGAGTGAAGGTGATGCCGGGAAGGGTTCCGAGGACAGTAGCTCCGATTCATATGGTAGTGCTGGTGGAGGTGGTGCAGGGACTTCTCAGCCAAATAGGACGAAGGGGGCCTCCTATTCTTGAGCTTGAGAGCACTGATGCAGATGTTCCTGCTTTATTTTCCTTTTTTACTAGCAGTTGTAGCACATTAGCTTTAGGCAGTTTTATTTTCTTTAAGACTTGTACCCTTGCTGTAAAATGTTGTAAAAGAAGAACTATGATGGAATGGAATAGCTTTTGTCCAAGAAATATTGTCTTTTGTATTCTTAGCATCGCATCGCATCGCATCATTTTGCACAAAAATGAGATTGAATGGAAATTAAGCACCGTGTATTGCCAAGTCAGGTAGTGAACCAACACAACAAACTAAACAACTTAACTTACTAAGAAACAACAAAACCTTAGAAAGTTTACAACTCGACAAGAAAAACACGACAACGTTGATTAAACAAAGAGTAACAACTTGATGCACAAAACTCGA
The DNA here is from genome assembly GCA_025200525.1 of Camellia lanceoleosa. Taxonomy (NCBI): domain Eukaryota; kingdom Viridiplantae; phylum Streptophyta; class Magnoliopsida; order Ericales; family Theaceae; genus Camellia; species Camellia lanceoleosa. Next base: position 115,927,349 of record CM045761.1, read on the forward strand.
CAGCTCGATAAGCAAACTTAACAACTCGATAAACAAAACTTAACAATTCGATAAGCAAAACTTAATAACTCGATAAGCAAAACTCAACAACAACTCGATAAGCAAACGCATTTCTAACAAACTGGGCGACGAAATGCATCTGAAACAGAGGTAAACACGGACCTTCAACACTCCAAACGCATTGAAAGGCTAGGAATAGGCCAAAACTCAATTTTCCTCCATGGCCGACCACCAAAGAAGGCTGGCCGACCAGCTTTCTGCCTTGGAGACCAGTTGTGTGGTCGGCCGACCAGAAAAACTGGCTTGCCGACCAGAAAAAGTGGTCGGCCGACCAGTTGGCCCGGTGACCTCCAGATTTTTGACACGTGTCTCCCGAACAGTGCCCTATCCTCCAAAAAAGTTCCAGTTTCGTGGTTCTCTCATTTCATCTCAGTTTTGCATCAAAATGGAGGCATTTTTCATCCAAAGTCTCATAGCTTGGATTGCTACTTTAGATGGCTCAGAAAAGTTGAACTTTCGGGGCTTTGGCATAAATGCACTATTCACACTGAGTCGCACTCCGCTGCACTTTTCGTTTCTCCATGCCGCGGCAAGGTTTTGGAATCTGGTAACTCGTGTCTTTAGCTTTGGCGGGCAAGAGGTGTGTCCTACCTTTGAAGATTTCCAAGCATTGATGGAATCCGAGCGCAACAAAGAAATATTGCCCCAGCTCTGCTTCGGCCATGCCCAAGTCTTAGGTCGAATGTGTGGGCTTACTATGCACGACGCTTGGTCTCTGATCCGCGACAGAGAATTGGACATCCTCGGCCTGGTTCACCGCTTTTCTGATGCTGGTGACCGCAGTAATCACCACTGGCAAGGTTTTCGGTGACATGCCCTTTACTTGTCCATGCTATCTCACTTTTTGCTTGCCCCAGGCTTCAGCGGGTCTAGCATTCGTCTGATCGAAGTTGCTCAAGGCTTGAAAGATGGAAAGAGTTGTATTGCCATGACATTGGCCGAGACATTTGCGGGGAGTCCACTACTGCTGCTGGTAATGTTCCCACCCTTCCTCACACATATTGCTCACATCACTCGGCCCTCAGGCTCGATTTTTCTCTCAAAACCCTTTTCTCACTTTTCTCTCAACGTACACCTCTCTATTCTTTAATCTCTCATTTTTCATCCCTCCCCAGGTGTGGTTGATGGACAAATTGCAGGTTGTGGACTCTTACCCAGCATACTCAGCTCGCGGCTACTTCTTCTGACGACGTCCAGTTGATGCCCTTGATGAGGGATGGTGGTTCGACTAGATGTGCAATTTGTCTACAGAGCGCATTGCTTGGTGGTGCCCTTGGCTCAATCTACTGGCAATAAGCTACAGCATGTCCCGGCAGCCTGGGATTTAGTTGATTGGCCTGACACATTGCGTGTTCTACTTTCCTTTCCAGTTCCAGCGCCAGTTCGGCCATGATCAGATTTGCCCGGCGGAGGGGATAGAGTATCCAGCCGCATTTCCCGTCCGAGGCGCACAACTAGCGTGGTATGCCATAGTATGGAGGACGAGAGAGCTTCTGGCCCCCGCTCCCACTTTCAGTTGCACTTTGTCTGATGAGTGCATAGATTGGCTCAATAAAGAGGCGCAGATTGGACCCAGCTTGGCATCGGAAGCTTTGACCAACTCTGGGAGGGGGCGCAGGAACACCTGACTTATCTATGCCCGAATTTATTGTTTTAATCAGTACTTTCAAGCTTTTCTTTATGAGTGTGATAAAAAGAAACTTCAATTTGTATGCAAGAGCAGGAGAACTCTGTACTGAAATCAATATAATTGAAGATTGTGGGTACTAAAAATTTCCCCTTTTTGGTCCAAAAATGGTCTAAGTTGTAAAAAGATTAATTTGAGCAAAATCAACTTTTATTAAAACTTTTCAAAATCATTTTCGATATGGATGAAAACTGGACACGCCTGAGATCTGTCACTAAGATGCACAACCCTGGATTCCAGCAACTAGAAAGTTGACCCTAGTCTGAATAGCACTGCACCGGAGATCACAACCGAAGCTCTTGAATGCTGAATAGACAAAGATGACCGAGATGATCAAATGGACAAAGTTGATCGGGGAAAAGTTTATGGATGGACTTCAGGATGAAGTTGCCTACGTATCCCAAAGATGGGAATCAAGCCTGACGTAGTTCGGCTCAGGTTCACTCGTGTATTAACCCTCACCTTTTGTGCTCTAACTTTTGCCAAGGCCGCCCTTTGCGGGTTTTCAACCTTGCGAGCTCAGTTTTTGTAATTTCAAATTTTTTATGTTCTAACTTTTGCCTAGGTTGCCCTTTTAGGTTTTCGGCATAGCGAGCCTCTCAGGGGTAATATTTCTTCAACTTGTCCATGTTGATCAGCTGTGAGAACTCTAGCCTATCTAGGTCCATCAAAACGATAGCTCCACCTGACCAGATAGACTTGATGATGTAAGGACCAGTCCAATTGGGTCTGAACTTGCCCCTAGGGTCATGGATGGGAGCTCGGTTGTCTTTGAGCACCAAATCTCTTTCTTTGAGATTCCTGGACTTAACTTTCTTGTTAAAAGCCCTGGCAATTCGTCGCTGATAACCTTGAACATGGTACAGTGCTTTCAGCCTTCGCTCGTCAAAGAGCATGAGTTCATTAAACCTGCTCTGCTGCCAATCTGCCTCAGCTATCTAGTACTCAGCCAGTACTCGTAATGATGGAGCTTCAATCTCGATAGGTAGAACGGCCTCCATCCCATAAACCAATGAATACGGAGTTGCCCCAGTAGAAGTTCTAATTGAAGTCCGGTAGCCCCACAGAGCAAATGACAACTTATCTGGCCAGTCCCGGTAGGTTTCCACCATCTTCTGCAAAATGTGTTTGATGTTCTTGTTGGCGACCTTAACTGCTCCGTTGGTCTGCGGCCGATATGTGGATGACTTATGAAAATTCACGTTATATTTTTCCAACAAGTCAATCACTTCCTTCTTGAAGTGGAAACCGTTATCTGAAATGATCTCGTTCGGGACCCCGGAGCGACAGATGATGTTGTCCCTGATGAACTTTGCAACGTGTGAAGCCTTCAACACCGCATAAGATTGGGCCTCGACCCACTTTGTGAAACAGTCTATCGTGACCAGAATGAACTCATGCCCATTAGACCCTTTCGGAGTGACAGCCCCGATCATATCGATTTCCCAAACTGAAAATGGCCATGGCGAAGTCATATTGTATAGCTTCGACGGCGGGATGTTCATGCAGTTTGCATGGATTTGACATTTGTGGCATCGCCGAACAAAGCCGATACAATCCTCCTCCATGGGGGACCAGTAGTAACCTTGCTTGAGAATCTTTCGAGCTAGCATCACCCCACTCATGTGCGCTCTACACTCTCCTCCATGGATGGCCTCCATCAGGCTCTTCAATTCTTCGGCGTCGACATATAGTTTACGCATTCCCAGATGACCTCTCTTTTGTAGTTTACCCCCCACAGTTGATGAACTGAGAAGCCATTCTTCTGATTGCCCTTTTATCTTTGGCATTTGCCCTTGGCGGATACGCTTCTTTCTCCAAGAAGTTCCAGACATCGTAATACCAGGGGTTCTTATCTTGAACCTCTTCTATGGCAGCAATCGACTTGTAGGCCGGCGCAAACTTCTGGTCAATGATGATCGGACGCATCCGGACTCCAAAAGGAATGTCTATCATGGAAGATAGAGTTGCTAGTGCATCTGCAAACCTGTTGTTCTCTCTTAACAGATGAGCGAAGTTCAGCTTCTCAAACCGAGGAATCAACAAGTCCAAGGTCTGACGATAGATTCTCATCTTTTCTTCTTTGACTTTCTAGTCTCCTTTAGCTTGAGATACAACCAGGTTCGAGTCCCTGATGACGTCCAACTGTTTTGCCCCTAGTTCTAGGGCGGCTTCTAAACCAACAATGCATGCTTCATACTCTGCTTTGTTGTTCGAGGCCTTGAACCAGAGTTTAAATGCTAGAGGGATACGGGACTTGTCGGGTGCTATCAGCAACACCCCTATACCATACCCATACTAGTTTGACGCTCTATCAAAATACATCGTCCAAAACTCATCGTCGATATGCAAAATAGCCTCATCTGGGAATAAGTATTTGACTGTTTCATCTCCTTCAACTGGCTGATCGGCTAGGAACTCCGCTACTGCTCTTCCCTTTACTGACTTGCAAGTCACATACTTCAGATCGAATTCGAAAAGCTGAAGCAACCAATAGGCTAGCCTACCCGTAAGTGCTGGTTTCTCGAAGAGATATTTGATGGGATCTAATCTTGAAACCAACATTACAGAGTGAGCTAACAGGTAGTGCCGCAGCTTCTTGTTAGCCCATACCAAGGCCAAACAAGCCTTCTCAAGTGGAGTGTAGCGGGTCTCGTAATCCAACATCATCTTGCTCAGGTAGTAGATAGCTCTCTCCGCCTTGTGTTCAGACTCCTGCGCAAGCATGCAGCCCATTGTAGTTTCAGTTACTGAAAGGTACAAAATCAATGATTTTCCTGGCTCAGGTAGTGACAACACGGGTGGGTTCTGTAAGTATTCCTTGATCTGTTCAAAAGCAGCTTGGCATCGGCCGTCCCATTGGAACTTCTTTCCTTTCTTCAGGAGGCCAAAAAGTGGTTCACAAGTTAAGGTTAATTTTGAGATAAACCGTCTTATGAATTGCACTTTACCCAGAAAGCCTCGCACCTCATTTTCACTCCTTGGTGGTGGCATTTCTAAGATGGCCTTGATTTTGGAAGGGTCGGCTTTGATACCTCTCTGTGTAATAAAAAAACCCCAGCATTTTCCCTGCTATAACACCGAACGTACACTTCTGAGGATTCAGCCACAACCGGAATTCTCTGATTCCTTCGAAGAACTTTTGGAAGGCAGTGTAGTGGCCCTCTCTTTGTTTGGATTTGACAATCATGTCGTCCACGTACACCTCAACCTCTTTGTGGATCATGTCATGTAATATCGTGGTCGCGGCCCGTTGATATGTAGCTCCAGCATTTTTCAACCCAAATGGCATCACCCTATAGCAGTAAGTCCCCCACGGAGTGGTGAAAACAGTCTTCTCCCGGTCTTTAGGTGCCATCACTATCTGATTGTAGCCTGAGAATCCATCCATGAACGAAAGCAAAGCATGTCCTGCTATGAAGTCTACTAACTTGTCGATATGCGGCAAAGGAAAGTCGCCCTTCGGACTGGCTCGATTCAAATCCCTGAAATCCACGCATACCTGGATCTTGCTATCCTTCTTCGGCACCGGAACGATGTTGGTCAACCAAGTTAGGTACTCAGATACCAGCAGGAACGCTGCGTCAATTTGCTTGGTAACCTCTTCTTTAATTTTGAGAACCCAGTCTAGGCGGATCCTTCTAAATTTCTGTTTAACGGGTCGGGCCTCTGGGTCAAGAGGGATCCGGTGCTGTACAATCTCAGGATCGATTCCAGGCATGTCTTCGTAGGACCACGTGAAAACATCTTTGAAATCTTTTAATAAAGCGACTAAACGCTCGCGCTCCTCCGAAGACAACGTGAACCCAATCTGGACCAGCAGCGGGTCCTCCTCAGTACCCACATTAACTGTAGTGATTTCATCAACCAAGGGTTTAAAAAATCTCTCCTGCTCTTCATCAATTAGACGTTGTAAAATCGGAGGAATTTCTTCATCGTCGTTTTCATCAAAATTTTGAAGCCCTGATTAATACAATAAATCAATGGCATAGAAAAGTACTCAGAAACCACAGCTATTCCATTCTCATTAAGCACATCCAAATCGTCCGTTTTCTCTGTTACAACAAACTCAAAAGAGAAAGAAAAAGACGACCTAGACAGGACTGTGGTATCCGGGTTATCACCCCGGGATTCTTGGACTCGGACTTCAGATTTGGAACACGATTCGACTCTCTGACTTCGGTGGAATCAGATTCTGGCTCACTACCTGACCCAGTGTTGCTTGACAAAAATCCCTCCTCGCACTGCCAGACGAGAGAGGGTGCGATGGATGCATCCAAAATGCTTGACGGTGGGCTCGCAGCCGTTTCATTCCCAATCATGGACACCGAGAAGTTATCCCCCAAGTACTTTTGTACAATCGGAGGATCTGAAAGTAGACAAGCCAGCGCTACCCCCACTTCGATTTCGGCGTTCTCAGAATCCTCTTTCTTGCACTGCTCAACCTCAGCTGATGGGTCTGTCTGCTCTTTGGCAACATCATCCCCGAATAACTGCAAGTCAAAGAAGATCTCAAACCCTGGTAGGCGTCTCCTCTCAGCATTCAGCCATGGCTCTGGGAAGCCACAAAATGGAAAGTCCTCCCCCTCCCAGACGAAGCATCCGTTTAGGGTACCCTAGATGGGTCGGTGCATTAACTCAAAAGGCCTCCCCACCTGCTTCGCTCTGGCTCTCCCAACCATCTCCTTACCTTTCCTCACCCAATCTTCTTTGGTGGGCAGATAACCCAAGCCAAAGGTATGTGGGTTGTGCGGCACTTCGGCTGATACTGCAATGCCTTTCCGGCCACTCTTCCCCAATCCCATACCGGGGATGTGTTGGAGCTTGTTCATGAGGTACACTGATTGTGCGCTAACATATAACCCCTCATCAATAGCTAAGATGTTCTATATGACCCAGGCCTCAGCCAGAGTAAACCCTGATAGGAACACATCCTCCGTGCCGTGCTTGATTTCCAAAACTGGTGCAGACACTTCTGGCGGCAGATGGATTGACGAATTCCTGAAAACAATAGCCACCCCCTTCCCGTGGGGGTATTTCCACATCTGATGCAAGGTGGAAGAAACTGCCTTTACTTGGTGCAGCCACGGCCGCCCCAGAAGTAAATTGAAGGTTACGGGAATGTCCAGGATATGAAAGTCAATCTCGTGTTGTCCCGGACCAACCTGAGTCTGAAATTTCACGGTCCCCATCACCTCTCTGCTTGTGTTATCATATGCCCTTATCACCTGGGTTGTTGGCACGAAGTCCGCGGGCTTCAACCCGATCGCATACACTATCCTTACCGGGCATACGTTGATGGCTGATCCGGTATCAACAAGAACCACTGGTATCCATTTGCTTCTACATTCCACAGCGATGTAGAGCGGTTTGTTATGACTTGCGCCCTCGGGCGGCAATTCTTTGTCAGAAAAGGTCAACGTCAAGGAACCTCCTCCCGAAAAGACCAATCCCACCAGCTGTTCAGGCATGGTTTCTATTGAGAGTTTGGCCTTGTCCAGTACCGATAGGACAGCCTGTCTATGCACACGTGAAGCCATAAGCAGTCCCCAGATGTAGATGTCTGCTTGTATCTTTTTTAACTATTCCAGCACGGCCTCTTCTTCAAGTAGCTTCTCTTTCTGCTTTTCCACCTCCTTGTCCTTCCCGGATGCCTTTTGTTGATCTAGGTGTGGGGGCTTGAAATACCGCCCACTCCTAGTCATATGGTCAACTTCACCAATGTACTAGGTATCATCCGGTTGATTGCTTCCCCAGTCCTCATCCATGTGGGCAAGACACAGATCATCGTCCTCCCACTACATTCCATCGGCAGCTGACAGACACCTGTCTGGCTCCGTTACCACTATCCTTGTACTCACGGTACCTTCTGTCCATGTGCTCGTAGCATCCTCTGTTCTTGTGCACACAACACTTTCAGTCCCCACAGGGGCCTTGGCTTTTCTGGCTTTCTCAGAGTCTTCAATTCCTTCCCGTTCTAGCTGCGTCAATCCAGTCTGCTATTCAACATCTCTTGTATTCAAAAAGCCCAAATCTTGAGCGAAATTCTTAGCACCGGCGCTCTCCGGCAATGTATTCTGATCCCCAGCCCTTCCGACCACAATTGATGTCCTTGCCCCTAACGGGCCCCTTTCCAACTGAGATTCTTCAACAATATCTGGTTGGTCGTCAAGCCACCCTGTGACCTCTACTGACTCCTCAAAATCGAACCAGTTGACTGTCATGTCCCCTGGATCTTGTTCGTTGAAAATCTGAAGGTCAGCAATGTCCCTTTCCAGAACTGCTAAGTCGTCTATCCTCTGATCAAGTCCATCTCCCCGTAGTACACAAATTTCTGCCCCCACCGGTAATTCCACATTTGGCCTAATCTGACCCGCTGATGCAATGTAGCCACTCGGATTGTACACCTCCTCATCAAAGCTTCCCAATTCCTCAGTCCCTGAATCCACTATACCACTTTCCTTCGAAATCATCCCTATTCTGTCTTCGATAGCCACCACCATTGGTTCGGTTTGGGTTTGGGAGATCTCCAACATGCACAAGTCAGTGTTGTCAAGAAGGAACACCTTCGGTTTAGGTAGGTGAGATGGGGTGATATATATGCTAGGGTCGTATGACATGACCCCAGTTTGGATTGAGTTGATGCGTTTGGAAGGTGGGGCTTGGTTGTGTGATGGGAGAGGGTTGGTTGTGACATTGGGTTTCTCTGGAGGCACAGTCACCCTATTGTCAACGAGATCCTGAATCTCGGGACACAATCGGAAGCATTGGTCGATGTCATGACCGTGTTGTTGGTGAAAGGCGCAGTATTTAGCTGGGTTGTGGGAGGGGGGAAGTTTTTCTAGTAACGGCCGCGGCTCTAGGGGCTTGAAATGCCCTTTCCTGATCAAAACTCCTAAAGCCTTGGACAAGGACATGTATAGTGGAGTGAAAGTTCTTTGGCTTTTGGGTGGGTATCTGGCTATTTGCGAACTACTACCGAACGCACCGGTGAATGGCGTAGCTACAAGGGTTCTTGGCGGATTGGTGGTGACCATGCTTACTTCTAAAGCTCTGGCAGTTGCGGCATTGCTTGTGCCTGTATTGGTGTTGCGGTTTAAGGTTCTCCTGGGTTGCTCTCTGTCTTGGTCAATCAGACCCTGTTTCATAGCATCCTCAATTTGTACCCCCATCTCATGTAAATCTGAAAAGGTTGGGAAGGGGAGAACAATCATTTTCTGCATAAGCTTGGGCTGGAGATTGCGCACAATCATCTGAATCAGATCTTTGTCAGTGGGCCTAGTGGTCATCATTGAGGCCATGGCCTTCCACCGGGTTACGAAGTCATAAAAACTCTCCTTAGGCTTCTGCCTAGTCGTCTCGAGATCATGGGTTGCGATCCCGATCTATGTATTATAGGAGTACTGAGCGACAAAAGCCTCGGCCATCTCATCCCAATTCCTCTTAACATCGTCTTCCAGTTTTGCGTACCAAATGGCTGCCACACTCGACAGGGTCCGGCTGAATAAAGAAAGCTTTTGTAGTCTGGTAAGGCCCATCGGCCTTAATATGTCTGAAAACAGCCGTAAGTGCACCATGGGATGCCCGGACCCGTCAAAGCGGTCAATATGTGCCATCTTAAATCTATCCTGCAGCGTCACGGCTACGTCAGTATACCCATCCTCAATGTCCGAGATGGACTTCACACCCTGAGATTTCTTGAATAGCTTTTCAAGCTTGCTCACTTTTAATGTCGTGGGGTCCACCTCAATTTCGAAGGGAGAATCCGGTTGATTGATTGGAGTGGGTGCCTTCGATAGTTAAGGTAGAATCGGAGGCAGAGCTGGCCGTGTTGGGATGCCTGTATCCTGCTGGACATTCTGGACATTCGCCGTCTCCCCGGGTATTGGAACTCTTGGTGGGGGAGGAGCTTGGTATGAAGCTGATGCTCGACTTCTTCTTTGTCAGATAATTAGCTCTTTGTTGGGCCATAACGACGGCTTCTTTGTTTGGCAATTATTGACGGCGTCTTTCTGCATGGTTCTCGTGCTCTCCTAGAGCTGACGCATCATTTCTTCCATTCCTGCCATACTGCCCTGATATCTGAACTACCGGTATGTCTATCTCTGGAGTAGCCTCGAGAATCCCAACCTGACTGTTCAAAGACCACTGATATGGCAATCTCGGTACCGATACACTGTGTCTTCTCGACCTCCGCCTGACAACCGGGGGTAAGGAAAAGAACACTAGTTGTCTGTGTAGCAGATCCTCAGATCGATGGAGTCGACGACCTCTAGTCCAGAGTGCTTGGGGAATATCTGCTTGGTCGAATGCAATTGTGCTAAACTACCTGGCAAAAAGATAAATAAAGCATAATAAGGAAATAAACAACTAGAAACAGACAGCATAACGGCTTAAATAAACACAACACACAGATGGCATGACAACACACAGTTGGTACGTGTAAGCTGAATACACTGTTCTCAACTACTGATCATTGTTTCCAAATCACTGCCCCAAATCTGAATTTGATACCCACAGATATAATTGATTCTCAAAACACTGATGCTGGTGCCCGCAGGCCTGATGCCCAGACCTGTAAACTGATACTTGCATTCCTACAAAGACGCACTCTAAAAGCACATAGCAAGCAAGTGAGAGCCAAAAACACCCCTATGTTGGGGTAGGGGTTCCCTGTCCTATTTTGTCAGAAACTAGGGTTTCACTACGCACGCAGCGGTTTCAAAACAACCTACAATTGGGTAAGCAACCTGTCCTAGTTTGGAATGGCCACTATGGATTCCAATATGCACTAGGTCGAATGGTCAAAAAGGGTGCCCCGGTAAAAATCGGGGTTTGTGTTCCCATCGTGGCAGAGCCCTTAACCGGTCAGCCTTATGGCACGCTTCTCAAAGCGAGCCTCCAGCAAACCGTTCAGGAATAGCAGATGGCAAACACGGTGTCCTGGGCGCATCAATGCAAATGCAATGCAAAGAAACACATAAGTGTAATCAAAACAAAATATCATAAGTTCTAGTCTAGTTCTCTAAATCCCTAGCAGAGTCGTCAGAAACTGTAGACGTCCCCGTACGTCCCGGGAAAATCCCATTTTGTTCATTGGGCTCACTACAGTTCGGACTTGATGTCACGATTCTGAATCTAATCTCGCAAAGTACAATGCAAGATCAATAAATCACCAAAGAGTCCAAATCCGACAAATCGTTTTGAAAAACTGATTTTAAAAAGAAGTGCCAAACATGAACTGCTTTTCCAGATACAAAGTCGCCACCTAAATATTTTATTTTGGGGGAATTTAGGAAACCCTAACTCGTGCTTAAGGCCACGTGTCCGTCATCACCACAGTTTCCTCGGCTCGGGAACTTGGGTACGATTGGGGAAGGTCATTTCATGAGCACCCCCGCTCGCCCGATCAAAGATCGGCCACTACTAAGCATGATATTGAGTTTTTGAAAACACATGCGTTCTTGTTCCGATTTATTAGCCTAGGATTACTATGTGATGCACACAACATACAAGTATAGATTAGATCACCTGAGTTGGAACAAAACATTTCATGTTTGTTTATTTGAAAATGGTTTGATGGTACTACTCGCAAGTAGGCTAAGACATGGATTTTGCCACCCTCGAGTGGGCTTAGAAAACATGGTGATTTGCCACTGCCAAGTGGGCTTAAAACTCGCAATCGATGAATTATTCCAATTCAAGTAATCCAACCTTCACCCACAGGCATTTAGGCAGTTATATCACATAAGCACATAGCCTCATGGTAAGCATGCTATCATGGCAGTCACTCACATGCATGCAAGGATGCTAAAGCATAAACACTTACCGAGTACTCCGAGCCAAAGAAAGAAGCTAATTAGAAAACATGCATGAATCCTAACTATGCTGAGATGGCTAATGCAACACATGCAAGAATGCAACTAATATAGGCTCAGCTATTCTAAGATGGTATGTGAGATGCTCCAGGTAACATGTATTCAACTTGGAATTGAAATATGATGCAGTTAGTATGATGCGCCGAGCCTGGTGCATGCAAAACAGATGAATGGATACAAACATACGAGCATAGGGATGCTAATTGAAACGTGCCCTAAAACTAACCATCATAAGCTGGTAAATAAAATGGAGAAAGACGTGGGGTTGGAAGACATACATCACACACACGCACACTTATTACAACATTGCCCTCTCTCGGAGGGTTCGAATAAATAATACAGAATCGAATTAACTAATTATTACACAACACTAGCTAATTAACAAAACAACTAAACTGGCACACAAACTATGTAGAATGGGCTGCCTCAACTCTGCTTTGAATGATAAAGGACGCATGCATGCTCGAGTCGCCTTGTCAAGAAATCCAACGCGATGCCCCGGCTCGCCTTTGTTTGCAATTGATTTCAGAAACTTGCACAAAGCTCCAAGGAGATGAAACTCTACCCTGGGAATCTAGGGGGAGGCTGCCGACCAACTGTAGACATTGGAGACCACCTACCGACCACCCTTGGTGGTGAAAACCAGAAAAGGTGGTCGGCCGACTAGTTTCTTCTCCTGGTTTCTGCATTTTCTGCAACAAAGGCAAGAGAGAGAGAAAGCAAGGTATTTGCAACACATGTGTCCACGACCACCCTCCCCATCATTGTGCAAGCTCAAGGGAGTGTAGGTTTCGATCCTTGGGCCACCAATCATGCATCTCAATGCATGATGGCCGAGGAGTCGAATTGCACGACTCAATGGGACATGAATGCACATATAAGTAACTAAAACCAACAACTCCATCATGGGTGGTAAAGAGTGTCGGCGAACGGGAATCGAGGCATGTTTCATCACTTGTAGTATGAGACGTTCCTCGTTTTTCATGTTTGGACTAACTCCTATTCCAAACACAATGCAACAGCTAGAATGGCATGGCATGAAAAAATGTAACTCTAGTATGCAAGCCTAAATGTAATGCGACTAAGTGATACAAACATGCAGAGGATGACATGCAAGCATGAAACTAGCATACACAATGCTATGGACTAATCAAGGGCACACTCAATGCACGTGGATTATATGGCATGCATATACAATGCACTAACATACGCAATGCAATGATCGAACATGCGATAACATGGACTATATGGCATACACAATGCAAGATGGACTTAAACCAAGATGGATGGACCTCAGCCACACCCAAATCAGTGGCCAAACATGATGAAAACAAGGCAATGACACACACACAAGCATGCACAATGCAAGGGACCGAAGCCTAAGGTACGAGATACAACTCTACAAAAGTATGACAAGGATGAAATATGGCATACAATGACACCTGTTCCAGCTCTGAAATGACATGCAAGATGGTCCAGAATCATGCAAGCAACTCACCCGATGCGTGTTGGATGGCACAATTACCGAAATTAGTGAAGTGCATTACACTAGAGGTATGCAAAGCAGTGCCCAAATGACCAAACCACCCCAAGCAGTCCCTATGCAGACCTAAAAGAGTGGCACAATGGACTAAAATGATGGCTTGCAATGCACAAAAATGAAGCTCGTGCAATAGCCCAAAAATGAGGCATACAAGCACAACTCTCAAATGCATTTAAAGAGTGGGAAACATGGGAATATGTCACAAGTATAAGCTCTGAAATAACAGGTTCAATGATGCCAAAACATGAAAACAACTCAAGTTAAGCATGCAAGAGGCTTCAAAACTCGAAGCTAGGCAAGGGTATTACACTACAAGCATGCATGGCAAGCATCATTCGACCATGGGACCTCAAAACAGAGCTAAGGCAGCCCAAATCATGAATAAAATCAGTTCAGAACATGGCCAAAATATGCTAAAATCAAGGGCCAAAACAACATGAAATGTGAGCTAGTGAACATGGATTACACTACATGCATATGAAGCATTCAAGAGGCCACTAAACCAGAAAAATTTAGAGACATGACATGCCAAATAAAGCCCAAAAACCCACTAAAACATGATCAATGCATGCAAGAATGACATGCTCCTTTGATAGGCTATAAGCGGGGTTATTCTACACATGCAAGAGACACACCCAAGGTGACAAAACCAACTCTAGAAAGAGCCTAGGAAGGCCCTAAAAGTCACTAAAAAGGGCCTGAAACAAGGCTTGGAGGTGTGCAAATCAAGGCTTCTTTGTAAGGCCAAAAATGCTAGTGAACAAAACAAGGAGGGAGAGGGTCACCCCTCTCTGATTTTGGCCCTCAAAACCACATACCAACCACTGAAAATCTGCTGGATTTCAGTGGCTAAAGGGCCAAACGAAGCTCAATACAAAGGTCTCATGGCAGGGCTCAAAACAAGGCAAAATGAAGCATGAAAGGGGGTAGATGACCCCCAACAACAAAATGACCTTAAACAAACACGAAAAACACTTAAAAATGAAGCTTTTCTCAGTTTACAACAAAGCCTAAATATGCATTCAAATAAGGCTAAGAGATGGATCAAAATAAAGCTTAAAAGAGGGAAAATGTGTGTTACCCTTGAAGCTCAGCAAGATAGCAACTTCTGGACCCAAAACCCAACTCCTTAACCTCTGAAAATGGCCTCCAAGAAGCTCTATGCAATGGTGGAAGGGTTAGGCTATGAGGTGGTGTGCAAAGGTGCAAGAACAATACACTTTTTGAGCCAAAATAGAGAGATATAAAGGGAGATGTATTGTATGCCTTTAACCAATTTCTCAACCCTCACAAAGGAGGGGGAGGCCCTCCTTTACAGCCAAAAGGGACCAAACCTTCTCAAAGAAGCTAAAAACAAGGGTTGAAGATCCTCCATACACGTGTATGGAGGATCCAGTCTGTGCCTTCCAGCTAGCACAGCTAGCAACAACTCACAGAGACAAAACTGGGGGAGGCAGGCCGACCAGTTCAGGTGTTCGGCCAACTACTTCTCCTAGTCAGCCCACCAGTTCAAAAGGTTCAACCCAATGAAAGGTGGTCAGGAGCCCCATTTGATGGTCTCCACATTGAATGCAAGCTAGTGGTATGGTGGGAGACCAGTAAATGTGGCTCAAAGACCAAGGAGACCAGCTTCCAGACAAGAAAATCGGCTGGCGGGAGAAAAGTGGTCTCCAAGGAGAAAAGTGGTCTCCCACCCTTGTACCACCTCCCAAACAATGAAAACAAGGTCCATGCCAAAAATGAAGCAAGACGGATGCAAAACGAGGGTTCGGGGGGTCAAAACGCGCAGCCGAGTGTCCCGAAAATAGCCTGTTAAGTATCGAAAGTGGCGTGCGACCACAAAGGTGGTCTCCCGGGCCACAGTGTCCCTCTAGAGAGAGGAAGCAAGGTGTGTGCCAAAAACCAGGGGCAAACGGAGAATGTTAAGCGGTCCTGAGCCGAGGCA
The DNA here is from genome assembly GCA_025200525.1 of Camellia lanceoleosa. Lineage (NCBI taxonomy): Eukaryota > Viridiplantae > Streptophyta > Magnoliopsida > Ericales > Theaceae > Camellia > Camellia lanceoleosa. The sequence goes on from CM045761.1 coordinate 115,942,462, forward strand.
CACGACCGACGGCCTCGAAAATCGAAAACTAGTCTCCAAATGGGAACAGTGGCCTACGACCACAAAAAGTAGTCTATGACCACTGAGAGATGGTCTACAAGACCTCTCCTCCCCTTCGGGAAGAGAAAACAAGACCTGGTCTGCAAACCAAGGCAAAGCATAAAAGGGGTCTCGAGGTCCGGGGGTAAGGACGTCAGCAGAAACTCCGAAACCTCAGAATGAGTAGAACATGCACAATCACCGAGCGCTCAATCAATGACGTCTGAGTCTTAAGGTCAGTCAAAAATAGAGTGTCTACAACGAGCAATCGAACTTGTCTCTGGATGTACCTACAAGCATATCCAAGTCTTGAGGATGGTCAAAATTGGCGTGTCTACAGCCATTTAGTTAGCTAGTTGTAGTTAATTACCTATGCTGTAATTAATTTAGCTTAGTGCTTTGTAATATTCAAATTAGCTTAGATTAGCTAGTTATTCAATTTGGTTTGTAATAATTAATTAGCTAGAATAGTTAGTTAATTAGTTGGTTTGTAATAGTTAGCTTAATTAGCGTAGCTAGTTAGTTTTCATTTTATTTAGACCCTCCGTCGAGAGGGCAAATGTTGTAATAAGTGTGTGTGTGTGTATGAATGTCTTCCAACTCCACGTCTTTCTCCCTTTTACTTATCAGCTTTTGATGGTTAGTTTAGGGCATATTTTAGTTAGCATACCTTATGCTTTGCATGCATGCATCATTCATTTGTCTTGCATGCACTAGGCTTGGCGCATCATTCAAACTGCATCGTATTTCAATACATTTACTTAAATGCGTGTTCAACAACATGTTATGAAATGTTGCATTCATATGCCATCTTAGCTAGCCGAGCCTATTTTAGTTGCATTTTGCATGTGTTGCATTAGGCATCTTGTATAATTAGGATCATGCATTGATTTCTAGTTGGTTTCTATTTTGGCTCGGAGTACACTGTAAGTGTTTATGCTTTAGCATCCTTGCATGTGTGTAAGTGACTGCCATGATAGCATGCTTGCCATGAGGCTATTTGCTTAATTGCTATAACTGCATGAATGCCTGTTGATGAAGGCTTTATTGCTTAAATTGGGACAATTCATCAAATGTGCATTTTAAGCCCACTTGAAGTGGCAAATCATCATGTTTTAAGCCCACTTAAGGGTGGCAAAATCCGCACTTTAGCCTACTTGCAGGTAGCAATTTCAAACCATTTTCGAAAAGCAAACATGAGATGTTTTGTTCCAAATTGAGTGATTTAGTGTATACTCGTATGTTGTGCGCATCACATAGTAAATTAGCTAAAAAAGGGAATAAGAACACATGTGCTTTCAAAAACAACATATCATGTTAGTAGAGGCCGATCCTTTGATCGGGTGAGGGGGGGTGCTCATTTCAGGACCTTTCCCTCTCGTACCCAAGTTCCCAAGCCGAGGCAACTTTGCTGATGATAAACACGTGGCCTTAGGCACGAGTTAGGGTTTCCTAAATTTCCCAAAATAAAATATTTAGGTGGTGACTCTGAAATCTGGCAAAGCAGTCCATGTTTGGTGCTTTTCGATTAAAATCAATTTTCCAAAACGATTTGCCGGATTTGGACTCTTTGGTGATTTATCAGTCTCACATTGCACTTTGTGAGATTAGATTTAGAACCGTGATAGGAGTCCGAACTATAGTAGTTAGAACCCAAATTCATGCCCTCTCCGAAAAGGGGGGCGCACGAAGAGAGTTTGGGCAAGCTAAAGTTTCTGGCGACTCTGCTGGGGATTTAGAGAACTTGGCTTGAACTCAAGATATGTTGTTTTATTTACACTTAAGTGTTTCTTTGCATTGCATTTGCATTGGTGCGCTTAAGTCACAGTGTTTTCCATCTGCTATTCCTGAACGGTTTGCCGAAGGCTTGCTTGGAAAAGTGTGCGATAAGGCTAACCGGTTACGGGCTTTACCACGGTGGGAACAGAAACCTCGATTTTGCCAGGCCGCCCTTTTTGACCATTCAACCTAGTTGCATATCGGAAGCCATAGAGACCCTTCCAAACTAGGACAGGTTGCTTACCCGAATGTAGGTTGTTTGAAACTGCATGTGTGCATAGTGAAAACCCTAGCTCCTGACAAAATAGGACAGGGAAACCCTACCCCACCATAGGGGTGTTTTTGGCTCTCACTTGCTTGATATATGCTGTTAGGGTGTGTCTCTACAGGAATGTATGTATCAGTTGCGAGTTTGGGTATCATTCTGAGGACATCAGTGTTTGGGGGTATCAATTTGAGGCAGAAATTTGGGGCAAAATTCAGTAGAGAGCACACTCATTCAGCTATGCCCATATATGTTCTCATGAAAGCAAGCTGAGATGTTGTATGTTTTCTCTTTTGCTAGGTAGTCTTGGAACCATAGCTTCAGAAGGTTCCAATATCCCCCGGGTACATTGGACTTGTGTTGATAGACTTTGTCAGGTCAGAGATTTGGTTCAAAGGCAATCAGTGTTTCCTTCGCCGAGGCAAGGCAAAAAGGTCAGTCAGGCATAGATCACCAGTTCAACAGTTTCCAGTCCAGCAGTCATTATCTACCTCACCTGTGGGCAGTTGGGCTGAGATATCTACTTCTACCTCAGAGTGGGAACATACACCTGTCTAGTCAGATCCACACTTTACAGTCAAAACGGAGGACATGATGCGTCAGCTCCAAGAGACCATGCAGGTCATGCAGCGGGATGCCGCCCGTCAGGCAGAGGTTGTAGCCCAACAGGCAGAACTAATTGCCAGGCTTCACCAATAGCAGCAACCACAACAAGCCGGAGCATCTGCTTCACATCCACCCCCACCCCCACCTAGGGTTCTCACACTAGGGGAAACAGCAAACGTCGAGGAAAATACGGACGTTCTAATAGGGCCAGTCCCACCGCCCATCCCACCTCAGATGTCTAAAACACCGGTTAATCCAGTGGACATACCGCTCGAATTTGAGGTTGATCCAGCTGCACTGAAAGTGAGTAAGCTTGAAAAGCTGTTCAAACGGGCCCAGGGAGTCAACTCGATCCCGAATATAGAAGATGGATATACTGATTCGACGGTGACATTGCCAGACAGGTTCAAAATGCTGCACATAGATTGCTTTGACAGCTCGGGCGATCCTACAGTTCATTTGAGGCAGTTTTATGATATTTTTGCGTCTGATAGGCTTGATGAGACTCCAGAAACTATCACTCTTCGGTCGAACCCTGTTGGGTATTGCGGCCATCTGGTACGCCAAGCTGGAGGACTCAGTGAAAAGGAGGTGTGAGGAGATGGCCGAGGCCTTCGTTGCTCAATACTCAAACAATACCCAGATTGAGGTCATGACTCGTGATCTTGAGACGACACGACAAGAGCCAAAAGAGGGCTTTTCTGACTTTGTCACTCGATGGAGGGCCAAGGCCTCCATGATGACAACTCGACCACTCGAAAAGGATCAGATAAGGATGGTTGTGCGCCACCTACAACCCAAGCTGATGCAGAAAATAATCGTCTTACCCCTCTCCACCTTTGCTGACTTGTATGAGATTGGGGTACAGATTGAGGATGCTATAAAGCAAGGTCTGATCGACCACGAGAGAGAGCAGCCCAAGAGGGTGTTTACACGCAGTTCAAATGCAACCACCAGTGGTGATGCAGCTACAAGATCTTCTGAAGTTGGAATGGTTGCCACCAGTCCAAAAACAGCCACCCCCTTTGTTGGTACATCCAATCCAAACCCCCAAACTTCGAACTATCTACCTGAGGCAAGAGGGTTTTCACCCCACTTTATATGCCTTTGTCTAAAGCTCTAGGGGTCCTACTCAGGAAAAGACATCTGAAATCATTAGAACAATGGTCTCTACCCGATCCGCTCCCTCCAAAGCATGATCTGGCTAAGTACTGTGCCTTCCATCAGCAACACGGTCATGATACCGACTTTTGCCTCAGACTATGTCATGAGATTCAAGATCTCATTGACAACAAGGTAATAGCACCTCCAGAAAGACCAAATGTCAATCAAAACCCTCCACCTAGGCAGGTAAACTTCATCGAAACAACGGCCAACCCGTTTGACCCCAGTATATACATCACCCCAGCCCATCTACCCAAGCCTAAGGTGTTCATTCCAGTCAGCATGGACTTATGCATGATGGGTGCACCCAAACCCCAATCATCTCAAACCCATGAACCCAGTACTTCTGAGCTAGTGAGCATGATTGAAGATTTTGCAAAAAACTGTGGCAGCTTTAGCCTTCACGCTTTTTGCTCCATCATCGACCACATCACATGCTAGGAGTTTCAATCCAAAAGGCTCCTTGATCTTAGGGCAAGCGGCAATTGAAAAGGGCCAACCTGAAGTCATCCGAGGTCTGGGTGGTGGCATGTCGACAACAACTGGGCTGCCCTCTGATATATCGAACTGATCCTTTGACAAAGTGGAGGCAAGTGGCAAGAACAAGGTAGGCGCAGGCATTGGTCGCCATGAACATCTTCAGTGCGCTGTTGAGGCTTTGAAAGCCGAAGGGTTGAGCAAACAGTAAGTGCTTGCAATTGTTACAAAGATTGTGGATGACACTTTTGCCCCTCAGGATAAGAACATTTTGAATCATGGGGCAAGCTGGAATAATGGTTGTCGTACTAGAAACACCCCTTTCAGCTCCAATCCTATACTTGGAAGAGATAATCAAACCCACCCAGCACCTGCCAACCCTTTTGCTGGTACATCCAACACTTCACTGACCTTGAAGTACCCACCCCGAGGCTAGAGGGTCTTTCATTCCCTCCACATGACTTTGTCTAAAGCTCTCCAAATCCTTATAGGAAAGAGGCATCTAAAACCCCTGGAGCCGCAGCCATTACCAAAGAACCTCCCTCTCTCACATAACCCGGCCAAATACTGCGCCTTTCATCAACAAGCTGGCCATGACACTAACATGTGTTTTCGTCTTCACCACGAAATACAAGATTTGATTGATAACAAGGTCATTATCGCACCAAACTCTACAAAGTCTATTGACATTGGATAAATGAACTTGGGGGATAATGTGATTATGTGATTGGGGGATAAACCAACTGCGGATGGCACTCAGTTTATTCCAGATATGGCGGATGGCACGCACTATTTTGAGCAATTTGCGAATGTTGTTTATTTCACTTTCTGACTTGGGTATTGAGTCAGTTTTGTTGTGTTGTATTGAGTCAGTTGAGTCTGTCTTGTTGTATCGAGTCAGTCTTGTTGTGTTAGAGTCGGGTGATTTCAGGGGTGTTATCTCGGACATCACTTGCTTGTTTTGTGTTTGTCTTTTACACTCTTTCTTTTGAGTCTGTTTCTGCTATGAAGCCAGTTGTGCCAGAAGATTTGAATGAAACGGTAGTGCTTTTAACCTACTTTTCTGTGCCTTGAGATTATTGCACTAACCTAATTTTTTCAAAACTTTTTGAACAATGTGATGAAAACAAAGAGGGAGGAATTCCTCGGGATTTGCAAAAATTTGATCAAACTGAGAGAAAGAGAGGCGTGCTAAGCCCATAATGAATGAGATCATGTTTGTTAATGTGAGTACTGAGAAGGATCCTTGCTTGATCCAGATTGGTTCTACATTGTCTTCAGCGTGAGCGACTAGTCGCTTCCTTAAAAGATTTCAAAAAAATATTTTGCGTGGTCCTGCGAAGAGCTATGTGGAATCGCTCTTGAGATTGTGTAGCCTAGGATCGCTCTCAGCCTTGAGACTCGACCTCTTTTGCTTTCAAACCTTGAACTTAGATTCAGAATGTTCAACGGTCAACCACAAAGTAAGGCTTGTATGGCTAGATTTGAAGCAGCCCGTAAGGCTTGTATGGCTAGATTTGAAGCAGCCCATGAACTAGGGGCAATAAGGTCGTCTGACATCAAAGGGGGGCTGTCAGGCCAAAAGTCAGATCAAGAAGATCAGAAGTTCTCAAAGGAAGCTTGCAAATCAGAAGCAGCCCTTGAACTATGGGCAAAAAATGTCAGATGTGCTCGAAGAGTCAAAGAATGGGTCATTCTGCAAACCAATGAAGACTGGGAAGAATGCCAAATTTGAGTAGCTGAAAGAAAAAGTTTATTGCTGAAGGACAATCAAGTTCCTATCCACAACACCAGGGGTAAATTCAGACCTGGATGGATGGACTCTGACATCATCAGCAAACAGCAGCCATTCTTCTGGATTCAGATGGTTTCAAGATCTCAAACTGATCAACACGGACAAGTTAAACTTTTACCCTTGAGAGGTTCGCTGGGTCGAAAACCCAGAAGGGCGACCCAGGCAAAAGTTAGAGCGAAATGAAAAGAAAATGAAGAAAAGGAAAAGAACAAAAATGAAAAGAAGAACAAAAATGAAGAAAAAGAAAAGAAAAAAGATGAAAAGAAATGAAAAGAAAAGAAGATCAAAAGAAATGAAAAGAAAAGAAAAACAGAGCTCGCAAGGTTGAAAACCCGAAAGGGTGGCCTTGGCAAAAGTTAGAGCGTAAAAGGAGAGGTTAATACCCGAGTGTACCTTAACCTAGAACTACATCAGGCTTGATTCCCATCTTTGGGATACATAGGCAACTTCATTCTGAAGTCCAGCCATAAAACACTTCAAATTCAATTGTCCTGTCCATGAGATTGAATGGGTCATCTTTGTCGTTTTTGTATCCAAGAGTTCGGTTGTGATATTTTCTATGAGAGCTGGTTACAGTGTGTTGCGGTGCTATGCAAACAAGGGGCAATTTTCCATTGTTTTGGATCTGAAGTTGTGCATCTCAAGAGTAAATTTTGTGTTGGTCGAGCAGTGGCCATTTGTAAAAATAGTTTTGAGAATTTTTAATGAGGTTGACTAATTTTCTCAAAAATTATTCCATTTTTTTTCAAAACTAGACCATTTCTTTGACCCAAAAAAGGAAAATTTTCAGTGCTCACAACCTGACTCGCATGATTTCAAATTAGAAAATCGAACAAGCGTGTTAATCAAACTCTCATATTGGTCAAAATTGTTTTAGTAGAAAGCCAAAAACAAAAAATGGTGAAAATAATGAACTAGGGGCACAGTTGAGCTAGGCTTTCTCTCTTTCCCCCGTCATCAAGATACTTGCCAGAAAAGGGCACCATACTCACCAGAAACGCCATTATCAATGTATTCGCTAGAAAAGGCACTACTGAAGCTAACAGTAAAGGGCTGAAAGTTCTCTCATCCTCCAGGCAATGAGGTATCAAGCCAAGTGCGAAGCACGAATTGAAAATGGAACTGAATATTCGTTTCCTTCATCTGGGACGATCGCGCTCAAATTGGCGTCTGACCCGGAATAGGGACGTACAAAATACAATGTGTCAGACCAATCAATTGTATACCTGGCCGGTGGGACTCGTTGTAACTCATCTCGGTCAAGTTAAGCCAAGCGCATCGTCAACCGATGTCGGCTGCAGATCTGCTGCACATCCAATCGTAGCGCAACGCCTACGTGGGGAAACTCACTAGCTGTACGTGAAAGAAGGAGCATTTGGTATAATACCAGGGGCAAGAACCCACAACTTCCTGTTTATCCATCAACCACCCAGGGGAAGAATAAAAAAAAATAAGAGAGATTGAAGAATAGAGAGATATGCGCTGAGAGAAAAAGTGAGAAAAGGGCTTTTTCAGAAAAGTAGAGATTGAGTGCCAAAGTGATGTGAGAATCACAAATAAGAAAGGGTGGGAAACAATACCTGGAGAAATAGGCTCCTTGTGAACTGAGAGGTCTCTCGCCTTTGGAACACTTTTGAGTCTTGTGTTTTGTTGTGTTTTTGTTTGTCTCGATTCTTGTTTTGAGTCGTTTCGGGTGTCAATAGATGTGTTTAGGTTGTTTTACCTTTGTTTTCCGTTGTTGAGTCATTTTTGATGTGGTCAGTCATAGGCTCAATACCCGGTTAAGAACTCATTTCTCAATTTTAAATTCAAAAATAAAATCGTTTTGTGCTCAGAGTGCTGTGCCATTCTCCACATAAAACTGCAGGGTTCAACCCAAGTCATGAGAGAGCAATAGAACAAGGACCTATCTGAAGCTATTTGGGTTCCAAACTGCAAAGCAAAAGAAAAGAGCGAAAATTTGGAGCATTTTAGCATGTTTCAATTTCAGAAAGTTCCGAGATTGCATTCCATTTGTACCTCCTCAGGCCTTGTCAATGCTCCGAAGTATGAGTGTGCCTCTACCTCATGCTCAAGCTCAAGCTCAAGCTCAAGCTCAAGCCTGCTTCAAGCCAGTATGGCAATCAAAGTGCTCTCCCAGAGTACCATTTCCTGCCAGAGACATCTTGGATGTGTTTGCAATGAGTTCCTAGGAGATCAACTGCGACGGTGGAAACTAGAGTTCGAATGGTTGTTGCCTGGAACGCAAAGGTTTGGAATTTCCGAGACTAAAGTCTGGTTTAAATACCCAGGGGTGTATCCTCGGCTTGAAATTTGTATGGAAGCCCCATAGGTTGAGGTAGCGGGTATGCGCCTCAATTTTAGATACTGAACCAACCTAGTTTGTCACCCCGTTGGAGAATAGGGAAAGCTGTGAACATGGCCAAGAAGAAAGTAGTATCTGTGGTTTGGAAGTATAACCAAGAAAAGCAGAAGACCCCCAACAGCATAATGCACGATGGTCATCGCTCATCAATACGAACAAGGTGTATCCTTTTTCACATGTGGCAACTCTTCCGAGAGGTAAATCGGAAGTTGCCTTTGAGTCGTCTTTAGCACACTCGCTTCTGTTGTTGTATAGAATGTGCATTCTTTTTGCATAGAGCATACATTTTGAATTGTTGCATAGAATATGCATTATCATGTTTGCATAGAACATGCATGCTGCATATCATATGCATCGTTGATTATTTTGCATAAAGTATGCCTCCGTTTCATTTCTGGCATGATGTGAGTGAAACATACCTAAACATCAAGTTACGGTCATCCGTCTCGTGTGAGACATGCATTGTATTGCATTGCACCTATCAAGTTGCTTTCTCATACGTGCACGATATTGTATGCACGGTTCATTTGAAGCTGGCGCAACCAGGCAATATTGGATATGCGGTTCATTCAGAGAAGTTCCGTTTAAGATTGTTCACTTAGTGTATCTATCACACTTTGTTCATTTAGTGTATCTATCACACTTTGCTCACTTAGTGCATCTATCACACTTTGTTCACTTAGTGTATCTATCACACTTTGTTCATTTAGTGTATCTATCACACTTTGTTGATTTAGTACATCTATCCCACTTTGCTCACTTTGTGTATCTATCTCACTTTGCTCACTTAGTGTATCTACCACACTTTGTTCACTTTGTGCATCTATCGCAAATGGTCACTTTGTGTATATATCGCATTTAATCTTGTCTACCTTGGGAATTGTTGTTCTTTCTCCTCGCGCGTGCGACGGGTTAGGCCTCCTTTGGTTAAAATCATTTGGAACGTGTTCCAATGCTTATACCACTCCGAAACACTGGGACGTGTCCCTATGTTTCTCCCTCTTTGGTTAAGAGCATTCGGAACGTGTTCCAATGCTTATACCACTCCGAAACACTGGCACGCGTCCCTATGTTTCTCCCTCTTTGGTTAAGAGCATTCGAAACATGTTCCAATGCTTATACCACTCCAAAACACTGGGAGGAGTCCCTATGTTTCTCCCTCTTTGGTTAAGAGCATTCGGAACGTGTTCCAATGCTTATACCACTCCAAAACACTAGGACGTGTCCTTATGTTTCTCCTTCTTTGGTTAAGAGCATTCGGAACGTGTTCCAATGCTTATACCACTTCGAGACACTGGGACGTGTCCCTATGTTTCTCCTTTTTTGGTTAAGAGCATTCGGAACGTGTTCCAATGCTTATACCACTCCGAAACACTGGGACGAGTCCCTATGTTTCTCTCTCATTGGTTAAGAGCATTTGGAACATGTTCCTATGCTTATACCACTTCGAAACACTGGGATGAGTCCCTATGTTTCTCCCTCTTTGGTTAAGAGCATTTGGAACATGTTCCAATGCTTATACCACTCCGAAACACTAGGATGTATTCCTATGTTTCTCCCTCTTTGGTTAAGAGCCTTTGGAACGTGTTCCAATGCTTATACCACTCCAAAACACTGGGACGAGTCCTTATGTTTCTCCCTCTTTGGTTAAGAGCCTTTGGAACGTGTTCCAATGCTTGTACCACTCTGTTTCCGTTTGCGTGCAACACATTGGAATCTTGTTTGAGACCTCAGATGTGCCCAACGGTCGATTTTAGTCTTTCCTGCATGAGCCGTAGTTAAGATTGCATAATTTTCTTGCGTTCTTTCTATGTGAAATGTGATTTGACTTGTGAGTCTCGCGCGTGGCGTGTTTGTATGTTTGTGTTTCTCATGTGTGCGATGACCTTATCGGTTTGCTTCGAATGTTGTATTTACTTTGCATAACATCTGCATTCAAATGCTTCATTACAGCTTTCTTTGCATGATCATAAGTTATGCTCTTGCATCGTGCATGTTCATTTGCATTTTGCCCTAGCCTGCAGGCGTATCTTTGTTATCTTGCTTGTTTGTCTAAGTCTTCGGCCTTATAAAAAATGGGTCGTTTCTGGGCTTTGACATTCACTCCTGTCATTTCATGACTTTTGAGTTCTGTCAAAGAGGGGCAACTGTAGACACCCCATTTTTGACCGTCCTAAAGACTTGGACGTCATCGATTGAGTGCTCGATGATTGCGCATGTTCGTGCTCGTTTGGAGTCCCCGAGGTTTTCGATTGCGTGCCTCGCCTCTAAGTCTCTGAACTCTCTTGGTTTTGTGCTTGTTTTAAGCCAACTCTTGGTCCTCCGTTTTGCCTAGAGGGAGAAGTTGAGGTATAGACCACTTTTCTCCCCTATCAGCCAGTTTTCTCCCCTGTAGACCACTTGTGGTGGTCGGTCAGCTAGGGTAGGTGGTCAGTCGACCACCTTAAGTGGTCGGTAGCCTACCACCACCTTCTACTCTTTGTGGAGTCCACCTTTCCCCCATGTCGACCAGCCTTTGTCCCTGTCGACCACTTTGGGTTGTCGGTCGGCTAGGTTTGGTGGTTGGTTGGCCACCTTAACTGGTCGGCGGCCTTTTTTCTGCTTTCGCAGATATTTTTGGTGCCAGCTATGCCAGCTGTTAGGCACAGAATGCATCATCCCTACACGTGTAGGGAAGGATTAGAGTAAGCTTTGGCTTGCATTTCTATATAAGGGGAGGTGTCTCCCCCTTGAGGAGGGGTTCAGAAAATTTAGGGCAAATTTTCCCCTCTCTCTCTCTTCTCTTTTAGTGCTTGAAAGTGAGTTTCTTTCACATATTTGCACACAACCTCATAGCCAAATACCACCATTATTGAGCTGAGGTTCTTGGATGTAATACTTGAGTTCTAAAAGCTAGTTTTGGCATGAAGAAGTTGTTGTTTTGCTGTGGTTCTTCAAGGGTGAGCATCTCCGTCTTTTAAGCTTATTTTTGTACACAATCTAGGCCACCTTTGCATGCTTTTTTTGGCCTAAGTTTCAACTGGAAAAAGTTCTATATTTAAGTGCTTAAAATGGTTGTTTAAGGCTTTGTTTAAGTTATGGGTGGTTTACCCGCTTTGGTGGCTTGTTTTGCCTTGTTTTGTGCCATCTTTTAAGGCCTTTGAGACCATCTCTTTTTGGCCCTCTCACCACTGAAAATCAGAGGAATTTCAGTGGCGGAAAACTAGTTTTGAGGTCCAGAATGTGTGGGGGTGGTCCCCCCTTCTCTTCTCTTGTTTGCATGTGTTGATGGCCCTCCAAAGTAGCATGTGTTTCTACTTCTTAGTGGCTTTGTTTGGGCTCATTTTTGGGACTTTTCAGACCTGCCATAACTCTATTTTTGGCTGTCTTGGGCACCTCTTGCATGCTTCTTGTACTTGTAATGTAATCCTACTTGTAGCCTTGCAAAGTAGCATGTCTTTCTAGCATGTATTGCCTCCATTTTAGCATGTTTTTAGCCATTATTTGCCATGTCATAACTCTGTTTTAGGTTGGTTTGGCGGTGTGAAGCCCCTAAAATATGTATTCACTTTTAAAAAAAACCCTAATGTTTTAATTATTTTCTTAAAGGGCCTCGGTTACTTTAAATAATTCGAATCTTGTCGGTTAGCATTACTTTTTTTATTTTTATCAAAACAGGAATTACCCTAGCCGGATTAGGTTTCCTAACCTAATTTAATTCTACATAAGTCGCATGTATTTAACTCTAAGCCCTCACTCTTTATTGAAATTCAAAACTTACCCCAAAAACTAGTACGTGTACCTTGTACCTTGAAGTACCATCAATCATGTAAGATATATATATACACCTTGAGGAGTGTGTCCTAGGACCAAAATTAATAAAAAGAAATGGCCCTTCCACCCTTCCCTATGGCCGGCCCTTCTAGGAGAAAGTGAGGAGACCATTTTCAAAATATATCATCATGAAATTCTAGAAAAAAAAAACACAACCTAGTGCCCTAGACCTGGGATGCAAATTCCAAAACTAGTTCTATTTTAACTAAGTGTTTCCAAATCCTTGAGTAAGCCTCCCAAATCATCCCTATTCCTTTCAAACTTCAAACAAATCCTAACATTTCCATCCTTTTCCAACTAATGGGCTTTTAGGACATTTTACATAAAAAATTGTCTATATATACCAACACCCCCCTAGCTTGGCAAGCACAAATAACACACTCACACACACTTTCGGCTAGAGAGAGGGAGGAGAGCAAGAGAGAGAAGTCTAGAGAAGAAGAGGGAGGAAGAAGAGAGCCTTCTTGTGCAAAGCGTAGTAGGTAAGCCACAAACACAACCTTCTCTTTCATTTTCCTTTTTTTTTCAATACATGTTTCTAAGGGTTCTAAATAATGTTTTCAGATATGTTATTAATGCGTTCTTATCTTAAAAATGCTAAGGGTTGAGTATTGATTCCATCTCTCTTGTATTTTTCCCATTTTGGTACAAAACCATCTTTTTTTATACCAATCTCTTAACCTTCCAAGGGCACTCTTTCAAGCAAATTTTATGAGTTAAATATATGTTAGTTAGCATGTTTGATTCACAAAAGAAATGAAAACTTTCCCTTGGTGGAACCCTTATCTCATAAAGCTTCTTGTTTTGGGCATGGTATCTTAGAATCTGTTTTTGCAGCCCATTTCCAGAAATTCTAGAAAAATGTATAAAATTATTCTGGACCTCTACTTTATGTCAAAACCTTCCTTAAGGTGTTAGTTTTCAACTAGAATTGGTTTCATCAAAAAACATTAAGCGGTTTGCAAGAATATCAAATTTTCGTAACAGTCAACGGATCTGGACAGAATTTGGACAGTGCTGGAAAGTTTTCTAATTAACTTAAAATCTGGAAAAGCAATCCCATTTTTGAAAAATGTTCTAGAAACTAGATTAAATTCTCTACAAGCCATAGGAAGGCCGAGTCCGGTGAAGGATCTAAAATAGTCCTTTCTTTTTAATCTTTATGTGATATTAAATTTGGAAATTTTGTTAGGAATGGATGTTTTATGCCCTTATATTCATGAAAATGTTTATTAGTTTATGATCATATCTTGGCATGATATTGTATGTGTTATGTTATGTTCTTCATCTTTTTCATCTTATTGAGGCATGCTTGTGTGGATATTATTATATTGTTAAGCTGTCTAACCTTGATGTAAAACATCCAACTTAACGGGAAACCTAATGGGGAGGGTATTGGGTTTTCGAGCACTTGAGTATTGAAAAGATGAGAATATGTGATATATGAATTGTTGGGATGCGTTCCCTATTTGAAAGTTAAAGTCTTGCGCAAGTGGTTTTTGGAACCCTTGAACGGAGCGGTTGTATTCGGACCCTAGGTGGTTTGGTGTGAGGAGGTGTAGACACCCCATTTTTGACCGACCTTAAGACTCAGACGTCATCAATTGAGCGCTTGGTGATGTTGCATATTGTGCTCGTTCTGAGGTTGCGGAGTCCCGGCTACGAGCCTTGCCTCCGGACTTCCGGACTCTTTTGTGCGTTGCCTCAGTTTGCGAACCAGGCTCCGTTTTCTCTGTTTTCTCTTCCCAAAGGGAGGGAGAGGTCTCGTAGACCATCTCTTAGTGGCCGTAGGCTACGTTTTGTGGTCGCAGGCCATTTTTCCCATTTCGGAGCCCGGTTCCCGGTTTTCGGAGCCGTCAGGCCGTGTGCCTCGGTTCGGGACCGTCTAACCACCTCCGTTTGCCCCGGTTTTTGGCATGCATCCTATTTACTCCCTTTCGAGGGACACTGGGGTCCTAGAGACCAACTTCGTGGTCGAACACCACTTCCGGTGCCTAACAGCCCACTTTCGGGGCCCCGAACTTTGTGTTTCGGCTCCCGAACCTTCGTTCTACATTTTTGGACTCCGACCCGAACTTGAGATAGTCATATTTTGAGGTCCTTTTCATGTTTGATTAAGGACATTTTACTGTTTGACATCTCCATCTGTCACTTGCCTCTTTACCTCTTTTTGGGCCTATTTTTGCACGGTATTTTAGGCGTACTTGTGGGCTGTGTTGGACTTGGTCGTAAACTACAAAGTATCTTATTTTGAGCCCCTCTTCAACCTTTTTGAAGGGATCTTGGCCATTTGGGACCCGTAGCTACCACTTTCCCCTTTGGCCCTTTTGGGGGGAAATTTGAATTTCATTTCCCCCCCATTTTTCTCCCTCTTTTCTACACTTTTTTGCCTATATATACAGAACCCCAGGTCTGGAATAAGGGTTAAAAAAAATTGTTTGGAGCCTCATATCTATATCTCTCTCCCTCTCTATACTTCCAAGCCAAAAACCTCCAAGTTCCAACCCCATTTCTTCATCACCACCAAGCACCACCACCCCTATTCCATTTCAAGCGACTTGAGGGGATTTCTAGAAGCTAGGAGCCACCATTTTCAGTCCTAGAAGCAGCCAAGGTTTTGGTCTACAAGGGTGAGCACTCATTCCCTCTCTTGAGCTCCATTTTTGTATCATTTTTCTACCCTATTTTCTTGTTGATTTAGGCTCCGACCTTAACTGAAAGGGGCACCCTTTTGAGCCATTCTTCATGTTTGTTTAAGGGCTCAACCCTGTTTGAGCCCTCCATTTGGTACTTGTCTCAATACACTCTTGTATGCCACTATTTTGCATAGTATTTTTAGCATATGAGTGATCTGTTTTGGAGCCTGATATGAACTGTGAGTAGGCTCATTTTGAGTCCCTCTTCAACATTCAAGAAGGGCTCAACCCTGTTTGGGACTTCTATCTTACACTTACTTCACAATCTCTCCTATTTACCGTAAATTTGCATGATTTGTTTGGCCTACATGTAGTCTGTTTTGGAGCATACCATAAACTGTAAGTGGGATTATTTTGAGCCCCTCTACAACATTGTAGAAGGGCTCAACACTTTTTGGGGTCTCCATGTAGTACTTACCCTTATACCCCTCTTTGGCCCCCATTTTTGCATGCTTTGTTAGCCTATCTTGCTTCTGTTTTTGGGCCATCATCAGAACTGAAATGGGTCATATCTTGACCCTATGGACATATTTAATTAAGGGTCTTTTCTTGTTTGATGAATGTTTGGTGTACCTCGTGTTATACCCTTTGTTGGCTTCAATCTTGCATGGCATTTCTAGCATGTTTTCATACTGATTTGGGGGTTGTCATAAACTGAAAATGCTCATATTTTTTGTCCCTAATCAGTGTTGTAGAAGGACATTTTTCAGTTTGAGCATTGCATGTATCACTTGTTTCATCGCCTCCTTTGCGGGGCCATTTTTGTATGCCATGTTAGCCCACCTGCGCTTGCTGTTTGACCATTCTTTGTACTGTAAAAATGTTTTTCTCGGGGCTGTCTTTCTTCTGTATTCACACTTCGTGTGCAAATAATGCATGTATTGCATAGTTGTAGGCCATTTCATATGCCTAATTTTGAGTCTCGGGATGTGTCTCATGTATCGGGTGCCATATTGCCGTGATTCGGGGCTGTTAATCATCATATTTCAGTGATTGAAATTCATATGTTTGTATGCCATGATCCATGCCTTGCCATACCTTGTTAGAGTGGCATTCGTGCCTTAGGTCCGGTCCTCGATTTGCGTGCATACGTTCACGTATTTCGAGCGTCCCATTTTCATTTTATGGCCTCCTATGTGAGTGTGGCTGAGGCTATCTCATATTGGTGTAAGCCCATCTTGCATTGTGTATGCCATGTTTCAATGCGTTGTGCATGTTATGTTGATTAGCATTGTGTGAGCCATATAGTTGCATTGCATGCTTGCATGTTTAGATTGCATGTTCAGGTTGCATTGTATTAGCATGCATGCCTTGCCTCTTGATCAAGTGATAGAGGTTGGGCTTTATGTGTTTGTTTGGTTTGCATGACATTTGAAATCAAAGTGCATACTTGGTTTCTTGGGCCATCACGCATCGAAATGCGCAATTGATGGTCCGAGGATCAAGGAACATACCCCTTTGAGTCAAAATCATGATAAGGGATGTGTTGGTGCACACATTTGCTTGAAATTCCATGCCATGCACTGTCTGTCCTTTGTTGCTGTCAAAACTGTCTTTTGCAGGAAGTTTCTGCCGACCGGCAACATTCAGTGCCGACCGGCCATTGGTGAATGGTCGATAGCTTTATTTTCAGCCGATGAATATTGTACACGGCCGGTGGACATTCTATTCAGCCGATGATGATCTACAGTGTGCAAGGAGCATGTCCCAGGACTTTGGCAGTCTTTGGAGAGACAGGGCAGTAAGAACAGAGACAGTAGTGGTATGGTGTGGATTTTTCGGGCAAGTCGGATTCGAGCATGCATCATTCGCGCATCCCGAGGCATTGCTGAGGCCCCTTTCCTTTTTTATATATTGAATTTAATTTGATAATTAGAAATTTTGTAATAATTCATTTATTATGTATTTGGACTGTACCATTTGGGACTGTATATTCTTTTAGTTCCTCCGTATGAGGGCATATTTGTAATAAGTGTGTGTGAGTGGTGTGCTTGTCTTCCAAACCCCACTTCTTTCTTCCCTTTTATTTACCTGCTTATGATGGTAGATTAGAGCATATTTAAAATTAGCATACCTTATGCAATGCATGCGTGCATGCATTTGTTGGCATACATCAGGCTTGGCACATCATACAAACTGCATCGTACTTTCAATTCCAAATCGAATACGTGATAGTTGTAGCATTTCACATGCCATGTCTAGGATAGCCGAGCCTGTCTAGATTACATCTTTGCGTGTGTTGCATTAGACATTTTAGTATGCTTAGGTCCATGCATGGATTTCTAATAAGCTTCTGTTTTGGCTTGGAGTACTAGGTGAGTTTTTATGCTTTAGCATCCTTGCATGTGTGTGAGTATTGCCATAACAGCATGATTACCATGAGGCTAGCTGCTTATGTGATATAACTGCTTGAATGACTGTGGGTGGAGGTCAAATTACTTAAATTGGGATAATGCATTAAAACTGTGAGTTTTAAGCCCACTAGATAGTGGCAAAACCATCTTTTTCTAAAGCCCACTTGAGGGTGGCAAAACCTGCATTTTAGCCTACTTGCGAGTAGCAAATCATTTTCAAAACAAACTTACAATGTTTTGTTCCAATTTAGGCGATTTGGTCTATACTTGTTTGCTGTGCGCATAACATAGTAATCCTAGGCTAATAATCGGAATAAGAACACACAATGTTTTCAAAATAAGATATCATGGTTAGTAGAGGCCGGTCTTTGACCGGGCGAGCGGGGGTGCTCACGAAGTGACCTTCCCCAATCGTACCCAAGTTCCTGAGCCGAGGCAACTTTGGTGATGACGGACACGTGGCCTTTGGCACCGAGTCAGGGTTTCCTAAATTTCCCATTAAAAAACATTTAGGTGGCGACTCTGTATCTGGCGAAGCAGTCCATGTTTGGCACTTCTTTCAAAAAAATCTGTTTTCAAAATCGATTTGCCGAATTTGGATTCTTTGGTTCAAGATTAAGAACCGTGACATTTTGAGTCCTTCGAACTGTAGTGACCCCAATATCGAACCGTAACGGGGGGGACTCGCACTCCTCGCCCGGGATGCGTTCGGGGACGTCTACAGGAGGGATTTGGGCAAGGCCCTATTTTACCATATCTTTTGAGGCCCTACAGTTGTCGCTACGCGGTATATAACTGTCTGTAGGCATCTGAGGTTAGTTCTGCAACAAAGCAGCAAAAGAGGGGGCATACCGAATAATCCGCGTCCGATTCTTGTGGTTGGGAGGACGAAATCTCTTTGGGAGATTTCTAGTTTGCTAACAGCTAACTTAACCCTTTATTTATTTATTTGAGTATCATGCTTTGCTACTTGATGTTATATTGGTGTTTGTGTATTGGACTGGGAAAAAGGAACGGGGTGTGTGTGTGTTTACTGGGCATTCAAAGCTCACGGCGTATCATGCCAGGTGATGAAGCGGAACTTATAGCGGGAGACGACAAGCCGAAAACCTTCAAAGACTTTTGGCTATCTTAGGAAAGCTAGAAATTTCTTTTTGTTATTTTGTAAGACTCATGTGAAGTTTTAAACTTTTTTTTGGGGATATAATGTAATGGAACAATCTTTTGAATTAAGTATATTTGTGGTTGTTATGCAATTATATTCTATGTATGAACCTTATCGTTGTTGATGAGACCTTGTGTCAATACCTTTTAAGATCTGTCAAAAGGGCAGTGCACTGCCTAAGAAAGCTGGACTTAGAAGGGAGGCTAATTTGACTCTTCCGGCAATTTAGGATCTTACTTGGTTATTGACCATAGGACTCATTAATGACTCTCCCTTGACTGTAACCAATAGTGTAGAATCGGGGCGTCACAACATGGTATCAGAGCCTAGGTTCAACCTTTAACCCTCGCAACCCTATACGCGACTCTGGAAGCCCTTAACCCTTATCTTATTTTATTCTATCACGCTATTATAAGAAGATTAACTAATGAAAGTCCTTTCCACCTTAGGATGTCATCGGGAGACTATCCAGGATGCACCGTCAGTCTCGACTCGTGGGGTACTTTCCGCATGCAAGGAAGGAGGGCCATGTCTGTTAGCCCCTGCTTTAGCCGCCGACGCTGTGTAAGTGCCGCCGAGGAAATGATCAGAACTGAGATACGTAAGTTGGAGACGGAGTATTCCCACTATACGAGGGAGTAGAAGAGGTCCCTAGTGCGGCCCCGCCCACAATTCTTGAGCCAGGTAGTGAAGAAGGCGATCCGAATGGAGCAAGATGATCAGAGGATGGACTTCTTGATGCACCAAGCTTTGACCCCCAGAGCATACCGCCAACCACCAACTCCGGCTGGAAGTCACACATCTTCTTATCAGAATCCAGGCAACAATCAACCAATGAATATGGAGCAGTCACCTGAACAGCAAGGAGCAAACCCAGCCAACCCTATAGAGGTGTCATCTGAACACAATCCTCCCTCACCAATGTACACCCCCCGCTTTCCTTACCAAGCCACTAACTCCGCTGACGAAGACCCAGAAGAAGACTTTGATTGGTCAGGAAACGAGAACTAGTTCGAGGAGTAGTAAAACTAGACTTTTGTAAGATCCGCTGATGGGGATCCTTAGAATAAGATAGCCTGAACTTGTAATGCATAGATGCTCTTTGAATGTAACTCCGATATAGGAGCCCTTTTGTAATGATGCATATTATAATAGATGAATGATGTGTTGATCTATGTTATTGACTGTTACTTACTTTAGTGCACCCTAAGGAAACTAAACCTTTATTTCAAATCTTGGTAGTAAAATTTTTGAAGACTGGAAACCAACTCATCACGTGCCATGAACAGAATGGTGGACACGCGAGCTAATAGCTATACCGAAACCAACAACAATATACGAAACCATCCCAGAAATCAACACGGACCCATCCCCGCAGGGGCTGACATCCCCAATAACCTAGGTCATCAAATTTTGGAGGAACTAGGGCAAATAAGGAATAATCTCCAGAACGAGAGGACTCGACTCTTTTTTGAGTTTCGGAAGCAGAGGCCCCCAAAGTTCACAGGTGTACCGGACTCGAAGGTAGCTAAAAATTGGTTTCGGCAGATAGAGAAAATGCTAGACACCATGGGCATAGCCGAGGCCGCTGATAGAATAGCTTTGGCAGTATTCGAGCTTGATGATGAGGCTGACCATTGGTGGGAGTTAATAAAAAATACTCGTGACGTAGCGAGCCTATCATGGAACCAGTTTAGGGTACTATTCCTAAATAAATATTTCCCAAGTACTATCCACCGAGAACAAGTCAAGGAATTCCAAAACTTGGAACAAGGAAATATGACCGTGACCCAGTATGCTGCAAAATTTTAAGAGCTAGCCCGTTACGCAACTAGATACGTGGCAAATGATGAAGAGAAGGCAAGGATGTTCGAGTGGGGACTGGACCTTACAATCAGGGGAAGAGTTCTTCCGTAACAACTCCCCTCATATGCCGAGGTGCTGGAAACGCATTAGAATCTGAAAGGGAAGTGAATGACGCTAGGAATGCTTAGAACAAGAGAAAAGGGAGTCAGGCGTCTATTGGACCTTAGAGCAACCAGAAAGGAAGCATGACCTCAAAGCCCTACTCCAGACCACAACTACAACAGCAATGACAGTAACCGCAACAACAGATCCAGAGAGGAGGCTATCAACAAAGGCCGATGGGACAAATCCAGTGCTTTCATTGCCAACAATTAGGGCACAAAAAGTGCGAATGCCCCCAACTCCCTCCATCTGGATACCAAGGAGGAGGTTCCGGAGCAAATGCCCAGGCATTAGGCGGGCAGAAGCCTTGGACAAATAAGACAGGATCTACCGGGCAGCAGCACCAGAAGAGTGAAGGAACTCAGAACGCCCAGACCAGTGGCAACCAGAAGGCAACCGGCAGAATCTTTTCCCTGCAAGAGGAAGAAGCGGACCCGTCTGTAATTGAGGGTAATTTAGCACTATACAATTCTTTGGGTGCATGTTTTATTTGATACCGGTGCATCGCATTCTTTTATATCCTCTGCTTGTGCTAAGTCATTAGAACTTGTATGTGAACCTTTAGAAACTGCCTTAAGTGTAATGTCACCTATGAGAGGATGCGTTCGGGTAGGATCGATCTGTAAGGATTGTAAGATAGGGATGTCGAAACTACGCTTAACATGCGACCTTCGTATCATGGAAATGTCGGACTTCGATATCATCTTGGGCATGGATTGGTTGTCCGCCCACCGAGCAGTGATCGACTGTCGTCAGAAGAAGGTGGTAGCTCAGACGCAAGATGGAACACGTTTCCAGCTTAAAGGGGATAGACAAGACCCCATGGCTTCAACAAAACATCGGACGCAGTGGCACGATCAACTTGCGGGTAGGATAGCAAGTCTGATTCTAAATGAGGAGGGCCAAGGAGAAAGAGAACTTCCGCGCGTAGTATGCAAATATGCAGATGTATTTCCTACGGAATTACCAGGATTGCCACCAACCCGGGAAGTAGACTTTAGCATCGAGGTACAACCTGGAACTACCCCAATATCCATGGCTCCGTATCGCATGGCACTAGCAGAACTACGAGAATTAAAGACACAACTACAGGAATTGCTCGAGAGAGGATTCATTAGGCCAAGTACTTCACCATGGGGAGCACCCGTGTTGTTCGCTAAGAAGAAGGGTGGATTGTTGAGGCTATGCATCGATTATCGTCAACTCAATTGAGTCACGATTAAGAACCGATACCCGCTCCCAAGGATTGATGACCTTTTTGACCAACTTAGAGGCTCAAGGTGCTATTCAAAGATCGATCTCAGGTTAGGTTACCATCAACTACGAGTCAAGGAGGAGGATATACCAAAAACTGCCTTTCGTACTAGATATGGCCACTATGAGTTTGTAGTAATGCCCTTCAGATTAACCAATGCACCGGCAGTATTCATGAGCCTAATGAATATG
The DNA here is from genome assembly GCA_025200525.1 of Camellia lanceoleosa. Classification (NCBI taxonomy): domain Eukaryota; kingdom Viridiplantae; phylum Streptophyta; class Magnoliopsida; order Ericales; family Theaceae; genus Camellia; species Camellia lanceoleosa. The sequence continues at coordinate 115,964,394 of CM045761.1, forward strand.
ATTTTAGACCATACCTTGACCAGTTTGTAGTAGTATTCATTGATGACATCTTGATATATTCAAGGTCTGAAGAAGAGCATGAGCAACATTTAAGGATTGTCCTCCAAGTTCTTAGGGATAACCGGTTATATGCCAAAGCGAGTAAATGTGAGTTCGGTTTGAATGAAGTGAAATTCTTAGGGCACGTGGTATCAAAGAATGGGATTGCGGTGGATCCAACCAAGGTGGAGGCAGTATTAGATTGGAGACAACCAAAAGCCATGTCAGAAATCCGCAGCTTCTTAGGATTGGCCGGTTATTACCGGAGGTTCATCCAAGATTTCTCCAAATTAGCTAAACCAATGACTCATTTGACGCAAAAGGGAGTAAAGTATGAGTGGGACGAAGCTTGTGAAAAATCCTTCCAAGAGCTAAAGAAGAGTTAACTAGTGCGCCAATTTTGGCCATCCCAGAATGAGAAAAGGGGTACACTGTGTATTGCGATGCGTCTAAAGAAGGGTTAGGTTGCGTCCTCATGCAAAATGGAAAGGTAGTCGCATATGGGTCCAGGCAATTGAAACCTCATGAGTGCAACTACCCCACACATGACTTGGAGATAGCAGCCGTAGTTTTTTCCCTAAAGCAATGGTGACATTACTTGTATGGGGAACAATTTGAGATTTTCACAGATCACAAGAGTCTGAAGTATCTATTCACACAGAAGGACCTTAACTTGAGATAGAGACGATGGATGGAGTATCTTGAGGATTTCCAGTTCACTCTCTCATATCACCCTAGTAAAGCCAATGTAGTAGCAGATGCTCTAAGTCGTAAGAGCAGAGGGAAGATGGCTAAGATCTCCGTCAAGGAATGGGATATGGTCAAGACACTCAATGAGTTCAGGATCCAAGTGGAATCTCGAGATACGAAAGCATATCTTAGTGCGCAGAAGGTGATGCTTAAGTAGATGAATGAGGTCATGGAGGCCCAGAAGCACGATCAAGAAGTAGCCTACATCAAGGGACGTCTAGAATTAGGAGAGCCCATGCCCGATTGGGTAATCCACCCCGATGGGAGTTTAAGATACCAAGGTAGATTGTTTGTACCAAGTGACGAGTTACTTAGAGAAAAGGTACTAAAGGGATGTCACCATTCTGCATTTGCGGTACATCCAAGAGGGACTAAAATGTACCAAGATTTGAAGAGGCAATATTGGTGGAATGGGATGAAGAAGGAAATGGCTAAATTTGTAGCAAAATGTCTGACATGCCAACAAGTGAAGGCGGAACATCAGAAACCAAGGGGAATGTTGCAACCTCTACCAATAACCGAATGGAAGTGGGAGTACATGACGATGGATTTTGTGACAGGGTTGCCTAAGTCACCTAGAAGGCACGATGCTATATGGGCAATAGTGGACCGTCTCACCAAGTCAGCACATTTCTTACCCTATAAGATGACCGACACTTTAGAGTCTATGTGCAGACTCTACATTGGGGAGATCATTCGACTACATGGAATTTCGGTATCTATTGTCTCAGATCGTGATCCTTGATTCACCTCTCGATTTTAGGGGAGCCTATAGGAAGCTCTTGGTACTAAGTTATGTTTTAACACCGCCTTTCACCCACAGACAGATGAACAATCTGAGTGCACCATCGAGACACTCGAAGATATGTTGAGGGCTTGCGCAATGGATTTTCAAGGAAGTTTGGAACGACACCTACCCCTAATTGAATTCACCTACAACAACAGCTTTCAAGCTGGCATCGGTATGGCACCCTTTGAAGCATTATATAGATGACCTTGTAGATCGCCGATTTATTGGATAGAAGTGGGTGACGCAAATCTGGTAGGACCCAAACTTGTTCTAGAAACTACTGAGAAGGTCCAATTGATCCGACAACGGTTAAAGACTGCTCGGACCGTCAAACGAATTATGCAAACTGGAGGAGAAGACCATTGATGTTTGGAGTAAGTAGCCACGTGTTCCTAAAGGTGCAACCCAGGCGCGGAGTCGTACGTTTTGGGGGAGAAGGGAAGCTGTCACCATGATATATTGGGCCTTTTGCGGTATTGGAAAGAGTGGGCAAAGTAGCATATAGACTAACTCTACCCCCGCAGTTAGCAGGGATACACAACGTCTTCCATATATCTATGTTGAGAAAATACACCGCTGACCCGACACACTTCCTCAAATGGGAAGAGATCAGTCTTGACAAAGATGTTACGTTTAAAGAAGGACTGGTAGCAATACAGGATCGTCGAGAAAAGAACCTTAGAGGCAAGACGGTTCACTTGGTGAAAGTGCTATGGCATCATCGGGGAATTGAGGAATCTACTTGGGAACGCCAGGATTGGGTGAAGGCAAACTACCCCGACCTTTTCGAAGGCAATATGTTGTTGAATTTCGGGGATGAAATTGTTTTAAGGGGGATACGTTGTGAAGCCCCTAAAATATATATTCACCTTAAAAAAAACCCTAATGTTTGAATTATTTTCTTAAAGCCCCTCGGTTACTTGAAATAATTCGAATCTTGTCGGTTAGCATTACAATTTTTTTTTTTTTATCAAAACAAGAATTACCCTAGCCGGATTAGGTTCCCTAACCTAATTTAATTTTATATAAGTTACATGTATTTAACTCCAAGCCCTCACTCTTTATTTAAATTCAAAACTTACCCCAAAAACTAGTAGTTGTACCTTGTACCTTGAAGTACCATCAATCATGTAAGATATATATATACACCTTGAGGAGTGTGTCCTAGGACCAAAATTAATAAAAAAAATGGCCCTTCCACCCTTCCCTATGGCCGGCCCTTCTAGGAGAAAGTGAGGAGACCATTTTCAAAATATATCATCACGAAATTCTAGAAAAAAAAAAACACAACCTAGTCCCCTAGACCTAGGATGCAAATTCCAAAACTAGTTCCATTTTGACTAAGTGTTTCCAAATCCTTGAGTAAGCCTCCCAAATCATCCCTATTCCTTTCAAACTTCAAACAAATCCTAACCTTTCCATCCATTTCCAACTAATGGGCTTTTAGGACATTTTACATCAAAAATTGTCTATATATACCAACACCCCCCTAGCTTGGCAAGCACAAACAACACACTCACACACACTTTCAGCTAGAGAGAGGGAGGAGAGCAAGAGAGAGAAGTCTAGAGAAGAAGAGGAAGGAAGAAGAGAGCCTTCTTGTGCAAAGCTTAGTAGGTAAGCCACAAACACAACCTTCTCTTTCATTTTCCTTTTTTTCAATACATGTTTCTAAGGGTTCTAAATAATGTTTTCAGATCTGTTATTAATGAGTTCTTATGCTAAAAATGCTAAGGGTTGAGTATTGATTCCATCTCTCTTGTATTTTCCCCATTTTGGCACAAAACCATCTTTTTTTATACCAATCTCTCAACTTTCCAAGGGCACTCTTTCAAGAAATATTTATGAGTTAAATATATGTTAGTTAGCATGTTTTCTTCACAAAAGAAACAAAAACTTTCCCTTGGTGGAACCTTTATCTCATAAAACTTCTTGTTTTGGGCATGGTACCTTAGAATCTGTTTTTGCAGCCCACTTCCAAAAATTCTAGAAAAATGTATAAAATTATTATGGACCTTTATTTTATGTCAAAACCTTCCTTAAGCTGTTAGTTTTTAACTTGAATTGGTTTCATCGAAAAACATTAAGCGATTTGCAAGAAAATCAGATTTTCGTAACGGTCGACAGATCTAGATAGAATCTGGACAGCGCTGGAAAGTTTTCTAATTAACTTAAAATCTGGAAAAACAATCCCATTTTTGAAAAATGTTTTAGAAACTAGATCAAATTCTCTACAAACCATAGGAAGGCCGAGTCCGGTGAAGGATCTAAAATAGTCCTTTCTTTTTAATCTTTATGTGATATTAAATCTGGAAATTTTGTTAGGAATGGATGTTTTATGCCCTTATATTCGTGCAAATGTTTATTAGCTTATGATCATATCTTGGCATGATAGTGTGTTATGTTATGTTCTTCATCTTTTTCATCTTATTGAGCCATGCTTGTGTGGATATTATTATATTGTTAAGCTGTCTAACCTTGATGTAAAACATTCAACTTAACGGGAAACCTAATGGGGAGGGTATTGGGTTTCCGAGCACTTGAGTAATGAAAAGATGAGAATATGTGATATATGGATTGTTGGGATGCATTCCCTATTTGAAAGTTAAAGTCTTGCGCAAGTGGTTTTCGGAACCCTTGAACGGAGCGATTGTATTCGGACCCTAGGTGATTCGGTGTGAGGAGGGATTTGGGCAAGGCCCTATTTTACCATCTCTTTTGAGGCCCTGCGGTTGGCGCCACGCGGTATATAACCGTCGGTAGGCGTCCGAGGTTAGTTCTGCAACAAAGCAGCAAAAGAGGGGGCATACCGAATAATCCGCGTCCGATTCTTGTGGTTGGGAGGACGAAATCTCTTTGGGGGATTTCTAGTTTGCTGACAACTAACTTAACCCTTTATTTATTTATTTGAGTATCATGCTTTATTACTTGTTGTTATATTGGTGTTTGTGTATTGGACTGGGAAAAAGGGACGAGGTGTGTGTGTGTTTACTGAGCGTTCAAAGCTCACAGCGTATCATGCCAGGTGACGAAGCGGAACTTATAGCGGGAGATAACGAGCCGAAAACCTTCGAAGACTTTTGGCTATCTTAGGAAAGCTAGAAATTTCCTTTTGTTATTTTGTAAGACTCATGTGAAGTTTTAAACTTTTTTTTTTTTTTTGGAATGTAATGTAATGGAACAATCTTTTGAATTAAGTATATTTGTGGTTGTTATGTAATTATATTCTATGTGTGAACCTTATCATTGCTTATGAGACCTTGTGTCAATACCTTTTAAGATCTTTCAAAAGGGCAATGCGCTACGTAAGAAAGCTGGACTTAGAAGGGAGGCTAATTTGACTCCTCCGGCGATCTGGGATCTTACTTGGTTATTGACCATAGGTCATTTGTGACTCTCCCTTGACTGCATCCAATAGTGTAGAATCGGGGCGTCACAAGTGGCCTCTTGCATGCTCCTTGCACTTGTAGTCCAATTTTGTTCACTAGCCTAGTGTATTTGGTGCTTTAGCCTATTGATCTAGCATGTGTATGCTCTACTCCAACACATTTTTGGCTATGTTTTAACATGCTTTAGGTCTGATTTGAGTGGTTTTTGTCATGCATGCTTAGCTTTGTGTAGCTATAGTGTAATTGGCTTCACTAGTCTTGAGTTTTGAGGCTCTTAGCATGCTATATTTGTGATGTGTGCATGATATGGCATCATTTGGTAGGTAATTTCAGAGCTTATATCTTTACCATACTTCCACTTAAATCACTCTTTCAATGCTTTTGAAAAGTTGAGCATTATGCTTTGTTTGTGAGCCAATACATGAGCTTATTTTTCCTGCCATCTATGCTACAAGTCTAGCATGTTTTTGCCACTATTTTGACCTTCCTTAGATCTGTTTTAAATGGTTAAGGTCATTTGAGCATTGCTTAATATGGTTGTAGTGTAAAGGGCCTTGACTAGCTTTGAGTTTTGGGGCCTTTAACATGTTGTGCATGTGATGTTTGCATGGTGTGGCACCATTTGGCATGTAATTTTAGTGTATATAGTGTAGTCACACTCTCATACACTTCACTTATTCATAGCTTTTGAGGGTAGTGTATCATGCCTTGCTCATAGGCCAACATGTGTGCATGTTCTTCTAGCATTTTGAGCTCTCATTTCAGCATGTTTCGACCTCTGTTTTGGCATGTTTTAGGTCTGTCCATAGCTGGTTTGACCATTCGTGCTTGATATTGCATGCCTCTTGTGTGATGCTCTTCACTAGCCTTAGTGTTTTTGGCCTTTAACATGTCTTGCATGCATGTCTTGCATGATTTAGTGTCTTCAGCATGTCATTTCAGTGCTGAAATATATGCCGTTGCATCCCACTAATTCACTCTTTCAAAACTAGAGGACTCTTATTTTTGGACTTAACCGATTAAGGGACTAATTGGTAATCTAAAATGTGTAAACAAAATGAATCAAGTAAAACATGGCCAAGATAAGCATGTTGTTTATATTGCATGTGTTTGGATCAGATGTTAATCCAAACACGAGAAATGTGGGATGTTTCATACTCATAGTGATGAAATGTGTCACATTTCTCGGCCGCTGACGCCCTTGATTATGTATGATAGGGTGGAGGCCTTTTGAGTCTTATGTCTGCATTCATTGAGTTTTGCGCGAGCTTGATCCTTTGGCCCCCATGCATTGAAAATGCTTGGTTGACGGCCCGAGAGTCAAGTGCCATACTCCTTTGAGCTTGAGATATGATAAGGAGTGTGGAAGTGCATACATTTCCTTGCAAATACACTGTCTTGCCTCTGTCTGTGCTCTGTTACAGCAAGAGGAGGAATTTTAGCCCTCAAGGTGTTCTTGAGATCAGAAAGAAGCAATTTGGAAATCGGTGCAATTTTCAAAGATTCAAAAGATTGTAAACAGAGGCGTCTTGAGGCAAGGCGGTGGATTTCCGGGAGGACGCAACCGAGCATGCATATCTCCCTCGCCTGCGAGGCCATTTATCGCTTTTGTTAGCTAGTTGTAGTTAATTACCTGTGCTGTAATTAATTTAGCTTAGTGCTTTGTAATATTCTAATTAGCTTAGATTAGCTAGTTATTCAATTTGGTTTGTAATAATTAATTAGCTAGAATAGTTAGTTAATTAGTTGGTTTGTAATAGTTAACTGAATTAGCATAGCTAGTTAGCTTTCATTTTATTCGGACCCTCTATCGAGAGGGCAAATGTTGTAATAAGTGTGCGTTTGTGTGTGAATGTTTTCCAACCCCACGTCTTTCTCCCTTTTACTTATCAGCTTTTGATGGTTAGTTTAGGGCATATTTCAGTTAACATACCTTATACTTTGAATGCATGCATCATTTGTCTTGCATGCACCGGGATCGGCGCATCATTCAAGCTGCATCGTATTTCAATACATTTACTTGAATACGTGTTCAACAGCATGTTATCAAATGTTGCATTCATATGCCATCTTAGCTAGCCGAGCCCATTTTAGTTGCATTTTGCATGTGTTACATTAGGCATCTTCTATAATTAGGATCATGCATTGATTTCTAATTGGTTTCGGTTTTGGCTCGGAGTACACTGTAAGTGTTTATGCTTTAGCATCCTTGCATGTGTGTAAGTGACTGCCATGATAGCATGCTTTCCATGAGGCTATTTGCTTAATTGCTATAACTGCATGAATGCCTGTGGATGAAGGCTTTATTGCTTGAATTGGGACGATTCATCAAATGTGCGTTTTAAGCCCACTTAAAGTGGCAAATCATCATGTTTTAAGCCCACTTGAGGGTGGAAAAATCCGCGCTTTAGCGTACTTGAGGGTAGCAATTTCAAACCATTTTTGAAAAGCAAACATGAGATGTTTTGTTCCAAATTGAGTGATTTAGTGTATACTCGTATGTTGTGCGCATCACATAGTAAATTAGCTAAAAAACGGAATAAGAACACATGTGTTTTCAAAAACAACATATCATGTTAGTAGAGGCCGATCCTTTGATCGGGCGAGTGGGGGTGCTCATTTCAGGACCTTTCCCTCTCGTACCCAAGTTCCCGAGCCGAGGCAACTTTGCTGATGACAGACACGTGGCCTTAGGCACGAGTTAGGGTTTCCTAAATTTCCCAAAATAAAATATTTAGGTGGCGACTCTGAAATCTAGCAAAGTAGTCCATGTTTGGCGCTTTTTGATTAAAATCAATTTTCCAAAACGATTTGCCAGATTTGGACTCTTTGGTTATTTATCAGTCTTACATTGCACTTTGTGAGATTAGATTTAGAACCGTGACAGGAGTTCGAACTATAGTAGTTAGAACCCAAATTCGCGCCCTCTCCTAAAAAGGGGGCGCGCGGAGAGAGTTTGGGCAAGCTACAGCTACTTGTAACTGAAATTTTTAGTGGAAAGGTAAAAGAAAAAATTGGAATGTGAACAAAGGGGCAACTTCAACAACAACTTAGAAAACAAAGTCGGGAAATTTTTACAGTTCTAGTTAAAGTGGCAATTCAAAGCTTGTTTGTTCGAATTGTCAGAGAAAACATTGAGGTGTGTTGTACCAGACTATTAGGGCTTGTTTTCTATGTGGAAAGACGAGACACATAGTGAGGGAATGCCCTTAGCCACGACAACGTGATAATAAGGGTGCTACAAGTTCAACTACATCAGTACCAAATGCAAGGGCTAATGTGATTCCAACTACTACGAGGGATAATCAAAGATAAGGAATGGTTTTTACTCTTGTACCAGGGGACACTCATAATGCAAAAACTATAGTCTTAGGTACACTCCCTATTTGTGGACAGTATGCATATGTTTTGATTGATTCAAGGTCTACCTACTCTTTTGTTTCCGTGCAATTTGCCTCTAGATTAAATAGATCGTTAGAAACTTTGAGATATTTATTATGTGTGTCATCACTATCAGGGGGATCTACGCTATGTTCAACTGTTTATCCTGCATATGAAATCTTGCTTGAGAATGCTACATTATATGTTGATTTATTGCCCTTAGACATGACTCACTTTGATATTATTCTAGGTATGAACTGGCTGTCTAAATATTATGTGACCATTGATTGTGCTTCTAAACGTGTAATATTCTGATCGCCGTGACAGATTGAATTTTATTTTGAGGGGAGAGGTGTAGTTCCCCAACCATACCTAATTTCCGCCCTGAAAGTATGTAAACTAATCAACAAAGGGTGTCAGGGGTATTTGTGTAGTATTTTGAATGTTCAAACTTTGAATGTTATTTTAGATGATATACCTGTCGTGAAAGATTTTTCTGATGTGTTTCTAGAAGATTTGCCTAGACAATTAGTTAATAGAGAAATTGAATTTGCAATTGATGTAATGCCAGGTACTCAACCCATATCCGAAACCCCATATCGAACAACTATTGAAATGAAGGAGTTGAAAGTACAGTAACATGAACTACTTGATAAAGGGTTCATTCGACCCAGCATATCACCGTGGGGTGCACCTGTGTTTATGAAAAATAAAGATGGGACTCTCTATTATGTATAGGCTACTGGGAATTCAACAAGGTAACTATTAAAAATAAATATACTTTACCTCAGATTGATGATTTGTTTGACTAGTTACAGGGGGCTCAGGTATTTTCGAAAATTGATTTGAGATCGGGACACCATGAACTGAAAGTTAAAGCTGAGGACATAGAGAAAACCGCCTTTCGAACAAGGTATGAACATTATGAATTTTTAGTCATGCCTTTTGGAGTCACTAATGCACCGGCGGCATTTATAAACTTGATGAATAGAACCTTTAAATCATTTTTGGACGATTTTGTAGTAGTTTTTATTGATGACATTTTGATTTATTCGAAGAATGGGAAAGATCATGAACAACATCTTAGAATAATTCTTCAAACACTGAGGAAGAAGCAACTGTTTGCAAAATTTAAGAAATGTGAATTCTGGTTGAATGAAGTTACATTTTTGGGGCATGTTATTAGTAGAGATAGGATATCCGTTGATCCATAGAAAATTGAGGCAATTGTTGATTGGCCTACTCCGACTAATGTAGCAGAAATTCGTAGCTTTATGGGTTTGGCAAGTTACTACTGGAGATTTATCAGAGATTTTTCAAAAATTGTTGTACCATTGACACAATTGACCCCAAAAGGGGAACCATTTGTGTGGATAGAACAAAGAGAATCCGCATTTCAAGAACTGAAGACGAGATTTACTATAACTCCAATTCTTACCTTATCTTTAGGTACTGAAGGATTTGTAATTTTTAGTGATGCATCTTATAGAGGTTTGGGTTGTGTTTTAATGCATAATGGAAAAGTGATTGCATATGCATCCCGAAAACTAAAACCACATGAAAAGAACTACCTAACACATGACTTTGAGCTTGCCGCCGTGGTATTTACATTGAAAATATGGCACCACTACTTATATAGGGCTAAGTGTGACGTGTATACAGACCACAGGAGCTTCAAATATTTTTTTACCCAGAAAGAACTCAATATGTAACAAAGACGTCGACTTGAATTGATTAACGATTATGACCAGCAAATTCTCTATCATCTAGGTAAAGATAATACAATAGCTAATGTTCTGAGCAAAGAGTATGGAAACCTTGGTTAGTTTGTTGACTGATCGAAAAGAGCTAATGCAAGATCTAGACAGACTCGAGATAGAAGTTATGTATTATGGAAAAGACGATATATTGGCAGCAATGTCTGCACAACCAAGTATTATTGAGGAAATTAAACAAAAACATAGGGAAGATTAGTTCCTTTAGAAAGTGGGTGATGAGTTTGAAACTAAGCCTAAATCAGGATTTATAATTAAAGAACAAGTCTTGAAATTCCATGGGAGACTTCGTGTTCCTAATGATACTAAATTGAAAAAAAGAATTCTAGAAGAAGCTCATAAGTCAATGCTTGCTATGCACCCGGAGAATACCAAAATGTACCAAGACTTGAAACAAATGTACTAGTGGCCAAACATGAAAAAGGAAATTGCTGACTACAACTCCAAATGCCTCTAATGCCAACAAGTGAAAGCTAAACACTAGAAACTAGCAGGTTTGCTTTAGTCTCTTCCTATTCCAAAATAGAAGTGGAAACATATAACCATGGACTTCATTATTGGTCTACCTCGGACATCAACAGGTATGAATGCAATTTGGGTTATTGTTGATAAATTGACAAAATCTGATCATTTTCTTGCTGTGAAAACTTCGTTTAATGCCTATAGACTTGCCACTATTTTTATATTGGTGAGATCATTTGATTACATAGGCTTCTAGTATCTATTTTGTCAGATAGGGATCGTAAATTTGTTTCTAGATTTTGGAAAAATTTACAATAGGCTATGGGCATAGAATTGAGATTCAGCATAGCTTTTCGTCCCAAACTAAAGGGCAAGTGGAGAGAACTATCCAAACATTGGAAGATATGCTTCGTATGTGCATCCTAGAATTTCAAGGCAGTTGGGAAACTTACCTACCATTGGCTGAGTTTGCTTATAACAATAGTTTCCACTCAAGTATCAACATTGAGCCTTATGAGGCATTGTATGAAAGAAAGTGTAGGCCTCCAGTTTTTTAGTCCGAGGTTGGTGATAGAGCTTTGTATGGGTATAAGGTTGTGCAACAGACAACTGACAAGATAAAGATCACCGAATAGAGGCTTAAGATAGAAAAGCTACGCTGATCAGAGAATGAGGGATTTGAAATATGAAATGGAAGATCACATGTTCATTCGAGTAATGCCATATGAAAGGGCAAACAAGATTTGGCAAAAAAGGGAAATTGACTCCGCGTTACATTGGGCCACTCCAGATTTTAGAAAGCTTGGTCCTGTTACTTATCGTGTTGCTTTATTGCCAGAAATGGAACAAATGCACAATGTCTTTCATGTATTAGTGCTTCACGGAACTTTTAGAGATCTGTTTCATGTTATTGACTACCACCGAATAGCCTTAGACGATGATATGAAATACAAGGAATGGCCAGTACGGATTGTTGATCGACAAGTGAAGCAACTAAGAAACAAATATATTCCAATGGTGAAGGTAGAAGGAAAAGATCATTACGGGAAGGAAGCTACATTGGAAAAAAAAAGGAATAAATGCAACAACGGTACCCGTATTTGTTTTCCAATTGAGGTAACTTAAGTTTAGAGGACCAAACTGTAATGACCCCGATCTCCGTATCATTGTTGCATTATTTTACTGAGCATAATTCGCATGATTATGTGTTTATTTGGTACTTATCTGTTTGTTTGTAAATTATCTATTTAATTGCCAACTTAGAATTCGAAATTGAAAGCCAAAGCAGATTTAGAAACCAAAATTGGTTAATTCAATAGACTAATTTGAATATTCTGAACATGTGGTAAGTTTAATTAAAATTTGATTCGGATAAAAAAAGATTAGAATAACATAATCATAATTGATTAAATTTAAGCCAACTTCATTAGTCTTAATCATGTGTAATTAGTGAGGCCTTAAGCATGCTTAGACTTCATTTTACAACAACTTTGAACTAAAATTTAGAGATAAAGAGGGTGAACTAAACATTGTAGAGAGAGAGAAGGAGAATTCAAGGAAGTTCAAGAGAGATTGAAGAGTTTTAGCTTAACTAAAGCCTAATTCAAGCTCTAGGTATGATCTTCACTTATAATTCATTGAATTAATCAATGTGGGAAGATGAATTCATTAATTTGTAGGACCATTTGCATGTAATTGAAAGACATGGGCATGAATCATCAAGAGTTTAGTGAGTTTAAGTGAATTGTGTACATGCATGCATAATACTTCATCTTTGAACTTGGTTTCTTCAAAATTCATACATGCATGGGACTTCCACATGTTAGTTCTTAGAGTTCTTCATGGTTTTGCACTCAACACTCCATACTACCATGTTTTGTAAAGAAAAGAGGTGAGTTTTGTTACATGCATGTCAAGCACACGATGTTTTGATCTTTGTTTTGAAGAATTAAAAGAGTATGTGAGATCATGGCTTCATAATTTTGAAAGATACATGTTTTATAAAGTGTTTGTACGTTTTCCTGACCAACCATGCAAGCTTTGAACTTGAAAGGCATGATTTTGAACTCCAAACACAAATTTGCAAAACCCAGAATTCGTCCAGTTCGCTAGAGCAAAGAATCTATTACTCAAGAAAAAAAACGAAGGCATCCAGTACTTTTATAAACATTTGGCCGTTGGCTCGAGCAACCAAGTGTGCACTTGAGTGAACCCACTTTTATTCAACATTTGGCTCGGGCGACCATCGAGCGTAAAAATTGAGCATCCAATACTTTTGCAGTCTTTATAGACAGCTAGAGTGACCAAGTGTGTGCTTGAGCGAATCCTCTGCATATTGTTAGACCACTCGAGTAACCAAGTGTGCGCTCGAGGGAATACCCTGTTTTAAGCAAATTTTTCCTAACACTTATAAGTGCATAATTGCTCCCTCATGTCTCTTTAGGCTTTTTTTTTTTTTTTTTTTTTGCATCATTTGAGTGTCCTTAATCATGGAAGAAGCTAGAAAAACATGTGTAGACACCCCATTTTGACCACCCTTAGGACTTGGGTGCCTTGCGTTAAACACTTGATGATGAAATGTTACGCTGTGCAATTGTTCAATTTGTTCAACGAAAGGCTTTAGTTTCAAGCTTTAAAACCTAAACCTTACACCCCCTTTGAACCAACACCTTCTTTTTTTTTTTTCTAGCCTAACCACTCAGAGAAGAGCTGGCTAACAAGTGGCCGGCAAGCCATTTTTGATTGGCTGGCCGTCTCCCTCCATGGCCGGCCGACCATGTTTAGCATAGGCTTATATTTTGTAACAGCCAGTTGTCCCCATGTGCATGTCATGCACCAACTGTCTCTTTATAGATATTTCTGACGTGAGAACTTGTTTTTCTATAAATACAAGCCCTCTTTATGGTTTGGGGTTAGAAAATTTTGGCCAAGAGCTATAACTTGTCCAACACTCTTCCCTCCTCTCTTGCAATAGACATACACTATACATAAACCTTCTAAGCTTAAACTTGAACCATTTGTTGAGATTTGTGAAGATAATTTCAGACCATTGAGAGTGCTTAGCTTGTGGTTTGTCAACTAAGAAGAGCATCCTCTCTTTAAAGGGGTAATCTTTGAGCTTTTGTCCCATCTTTTCTCTCTATTTTCCTTGTGTTTACTTACTATTTTCAGAGTGTTTTGAGGCCTGAAATATGTGATTTAAAGTCACAAAAAAGAGGAGGAGTTAGCCATCCTTCCTTGGGCTTGTTAGTTGGTTGAAACCCCTTGGTTTTATTCCATTTTTGCTCACTTTTTCCACCTCAAAAAGTTGAATTTTCAGCACTGTTTTTGTGTTGTTTCAATGCTTTTTAATGTGTTTATTTAATTGTGATTTGGTGTATACGCCATAGCTTCCAACCCATTTGATTTGATAGTCTTTTCTTCCCTTTTTTATTTTATTTTATTTATAGCTTTCATATACATATTCACACCAATGTAACCATCCACTCGTTCATTCATAATCTACAACCTCCCTCCGTTCTTTATTTCTTTTGATTAAGAGTTCTATCAAACAATAGATCACCACTCAAGGCATAAGAAAGAGACCTGTCATGCTAAATGATTTAATCTCTTCAGAGGTTGATTACTAAGGCATTACATCTCTCTTATGCTAAGTATGATCTTTTGTTTGAAACTTCCCTTTATCGCCGGAGCATGTACTTCTAAGGGACTAATTTTTCATTTAGACCCTTGGAAATCATAAAGGAAAGAGTCATTTTAGCTTATTATCAAGTTTGGATTTGAAGTCATTATTGCTCATTTCGAGTTTGATTCCGAATTCATTATTGGTTGTAAATAAGTTTGATTCTTCCTGTATAATTTCCCTTGTAGAAAAGGGCTTGAAGAGCTCATTTCTCGGGTCAAGTCATGCTTGTTATTCATTATTGCTTTGGATTTAGTGGACGTAATCATCACCTTTGGACAAAAAAGAAGAAAAGATAAGAAAATGGAAAGGTAAAGTAAAAAGGGCTAATAAAAATTGGAGTAAAAGAGGATTGAATCATCGCATACCATTCAAGTGATGTTTGATGATTCATGAAGCAAGTCTACCCCCTTTCTTGAGATAACTCCATGATAGGGAGGAGATGTTGTTTGTCTTTTGTTCCTTTTTATTGAGCTCTTATCCTATCGTTTCTAAGATTACCATGAAATAAATTTGCAAAGATTGATGATTTGAGAACCGAATCTACTCCTCCCTTGATCATCTTCAAGATATGGAAGGGCAGAGAGGATGAACATCTCCTGGAAACACTCTATTTTTGCTCTGTTTCAGCTCTGTTGCAACAGGGTATTTCCTAGAAACAGTGGCCGGCTGGCCATCATTCTCTACAGCCAACCACTTCTCAAGGATAGCTGGCCACCTATTTTGTACAGTTAGTGGCATTTTTACAATAGAAGAGACCAGAATCTAAGGCCAAAATAGAATAATTTTCTGACTACAAACAGTGCAGATTCTGGCAATAAACCGAGAGGTTTTTGGAGGATGTTCTTGGTTGTGTCCGTGCGGTTCCTTGCCTCCTATTCTAATCCATTAGATTACTAGCTTTCCTATTCGTATGTTGTGATTAATTAGTTGCTTTACTTTCATTAGGACTTGTAAGAAATAATTAGTTTAGTTAATTCCATTGGGTTTGTAATAATTGGTTTAATTAGCAAATTCATTCGAACCCTCTTGTGCGAGGGCAATTTTGTAATATTTGTATGTCTTCCAACCCCTATTTCTTTCTCCCTTTTATATATATGCTTACTGTCATAGTATCATGTTTTTGTTTCATATCATTACCATGCGTTGGATCAAATTTTGCATGCGTTGGGTTCGGTTCATCATTCTAATATCATTGTTATTTTCCTACTTACTTGAATTTGTGCGTTACTGCATGCTTTGAGTTAATCCACATGACATGATAAATAAGTCGAACCTAGTAGTTGCATTTTGTATGTGTTGCATTTTGTCACTTTGCATATTAGGAGCATGCATTTTTTTTCTAATTATATTCTTTTCTTTGGCTTGCCTCAATTGAGTACTAGGTGTGCAATTTTGCTTTAGCATATTGCATGTGTGTTTGTGTTGCCATATCAAGCATATTACCATGAGGCTAAGTGCTTATTCGAAATACCTGTTTGAATGCTTTTGGATGATGGCTATTTCGCTTAACTTGGGATGACTTTGATAAATGTACATATGAGCTTGCTTTTTTTGAAATTGCACATATTCAAAACTCTTTTCAAACAAATATAAAATCAACGCATTCCAAAATGGGTGACATAGTCTATACTTGTGTGCCTCACATAGAAAGTTAGTATTATTAATCGGAACAAGAGCATATAATGTACATAAAAATACCATCATGATTACTAGAGGCTGCTCTTTGATCGGGTGAGTGGAGTGCTCAATTCATGACCTTTCCCTCTCATACCTAAGTTTCTGAGCCAAGACACTTTGGTTATGATGGATAAGTAGCCTTTGGCACAAGTCATAGGTTTCTTAAATTTCTCAAAAATATTTAATTGGCGACTCTGAAATCTGGCAATGTAGTCCATTTCTGGCATCTCTGATGATAAATGGATTTTCTAAAGATTTGCCAGATTTAGGCCCTCATTTGTGTTTTTCTGTTTCACATTGCTCTTGTGAAACCAGATTCAGAACCACGGGAGTCCGAACTATAGGGCTATTGTATCCAAGGAGACTAAACCCCTCTGAGGAGCACGGAAAACCAGCTACAGTTTCTGGCGACTCTGTTGGGAAAAGTTAGAGAACTTGACTTGAACTTCATGATGTGATATTTTATTTACACATATATGTTCTTTGCATTGCATTTGCATAGTGCTCTTAAGTCATTGTGTTTTCCATCTGCTATTCCCAGACGGCTTGCTAGAGGTTTGCCTAAAAAGCTTTCTAAAATGCTGGCCGGTCATGGGCTCTGCCATGTTGGAAACACAACCCTTGGATTTAGATTACTGTCGTGCCGCTTGATTCTTCTTTCACTTCTTGGTGTTAGGTGTAAAATGTATATTAGGTAATCTTGCTGAGGTACCCGTTTGACCAATTAGCCTAGTGCATATAGTAAAACTATAGTGACTGTTCCAACATAGGATAGGATGCTCACCCGTATGTAGGATTTTATCAAACTACTTGCTTGAAGTAGTGAAACCTAGATCATGTCAAAGCTAGGACAAGGTAAACCTACCCCCTCCTAGGGTGTTTTGGAAATCTTTAGTTGGTATGTGCTCTATAGTGAAATTGTATAGGGGTGCTTCATATCAGTGGTAGAGTTGATATCAGTTTCTGGGGCAGAATTCAGCGGGGAGTAGAGTCCTACCGCTATAATCATATATGTTCTGATGACTTTGTGGCTGAGGTGTTGTCCGATTTCTAATTGTTGCTTTTCTTTATTTCTTGCTAGGTACTATGGACCTGTGCCAAAAGACTTTGTAAGGTTGGAGATCTTATTCGGGGACAACCAGCGTTTGCCTCACTGTTACTAGTTACAAGGCAAAGAAAGGTCAGATGGGGTTCACTAGTTTAGTTATTTCAGCAATCACCCCTCAGCTCACTTATACTCAATTCACTCGAAACACAGTCACCTACTCCCAGAATGGATCAATATCCATCATTAGACCTTGAGGACTTACTGATTCATCTTCAGCAATCAGTCGACTAACTCCAACATCACATGGTCCATTAAGCAGAGGTCACGAATAGGTTGCAACAACAACAACATCAACTAGCTGCAGCTTCTGCTTGACATATACCTAACGTGGCTACTCCTATGCCTGGTACCACTGCCAATGCTGCTGCAGCTTAGGATCTACAAGATGAGGGTGTTCCAACTTTTCCTGTCTAGGTAGATCCAATTCCAGTACAGACGTTTAGAGCCCCAGTTTACGAAACTGAGGCACCTTTTGAATTCAAGGTTGACCCGACCAAGCTCAAAGTTAACAAACTGGAAAAACTATTCAAGAAGGCACAAGGAGTTAACTCTATTCCGGATATAGAGGATGGCTATATTGAATCTGTAGTTACTTTGCCAGAGTGATTCAAAATGTCGCATATTGACCGCTTCGATGGCACTGGGGATCCAATGGTACATCTACATCTATTTTCTAATATCCTGTGTCCAATGGGTTTGACCAGCCTTCAGAAGTTGTCGGTCTTCGGCCGAACCAGGTCAAGTATAGTTTCCATCTGGTATGCTAAATTGGAGGACTCTATGAAATAGAATTATGAGGAATTGGCTGAATCTTTCATTACTCAATACTCCTATAACACGTAAATCGAGGCCACAACTCATGACCTTAAGGCAACGCGTCAGGAGCCGAAAGAGGGTTTCTTAGAGTTTGTGACTAGGTGGAGTGCCAAGGCATCAACGATGACCACCTACTCCTCAGAAAAGGACCAAATCTAAATGGTAGTCCAGAATATTCATGACAAGCTGCTGCTGAAAATGATCATTCTCCCCTTATTCACGTTCAAGGAACTTCATGAAATGGGAGTTCAGATTGAAGACACAATAAAGCAGGGTATCATCGTAGATGACAAGGAGTCAGCCAAAAGGCCTTTTATTCACAGTTCCAATGCTGCCGAGGGTAGCATAGCTGCAAGGCCTTCAAAGGTGAGTGTTGTCACCACTACCAAAACCGCCGACCCTTTTGCCAACATGAGCCCACAAACTTTCAACCCTAACCGACCTCCATGTAGGACTTTCAACCAGCTTTACATAACTCTATCTCGAACCATGCAGGTGATAAACAAAAAGGGGCATCTAAAACCCCTGGACCCTCGACCACTTCCAAATGCTCTTCCACTCAAGCACGATCCTGCCAAGTATTGTGCTTTCCATCAACAACATGGCCACGAAATAGACAGGTGCTTCCACCTACATCATGAGATTCAAGATCTCATCGACAACAAAGTCATAGCTCCACCCTCAAAGCCAAATGTGACCACCAACCCACTCCTTTTCCACAACCAAGTTTCCCTACCCAGAAAAATCAACCTCATCCATACACTACCGCTCACCTTTAACGCCAATGTCTATAACACCCCCTCCCATCTACCAAAGTCGGTGTTGTTCATCTCTGATAGCACATACTTGTGCATGATGAACACATCCAACCCACAATCCGAATCTCATAAATCTGTGGTGACAACGCATGAAGAAGATGAGGTTTTCACCTTGGGAGGAACTGCCAGTCTGTCACTGGAAATTCCTGGGGAATTATTTGAGGGGGAGTATGATCTAAGCCGATACATTGTTCTTGTTACTCAACCCAAGCTTGAGGTAGTACTATCGAGCTCCGTTGACATTAATGTGGTATGAGAAAACGACCCAAGCCAAGAGCTAGATGATCTTGCAGATCTTGAGGAAGATTTGGATAACCTCCGATTCTTCGAAGAACAAGACTAGGGCAATGTGCAGATTAGTTGGTTTGATCTGAGCCTGTCGGCTAAAAATTGGGGATGGTTGGGTGATGAATCTGATAAAGAAGAAGAAACGAGAGTTAAGTCTGAAAGAAAGAAAGAAAGTAGCGACATTTGTGGTAGTTGGGGAAGCCGAAGAGAAAAGGAAAGTTCTTGAGAACAATAGTATAGAAAAACAAACCGAAGAATTAGGTGTTGACGAAATTACAGATACAAAATGGGAAGTTGTGCTAGGGCAGTTTAAACAAGAAATAATCGAAGATAGTCGGAAGGCGACAACACCCTATCACCCTGAGAGGGGTAATTGTCCTTTGGGGGTGATTCAAGTTAAACCAGACAACTCTCTGTCGACGAATGAAGGGCAATAGTGGAAAGGCAACGATTTGCATCTTGCCCACACAAATAAAGACTGGGGAGATCATATGCTAGACAGTACTTGGTATGCTGAAGAAATAGACCACCTGACCAAGAGTGGACTGTATTTCAAACCTCCACATTTGGATCAGGATGAACCCTCAGGAAAAGATAGAGAGATTAAGAAGAAAAAGGGGAAGAAGTTGGAGGAGGAGCTGGTTTTGAAATAACTTAAGAAGATCCAGGCTGACATTTCCATTTGGGGCCTCCTCATGGCTTCCCGAGTACACCTACAGGCGGTTTTTTTAGTGATGGATAAAACCAAGTTACCTATCAATACTGCACCAGAACAGTTCGTTGGTTCGATCTTCCCAAGTAGCACCAAGCCCATGCTTACCTTTTCTAACAAAGAACTGCCACCGGAAGGATTGACTCATAACAAGCCATTGTACATATCTACTGAGTGCAGAGGGAAGTGGGTTCCAATGGTTCTAGTGGACACCGACTCTGCTATCAACGTCTATCATTCTTGCACCGCCTATATAATTGGCCTAAAGCCAGCATACTTTATCCCCACAACCCAAGTTATCCAGACATACAACAATACAAGCAAAGAAGTTATGGGGACGGTGAAAGTATAGATCTAAGTGGGCCCTTCCGACCATGAGATTGAGTTCCATGTGCTTGATGTGCCGGCAACTTTCAACCTACTTCTAGGGAGGCCCTGGTTGCATTACATGAAGGCTATGTCCTCCACCCTCCACCAAATGTTGAAATACCCTGATTATGGAGGACTGGCTACTGTTTTTGGGAACTCATCTATTCATCCAACGCCAGAGGTTTCTACACCTTCGCTAGAAATCAATCATGGTGATAAGGATGTGTTCCTTTCGGGTTTCACACTAGCAGAATCCCAAATGGTATAGACGATCCTAGCCAATAACAAAGGCATGTATGTTAGTGCTCAGCCTATTTATTTCATCAACAACCTCGTGCACATTCCTGGGGTGGGGTTGGGAAGACTTGGAAGAAAAGGTGATACGATGCTAGCTAAGGTGCCATACAATCCACATTACAAGTTGGTTCGTAGGCCAATCCAGGGAACGTTGAATGGGCGTTTTGTTAGAGAATGAGAGGATTTTCCCTTTTGCGGCTTTCATGAGCCTTGGGTTGATTCCTTCATAAAAAGGCCTTTCCTTGGTTTTGAAATATTCTTTGACCGCCAGCTTCAAGACAGTGATGAAGAGGGGAGTGATTCAAGTGTCGAAGCTGGCCAGAGTAAAGATGACGATTCAAACAGTAGTGAGGTTGGAGTAGGGATAGCATTGGCTGATCTCTTGACAGATTCTAAGACCGGTATGGAGAACTTGAGGGATACCTTTACTGTTTCTACGATCGAAGAGAAACTAGCTGTGGACTCCACTAGTTACATTCTGGATGCGTCGTGGGCATTAGGCCTCACTTGGCAGTTGGAAAAGGGATTTTATCACTAGATCTGAATCAGATGATGAGCTTGAGTCTGATTCCATTGAGTCTGTTGAGTCGGAGTCAAACTCGAGTTGGTCTGAGGAGTCAAAGTTTGGCTTTTTCGGGGGTGGTAACCCTAGTGCCAAAGTCCTGTCTTTCTTTTGAGTCAATTGTAACAGAGGACTTTATAAATAGGAATGCGGTAGACTTCACTGACTTCTCTGTGCCTTTAGTTTGCTGTGCTGACATTGATTTCAAAATTTTGACTTAAATGAAGAGGAAGAAATTCCTTGGGCTTTGAAAATTTCGATTGACCAAGAGGGGGAAAGGCATGCTAAACCTTGCACAGATGAGATCATTGCAATTAATGTGGGTACTGAGAAAGATCTACACTTACTCCAACTCAAGTCCACATTGCCTTTAGAGGAACGCGAGCATTTAATCGCTTTATTAAAAGATTTCAAAGATGTTTTTGTGTGGTCCTACGAAGACATGCCTGGAAACGATCCTGAGATTGTACAGCATCGGATCCTTCTTGATCTCGAGGCCCAACCAGTGAAGCAAAAACTCTACCGAATTTGTCCAGATTGGGTGCTGAAAATTAAAGAAGAATTCACCAAGCAGATTAATGCAGGGTTCTTGATGGAATCTGAATATCTGACTTGGTTAGCTAACATTGTTCCAGTTTCGAAGAACAATGGTAGAATTAGAGTTTGCGTCGACTTATGGGATCTAAATAAGGCTAGTCCTAAGGACGACTTTCCATTACCGTACATCGATGAGTTAGTAGACTTCACCGCCGGCTATGCCTTGCTATCATTCATGGATGGATTTTTAGGGTACAACCAGATTTTGATGTTGCCTAAGGACAGAGAGAAGACTGTGTTCACCAGGCCGTGGAGTACCTGTTGCTATAGGGTTATGCCATTCAGGTTGAAGAACGCCAGGGCTACATATCAGAGAGTTGTAACTACAATCATGCACAACATAATCCATAAAGAAGTCGAGGTGTATGTAGATGATATGAGCATAAAATCCAAAGAGCGAGAAGGCTACTACACCGTGCTAGAAAATTTCTTCGAACGGATCAGGGAGCAGACTGAGATTGAATCTACAAAAATGCACTTTTGGGGTGATTACAGGGAAAATGCTGGTTTTTCTAATTACACAGAGGGGAATTGAAGTAGATCCATCCAAGATCAAGGCCATCTTAGAAATGCCACCACTAAGGACTAAAAAGGTGGTGCGCGACTTTATGGGAAAAGTGCAATTCATAAGACAGTTTATCTCCAAATTAACCTTGACTTATAAACCACTATTTAGTCTCTTGAAAAAGGTAAAGAAGTTTCGATGGGATGATTGATATCAGTTCGCTTTCGAACAAATTAAGCGGTATCTTCAGAATCCACCTATATTGTCACCACTAGAACCGAGGAAGCAGCTGATCATGTACCTATCAGTGACAGAGTTGACCATGGTGTGCATGTTAGCGCAAGAATCATAAGCTGAAGTGGAAATGGCCATTTACTACCTGAGCAAAAAGATGTTGGATTACGAGACCCGCTACACTTCTCTGGAGAAAGCTTACTTAGCTTTGGTTTGGGCCACTAGGAAGTTGAGACACTACATGTTAGCTCACTCCGTAATTCTGGTTTCGAGATTAGATCCCATCAAATATCTCTTTGAGAAACCGGCACTTACGGGTAGGCTAGCTCGTTGGTTGCTTCTTTTCTCCGAGCTTGACCTCAAGTACGTCACTCGCAAGTTGGTCAAAGGAAAAGCAGTAGCTAAATTTCTAGTAGACCACCTAGTGGAAGGAGATGAAACAGTAGAGTACCTATTCCGAAATGAGGATATCCTACAAGTGGAAGAGCACACGTGGACAATGTACTTTGATGGCGCAGCTAATCAATATGGTTATGGGATAGGCATGTTACTTATAACACCTGATGATTCCTATATACCCATAGCTTTCAAACTCCAGTTCAAAGTATCCAACAATGAAGCAGAGTACGAGGCGTGTATTATTGGATTGGAAGCTACCCTAGAACTAGGGGCAATAAGGTTGGACGTCATCAAAGACTCGAACCTGGTTGTTTCTCAAGCCAACGGAGATTGGAAGGTCAAAGAAGAGAAAATGAACGTTTATCATTAGACTCTGGGCATTCTGATTCCAAGGTTTGAAAAACTGACATTTACGCATCTACTAAGAGAGAACAATCAGTTTACTAATGTATTGGCAACTCTATCCTCCAAGGCAGACATACCACTCAGGGTTAAGATGCGTCTGATTATCATTGAACAGAATTATACACTTACTTATGAGACAATAGCCGCAATTGATGAAGTTCAGGACAAGAACCCCTGGTATCATGACATTTGGAACTTCTAGGAAAAGGACATGTGCCCACAAGGGGCAAATGCCAAGGATAAGCAAGGAATATGATGTCTTGTCGTTCAGTTCATTATATATGGAAGTAAGCTGTACAAAAGGGGGCATATGGAAATGCATAAGCTCTGCTTCGAAGAGGAGGGTTCGAAACATCTCCTAGAGGCCATCCATTGAGGAGAATGTGGAGCACACATGAATGGTTTGATGCTGGCCAGGAAAATCCTCAGGCAAGGCTATTATTGCTCAACTGTGGAGGAGGATTGTATCAACTTTGTTCGGCGATGCCACAAATGTCAAATCTATGCTAATCGCATGAATATCCTGTCATAAAAGCTCTACAATATGACTTCACCATGGCCTTTCTCAGTCTAGGGAACTAACGTCATTAGAGCAGTCTTGCCAAAGGGTTCAAATGGACACAAGTTCATTTTAGTGGCGATCAGCCATTTTACCAAGTGGGTGGAAGCGTAGTCGCATTTTGTGTTGAAAGCATCACATGTAGCCAAGTTCATCAGGAACAACATCATTTGTAGGGACGGGGTGCCAAATGAGATCATATCGGACAACTGCTCGCACTTTAAGAAAGAGGTGATGGATTTGCTCAAGAAATACAACGTGGCTTTTCACAAGTCATCAACATACAGACCAATGGAGCCGTTGAGGCCACAAAGAAGAATGTCAAAAATATCCTACGAAAGATGATGGAGACCTACATGGACTGGCTAGATAAATTTCCTTTTGCACTCTAGGGGTGTAGAATGTCAATTTGAACATCAACAGGGTCAACCCCCTACTCTCTGGTATATGGGATGAAAGTTGTTTTTCCAATTGAGATCAAAGTACCGTCACTGAGAATTATGGCTGAGTGTTAGATAACAAAGATGAATTGGCAACAGAATAGATTCAAAGAGTTGATGTTGTTTGACGAGAGAAGGTTGAAGGCATCGTATCATGTCCAAGGATATCAGCTCAGAATTGCCAGGGCCTTCAACAAGAAAGTCAAATCCATAAACCTTAAAAAAGGGGATATGGTGCTAAAAAACAACCGAGCTCTCATCCATGACCCTAGGGGCAAGTTCCGACCCAATTGGACTGGTTCCTATATCATCAAATCTGTCTAGTCATGGGGAGCAATCATTCTTATGGATTTAGATGGCTTGGAGTTCTCGCAACCGATTAGTATGCACAAGTTAAAGAAATACTATCCTTGAGGTGCTTACTAGGCCGAAAACCCAGAAGGGCGACTTAAGCAAAAGTTAGAGCATGAAAAATTAGAAATAAAGAAAAATAGACCTTGTAAGGTTGAAAACCCGAAAGGGTGACCTTGGCAAAAGTTAGAGCGCAAAAGGAGAGAGTTAATACTCGAGTGAACATGTCATGACCCAAACCTGCCCTTATATGTTTAGCGGCCTAACCAGTCAGTAATCCGAAGATTACCTATGGCCTCATAGACAAAATTCAAAATATTTAAATATAATTAGGGCCTAAAGCAGAAGCAAAACGAAAAAAAAATAAAATAATAATGTCCGTTGAGTTGTGCATACATGATCAACTGTCGCAATTAAAAAATTTTTTAACAAACTTTTGTATATACATGTACGAAGACATATCTAATAACATATCTCACACACCACATGAAGGACTTTTAACAAAATACAAAGATTAACGCAGGCCTAAAAAATTAAAAATAAAACCTCTACACAAAGGTACTTCTTGGGTGGCTTGACAAAGAGGCAAACTCTAATGTTAATTCTCCAATTGCTCAGCTAGATGTATATATATAAAAGAGTATGCTAACGCCCAGTGAATAACACCAAAGTAAAGAGGCTGCGTGGATGACATTCTTAATTAAGTAAATCACATTAATACATATTACATGTCAATCAAAATCAGAATGACCTCAGGTCCATTTCCATATTAATATCTATGCACATATTCATAACGATATTCAAACAGCCTTTGGACCATCATAATATTCAAATGGCCTTGGGCCCATTATAATATTCAAACGGCCTCTGGCCCATTACATTTTTATTCAAACGGTCTTTGGCCCATCATAATATTCAAATGGCCTTTGGCCCATCATTACATTCAAACGGCCTTTGGCCCATCCTAATATTCAAACGGCCTTTGGCCCTTTCTAATATTCAAACAGCCTTTGGCCCATCGTTATATTCAAATGACCATTGGCCCATCATAATATTCAAATGACCTTTGGCCCATCATAATATCCAAACGACCTTTGGCCCATCGTAATATTCAAACGGCCTTTGGCCCATCATTACATTCAAGCGTCCTTCGGCCCATTATTACATTCAAACGGCCCTTCGCCCATCATAATATTCAAACAACTTTTGGTCCATTATATTCCAACGACCTTGGGCCCATTAATATTCAAACGGCCTTTGGCCCATTACATTCGTATTCAAACGGCCTTGGGCTCAATATAATATTCAAACGGCCTCTAGCCCATTACATTCGTATTCAAATGACCTTTGGCCCATCATGATATTCAAACGGCCTTAGGCCCAAATCATATTCTTCAAAGAGCCTTATACAAAAATTAGGCACATAGAGTACTCATTCATAATTCAAATCAACAAATCCATGAAGCTTACACAGAAGTAGCATTTGAAAAATACATACTTTAAAATATCTTTACTGGGATATTACTCAAAGTATTCAAAAGCCTAGTTCACCTTTGTAGTTGACCCTACACAATTCACAACACACATAGGAATCGGGTCACAATATAATTCATTATGTTCTTTAATCTGTTTAATTCTCTCAAGCTCTTTCTAACTCTTTAGTTCATTTATAATGCTCAATACATGCCTAAGAGTGCTTAGAAGTGAAAGAGAACAGAAACGAAACATGAAACAAAATTTCAAAATTTTCTAAAATAGGACTCTTTGCTTGAGCATAACATTAGTCGCTCAAGTGGACCCCTTGGTCTGTTAAAATACTGGTTGCTTCAATTCTATGCTCGACCGACAACTTCTTCGCTCGAGCGATGATGACGAATTTTGGGTTTTCCAGAATGTTGTTTAAACTTCAAAACACATTACCAAGGCTCCAAATTCATGCATGATTTACTCAAATATGCGGAAACATTCCCAATTACATATATTTGATGTTAGTTCCACTTATACTTCAAAATTCCATGACTTTAATTGAAATTTAAGTCTTGAATTTTATGTTTTAAAAATCATCTTTCAATTCTTTCTTTATTTTATGAAACATAAAATTGAAGCTACAAACCCCCTTTCAAAAATATTTGCATAGATGAAGTTTAAATTAAAATCAATCTAATTTTTTATCTCAAATATAAATTATAATTCATCTCCAAATTTGTCCAAATTTAAATTTAATTCATTTTCTTCATATCAAGCCCAATTTCAAACCCACCGATTCTAAGTCATGAATTGAACTTTCAAAATATAATCTCAAAACTTGGGTTTATACATGGTTTGTCTAAAAGCACACAAACTCTTAATTAATCAAGAAAATATGATCAATTTTAAATCATTTACATCAAAACTTCTTTAATTTAAAAATTGAACTCATTTGTTAATAAATTCATAATTTTCCAAAGCTTAGTTCTTATTTCATCAAAACATGAAATCAATTCTAATAAATCTATGATGCATGTACAATTAGAGTATTAAGGCTTGTAGGATTTGTCAATGAATGTAGAAATTAGACTTAATTCGTGCATGATATTCCAAAATCAAACCCAAAATAATTAATTTATAAATTAATTTCCATAATTATGAATCTAATTTAATTTCATCATATTCTTGCTAATTTCCTTTTAATTACATGAAATTGAGCCAAACTCATCTTTAATTTCAAGTGTGATACAAGGATTCTACAAAAATCAAGGTTGAAATCCTTACCTTTAATCTTCAATTTGATAAATTTCTTGAGTTCCTCCTTCAATTTTCCAGCACAAACTTGGATTCTTCTTCTTCCCTTCTTGTTCTCTCTTTTGCCCTCTCGGTTGTACTCCTTCTCTCTCGGTTGTGTTCTTTCTAGCCAGAGGAATAGATGATGAATAGCAATGTACTACACCCCTTTTCTTTATCCCTCATCTTTTTTCTTTTCTTTTTTTTCTCTCACGGTTTGCTCCAACAGAGAATGACTACAATGCATATATAAGTAACTAAGCTCTCTTTTTCATTTCTAATACTTTCTAGAATACTCTATTTCTCTCATCTTATTTAATTGACTTGATTAGTTTATTTCACTAATTATCCATTAGCTTAATTAATCACCCCTTAATTTTAATTAATCTTGATCATAATTTAATTAATCATAGCTAATCCCAAGTCCCACATAATTGAATTAGTCTAATTGGCTTCAATTAAGGCCCAATTAATTATAATTAATTTTTACCATTATAAATCAGATTTTTAATCAAACTCCCTACAGTCTCCAAATATTAAATTAAACTTATTGTGATCATCAACTTTGATTTCTCAAATCATTTAGGCCTTCAATTTCTGATCGGACTCAAATTTCCATCAATAAATTACATACTCAAATTGGACATCTCATAATTAAATTTAATTCATAATAATCACAATTCTCAATCTTCAGAACTTGATCAACTCCAATTCGAACCCAATTAATAAAATCTCAATTTTACTAAACTGAATTGAATATTTAATTAAATTTCCAATTGGTCTTATACTCAAAATTAAAATATTTCAATTCGTCGATTTCACCTTCTTGATCCACTTAAACTTTTAATTTCTAATTCCAAAATAACTCTTTTATAAAATTATATATGAATCAACCCCAATATTGTTCTTCAATTCCACAATTAAATCGGAATAATAATTAATTAAAATCTAAATCACCTTGATTAATTAAATGTAAAATATCTTACATGGCGTGGTCATCACAGAACCTAAACCAAACGACATAAGGCCTGATTTCCATCTTTGGGATACGTGGGCAACTTCATCCTGAAGTTCGGCCATAACCATTTTCAACTCAACTATCCTATCCATTATTGCTCAGTCCATCTCACCATCAGTTGATTTGGTTGTTTTACCTCCATTTGGCATAAGAGGCCATTTACAAGATAAAGCAAGGGGCAGAAGAATAACGAAGGTGAAAGCTGTTGTGGGCAATTATGATCTTATTGATTCGGGGATGTACTCTTGAGGATTGATTCCATGTATGTCAAGTAATGACCATTTGCAAAAAATTGTTTTGGAAAGTTTTAATGAAGCTGATTTTCTCAAAATTTCACTTTTTACAACACAGACCATTCTTTGGACGAAAAAGAAAAATTTCTAGTATTCACAACTTTAATTGCATGATTTCAACACAAGTACACCCTCTAACTCTCAAGTTAAAATCAAAGTTGCTTTTACATCATAAAACTTGAAAAGAATAGTCAAAACCATAAACTAGGGGCATATCTAAGTCAGATAGTGGTCCTTTGCCTCTTCCCCACACTCTCAGAAGTCTCTGCTGCCAAGGACGACCCAACCTATGTCTCCTCCTCAAGCTAAGCCAAACACTCACCAGAAAGGGCATAACTGAAGCTAGCAGCAGGGGCCAAAAGCTCTCTCACCCTCCAAGCAGCGATGTATCAAGCCAAGTGTGAAGCACAAACAAGAAATGTAACAGGGTGTTCCACCCCCTCATCTAGACAGGTTTGATCATGCCCAAACTGCCGTTGAACTTTAATGGGAAGTAGAAAACACAGTGTGTGAGGCCGATCAACTGTATACTCAGCTGGCTTGACATGTTGTAGCTCATCTCGGCCAAGTTAAGCTAGGGGAAATGCCAAGCGATGTTAGCCACAGATCTGTTACACATCCAATCGCACCACAGTCCCTCTATGGGAAAGTCCACTAGCATTGGGTGAAAAGAAGTAGGATTTGGCCGAATACTTCAGGCAAAGGTCCACGATCTTTAGCTTATCCATCAACCACACCTGGGAAGAGATAGAAAATAATAGAGAGATGTGCGTTGAGAGAAAAAGTAAGGAAAGGGCTCTGAGAGAAAATTGAGAATGAATGCCAAAGTGATGTGAGAAATCATAAATAAGAGAGTGTGGGAAATAATACCTAGAGAAGTAGTGGACTCCCCACAAACAGAGAAGTCTCTCTCTGATGGAGAACACCCAAACCCAGTAAAGTTTTGGCCAATGCCAAACCTATGCAACTCTGACCCTCCTTCAGGCATTGAGCCACTTCAATCAACCTAATGCTAGCTCTGCTACAAATAGGGTCAAGTAGGAAGTGTGCGAGTAAACATAAGCAGAGGGCGTGTTGACAATAACCTTACCAGAGAAGGTCAATTCTGTCTCTGATATCGGAAAATAGTTGAATCAAGCCAGGTATATCCAACTCTCTGTCCTGGGCCAAGGACCGAGCCCCATATAAAGTAAGCCCATACATTCATTCAAGAGCTCGTGTATGACCAAAATGGGGTTGAGGCATAATCTCCTTATTTTGGCGAGAGTCCATTAATGCTTGAAACTCTTTGAGAGTTAGACATATCTCCTGTGTTCCGAAGTGAAACACATGAGTGAATGGGTCCCAACATCGGACAGCGGCATGAAGGAACAGAAGATAAAGCGGAGTGCGACTCAATGGAAAAAGAGCGTTTATGCCAAAACTGTTGAAATTTATTTTTTCCGCACTGTCCAAAGTGGCTGTCCAATTCTTAAGCCTCTTAATAAGAAAAATCTCAATTTTTAGAGAAAAATGAGCAAAAGATGAGGTTCTGTCAAAGAAAGAGCATGAGAAGACCTTTATAGAGGATAAAGGTGTGTTAGTGGTTGACAGCTATTGCTAGCTGTTCAACAGCAAGTCTTGGCTGGCCGACCACTTCACCAGCCGGCCGTCCATTCTGTTGGCCAGCCGATCAAGTATGCTGGCTAGCTAGCTGGGCAGCAGTGTTATGTTTGCCCTCTTTCCAGTTAAGTCTTGTTTTGAGTCTTCTATTTGTAGTAAGTGTAAATGTTGCGTTTAAGTTGTTTTTACTTTGTTTTTCTTTGTTGAGTTTTATTTTTGTATTTTGGTCAGTTGTAGGCTCGATATCCGGTTAAGAACTTGTTCAAATGTGATCATTCTCTATTTCAAATTCAAATACAATCAATTTTTTTACAAGTGTTGTGCCATGCTCGAGATGCTATGTAGAATGAAATTCTTTCTTTTATAAAATTGCCCCCGATCATAGTTTTTACAAAAGAGAAATACAAGTTTTCAAAACACAAAAGTAAAGATCTATCTAAAGCTATTCAAAGTTTTGATCTACTAAAACAAAATAAAAGAGTAAAAAGAGTGCAAAAATCGGTGTCAGTTGCCTCAGGTGCATCGAGAGGCCCTCTTCATCCCCATTCGAGGAGAGGACTCAGGATCACTGTTACTGTCAACACTAATCTCTTCAGAGGAGTGGAACTCAGAACCAGCATCATCATCTCCGCTCTCTGACCCAGAACCAGCCTCATCCTCTCCGCTCTTAGACCCAGAGTGTTCGCTCATCGTCCCCTCACTACCACTGGTCTCGGCATCATCTCCACCAACGTCAGCTTTGAAGATGAGGAAGTCTCCTGTTCCTGAGACTCTGCACTCTAACTCTGGGCACCTCTACCTTTGCCCTAACCTCTCCACTCGCCCTTGCCATATACAGAAGCATGTCTACCTCTCATTCTCGTAACCGAAGGAGGTACCACTAGTGCTGCAGGTGCAGACAGAGGTTGAAAGCCAGAAACAGAGTATCAGTACAGTTTGGTGCAAAAATAGTATGAGTGTGGCAAGAAGAGAATCAAACTAGTCAGATGAATAAGAAAAGTAGAGTATCCGATGACTGTGATAGGCGAGCATGGCTTCTCTTCTTCTTACTCTTTGGACCAGGTAGTCAACAAACTGAAAGAGGCCGTCCATGTACTCCACCAGCACCTACAAGTTAGTCTTAACATCAGTATACAAAAAAAAGGAATGGGAAACATAAATTGCAAGACAAAGTACATACCTGATGCACGTCAAGGTCCCAGACGTACTCGCGCTCCTCCAGGTACTCAACCATGATCTAGTAGGCCATCCCACTCAGCCTTCAATATGTGATTGTTGCTGGGATCATGGGTAGACAAGCTATATGTACAATGGGGCAGCCCCTTGATGTGAGGCTTAGTCGTAGAAACAGCACCTCCAGCAGCAGGAATATTCGCAGTGCCTCCTGCTTGAGCTATGGTCAGAGGAGGCATGAGGTGGGTCCAGATGAACTCGGTGTAGTCCCCAACCCCGGAGAACAGATCAACATCCCGTCCCACTATAAACTACCCAATTGCCTCAACTGGTAGGCCATCAGCGATCCACATGAACGTAGAGGAAGGAGAAAGAACAATGGGGTCCGATAACCCTAGGGTCTGGCACACAAACCATTTTCCCAGGTACCAGGTCCTGCAGAAAGGACCCTCTAGCAAGATCTGTAACCTGGAAGTATCCCAAGAACCGGCATACTCATCCCTCGTCTTGGCTGGCATTGCCACCTATAGCGGCCACATCACCTGCAAACAGAGAAATTCACAGTTGTCAGTTGTTATCAGTTGTCAGAGTTTAGAAGGGAAGTAGTAGTAATGAAATAGAATGAACATGAGTTTTAGATTACCTCATGCGCCATCACTATGTCGAAGAAGAGATGATAGTAGGCAAAAATGGTGACACTGTGGCATCGAGGGTGGCACCTACAATCATATCGCCTAGAGTAGGGGACCGCTGCCTCCACCTCATCTTGTGGAACCGAGGCAATGGCAGGGAAGTAGGCATATACCCAGAGCTACAAGAAATTGTGAGTCAATAGGCAGATACAGAAATAAAAATAGAAAGTGCAAAGCAGAAAGCATTGTTTATAACAGAAATGGAAATAGATAGTGCAGTATGTACCTTCTAAGCTCTCCAGTAGCCTTCGACGTTGTTCCTCTTCTTGCGGGAATTGGAGCTCATGTAGCCATACAGGGTGGCAAGGCCAGCATCACACCAATCATAGAACTATAGCCGGGGAAACACCACTAAAGCGCTGAGCAGATACAGACATATAGTATTTCACCTGTTTGCAAACAAGGTGGTACTGAGGATATAGATCAGGAACTTCCGGACATATTGCTTGACCTGCTCTTGAGTCTCTGGTTGATTCCTGTGGAAGTGATCATAGAACCAACTAAATCTGACCATAGCCGGCCTATCCAAGGAAGGACACACTCCAAGCAGATAGATCCAAGTAGCCTCCCACTTGTAATAACCCGACCCTCGTACATATTTTCTAGTATAATTTCAGAACCTTATTCTGAGTATTTATATGTTTATTGTGAAACTCCATGTGAAATGAAGTTTAAGTGTGTGAATCATATGATTCTAGACTTATATCTGTCAATTATGAAAAATATCTGTTACAATTGTGATGTTCGGATCAGAAATTGGAAGCCTTAGAAGCTTGATAATCTGAAATTGACCTTATAATTGAGATTAGCATGATTTTTAGATCATAATATGATTTTCTGTAAAAATCTGATTTGGAATCATTAAACTGATTAAATTTGGTCTTATTCAACCTTTCTATATCTATATGTACCTCTTTGAACATTTGACATAGAAGCTTTCTTACTAAAAATATCTCTTGAGAGAGAGAGTTAGAAAGAAGAGGGTTTGAGAGGAAGAGGAGAAGTTCAACAAGGAAGAAGCTTGACAAATTGAAAAGGATTGTAGAGATTAAGACTCAAGGTATGTATGATTCACCATAAATAACCTCTTTCCTGGATTTGTGTAAGGAGTTCCTTTTATTTATCGGAACTAGGGTTTGTAATTGAAGTTTTGTGTATGACAATTGGTTTGTTGGAGAGGCACTTTTATCTTTTGGTTATCTTGAGTTAAGTTAAGCAATTTGAAGTAGGATTACATTTTATTCCTTCAATTTCCACGTTTGAACTCATCTATGTAGTTAGATGGCTATATACATCTATATGTATGAAAAACCACATATAGGTGGAAACATAAAGGAATTGAGTTGTAGTTAATTGTGATTATGAATTCAAAGTGATTAAGGACCTAAGGAAGTTTGTGATTCATCTTTATATGATATTGAGCAATATTCTTGTATTAAATTTACCTATTTTGAGCCTTGCCATATGTTTACCAAGTTGGGTTTTTGCTTGAATTCGAAGTACACAAAACAGAGGCAACGAGTGCACATACGGGGCTCACAGCCATACATGCGGGAAGCACTACCGCATGTGCAAGGCTCACAGCCGCATGTGCGAAAAATAGGTGAATTCGAGGCTTGGCTACTGAAATAAAAGCACGTGTGGGGAGGATTACCGCACGTGCGGCCCACCTTCTCGCACGTTCAGAGGGAGACTGCCGCACGTGCGGCCCATGTGGGAAAATCCTGTCTGCTCCGTTTCTCTTGTTTGACCCGCTGGGATTGCTAAAATCTATATTTGATGCTTTTAAAATGTTTGTAAATTTATTGGAAGTGAAACGAATAAGATATTGCTTAAAAAGGAAAATAGACTAATTTCTAAACTGCATGTGTGTGTAGGGCACATTCAGGAAGAAACTGTCACTCCGCCACAGCAGTGTGAGTAATAGTATGGTAGTAGTATGTTTTACTTATCGTTAATAATTATTATTAACATTCTGTTATTCGCAAGTTAACTATGTTAACTATATGAACGATTGGAAAATCTGTGTACATCTGTATAACTCTGATATTAGTCTGCTCTATTAAAGATGGGCCTGACGCCGTTCTGTTATAAGCCACCGGGTGTGGACAACTCTGAAGAAGAGGGAGGTAAGGACATGGCAATGCCTGACCGACTGTGTTATGATCTGAATTAAATGTATTTTATGGCCTGTGGCCGAGGGAAGCGGCGTACATGTCAATGTATCACTTACCCATTAATGTTCAGACAGCTATTGATATCTGGGCCTGAGGCCGATCTGTAAAACCTGTTGGGCCTAAGGCCGTTCTGTGTGATACTAGGCTTCAAGACGCTCTGTATAAGGATTGGGCCCAAGGCCATTCTGAAAATGTTTACAGAATAAGATTAATCATATGACCTCTGCGCTTATATACATTATAATTTAGGTTTATTCATTGAATCATTTAAGTACTATTATTCACTAAGCCTTGCTCACTCCGTGTTATGTCTGTCTCTATGGGTAATCAACCTGGAGGTCAGTCTTAACCCATCATGTCCATTCCTCTTTTGTCAACTTCAATACGTCCAAGCACTTAGATGAAGCTCATTCATTTTTGTGGAGTTCTTCTTAAGATTTTAGCCTTGTGCTCTAAGTTTTGTGTCTAACGTCATGAAATGTGTATAACCTTCTTTTAGCAATGCTTTTGCTACACGCCCAATCATGGGGTCGGGTCTGTATATATATATGTACCAAACTATTTCTCATATGTGTGTTCACTGTATGTTTATCTATCTAATGTAATGTTTGTGATCCTAGCATATTAGTGATAGCTCAATGGATACTGTTTATGTTGATAATTGCTTCCGTTCAGGCCCCATATGTTATGCAAATTGAATTTTATGTTCGTTTTCGAATTGGTCTTGCCCAAACTTTTAGGGGTGAGTTTGGGGTGTGACAAGTGGTATCAGAGCACGAGTTGTTATCTCACACACGAGTCCATTGAGCCTTAGGATGTCTAGAAAAGACTTAGGCATCATGCATAATATTCTGAATGCATATGAAAAGATTGATGGCAACGTTAACTGTATATGTAATATTTGCTAACTCCAATGATTATGATCCATGTCTATTGTATATCTCTGGTGTATATTGTAATTGGTTGTCATGTAGAATATGGTGAGAACAAGAACGGAAGACCCGAAAGATTCTACTTTTGCACGGTTGGATAGAATGGATCGAATGATCATGGAAATGGTGGAGACTTTACGGCAACAATAGCAACAGCCACAACCACAACCGCCACTGCCGCCGCCGCTGCCGGTACCTCCACCTACGGTACAAGATTTCCATGCTGAGGACCGAACCATTATACTCACAAAGGAATTTAAAAAGATGAAGCCGCCATCATTCAAAGGAGGAATAGAACCAATGAAAGCTGAGGCGTGGGTGTTGGTGATAGAAAAGCTTTTCGAAGTTTTTCCTTGTACCGAAGCCCAAAAAGTACAACTTGCTGCCTTCACTCTCGAAGACGAAGCACAGAGGGGGTGGATGCTTACGAGAACTGTACATCAAGGATTAACATGGGGCAGATTCTTGGAACTATTTTATGACAAGTACTTTCCCCAAAGTATGCGAGACAAGAAGGTAACAGAATTTGAAGCTCTCAGACAAGGAAATAAAACCGTTGCTGAGTATGAAGCCCAATTCGCAGAGCTAGCCCGGTTTGCACCTCATATGGTGGATATGGATTATAAGAAAGCACGGAAATTTGAAAGGGGATTACGGAATGCTATCCTTGACCGAGTCAACATGTTGAAGTTACCCACCTATGTTGATGTGTTGGAGAGGGCTTTTATAGCAGAAGGAAACATTGCTGCTCAGAATCGGATTTCCAAGTGGAAAGGAAAGAGGCAGAACATTCCATTATCAAAGGGGTCAGCCACTCCACCAAATAAGAAACAAAATTTAGGGACCTCTAGTACTTCCACCCCTACTCTATATTTAACTCCTGTTTGTTCAGAATGTGGAAAGAAGCACCGTGGGACTTTCTATCGGTTGACTGGAGCATGTTTTAGGTGTGGCAAAATGGGTCATCTGGTAAAGGATTGTCCTCAAAAGAATCAACAAAACGGAAATAGGGCTACTACACACTACTAAAAACTTGACTTTTTGCGACGGTCTCAAACGTCGCAAAAGGTCCGTATATCGTCGCAAAAGACTTTTTACAACGGACCAGCGACGAAAAATGGGGGGTGGCGGAAAGGGGCGTGACAAAAAGTATTTGCGACGGTTACAAACCGTCGCATTCTTGTTGCGATGGCTAATTAATAGTTTTTGCAACGGTTTCGCCTGACACAAAAAAGGGGAAAAAATGGCATTTTTAGTGACGATATTGATTGCCGTCGCAAAAAACCTTTTTTAGCGATGGTATTTGCCGTCGCAAAAGGTATTATTAGCGACGGTCTAAAACGTTGCCAAAAAAGTAGTATTAAGTTAATATTATATAATAGCAGTTTAAACCGTCACAAAAGATTTATTTGTGACAGTTGAAACCGTTGCAAAAGATTGGAACTATTATGTATATGCGACAGGTTAACCCGTCGCTAATAAAATATAAGGAAATGAGAATTACATTAGCGACCGTTTATTATTGTCGCAACAAAATTATTTTTTATAAAATCATATTTTATTAAATATTTCCTATACAAATTATTAATATTTTTAAAAATACATCCACATCCAAATTCACATTCAAAAAATCATATATACTAAGAATAATATATGTACCTTGTAACAATTGTCAATCAAATATTATTTACAAAAATATATAAAATAACTTCTAACAATACTAATAATTTTTGAAATTCAAGAACTCAAATTTTTAGTATCGACAATAGAAATAAAAAAAATAAAAACAGATATAATGTAGCTTGATTTGATATCAATAGTAAGCTCCCATATTGATATGCGAAGATATCACATACTCAAAAGGTTTGCATCTACAAAAAGAAACAAAAAAGAAAAAAAAAAATCATCATTTACAACATAATTATTTTCAAGCTTACAGAAAATGTAAAACATTTGATATTTTTTTCAAGAAATAAATAAATAAATAAGATTGTAAACTCTAATATCGATATGCGAAGATATCATCACGTACTCAACAGGGTTGCACCTGCAAAAAAAAACCAAAAAAAAATAAAAATCATTTACAATATAATTAATTTCAAGTTTACAGAAAATGTAAAACATTTGATATTTATTTCGATAAATAAATAAATAAGATTGTAACATATACATGAATCGAGCGCCACACAATGTATCTTCCCACAGCTTCTCCAACTGTTCTTAGACATCGGGAAGTTGTTTCCAAAACAGCGTTCGGCTTGTTCGCTTTTAAAACAAAAACTTTGCAAAATCCAGGTCCAATTGGAACTCCATCAATTTCACACAACGGATCAACACTAACAAGAAGTCCCTCCGCCAATTAGACTCTTGGTATTACAGAACTCTCCAAAGAAACTTTAATTACATCCTACAATGATGATAATACTATTAAAAATAGGCAATGATTGTACACAATGAGCTATAATCTATAACAATAATCGAATAAACACAAAAAGAGTTTGTAAATAAGAAGTTTCGATCGAGTTCCGTCTTCTCCTACAAGTCATGTGTGCCAAGTATGTAGCGTGTGTCAAGTTTCGTTGACATCTGAACTCGTTTGAGCATTTTGTATGTCAATCGATTTAGAGTTATTAAGTAACAAATTTTCATTAACGGAAATTAGGCTTTAGATTCAAAACCGGGAATCGATTTCGAGTTCCGTCTTATCCTACAAGTCATGTGTGGCTAGTATGTTGTGCGTGTGAAGTTTCGTTGACATTTGAACCCGTTTGAGCATTTTCGTGTGTCAACCGGTTTAGAGTTAATAAGTAACAAGTTTTCATAAACGGAAATTAGGCTCTAGATTCAAAACCAGGAATCGATTTCGAGTTCTGTCTTATCCTACAACTCATGTGTGCCTAGTATGTTGTGCGTGTCAAGCTTCGTTGACATCCAAACCCGTTTGAGCATTTTAGTGTGTCAACCGGTTTAAAAAAGAGTTATTATGTAATAAGTTTTCATTAACGGAAATTAGGCTCTAGATTGAAAACTGGGAATTGGCTTCGAGTTCCGTCTTATCGTACAAGTCATGTGTGCCTAGTATGTTGTGCGTGTGAAGTTTTGTTCACATCTGAACCCGTTTGAGCATTTTAGTCTGTCAACTGGTTTGAAAAAGAGTTATTAAGTAACAAGTTTTCATTAACGGAAATTAGGCTCTAGATTGAAAACCGGGAATCAGTTTCGAGTTCCGTCTTATCCTACAAGTCATGTGTGCCTAGTATGTTGTGCATGTCAAGTTTTGTTGACATCCGAACCCGTTTGAGCATTTTAGTGTGTCAACCGGTTTGAAAAAGAGTCATTAAGTAATAAGTTTTCATTAACGGAAATTAGGCTCTAGATTGAAAATCGGGAATTAGTTTTGAGTTCCGTCTTCTCCTACAAGTCATGTGTGCCTAGTATGTTGTGCGTGTCAAGTTTCGTTGACATCCGAACCTGTTTGAGCATTTTAGTGCGTCATCCGGTTTGAAAAAGAGTTATTAAGGTGCCGTTTAGTAACACTTACGTTTTCAGTTTTCTGTTTATATTTACAAAAATTTTAAAAACTCAAATAAAAACTTGTTTAGTAAAATTTTTGATTTATAAATCAGTAGTCTCAGTTTGTAAATTTGGCCAAAAAATGAAAACACAAAAAATGTGTTTCCATTTTAAGTTTTCAATTTTTTTTTTTAACCACCCAACACTAGCCACCACCCACCACCATTTTCCACCACCGTCTTCCGCCACCACCATCCACCACCCATCCCCCACCACCACCTGCCACCACCACTCACCACCCACCACCCACCTACCACCACCACCCGCCACCACCTACCACTAGCCACCACCACCCACCATCCACCTACGACCCGCCACTACCATCCACCGCTCGCCGCCACCACCCGCCACCTACT
Source organism: Camellia lanceoleosa (assembly GCA_025200525.1). Lineage (NCBI taxonomy): Eukaryota > Viridiplantae > Streptophyta > Magnoliopsida > Ericales > Theaceae > Camellia > Camellia lanceoleosa. The sequence continues at coordinate 116,003,378 of CM045761.1, forward strand.
TGCCACCACCACTTACCACCCACCTGCCACCGCCATCCACCACCAGCCACCCACCACCACCAGCCACCTGCCATCCACCCGCCACTACCATCCACCACTACCATTACCACCACCACCACCATCACCCACCACCCACCCGACACCTACCTGCCACCACCACCCACGACCCACCACCACCACCACCACCACTGACTCGCTACCACCTACTACCCGCCACCATCACCCACCGACCCACCTACCACCACCACCCACCTCTAGCCGCCACCACCACTGCCCACTCGTTACCACTTGCCACCGTCACCCACCCACCCACTATCACCACCACCACCCATCTGCCACCACCCGCCATTTGCCACCCACTTGCCACCACCACCTGCCACCACCACCCACTCGCTACCACCCACCACCCGCCACCCGCCATTGTCACCCACCCATCCATCACCACCACCCGCCACCACCACCTGCCATCCGCCACCCGCCTGCCACCACCACCTACCACCTGCCACCACCACCACCACTACCACCACCACCCACCACTTGCCACCGTCACCCACCCACCCACCACCACCACCCACCCGCCACCACCCATCACCACCAGCTACCCACCACCCACCGTCACCACTTTCTACTACCGTCTTCCGCTGCCACTTGCCATTTCTCACTCTTTTTTATATTTTTCAATTTTTTTAAACATTTTGTAAATTATCAAAAGCGTTTGTAGTTTATGTTTTTTTTAAAAATAAACAAAAACCAGTTTATAAAATTTTTGTAAATATAAACTGAAAACGTAAACGTTACCAAACGCACCCTAAGTAATAAGTTTTCATTAACAGAAATTAGGCTCTAGATTCAAAGCCGGGAATCGGTTTTGAGTTCCGTCTTATCCTACAAGTCATGTGTGCCTAGTATGTTGTGCGTGTCAAGTTTCGTTGACATCCAAACCCGTTTGAGCATTTTAGTGTGTCAACCGGTTTGAAAAAGAGTCATTACGTAATAAGTTTTCATTAACGAAAATTAAGCTCTAGATTCAAAACCAGGAATCGGTTTCGAGTTCCGTCCTATCCTAATATTTATAATATAAGAAATCTAATATGGTTACAATAATATTAAATACAATATTATTTATAGTATAAGTAATGTAAATTATCAAAAAGTATAAACATGGGGAACTGACATGTCTATTCAGAAAGGCACAAGTACGACAGGTTATTTTCAAGCAGACTATGCATCTAACAAAGTAACCACAATAATGTAAGATTTGGAACAAACAAAGGAATTAGAAATCATTGCAAGCTACGTTGTTGTAGCTCAAACTAAAATAGAGTTATGTTAGAGATCCCAAATAATCAACCAATTTTTCTACCAAACCTCTCACATGGGTGTGGGACCTACACCCATGTGAGAAAGACATGGAAGTGTAACACAGTCATACCTAGCTTTACCAAGCTTGGAATAATAAGAAAGCAAGACCTGAACTCATTAAACAACGGTTTTTCATTGTGAGCAAATAATTTTTCCTCTTCTACTTACAATGAGAATTATAATGTCAATGACAACAATAAGGTGGTGCTCAGTGAATTTATCTCACTCACAAAAGTCCATTAATTGACTGCAAATTCGGAGCATTTCTTCTTCTTCTTCTTCTTTATTTTTTATTTTATTTTATTTTATTTTATTTTTTGTCATGGTCTGCTAATGATAGTAGTCATCCTCTATAACAAACTACATCCAAACCCTCTTCAGCATTTCTACATCTTCTATAGATTCATAACCTAACCTATGCTCACTTCTCAATCAAAACCAACCAAGTGTGCTCCCATAGCTAGTAAACTTAAAACCAAGTATGCACTTAGCTACGAACAGCACTGACTACAACGACCTTACTATCTAATGCTTCATAACCTAACCTATGCTCACTTCTCATTTTCTTCACATGCTTGTTTGCTAGCCAAACATTATGCTTTGCACCAAAGTAGACCAAGTCATCTCACATCAATGTGATAAAATTGTGTCAGTTACAATATATTTAGACACTCTACCCAACAAATTAAGCATCAAGCATCATTTTCCTGCATTCTGCAATTCTTAAACGACAACAAATTGAAATATCTAAATTGGCTGAGTAAACAATTTTGTAGTCCAGTTGATCTACTACAATCAACACTAGAAGCCAAGGTGCAAGGAATCTGAGTGCAGCATCAAAAGACAGGCAGATGATATAATAAGAAGAGTTAGTCTTTCCTCAAGTTCACCAAAAATAAATAAAATTCTCCTTGTAAGGTTATTCAAAGTACATCAAAGACAATATACTTGATCAGGTCAAACATAGCTTATAATAATGCAATCATATCCTAGTTGTTAATTTCATCAAACATAGATACAAAGGAAGCATCGTTCACTCTTATACTCCCACTAGTTCAAACTTAGTTAAGTGGACTACTTGATAGAACTAGGAGAGCCACATCATTTAAATATAGAATCCCCTTACATATATATATATATATATATTGTTTCTTTTATTTGTTCTCTCTCTCTCTCTCTCAAGTGTATGACTGACTACACGTATGTGGTCAATAGAAGTAACAACTATGGTAAACAATGATGATGAACTTAGAAGGTCAAATTTCTAAGATAGTCTGGTAGGATGGGCACATGCATAGTCTTGAGAAAATCATTTCCATATATAGCAGGAAAGGCCCAAGAAAAATAAGGAGCAGGGCACAGAAAAATAGCTCCCATGTATGTATATTTCCTAATTCTATTCAATTCATATTTTATAAAAATCATGCACTTCATTGGGAACACCAGTTATCAGGCACTGAATGCATGTTAGAGGTTCAAAGATGTATGAATTAATCCTCAAAATCTACAAGACTAATGCAGACAGCAAATATGAGACGTAGACTAATGCAGCAAATATGAGAGTTAGTAGCAAATATGAAAAGTAATCATGAAATGTGTTGTTCATCATATTACACTTTCTAGTGAGATGTAGACTAATACAGCGAAGCAAAATACTACTGTTAATGAAGTTAATTTGAATAATAGTGATTAGTGACCATCCATCCACGTAAATACATTAAAAGAAGTGGAAAATTTCGTGATGCTGCAAAGACAAATTTTGACTGGAATTTAAATTTGTAAGCAAGATGCTAAAAGAGAGTTAGTGTGCCTCTTGCCAAATGCCCCCTCCCCCTCTATGTTCCTACCTAACGAGAAACTCCTTTTTTTAACCTCATCGCCACCCTCTAAAGTCTTATTGCACTGTGCTTAATTATGGTCTTAATGCACCATAGGGATTGAAACCATAATACCTTCACAACCCCACATGTTTTCAAACCTAGGCACTCGTGGGCAATCTCCAAGGCACCTGTGTTAGTGCATTTGCCCGAATGTGCTCAACGCACCCCCCTTGGCTCGCTCAAGTGTGTTGTCTCTACCACTTGCGATTACATGCTTGGTACTCTCAGTCCAGTTCAGTGACTCTCCACCCAAACATGTCCCTCCTATACCTCATTTTCTCGTCTCCAATGTTATCTCCAAATGGTTCCGATGCTCTCACACTAACTTAAATTGGAAGTAGAGTCCACGGACCCCCACAAAGTTGGTCCAATTGTCATGAGGGGCTAAGTGGCCTCATGATCCTTGTGTAAGAACTCTAGAGGCATGCGGCTCAGTGGATAAAGTTGAGGATTTGACAGTGTGTTCATTTCTCTTGAGGGACTTGCACTAATGCATTGAACAGTTTAGGGTGACAAACCACTAGAAGACATACTCCAAATCATGACAAACATGTGGTGTGTTCCTTACCTCTTCATGTGTGTGGCCACAAGAAAAGTTTGTAAATGTAGCCACTACAGAGGGCACCCGTTCCTTACCTCTTCATTTGCCTACCATACTTCCCACAATCAAAGCTGCTAGTTGCCATACCTATTATAATGTTCACAAACCTTTCCACCCAAGCTTTATCCTTCTCCTACAAGTCATGTGTGCCTAGTATGTTGTGCGTGTCAAGTTTTGTTGATATCCGAACCTGTTTGAGCATTTTAGTGTGTCAACCAGTTTGGAAAAAAAGTTACAAAACAACAAATTTTGACAAACGACAAGTTTTCAAATTGTTTGAAAGTTTACCTCATCATTTGGTGGTGGTGTATGTGGGTTCTCATCGACGCCATAATCCGTAGGTTCACGGTGTCCACTCAATGCATCCGGTACCTATGATATTCATGGTATTCTTTGTTAATCGTATTTATATTCAATGATACAATTGTGCTATAATTAGATATTTATAAAACATTTATTTATACCGAACCTGTTTGTTGTGATTTGTACTCCCTTCGTGGGACACAATAGCCAACATTTCAGCTTTCATTTCTTGTATCTGTGTTGAAAGCTCTGTTCGTATCTCCTCCCTCAATTCCTCTCTAATCTCATCTCTCAGCTCTTGTCTCAACTCTGTACGAACCTGTTTTGTGATCTCAGCAACAATCGATGACTGAGATCCTAACTGTGATGACTTAGATTTATCTCCATACACCATGCTCCAAGGCACATCCTTGCCGTAAGTACGACAATATCCATGCCCATCTTCACCGACCACGTCGTGGAAAACACTGTCTCGAGCATCTTCGGTAGTGCGGTAATCTTCAGGCGACATGGACAATTGGCGCTCAAACTCAACCTATAAATTAAAATAACAGGTACATATAATTAAGTAGTTCAAACAAAATCAAATATAAATACAAATTTAAGGATTTGAAAATACCATGGTTTGCCTAAAATACTTATTAGTATGATATTAGTATGATCCTTGTTAGGCTTAAAATACTTATTCTTGATCTTGCTTTTGTCATCCTTCCACAACTCATTGCACTTTTTCAAGCAACGTGGTTTGTACCCCTCCGGACAAATTTGTAAATTATCCTACAGTACAATTTAAATCATTAGTTCAATTAATAATATAATTGAACAATTTAGTAAATATGCTTTTACCTTAACATCCGCTCATATTGACTCAAGAACATCAATAGGCACTTCGGTCCAATCAACGTACGTAAGAGAAACAATGTTCCCATTACGTACCATGAACCCAAGTTGGCTAGTTAACTTAGACTCATTATCTCCAGTAGGATTGAAGTCGGCGTCGAAATCAGTGGCCAACTTCTTGCCCGTACCCCAATCTTTAATGCCTTTCGCAAATCCTCGACCTGGGAAGATAAAGAACCCAGAGGGCATGTGAGGAGTAATGGAAAAATATACACATATTTCAAAAATTGATAGTAAATAACTTGTAGCTAAATTAACGTAATTAGATACATAGCCATTTGTTATACCTGAGTTGGCTTGTGAATCAGTCGCTGGATTTGGAACACATTATAAGAATAAACAAATTATATCAGAATATAATAAACAACATATAAATAAAAGCATAAATTAAATACATGAAAACAAACTGCACTGAGGTGGGATATGAAGAAGTCGGTCCTAGCATATGAAATTAGAAAGTTTATGTATAGTGAAAATGAAATAATTTAATTAACATAATTTAAGTACATAACAAATTTGTATACCTGTGGTGGCTTGTGAAGACAACGTTGGTCGAGACAATTGTGATGATGGTGGTGGTTGTATCGGTGGCTGTGATGGTGGTGGTGGCTGTATCGATGGCTGTGATGGTGGTGGTGGCTGTATCGATGGCTATGATGGTGGTGGTGGTTGTATCGATGGTTGTGATGGTGGTGGTGATTGTGTCTGCCTACGCAAGACATCAGCCATAGTGCGAGAGGGATTATTAAGCTTCCTCTTCCGTGTACCTGAGGTGGGATATAAAGAAGTCGCCGGTCCTAGCATATGAAATTAGAAAGCTTATGTATAGTGAAAATGAAATAATTTAATTAATATAATTTAAGTACATAACAAATTTGTATACCTGTGGTGGCTTGTGAAGACAACGTTGGTCGAGACAATTGTGATGATGGTGGTGGTTGTATCTGTCACGACCCGAACTAGCCCCCATGGGTTAAGGACGTAACCGGCCAGTAATCATGAGATTACTTACGGCCTCAAACCAAATCAAACGTATTTTAACAGAGTTAATGGGAGCCAAACGGAAGCAATTTAAAACTTTGTCCATAGAACTGTGCTTATATGCACATCAAGACGAACCATGCATATGCACGTTAATAACTCACAACAAAAATATAGTACCAAAAAGTTCTGCACAACAGGATCATTCGAGTATAAGTCAACTCATTTCAACTATATACATATATACACAAAGTCCTTGCACACATGACAAAATATAATACATAACAAGATGGCAAGGACGGGTCTTGCACGTGAGACAAAAGGGCTAACTCTCAAAAACCTTTGTTGTTCTTGACAGACTTCACTAGGGCTGGGTTTGAACTTCTCTTGGCTCACCTACAAACACATGAATGAGCGTGAGCGAAAGCCCAGTGAATAATATCAAATAAGAAGATACAACAATATGTAGAACAACATACTCCGAACAGCCTTGGGCCCAATTCATATTTCTATTTAACATATATATACAATTTAAGTCAAGTGACTGTGGTTCCAAACATATTGGTCTTTGGCCCATCTAAATGACAAACTGGCCTTTGGCCCATTCGGACTTTCATTCATGACAGAACGGCCTCTGGCCCATTCATTCATGTCAAAATGGCCTTTGGCCCATTTGTTTGTGTCAAAACGGCCTTCGGCCCACTCATTCACGTCGAAATGACCTTCGGTCCATTTATTCATTTCAAAACGACCTTCGATCCATTCGTTTATGCCAAAACGGCCTTCGGTCCATTCATTTATTGCAAAACGACCTTCGGTCCATTCATTTATGCCAAAACGACCTTCGGTCCATTCATTTCTGTCAAAACGACCTTCGGTCCATTCGTTTATGCCAAAACGACCTTCGGTCAATTCATTTATGTCAAAACAAACTTCAGTCCATTCATTTATGCCAAAACGACCTTCGGTCCATTCATTTATATCAAACTGGCTCACAGGCCTTTCATATCAATTTGTGTCCACCATTCAAATTAATGAACTTTACAAAACTTACATAGAAGTAGCCATTGGACAATAACATATGTCAGATATTACTCACAGTGATCGGTTGGTTGAATTGCCCTGGAGCTTGACCCTACATATCACATAACATATATGGGTCACAAATAATTCAATCCGTTCTTTAATTTACATATTCCTCTTTAGGCTTCATTCTTATTTCCTTAACTCAGTTACAATGCTCAGTGTATGCCTAAGAGTGCTTAGAAGTAAAAGGGAACAGAAAAACAGAACACAGAATGCATTTTCAGATTTTCAGAAAACAGGGTCCCCACTCGAGCGTGGACTTCCCCGCTCGAGCGGACCCTTAGGGCCTGCAAAAGTACTGATTGCATGAAAAATACGCTCGAGCGTGTAATAGGACGCTCGAGCGGAAGGCCTGTCTAAATAGCTCCCCCGCTCGAGCGTGGCCTCCCCTGCTCGAGTGGACACCAAGTCTGCAAAAAGTACTGAGAGCACGTTTTTTCTGCTCGAGCGGCCATTACCCCGGTCGAGCGGAAATCAAAATTCTGGGTTTCCCAGATTGTGTTCTTGAGTCCAAATTCGACATTCAACCAATGTTTCTTGCATACTATGGCTCCAATTTCACATATTCTTGTATTAACATGATATAAACACCAAAACACATCAACATGGGGCTCAATTTCATGAATCAAGCACATGCATGGCTCAATTTAATTCAAGTTCAATTCTATCATATGCATTCATGCATAATATAAAACACATAAAATAACATCCATTGAGCTATTCCTAACATGCCAGGATCTCAACATCATATCAATATTTTTTAAAAAAAACACACACATATATCTCGACTTTTTTTTACAATAGGCGATAACAAAAAATATTAATGAAAAAGGAATTAAATACAATCAACTATCGAACACAAGTCTTAAAGGTTAGGATTGATCTCCGGTTGATTACCTACAAGAGGAATAATAGTACATAAATAATGTGATATTTAAAAACCATTTTCGTAATCATTTTCATAATCATTTCCATATTTTAGATTTTGCATAAGATTATATGTGGTACACATTATTTCAACATATCATAGCCTTTCAAGAATCAATCATTTCGCTTCATGGTATCATGGTAACATTAATTATCAATAGCAAACAAAACATATGGTACAATGTTTCCTTATGGTTCTTTGGACATAGATATACTTGTTTCAGAATTAGCGTAATCTTAACATACCCATAAATCCGTGGTAAATCGTATTCATTTCAAAATCAACTTCATAGTGTTAATAGTTATATGCATATAGGTAATTCTTAGGATGGTACATTGACAATAGTCACTAGTCATAACTCAAAATGATCATCCTTTTAACGTTCCATCAATTAATAACATATGGTTGAGGTACTATTACTCAATGTTATCCAAATTACATCTCATGTTAACATTCCACAATTGAGTTCATGTCATCCATTCTTACTAAATCAATTCCCTAATTTTTCCTTTACATTATTACATGAATTCCAACATAATTCAAACACAACTTATTATGATCCCTCACAATTCAATTCATAATTCAAATTAAATTGCTAAGGCTCAATTTACATCATCCACATCATCAATAAACCCTTCCCCAATCTCCTTCCTCACTAAGACATGATTCACAAAGCTTCTAACAAGTTCATTCAAGAATTTAAACATAATTTCCAAAGTATCACCATTCCAATTAAACTTGTATATGCATAATTCAATACGTCAATTTCATTATTCTACATTCAATTTGGGTTAAATCTTTAGTTATCATCCTTAAGAAACTTAGGGTTTCAAGAAAATAATGAGATTTCAAGAAATAATCAAACTTATTAACCCAACACTATTTTTCCATCAATTACACATCTAGGACTCATAAACCATTATTTAAACCCATCAATTAACTCCCAATATCTTCAAACCATAAAACCCCCAATGTTCAAACCCCAAAATTCCCAAAATCTCATAATTTCTTCCATATACATAACATAAATGAAAACTTGCACCATTATACCATGAAGACATCTCCAATCTATCTATGGATGTAAATATTAAAGAGTCTTCAACCCTTACCTCAACAATCAAGCAAAGGGGTGAGCTTGAGAAGAAACTTTCACCAATCCAAATTTTAATCACATTGATCCTCCTTAGTTCTCCATCCTACATGCCAAAACCATGGTGGATTGTTGATAGAAATGGGTGAAATCAAAGGTTTGAGAGTTAGGGTTTCGGACTAGGCAAAGAGAAAAGAGAGAGGATTGAAAAAAATGGAAAAAGATCTCAAAACCAGTTTTAACAAAACTTTGAACAGTATAAACTCTCCCCATCGAACTCCGTTTTAGGGTCGTTTTGTGTCAAATTTGAAGCCCCAGAAATATTTCCAATGGTTCTAACCTCACATCCAAATTCAAAGTGTGGACAAAGTTTATTCTAATTAAAGCCAATCTTACTTTGCCATCATATTACCCACCAACCCAATACTCCAAAATAAAATAAGAAGGTTCCAAATACCCTAATAAAATGTCCAAAACAAACCCACACCTCGTAAATGCAACTCAAACCTAGAGGGCCGCTCGGCGTCAACTCTTTTTCTCGCCAAAAAAAAAACAAAAAGCTCCGCGCCTCGAAAAAATCCCTCCCCCGCCGAGCGGAATCAACAACTCGTGCAATCCACAATTCCAAAGTCAAAAGAAAAAACTCCAAAAAGGCCGAAGGCCTTCGGGGGGGAAGCGGAGGAGAAGGAAGAAGAATTCCACATCCAATGCTCCTATCTTTAATTATTCAAACATGCATGCTAATCTTGACTTTCATTTTGACTTCTAATGATGCAATTAGTGCTTATTCCCATGAAGCTCACCAAAAACATGCTTGCATGCATGATTCAACTCACAATCTTTCATAATTCATATATTACATGCTAGATTAGGTGATTTCATAGAAATCCTTTACATGCATGCTCATATCAACTTAAATCTTACTTAATCCATCGCCCAACTCACTAATTAATCTTCAATTCACAAAATTACAACTCAAACCCATGAATCAAAGGTTGATTACTCACCTAGGAGCTTAATCTTTCCAATTTATGGTAAATTCTTGAGCGTGCCTTCAAGATCACCAAGTCTTCTAGCCAAATCTCTACTTGGAGCCTTCTCTCTCTCTAAATTCGGCTCCTTCCTCTCTCTAGAACATAATCTCAGATGTTTGAGCTCCAAAGGAACAAAAATGAGAGTGTAGTGGCCCTTATAAAAGCTCCCTTGGTCACATCATTTTATTTTAAAATAATTGAGCACTAATTCACTAGTTAAATCAATTCAATCTGATCTGAATCAATTTCCAACTAAAGTTCACCGTAGGCTCTAAAAATTATGCCAATCACATTGGCGTAGTCAATTTCGGGTTCTATGGCCGATAAGGCCTTCAATTTATTTTGCAATGCAGATAATCAAACAGATATTCCTACGGTGAACAGATAGAAATTCAAAACCACATATTTTCACATGATGGCATACAAAACCATAACAAACTCATAATCATATACAAATTAAGGACCAATTAGCATAATACGAATCTGGGTATCACAAGATTCGGTATGTGATGGTGGTGGTGGTCAGACGGTGGTCGTGATGGTGGTGGTGGTCAGACGATGGTTGTGATGGTGGTCGTGATTGTGTCTGCATACGCAAAACATCAGCCATAGTTCGAGAGGGATTATTAAGCTTCCTCTTCCGTGCCATAACAAGCTGTAACAAATATAATTGAAAATATAGAGAATAGTTTGGAGTTAATAATGTAAATACAAAAAAAAAAACATAATAAATAAATTGAAATCACATAAATATGTTAAATAAAGTAACATGCCCAAATATGCAAGTCATTAAAGCAGGAAAATTTACTGTGTCATTATAGAATCCAAAAATTATTACAAAATATCTTAATTCTCTCTCATTTCAACATCAACAGTTTCTCCTTCTACGACTTCCCTCACCTAGCCAACTTCTTCATCACGGACCATTACATTTCCTTCTAATTGTTGACTCATATATGGCTTAGTTTTTGGATCAGTAGAATGCATATCAAATAAACCCCTTTGAGACATCTTCACAACCACTTGCCAATCTGATTCTATAGGGTCTGCAACATACCAAACTTGCTCAGCTTGGGATACCAAGATGAAAGGTTCGTTGGCGATTTGATCATCTCAATACAACAAATGGTTGAAGTTAATCAACGTGAACTTGAAATTATCTTCTTTCTTACCCCGAACATTGTCTATCCAGTCACACTTGAACAATAGATACTTCATTGCATTGGTGTACCGGATTTTAATGATATCTGTCACTTGTCCATAATAGTACACAGCCACCACACGAGGATTTTTGTCCTTCCAGCTTGCATAGCTAATAGTATCTGCTTTCAAAGCTACACCAGAATTTTGACTGGCTCGACGGTCATCCATAGACTTGACCCGAAAATGGAACCCATTAGTTATGTAACCGGTGAACCTTCTTGCTCCGGTATGAGGACCATTTGCCAATGTATGAATCTCTTCGGAAAATATGGCATTATCAGTCCTTCACAAAGTGTGAACCTATTTAAAACATGAAAGCAAATTCAAAACGCAAATCGACCTAAGTTGTAACCTATATCTAGATTTGTCCATACATACATGTTCTTTAAACCAAGTGTGAAAAGTTTTGAAATGTTCATTTCGGAGTTGATGATCATCAGCACGAGGCATTTTCATCTTAAGTTCTTCAAGGTGTTTCCTATATACGTTGAAAAATTATCAATTACAAATTAATATTTGAAATGTAATAAAAAAACAAAAAAAAACTTGTCAAATATTGAGTAAGAGGGGTACCTACTTTAGGAATGGTTCAACTGCTTTCGTATTGAACAAGATATATCGATGACACTGTACATAAGAAGTATGACCAAGGTTGAAAGTTGTGGTTTCACCAACAGCACGACCCATATTAGCTGCACCATTGTAGTTCCTTATAGGGTGATTCAATTTAGTTTCCACATCATTCAGATATTGAGAGCAAAAATTCATGCATTCTTCCATGAGATAACCTTTAGCCATTGAACCTTCTGGATGAGCCCGATTACGTACATATTGCTTTAAAGTAAGAAGATATCTCTCAATTGGATACATCCATCGAAATTGAATCGCTCCAGCCACCAATGCTTCATCACCTAGGTGTATAGGCAGATGCTCCATAATATCAAACAAAGCTGGTGGAAATATTTTCTCCAAATGACAAAGTGTTAGTGCTATACGACCTTGGATATTTGCTACATCTGTTTGACGACTTACTTTGGAACACAATTGTCTAAAGAAATTACTTAATTCAATCAAGGCTTGAACAACATTCTTAGACAACGATCCTCGTACACCCAAAAGAGTGAGTTGTTGCATCAGAATATGACTATCGTGGCTCTTTAGACTCGAAAAGCTTCTATCCTGTAATCGTACACGACGAGAGATATTTGATGAATACCTGTCAGGAACTCTAACGTCCTTAAGCATTTTCAAGAACAAATATTTCTCATCCTTGGTCATTGTGAATTGTGCTGGTGGCAAATAAGCTTTATTCATCCCTCTTGACTGCAAGTGTAGGGGTTTTCTAATATTCATTTCTTATAGATCGCGCCGAGCATTGACATTATCCTTAGATTTCCCTACAAGCCCCAGTATTGTCCACAATACATTGTCACACACATTCTTCTCTATATGCATTACATCAAGGTTATGTCTTATTAGATTGTGCTCCCAATATGGCAATTCAATAAATATACTCTTTTTTTTTTTCCAACTATGAGTGCGAGGTCCAGCTTTCTCCCTTTCCACTTGTCTCCTATGCCTCTCTTTAAGGTCATCCAGCCTATATTGGGTTAAGATACCCTCATATTCTACTTGTAGCAAAATCTCTGATCCAGATAACAATCTCGGTTTGAGACTCAATTCCCGAGTACCATCAAATGATACTTTATCCTTTCGAAATTTATGACCATTAGATAGGAATCTGCGATGACCTAAATATGAATGTTTCCTAGCATGTTTCAACCAACACAATCTAGTTTCCTTATTGCAACATGGACATGCATATTCTCCTTTCATGCTCCATCCTGACAAGTTCGCATATGCTGGAAAACCACTAATTGTCCATAACAAAGCTCCATCTATTTGAAACATTTGATTTGCTGATGTATCGAATTTAGAGACACCATCAGTCCATAGTTCTTTCAACTCCTCAATCAACGGTTGCATATACACATCAATTTTGTCACCAGGTCCTTTTGGGCCATCGATAAGTGTAGACAAAATCAAAAATGGTTGTTTCATGCACATCTATGGCAGTAAGTTGTATGGAATGAGAACAACAGGCCAGGTGCTACGAACTATGTTCATCGATCTGAATGGGTTAAAACCATCAGATGCTAACCCAAGCCTTACACTTCGACAATCATCAGCAAAGTCAGTATTTCGACGGTCAAAATCTTTCCATGCAAGGGAGTCAGCAGGATGTCTTAAGACACCATCATCTTGCCATTCCTCTGCACGCCATTTCATGAGCTTGGCCGTTTTCGATGACATATACAACCTCTGCAATCTTTGCTTCAAAGGGAAATACCTCATTTGTTTAGAGGGTATCTGTTTACCGCCTCCACGAGGAACATTTAAACTATCAGCTCCCTTTTGTTTCCACCTAGAACTTTTGCATATGAGACATTCATCAAGATTGATGTATTTATTTCGGAACAACATACAACTATTGGGGCATACATCCCACGTTTCATATGTGAAGCCCAAATCTGTAGTGATCTTTTGAGCTTTATAGTAAGAATCAGGAAGTTTCGCACCCTCAGGAAAAGCTTCATTCAACAACTCAAGTAACATGGTAACAGAAGTGTCACTCCACTGATTCAGCACCTTCAGATGTAAAAGTCGAACAATAAACGACAGAGATGTGAACTTTTGATAACTCGAATACAATTCACTCTGAGCATCCGCTAAAAGTTTGAAGTAATTTTCAGTCTCTACATCTGGACCTAACTGCGGATCAGTTGCAAGTGGTTCTGCTACATTGGGATTAGTTGGTGCATGTGGTTCATCACCTACAACACTTGTACTAGGAATTGAAATACCAGTAACATCGTGTATCATTCCCACCATATCATCCCTAATGTTTTCATTCACTAAGGCTTCATTATCTTGGTTACCATGCACAGAAGTATACGACTCTCCATGATTAATCCAATGTTTGTATTTGTTTAGAAAGCCATTTGAAATCAAGTGCTCTCGCACACTATCTCGGACTAGATGATAGCGATTCTCGCATTTCCTACATGGACAACAAATCATCGAACTTGTAGCCCTATTGGTGTATGCAAACACTAGAAATCGATCCATCCCATTCATGCATTCTCTCGACATCCTATTTGGCAAATCAATCCAACTCTTGTCCATTTTGTTTACTTCTCCAAAATATATATTCTGTATACATGAACATGCATATTAATTAACCATAACAACAATTCTAATATTTTATACATCATAAATGCACACATTCCAATAGGTGAGCAAATATATCATGGACAGAAATGGAAGTTAAAGATGGAAATTTTCATTATGATTAGATTGTATCATTACCAATAAAAACTAGACCACGTAACAATTCAATGCACCAGTCACCAAAAAATAATCTTAAAAGTCACAAACCTATCTATAAGAAGGTGATTCACATTAACAACATTTCTTATCTCAAGGTGATTAGGTTACTATTGTACAAATATTAAAAAATTCTATTTGAAATTTTTTTTTGGGAGACACACATGCCGATCACTTAAACACATAAGAAACACATATTAAGTTTGGACAAAATAACTTGGGATTCAATGATAAAAAGAAAACCTATGTATATTAATATATTTATAACTATTATTCTTACCTACTTCAAAGTTTGGAAGTTAGATTTATGTTGTAATCTTTATTATCTTTAAAAGGAATGCTCATATATATGACAATATAAATATATAAAACTATATTTACACTCAAGTCCTCCACATGTTGTGTTCTGCATTGTGAAAATTTATCATGTCAACGTATCTATATCATATCATGTTGCATGTTCATGACCATGCTCTTTGGATATTATACAGTTGACAAACCTAAAAGGGGGCAAATGCAATGACCCTTCAAGTAGTGATGGACCATACATGTGAAACACTCATTGTCTGCTGCTGTCCAGTGCATTTCTCAAGGGACCCCACCCCTTTTAAGTTTGATCTATGCAAGTAACTTTTAAATCTCCAATTCTTTTCATTGTTTACTCTAGGATTTAACTAAATGTTACTTCATTTTCCAAATGTTTCTCATCGAAGGAATTGCAACACTAGATTGTGGCTTTGGAGATAGATACAGTCGAATTGATTTGCAGAGCTTTTTAGTCTGAATTCTTTTATGTTGTGCAAAGACATACATATTATGATATTATATACTTGTTCTGCAAGTAGGGGACAAGGGGGGTAATGGTAAATCTAGGGATGTCAAGTGTGAAGGTGCAAGCTTAGCTTTTGTCACATAGGCCCCAAGAAGTAAATACATAAGTAACACCAATAGCACTTAGGTTGCATTCAGATTAACAGATTTGAAATGAAAGGATTTAGGATAAACTTGAAGAGGATGGAGCAATTAAGTTGTATTGAGAGATTTGAGGGAAATGCTAAAAGCGAGGCATGAGAGATGCATCCTAACTAAAATACACATGCACTTCAAATCCTTAGTAGGATGGATTTCTTTTTCTTTTTCTTTTTTTTCCACCTTGTAATCTGATTATTCCAAAATTATGATTTAGGCTTTTAAACTCAAGGTATATAGCTTCAAAATCCACTTATAGATTGTTCGAATATATGCTTATGTAGCAAACTTTTAAAATTAACTACAATCCACACATTTGAAATTCACTAATCCAAATGCAACATTGACTTCTAATACCAAACATATGATGTTTCCTTCCTATATGTTCACATCAAGCAATGGTGTATCTAACTACCTATCTAACAGCACTGTCAATTTACATTTCACCTTTTTGCACACCAAAAATGCCACATAAAAGCATGTTTCAAAAAACAAAAGGTTAATGCTTTATCTTTTCTCTGATGTTAGCGCTACTTTTGATTATGAACTGGCATACTATCTGCTATATTTGGAAATTTCAGCAATTGGCAACAACCATGCTGATACATTATGGGCGGGTGATGGGATACACAAAAGCCAAAGGAGTTAATGTTGAGACTGCAAAAAAGCTTATCCTAGTTTCATTATTCTACAATGCAAATGTGGCATTTGCTTTAGCAAGTTTGAAAGGAGTAAATATTCCAATGTATATTGCCATAAAAAGACTTACACTTTCTTTGTATTAATTCTTTGGGTTCTTTTCTGGAAAGGGGGGACCTTCGACACAGGTTTGTGGGTGGCATCAAGAATTAAGATGTATATTGATTACTTGGGGAGCTTTCTGTTTACAAGTTCATAAACATTTTTTAGTGTCAAATGTTATGGTACCTGTGCAACTATTTTTTTCCCTTTTCTTGCCAAATAGTTTTCTTTCCTATTACGGATAAATTGTTCTTGCCAACAGGATGTAAATGGTATAGTTTGATAAACTAAAAAAATTATCCTTGTTAAATGTTACCTTGTACAGATATATTCCTACCACTCAGAAGGTTTACTGATTTAAAAATATTAGTGAAATGTTAAAGATGGCTATTTGCTATTGGATATACACATAAGTTTATTAAGATAGGTCATTACAAGAGGCAATCTTAATGATATTTGTTGTTTTGTAAGAAGTTAGTAGGTTAATCATCTTCTTGATTGAATGGTTGCTCCACTAATGGGTGAAAAATCTATAGCTTCTGTCAAAGATTTTGGCATTCATAGTTTTTATTTTCTGTATTTTTGGGATTTTGTTGTGATGCTTTCTAAACTGATGATAATTTATTTGCAATTGGACTTTAACTCTTATTATCTATGGTCTTTAGGTCTACTAAAGGTTTTTTTATCTACATCACGGCATAGCTCCCCCAACCCCAAATTTGGGTACATCTCTTGTAAATTTTTACTTCTTTGGAAACTACTTACATTTATCTTAGACTACACGGCGGAGTTCCTTAACTTGCAACTGTGCAAGTATATGTATGCCTGTATGGGTGGATAATGCATTGCTTGACAGTTCTTCCAAGGAAGAAATGATAGATATCTTGGTTCTAATTGGTATCAAATACTGAATTTTTTTCCAAATTAACCCAGAATCGCAAGTGAAACAAATGGGCCAGTAGGACAAATGACAATATTCTATTGTGGCAAAGCGAATGTCTATGATGATGTGCCTCTACATGGCCTAAATGGCTATATACGCGATATCATACACCGATAAGTATCCGATACAAATACATCATGTTTTTCGAAATACCCATGCTTCATAGAAAATAAGTAACCAAAAATAATAGAAATTGTCTAAAAACATATCAATAAAGCTCATATTTCTCCCTATCTAAAAAACAAAAGTTCATATTTATCAATTAAAAAAATGTAGCTACATCATGATGAGACGGTCTTGTCTACCATATCTGCAAGGGAGCTAATTAATGTCAGATACGTGTAGGTTTAAAATTTGTTCAATTTCCCCACCCATTGACTTATTTATGATTTACGATAGTCACATACACATTTGTGTCCAAGGTGGCTTGCTTGGGTTATTCCTACTTTTGGGAGGTGACCAAACTATTGCTTATCCCAACCACTTCTCATCAAACTCATGACATTGGTCTTTCCATATGATATATCAGTTTGATTTTCTTTCAATTTGTTTGTTCTCTATAAGTATTCATCAATGCATGTTGTTCTCTTCAAACTGATCACAAAGAACTCCAAGCACAACTTCACTCAACTCCTACCTTTGCCCTAAAATTCTACTCTGGTCCGGTCCCAAATGGCTGCTTTTCATACTAGTTTTGTTCCATCTCTGATTTTATTGCTATCATTTTCAAGCATCCAGATGAGCTGGGCAGCTCGCAATCTACTGCAAACAATGCCTACAATTCCATCTCTGCCAACAATCCCAACCTTGCCAATGCTCACAATGCCAACAATCCTAACCTTGCCAACAATGCCCACATTGCCAACCATGCCCACTATTCCTCAACTGACTCTCCCGCCTCTGCCGGCAACTTCACTACCCACCATCCCAGCTACGATTCCTTCAATTCCAACCATCCCAACAACAATGCCTACTGTTCATGTCTTCTCACCTCCTCCATCAAACTAGATTCCCCAAAAGTACTACCATTTTATTCATCTTTCTACTACGTATAGTATACTATAGAATAAAGATGCTATTATGTTATTTGGCAGTTCGAGAGGGTCTTCCTCATGTGTGTGTTGTCTTTATTTTTGGGGATTTATGGTAGTCATTTTGTATCATTTTGCTATTAGCATTCTGTATTGTTGTTTGTCATGAAATTTTGTGAGTTCTTTTTGCCTTGTTTTATTGATTTTATCTCTTTAGCGTTCTTCAGCATTGATTTCATGATTTTCATTGTCTTGAATTAATACTATCCATTTCCATTAAAGAAATTACAACAAGAGAAAAAAAAGGGAAAAAGTTTATGCCTAAAAACTATCTTCCAACTAAAAAACAATTACGGTGAATGGAGGAGGTTCAGTTGCGAATGAACACACAAAATTAATTGATCACGAGCATATATTAACACTTCCTATGGCAAAGCCAAAAACCAAGTCTATGGCTTATCACAATGCAGAGCCGAAATCAAACACACACCAACACAAAATCAATATTCGCACAAATCAAACACACAGCAACAGAAAATCAATTTTCACACAAATCAAACACACACACATTTGAACTGTTCTATTCTTAATGAAAAGAGTTTCAATGAATTGATGAGCAGGGAGAAACAGATGATAGAAGGCCAGAGGAGAGAAGAGGAAAGAAAATAAAGGCTATACCTGGATGCCGGAGGGAGAACTAGAGTGGCGCTGTTGTTGCCGCTGCAAGACAGACAGAACGACGACTGGGTGAGAGGGAAGGTCTGCGTGAGCAAGAGCGAGAGAAAAGAAGAGGGTTACCTAGACGAAGCTGTTGCCGCTGCAAGAGAGATAGAGTGACGACTGGGTGAGAGCGAGAGAGCAGTGAGATTAGGTGAGATTAGGGTAGAGTATCGAAGGGAGAGAGCAGTGAGATAGAGGAAGGGTTTTTTATTTTTTTTGATTCCAACAGATTACAGATAATTTGGGGATTTCGGGAAAGAGGGAGTGGGAGAGAATTTTGGAGCGAATTTAGTAATATTATTTGCGACGATATTAAGGCCCGTCACGAGTGAATGAGAAAAAAAAAAAGAAAAGAAAATTGCAACGGATTGCCAAAAGAGCGTCGCAAAAAAAATTAAAATAAAATAAACTAGAAAAATTTTGTGACGTTCAACGTGCTGTCGCATATAACCTTACTTTTTGCCACGGGCTTAGTTTTTCCATCGCAACAAAAATAATTTCGCGACGTCATTAAATACCGTCGCAAAGACATGTTTTTTACGACGGCACTTGAAGCGTCGCAAATAGTTCCGTGGCAAATGCCCCATTTTCTAGTAGTGACAAGCTCGGCAGGGTCTACACTAGCTCCCAACACTAAGGCAGTCGCAAAGCCTATTAATAACAAGGACACCGCTAGGCAAGGAAGGGTGTTTGCCCTGGTTCCAGATGATGTGCAAAATGCTGCAACAGTGGTGTCAGGTACATTTATTATTCATGGTCATTCTGCTCATGTATTGTTTGATTCTCACTCTACTCATTCCTTTGTGTTAAAACTATTTGCTCAAAATTTAGATAGGTCTGAGGAGGTATTATCTTATGTGCTATGGGTGTCCTCACCTTTGGGGGATTCTCTGACCTATACTTCTGTATATTTTGCTTGTGAACTCCTAATTGAGGATATCTGGGTATATGCCAACTTATTGCCTCTTGAAAATAGCTCACTTTGATATTATTCTGGGTATGGACTGGTTGAGTGAATATCGTGTGACCATTGACTGTCGGACTAAGCAAATCAGTTTCCACCCTCCGGGACAATCAGAATTTACCTTTCAGGGGCATGGAGTGACTTCTCCACCTTATTTGATTTCTGCAATGAAGGCCAGTAAATTAATTTAGAAAGGGTGTCAGGGGTATTTGTGCAGTGTCTTAGAGGGGCAACCAATGAATGGGAGTACTAATATGATTCCAGTTGTCTGTGAAATTCCTGATGTTTTTCCTGAGGAATTACCAGGGGAGTTAGTAGACCGTGAAATCGAGTTTTCAATTGAAGTAGTACCGAGAACTTAACCTATTTCTAAAACTCCGTATAGGATATCACCAGTTGAAATGAAGGAATTAAAGATTCAATTACAAGATTTACTTGATAAAGGGTTCATTCGCTCGAGTGTCTCCCCTTGGGGTGCACCAGTTCTGTTTGTGAAAAAGAAAGATGGAACGCTCCAATTATGTGTAGATTATAGAGAGCTCAACAAAGTGACAATAAAAAATAAGTATCCCTTGCCCAGAATTAATGATTTGTTTGACCAGCTACAAAGGGCACAAGTCTTTTCGAAAATTGATTTACAGTCTAGATATCACCAACTAAAGGTCAAAGCTGATGATGTTGAGAAAACTGCCTTCCGAACTCGGTACGAACATTATGAATTTTTGGTTATGCCCTTTGGAGTTACCAATGCACCGGCGGCATTTATGGATTTAATGAACCGTGTCTTTAAGCCGTACCTGGACGAATTTGTGGTGGTATTTATCAACGACATACATTCTGATCTATTCAAAGAATGCAGAAGCCCATGAGAACCATCTTCGTTTAATCCTTCAAACACTACAAGACAAGAAATTGTATGCAAAACTAAAGAAATGTGAATTCTGGCTGCATGAGGTAGCATTCTTGGGTCATGTGATAACGAAGGAAGGTGTATCAGTTGATCCACACAAGATTGAAGCAATCATAAATTGGCCGACTCCTACTAATGTAACTGAAGTGCGTAGTTTCTTGGGATTAGCCGGGTACTGCCGGAGGTTTGTAAAAGATTTTTCCAAAATCACCGTGCCACTTACCCAATTGACTCAGAAAGGAGTTTTGTTTGAGTGGTCAGAACAGTGAGAATCTGCCTTCCAAGAATTGAAAACAAAGTTAACTGCAGCACCGGTTCTAGCACTACCATTTGGTATTGAAGGATTTGTAATCTACAGTGACGCTTCTTATAAAGGACTTGGCTGTGTACTTACGCAAAATGGGAGAGTCATCGCTTACACTTCCCGACAACTCAAACCCCATGAAAAGAATTATCCCACACATGATCTTGATCTAGCAGCAGTGGTTTTTGCTTTGAAGATATGGCAACACTATCTATATGGTACTACCTGTGAAGTTTATACTGATCATAAGAGCCTCAAGTACCTTTTTACCCCAAAAGAGTTGAATATGCGACAGCGATGATGGTTAGAACTTATTAAGGATTATGATTTGCAGATCCATTACCATCTCGGTAAAGCCCATATAGTTGTAGATGCACTTAGTCGGAAAGGTACGGGGAACTTGGCAAATTTGCTTATGGAATGAAGAGAGTTATTGGTTGAATTAGAGAAAATGAATATAGACCTTGTGATGCATGGACGGGAGGCCATAGTAGCAGTAGTGATGGCCCAACCGACATTAATTGAAGAAATCAAACTATGTCAGATGGAAGATGAAACTTTGAAGAAGATATGTGACGAATTAGAGGCACAACCGAGACCGGGATTCAATTTGATGAATTCAATACTCAAATTTCAAGGCAGATTATGTGTTCCCAATGTGTCAGAAGTTAAACGGAAATTGATGGAAGAAGCACATGCCTCGAGATTTTCAATACATCCTGGGAGTACTAAGATGTATCGGGATTTAAAACAAAACTTTTGGTGTCCAAGTATGAAAAAGGAGATCGCGGACTTCGTCTCTAAATGTTTACAATGTCAGCAAGTAAAGGTAGAGCATCAGAGACCGGCAGGGTTATTACAACCCCTTCCAATCCCGGAGTGGAAATGGGAACTTCTGACTATGGATTTTGTTGTAGGGTTACCATAGACTCCTTGGGGTATGAATTCTATATGGATCATTGTAGACCGGTTAACTAAGTCTGCCCATTTCCTACCTGTGAAAAATCAGTACAGTGCAGACAAACTTGCTGTGATCTATGTGAATGAAATTGTGAGACTCCATGGTGTTCCGATTTCAATAGTATCAGATAGAGATCCGAAGTTTGTATCTAGATTCTGGCAGAGTCTACAGGGAGCAATGGGTACAAAATTAAATTTTAGCACAGCTTTCCATCCTCAGACAGACGGACAATCCGAGAGAACAATACAGACATTAGAGGATATGCTCCAAATGTGTGTTTTGGATTTTCAGGAAAGTTGGGAAACTCACCTACCATTGGTAGAGTTCGCATATAATAATAGTTACCATTCGAGTATTGGGATGGCACCCTATGAGGCTCTGTATGGAAGACCATGTCGTTCCCCTGTGCGTTGGGCCGAAGTTGGAGATAGGCCATTGTTAGGCCCCGAAATTGTCCAACCGACAACTGAAAAGATTAAGACTATTTAGGAAAGACTGAAAACCATCCAAAGTAGGCAAAAGAGTTATGCGGACGACCGACGAAGAGATTTGGAATTTAAAGTAGGCAATCACGTTTTTGTAAAGGTTACTCCGTTAAAGGGGCATCCCAGACTCGAAAAAAGGGGTAAGTTAACACCATGATATGTTGGTCTGTTCCAAGTTCTAGAGAAAGTGGGTTCAGTGGCATACCGAGTTGCTCTTCCACCAAGTATGAGCCAAGTACATAATGTATTTCATGTATCTATGCTTCGAGGGTATCTTCCGGATCCATCTCATGTCATTGATTACCACCAAATCGTTCTGGATGATAAGTTAACTTATGAAGAAAAGCCAATACGAATTCTGGATTGGCAAGTGAAACAACTACGAAACTGAGAGATTCCGATGGTGAAAATCGAATCGCAGGAACACTACGGAATCAAAGCTACATGGGAAAAAGAAGAGACAATGCAATGTCAATATCCGGAATTGTTCTTAACCTAAGGTAAAACAAGTTTGAGGGACCAAACTTATTTAAGGGGGGGAGAGTGTAACAACCCGACCCTCATATATATTTTCTGGTATAATTTCAGACCCTTATTCTAAGTATTTATATGTTTATTGTGAAACTCCATGTGAAATGAAGTTTAAGTGTGTGAATCATATGATTCTAGACTTGTATTTGTCAATTATGAAAAATATCTATTACAATTGTGATGTTCGGATCAGAAATTGGAAGCCTTAGAAGCTTTATAATCTAAAATTGACCTTATAATTGAGATCAACATGATTTTTAGATCATAATATGATTTTCCGTAAAAATCTGAATCGGAATCATTAAACTGATTAAATTTTGTCTTATTCAACCTTTCTATATCTATATGTACCTCTTTGAACATTTGACATAGAAGCTTTTATACTAAAAATATCTCCTGAGAGAGAGAGAGTTAGAAAGAAGAGGGTTTCAGAGGAAGATGAGAAGTTCAACAAGGAAGAAGCTTGACAAATTGAAAAGGATAGTAGAGATTAAGACTCAAGGTATGTATGATCCACCTTAAATAACCTCTTTCTTGGATTTGTGTAAGGAGTTCCTTTCATTTATGGGAACTAGGGTTTGTAATTGAAGTTTTGTGTATTACAATTGGTTTGTTGGAGAGGCACTTTTATCTTTTGGTTATCTTGAGTTAAGTTAAGCAATTTGAAGTAGGATTACGTTTTATTCCTTCAATTTCCATGTTTGAACTCATCTATGTAGTTAGATGGCTATATACATATATATGTGTGAAAAGCCATATATAGGTGGAAACATAAAGGAATTGAGTTGTAGTTGATTGTGATTATGAATTCAAAATGATTAAGGACCTAAGGAAGTTTGTGATTCATCTTTATATGATATTGAGCAATATTCTTGTATTAAATTTACCTATTTTGAGCCTTGCCATATGTTTACCAAGTTGGGTTTTTGCTTGAATTCGAAGTACACATAACAGAGGCAACGAGCTCACGTGCGGGGCTCACAGCCGCACGTGCGGGAAGCATTGCCGCACGTGCAGGGCTCACAACTACACATACGCAAAACAGGGGAATTCGAGGCTTGGCTACTGAAATAAAAGCACGTGCGAGGGAGGATTACCGCATGTGCGGCCCACCTTCCTATACGTGCGGAGGGAGACTGCCGCACGTGCGGCCCATGTGGGAAAATCCTGTCTGCTCCGTTTCTCTTGTTTGACACTCTGGGATTGCTAAAATTTGTATTTGATGCTTTTAAAATGTTTGTAAATTCATTGGAAGTGAAATGAATCAGATATTGATTAAAAAGGAAAATAGACTAAATTCTGAAGGAAGGAACTGTCGCTCCGCCATAGCACTGTGAGTAATGGTATGGTAGTAGTACGTTTTACTTATCGTTAATAATTATTATCAACGTTCTGTTATTCGCAAGTTAACTGTGTTAACCTATATAAACGATTGGAAAATCTATGCACATCTGTATAACTCTGATATTAGTCTAGTCTGTTAAAGATGGGCCTGAGGCAGTTCTGTTATAAGCCACTGAGTGTGGACAACTCTGAAGAAGAGGGAGGTGAGGACATATCAATGCCTCACTGACCGTGTTATGATCTGAATTAAATGTATTTTATGGTCTGTGGCCGAGGGAAGTGGCGTACATGTCAATGTATCACTTACCTATTAATGTTTAGACAACTGTTGATATTTGGGCCTGAGGCCGATCTGTAAAATCTATTGGGCCTAAGGCTGTTCTGTATAATACTGGGCTTCAAGCCGCTCTGTATAAGGATTGGCCCAAGGCCGTTCTGAAAATGTTTATAGAATAAGATTAATCATATGACCTCTGCACTTATATACGTTATAATTTAGGTTTATTCATTGAATCATTTAAGTACTATTATTCACTGAGCCTTGCTCACTCCGTGTTATGTCTGTCTCTGTAGGTAATCAACCTGGAGGTCAGTCTTAACCCATCATATCTGTTTCGCTTTTGTTAACTTTAATGCATCCAAGCACTTAGATGAAGCTCATTCATTTTTATGGAGTTCTTCCTATGCTTTTAGCTTTGTGCTATAAGTTTTCTGTCTAATGTCATGAAATGTGTATAACCTTCTTTTACCAATGCTTTTGCTACACGTCCAATCATGGGGCCGGGTCTGTATATATGTATGTACCTAATTGTTTCTCATATGTATGTTCAGTGTATGTTTGTCTATCTGATGCAATGTTTGTGATCCTGGCATATTAGTGATAGCTCAATGGATACTGTTTATGTTGATAATTGCTTCCGTTCAGGCCCTGTATGTTATGCAAATTGAATTTTATGTCCGTTTCAGAATTGGTCATGCCTAAACTTTTAGGGGCGAGTTTGGGGTGTGACACCACTGGCCCATGTCAATGTCGAAGGGGATCGGATCAGCCCCTACTTGTAGTCCCGTGATCATCAAAAAGTCATATGGGATCATCGTCATCTCCCTTGTGGAGGAGAAGTTGAAAGAGTTGGTGGTATCCCACTACCTTTCCACCAACGCACCGAGCAAGGACTGACTAGCTTGTAGGCGTGCGAGCCTTGAGTAGAATCAGCCGATGCTTGCCTTATCAACCAACTCTCTGACTCTAGCAGGGAGCTTCTGGTACCAGTCTCTCGTAGTCATTGCCCCATAGCCTCTCCAAGCGAGAGCATTATGTTGTGTTGAAAAAGAGGAATTTATTACATGCATAGCAGACGAAAAATTGTACTGAATATCAAAGAAAACAAAGTGCATAAAAAAGGAGCAAAGGTTCTTACCTCAGCAACGTCGTGGGAGAGGTGTGATGCACGGTCCCTCAAAAGAAAGTCCTTGGGCACGCCCCGAACAAACTCCTTAAATTGTAACATGCCTCTAGGAGCCATCACATGTCTGCGGGGCGATAGGTGGGTAGATCAAAAGGGGTCACCCTTAGTGGTGGCAACTCAGGCTCAACCTCCGGAGGATAGATCTCCTCTACAGCAATGTCTTCTACTGCCCCGCTGGCTTCGTCTATCATCGACTCCTTTGCTCCTGTAGCGGGTAGGAGCACGGGCACCTTGAGGAAGGTCACCATCATGTGGAACATCGTCAGCCATGGAGAATGTGGTGGGCGGTGAGAGAAAAGCAAGGAAACTGAGAAAAATAGGTAAAATCCCCAAAACCAAGCCCATAAGAGAGAAAAAGAAAGGAAAACATGAAAACTCGGAAGAGAGTGCACAAATACCAAGAAAAACCTGTGAGAATGAGCCAAAAACAATGAGAAACCTAAAAACTGAACCAAATCAAATTCCAATTGGTTCAAAACGTAGAGGGCCAAATGAGTTTTACGAATAAAGTTTGCGTGGATCATTGGGTAACGTAAGTAGAGTAAAAATCTAGAGAGAGATAGAGCCTAGAGAGAGAGAGGGAGGTGGTTTTCAGATGTCAAGGTGTGTGAAACTAGGGCCAAAACATGTTTCAAATAAGCCACGGGTGCCCGAATTCGGGTCGGTTGGCCGGCCGGCTAAAACATTGTACGGCTGGCCCATCTTTTGGCCGGCCGATTCTTCAAGTGGTCCAGATGTGATTTTTGTTTAGAAAATTTTGAAATATCATTCCGGACACACCGTTCCGGGTCCTATCATTTCTCCGAAGTGGGAAAATGCCCTAATCTCAAGCTTGAGCAAGTTGTTTCGTTTTCTGAGCATTTGAGGACCTCTGAACTTTAAGTTGGAGATCTTTATGAGGTGTTTTCAAAAGCACCGCTTTTTGTTTATCTTTTCAATTATGTTGAATGAAGCATGTATCGCATCAACATTCACGTCAATTATATCACATTATATACGTTGTATTGATACGCATCATGCTTTTCATTTATTGTGTTCACCCATGTCACACGAGTATGATTTGACTTATATCTTTCACCCTTGTCACACGAGTGTGATTTGGCTTGTACCCCTGTAACCTTTCTGTGTAAAGTGTAGTTTAGCTTGTATCTTCTGTCTCACCTCATCTCTGCGTGAAATGTAGTTTGGCTCGCATCTTTCACATGGTTAAAACCTTCCCTCTCTTCATATGAAATACAGTGAGATATGTTTATTGGTTACACCACACTTCATTCGTTAAAACCTTCCCTCTCTCCGTATGAAATACAGTGAGATATGCCTATTGGTTGCACCACCCTTCATTCACTTGGTTAAAACCTTCCCTCTTTCCGTATGAATACGGTGAGATATGCCTATTGGTTACACCACTCTTCATTCGCTTGGTTAAAACCTTCTCTCTCTCTCTCTCTCTCTCTCTCTCTCTCTCTCTCTCTCTGTGTATGAAATACGGTGAGATATTCCTATTGGTTACACCACCCTTCTTTCGCCTGGTTAAACATTCCATCTCTCCATATGAAATACAGCGAAATACGCCTGTTGGTTACACCACCCTTCATTCCCTTAGTTAAAACCTTCTCTCTCTTCGTATGAAATGCGGTGAGATACACCTGTTTGTTACACCACCCTTGTTTCGCCTTGTTCAAACCTTCCCTCTTCACGTATGAAATACGGTGAGATACGTATGTTGGTTACGCCACCCTTTTGTCCTTTCGCATGAAACGCGTTAGGACATTGTTTTACCTAGGTTACAACCTTCCGTCTCTCCGTATGAAATACGGTGAGATATGCTTATTGGTTATATCATTTTTTCTCCTTTCATGTGAAACGTGTTTGGAATTGTTGTTCACTTGCTCCATTTTCCGGTAAAACACGGTTGGATTTATTTTGATTTAAGCTTGAGGCTTGTTTCAATCATATGCTATCATCTATTTATTGCTTATTGCATTGTCTTGCTAATCATGGATTTTCCAAAATAATCAGCTTCGC
Organism: Camellia lanceoleosa; assembly: GCA_025200525.1. Lineage (NCBI taxonomy): Eukaryota > Viridiplantae > Streptophyta > Magnoliopsida > Ericales > Theaceae > Camellia > Camellia lanceoleosa. The sequence goes on from CM045761.1 coordinate 116,031,527, forward strand.
AAAGTGTATAACTCCAACTTCCAAGTATTCTTGTGCATATCATTTGTATCTTGACCTTGAACTACATTGGTTTGATTCGTTGCAAAGGGATACGTAGGCAACTTTTGAGTTCAACCAATTGCATTTGCATTTTGTTTGCTTTCCTAAGTCTTACAGCCTTGTCAAATGGGTAGTCTTCGGACTTTGACATTCACTCACGTCATTTCATGACTTCGAGCTCTGTCCAAGAGGGGAAACTATAGACACCCCATTTTGACTGCCCTTAAGCCTTGGGCGCCTCACGCTGAACACTCAATGATGAAATGTTATGCTGTGCAATCGTTCAATTTCATCAACAAAAGGCTTTGGCTTCAAGCTTTAAAACCTAAACCTTACACCCGCTTTGAAATAAAACCTTTTTTTTCTTTTTTTTAATTTTTCTAGCCTAACCACTCAGAGAAGAGCTGGCCAACAAGTGCCCGGCAGGCCATTTTTGATTAGCCGGTTGTCTCCCTTCATGGCCGGCCAACCATGTTTAGCGCAGATAGATATTTTTGTAATAGCCAGCTGTTCCCATGTACATGCCTTGCACCAACTATCTCTTTGTAGATATTTCTAACATAAGAACCTATTTTTCTATAAATAAAAGCCCTCCTTCATGGTTTAGGGTTAGAAAATTTTGGCCAACAGCTATAACTTGTCCAATACTCTTCCCTTTTCTCTTGCAATATACATACACTATACGTATACCTTCTAAGCTTAAACTTGAAGCTTTTGCTAAGATTTGTGAAGATAATTTCAGACCATTGAGATTGCTTAGCTTATGGTTTGTCAACTATGAAGAGCATTCTCTCTTTAAAGGAGCAATCTTTGAGCTTTTGTACCATCTTTTCTCTCTCTTTTCCATGTGTTTACTTACTATTTTCAGAGTATTTTGAGGCCTGAAATATGCAATTTAAAGTCCAAAAAAAAAAGAAAAAGAAAAAGAAAAAAGGAGGGGTTAGCCATCCTTCCATGGGCTTGTTAGTTTCATGAAACCCCTTGGTTTTATTCCATTTTTGTTTACTTTTTGCACCTCAAAAACTTGATTTTTAGCACTGCTTTAGTGTTGTTTTAGTGCTTTTTAATGTTTATTTAATTGTGCTTTGAATATTACACTTGTGTTGTTGTAAGTCCTTATGGATTTGGTGTATAGGCCAGAGCTTCCAATCTATTTGAGTTGATAGTCTTTTCTTTCTTTCTTTCTTTTTTTATTTTTTTATTTTTTATTTTTATAGTTTTCATATACATATTCACACCATTGTAACCATCCACTCATTCATTCATTAACTGCAACCTCCCTCATTTCTTTATTTCTGTTGATTAAGAGTTCTATCAAACAATAGATCACCACTCAAGGCATAAGAAAGAGACTTATCATGCTAAATGGTTTAAACTCTTCGGAGGTTCATTACCAGGGCATTCTATCTATCTTATGCTAAGTATGATCTTTTGTTTGAAACTTCCCTTTATCGCCGGTGCATGTACTTCTAAGGGACTAATTTTTCATTTAGACCCTTAGAAATCATAAAGGAAAGAGTCATTATAGCTTATTATCGAGTTTGGATTTGGAGTTATTATTGCCAATTTCGAGTTTGACTCCAAATTTATTATCACTTGTAAATAAGTTTAATTCTTCCTTTATTATTTCTCCCATAGAAAAGGGCTTGAAGAGCTCATTTCTCGGGTCAAGTCATGCTTGCTATTCTTTATTGCTTTGGACTTAGTGGACATAATCATCACCTTTGGACAAAAAAGAAGAAAAGATAAGAAAATGGAAAGGTAAAGTAAAAAGGGCTAACAAAAATTGGAGTAAAAGGGGTAAAAAGATAATAAAATGTGGTAGGTTCAGTCAGACGTTATACTGAACCTATTGTGTCTTGAATCATCGCATACCATTCAAGTGATGTTTGATGATTCATGAAGCAAGTCTACCCCCTCTCTTAAGATAACTCCATGATATATAGGAGGTGTTGTTTGTCTTTTGTTCTTTTTATTGAGCTCTTATCCTATTGTTTCTAAGATCATCATGCAACAAATTTGCAAAGACTGATGATTTGAGAAACAAATCTACTCCTCCCTTGATCATCTTTATGATAAGGAAGGGCAGAGAGGATGAACATCTCCTGGAAGCACTCTGTTTTTGCTCTATTTCAACTCTATTCAAGAGGGTATTTCCCAAAAACAGTGGCTGGCTAGCCATCATTCTGTACGGCTAACCACTTCCCAAGGGTGGCCAGCCACCTATTTTGTACAAGCAATGGCATTTTTATAGCAGAACAGAGTAGAATCTGAGGCCAAAACAGAATAATTTTCTTACTGCAAATAGAGCAGGTTCTGGCAGCAAACGAAGAGGTTTTTAGAGGATGTTCTCGGTTGGGCGCATGCGGTTCCTCTCATCCCGTTCAAATCCATTAGATTAATAGCATTCATATTCGTATGATGTAATTAATTAGTTGCTTTACTTTCATTAAGACTTGTAATAATTAATTAGTTTAGTTAATTCAATTTGTAATAATTAGTTTAATTAGGACTGTGACACCCCCACTTTTGGGCCTCATATATATTAATATAAATAATTCAACATGATTAAGTATTAAGTTCCGATATAACAGTTAAAGGAGTACGTTCCAAACCTTAATATTAATACAACCCCAAATGTTTGATTTCCTACACCAATCTCCGGACATTGTTACATTAATACATAAAATTTCATCAAAATAGATAGGAAGGTGGGCAAAACAAGCCTTAATGGCTAGGCTAAGACGATTCTAAGTGAACCATAGTTGAACTTCAGCATCTTCGACAAAATCTTCCCCGAGATTTTCTCGCATTTTTTCACCTGGCATCAAACACTGTGAGCTGTGAAGCCTAATAGGATACGGAAAAACACACACACACACACACACACACTAACCACTTCTTACAGTTTGAAAACATATGCAATAATAACACAATGGAGTTAATTAGCAACATTTAAAAATATACAATCATCACGAAAAAGATAATAGTGCAGCAAAAACAACATATATATACTGACATGATTCATCACGAATATTTTCACAATGCAAATGTCAGGTTATCATAGAGTTCATAACGTAATCTCAATTAATTGTAAATTTGGTGAACCTACAGTGACTCCCCGTGGAGTGCGGTATTACCCAACCATTGACCTTGGCCAGAGACTATTCTACACCTCCTCTTGATCCCGAGGAATTGGACCTAAGGATGCTACGTGCTGAGTTAGATACTCAGGGTGTATCATCAATAGTCCGTCTCAAGAGAATCGGCCTTCCAGAGGTACTACCTCTGTGTGAGACCCTTGCTGCCACCCTTATCCCAAAACCAAATCCGTGAGGTCAGAATATGATCTGGGCCATGTCAAGGCTTTGCAAGCTAAATAATCACATTTCCTTAGAACCAGGGCGCACCCTACATCAACAAAACATCGATATACCTTTTCCTTGTATTCATCTGCATGTGCCCCATATTATGGTCATAATAGCTCTTGATGAAAATACACATATAATGATTCATTCAAATTGATCAAGCATATTTAAGTGCATGCAGTACAAAATATGTAAGAACGAGGCAATACAAAAGAGGGTTTAAGCCATCACTAACTTGATTCCAAATTCTGAACGATTTCCAGCAAATTGTCCTGTCAAATAAAAATATAGAAACGATAGTAAATGATATTTAAAAATTTTGATTTTTAGTGGAGTTATAGATTATTAAGTTTGGAATATTTTTCAAGTAGAGCTCGAAGTCATATGGCACTGGAAGATGTCCAAATAAAAAATAAAAAAATAGTAGGTAGCTACAAATTCATCGCGTTTTTGAAAAATAGACATATCTCACCCCATACTAAAAGCAAGGAGTTGAAACCTGTGGCATTGGAAAGATAACTTAAAAACATCACATCGCCAATTTGAATCACTAAAAATATCATTCTGTGGAAGAAACCATGCCCATGTAAATTAGGTCTTGCTGCTATCTTAACAGCAGAGGTGAACATAAAGCATATTTTTGGCTATAAAATAGTGTCAAATAATTCTTGAAAAATTCCCACATATAAATAACACCAAAAAAAACTCCAGTAGCTTCAGATTTTCAAAAGAATAAATAAGTGATTTATTTCATGGTTTAGAAGTGAAAACCGATTATGCACAGTGCAGTTTATATTCGAATGAGCAATGGGTTTTCTTCCTTAGTTCCCTACTTGGGCATGCTAGGCAACATTGTTCATGCAGAGGTATTTTTCTTGCATTCAAGAGGTGCTACAGGTTATGACAATAGAGCAAAGAGAAAAAACTAATAATAACAAGAGATAAGACAAGTGACTTCATCTAAGGCATGCAAGAGAGTCCTCTCCTATTTAGTTTGTTCTTGCTTCCTTCATGTATTACAAGACATATTAGATTGTTTTGCATTCATTTTCCAAAACTTAAAGAAGTGGAGTATTTCTAAGTATCCTACTCCTTTCAAGTGACGAGTCCTTCTTCTCCTTCCTTCCTCATTCTTTATCTCTTTCTCTCATTTCTTTCTTTTCTTTCTCTCCCACTCCACTCTCTAGCTCCAACTGAAATTTGTGTGGAGTTGGAGAAGCTTGTGTTCCATATATAGACTAAAATGAGAGGGAAAGTTTGGACAAAATATTTGGTAAAAGAATCCTTGCATGTATGGCCATTGCAGGGTTGTCTACCCAACAAACACACTTGTGACGACCCATTTCTTCACTCAAAGGTAAGGAAAGGTTGGTTAAGCATGCTAAGAGGGCTGCACTATTGAGATGAATTTTCATATTAGACAAAATCAACCCTTCCCCATGAGGGTTTACTTGGCCGGCCTACCACTCCCTATTTTTTATTTTTATTTTTTATTTTTTATTTTTGTTAGATATATACACTCTCTTGAATAAGACAATCAAGTGAGGACAAAATTCTAGATTGCCTTTAGAAGCTTCCTTAATCTAATTGGGAGGATTAGTGTTAATTAGGATTTAGTTAATGGAGGGCTCTAAACAATGATTAATTTAAAGTGTGCCAAACTTCTATATCTTATGCATTAATTTAGAATAACTCTTCAAGAAAAAGATAATTTTTATTTAATAAATTTGTTACAAAATTCCTGAGCCTTACAACCTATCCCCCAGAAAATAATTTCGTCCTCGAAATTACATTCTTCTTACTTGAATAGTTAAGGGTGGCTGAGGCGCATAGCGTCCTCTCTCTGCCTTGTTGATTCCTCTATTCCCCAATGTCGCCAAAGTACTCGAACCAGTGGAATTGCCTTTCCTTGTAGTATTTTGTCTTTTTGGTCCAGAATCTTCACTGGCCTTTCTTCAAATTTCGCATCAGCATTCAAGTTGATTTCCTTCCAATCAATGGCTTGTGACGCGTGAGGCTCATACTTTCATAGCATCAAAACATGGAAAACGTTGTGCACTCCGGCAAACTAGGGAGGTAGCACTAACCGATAGGGCACAGCTTCTACTTTATCTAAGATCTCGAAGGGTCCTACATAACGGGGTGCTAATTTTCCTTTCTTCCCAAAATGGAATGTTCCTCGATGTGGCTTGTCCTTTAAAAACATGTGGTTTCCTACTTCAAACTCCAACGGTCTTCTTTGTTGGTCGGCGTAACTCTTGTGACGACTTTAGGCTGTCAGGATTCTCTACCGTATTAACTTCACTTTCTTAGTGGTTTCTTGAACTATCTCTCGACCTAATAAAGCTATTTCTTCCACCTCTGTCTAGCACAACGGCGATCTGGAAGGTCGTCCATAAAGAGCTTCATATGGTGCCATACCGATACTGGCCTGGAAACTATTGTTATAGGCAAATTCCCCCAAGGTCAAATGCTCCCAGCTTCCTTTAAAATCCATCACACAGGCTCGCAACATATCTTTTAGTGTTTCAATGGTTCTCTCAGACTGTCTATCGGTCTGCAGGTGAAAGGCGGTATTAAGGCATAGTTTTGTGCCCATGGCTTTTTGTAGGCTTTGCCAAAAGTGGGATATGAAATGGGGGTCTCGGTCTGACACAATAGAAACTAGCACCCCATGCAATCTAACGATTTCCTTGATAAATAACCGACTTAACGCTTCCAACTTGTCGGTTGTCCCTATCGGTAGGAAGTGGGTGGTCTTGGTCAGTCGGTCCACAATTACCTAAACACAGTCATGTCCTAGAGGGGCTCTTGGCAATCTGGACACAAAGTCCATCGTGATGTACTCTCATTTCCACTCTGGGATTGGAAGCGGGTGAAGTGTTCCTACTGGTTTTTGGTGCTCAGCTTTTATTTGCTGGTAGGTGAGGCATCTTGATACATGTGTTGCTATGTCCTTCTTTATGCCATTCCACCAATACTGCCGCTTCAAATCCTGGTACATCTTTGTTCCCCCTGGGTGTACTACAAAGGCTGGCTGATGAAATTCATATAGCACCTCTTCTCTCAAGGGCTCGACGTCAGGCATGAATGTCCGACCTTGAAATCTTAAGGCATCATCCTTAGAGATGTCCCAACCAGGTAATAACTTGCCTGATGTAAGTCATGCCTTGAGGAAAATTGCAACCCAGTCATACTTTTGGGCCTCTAGGACCTTATGGAGTAACTTGGGAGTAAAGGCTACGGCATACAAATAGGTCCTATCGCCTTGTAGTTCCAATCAGATTCCAAACTTGTTAAGAGTCTCCACCATTTCCCACTCTTCTACTGCAATACTAGCCATGACATCACTTCAATTGTGACTTAATGCATCGGCTACCACATTAGCTTTCCCTGGGTGATAAGACAATGTGAAATCATAATCTTTGAGGTACCCTATCCTTCGCCTCTGCCTCATGTTTAAATCCCTTCGGGTGAACAGGTATTTCAAGCTTTTATGATCGGTGAGTATCTCAAACTTTTCACCATACAGGTAGTGTCTCCAAATTTTGAGTGCGTGAACTATAGCTGCTAACTCCAAGTCATGAGTGGGATAATTCTTCTCATGGTTCTTTAATTGCCTTGATCCATATGCCACCACGTCGCCATTTTGCATCAATACGCACCCCATACCTTCTTTGGAAGCATCACAATACACATTGTACTTGTGGATATGTGGAAATGTGGTTTGGAAATACTCTCTGGATCCTGTAGGATGCTCTTGATCCTCAGTTAGTCACCTCAAAAGGAATGAACACTCCGACGGATAAGTCAGTGTATACTCTCTTGGTTGCTTCTATCTCAAGTTAATCTTACTTGTTCTCACATACCTTTTCTTAGCGGATCCTCTTCTTATTTATAGTCATCCTTGATGTTGATGGTTGGGCCCACCCTTCGTCCAATGAATGATCACTCATTCGGCTACCTGTTTGTACTCGGCCCGATTTACAACTGATTCTTAGGCCGATCTGGTTATTCAGCCTCCGTCCCTCTGGGATTGAGCCGTGTAGTACATAACTTGATTTCTTTCTTTATGTTATTCAGCTTCCTTACATAATAAATTTATTCGACCACCACAATTGCGCCCCAAACGTCCTATTAATGTCAGTTAGTCGGCATTTTTGGTCTTGGACTTAGAGGGTCAGAAAATACGACGATTTCTCTTATTCCAATGCAAGCATCAGAACGCCTCCTCTTTTTAGGCATTATTACAATCTCCCGCCCCTTCGTACAGTTCATTCATTTAATGTGATTTGAAACTGTGTTGTCTTTTCGTTTGTATGTTTTTGTTTGAATGCACAGGTTTCTCGTTGCCTGTCAATTCACCTCTCTTGCTTCACGCTCTCTGCAACTTCTTTCCATTCTTTATTGTCCTCCTCATTTCTAGTAAGTTTTTTCTCTCTTCCATTTCAACTCCCTTTTCCTTGTTTGTTTGTTGTGTAGAGTGTCCACTTTACCTGCTATGATGGCGAAACATTTGAGAGCCCTTCTTTCTACAGATCGAGTCTCTGGTTTCCGTCGCCATTTTTCTATCCCTGACAATGTCCATCTGTCACTCTTGGTAGAGAACGTGATTGACATGTCGAGGACTGATGAAAGTACAATCGTCTTTCCTTTCCTGTCAATCGCTCAAGGCGGAGTCCATTTCCCCCTTCATACACTTTTGAGGGCTATCCTTCGCCATTGGGGTTTAATCCTTTCTCAGCCGAACATAAATTTTTACTGAATAATAATGGGAATTGTAGAACTAAACCGGCGCCTTAGGCTTAACCTTGGAGTCCCCGCCATTCGCCATTACCAAATCCTCTGACCGGCAAGGGCGCTACTTCCTTAGGGCCAAGGACACCGACCATCATTTGGTGACTATGCTTGCCAGCTCTGGCAAGCGTGTTGATGATGTCATGGTCGTTGTCCGTGGCAATTGGGAATTTGGCGAGGGCAAAGATCGTCAAGATCCAGTGCCCAGGCGAAGGGGCAAACCAAGTGGCCATTTAACCCCCCATAAATTTTTATTAAATATTTATCTAGTTCAAATTCTATGTATTTACCTTTTTATTTGTGCAGGAAACGATTTGAAGAAAGTTCTCGTTTCGGTCGACGACGCTATACTTGCGTAGATCAGAACGGTACTCCAGTTCTTTGGCCATCCGAATCTCTAGAAACAAGGGAGGGCGGCCCATATTCTTCTGAGATATGAGCTGATCTACACTACTTTTTTGGCTGCAGATAATATTCTAATTTCGAGGGGTGAACAACACCTTACGATGCTTGTTTTTCCGAGCTTCAAGAACCTTAGGTAGATTGGTTTTGAGGCTTTAGACTCAGAGCCAACCGATGAACAAGTAGCCGAAGGAGTCGTTGAGCAGCTGAATTAACCATCCTTCGACTGATCCAACGGACTAGAGGAGGAGGTTGACGCCACACTAAATTTTGCTATTGAAGAAGCCGGCCTCAATCGTCCATCCACTTCTGGCTGAGCGGACGTGTCCTTTGAAGATATTTTCACCAACTTTGGGGACCTGCCTGGCTCGTATCCTGATAACATGGCTGGTGAGTCGTTCACTCAACTGGCCAGGCGAAAGAACGCCGAGATGGTGGATGCCCATAGGAGAGCCGAAGCTAAGCGAAATGAACCTCCACCCCCTCCACCCGACGCTAGGGCAGAAACTCCTCCACCTGCTCCCGTTGAAGAGGTGGTTCAGACTGATGTGGCTGAAACAGAACCTGTTGTCGATCAACAGGAAGGTCAAGTGACGGAGCACAGGGGCGAAAAACGTCCGGCCGAACACGAAGCTGATTATTCGGAAGACCTTGTGGATAAATGGCCACGCATTCAAGAATCAGACTTGGTTGTGCCGTTTATAATACAACCAAGGATAAAGAACATGTTGGTTGCTTCTGATGCATCAGCTATAAGAGACCCAGCTGTGGCCTTGAGCTTGGCCTCCTCCATTTCTTTGTCGGTTGACAGAGCAACCTTAAAGACAGAGGCCGATCTCCTGGCCATCGCATTAGTCGCTCAATCGGCGATATTGGTACGTAATCCTTGTTTACAATTTTGCAAGGCTAACAAAAAGAAAATTTTTTATATTAGCTTATTGATCCCTTGTTTTGTAGGCGACGGGGAGGATAGCTGAAATTGGTCGTCGCCAACATGACGCTATCAAACAGATCGGCTTTCTTACATCCGAGATGGAAAACGAGAAGGGAAAGGCAGCAGAGGCCTCTCTCAGAGCCGAGTCTGAGGCCATGAAAGCAGCGACAGAGAGAGCGAGGGCTGATGTCGAAGCAGATAAGGCCAGGACTGCTGACGAACTGAGATTGGCCGCCGAGGAAAGGGCGAGTGCCATTGAAGAAGCACTCAAATTGGCCAACACGACGATTGCCAAGTTGGAGGCAGACTTGGAGGAGTCGAAGAGGGCGATGGAAAACGCCGAATCCGAGATTTCGAAGTCATTCCAAACTGGCAAGGATACGGCCTTGGAGAACTATGTAGAAGAAGTGTCGAAGTTCGAGAATAGGGGGTTCAAACACGGCTAGCTCAAAGCCTTAGCTGCCGCTAACGTGGTATCGGAGCAGCTGATTCCGTACGAGCAAGTAGACGTTGAGCCGCTGGAGTCTGACCCTGAAGACTGACTTAGAGTCAAAGTATTTTTCATTTTGTTTTGGTATTGTGTGTATGTAGGTTTTGTTAGATTTGTTAGGTTTTTTACTATTTCTTTTTGTAAGAAGATAACGCAGGGTAGTTTTATTTGTAAAATGACTTCTGTTTGTGCTCAATTTATGAATGAAAATTGCTTTTGCCTTTCTTCCTGATGCTTGTGATGCATGTGCTTGTTTAACGGCCAAGTAAGATGTAAAAACAAGAATTTATGAATGAAAATAAACTGCTGAATTAATCCAACACAAAAATAACTGCATAGCACTGTGACTTAGTCGAATATATTAGTCAATATGCCCTTGCCCCAGCAAGTTATTGAACGTGGCCACTGAATGACGACAGTTCAGGGAGTGGCTAGGGCATAATGACAATTCAGCTCGGAGCTCTGATATTTAGGCCTGTGGGAGCCGAATATGTAGAAGAGGTAGAAGGGATGTATCCCAGGAGTCAGAAACTATTCAGCTCCATGCTAATCAACTAAGATACCGAATACATTGATATCGCCGAATAGACGGGGAGATGTACGTGGGAATAAACAAAAGGATAATAAGTAAAAAGTGGGCTCTGGACCCGAGGTCCAGAGAATGAGTATAAATACAAGAGCTTCAGATATAGAAAGGTATGTAAGAATAACCTCACTTAACTTAGAAAACAAGCTTTCTTGAGTATAGGAGCTGACTTGCCCGTCGGAGTGCTAACCCCGGCACCCCCGACCGGAGTGTTTGTGCCTTTGCAGGTGACTAGCTGAGGATCAAAAGCGTCTCCCAGGATCTGAAGAGTATTTCCAAAACCACATCCCCACAACTGGCACCGTCTGTGGGAATACTCAAGTACATCCATGGAAGGCGTGACTCAAGATCCTCCGATAGCCACCGACGCGATCACATAGCGAGTCGACCTCACTGCGACAAATACGCTCGAGAAGGAAATCATTACTGCAAGGCATGCCTTGAATGTCGATTCCCCAACGACTTCAGCACAGGAGACGATACTCGCCATCATGAAACGGGCCAAACAGACCAAACACAGTTTAGACAACATCATTGCTGAGAACGAGCGCCTTCGCCGCGATCTGGCCTTGGAAATAGCAAAGTCCAAACAAACAGCGCACCAGGTTCCTGAGCGACCCCCGAGGTCAGGCGATCTACGGTCTCGAGCCCGACAGCAAAACACCGACGCTCGTTACGCTTCAGCTGATTACTTTGAGAAGTTGACAAAAGACGAACGTCTCCAGCGGAGTGTTCCGCATGATAACATCCATATGATATACAGCCTGCCGAAAGCCCCGGCCGTACATGCAATCCAGTCCCTCCCAGGCCCCCAACAGCAACTCACGCCAGCAAAGCGACCCCGAGAATCGCCAAGCATCACCTTCGACGACTTTGATCTGATCGGTGTAACACTCCCTCACATCGACCCATTGGTTGTCGCGCTACGCGTAAACTGGTTCACCATCGAACGCGTTCTTATAGACCAGGGCAGTACTTCGGAGGTTATGTATTATAAAACCTTCACCAAACTCGGGTTCAACGAATCGGACCTGACTACGGCCCCCTATCCACTGTTCGGCTTCAATGCCAATCCCGAATACCCACTGGGAAAGATCAGCCTGCCCGTTCGGGCGGGTTCTAGAACGGTGGATGTAGAATTCCTGGTCGTCTGGCTGCCATCGCCATACAATCTCATCATGGGGCCATCGTGGTTGCATACCCTGCAGGCCGTCCCAAGTACCTACCATCAATTCTTACGTTTCCCAACAGAACACGGCATTGAGCAGATCCGCGGATCCCAAAAATCGGCACAAGCATGTTACCTCTTGGCCGCCAAAATGCCAAAGGAATTGCAGGTAAACTCCATTGAAGTACCCAATCGGGAAATCCTGGATGACGTCAGGCGGCAGCCAAGCGAAAAGACCACAGAAGGTTTAGACCGAGTTGACATCGATGTAAGCCCAGAAAAGTTCTTCATGATCGGCACCTCTTTAAATCAAGCTGATAGACAGCAACTGATCTCCTTTCTACTCGCCAACCTCGACGTCTTTGCGTGGACTCCGTACGAGATGCCAGGTATAGACCCATCAGTGTCACAACACCATCTGAACATCGACCCCACATGTAAGCCGATCATTCAGAAAGGCCGACGGTCTGCCGCAGAGCACGCTGCTGTCGTTATCGAAGAGGTCGACAAACTGCTTGATGCCGGGGCAATCAGAGAAGTCACCTACCCTACGTGGCTCTCTAACACAGTGGTCGTGAAGAAGAAAAATGGAACCTGGCGAGTGTGCGTCGACTTCACGGATCTAAACAAAGCTTGCCCCATGGACTACTTTCCCCTACCTAGAATCGACCAACTCGTCGATGCAACGGGGCGCAACCAACGCATGAGTTTCCTCGATGCTTACAGAGGCTACCATCAGATCGCCCTACATCCAGATGACTAGGACAAAACTGCATTCCTCACCCCAAGAGGAACCTATTGCTACAAAGTTATGCCTTTTGGACTGAAGAATGCAGGGGCAACTTACCAAAGACTGGTCACCGCTATGTTCAAAGAACACCTTGGCCATACTATGGAAGTCTACATCGATGATATGGTGGTCAAGTCCAAAGAAGAACGGGATCACATAGCCAATTTAGGGAAGACATTCGGCATCTTGCGCAAATATAGAATGAAACTGAACGCCTCCAAGTGCGCATTTGGAATCGGCTCTGGAAAATTCCTAGGATATATCGTCAACCACCGTGAAATCGAAGCCAACCTGAGGCAAGTCACAGCCATCTTGGAACTCGGTTCCCCCCGATCAGTGAAAGAAGTCCAAAAGTTGATGGGGATCGCCGCTGCACTCAATAGATTCATCAGTCGGTCAACAGACCGCTGTAGACAATTCTTCCAGACGCTACGTCAAGGCAAAGCTTTTGAATGGTCCGCCGAGTGTGAAGCAGCTTTCACCGGGCTCAAGACTTACCTCCGGTCAGTACCTCTCTTGACAACAACCGCTGCCGGTGAACCCCTCATTCTGTATCTGGCAGTCTCCGATAGGACCATCAGCGCCGTACTATTAAAAGAAGAGGAGGGGCAGCAACGGCCAGTGTGTTACGTGAGCAAGGCAATGGTCGACGCCGAGACACGTTATCTTCCGCTGGAAAAACTCATCCTAGCCTTGGTCATGGCAGCAAGAAAACTGATGCACTACTTCCAGGGACATAGCATTGGGGTGATAACAGATTATCCCCTCCGATCAGTACTACGGAGTGCAGAAGCATCAGGACGTGTTTCAAAATGGGCTCTTGAACTCGGCCAATATGACATCCAGTTTTTACCCAAAACTGCAATCAAGGGACAGGTGCTGGCCGGCTTTGTTGCCGAATTCACAGGCGGGCTTTCCGATCTTAAACCTGTCGACGTTCTTCCAAAGGCTGAAGTTCGATCAGAGCCGAACTGGAGAATTTATGTCGGGGATATTTGGCAGCTATACTGTGATGGATCGTCCAACCAACGGGGTTGCGGCGCAGGCGTAGTAATCATGTCTCCCGACAGCGCAGTAATAGAGCAGGTCGTCAAGCTTGGCTTAGAAGCATCAAATAACGAGGCCGCGTATGAAGCCCTCTTAGCCGGCCTATGAAATGCACATATTCTCGGCGCTCGGCGATTGTTAGTGTTTCGTGACTCAAAATTGGTAATCAACCAGCTAAAGGGGAAGTACGCTGCAAAAAACGACCGTATGGCGACCTATATGAAAACGGCCAACTCTTTGCTAACGAAGTTTGACCATCACGAATTGAACCAAATAACACGTGATCAGAACACACACGCAGATGCCTTGGCATGCCTATCCTCCGCCATCAATTTTGAGCTCAAACGGACCATTGAAGTAGCTTTCATCCCGGAGCCGAGTATTGGCCCTTCGGAGGAAGCCCACGTCAACGTCATAGAATCCGCATCAAGCTGGATGGACCCCATTGCCGGATTCCTCTCTTCTGAACAACTCCTAGAGGACAAAAAAGAAGCACACAAGCTGCGCAATAAGGCCCTGCGATACTATCTGTACCCACAAGGAGGGCTTTATAAAAACTCCCTCTCCGGTCCCTATTTGGAATGCGTACACCCGGATAAAGTGGAGGAACTTCTAACTGAGATACATGAGGGCAGTTGTGGTGCCCACTCTGGCAGACGCTCCCTGGCCCATCGAGCTATAACACAGGGGTATTACTGGCCGACAATGAGAGCCGACGCAGAAAATTATGTTAAAAGATGTGAACAATGCCAAAAGTTCTCCCCACTAACCCATTTGCCCGCCGAAGGGTTGAACTCTATCACCAGTCCCTGGCCGTTTGCTCAATGGGGACTTGATATCGTAGGACCGTTGCCAAGGGCCCTAGGAAACAAGCGGTTCTTAATCGTAGCAACAGATTACTTCACAAAATAGGTCGAAGCGGAGGCTTTGACACATATGCGAGATGTCGACATAAAGCGCTTTGTATGGAGAAATATCATTACGCGATTCGGCATTCCAAGAGCACTTATCTCAGACAATGGCACCCAGTTCGATTGTAGCGTATACCGAGAACTATGTAGCAAATACTATCGCAGTTTTACTTTCTACGCTGCAGACTTCCGAGTAATCGGCTGCCGAAGCCTCCAACAAAACCATCTTGGACGGCATCAAAAAGAGGCTGGAAAGAGCTAAAGGCAAATGGGTCGAGGAATTGCCGAGTGTATTGCGGGCGCATCGCACAACACCGAGAAGGTCCACTGGAGAAACGCCGTTCGCTCTATGCTTCGGAACCCAAGCAATCTTACCCCTGGAAATCGGCCTCCCGACTTTGAAATCGCAAGCCTTTGACACAGGTCGAAATGACATAATGCTCGCCCTGGACCTGGATCTAATTGAGGAACGAAGAGACCGAGCCCTGGCCTCCATGGCACGGTATCAGCAGCAACTCGCTATGTCGTACAATCAACGAGTTCAGTTGCGCCATTGCACCCCAGGAAAGCTGGTCCTGAAGAAAGTACTTCCAGCCGACTGAAGACCGGCTGACGGAAAGCTGGGTCCAAACTGGGACGGCCCCTATCAAGTAGATTCCATCGCAGGAACAGGGGCGTATCGGCTCTCGGACATGTCAGGAAGAAGCCTACCGCGGCCTTGGAATTCAACGCACTTATGAAAATTTTACCAATGATCCGATTTGTGGGCTTGGTACTTGTACATACTATTGTAATGCAAAAGTTTCTCGTCTTTATGCGTCAGCTCATACGCTTTTGAAAGACCCATTAAGTCTCTGGATTTGGAGCGCCCTTCGTGGATATCACGATTGGCCAAATTAAGTCTCCGGATTCGGAGCGCCCTTTGAGTGAATGACACCTAAGGGCCGAATAAGTCTCCGGATTCGGAGCGCCCTTCGTGGATATCACAATTGGCCAAATTAAGTCTCCGGATTTGGAGCGCCCTTTGAGTGAATGACACCAAAGGGCCGATTAAGTCTCCAGATTCGGAGCGCTCTTTGAGTGAATGACACCTAAGGGCCGAATAAGTCTCCGGATTCGGAGCGTCCTTCGTGGATATCACGATTGGCCAAAATTAAGTCTCCAGATTCAGAGCGCCCTTTGAGTGAATGACACTTAAGGGCCGAATAAGTCTGATATCACGATTGGCCAAATTAAGTCTCCGGATTCGGAGCGCCCTTTGAGTGAATGACACCTAAGGGCCGAATAAGTCTCCGGATTCGGAGCGTCCTTCGTGGATATCACGATTGGCCAAAATTAAGTCTCCAGATTCAGAGCGCCCTTTGAGTGAATGACACTTAAGGGCCGAATAAGTCTCCGGATTCGGAGCACCCTTCGTGGATATCACGATTGGCCAAATTAAGTCTCCGGATTCGGAGCGCCCTTTGAGTGAATGACACCTAAGGGCCGATTAAGTCTCCAGATTCGGAGCGCCCTTTGAGTGAATGACACCTAAGGGCCGAATAAGTCTCTGGATTTGGAGCGCCTTTCGTGGATATCACGATTGGCCAAATTAAGTCTCCGGATTCGGAGCGCCTTTTGAATGAATGGCACCTAAGGGCCGAATAAGTCTCCAGATTCGGAGCGCCCTTTGAGTGAATAACACCTAAGGGCCAAATAAGTCTCCGGATTCGGAGCGCCCTTTGAGTGAATGACACCTGAGGGCCGATTAAGTCTCCGGATTCGGAGCGCCCTTCGTGGATCTCACGATTGATCAAATTAAGTCTCCGGATTCGGAGCCCCCCTTTTGCGCATGGCACCTTAGGGCCAAATAAGCCTCCAGATTCGAAGCACCTTTCGTGGGGATCAGGACTTAACTGACCAAGTATATGGTTCCTAATTAGAGCCGTTCGACCCATATTTGAACGTTTACATCACACCATACAAAAGCTGGCAATAAATTGAGATAAGTCGTTTAATTACGCGCCAAATATTTCAAACATCTAATAAAGAAATTCTATTTATTCAAAAGCCGCCAAACACTTCAAGCATCTGATAAAGTAATTCTATTTATTTACAGCTAAGTCTGTTTCAACATTATGGCCCACCAAGTCGGCGTCTTCGTCGTCGCTTTTCTCAATTTCGAACTCGGGATATGGAAGGTAATGCCGATGATATAGAGGCGAAGCCGAATTTATGCCCACTTGCCCAAGAGCTTCCACGGTTTGAAGGGCCTTGATCTAGCCATGCTTGAAACCACGATTTTTGCATCGGCAGACTTCCTCAGCTAGGTCTGGTTTGGTCTTCTTGATCCCGGCCTTGAAGCCGTCCTAATATCCTCTTTCATAACCCGAGGCCTCTCGGTTCGTTCTCTCCCCCACGCTTTTCACTTGACCAGCCACCACCGACTCGGCCGCTCGAACACTCTTCAGCTCGCGAAGCTCACTCTCGGCCTTTTTCGCGCGAGCCTCCAGACTTCGATTCCTTTCGTTGTTTTTCTCACTCTCGGGTCGGGCTTCGAGCAGACGCATCCCGACTTCATAAGCGCTATACAGTCCCTTGACAGCCCCATGTATGCCATCCCGAAACACTTCGAAATCTCAACGTCCGACCATCAACTGTTGGACTTTCGACGGAAAAATATGCCGAGCGAACTCGACTGCCACATCTGGGCCTTTAATTATAGAATCCGCCTCTGTCATTGGTCTATTCTTCACAAGAACCGCAAAACTCAATGGTCGTGGCACCGCGTCAGGCTCAACTCGCGGTCGTGGGCGCGGGGAATCTCCCCGTTGTCCGTCCTTTCGGGGTGATCTGCTTCGACGACTAGGGGGCCGCTATTTTTCCCGATCCATGGATGCTCTTTTTCCCGTGTGAATAGGCTCACTGCTTCGATTCATTTTGACCTCTCAACCCAGCCAATGTTGGCCCCTGCCAGGTTTGGATCAAGCCTGAATGGAAATGAGTCGAATTGTTGGCATAAGCTCACCCATTTATTCTGGGGTACATACAGCTCTCCCGAGGCAATGTCAGAAAGACTGAGCGCCAAACGTCGGATGACCCTCAGCCAGCCCACGATTCAGAGCCATCGACTTATTCGACTTCGTGGCCTCGTGCCCTGCCTGGGGCAGGGGCAGATTCGTCAATCTAGTCGGCTATATTTTTAAGCGACATCGCCGCGTAATTTATGCCTCAGCCAGGCCACGATTCAGAGCCATCGACTTATTCGGCTTCACGGGCTCGTGCCCTGCCTGGGGCAGGGGCAGATTCATCAATCTAGTCGGCTATATTTTCAACCGACATCGCCGCGTAATTTATGCCTCAGCCATGCCACGATTCAGAGCCATCGACTTATTCAGGTTCGAGGGCTTGTGCCCTGCCTGAGGCAGGGGTAGATTCCTTAATCTGATCGTCCGGGCTTAAAATTAAGTAATATCATTCTTCACCAGCAAAATTGAGCACAACTCATGACATTTTATATATGCGAAATAAATGAGCTACAAGCCCAGACAAAAATGTCTCAAAACAATTGTAACAATACATCTGTGAAATCCTAACAGGCAAATGCCTAGCTCAGCCTTCGGAATCGGTTTCCAACGGCTCGACATCCACCTGCTCATACGGCACTGGCATAGTCAGTGAAACTCCAACAGCAGAAGGGCTTTATGCGCCAACCATGTTTAAACCCCTGCTGAACCGAGGACTGGTCCACATATTCAATGAGCCCAAAGATCTTTCCGCTTTTGAATACTTTGGAAGCCTTCATTTCGTATAACTCACCTCCAGTTGCAACCGCCCGGACAATCTCAAGCCGCCTGCTCCAAGGTCCGCCTTCTTCTCGGCGTCCGCTCGGGATTGATCTACAATACGAGCCTTTTCTACCTCGGCCTCGGCCCATGAAGCTTCCTTGTTCGGTCTCAAAATTGCATCCTCGGCCCTCTTCCTCTGGCCCTCCACTTGCTTTCGTAAGCGGTCAATACGTTTGACGGCGTCGAGATGCCGACGTCCCATATCGGTTATCCTTCCGACGGTCTGCAAAGGAAGAACCCAAAAACATAACCTCAACAGTACTCGAATAAAGTGAAGAAAAGTCAGAATACGTACCAGAAGTGCCGATTGCGCGGCTAGTGCTGTCGCACTCAGATGTGGTTCCACCCGGAAAGCCTCCATATCAGACGGCAACGACACGGATGTAACCACACCGAATGCGACTTCTGGATCTTTGAGCGCCGAAGCGTTAGAGGGAACCGGCATATCCTTTACCATGGGACGAATGACAAAAGGAACAACCTCATTAGATCCCTCCAATCGAGGACGCTTACCACCTTCTTCGTCTGAACCGGCCTTGAGGTCAACAGAGCGTTTCTCTGCCTTCTCCCCAACTTTCTGGCCGACTTCCCCAGACAACGGAGATTCGGCATTCTTACCTTTTTCCTTCTCTACAACCCCCAAGGACTCTGATTCGGCAACAGGGAGGGGGAGTCGAGATTCGGTGGCGGGCGGTATTTCGGACGAAAGACCCTCCGCTCTTCGCCGTGCGGCTAACCTCTCCGCATTTGCCTTTTTGGCAAGCTTTGTCAGACTCAATCCGACCATACCCGCGAAGTCTATGATGGGAAGATCCTCTAAGCGTCGAAGAAGGTCGTCCATCAGAAGGAAGATCCCCTGGTCCCGATGTAAACGGACGATCGGTCGAATCCAATACCTCCTCGGAGTCGGTCTCGGATTGATCTGATTCGGCAATATCAGCTACCTCATTTCGCTCCGAATCGGACCCTTCAAAGCCTACCTGCCTCAAGTTTTTGAAGTCGACGTAATAAGAGCGGTAAGGGAATCTTCGCCCTTTGGAATCGGTATGTTTTCCGCCGCTGAGAAGGTTGTGTATGTCGGCTCGTAACAAAGCAGAATGTGAGCCGCCCTCTCCTGTTTCTGAAGGCTTTGATGGTCGAAATACCCGAGTGCAACCCTAATATCTGAAAGAACGGCGTCGTGGTTTGAAGATAGTACTTTTTTCAAACCCCTCCCTACACAAGATGAAGCCGCAAGATTTCAATGATACAGGTTTTACAATAAAAATGAACACATAACAAAAACAAGGAAATACTCGGCGACCTGGCTCGCCCCTCCGTCTGGGAATAGGGTCAACATGATCCTCCCCTTCGCCAAATTCCTAATTACCCTGGACAATGACAATAACATCATCAACTTTTTTCCCTGAGCTGGAAAGCATAGTGGCTAGTTGATGATCGGTGTCCTTAGCTCTAAGGAAATAACCCCCTTGCCGACCGGAAGACTTAGCCAAGGCATAGCAATGCCGGATAGCCGGAATGCCGAGGTTAATTCCAAGGCGAAGATTCAACGCTACAATCCCCATTATAATTCTAAAGAAATTCACGTTACGTTGGGAAGGGATTAAATCCCAATGGCGAAGCATAGCCCTTAGGAATGGGTGTAGAGGGAAGCGGACTCCACCCTCTGTGATTGACAAGAGGAAAGACGATCGTGGTTTTGTCCTCCCTCTCCATGTCAAGGGTACCGTCTGCCAAAAGTGATAGACGGACATCATCAGGAATAGAGAAATGGCCTCTAAAACCAGCAATTCGAGCTGATGAGAGGAGGTCTTTCAAATGTTTCGCCATATCCAACAGTTGACACAGATGTGCCAAAGAATAAACTGGAAATAGCTCGCGAAGCAAAGAAATGGATAACTTACAGAGGATGAAGAAGATATTGGAGGAGATAAGATTGCGAGAACGTTCCAAAAAGCAACCCAGCGACCAGTATCACGGAATGCGAATCCGAAGGGACGCTAATATGAAAATTCGCAATGAATAAATACGTACGAAGAGGCGGGAAGTCGGTACGACAACCGAAAGGGGGCGTACTTAGACACGTACTTTGTAGGCCCACTTAGACGTATGCTTCGTAGGCCTGACCACCAAAATTTTGGTTCTGAATATTCAAAGTTCGTAACCAAGCACTCCAGCCAACATATGTTGGGAGAATGCTTGGGAGGCAATTGTGGGAGCCGAATATGTAGAAGAGTTAGAAGGGATGTATCCCCGGAGTCAGAAACTGTTCGGCTCCGTGCTAATCAACTAAGATACCAAATACATTGATATCGCCGAATAGACGGGGAGATGTACGTGGGAATAAACAAAAAGGTAATAAGTAAAAAGTGGGCTCTGGACCCGAGGTCCAGAGAATGAGTATAAATACAAGAGCTTCAGATATAGAAAGGTATGTAAGAATAACCTCACTTAACTTAGAAAACAAGCTTTCTTGAGTATAGGAGCTGACTTGCCCGTCGAAGTGCTAACCCCGGCACCCTCGATCGGAGTGTTTGTGTGTTTGCAGGTGACTAGCTAAGGATCAAAAGCGTCTCCCAGGATCTGAAGAGTATTTCCAAAACCACATCCCCACAAGGCTGAATAGATTAATGAATCTGGCAGCAGTTCAGGGAGTGGCTGCGGCATAATAACAATTTGGCTCTGAGCTATGACATTTAGCCAGAATAGATTAATGAATCTGCCCTTGCCCAGCAAGTTAGTGAACATGGCTACCGAACGATGGTAGTTCAGGGAGTGGCTGGGGCACAATGACAATCCGGCTCGGAGCTCAGATATTTAGACCGAATAGATTAATGAATCTGCCCTTACCCCAGCAAGTTAATAAACCCGGCTGCCGAACGACGGTAGCTCAGGGAGTGGCTGTGGCACAATGACAATTCAGCTCGGAGCTCTGATATTTAGGCCGAATAGATTAATGAATCTGCTTTTGCAAGTTAATGAACACGGCTGCCGAACGACGGCAGTTCAGAGATTGGCTAGGGCACAATGACAATTCGGCTCGGAGCTCTGATATTTAGGCCGAATAGATTAATGAATCTGCCCTTGCCCTAGCAAGTTAATGAACGCAATACCTAATCCACTCGCAATACGAGCTCAGTGGAGTGGTCAGCGTAATGACAATTCGGCTCGGAGCTCTGATATTTAGGCCGAATAGATTAATGGATCTGCCCTTGCCCCAGCAAGTTAATGAAGAAAACCGTCGATCCACATCAGTTCGTGGTGTAGAGCGTTGAAGGGAACGCTTTGGGAACGCTGCACACGCGATGAATAAGAAGGGTGGGGCTGCGTTCGTTTAGGGTCCATATTGGTGTTCAAATTTGGCAGATCATAGGAGGGAAAAGAGTAGTGGGTTTGAGCTAAATGTCTGAAAGGTTATTCTTTAATAGCAGAGGAGAGGGTAAGACATTGGCTAAGCTGGATTCAGCGATGAATCGAGGTGGCAAAATGTTGTGAGCGGGAAGTAGGACGTCGGGGGAGCGCAAAAGGGGCAATTCTCCACGTCGTCAAAGCAGGTCACCTAGGAAGGAAAGGCAATGGCAGGGGAACTCCCCTCGCTCGAGAAGTGAGACCAGTGGGGCACCGCGCCCGTTGAGCTTTTCAGTCTTCGTAGGGAAAAAACAAATGACTGAGGCAGATATGATTATTCGCGATCCAAACTTGGCAGTGGAATTCGCTCGACAGATTTTTCCACCGGAAGTCTAGCAGTCGATGGTTTGGCAACCTGATTTCGAAGTTTTTCGGGAGGGTGTCCATGGAGCAGTGAAGGGGCTATACACCGCCTATGAAATTGGCATGCGCCTACGTGTCGCATGGTGGGAGATAGAGTAGAAAGATGGACGAATTCGAAACATAGAAGCTCGCACGGAGAAATCTCAACGTGAATTAAGAACAGTCAACACTGCCAATACGCTGTCGGCAGGCCAATCAAACCCGATCGTGGAGGAAAGGGTGACCCAACGGCTTATAAGCCATGCGATTGCCAATCTACAAATGACAAGCATGTTTGTGATAGAGGCTACAAAGACCAAGGCCTATGAACAAGGCTTCCATGACGGTCGAAAAAATGGGATACAGACGACGAAAGAAAAACTCGCCAAGGAGGTGTGTCGATGCGAGAATCGTGGATTCAAGCACGGGTGGATCAAGGCTCTCCAAGCTGTGGAAGCTCTCCGTGCAGCAGGTGTTGATTCGGCGTCGCCGTTATATCAGGGTCACAATTTTCCCTTCTCGACCTTCGAAGTGGACAAGAGTGACGACGAAGGTGGTTCCGAATAAAACTGAACACATTGTAACTTTTAAATGCAAATTGGACGCGGACTATGTAATTGCGATCAATTTAATGAAACATATTACTTGAAATGTTTGTAAATTATTTCAATCAATGTTTATAAATTAATCCATGATCATCTACCATTTTATGTCAATTGCGTTGGCGCTTATCAATCACAACGTTCATAAAAGGAGGTCCGAATGCGGATGCTCGACCGTGCCAACCATGTTTTCCACAAAGGGCACTCTGAATTCGGGGGCACTCCAAATTTGGAGGCATTTTGCCTTGGCCAATCGTCACACGAAGGGCTCTCCAAATTCAGAGGCTTTATTCGGCCCAATCGTGTCTTTCATGAAGGGCAAACCGAATTCAGATGCATTTTGTGTTGGCCAATCCTGTCATTCACGAAGGGCGCTCCGAATTTGGAGGTTTTTTGTGTTAGCCAATCATGTCATTCACGAAGGGCGCTATGAATTCGGAGGCTTTATTCGGCCCAATCGTATCTTTCACGAAGGGCACTTCGAATTCGGAGGCTTTTTGTGTTGGCCAATCGTGTCATTCACGAAAGGCACGCTGAATTCGGAGGCTTTAGTTGGCCCAATCATGTCTTTCATGAAGGGCATTCCGAATTCGGGGGCTATATTAGGCCCAATCGTGTCTTTTGCGAAGGGCGCTCCGAATTCAGAGGCTTTATTCAGCTCAATCGTGTCATTAACGAAGGGCGCTTCAAATTCAGAGGCTTTAGTCAAACAATCAGAACTCACTGGGAAAGAGAACATTATATTGAAAAAAGAAAGATACACACAGCATAGAATCAAAACAGATTGTCGTGCCATACAAGTTAATGATAAAACTTGTGCAAGTGTATGGAATTCCATGGCCACGGCAAGCTTTTTCCATCCATGTCTTTGACCCAATATGCTCCTGTTCCTGTGATTGAATCAATCTAATAGGGGCCGTCCCAGTTAGGAAACAATTTTCTGTCAGCCGGATTCCTGGGAGCGGGAAGTACTTTCTTGAGGACCAATTCTCCTGGCGTATAACGGCGTCACTGAACACGTTGATTATATGACTTAGCGAGCTATTGCTAGTACTGTGTCATGGATGCTAGGGCACGGTCTCGGCGTTCTTCAATCAAAATAAAGTCTAAGGCCAACATCATGTCATTTTGGCCCATATCAAAAACTTTCAATTTCAAGGTTGGGAGGCCGATCTCCGGCGGGATGATTGCCTGGGGTCCGAAGCAAAAAGCAAACGGAGTTTCCCCAGTGGATCGCCTCAGAGTAGTGCGATGAGCCCACAACACACTGGGCAACTCTTCCACCTATCTGCCTTTAGTTTTCTCCAGCCTCTTCTTGATGCCGTCCAAAATAACCTTGTTGATGGCCTCTGCTTGACCATTGCTCTGGGGGTAAGCCGGCGAGGAAAAGTAGGGCCGGATACCGTAAGTGTCGCATAATTCCCGATACATGCCATAATCAAACTAGGTACCATTGTCAGAAACAAGTGCTCGTGGTACGCCGAATCTTGTTATAATGTTTTTCCATACAAAACCCTTTATGTCGGAATCTCGAATATGTGTTAGTGTCTCCGCTTCAACCCATTTCGTGAAATAATCTATCGTAACAATTAGGAATCGCCTGTTGCCCGGGGCCCGTGGTAACAGTCCAACGATATCAAGGCCCCATTGAGCGAATGACCAAGGGCTAGTGATAGAATTTAACTCCTCGGCTGGCAGGTGATTCAAAGGGGAGAACTTCTGATATTGACCACATTTCTTGACATGACACTCGGCGTTAGATCGTACGATCGGCCAATAATACCCCTGGGATATGGTGCGGTGAGCCAGAGAACGTCTGCCCAAATGGGCACCACAGCTGCCTTGATGTATTTCAGACAAATGTTCCTCGATTTTATCTGGGTGAACACACTCTAAATACGACCCAGAGAAAGATTTTTCGTAGAGCTTCCCCTGCGAATCCAAATAGTATCGGAGGGCTTTGTTTCGGAGTTTGTGTGCTTCTTTCTTATCTATCGGGAGCTGTTCTAAAGACAGGAATACGGTGATAGGGTCCATCCAACTCGGACCTGGTTCGATAAGGTTGACCTGAACTGGTTCTGAAGAGGCAATGCTTGGCTTTGGGATAAACCCTACTTCAATTGTCCGCTTAATTTCTGAGTTGATAGCAGAGGCTAGGAAAGCCAAGGCGTCTGCATGCATGTTCTGATGCTGTGTTATTTGATTCAATTCATGATGGTCTAATTTTGCCAACAAAGAATTCACCGTTTTCATATAGGCTGCCATATGGTCATTTTTGTCTACATATTCCCCCTTCAATTGGTTGATGACTAGTTTTGAGTCGTAGAAGATAAGCAGACGCCAAGCACCAAGAAGAAGTGCATTTCGTAAGTTGGTCGACAATGCTTCGTATTCGGCATCATTGTTCGATGCTTCGAAACCCAATTTGACAGCCTGCTCGATTATTGCCCCGTCAGGAGCCATGATCACTACGCCCGCCCCACTGCTACGTTGGTTGGATGATCTGTCACAATACAACTGCCAAATGTCCCCAACGTAAATTCTGCAGTTCAGCTTAGGTTGAATTTGATTAGACTTAAAGTCGGCGAGACATCCAGTGAATTCGGCCACAAAGTTAGCGAGCACTTGCCCCTTGATTGAGGTTCTGGGAAGAAATTGAATATCGTACTGGCTGAGTTCAAGAGCCCATTTTGAAACGCGCCCTGATGCTTCTGCACTACGGAGTACTGACCGGAGGGGGTAGTCTGTCAGTACCCCAATGGTATGCCCCTGAAAGTAATGCATTAGTTTTCTTGCTACCATGATGAGAGCAAGAACGAGTTTTTCCAATGGAAGGTAACGTGTTTTGACGTCAACCATTGCTTTGCTCACATAATAAATTGGCCACTGCTCCCCTAGTTCTTTCTTTAATAGTACGGTGTTGACGGCCCGGTCAGAAACTGCCACATATAAAATCAGCGGATCTCTTGCTGAAGGTGCTGTCAAGAGTGGAACTGATCGGAGGTAAGTCTTCAAACCCTCCAAAGCGGCTTCGTACTCGAGAGTCCATTCAAAAGCTTTACCCTACCGAAGGGTATGAAAGAATTATTGGCAGGGATCTGTGGAATGACTGATGAAGCTGTTTAGTGCGGCGGCCATTCCCATCAGCTTCTGAACCTCTTTGACCGACCGAGGAGAGCCGAGTTCTAGAATTGTTGCGATTTTCCTTAGGTTGGCTTCGATTCTGCGGTGGTTAATAATGTAGCCAAGGAATTTGCCGGATCCAATGCCAAATGCACATTTGGAAGCGTTCAGCTTCATTCTGTATTTCCGAAGAATGCCGAATGTCTCTTCCAGATCAGCTGGATGAGTTTGCTCTTCTTTGGATTTGACCACCATATCGTCGACGTACACTTCCATAGTACGGCCGAGTTGCTTCTTGAACATGGCATTGACTAGTCTTTGGTAGGTTGCCTCTGCATTCTTCAACCTGAAAGGCATAACCTTATAGCAATATGTACCTCTTGGGGTGAGGAATGCAATTTTGTCTTGGTCCTTCAGATGCATGGAAATTTGATGGTAGCCTCTGTAGGCATCCAGGAAGCTGATACATTGATGATGTGCCGTTGCATCTACGAGTTAGTCTATTCTGGAGAGGGGAAAGAAATCCTTAGGACAAGGTTTGTTTAAGTTCGTGAAATCCACACAAACACGCCAAGTTCTATTTTTCTTCTTCACAACCACAGTATTCGACAGCCATGTAGGATAGGTCACTTCGCGGATTGCCCCGGCATCAAGCAACCGGTCAACTTCTTCAACAATGGCAAAGAAGTGTTCGCGGTGACATCACGGCTTTTCAATAATCACCACATTTGGGATCAACGCGTTTAGCGGTCGAGACACAGATGGATCCACCCCCGGTATCTCATATGCTGACCATGCAAATACAACAAGGTTACCGAGTAAGAAGGAAATTAGCTCCTACTTGTCGACTTCATTCAGGGAAGTGCCAACCATAAAGAACTTGTCGAGATTCCTATCAATTTCAGCCTGATTTAGGGCTTCGGTTGCCTTTTCAATTGGGAGCTGCCCAACGTCGTCGAGGCTCTCCCGATCCAGCACCTTAATTGAATTCACTTCCAACTCTCTTGGTGTCTTTGCAGCAAGAAGATAACACGTTTGCGCTGATTTCTGGGAACCTCGAATTTGTTCTATGCCACGTTCAGTCGGAAAGCGAAGTAGGTGATAATAGGTACTTGGAACGGCCTGCATGGTATGTAGCCAAGTTCGTCCCATGATGAGATTATACGGCGAAGGAAGCTTGACAACCAGAAATTTTGCATCCACTAATTGGGAGCCCGCTCGAATTGGTAGTGTGATTTTGCCCAAAGGATATTCTGAAGTAGCATTGAAGCCGAATAACGGATAATGAGCTGGAGATAGGTCTGACTCAGTTAAGCTGAGTTTAACGAAGGTCTTGTAGTACATAACTTCCGAAGTACTTCCCTGCTCAACGAGAACACGTTCAACGGTGAATCGGTTTACACATAGTTCAATGACTACGGGATCAATGTAGGGGAGCGTTATGCCGATCAAATCAAAATCATCGAAAGTAATACTCGCAGCTTCATGGGGCTGTTTCGCTGGTGTGATTTGCTTTCAGGGGTTAGGATGCGACTGAATTGTATGTACCGCGGATGCCGTCGGCAAGTTGTATATCATATGGATTATGCCGAGTGGAGGTGAATCCTGCCGTAAAGCTACTGTTTTGGTTGAGTTGTTCTTTCGGACTTGTTGCATAAGCCGACCGTCTTGTACCAACTCCTAAAGGTGGTCCTTCAACACATAACAACTGTCGGTATCATGATTGTGGTCTTTGTGATATTCGTACCGCCTATCTCGTCACCTCGAGTCGGGAGGTCCAACATCTTGGGCAGCCATTTAAAGAACGGAACGTGTTGAACTTTGGATATAACTGCGCTGACCAGCTCCGATAACTCCGTATATTTCTTATTCGCGCGCCTTATGCGCCTGATATCCACTTGAAGTTATTCATTAGCTCGGTGTGAACATTGGTCATTTGATTGGCGCGAAGCTCGTCTTTTGTCTCATTTAGCCCGATTCCGTGGTTTAGGGCTCCGTGATGGTACAGAATTTATTGGCTGAACGATTTCGGATGGGGCCGTCTTGTTGGCCTTGTGCCTAGCTTTGACCTGCAGGGCATCATCTTCTACTTTGCAGTATTCCTCGACTTTCTTCATTAACAACCAGACTGTTTTGGGGGGCCTTCTGGTCAAGAAGCTGCAGAGGGCACTATCAGGATGCAATCCCATCTTAAAGGCGGTGATGACCATGGAGTCATTGCAGGCATCATCTACTAGATTAAAGCATTCACAATATCGCGCCGAATATGCACGAAGGGTTTCTTCTGGTTGGATTTGTGTTGCCCAGAGAAAATTGGCCTGCTTCGGCTAGACCTCATTGGTGATGAACCTTGCCCTGAAGGATTTTGGAGTTGATAGAAGGTCTTAATTGACGCCGGTTCCAATTTATAATACCATCTGACGGCCAATGGTCCTAAACTACTCAAAAATATCCCACACATGAGCACCTCGTCGTCTACATGAAGCGTCATGGCTTGCTTATAATGACGAATGTGATCAGTGGGGTCCGATTTTCCATCGTATAGGGTGAACGACGGAGCTTTGAACTTTTTGGGTAGCACTGCCCTTGCGATCCATCGCACAAAGGGGTCATGTTGATTCTCTTCGTCTGAATCATTTCTTCTTCGCTTATTCCATGCACGCGGACTTCCTCCAGAAGAACTTGAGACTTCGACTCGTCCCTTCTTTTTGGATTCTGGGGATCATGAGTCAGAACCACTGCTACTATCATGTCTCTGAATTCAAGGTCGTCGACCATCCTTTCCCAGAAGTCTTCCTGGATCTTGGCGCGCGGCCTGTTGGGATTTTGCCACCTCTAAGGCCAAATCCTATCGAAGGCACTCGTTCTCAGCTATCATGTTTTCTAACCTCTGTTCATTTTGCTTCGCCTGATCCATAATTGCTTGCATTGTCTCATGTGCTGATGTCGAGGGTGAGGTCTGGGCAACTGAGTCGAAGTTCAAGACCCTTCTTGCGGCAATGTTCTTTGGCCTAAGCATGTTTCTTGGAGTGGTATCACCTCGTGGCGTAAGGTCGTCAGCCACTACCGGAGGATCTTCCGTCACACCCACCATGAATGTGTTGGAGTATTCCCACAGACGGCGCCAATTGTCGAGATGTGGAAATGTGGTTTGGAAATACTCTTTGGATCTTGTAGGACGCTCTTGATCCTCAGTTAGTCACCTGAAAAGGAATGAACACTCCAGTCGGGGGTGCCAGAATTAGCACTCCAACGGATAAGTCAGTGTGTACTCTCTTGGTTGCTTGTATCTCAAGTTAATCTTACTTGTTCTCACATACCTTTTCTTAGCTAATGCTCTTCTTATTTATAGTCGTCCTTGATGTTGATGGTTGGGCCCACCCTTCATCCAACGAATGATCGCTTATTCGCATTGCTCATACTCACCGGCCATACCGATTCTTAGGCCGATTTGGTTATTCGGCCTCCATCCCTCTGAGATAAAGCCGTATAGTACATAACTTGATTTCTTTCTTTAAGTTATTCGGCTTTCCTATGTAATAAATATATTCGGCCACCACAGTACCCAACATCACGTTTTGGTACTATGAGAATAGGGGCACTCGTAAATCTTTTCTTGAGTTCTTGGAATGAATTTTCACAAGATTCGTTCCATTCAAACTTAACTCCCTTTTGAGTCAAATGTGTCATTGGTTTTGCCAATTTTGAGAAGTCTTGAATGAATCTTCAATAGTAGCCGACCAATCCTAAGAAACTACGAATCTCGAATGTGTTCTTAGGTTGCTTCCATTTTGTTACTGCTTCTACTTTTAGTTGGGTCCATTGATATTCCCTTTTCAGACACCACGTGACCCAAAAATTTTACTTCCTCCATCCAGAACTGACATTTACTAGCCTTAGCATACAGTTGGTTCTCTTTCAAGGTTTGAAGTACTATTCTCAAGTGTTGTTCATGGCCTCTTTTAGACTTGGAATACACCAAAATATCTTCAATGAAAACTACCACAAATTGATCTAAGTAAGGCGTGAATATTTTGTTTAGTAAGCTCATGAACACGCATGGTCAATTGGTTAGGTTGAATGGCATCACTATGAACTCATAGTGATTGTAGAAAGTTCAAAATACAGTCTTCTATATGTCTTTATCATGCACATGTAACTAGTCATGATAACTGGGCCTAAGGTCTATTATAGAGAAACTCTTTAATCCTCTTAATTGGTTGAGTAGAACGCCAATAGGTAATGGATTATTCATTTCTTTTTATAGTGACTCAATTGAGTTGTCAATGGTCAATATATATAACCTAAGTTTTCTATCTTTCTTGTCGGCGAACAACACCAGTGCTTTATGTGGAGATGTACTCAGTTGAATAAATTCTTTGTCCAATAACTCTTATAGTTGTGTTTTCATTTCTTTATGTTTAACTATGTCATGCGATGCGGTGCTAGAGATATTGGCGACATTTTGAGTGTCAACTTAGGAGTGAAGTCTAGCTCCTATTTGAAGGTAATCCTGGTACTTAGTCAAATAAAATGTTGGTGTATTTGCACATTACATGAGGAAGTCCTATATCCTTCAACTCTTCACTTCCAGGCATCAAGCATATCAGCTGCTCAACTAGCAGGTCATGCCATTATGACTTGCGATACGTAGGAGACAGAGAATTCCATCTATCCCCCTTAAATTGAAAAATCATACTGTCAATCAAAAAGTCATCACTGACCTACAGTAGCAATCTATTGTTGTTCGATTGACCGCTAATTAGTTTATTCTTTTACGTCATGGCTTAGAGACTTCTAAGTTGTAAGACTTACAAACGGGATCTACTCAGACCGGCTACTAAATGTGGTTCTACACTCATAACCATTTCTAATTGACTTGACTCCAATCCCAAGATTCACCCAGTTGTAGTAGAGAAGAAAGAATATGAAGCGGCTATGTCAATAGCCTAATTAACACAAGAATTCAAATGGAATTTGAACAGACGGTATAGTTGGAAGACATGATGGTTTTGGACTTTTAATAGGGTTAAGATTATGGAGCTGGTGACCAAACTAGATATTTGAATTGAAATTGCGTTTGAACATACACATTTCAAACCAAATACCTAAGATTCTTCACCTCAGAAGATTAAAGAGTGCAACTAGTTTTCAAGAGAACAACATACAAGATACAATAATCAAGGCTCAAAAATTGCCAATTGATCATCTTAAGGCAATACTTTTCTAAATTGGAAAGGTTCAATCAAGATAGAGAAGTGATGATTTTACATCCACAAATTTGGCGTCAAGCTAGATGTATAGTTAGGATCAAACAAGGATAGTTACTATGATTAGCATAAAGCTCACATAAACTATGAGTCACATAACTGTATTCCTTCTAACACATGACACTACTTCTCAATTGAGGTTAAACCTCTTCCCACCATCCCTAGGTATTCTAACCTAGAGCTCTAATACCAAACTATGACACCCCCACTTCTAGGCCTCTTATATATTAATATGAATAATTAAACATGGTTAAGTATTAAGTTCCAATATAACAGTTAAAGGGGTACGTTCCAAAGCTTAATATTAATACAAGCCCAAATGTTTGATTTCTTACACCAATCTCCGGATATTGTTACATTAATATATAAAATTTCATCAAAATAGATAAGAAGGTGGGCAAGACAGGCATTAATGGCCAGGCTAAGATGGTTCTAAGTGAACCATGGCTGAACTTCAGCATCTTTGAAAAAACCTTCCCTGAGATTTTCTCTTTCTTCTTCACCTAGCATGAAATGCCATGAGTTGCAAAGCCCAGCCCAAAAAAAAAAAAAAAAAAAAAAAAAAAAAAAAAAAAAAACCTAACCACTTCTTACAGTTTGAAAACTTATGCAATAATAACACAGTGGAGTTAATTAACAACATTTAAAAATATATAATCATCATGAAAAGGATAATAGCGCAACAAAAACAACATATATATATAGACATGATTCATCATGAATATTTTCACAATGCAAATATCAGGTTATCATAGAGTTCATAATGTAATCTCAATTAATTGTAAATTTGGTGAGCCTACGGTGACTCCCCGTGGAGTGCCGTACTACTCAACCATTGACGCTGGCCAGGGACTATTCTGCACCTCCTCTTGATTGCGAGGCACTGGACCTAAGGATGCTACGTGTTGAGTTAGATACTCAGGGAGTATCATTAGTAGTCCTTCTCAAGAGAACCAGCCTTCCAAAGGTACTCCCTCTGTGTGAAACCCTCACTACCACCCTTATCCCAAAACCAAATCCGTGAGGTCAGAATACGATCCAGGCCACGTCAAGGCTTCGTAAGCTAAATAATCACATTTCCTTAGAACTAGGGTGCCTGCATCAACAAAATATTGATATACCTTTTCCTTGTGTTCATCCGCATGTGCATGGTCCAAACCACCCATTTCATTTTCCCCATATTATGGTCACAATAGCCTTTGATGAAAATACACCTAACATGATTCATTCCAACTGATCAAGCATATTTAAGTGCATGCAAGAGAAAATATGTAAGAACGAGGCAATACAAAAAGGGTTTAAGCCATCACTAACTTGATTCCAGATTCTAAATGATTTCTAGCAACTTGTCCCCTCAAATAAAAATATAGAAACGATAGTAAATGATATTTAAAATTTTTTATTGTCGGTGGAGATATATATTACTAAGTTGGGAACATTTTTGAAAAGGGATTGAAGTCATTTGGCCACTAGAAGATGTCCAAATAAATTAAAAACAGTAGGTAGCTCTAAATTCATCGCTTTTGAAAAAGCATATGTCTCACCCCATACTAAATGAAAGGAGTTAAAACCTATGGGATTGGAAATATAACTTAAAAACCTCACATTGCCAATTTGAATCACTCAAAATTTCATTCTATGGATGAAACCGTGGCCATGTAAATTAGGCCTTACTGCTATCTTAACAACAGAGGTGAACATAAAACATATTTTCGGCTATAAAATACTGTCAAATAATTCTTAAAAAATTCCCACATATAAATAAGACCCTAAAATAACTCCAATAGCTTCAGATTTTCAAAATAATAAATAAGTGATTTATTTCATCGTTTAGAAGTGAAAACAGATTCTACACAGTGCAATTTCCACTACAGGAAAAAGGGGATATGGTGACCTTTTTTAACGACGTTTTTTTAAACGTCATTGTTATTAATATTTTACAGCGTTTTATAAATGCCACATATTATTTTAAGCAAAACGACACCATTTTATAATATGAGGCATTTAGAAATGCCTCCAAATACGGTAGCCACACGCTCTCTTTTTGAAACCCTTATTTTGAATCTGAGCCCATTCTCTCTCTCAACCCTTATACACACACATCTCTCTCTCTCTCTCAACCCTCTCTAAGCTCCATCAAAGATTCAGATCGAAGCTCTATTTTTGAATATGCTCTCTCAACCCTTATACGCACACATCTCTCTCTCTCTCTTTCTCTCTCCCTCTCTCTCTCTCTCTCAACCCTCTCTAAGCTCCATTAAAGATTCAGATCAAAGCTCCATCAAAGCAATTTCGAATTTCCATCGAAGATTCAGATCTAAGCTCCATCAAAGATTCAGATCGAAGCTCCATCGCCAACCCCATTTGCACCCCATGAGGTAGCTCTCCACCATCTCTCTAGATCTATGAAATCAATGTTTTAAGGCATTCTTACTTGATCCTCATTTGCAGAGATTCAGAGATTCAGTGATTTCCAAAAGCTTGGATCTGAACTCTAACCCCTCGATTACTCACATTTCAAGCTCCAATGGCGGCGAATAGTCTGCTTTGTTTTTGAACTTTAATCGGTACTCTCTCTCTCTCTCTCTGCATTTGTGGTCTTATTGGCCAAGGCATTGCAAATCAACATGTCAACTCGAGAGTTCCAGAAACATTTTGCATCCTTTCTACAAACTGATAACTTAAAATAATATTGACTGAATAAAATATT
Source organism: Camellia lanceoleosa (assembly GCA_025200525.1). Classification (NCBI taxonomy): domain Eukaryota; kingdom Viridiplantae; phylum Streptophyta; class Magnoliopsida; order Ericales; family Theaceae; genus Camellia; species Camellia lanceoleosa. Next base: position 116,065,341 of record CM045761.1, read on the forward strand.
AGGAAGGCTTTTAGCATCGTAACGATAGTTAATCTTGAAATTATAAATTCTCTCCCTCTCTCTCCTCTTTGTGTGTTTCTCCCTATATTGGTTTTATCAGATCAGCCACAAATTTTGGCATTGTTCACACAATCATCTCTGTTTGTTTGCTGAGAAAAGAAGAGGAATGAAAAGTAAAATACATTTGGAATCTTATATATGGTTATTTTCATGTTGAATTTGATTCTTGGACAATATAAAGAAAAAAGGAAAACGGTTAAATTCTTGAGATTTCTTGTTTCCTTGGTTCACAATGAATGAAAATGAGAAAATTTTAAGATGTAAACCTCTTGTTTTCTTAGGAACCAAACAGAGCATTGAATTCAGGTTTTGTTTGATTTCTTGAATGAATGATGCTATAAAATTTTTATTTTATTTTATTTTTGTATTACAGCATTTCTAATGGCTTAGATCGTGTTCCATCTAGCTTCCTTCAATGTTTGATTCATTTTCTGGTTCTGGTACTGATGAGATAATTGTAAGATGATTTAATGATCCTGAATTTTCAAATAAGTGATTTGTTTGATTTATTTCACCCTTTTCTTGGAGTTCTACCGATATGGGCGATACCATGTCTAAATGAATTATTTGTTCAAAACCCAATTTTCATAGCCAAACATTGAATTACGTATTATGTTGGATCACAAATCCAACACCAAGATCATGGAAGATGATCCTCTCTAGCTAGCACTTTCTTCATTCAACAAATGTGGTCTTTGGATCAACTATCAGATGATGACTGGATAAAGAAAGTGCTGAAGACAATACGAATCTCAAGATCATATCAACCCAAACAAATGTATCACCATTTTACGTAATTGGTGAGAAATTGTCCTCATTGTAGAAATATTGAACATGATCATGATGACATTGTGTAAATGTAACACACCTCATAGTTAAATAATGCCATCTTTGTTCTAAAATTTTTAAAAATTAGGATTAAATTATACATTCAAATTCAAAGTCATAAACTACAGATTAACAAGTCTTTGTGGAAGTAAACATTAATTGAATAATCATAAAAGTATGAAACTCGTGAACTAACTGACACCAACGGTGATTTAAATCCTCATATCCTTGGATGATTGACAGACATAAATAGAAAGTTTCATTTTCAAGATTTCATAGAAATCATCTACATGAAGCTAATATAAACATGATGGAAAATTTAGAGTTATATTTTATATTTGAATATGTAGTTTGAACGGGAGGCATTTATTCTTAGTCAAAGTCCAAACCATAATATAGGGAGTGATATTAATTATAGTTTTAAACACACTAAAGACAATGTAGTAGTCATTTCATCAAGAGAGGTTTAAGAGACATGATAGTGATAAGTGATAGAGAGAGAAATAAATATTTTTGTCATGAGAATTCATTGGTGAAGGACTTGGACTGGTACAACACAAACTCTGAAAGCTAAGAAATTCATTAAAAAAACACAGTTGGAAACCATTTCTTCCAAAAATATATATAAATTAGATGAATTGTGTCCTCAACTAATATTTATTTTCTTTCCATTTCTTACCTTATGCATTTTTTTTTTCTTTTTTTTTCTTCTTTTTTTAATGTTATTTATTTTGGCCTTATTGGTGTTTCAACTTATAGATCCTTAATTGTGCAAGCTTTTTATGATTTTCTGGCCTTATCTTGAGAATGATAATTACACTTCTTTTTTTGTACTTTGATATGGCTAGAAGAATAAACAAATTAGAAGAGGACATTCCTGTGCCACCTATATTTCAAAGTGCTGCTCTTTCGGGTATGTCTAACTATTTATTCTAATTCATGTTTTTGGCTGCTATTCATGTCTTAATATGAACTTTATGGTTACTTCACTAGTATTTACCTTAGGCTATTTGCTGACGAAGCTTTAATTTTTATCCTCATCCACTATAAACTTCAATTAAATGTTCAGGAAAAAAAAAAGGCTTTCTTTCTTTACAATTTGAGGTTTCTGCTGCTTTTGGCTGAAATCAAAAGGAGGTTGATCTGTTCTGGTTATAATTTGGTTTTCAAGTGCAGTGTTCTTTGTTATTATACGTAAAATTTGAGACTTAATTGGTTGACTAGGAAAATAGTTTTCACGCTTCAAACTCGTAGTCTTGTCAAGGTTTCACTGCTACTTCTACAATCTCTCTCACCAGTAAGCAATTGTGGTTAGATTTTTTATCATGCTAGCTAGTCACTTATTAGATTCGAAATATAATGAAGTTGGACATCATTTGTTTCAGAATGATTCTGATTTTGTTTATAGAAGAATTTGTTCTGTTGTTTGGTCTTCTATTAAAACTTGTAATGACTTTTTAGCTATTTTAATCACTTCACAAACAAGGCCTAGTGCCCTTCCTCTGGTACCATAGACATCAAAGGGCCTTTTCCATAGGGAATGTTGTCCTATTTCTAAGCTCTAAGCTTTCAATTGAATAATGTGTTTCTCATATTAATGTTTTCATTAGAATAATGTTAGACATCATGAAAGAAATATCATAAAAAAATTTATGAAGATTCTCCACTATTGAATTAGTTTGTTGTGTTTTATTGTATGTTATGCAATCACCTTGGATTAATTTCATAAAACTTTTTATGATAATTATTTCATGATACGTAAAGTGGCCTTCATGATCTTTTCATGATGCGTGAACTTTTCATGATCTTTTCATTAAGGTGTTTCATGTTTATAAAAAAAATTGGCCTTCGCCTTGAATAGAGTGTATTCAGTAAAAAAAGTTTTTCACCTAAATATATATATATAACATGCTAGATTATTATTGTCATTTTTACTCCTTTGAACTATCATTTAATATCATTTTATTTCCTCTAACTAAAATGTATTACATTTTGTTACATTGCACTGTCAATTTGTATAAATTTAAAAATTATATTAATAATCCGTTACATAACTGGATCGAACATTGACATCTAACTTACACACGATATCTAAAATGTTATGAAATAATATATTATTTTCTCCATTTCTCCTTCTCAAGGGAACAACAAAGGTAATCATATTTTGTAGGTACCTATAGTTATTGTCGTGGATAGAGCAATTGAGGGATCAAGAGAGGGAAAAGAATGTAAAAATAATAATAAAGTAATTTTAAATAGTTCTACACATTTTGAGATGTCATGTCTGATTGGCAAGCCAATTTTTCTTTTTTCTTTTTTTTTTCTTTTTTTTTTTTTTAATCTTTTAAGTTCCATGGACATGTTTCTAGTTCCTCACTTGGTGGCTCCTTTGACTTATCATCAGAATCAAAGTTAGGACTTGATTGTGATTGTGATTGTGATTGTGATTGTGATTGTGAATGTGATTCCTCATTTGGTGGCTGCTCTTTGGTGTTTTTTGAATCATTATCATCATCATCATCAGAAGTATTCGAGCTTTGGTACACTTATTGGTTTGGGTAGTGGGTTTGAACTTCCCACATCCATGAGTTCCTGCCAAAATTATTCTATCATTGATAGATTTGAGAGAGCAATGTATTTCTTCATTTATTGATTTGAGTGATTCATCATCATCAGAAGTATTCGAGCTTTGGTACACTTATTGGTCTTTATTGATTGAATTGAGAGAGCAATGTATTTCTTGAATCTATCATAATCTATCAAGAGCATTGTAGAAACTTTTGGTTTATTCATTAATGTGCTTCATACTAGATATGCTTCTAGCATGCTTGATAGTACTGATTTAGATTGCACCACCGGGATGCAGTCATTAATGGTATGTGCATGCATAAATAGCCTTAGACCCGTCCAAGAATCTTCATTAGAGATACCAAGTCATCTTAGATGAAGCCCTTCTTGGATTGTCCAGTTTGGACAGTTTAGGAGCACAAGTCTGTATTGCAGTACACCTAGTCTATGTCGTGTATTTGGAGAACCATGGGGAGATGCTGCCGAAATTTCATTGAAGATGAACAAAGCGATGTGAGCTTCTTTTTATAATTTAGACTGTGCATGCCTGAATGCGAAGTAGGATGAACCAACATATTAGAGACAAATTAGAGGTAAATGATGTCATATCACATGCATTATAAGGTACTTAATTGAGGTTAAGATTAATTAAAATGGAATGGTAATATTGAACTTTGTTGATTTGACAATGACATTTGTAGTGTAAGACAGAGTCAGATGGATAAAAGATGGATAAATCAAAGATAGGTTGCACCTTAATACGCATAAGGGTTAAGGAATTTATTAAATTTGCATAGCAAAATAAGCCGTTGTTGAATGAAGTCACATGCCCATGTAAATGGTGTCGTAATGTCAAATTGGTGGAAAAAGGCCTATTAGGGGAATATTTAATGATCAATGTGTTTCTTCCAAGTTACACCAGTTGGATTTTTTATGGGGAGAATTTGTCGTCGCCTATGCCACACAATGTGAATGCCGGGCAAACTTATTCGAATGATAGTGATGAAACTTATGAGATGCTATATGAAGGATCTGGATTTCCTCCACCAAGCTTTATTCACAAGGTAGCAAGTTCTGGTATTAAACAAGGTCCAGATAAAAAAATCAAAAAATTCTTCAATTTATTCCAAGAGGCCAAAAGAGAGTTATATCCTGAGTGTTAGAAGTTTTCAACGCTGTCATTTATTGTTCGGTTATTGCACATCAAGTGCCTTAGTGAATGGAGTGACAAGTCTTTCACGATGTTGCTCGAGCTTTTGAAGGATTCATTCCCAAAGGGTGAAACTTTAAGTCATTTTATGCAACTAGGAAACTCCTTTGGGGCTTGGGCCTCGATTATCATAAGGTACATGCATGCCCAAGGGATTGTTCACTATATTGAAAGGAAACAACTAGTAGGGATGATTGCATAGTTTGTCATATGCCTAGATACAAACAGTTTGAGGAGGAGAAGAATGATGTTAAGAAGAAGCAACGAAGAATTCTACAAAAGATTGTTAGATACTTTCCTTTGATTCCAAGGCTTCAAAGATTGTTTATGTCATCCAAAACATCTTCTTTAATGAGATGGCATGCAGAGGGCCGAATTGATGACGGCAAAATGAGACATCCCGCTGACTCTCCTGTTTGGAAATTTTTTGACAATTTGTATCCCAATTTTGCAAGTGAGCTTTGCAATATCAGACTGGGTTTAGCAGCAAATGGATTCAATCCATTTAAGGTAATGAATGTCTCTCATAGCAGTTATTATGAAGCAGCCTCATATGATGATGACATTGCTCATCGATGGTCCTTCTTCACCTAGAAATAACAATGACGTTTACTTATGCCTTGTAGTGGATGAATTGAAAGAATTGTGGGAAAATGGTGTTGACACGTATGATGTGGAAACTAATCAGATGTTCTGAATGCATGTTGTGTTATTGTGGACTATAAATCATTTTCCTGCCTATGCAATTTTGTCTGGATGGAGCATGAAAGGCGCTTTAGCTTGTCCTTGTTGTAACGCACATAGTCGTTCTCAATATTTGAAGAACGGAAGGAAATTATGTTACATGGGGCATCGTCACTGGTTGAATGGAGGTCAGAAATTTCGAAAAGATGGTGTGACTTTTGATGGCACTCGTGAATTCAAACCATGTCCAACTCGGTTATCAGGGGCTAATGTGCTACGACAACTAGGGCCTAAGTTCAAATTGATATCTAAACGTCAACAATCTAGCAAATTGAATAGAAAGGGGAAAGAAAAAGAAGGAAAATGAGGACTCGGGTCATAATTGGAAGAAGAAGAGTATTTTCTTTGAGCTGTCATATTAGGAGCATAATTTGATTCGCCACAATCTTGATGTGATGCACATTGAAAAGAATGTGTGTGATAATACATTGTGGACGATATTAAATGTTGATGGAAAAGGGAATGACAATTTAAATACTCATCAAAATTTGCAAGATATGGGAATTCAGAAGGCACTACATCCTTAGAAAAGGGTTGGGAACAAGTATTATTTGCCTCCTGCATGTTTTGCCATGAAAATATAGAGAAAAGTCTATTTTCTACACTTCTGAAGAAAATCAAAGTTCCAAATGGTTACGCATCCAATATCTTTCATCGGGTTAACCTCAAACAGCGTAACATATCTGGGTTGAAAAGTCACGATAACCATATACTCATGCAACAAATACTTCCAATAGCAATGAGGAATTTGTTACCAAAGAAAGTGGTTGAACCATTAATTGAGTTAAGCAATTTCTTTAAAATTTGCAGCCATATCTCTCATCTCTCATCTGCTAGCTAACTCAACTTATAACTAAACTAAATCATGTTTAATATGTATAAGATTGAAATTGAAATTTATTATCTTTAAAATTCATCTTCTCATTTTTGTATTGGGGTGATTGAAGTGGGGCTAGAGGGATAGTGGTTTGTGGTGATGATGGAGAGGTGGTGCATTGGAGGTAAAAGGGTTGTGATGGTGGTAGTTGTGGTGGCTATAATAACAGTGGCAATAGTGATGCAAATGAGAAGTTAGAAATACGATACTCTAATGTTTTGTTTTATTTTATCTATCTTTTATTTACAAGAGACAAAAAAGAACAATGGGGTTCCTACTAGTCGGCCACAGGTGTGGATGGCCGCATACATGAAAGATGGTACTTCCAATAGTGATTCAGTTAATAAAGTTATGGTATGTGATACTACTTTACTGGACTTTTAATATGGTTTATATTGGATGCTAATTATTGAATTCAAAATTGTAGACTCAAATGAATGAGCTAACGGAGCACATGGAGGGATCTTCTTCGGACCTTGCTGCGTTAAATGAGTGGATTTTCACACAAGTTATGGAGCCAGAGCGACCTGGTCGTGTTCGAACGTTTGGATTGGGACCGTCCCCCACTTATGTTTTTGGAGGTAGATATAGGTAGTCACAAGAGCAGAATTGTATCTTCCAAACTCGAGTTCAAGAACAAGTTAAAGAGCAACTTCAACGGTATCAAATGCAGTTAGAGTCAAAGATGAATGACGTAATGGAGAAACAAATGTATTCTATACGCGCAGATTTTCAGTCATGAATTGAGATTTTGGAATCTCAATTGCAAGCTGCGGGTGTGCCCGTTGCACCAGTTGTTGCACCCTCGAACCCATTACATAGGCAGCAAGTATTTTCATTATTTTTACTAGTTATTACTTTAAATTGCCCAGCACTACTATACAACTTAAGCCTCTTATTGAATGATAGGTTGTTGATTCACTTAGTAGTCATCCCACTATTTGGCCAATGTCACATCAACAACAATCTCTTGCATTTTCTTCCCAAGAGGTGAGCAATCATTTAATCAAGGCTTTTTTGACAATACAATATCTTATTAATTACAATACTTGTTCTTATTAAATATAGGTTCGCCTTTCAAAGAAAGAGAAGAAGAAGAAGAAGAACTAACAAGGTAAAAGTACTAACATCACTAGTTTTTAAATTCTCACTTTTCTAATTTTATTAAGACATGATGTGATTTGGTGTTGGAAATTAGTGAATAAGCCAAATTAACCACATAGTTTTATATATTAACCTTTGAAATATGGCATAAATTCATGTACGAGCGAGCATATTGACTTTTTGTTTATTTGGAGTCCAATACCAATTTATATGAGTGACACATGGCTATTTATTTGTAGTGGTCAGAATTCAAACACTCTACATGAAATAAATAACCTTCTTTTTCACCCTACATGAACCCATTTTTTTAGTCAATCTATTGTTTTTGGCTGGCACTGGTAGCAGAAACTTGGCATAGATAGATAGATAGATAGATAGATAGATATATGAACCCATTTTTCACTTTCTCGCTCTGACAAAAGTTCATTACATCTTTCTTATTAATTCTCAAGATTTGTAGGTCAATTGTAGTTTCATTTCTTCGTTTTTATCAATTTCTCAAGATTTCTTTGGTTTTTGAGATCTGATCTACATTTGTGTGTGAATGATGGGTTGTTGTGGTGTTTAATTTTTTGTTGAAATGACCTGGTTTGAGGCTATGACTTTATTTGATGAGTTGATTATGTGATTCAAGGGATTGGATTCTATAGAAACATTGTGATGATGAATATAGTGTTCCACAATATCTGTTGTTCGTACCAATGGAGATTAAATTTCTTCATAGATAGGTTGTTGTTTAGATGTAGATGGTGATCTGTTCTGTGGACTTCCCTAATTTTCACATAGATCTTGTTTAGTGTCTAATCTAAACTTCAAAAATATTTTGGTTCGTCTTTGGTGTTTGTGAATTGGGTTTTGCTATATCTTTTCTAGTTCTCTATACTTTGAAATTCTGATTGCTGGTTTGGGTTTGTAATTGAATATATTGATTGGATGAAACCATTTATGTAACGACCCGGATTTTAAATTCACGTCGGATTGATGTATGGTGGTGCCTGTCACCTTAAACCTTGTATGGTTGTTGGACTTTTGATATTGATGGGTTGGCAAGTGAACTTTAAATAGTATGATTGAGGACCCTTGGATAATGTTTGGAACTTTGATTGAAGCCTTAAGAAGATATATAGATACGATTAGATAAAAAGTTCCAAATTTGAGTTTGAATTTCTGACCAGCCGTCACTGTTTTTCCCTTTTCTTTTTCCACACTTTGAATTTGGATGTGAGGTTAGAACCATTGGAAAGCTTATTTCCGGGGCTTCAATTTGGACACAAGAACGACCTAAAACGAGTCGGATGGAAGAGCTATACCTGTTCAAAGTTTCGAAAACTGTGCTGAGTCTTGAGTCCGCTCGAGCGGGAAAAGGGACGCTCGAGCGGGAATAGCGGGTTCAGCAGCTTTAACTCGGGATTTTGAGATTATTTTTCACATTTTCTTTTTCCCTCTTCTCTCCTTTGTGTTAGGGCCGAAAAACCCTAGGTTCTTGATCTCCAATACTTCCATTTTCCTTAGGTTTGAGCAAGATCTTTCACCAAGATATGAAGAAGGCAAGAGGGTAAACATTTTCAACCGATTGAAATTTCGGGATTTAGGGGATTCGTCTCAAAGCTTCACTCCTTGTTTGATTTTGGAGGTATGTTGGGATTCTATTATGGGGTTAGATTATGGTTTATAGATTATGGACCTTGGGTGCCTAATAAACGAGAAGATTTGAAATAAAAGTAATGGGTTAAGAAGATTTAAATTTTATTGGAAATTTGTAGATTTCTTGGAAACCCTAAGTGGATTTTGATGATAATCAATGATTTAGCCCAAATTGACAGTTGAATCATGAAAGTGGTAGGTTGAATTAAATGTGTTCAAGTTTAATTGGAATTTGGTTATGTTTGAAAGTTATGTTTAAAATTTGCGATTGAACCTTGTTAAATGCATTGTAAATTATGTTTTAATAAAAGGGAAATTGGGGGAAAAGATTTGTTGATGATGTGAATGATGTAAATTCGGTTATGGAATGTTGAAATGGAATTCCTTTTAAAATATGTTGGTTTATATTTAATAATGTTGAGTTGAATCATGTTGCCTATATTGAATTGTGTTTGATGCCTTAATGTATAAGTTGTGTACATGTGCGGGACATAACCCGAGAAAGACAAGCACTTGTTATAGCACTGTGAGTAGTGATATGTTTTATATCTAGCTAAAGATTGTCATTAGCGACTTATGAACACATGATTTCTATGTCACTAAGTGAAAGAAGTTAATTACGTAGACGATAGAATGAATGAAATACCTTGATAAGTAAAGGGGTAATGGAATGTTTCATATGCAGTTAATAATTGTCACTATCATTTTGTACATGGACAATATGTAATGATGTTCATGTACTACCGTATGGAAATAAGAAAGGGGGAAGATGAAATCCTTCCATTTGTAAGACTCGGGCCTAAGGCCGCTTAGCTTTAATGTTTGATTTTATGTTTCTACATGAATGAAGTTACTTATGTAAAGAAATAATAAAACGAAGGAAATACCATGTAAGGAAGTAATGGGTTGAATGTTATATAATTACGGTATGTTTCGAGAAATGTAAAGTAACCATGAAAATGTTATGCAATTATGTTCATGTTTAAAGTATGGAAAGAATGTTATGCAAATATGTAAATGTTTCAAGTATGTTACAAGGGCCTCGTGCCGAATGTTTCAAGTATGTTACAAGGGCCTCGTGCCAAATGTTTCAAGAACTTACAAGGGCATTTTTAATGCCAACTTTCAAGGGCTTCATGCCAATTTACAAGGGCATTCTTAATGCCAATTTTGAAGGGCTTTATGCCAATTTTCAAGGGCTTTATACCAACTTTCAAGTATACAAGGGCTTAATGCCAATTCTCAAGGGCTTAATGCCAAATTATTCAAGGGCCTCGTGCTACAATGTATAAGGGCTTTAAGCCAAAGTAAGATGCTCAAGCTAATATGTTTCAAGATGTGTAAGTTATATGTTTAAGTTATATGTTTTAAGACGTTCAAACTAATATGTTTCAAGATGTTTAAGTTATATGTTTGAAGATGTTCAAGCTAATAAGTGTCAAGATGTTGAAGCTGATATGTTTTAAGATGTTCAAATTCATATGTTTCAAGAGGTTCAAGCTGATATGTTGTAAGATGTTCAAGTTAATCTGTTTCAAGATAGAGCCTAAGATCATCACAAGGTAACACAAACTCACACTAACTATGTGGACTTCGCATTGTATGCTTAAGTATATGTCTTGAAGTTATTTGAAGTTTGGTAAGTATATGTTTTGAAGTTTTATAAATATGTGTTCTGAAATTTATAAGTATACATTTTGAAGCTTTGGATACCAGGTAGGAGCTTTAAATGGAATTGAAAAGTTTCGGAAATTGCATGGTCCGCTCGAGCGGAGGAATTCCCGCTCGAGCGGGAAAATTGACCTCCCAGCAATTTTATTACATTGTATAGTCCGCTCGAGCGGCCAAAGTGGCGCTCGAGCAAGGACCTATTTTCAGGAAACTTTGAAAAGTTACATCTAGTTCATATGTCTTTCCTCACTTATTTATATGGTTTAATAAGTACAGAGAAGCTACGAATCCATGTGTATTTTCAAGGATAGTTCAAGTATGGGTTCAAGTATATTTCAAACATGTTTCAAGTATGGTTCTAAGTATATACAAGTTCATGTATGTTTCAAGTCTACAAGTCTTCAAGTATACGCATGTTACAAGGTCATGTCTATTACAAGTTCAAGCATGTTATAAGTATACACATAGTTGAAGTTCAAGTATATTACAAGTCTATGCATGTTAAGATAAGATTACAAGTATAATACAAGTCTATGCATGTTAAGTATATTACAAGTTCAAGCATGAGTATTTCTATTATTACAATATTTTAAGTTAAGATTGCTTTATTCACGTATTGCTATTCACTAAGCTTAGCTCACCCTCTATATGTTGTTTCTGTAGGTACCAATCAGAAGGTCAGTCATAACCCGAGACGTCCATTCCTTTTTGTCCACCTTTAAGAGTCCAGGCACTAGGCGAGACCACTCAGCTCTGTGAAGCTTTATTAAGATGTTATCTTGTATTTTGAGTCTCATTTAAGGTTAAACGTACAAGATTTAAATGTTTTTTTTTAGATGCCCAATCTTAGAGTTGGGACTGTATATGTATATCTGTATGATTGAGACTCACTGTATAATTTTGGCCTATGACTAGTTATTATGATGTATGTGATGCATGTGATCCTGGCATATTAGAGGTAGCTCAATGGAGTTTGTTATTGTGTTTAAATTTTAATACTTCCGCCAAGGCCCTGTATGTTATGTATATTAGACTACTTGTCCGTTTAGATTAGGTCATGCCGAAACCTTTAGGCGGGTTTGGGGTGTGACAATTTATTTGCATCACTTTTATTAATTTGCTTTGCAAGTTCTAATTCAATTGATTGCTTGATAAGAAGGTGGTTGTGGGAGCGAATAAATGGCTAAATCGGAAGGGCATATTTTAGTAGATTAACATTAACTTGCATCCTGCGAGACATTAACCTTGCATCTGCAAGACTAGGATGAGCGAATACAATATAAGTGATTAAGAAAGGATCTTTGAGGCCGAATAGAAGCGGGTAATGATTGAAAAGTAGGCCCGGCCGAGGCCTCGGAAGGAGCAGATATAAAAAAGCGGCGTTCTTGGAAGGATGCGTAAGAATCACTTCACTAAACTTAGTAAACAAGCTTTCTTGAGTATAAATGACTTGCCCGTCGAGTGCTAACCGGCACCCCGACCGAGTGTTTGTCTTTGCGGTGACTAGGCGAGGATCAAGAGCGTCTCGAGATTGGAAGAGTATTTCTAGAACCATTTCCACAATTGGCGTATGCGTAGGAATACTCAAGTACATCCATGGAAGGCGTGGCCTTAAGATCCTCCGATAGCCACCGACGAGACTACATAGAGAGCGACATCACTCGGCAAATATGCTCGGAAGGAAACCATCATTGCGAGCGAATTTTGACTTGCCAAGGACTTGACTCGAGAGGCGATGCAAGCCATCATAGAACAAGCTAAGCAGAATGAACAAAGGCTGGAAAATATGATCGTAGAAAACGAACGCCTCCATCAAGATTTGTACAGAAGTAGCAAAATCCAAAGAAGCGTAGCAAGACCCGGCAAACCCACGAGGCAGGTAGACAACGACCTCGAGCCCGACCAAGGGAAACCGATAGCGACTCCAACTCATTATCCACGGAGCATAACAAGGGACGCTCAGACACTTTCAGCTCCTCTGAAAAAAGTCCACACACAAGGGACAAGCACAGAAGAAGCAGTTTAGACGAAGAGGACCGGCACGATCCTTTTATCTGACGAATTGCGAGGGCGGCCCTGCCCAAGAAGTTCAAAGCTCCATCATTTACTCTCTACGATGGAAAATCAGACCCCACTGATCATATACATCACTACAAGCAAGCCATGACGTTGCATGCAGACAATGAAGCCCTCATGTGCCGAATATTCCCCAGTAGCTTGGGGCCATTAGCTGTCAGATAGTATTACAAGCTAGAGCCCCGATCGAAGTTTCCATCAATTACAAAAATCCTTGAGGGCGGGTTCATCACCAACAAGGTCTGGTAAAGCAGGCCGACTCTCTCTGGGCTATACAAATCCAACCGGGAGAAACGCTGAGAGCATATTCGGCGCGATATTGGGAGTGCTTCAATCTCGTTGCGGCGCTTACGACTCCATAGCCGTCACCGCCTTTAAAATGGGACTACATCGGCGATTGCTCTTCGCAACTCCCTAACCGAAGACCCCCAAAAGCGATGCAGGCGTTGATGAAGAAAGTCGAAGAGTATTGTAAAGTGGTAGGCGATGTCTTGAGGTTTAAAGCGGACAAGTGTCCACCAAACCGGCACCTCTGAAATTGCTCAAGCGATAAGTTCCGTGCCACCTCCGAGCCACGAGCTGCGACAACGTGCTAAGCGAGACAAAAAGGCATGACTCTCGCCGATCGGTGATCAATGCTTCCACCCGACGAATGAACAATTGCAAGTCGACAATAGGCGCCGAGGCGCGTCGACAAAAGTACCGCGAACTGTCGAGCCAATCACCTCGGTAATGACCAAAATCCAACACCTTCCATTCTTCGGATGGCCGTCAAAGATGGTGGGGCCACCCAATACTGACGAAGGGAACCGGAGGTGCGAATATCACAAAGATCACGACCCGCAAGCAGAGTTGCTCGCATTAAAGATCACTGGAAGAAGCGGTGCAAGGCGGTGACTGCGGCGGATGTGAAACAGGGAAAGCCAATCAAGGCATTAGCATTGAGGCAGGACTCTCCCCCACTTGGCGTGATCCATGTAATTTACAGCCTGCCTACACCCCTAGCCGTGCACACAATTCGACCGCATCCAACTCTACAAGGGCGCCGTATTTCGACTGACCGGTCCGAAGAAGCTCAGGCAATTGCCTTCAATGACTTCGACCTCAATGGCCTTAGCTTCCCACATTGATCCGTTGGTCATTGGATTACGCATAAATCGGTTCATCATTGAACGAATTCTCATAGACCTAGGGAGTAGTTTAGAGGTCATGTACTAGCAAGCTTTCATCAAGCTCGGCCTCAACGAGTCGGATCTATCTCCGGTGCCTCACCCTTTGTTAAACTTTATCTGAATCCCGAATATCCATTGGGCAAGGTCACATTACTTGTTCGAGCAGGTTCCAGAATGGTCAAAGTGGAATTCCTGGTCGTGAAGCTCCCCTCGCTGTACAATGCCATCATGGGAATAACCTGGCTACATGTCATGAGGGCCGTCCCAAGCACCTACCATCAGATCTTGCGTTTCCCAACAACCCACGGCATTGAAGAAATACGTGGTTCCCCCCAATCGGCACAAGCAGAGTTCTAATGAAAACCCTATCACTGACCCGATCTGTGGGCTCTGATATATTTCGCCTCTGCAAACCCTATCACTGACCCGATCTGTGGGCCCTGATATATTTCGCCTCTGCAATACGAACTATTTTTCCTCGTCGCTCAAATTCATATGTCAACTCCCAGTGGGGCACTCGCCAGAATTGGCCAAATCAAGTCTCCGGATTTGGAGCCCCTTTTGGCGCATGACGCCTTAGGGCCGATTAAGTCTTCGGATTCGGAGCGCCCTTCGTGGATATCACGATCTGCCAAATCAAGTCTCCGGATTGAGCCCTTGATGCATGACGCCTTAGGGCCGATTAAGTCTCCAGATTCGGAGCGCCTTTCGAGGATATCACGATTGGCCAAATCAAGTCTCCGGATTTGAAGCCCCCTTTGGCGCATGACGCCATAGGGCCGATTAAGTCTCCAGATTCAAAGCGCCCTTCGTGGATATCACGATTAGCCAAATTAAGTCTCCAGATTCAGAGCGGCCTTTGTGGATATCACGATTGGCCAAATCAAGTCTCCGGATTCGGAGCCCCCTTTGGCGAATGACGCCTTAGGGCCGATTAAGTCTCTGGATTCGGAGCGCGCTTCGTGGATATCACGATTGGCCAAATCAAGTCTCCGGATTCGGAGCCCCCCCTTTAGCGCATGACGCCTTAGGGATGATTAAGTTTTCGGATTCGAAGTGCCCTTCGTGGATATCACGATCAGCCAAATCAAGTCTCCGGATTCGGAGCCCCCTTTGGCGCATGACGCCTTAGGGCCGATTAAGTCTCCAGATTCGGAGCCCCCCTTGCCGCATGACGCCTTAGAGCAGATTAAGACTCTAGATTCGGAGCGCCCATCGTGGATATCACGATTGGCCAAATCAAGTCTCCGGATTCAGAGCCCCCCTTTGGCGCATAACGCCTTAGGGCCGATTAAGTCTCCGGATTCAGAGCGCCCTTCGTGGATATCACGATTGGCCAAATCAAGTCTCCGAATTCGGAGCCCCCCCCTTTGGCCCATGATGCCTTAGGCCTGATTAAGTCTCCGGATTCGGAGCCCCCTTTGGAGCATGACGCCTTAAGGCCGATTAAGTCTCCGGATTCGGAGCGCCCTTCGTGGATATGACGATTGGCCAAATCAAGACTCCGGATTCGGAGCCCCCCTTTCGCACATGACGCCTCAAGGCCGATTAAGTCTCCAGATTCGGAGCGCCCTTCATGGATATCACGACTGGCCAAATCAAGTCTCCGGATTCGGAGCCCCCCTTTGGCGCATGACGCCTTAGGGCCGATTAAGTCTCTGGATTCGGAGCACACTTCGTGGATATCACGATTGGCCAAATCAAGTCTCCGGATTCGGAGCACCCTTCATGGATATCACGATCGGCCAAATCAAGTCTCCAGATTCGGAGGCCCCTTTGGCGCATGACGCCTTAGGGCCAATTAAGTCTCCGGATTTGGAGCCCCCATTGGCGCATGACGCCTTAGGGCCGATTAAGTCTCCGGATTCGGAGCGCCCTTCGTGGATACCACGATTGGCCAAATCAAGTCTCCGGAATCGGAGCCTCCCTTTGGTGCATGACGCCTTAGAGCCGATTAAGTCTCCGGATTGGGCGCCGCCGTGGATATCACGATCGGCCAAATCAAGTCTCGGATTGAGCCCCTTTGGCGCATAGCGCCTTAGGGCGATTAGGTCTCCGAATTCGGGCGCCCTTCATGGATATCACGATTGGCCGTCAAGTCTTGGATTGAGCCCCTATTTGGCGCTTGACGCCTTAGGGCCGATTAAGTATCCGGATTCGGAGCGCCCTTCGTGGATATCACGATTGGCCAAGTCAACCCTCCGGATTCGGAGCCCCCTTTGGCGCATGACGCCTTAGGGTCGATTAAGTCTCCGGATTCGGAGCGCCCTTCGTCGATATCACGATTGGCCAAATCAAGTCTCCGGATTCGGAGCCCCCCCATTTGGCTCATAACGCCTTAGGGCCGATTAAGTCTCCGTATTTGGAGCGCCCTTCGTGGATATCACGATCGGCCAAATCAAGTCTCCGGATTCGGAGCCCCCTTTGGCGCTTGACGCCTTAGGGCCGATTAAGTCTCCGGATTCGGGGCCCCCTTTGGCGCATGACGCCTTAGGGACGATTAAGTCTCCGGATTCAGAGCGCCCTTCGTGGATATCACGATCAGGCAAATCAAGTCTCCGTGTTCGGAGGCCCCTCCTTTGGCGCATGACGCCTTAGGGCCGATTAAGTCTCCAGATTCGGAGTGCCCTTCGTGGATATCACGATCAGCCAAATCAAGTCTCCGGATTCAGAGCCCCCTTTGGCGCATGACACCTTAGGGCCGATTAAGTCTCCAGATTCGGAGCCCTCTTTGGCACATGACAGCTTAGGGCCGATTAAGTTTCCGGATTCGAAGCGCCCTTCGTGGATATCACGATCGGCCAAATCAAGTCTCCAAATTCGGAGCCCCCTTTGGCGTATGACGCCTTAGGGCCGACTAACTCCCGGATTCGGAGCCCCCTTTTGCGCATGATGCCTGAGGGCCGATTAAGTCTCCAGATTCAAAGCGCCCATCGTGGATATCACGATTGGCCAAATCAAGTCTCCGGATTCGGAGCCCCCCTTTGGCGTATGACGCCTTAGGGCCGATTAATTATCCGGATTCGGAGCGCCCTTCGTGGATATGACGATTGGCCAAATCAAGTCTCTGGATTCGGAGCCCCCCTATTGCGCATGATGCCTTAGGGCCGATTAAGTCTCCGGATTCGGAGCGCCCTTCGTGGATATCACGATCGGCCAAATCAAGTCTCCGGATTCGGAGCCCCCATTGGCGCATGACACCTTAGGGCCGATTAAGTCTCCGGATTCGGAGCCCCCTTTGGCGCCTGATGCCTTAGGGCCAATTAAGTCTCTGGATTCAGAGCGCCCTTCGTGGATATCATAATTGGCCAAATCAAGTCTTCGGATTCGGAGCCCCCCTTTGGCGCATGACTCCTTAGGGCCAATTAAGCCTCTGAATTCGGAGCGCCCTTCGTGGATATCACGATTGGCAAAATCAATTCTTCGGATTCGGAGCCCCCCCCTTTGGCGCATGACACCTTAGGACCAAATAAGTCTCCAGATTCGGAGCCCCCTTTGGCGTGTATGGCCTTAGGGCGATTAAGTCTCGGATTGAGCGCCCTCATGGATATCACAATTGGCCAAATCAAGTCTCTGGATTCGGAGACCCCCTTTGGCGCATGACGCCTTAGGTCCGATTAAGTCTCCGGATTCAGAGCGCCCTTCGTGGATATGACGATTGGCCAAATCAAGTCTCCGTATTCGGAGCCCCCCCCTTTGGCGCATGACACCTTAGGGCCGATTAAGTCTCCGAATTCGGAGCATCCTTCGTGGATATCACGATTGGCCAAATCAAGTCTCCGGATTCGGAGCCCCCTTTGGCGCATGACGCCTTAGGGCCGATTAAGTCTCTGGATTCAGAGCCCCCCTTTGGCGCATGACGCCTTAGGGCCGATTAAGTCTCCAGATTCCTAGCGCCCTTCGTGGATTTCACGATTGGCCAAATCAAGTCTCCGAATTCGGAGGCCCCCCCTTTGGCGCATGATGCCTTAGGGCCGATTAAGTCTCCGGATTCGGAGCGCCCTTCGTGGATATCACGATCGGCCAAATCAAGTCTCCGGATTCAGAGCCCCCTTTGGCACATGACGCCTTAGGGCCAATTAGCTCTCCGGATTCGGAGACCCCTTTGGCGCATGACGCCTTAGGGCCGATTAAGTCTCCGGATTCGGAGCGCCTTCATGGATATCACGATTTGCGAAATCAAGTCTTCGGATTCGGAGCCCCCCTTTGGCGCATGACGCCTTAGGGCCGATTAAGTCTCTGGATTCGGAGCGCCGTTTGTGGATATCACGATTGGCCAAATCAAGTCTCCGGATTTGGAGCCCCCCCCTTTGGCGCATGACGCCTTGGGGCCGATTAAGTCTCCGGATTCGGAGCGCCCTTCGTCGATATCACGATCGGCCAAATCAAGTCTCCGGATTCGGAGCCCCCTTTGGCGCATGACTCCTTAGGGCCGATTAACTCTCCAGATTCGGAGCCCCCTTTGGTGCATGACGCCTTAGGGCCGATTAAGTCTCCGGATTGGGAGCGCCCTTCGTGGATATCACGATTGGCCAAATCAAGTCTCCGGATTCGGAGCCCCCCTTTGGCGCATGACGCCTTAGGGCCGATTAAGTCTCCGGATTCGGAGTACCTTTCGTGGATATCACGATTGGCCAAATCAAGTCTCCGGATTCGGAGCCCCCTTTGGCGCATGACGCCTTAGGGCCGATTAAGTCTCCGGATTCGGAGCCCCCTTTGGCGCATGATGCCTTAGGGCCGACTAAGTCTCTGAATTCGGATCGCCCTTCATGGATATCAAGTTTGGCCAAATCAAGTCTCCGGATTCGGAGCCCCCCCTTTGGCGCATGACGCCTTAGGGCCGATTAAGTCTCCAGATTCGGAGTGCCCTTCGTGGATATCACGATTGGCCAAATCAAGTCTCCGGATTCGGAGCCCCCCCTCCCTTTGGCGCATGACGCCTTAGGGCCGATTAAGTCTCCAGATTCGGAGCGCCCTTCGTGGATATCTCGATTGGCCAAATCAAGTCTCCGGATTCGGAGCCCCTCCTTGGCGCATAACGCCTTAGGGCTGATTAAGACTTCGGATTCGAGCCGATTAATCTCCTTAGGGCCGAATGGGCCCTGGGTTCAAGCCTCCAAATACGGAGCCCTCTTTAGTGCTTCAGAGGATTATTGCATTAATCCGTTCGGCCATACTAATCGGTCTACAGTGCTAAGCGCTAATTACGTCTCCGAATCCGGAGCAAACGTTGGCACGAACAAAAGATATTGATAATTGATCCTATGTAACACGCTAGAACAGATCATACATTCGAAGTGATGTGCTTTAGTACACAAGCAAAATTCAGAATAACACGCAAATAGATTTGAAATAGAACCATTTATTTGATTAAACAGTTGTTACATAAACACAACCCGCATTCAAGCATTACAATATCGAAAGCAAAAAAGGAACAAGATGCACCGATAAAGCAGCGTCACCGGATCGACGACCGTCGCCCTAAACCCCTCCACGGCGTGCAATACCTTGAACCAGTTATGCTTAAGCCCACGACTTGCATAGCGCCAAGCTTCCCCTGACACCACTAACAATGTCAAGGCAAAGATCCAGGATAAGGAAAAATGAACTTGACAGTTGTTGACTCTCCTTTCGGGGTGATCTGCTTCAACGACTTGGAGACTCACAGATCTCATGCTCTTTGGATGACCTAACTCCCTCACAGGTAGGTTTTCTGCTACAAACCATCTCAACACCAAACTTGACCGAAGTTTGAGCCTCTATAACTAAAATCACCATTCCACACAAGGAATGATGAGTCAAGTGGGATTATTGGTGCGAAGCGCCTACTCCTTTTATTCTCAGCAACGACTGCGATCTCGAGGTCCCAATCCCAAGAAAAATTTATTAACGCCAAAAAACGCATTGGCTGAATAAGACGAGCGTCGATTGACATTCGCCACGACTACCATCCCGGCAATTTGGCGAAGCAGCGCCTTGGTAAGCGAAATAGATTTATTAAACCGGTCGGCCAAGTGTTCACATGCCAATCACCCTCGACCAGCCCACTAATCCAACTGGCCAAGCATCAATGCGTTGACCCAAGTCAAAGATAAATGGCCGTTGAAATAGCCTCAATAAAACCTTAACGGTCATCACGAATGTGTTGATCCTGCCCATGTCTTGAATCCTGCCCGATAAGCCAGCGTGCATTGGGCGATTATGAACGGCTACAGCTCGGACAATATTTAGACATTCATTCAAACATTTAAGCAACACGAAATATACATATGCCGAATATGAATGACAACGAAAAATTTATAATGAAACGTTCTTTATTCAATAAAACAACAAGTTACATAGTTTCAAACGCGCCCTGTGTCCCAATCTTACAACTATTAAACTCATACGGTGTCACCCTCATCCTCACTCTTTTCAACTTCAAAAGCAGAAAACGGAAAATCTTTACTCCTATAGCGTGGTGATGCCAAATCAATTCCCGATGCTCGAAGAGCTTCTGCGGCTTGAGATGCCTTGATCCAACCGTGCCTAAACCCACGGTTTTCACATCGGCACACTTCTTCGGCCAATTTTTCCCTGGTTTTCTCAATTCCCACTTTTCGGCCCTCATGGAAACCTTTCTCGTAGGCCCTCCCCTTCACGCTCTCTATTGCGAACATACTTGCCGTCTCTCGGTCGGCAAGTGCGGAGCTGATAAGCCGACTAGTAAACCTCTCTTCCACAATTGGGTTCGCGTGTGCGGTGGATTGTGCCTAAGCCGCCTTGGTCTTCCTTAGTTCCCGCTCGGCCGCCTCCACACGGGCCTTCAAACTTCGAATACGTTCTTTCTTCTTCTCCATCTCTTGATGGGCAATGCGCAGTCGCATGCCGACTTCGTAAGCAGTGTAAAGCCCCTTCACCGCGCCGTGAATGCCCTCGCGAAACACTTCGTAGTCCTGTCAACCCAGCATTGATTGCTGAACCTCTGGAGGAAATATTTGTCGGGCAAAGTCGACCGCTACGTCTGGGTCTCGAACGATCGAGTCCGCCTCCGTCATGGGTCTATTCTTCACAAATACCGCAAAGCTTAATGGGCACGGATTCGTGCCAGACCTCCTCTCGACACGGGACTGTGGAGATTTACCCTGGCCTTGTCTACTGGGCGATCTCTGCGACGTCGGAGGCGGCGCCTCTCTCGACCCTGGAACTCCTACTTCTGTCTGCGAGGTTCACCACCTCGATTCATATCTCCGCCCATTTCGGCTAGGGTCTTCCCTTCCCCTTCTTGTTAAGAAAGTCGGTTCGACATTCGCAATCGGTCTTCCTCCGAGCTCGAGTCGATAAAGGATGTACCCTTGTTCATTTATCCTTCACGAGGCTGACCGATCGAGGCAATCTCATTAATTGGAAATCCTGAATCGCCCGACGCCGGCTGAGTCGACAGCAGGGGCACGATTTTACCATCTATTCGAATATCGTGAACTGCCTTGGGCAAGGGTCAGGTTCCCCAGCCGGCTCACAAATCGATTCTAACCTCTGCAGGAACCTTGGGCTTTGGCGAGTCATCAATCTATTCGGCTCAAGTACCCGGTAGGCTCGAATCGATTCTAACCTCTGCGAGAACCACAGGCGGCGATTCATCAATCTATTCGGCTCAAGTACCCCAGCCAGCTCCCAAATCGATTCTAACCTCTGCAGGAACCACCTGGGGCAGGGGCAGAATCATCAATCTATTCGGCTCAAGTCCCCCAGCCGGCTCCCGAATCGATTCTAACCTCTACAGGAACCACCTGGGGCAAGGGCAGATTCATCAATATATTCAGCTCAAGTACCCCAGCCGACTCCCGAATCGATTCTAACCTCTGTAGGAATCGCCTGGGGCAAGGGCAGATTCATCAATATATTCAGCTCAAGTACCCCAGCTGGCTCCCGAATCGATTCTAACCTCTGCAGGAACCGCCTGGGGCAGGGGTAGATTCATCAATATATTCAGCTCAGGTACCCCAGCTGGCTCACAAATCGACAGTTCATAATTCGAATCCAGTCGGCATGAGAAAGACGAGTCAATGTTGCCACCGGATATTCAATCTCTAAAGACGAATCAAAATGTTTCATTAACATAACCACACAAATTGTGTACGAGTAGTAATGAAATTACAAGGAAATTTTCATTAATAAATTGCGCACAAGATAGTAACCAATTTAAACATGAAAACCACGCTGAACGAACAAAACTGTACCAAACAAAAATCAAAAAAACTAAATGAAATAGGAAACGCCTCCCAGATCACTCCTCGGCGTCGGATTCAAGGGGCTCAACATCCACTTGCTTGTAAGGAATTGGCAAATCCAATGTAATCCCAGTGGCAGCAAGGGCTTTGAGCCACCCGTGTTTGAACTCCCGATTCTTAAATTTGGGAACTTCATCAACGTATTCCGTGAAGGCGGCTCTTTTTCCCGCCTCAAAAGCCTCAGATTCGACTTTCTCCTGGGCCGCCTTGAGCTCCTCCAACTGACTCTTCGCCTCGGCAAGTTCGTCTTTGGAGAGCTTGAGTGATTCCTCACTCGCACTCGCTCTGGCCTCAGCGTCAGAACGAAGCTGTTCGGCAGTGCGAGCCCTCTCCTTCTCCACTTCGGCTCATGCGCTCTCCATTGCGGCTCTCATCTTCTCAAACTCGGACCTACTCTTCTGACCGTCCACTTCTGTTTGCAAACGGTCAATTCTGCCAAGAGCATCATGCAGGCGGCGCCCTAAGGCGGCGATTCGGCCGACGGTCTGCAAACAACAAGCGATCGTTAGATACTTCTATAAAAATAGATTTAAGCGAATTTGAAATCACCTACCAAAAGTGCCGACTGCGCAGACAGAGCTCCGCTCATAATATCCGGCATGGCGCAAAAGGTTGCATTGTCAGCCAACAAGGAAATTGAAGCCGCCAGGCTCAATGCAACGGCTGGATCCTCCATGGCCGAAGCATTGGAAGGAATCGGCGTATCTCTAATCTTGGGCTGAATAACAAAAGGAGCAACCACGTCCGACTCTTCGAGGCGAGGCCGTTTGTCAATGGGACTAATTTCTGAACTAGCCTCCTCATCGGCGCTACGTTTTTGGCCGCGTCCCTCCGGAATCAGCCGTTCTTCGCCGTCCTGCTGTTCAACCACTTTTTCTGTTTCGACCGGCGTAACCTGAGCCATTCCTTCAATAATGGGTACGAGGCCTTAGTCAACCTGGGATCGGATTCAGTGGCCTCGGCCTTTTTTCGAGCAGCCATCCGCTCGGCATTCCGCTTACGCGCCATTTGCGTAAGGCTTTCCTTTGCCATACCTCCGAAGAAATCGCCGGGTAGATCTCCTAAGTTCGCAAAAATATCCCCAAAAGAAAACTCTGCCCGACCCGAAGTGGATGGTAAGGAAGGCTGGTTGAGTCCGGCAGCCTCGAACGCCGAACGCACGGCCTCGTCAACCTCTTCGCCCTCCTCAGTGAATTCTCTGGCCGGGTCGGCAACTACGTCTATCACTGGCTCTGCGTCTTGCCCCAAATCAGAAGCTTCGAGACCAATCTGCCTAAGGTTCTTGTAGTTGGGGAAGATAAGAGCCGAGAGGTGCTGATCGCCGAATGGAATTGGGATGTTGTCCGCAACCGAGAATGTGGTATAAGTGGGTTAAATCTTAGGAGTAAAATGTGGCGGCTCTCCTTGTTTTTACATTTAGGCGGCAAGTAGTCGAGTGCAGTCTTAATGTCCCTAAGGACTGCGTCGTCAACTGAAGTTAGAATCTTCTTCAATCTGTTACCTGCAAAAGATAAGGAGAGCTTAAGAAAAGAGAGTCGATTAAAAGACAGATCGACAAACATAAGATACTACATGGTAACCTGGATCACCCTTATGTCTAGGAATGGGGTCTAGGCGATCTTCGCCTTCAGCAAACTCCTAATTACCTCGGACATTGACCATTACATCGTCCACTCTCTTACCAGAACTGGCAAGCATAGTCACCAAATGATGGTCAGTATCCTTGGCCCTGAGGAAGTACTGCCCTAGCCAACCAGAGGATTTGGCTAAAGCATAGCAGTGTCGAATGGCCGAAATTCCGAGATTGATCCTAAGGCGTCGATTCAACTCTATAACCCCCATAATGATTTGAAAGAAATTTACATTGGATTGAGAAGGAATCAGACTCAAATAGCGAAGAACGGCCCTAAGCAATGGATGTAAGGGGAAACGAACTCCGCCCTCCGCAATGGATAGGAGGGGGAATACGATCGTATTCTAATCCTCTCTCCATATCTAGAGTGTTGTCCGTTACGAGAGACAAATGGACGTCATTGGGAATGGAAAAATGTCGCCGAAATCCGGAAATGCGACTCTCAGAAAGGAGGTCTTTCAAGTGTTTAGCCATTCCAACAGGCACCCAAGGACTCAAAGTAAAAAGCGATAAGCGAGAATAGGATTACAAAGAAAGGGAAGAAGATTCTGAAGAAGCGAGATGAGGCAAAAGCGGGCCAGACGAAAGTTGTAGAAAATGTGAGTGAGAGGAAAGATCGCCTTTGGCGGTCCAAAGCGTGTCGGATGATCGGTGAAATGTGCACCCAAAAATTTGAAGTTTCAAATCGCAATAAATCACGAGATACATGAATGGCGGAAAGTGTAATGATAAGCGAAAAGGTGTGCGCCGACATCCTCGGCGTCTTGGGAACACGAAGCCGCCTGATCTATGCTAAGCTTTTCGAATTCTAGGCCAAACACCCCGATTAACTACCGTCAATAGGGAGTTTGGGGGGCAATTGTGGGAGCCGAATAAAAGGCTAAATTGGAAGGGGCATAGTTTAGTAGATTAACGTTAACAAACGCATCTGCAAGACTAGGATGAGCCGAATACAATACGTAAGCCGATTAAGAAAGGATCTTTGAGGCCGAATAGAAGAACGGGTAATGATTGAAAAGTAGGCCCAGGCCCCGAGGCCTCAGAAGGAACAGATATAAATAAAGAAACAGCGTTCTTGGAAGGGTACGTAAGAATCACTTCACTAAACTTAGTAAACAAGCTTTCTTGTGTATAAGAACTGACTTGCCCGTCGGAGTGCTAACCCCGGCACCCCCGACCGGAGTGTTTGTCTTTGCAGGTGACTAGCTGAGGATCAAGAGCGTCTCCCAGGATCGGAAGAGTATTTCCAAAACCATTTCCCCACAGTGGTATAACAATTTGGTTTCTTCATTTCTCCTCTCTCTCTCTCTCTCTCTCTCTCTCTCTCTCTCTCTCTCTCTCTCTCTTGGCCTTCTTTTTTCAATTACTTGGTTGGGAAAGTACTACTTGGTGATTATTGTTTCATTTTATTTTTGTCGTGCTAGTTAAAGTGGCTTTACTCTGCTCTTTTTGGCTTTCTTTTGTACTAGAGATCTAAAACTGGTTTTTCGACTATGCTCACGCTGTTCATGATCCTTATGTATGAAAGTGGGGTGTGATTTTCTTCTCACATATGTTATCCAAAGAATCACATATTACATATTAATTTCTAATAACGTTTTTTAGTGTTCTGAATCTTACAAATATTGAAATATATCTTTCGTATTCGAGTTTGAGTTTATTTCTTTCACAATATAGAGTTATTATTGAATCTTCATATGGCTTGGACTTGACATTATCTTTCATTCGCAGGTTGTTTTTGACATTGACATTGACTTTGTTCTACTACAAGCAAAGAATGTAGGCTATTTTTGACTTTGTTCTACTATTGGGACATTTGCTGCTATTTTGGGAACAGTCGGAGTTTATTTTTTTTGTTGAATTAATGGGGTTCTTTCCAGGGATTTTTGTATTTTTCTACTGCTCTATTCTGGAACTTATATTCTCTGAGAGAGAGAGAGAGTCAATTTGTGTTTTAAGACAATTCTAATTGCCTTCTATATTAGATTGTTGTTGGATGATGTAAAACTGCGCATGAGATGGCTACTTGGTTTTTTGGAATTGAATTTGTTGGATTTTTTTCATGAAGGATGTTGTATTGGGTACTATTATAGATGTGAGGGAACCAGAATTAAACAAATATTTGTCTATACGAAGTTTTATTCATTATTGCTATTTTACAGGTATTTTTTTAAAAGTTACATCCCACAAAATTAGTAGTTTAAAAATAAAATAAAAAATTTTTAAAATTTAATCTATTGCAACGTTTTTCAAACTCCACTATAGTTATATTTTTAAAATGACAAAAAAGCTATTACAACGTTTTTGAAGCATCACTGAATACCTATGTGACGTCATGTTACCGTTGGCTGCCACATTTAGCGGCGTTTTTTAAATGAAACGCCGCCTGTACTAATCTCACTACGGTTTTAAGGCACCATAAACCTACAGACTAAAATGAGAAGGAAAGTTTGGACAAAGTATTTGTTAAAAGAATGTTTGCGTGTATGGCTATTTGGGGGTTGTCTACCCAACAAGCACACTTATAACAACCCATTTCTTTACTCAAAGGTAAGGAAAGGCTGGTTAAGCATGCTAAAAGGGATGCACTTTTGAGATGAATCTTCATATAAGACAAAATCAACCCTTCCCCATGAGGGTTGACTTGGCTGGCCTACCCCTCCCTATTCTTTTTTTCTTATATATATAGACACACTCATGAAAAGGACAATCAAGTGAGGACAAAATTCTAGATTTGCTTTAGAAGCTTCCTTAATCTAATTGTGAGGATTAGTGTTAATTAGGATTTAAGCCTCTAAACAATGATTAATTTAAAGTGTGCCAAACTTCTATATCTTATGCATTAATTTAGAATAACTCTTTAAGAAAAAGATAATTTTTATTTAATAAGTTTGTTACAAAATTCCTAAGCCTTACAAGGACATTCATTCGGACCCTCTAGTGCGAGGGAAATTTTGTAATATTTGTATCTCTTCCAATCCCCATTTCTTTCTCCATTTTATTTATATGCTTACCGTGGTAGTATCATGTTTTTGTTTCATGTCATTACCATCGTTGTATCCATTTTGCATGCATTGGGTTTGGTTCATCATTCTAATATCATTGTTATTTTCCTACTTACTTGAATCGTGTGGCATGACATTCTTTGAGTTGATCCATATGACATGATAAATAAAATTTGAACCTAGTAGTTACATTTTGTATGTGTTACATTTAGTCACTTTGCATATTCGGAGCATGCGTTTTTTCTAATTATCTTCTTTTCTTTGGCTTGTCTCGCTTGAGTACTAGGTGAGCATTTTTCCTTGAGTATGTTGTATGTGTGTTTGTGTTGCCATATCAAGCATATTACCATGAGGCTAAGTGCTTATTCGAAATACCTGTTTGAATGCCTGTGGATGAAGACTATTTCGCTTAAGTTTGGATGACTTTGATAAATGTACAAATGAGCTTTGTTTTTTTAAAGTAGCACATATTCAAAACTCTTTTCAAACAAACATAAAATCAAAGCATTCCAAAATGGGTGACATAGTCTATACTTGTGTGCCTTACATAGTAAGTTAGCATTATTAATCGGAACAAGAGCATATAATGTACATAAAAATCACATCATGATTAGTAAAGACCAATCTTTGATCGGGTGAGTGGGGTGATCAATTCATGGCCTTCCCCTCTCATACCTAAGTTCCCAAGCCAAGACACTTTGGTTATGATGGACAAGTAGCCTTTGGCACAAGTCACGGTTTCCTAAATTTTTCAAAAATATTTAGGTGGCGACTCTGGAATTTGGCAATGCAGTCTATTTCTGGCATCTCTGATGATAAATGGATTTTCTAAAGATTTTCTAGATTTGGACTCTCATTTGTCTTTTTATATTTCACGTTGCACTTGTGAAACAGTTGAGAACCATGGGAGTTGAATTGGGGCTATAAATCGTCAGGAGACTAAACCCCTCCGAGGAGCATGAAAAACCAACTACATAAAATTAAGAAACATTCAATTTGTGTTGTGATATGTGCCATGTGTAGGTGGCCAACCGAGGTCTATCACCGGTACCAGCCCACTGTGAATAGCACCTTTGTAAAGATATGTTGAAATGTATCTTCGAATTACTGCAAAAATGTTATTTGAAATGCTATTTTGATACAAATGAATGATTATCCCTTTCAAAAAGTAATTGTAGCACCCTTAGTGTAGCCCTTGCTTGGTCTTGTAGACACCCCATTTTTGACCGTCCTCAAGACTTGGACGTCACCGTTGGAACACTCGGTGATTATCCATGTTCGTGTTCGTTTTGAGTTCCCGGAGTTCTCGGCTCGCACGCCTTGCCTCAGGACCTCCGAACTCGATCGTTTTGTGTGCGGTTTTGCACCAAACACTTGTGCTTTGCCTTGGAGGCGGGGCATGCCTTGTGAGGCATCCCCACACACCACCGGTGTGGCTAGAGGCCACCGGCACTATATTGTGCCGGTCGGCACTATTTTGTGACGATCGGCACTCTTTTGGCAAAATGACTATTTTGCCCCTGCCATTAGTTTATAATTTGTTTGGAGATATTTTTAGAATGACTTTCTTGCATTTGTTTCCCCTCCATACGTGTATGGAGGGATAAGCCTTTGGTGACTTAACTTGTAAGTTTGTGCCTATACAAGAGAAGGCTCTTCTCTTGGCTCAAGGGTTGAAGTTCTTGAGAGACTTAGCCATTTTTAGATAGGAGAGAAGCTCTGGTTTAGGTTAGAAATCCTATATCTATTCTATCTCTCTTTTCCTTGCTTATTTTGTGCACTAGGTGTTTGTGCCTTACTATTGCACATCAACACCTAGTGTTTCACCTTCCTCTTGGAACTGAGGTGCTAAGGGCTTGTTCTTGAAGTTCTTGACTGGTTTGGACCTCAAGGAACCAACAACTCCAACCTTTGTGAAGAAGTCTACAAGGGTGAGCCAACTTACTTTATTTACCCCATTTTTGCACTCCATTTTTGCCTAGTTTAAAACAGTTTTTGTGCTTAGTCTATAACACATAAAAGTTCTTTTTTTTAAGCCTCTTTATTGTTTATTAAGAGTGTTTTGTGGTTTGAGCAAGTTTGACCACCCTTAGGCCTTGAAAAGGCCTCATTTTGTGCTATTTTGTGAAAGATCCGAGACTTTGGTGTTAGGATCTCTTCACCACTGAAATCTTGAGGGATTTCAGTGGTGAAGATGATACCTTAGAGTCTCAAGAAGGAGAGGACCACCCCCTCTCCTTGATGTCCTTGAAAAGGGCAAGTTTTGGCCTCCAAAGGAGCACCATGTTTGGTTGTGCTTTGAGCATGTCTTGGCTGCATTTCATGCTTATTATGCCATGATTTAACTTGCTTTTAAGTTGGTTTTAGGTCCCTTATGCATGCTTAGCGTAGTTGCCTTGTAATGCCTTTTGATCCTCTAACATGCCTAGGTTGTATGCCTTAGCTTCTAGCATGTTTTAGGCTTGCATTTGTGAAGTTTTTGTGCTCATATTTCCATGTTTTAGGTCTGTCTCATGTTGTTTGAGCCAACCATAGCATGTTTAATATAGCCTCTTTACATTGGGCTTGTTGGCCTTAAGAGCATGCATGTGTAGTATGCCTTGCTTGCATCATTTTGGTGGTTTAGAACCATCTAGCATGCTATTTCAGTCCCTTTGGTGTGCTTGTATGCTTGCCTAAGTGGCTTCTTTAATGCTTTAAGAGTATGTGTGAAATGCTCCATGTTTTGGCTTTAATGCATGCCTTTGGATTCTTGTCATCTAGATGCTATCTAGGTGGTCACTTAGGCTTAGTTTTATGTGTTAAAACTCTGTTTTTCAAGTGTTTAAGTATTGCCATGTGTGGTTGTGCTAAGTGTGGTTCAAAGCCTCATTAATTTGCTTTGAACCTTAGACCATTTGCATGCTTTGTTTGGCTTGTTTTGTTGCATGATTTGGCATCATGTTTTACATGATTTTCAGAGCTTTACAATGTGTGTTTATTGTCCTTGTTTGGTATCACCAAGTGTGCTTGGGGGTTGCCATGTTTATGCCTTGGGTTTGGACCATAACACTTGCATGTGTGTGTGTGTGTTTAGTCTCCATTTCTAGGCACTTTGGCCACTGATTTTAGGCCAATTAGGAGTAGTCTAATTCATGTTTTAGTCCACTCCATTGCTTGGTTTATATGCCTCTTTGCTTAGGTTGTATGCCTAACATGTTTAGCTTGCTCACATTGTTCATATTGCATGCTAGATAACATGCTTAGAGTTGCATTGCATAAGCATGCATGCTTGGCCTCTTGAGATGAAAATGATAGAGGTTTGGCACCCTTTCATGTTTACTTGGTTTGTATGCATTTGAAAGTGAAGTTGCATCCTTGGTTCCTTGGGCCATCATGCATGGAAATGCGTGATTGGTGGTCCGGGAATCGAGGCACACCCCCCTTTGAGTCACTAACATGATAAGGAGTGTGTTTGGTGCATAAATGGCTTGAATTATATTGCCATGCATGTTGTTGTCCTCTGCTGCTGTGGGTTGCAGATTCTGCAGGTGTTAAGTGCCGGCCGGCACTATTTAGTGCCGACCGGCAGTCAATTTCCAGCCGATAACCTCACCTAGTGCCGGTGGCCTCCTTCTTTAGCCGGTGGTTCTTTACCCCAGCCGGTGGTACTCTCCAGTGCCCTGAGAGGCACTCTTGGGACTTTGGTGATTTTCAGAGGAGGATAGCAGGGGAAACAGAGGCAATCCGTGCATGGCAGTGCGGTTCCGAGCCAGTTCCGAGCGCGCGCTGCATTTGGCCCTCATCCCGAGGCGGTTTACTGTTTAATTAGATTAATTAATTTATTTGGTTAATTTAGTTAATTTGTAATAATTAATTAGCTTGCGTAGTTAATTAGTTATTCGGTTTTGTATATTCTTTTAGACCCTCTGCGCGAGGGCAAAATTGTAATAAGTGTGTGTGAGTGGGTGTATGTCTTCCAAACCCCCATTTCTTTCTATCCCTTTTATTTACCCGCTTTCGATGGTAGATTAGGGCATACTTATCTTAGCATACCTTATGCAATGCATGCGTGCATTCATGCGTTTGTTTACATGCAAGACTCGTACATCATACAAAGCGCATTGCAATTTTCAATTCCAAATTGAATACGTGCTACTCGCGCATTTCACATGCCATGTTTAGGGTTAGCCGAGCCTACTCTAGATTGCATCTATGCCTGTGTTGCATTAGCCACTTAACATGAACTAGGTCATGCATGTTTGCTAACCGGGTTATTGTTTTTGGCACGGAGTACGATGTAAGTTTTTACGCTTTAGCATATCGCATGCGTGTGAATGTTTTCCATGACAGTATGATTGCCATGCGGCTAAATGCTTATGTGTTATAAACTGTTTGAATGCCTGTGGGTGGAGGTTGGATTGCGTGAGTTGGAACAACTCATTGGAATCCGTATTTTAGCCTACTTGCGAGTAGCAAAAACCAACACGTTTTTCAAAACCAACGGATATGCAATGTTTATTTCCAAATTAGGCAATCTAGTCTATACTTGTTTGCTGTGCGCATAACATAGTAATTCTAGGCTAAAAATTGGAAAAAGAACATGTAATGTTTTCAAAAAAGGATATCACGGTTAGTAGAGGCCGGTCTTCGGACCGGCGAAGAAGGTGCTCATAGTCGACCTTCCCGATCGTACCCAAGCTCCTGAGCCAAGACCACTTTGGTGATGACGGACATGTGGCCTTCGGCACCGAGTCAGGGTTTCCTAAATTTCCCCATTTTAAAAATATTTAGGTGGCGACTCTGTAATCTGGCAAAGCAGTCCATGTTTGGCACTACTTTTCAAAATCTGTTTTCTCAAACGATTTGCCGGATTTGGACTCTTTGGTTCAAGATTTAGAACCGCAACAAACAAAAGGGAGTCCGAATCAGGAGGTCCCCAGGCTTATTCTGATTCTGGCGACTCTGCTGGGGACTTAGAGAGCTTGACTCGAACTCATGATATCCCGTTTTTTACTACACTTATGTGTTTCTTTGCATTGCATGTGCATTGGTGCGCCTAGGACACCGTGTTGGCCATCTGCTATTCCTAAGCGGTTTGCCGGAGGCTTGTCTTGTCAAGACATGTCCATAAGGCTAACCGGTTGCGGGCTCTGCCAGTATGGGAACACAAACCCCGGTTTTGCCAGGGCACCCCTTTTTGACCATTCGACCTAGTGCATATCGAGATCCATAGTGACCATCCCAAACTAGGACAGGTTGCTTACCCAATATAGGTTGTTTGAAACCGCTGCGTGCGTAGTGAAACCCTAGCTCTTGACAAAATAGGACAGGGAAACCCTACCCTAATGTAGGGGTGTATGGGCTCTCTCTTACATGATTATGTGCTTTTAGAGTGTATCTCTACAGGAAATACATATATCAGTTTGCAAGATTGGGTATCCGGCCTGAGGGCACCAGTATCAGTATTTTGAGAATCAGTTATATCTGCGGGTATCAGTTCAGTTTTGATAGTGACTTTGAGGGACAGTGTTCAAGTGGTAGAGTGCAGTTGTCCGGCTACACCTGTATTTGATCTGTTTGGGGCTGAAATGCTGCTTGTTTTCTGTTTCAGTTCAGAGGTTCAGTGGGTTGATCCGGAACAGCTAGTATCTTCTTCTTCTTGGCGAGGACTCAACATGACGAAATTGAAGAGATTGTGGTCATGACGGCGCGTTAGTCGAGAATTACCCTGAGGATGAGACTACGGTTGACATGCCGCATCCGCCTAGGTCACCTGCCGCACATCCAATTTGGACCCCTCAACTATACCAGGCTCGCGAGCCTACTATGTTCGAATTAATGGGGATGATAGGCGATCTCCAAAGGTCTGTGACAGATCTCTCCTATGGAATGTCAGTTTCGCCATCGGCTGCACCATATGCCGGAGGCTTTATACCCCAAGAGCCCCCGCTGTTGGGCCGAATTGTCATCGAACTCAGCCAACCGGAGATGACCTCCAGCTATGGCAATGACGCATCGAACCAAGTTCTAGGCCAGGCAGAGGCCGCAGACAAAGGTAAGATGAAGGTAGATGCCGACCCTATCGAACAACTGCTGTGGGCAATAGAGGCTCTGAAAGCCGGGGAAATGAACAAGCAACAGATATCCGCAGTCATGTCAAAAGCTGTGGAGGATGCTTTCCCTACTCACTTTGAGGGCGTTCGATCAATCAGAGAATCAGGATACGCCCCGTCATGCCAAAACAGTTCTTCCCTCTCCCAGCCTTGCGTCCGGAAAGGATCAGAAATCCAAGGCCGCGCCTGCTGATCCGTTCGCTGGTGCTCAGGCCCCAAAATACCTGCCCCGGGGGCGCAGGGTCTTCCATGCTCTCTACATGCCATTGTCCAAGGCACTTCAGATCCTTGCCGAGAAGGGGCACCTTAAACCTCTGGAGCCTCGGCCTCTCCCGAAGAATCTCCCCGCCACGCATGATGCTTCCCTGTACTGTGCGTACCACCAACAGACTGGTCATGCTACTGATAATTGCTTCCGCCTCCGTCATGAGGTTCAAGACTTGATTGACAACGAGGTTATCCTCCCGCCTACCTCAGCAAAATCCGTCACCACTCAGTTGTTGGATTTCGAGGATACAGATACCGCGAGTATGTAATTAGAAGGTGAAGCGCCTGCGGGCAGTGTTTGGTACATTTTTGGATATGGCGTTTGGCACGCATTTTTGAGCACCTGCCAACGATTTGTAAATCCTGACTTGGGTGTCGAGTCAGTTTTTTTTTTGTTTTGTTTTTGAGTCTGTCTCTCTATATTGAGTTAGTCTTTTGCTTACAGAGTCTGTCTTGCTGTAACAAGTCAGTCCCTTTTGTATAGTATACCAGGTGATTTCGGGGTTGTCGCCTCAAACACCGTTTTGTTTGATAAACAGTTGTTTTTGCTTTTGAGTTTGTTTCTACCGAGCAGCCAGTTATATCAGGGCATCTGAATGAAACAGCTGCAGCTATCGCGTTCCGTATTTGTTACTGTTCGAACCCACCATGCTAGAGAATCTGGATGGAACGACCGTGCATTTCTCCTGCTCTCTCGTGCCTTGAACTCGCTGTAATGACTTAAGTTTTTCAAAAAAAAAGCTTTTTTTTTCATACACAGTGGTGATAAAAACAAAGAGGAAGGAATTCTTCGGGTTTTGCAAAATTTTGACCATTTTGAGAGAAAAAGGGACCCGTTAAGCTTTTAATGAATGAAATCATGCTTGTCGGCATGAGTATTGAGAAGGACCCTGGCCTGATCCAGACTAGTTCCATACTATCTTCAACACGAGCGATTTGTCGCTTTCTTAAAAACTTTCAAAAACAAAATATTTCGCGCAGTCTCGCGAAGACAGGTGTGGAACCGCTCTTAAGATTATGCAGCCCAGGATTGCTCTCGGTCTCAAGATTCAATTCACCTGTTACAAATTGGATCTGTTCAAAACTTTCAGTACCATGAAATGCCTGTGTGGCCCAGTTCGAAGCAGTCCTCGAGCAAGAGGCATCAAAGTCCGATCAGGAAGATCAGATCCCACTAAGCAAAGCTCGAGAAGTAGCCGTGATGGATTTTTCCTGCAAGTTAATGCAACAGTCGTTCTCCTGGATACGGAAAGGTTTCAATCTCAAAACCATTTGGCATGGGCTAGCTACACTTTTACCCTTTGAGAGGCTCGCTGGGCCGAAAACCCGGAAGGGCGGCCCAGGCAAAAGTTAGAGCAAAGAAAAGAAAAAAAAAAGAGAAGAAAAATTCAAAAGAAAAGAAAAAGAAAAATAAAAGAAAAGAAGAATATAGCTCGCAAGGTCGAAAACCCGCATTGGGCGCCTTGGCAAAAGTTAGAGCATAAAAAGTGAAGGTTAAAATACCCGAGTGTACCTTAACCGGAACTACGTAAGGCTTGATTCCCATGTTTGGGATACGTAGGCAACTTCATCCTGAAGTCCAGCCCCCAACGCTTCCATAGCATCTCAGTCCATGTCATGGTTTTGATCACTTTTGCCTCCTTCAAATCCAAGATCTCGGTTGCAGCAACCCGGAGTTACTTGATTAACTTCCTCTTGAAGTCCAAACCACCGGCACCTTTTAGGTGACTGTGTCCATATATTGATTCAAACCGTCTTCGTCCCCTCCGCGTCTGAGGGTCCGATCGTCGTCAACAAAAGACTGGCTTACAATATGCCGCGGCATCATCCAAACAAGGGGCAACTTTCCGTTGCCATCCATTACCATAAGTTGCCCTGAGTTACCGTCCAAACCAGGGGCAACTTTCCGTTGCCTTATCCCCCTTTTAAGCCAGGGGCAATTTCCCATCGTCCCCAATCCGAGGTTGCGCATCTCGAGGGTAAGTTCCGCGCTCGTTGAGCGTTGATTGTTGCAAAAATCGTTTTTGAAAATTTTCGCTGAGGTTGACTTATTTTCTCGAAAACTGTTTCATTTTCAAAATTGGACCATGTGTGGACCCAAAAAGGAGAATTTTTAGTGCTCACAGCCTGATTCGCATGATTTTCGAATCAAAAATTGAATAAGTGTGCTCATCCAACTCTCATTTTTTATCAAAACTGTTTTAGAAAACAATAAAAAATGGTCAAAGTGACGAACTAGGGGCACAATTGAGTCAGGTCTTCTGTCTTTCCCCCGTTAACATACTTGCCAGAAAGGCACTCTATCCACTCGGAGAATAGCCGTGAGCTAACAGTGTTGGGCGTAAACCCGCGACTTCCTACTCATCTGTCATTCACCCCGGGGAGGAATGGAAAATGAGAGAATAAACAATAGAGAGGTGTAAGCTGAGAGAAAAGTGAGAACAGGGTTTTGAGAGAAAAAATCGAGCCCGAGGGCGGCGATCTGATATCACAAATCGAGAAGGGTGGGAATAATACGGAGAAATTGGCTCCTCGAGATTTGAGGTCTTGTTGTAAACATGTCCGTGAGTCGTGTCTTCTGATTTACCTCTCTCGATCTTGGCTTTGAAACTTTTCTGAGT
Source organism: Camellia lanceoleosa (assembly GCA_025200525.1). NCBI lineage: Eukaryota > Viridiplantae > Streptophyta > Magnoliopsida > Ericales > Theaceae > Camellia > Camellia lanceoleosa. The sequence goes on from CM045761.1 coordinate 116,101,186, forward strand.
GCGTCTCAGTAGGTTAGGTCGTGTGCCTTTTGTCTCTCTTTTCTGAGTCTGTCTTGTCGTATTCTGTGGTAGGCTCGACACCCCGGTTGAAAACCCATCCTTTTCCGAAAGGTTAATTGCTTGTGTTCAGAATGCTGTGTCGTTCTCTACATCTATGCAAGGCAAGAGAAGAAAAGGAAAAATTTGGGACATCTGTGTGTGTTTCAACTGCAACCGTGTCAGCTTTGTGATCCGTCTCGTCAGATTGAGGCTATTTGTTTAGGGTTTGCTGCGTGCAGAATGAACCAAATACTGTGTTATATGCAGGTCAATCCCCAGCAGAATAGTCCCCAGCAGGGTATGGGCTGTGTACCCGGGATTGAGCGGTGGTTTGCATGAGCTGTGTTGCTATTTAGTTGGTTGGTTATCTGATTATTACAGTGCAAGTGTTCAATTGTCAAACAACAGATCAATGTCATTTACATTTGAGGTGTAATATGATGCCATGTGGTGTAAAGTATGAAATGTGCAGATATAACAATCTTTTTCAGATAAAAGTTTGTTCCATTTCATAATCTTTTTAAGTACATAAGTTTCAAGGAAAGCAAAATCTGCTTGCGGCAGTACATAAGTACTCTATCTACCAAAAAGAGAAAAGTACAAGAAAAAGAAAATGAAAAAGCAATGAGAAGAATCATCATCAATGGCCTCATGAGGATCCGTCCTCGCCCTCTTCTGGCAAGCACAGAGCATCGTCGAAAGTGTCATTTGTTAGAGCAGAGCTGCCCCTCTCCTCCTCGAGGCCTCCACCTCCGACTCGCCATCCCCGAACCTGGCCCGGAGCTGCTTCCCCCACATGGCCACGCCCCGGTACGGGGAATATCCTGCCATCCCGAGTAGAAATGGGAGGTCCAGATGGGCGCCGCCACCGGAGGAATCGGGAAGGAGGTGAAAAGTACAAAAGGCAAATGCATTAGTACACTTGAAGCGGTTTATCGGTGTAAATGCACGATGTATGAGTCTGATGTGAATGGAGCGGTTAGTCGATCTTGAATGCGAGTATGAAATCTGGTGTGAATGCCGTGAGCGCTTTATCGATCGCGAGAATGCACGGTGTATGAGTCTGATGTGTGAATGCCGTGAGCGGTTTATCGCTGCGAATCACGATGTATGAGTCTGATGTGTGAATGCCGTGGCGGTTTATCGATGCGAGAATGCGGCGTGTGTGAATGCCGTGAGCAGTTTATCGGTGCAGAATGCAGTGTATGAATACAGTGTGCCAAGTGCCGTGGACAGTTTATCAGATGTTGTGTCGTACATCAGATTATGCAAAGCAGTTTGTATATAGTTTGGGACTATGTCAGAGAAAATATACCGGAAGGCCGTAGAAGGCAAGGAACTCGAAGGTCCGCTGTAACATCCCCGCCATGGAGGCATTCAGCTCCAATGACTGCCGGGTGTACTCAGAGGAAGCCTGCAAAAGTATCGCATGCATCAAATATTCTGTGGAATATCAAATAAACTAAAATGAAATGACTGAACAGAAATGCAGTAATATATACCGGAGGCAAGTCGGGGATACCGACAAGCTCATGACCAGCCGGGGGAGGAGCAAAAGGGATCTGGTAGGTCTCCCCACTCTGCCCCCTGTATGTCAGCATGGTAGGCAGAGCGGGCCAGCCCGTCCCTCGTCCCCTCTGCACTCCCCTCCTGCCACGAGCTCGAGCTCTCTGTGACGATCCCGCTCCTGCTCCCACCTCTGCCCTAGCCGCCGGCGCCGCAGGTCTCTCTGGCTCAGCTCGGCGACCACCGCTCAGAGGCCGCATGATGAAGGTCCGGACGTACTCTGAGTAATCGCCCTCGCCTCTGAAGCCGTCAGCCTCCCAGCCGATGGTGTAGTCCGCCATCTGCTCAGCGGTGAAACGCTCGGTGTCCCTCATGTGCTCAGGAGGATGCTCCGGGACTATCTGCTCAGGTAACCCTGAGGTCTGACGCAAGAAGCGCTCACCCAGGTACCAAGCCCGACAGACCGGGCCCTCTAGCAAAATCCGGTAACGCGAGGTCTCGATCGCGCCGGCAAACCGATCCCGCACCATCGCTGGCAGAGGAGCCCATGGCTGCCAAGTGATCTGAAATCGGAATACAGTTTATTGCCTACTGGTATTGCAAATATATAGTGGAAAAGTGAAGCTTAAATGAACTGTAAGTAAAACATATCTCGGCGGGGGTGATGGTGTCAAAATAACGACGGAAGAAGTTGAAGGTATCACGAGGCCGCCATGTGCACCTCCCGTCATAACGGCGTGAGAAGGGGACGACCAGAGGAGTCTCCGTCTCCAGTACTGGCTCTAGCCTGGGAAAGTAGGCATAGACCCACAACTGCAAAACAAATGTCAGTATGATCATCAGATGCAGCAAAAATGAAGAATAAAGCAGAAATAGCAGAGCCGTGTGCTGTGCAGTATATTGAGCAGAGTGTACATTGTAACGATTAATGCGGTCGATTAAAGCGAGTATGTGTGTGTGCTGCGTGTACGATATAAATAAGTGTAAAGCAAACTACGATTAGCGGTGTGTAGAATACGTAAAAACGTAAGCAATGTAAAGCGGAAAAGGAGACGTACCTCCCAAGCTCGCCAGTAACCCCCAAGCAACTGTCCGCTGCCGCGGGAAACTGAACTCATATAACCGTAGAGAGTGGCCAGAGCCGTGCCACCCCAGTCATAGCGCAAAATGTCCCGGACGTCCACCAGTGCGCTGAGTAGGCAGAGAGGCACGGTGTTCGCCCGGTCGGCGAATAGGGTGGTCCCCAGCAAAAACATCAAGAAGCCGCGCGCATACTGCTCCACGGCCACCTCGGTCATCGGAGCTGTGTCAACAAGAAGAGGCTGCACCCGAAACTGCACTTCGAACCAAGAATAGCGGACAAAGCCTGGACGCGCGAGAGGTGGAGCCGCGCCAAGCAAGTGGATCTGAGCGGCAGTCCACTCATCCATGTCGATGTCGAAGGGAATCGGATCCCCCCCCACCCCGATGCCAGTGAGCACCGAGAAATCGTAGGGGGTCATCGTCATGTCCCCCGCCGCGGATAGATGAAATGAATCGGTGGTGTCCCACCATCTCTCCGCCAAGGCAGCTAAAAGAGGCCTGCAGGCAGTAAGTCGGGTCAAACCCCTGCAAAAGGAACCGAAGCCCGCCTCATCCATGATGTGTCGGACCGCCTCAGGAAGCTCCGAATACCAATCCCGAGCCGAAACATTCCCATACCCGCGGATGGTATGGGAATCTCCCTATTTACAAACAAATGGTTGCAAAGCAATATGAAATGTACAGTTCTGAGGAAACATATTAAAATCGATACAAATCTAACATGCGTGCACGTTTTTCAGATTCAAACAGAAACCGAGTGCCGATGTGCTTACAGTAAACTACAGCATGTGATGCGTCAGTGTTTTTTTTTTAGTGGTGCAGTGTAAGCATGGTACACGTGTATACATTTTTCAGATCCAAGCAAGTGTCAGGTTTCAGTGTACCAGTAGATGGACTACGGCCTGGGATGTGTCAGTGCTCCTGTGAGGATCAGTGTAAATCTAGCATGCGTGCAAGTTTTCAAAATTCAAACGGGTACCGAGTGTCGGTATGTTTCGGTGAATTACCAATGATTGATGTTACAGCGTGTCTATGTGATTCAGTGCGAGTCTAGCATGCGTGCGAGTTTTCAGGTTCAAACAAGTGCCGGACATCGGTGAGTTTGCAGTGGAATACAGTGTGTGCCGTGTGTTTTGGGTAATTGAGGCAAGTGCAGTGTGTGTGCAGGTGTGTCGGTCCTGAGCAGATATCAGTTGTGATGTTGTCTACAATCAACTACAGTGCACAGTGTATCAGGATTAAGCAGTTAAAGAATGAAAGCAACTATGGCAGTTAACAGTTTACAGTTCTACATTGCAGAAAGTAAAACAGAGAAGAGGGTTACCTCGGAAGCGCCGAATGAGAGGTGAGAGGTCGGCTCGCGCAGCAGAAGCTCCAGGTCCAGAGCCTTGTCAAAACCGCGGAAGTGGCGGAGTCCATCTAGCGGAAGCACGTGAATGGCCGGGCGGTAGGTTGCCGGGTCGAATGGTCGCTCGCTCAGCGGGAGAAGCTCGACCCCGGGATCCATCTCGTGATCCGGGGGAGTCCCAACATGTGGAATGTCGTCAGCCATGACAATGGTGGTGAAAAATGACCAGAAGATGAAAACCGGGTCGGAATACGAAAAGTCAACTAGAAAAGTCAACCCCGAGCGGGCCGAAAATGGCCGGAAAGGCCGGAAGATAAAAATATACGGAAATGTAGAGAAAATCGAGGGGAAAAAGTCCCGAAAAGGCGAAAATAGCAAAGGAAATCCCGAAATAAGATTTCGATCGGGTGGAAATGTCCGAAACGCAAAGAATATCGCGAATCCGACGACGAAAATGGCGCGAAAACTCAAAGAAATGGCGAAAAATCGAGAGAACAAAGCTCTAGAGAGAGAGAGTGAAGATTTTCGGCGGAGGCAAAGTGGGGAAAATAGGGTTTCAAGCCCTATTTTAAAAGACCCGAAGCAAAATGGCAAAACTGCCCCCGATCAGACATTTTTGGCCGGTCGGCACTTTTTTGTGCCGGTCGGCACATTATTGTGCCGGTGGATAAGTTTAGGCAGCCGGTGGTAGCCGGTGGCCTTCTAATCCAGCCGGTGGTGTTCCCAAGGCCTTGTTTAGGCAAAATGAGTAGTTGTGGGTCTTCATAGCTCAAGAAAGTGCAAGAAAGTGCATCCCCGAAGCTCAACCGGCCTCCGTTTTGACTTCGGACCGTGTCTACTGTGCGTAACACTCAAATTCAAGCAAAGATTGTATCCTTTTGTATCCTTTGGTCTTTTATAAGGTTCAAAAGTCGCCCCGTGTGCGTTGCATGCATCCCTCGCGTTGTCTAACGCATCGCGCTATCTTGCGCATCGTATTGCATTTGGCATGCATTCAATCGCACTGTCTTGTGCACTCGCGTTGTCTAACGCATCGCGCTATCTTGCGCATCATATTGCATTTGGCATGCATTCAATCGCACTGTCTTGTGCACTCGCGTTGTCTAACGCATCGCGCTATCTTGCGTATCATATTGCATTTGGCATGCATTCAATCGTACTGTTTTGTGCACTCGCGTTGTCTAACGCATCGCGCTATCTTGCGCATCATATTGCATTTGGCATGCATTCAATGGCACTGTCTTGTGCACTCGCGTTGTCTAACGCATCGCGCTATCTTGCGCATCGTATTGCATTTGGCATGCATTCAATCGCACTGTTTTGTGCACTCGCGTTGTCTAACGCATCGCGCTATCTTGCGCATCATATTGCATTTGGCATGCATTCAATCGCACTGCTTTGTGCACTCGCGTTGTCTAACGCATCGCGCTATCTTGCGCATTATACTGCATTTGGCATGCATTCATGGCGCTATTTTGCGCATCGCGCCGTTTGGCGCACCCCCTTTGCATTGTCTTGCATCATTTGAGGCATGCGTACCTCATTGCACTCCATTTTCCATCCTTTGAGGCACGCGTACCTCATCGCGTTTCATTTTCCATCAAATGAGGTATGTGTGCCTCATTTTGCATTTCATTGCATTTCGAGGTACGTGTGCCTCGTTTTGCATTTCATTTTCATCAAATGAGGTATGTGTGCCTCATTTTGCATTTCATTGCATTTCGAGGTACGTGTGCCTCGTTTTGCATCCCATTTTGCATTTCATTGCATTTCGAGGTACGTGTGCCTCGTTTTGCATTTCATTTTCCATCAAATGAGGTATGTGTGCCTCATTTTGCATTTCATTGCATTTCGAGGTACGTGTGCCTTGTTTTGCATCCCATTTTGCATTTCATTGCATTTCGAGGTACGTGTGCCTCGTTTTGCATTTCATTGCATTTCGAGGTACGTGTGCCTCGTTTTGCATCTCATTTTGCATTTCATTGCATTTCGAGGTACGTGTGCCTCGTTTTGCATTTCATTTTCCATCAAATGAGGTACGTGTGCCTCATTTTGCATTTCATTGCATTTCGAGGTACGTGTGCCTCGTTTTGCATTTCATTTTGCATTTCATTGCATTTCGAGGTACGTGTGCCTCGTTTTGCATTTCGTTTTGCATTTCATTTTCCATCCGTTAAGGTATGCGTGCCTCATCGTGCTTCATTTGCATTGTCATGCATACTGCTAACAATATTGTACCTGTTAAGTTTGCTTTCTTTTCAGGCACGATATTGTATGTACGGCTCATTTGAAGCCGGCGCAACCGGACGAGCCGCACAGGTATTGTATCCTCCGCGTGAGACGTTTGAGAATTGCATAATTCTCTTACATCCTTTCTGCATGGTAGTGTAGTTTGGTGTATGCTAGCTTATAACTGTCGCATGTGTGCTTCATTACAGCCTTCCTTTGCATGATCATAAGTTATGCTCGCCTATTGCATCGCTTGCATCTTGCCCGACCTTCGCGCATTTCTTATCTCATGGCTTGTATGCCTATGCCAGAACTACGCTGGTTTGATTCCTAAAGGGATATGTAGGCAGCTAGCGAGTTCAACCATTTGCGCTTTGTGTGTTTGCCCAAGTCTTCGGCCTTGTCAAAAATGGGTCGTCTCTGGGCTTTGACATTCACTCCCGTCATTGTTATGACTTCCGAGTTCTGTCAAAGAGGGGCAACTGTAGACACCCCATTTTTGACCGTCCTTAAGACTTGGACGTCACCGTTGGAACACTCGGTGATTATCTATGTTCGTGTTCGTTTGGAGTTCTCGGAGTTCTTGGCTCGCGCGCCTTGCCTCAGGACCTCCGAACTCGATCGTTTTGTGTCTGGTTTTGCACCAAACACTTGTGCTTTGCCTTGGAGGGGCAGGGCATGCCTTGTGAGGCATCCCCACACACCACCGGCTGTGGCTAGAGGCCACCGGCTGGCTGGAGTTGCCACCGGCACTATATTGTGCCGGTCGGCACTATTTTGTGACCGTCGGCACTCTTTTTGGCAAAATGACCATTTTGCCCTCCCGACTACTTTACAGCTGTTTGTGGAGATATTTTCAGACAGCTTTCTTGCATTTGTTTCCCCTCCATACACGTGTATGGAGGGATGAGCCCCTTTGGTGACTTAACTTGTAAGTTTTGTGCCTATACAAGAGAAGGCTCTTCTCTTGGCTCAAGGGTTGAAGTTCTTGAGAGACTTAGCCATTTTTAGATAGGAGAGAAGCTCTGGTTTAGGTTAGAAATCCTATATCTATTCTATCTCTCTTTTCCTTGCTTATTTTGTGCACTAGGTGTTTGTGCCTTACTATTGCACATCAACACCTAGTGTTTCACCTTCCTCTTGGAACTGAGGTGCTAAGGGCTTGTTCTTGAAGTTCTTGACTGGTTTGGACCTCAAGGAACCAACAACTCCAACCTTTGTGAAGAAGTCTACAAGGGTGAGCCAACTTACTTTATTTACCCCATTTTTGCACTCCATTTTTGCCTAGTTTAAAACAGTTTTTGTGCTTAGTCTATAACACATAAAAGTTCTTTTTTTAAGCCTCTTTATTGTTTATTAAGAGTGTTTTGTGGTTTGAGCAAGTTTGACCACCCTTAGGCCTTGAAAAGGCCTCATTTTGTGCTATTTTGTGAGAGATCCGAGACTTTGGTGTTAGGATCTCTTCACCACTGAAAGATTTCAGTGGTGAAGATGATACCTTAGAGTCTCAAGAAGGAGAGGACCACCCCCTCTCCTTGATGTCCTTGAAAAGGGCAAGTTTTGGCCTCCAAAGGAGCACCATGTTTGGTTGTGCTTTGAGCATGTCTTGGCTGCATTTCATGCTTATTATGCCATGATTTAACTTGCTTTTAAGTTGGTTTTAGGTCCCTTATGCATGCTTAGCATAGTTGCCTTGTAATGCCTTTTGATCCTCTAACATGCCTAGGTTGTATGCCTTAGCTTCTAGCATGTTTTAGGCTTGCATTTGTGAAGTTTTCGTGCTCATATTTCCATGTTTTAGGTCTGTCTCATGTTGTTTGAGCCAACCATAGCATGTTTAATATAGCCTCTTTACATTGGGCTTGTTGGCCTTAAGAGCATGCATGTGTAGTATGCCTTGCTTGCATCATTTTGGTGGTTTAGAACCATCTAGCATGCTATTTCAGTCCCTTTGGTGTGCTTGTATGCTTGCCTAAGTGGCTTCTTTAATGCTTTAAGAGTATGAGTTAAATGCTCCATGTTTTGGCTTTAATGCATGCCTTTGGATTCATGTCATCTAGATGCTATCTAGGTGGTCACTTAGGCTTAGTTTTATGTGTTAAAACTCTATTTTTCAAGTGTTTAAGTATTGCCATGTGTGGTTGTGCTAAGTGTGGTTCAAAGCCTCATTAATTTGCTTTAAACCTTAGACCATTTGCATGCTTTGTTTGGCTTGTTTTGTTGCATGATTTGGCATCATGTTTTACATGATTTTCAGAGCTTTACAATGTGTGTTTATTGTCCTTGTTTGGTATCACCAAGTGTGCTTGGGGGTTGCCATGTTTATGCCTTGGGTTTGGACCATAACACTTGCATGTGTTCGTGTGTGTTTAGTCTCCATTTCTAGGCACTTTGGCCACTGATTTTAGGCCAATTAGGAGTAGTCTAATTCATGTTTTAGTCCACTCCATTGCTTGGTTTATATGCCTCTTTGCTTAGGTTGTATGCCTAACATGTTTAGCTTGCTCACATTGTTCATATTGCATGCTAGATAACATGTTTAGAGTTGCATTGCATAAGCATGCATGCTTGGCCTCTTGAGATGAAAATGATAGAGGTTTGGCACCCTTTCATGTTTACTTGGTTTGTATGCATTTGAAAGTGAAGTTGCATCCTTGGTTCCTTGGGCCATCATGTATGGAAATGCGCGATTGGTGGTTCGGGAATCGAGGCACACCCCCCTTTGAGTCACTAACATGATAAGGAGTGTGTTTGGTGCATAAATGGCTTGAATTATATTGCCATGCATGTTGTTGTCCTCTGCTGCTGTGGGTTGCAGATTCTGCAGGTGTTAAGTGCCGGCCGGCACTATTTAGTGCCGACCAAGCATCAATTTCAACCGATAACCTCACCTAGTGCGGTGGCCTCCTTCTTTAGCCGGTGGTTCTTTACCCCAGCCGGTGGTACTCTCCAGTGCCCTGAGAGGCACTCTTGGGACTTTGGTGATTTTCAGAGGAGGATAGCAGGGGAAACAGAGGCAATCCGTGCATGGCAAGGCGATTCGAGGCCTGAGCTGCAGATTTGGCCCTCATCCCGAGGCGGTTTACTGTTTAGTTAGATTAATTAATTTATTTGGTTAATTTAGTTAATTTGTAATAATTAATTAGCTTATGAAGTTAATTAGTTATTCGGTTTTGTATATTCTTTTAGACCTCTCATGCGAGGCAAAATTGTAATAAGTGTGTGTGAGTGGGTGTATGTCTTCCAAACCCCCATTTCTTTCTATCCCTTTATTTACCCGCTTTCGATGGTAGATTAGGGCATACTTATCTTAGCATACCTTATGCAATGCATGTGCATTCATGCGTTTGTTTACATGCACCGGCTCGTACATCATACAAACTGCATTGCAATTTTCAATTCCAAATTGAATACGTATACTCGCGATTTCACATGCCATGTTTAGGGTTAGCCGAGCCTACTCTAGATTGCATCTATGCTCGTGTTGCATTAGCCACTTAACATGAACTAGGTCATGCATGTTTGCTAACCGGTTATTGTTTTTGGCACGAGTACGATGTAAGTTTTACGCTTTAGCATATCGCATGCGTGTGAATGTTTTCCATGACAAGATGATTGCCATGCGCTAAATGCTTATGTGTTATAAACCTGCTTGAATGCTGTGGGTGGAGGTTGGATTATGAGTTGGAACAACTCATTGAACTGTGATTTTAGCCTACTTGCGAGTAGCAAAAACCAACACGTTTTTCAAAACCAACGGATATGCAATGTTTATTTCCAAATTAGGCAATCTAGTCTATACTTGTTTGCTGTGCGCATAACATAGTAATTCTAGGCTAAAAATTGGAAAAAGAACATGTAATGTTTTCAAAAAAGGATATCACGGTTAGTAGAGGCCGGTCTTCGGACCGGGCGAAAGGGGGTGCTCATAGCTGACCTTCCCCGATCGTACCCAAGCTCCCGAGCCAAGACCACTTTGGTGATGACGGACATGTGGCCTTCGGCACCGAGTCAGGGTTTCCTAAATTTGCCCATTTTAAAAATATTTAGGTGGCGACTCTGTAATCTGGCAAAGCAGTCCATGTTTGGCACTACTTTTCCAAATCTATTTTCTCAAACGATTTGCCGGATTTGGACTCTTTGGTTCAAGATTTAGAACCGCAACAAACAAAAGGGAGTCCTAACTGTAGCGAGGTCCCCCCGCGGGCTTGTTACAGGTACCAATACCATGGCCCTTCATTACGTGGGCCTCGCTCGAGGGTAACAATACTGTCGCCCTTCGTTATGTAGCCCTCGTCCAAGGGAAACAATACCGTGGCCCATTGTTATATGTGCACAAAGATCTCTGATGTTAACGTGAGTGGTCCCTTCATTCGAGCCATGCGGTCCCTTTGTTATGCATTCGGGCCCTTCGTCGCACTATTGGATGTACCACATATGATTATGATTTATAAACTATGATACAACAAGTGCTTACTCATGATTTGCTTCGAACTCATGTGATATGATTTTGTACAATGATTGGCATTATTCATTTAACCTCTTTATATTGGTATTACTCATTGGGCTTTAGCTCACACCCTTCTCCTATATATATGTAGGTGAGCAAATTGAGCGTCAAGCATAGTGTAACCTCGGGAGTCCACCCTTTTGTCAACTATTTTGGAGTGCCTCCGTGATGTGCGATCTTGGTCTCATGCGAAGCCAAATGTGTTAACCTTGAAGATCATGGTGCTTTGTTCCATTTCTCTTGTTTAGTTTCTTTTATTTTGGAGCTTCAAATGGATGGATAATTTGTATAAGGATTAAGATACTGTGATGTATTTTGTATCCACATCTATGAAGGAGTTAAAGTTTTAATTTCATATAATTTGCATGTATGCACTACACGATGGACATGATTATATTTAATATTGCTTCCGCAAGGCCCCATTTTTAATATTAATTATTAGTTTTGTCTTTGAGGCCGGAGGTAATCTAGGATTACTGGCCGGTCACGGCCTAAACATCTAAGGGTGGGTCGGGTTGTGACATATTGTAGACACCCCATTTTTGACCGTCCTCAAGACTTGGACATCATCGTTTGAACACCCAATGATTGTGCTTGCTCATGTTCGTTTTGAGTCCCTGAAGGTCTCGGCTGAGCGCCTTGCCTTGGAGCCTCTGATCTTGTCTGTTTTGTGCTTGGTTGTGGACCAAGAGCTTGTTGCTTCACTTCTGGAGGAGAGGGTGGCCTGTCGGCCATCCCCCTAGCCTGCCGGCCATGACTTGTGCCTGTCGGCCACCAGTGGTGGCCGGTCGGCTATGTTTATGGTTGGTCGGCTACATTGATGGCCGGTCGGCCACTGATGATGGCCGACGGCCATTTTTCTCCTTTTTCAGATATTTATTTGCTAGCTGTGCCAGCTGTTGTTCATTGATGCTCATCTCCATACACATGTATGGAGGGATGAATACAAGCCTTTGGCTTGATTTTCTATATAAAGGGGGGTCTCTCCTCCATTTTGGGAGGTTAGACAATTTTGAGCGAATTTCTTCCTCTCTCTATATAATTCTCTCTCTCTCTTCTTATTTTGTGCTTGATAGTTAGAATTTCCTACACTTTTGCAGTAAGACCTTTAACCAAACATCTTCATCTTGGAGTTGAGGTTCTTTGAGGCTTAGTTTGAACTCCTAAGGGTGGTTTAAGCTCAGAATAGTGGTTGTTTTTGTGCTGTTCTTCAAGAGGTAAAGTCTAACCTCGTAAGCTTTATTTTAATTGCTTGCTTTGCCATCTTTTTACACTGTTTTTGAGCTGGTTTTCAACTGTAAAAATCTCTATTTTTCAGTCCTAAAAATGGTGGTTTGAGCCTATTTTGAGTTAGGGGGTTGTCTCCCCTTTTGCTCTTTGGCTTGTGAAGCCTCTTGTAGCATTTCTTACCATCTTTTAGTCAAACTTTTTGGCCCTTTCAACACTGAAATCTAGAGTTATTTCAGTGGTAAAAATCAGCTCTTGAAGTCCAAAATAGAAGGGGTTAGCCTCCCCTCCTTGTGTCCTACTTCCATGCCTAGTTAGCATCACATGTTAGCTTGATTTTGTACCTCGTGTTAGCCTAGTTCAAGCATGTTTTAGGCTCTATTTTTGCATGTTGCAACTCTGTTTTGAGTTGGTTGGAGCATTTGTTGCTTGCTTTTTGCACTCGTAGTGCAATCGTGCTCACTAGTCTAGCATGCCTAATGGTTTAGCCTATTGTCCTAGCTTGTGTTAGCTTAACTTCAGCATGTTTTTGCTATTCTTTTGGCCTACTTTAACTCTGTTTTGGGCTGGTTAAGTCTTTCGAGGCTTGTATTGCATGGCTATAGTGTAATGGTCTTCACTAGCTCATTGTTTTGAGGCTTTAAGCATGAAGTGTTTGAGTTGCTTGCATGTTATAGCATCATTTTACATGTAATTTTAGTGTATATAGCTCTGTCACATGCTCATTTACTTCACTCTTTCATTGCTTTTGAGAGTTATGTTTTGAGTCTTGTTTGCAAGCTAACATGTGAGGATGTTTTTCTAGCCTTTTGTGCTTTAATCTCGGCATGTTTTGGCCATTGTTTTGACTAGTCTTAGCTCTATTTTGAGTTGGTTTGGCCCTTCGAGGCTTGCCTTCCATGGTTGTTGTGCAATCTCTCTCACTAGCTTAATGTTTTAGGCTTTGTAGCATGTATTGCATGAGTTGCTTGCATGATTTAGTGTCATTTTGCATGCCATTTTAGCACTGAAATATCTGCAACCTCCCTCATTTCTTCACTTTTTCATTTGCTTTGAGGGTTGGTTAACCTTTAGGTTGTGTTTAAGCTTGAGATTGAGATTCGTGCTTAATGGTTTTAATCCTCTTTTGAGGGTTTCTACTAACCAACGGCATGATTTCTCTCATGCCTTAAATCCTCCCTTGGTTGACACCTCCTTCATTAGAGGACTCTCACCTTGGACTTAACCGGTTAAAGAATGGATCGGTAATTGAAATGAGTAAATAAAACATGACAAGTAAAACTTAAGCAAGTTAAGCATGTTGTGTTGCATTGCATGTGTTTGGATCGGACGTTGATCTATACACAAGGAAAATGGGACGTTTCATACTCAAAGTGATGAAACGTGCCGTTTTTCTTGGTCACCGTCACCCTTGATTATGCATGATAGGGTGGTGGTTGTTTTGGTCTTGTTTGTGCATTCATTGACCTTGTACAAGCTTGGTTCTCTAGCCATCATGCGTTGAAAATGCTTGGTTGATGGCTTGGGAGCCAAGAATTACACTCCTTTGATCTTGTGTAATGATAAAGAGGGTAATAGTACATATATTGTTTGAGAATACACTGCTTTGCCTCTATTTTCTCGTTGTTGCTGCAAAAGGAGGATTCCAGGAAAGAGGTGGCGATCGCCACCGAAGTGGCCGATACCACCAAAGAGTGGTCGGTAGCCACCTTTTGTGGCCAACCGGCCATCAGTGAAAATTTTGCTCAGTATGTTCCTATGGTGGAGCAGAGGTGTTCTGGAAATCAGTGCAATTTTCAGAGATCAACAAGTGCAAACAGAGGCATCCAAAGGCCAGGCGGTGGATTTTCTGGAGGAAACCAATCGAGCATGCATGCGTCCCTCACCCTCGAGGCCATTTTAATTGCTTTGATTAGTTAGCATAGCTAATTATTTAATTCAAGTGTCATACTTAATTAGTTTGTGTAACTAGTTCTTCAATTTCAATTTGTTGTAATTAATTAGCTTAGAATAACTTAGTTAATTAGTTTCAATTGGTTTGTAATAATTAATTAGCTAGAATAGTTAATTAGTTGTTTTGTAATAATTAACTTAGCTTAGTGTAGCTTAGCTTATTTATTTGGACCCTCCTTCGAGAGGGCGCAATGTTATAATAAGTGTGCGTGCGTGCGTGTGTGCATGTCTTCCAACCCCACGTCTTTCTTCCTTTTATTTATCCGCTTTTGATGGTTAGATTAGGGTCATGTTTCGATTAGCATACCTTATGCTCGCATGTTTGCATCATTCATTTGTCTTGCATGCATCGAGACTCGGCACATCATTCAAACTGCATTGCAATTTCAACACTTATTTGAATACGTATTTCAAAGCATGTTATCAAATTGTTGCATTCATATGCTATCTTAGGTAGCCGAGCCTATTAATTGCATATTGCATGTGTTGCATTAGGTATTTTACATAGTTAGGATCATGTATCTTTCTAACTAGCTTTTGTTTTGGCTTGGAGTACTCGGTAAGTTTTATGCTTTAGCATACTTGCATGAGTGTGATTGCCATGTTGCCATGTTTCGCACTCTTGCCATGAGGCTATGTGCTTAAATGATTAACTGCGTGAATGCCTGTGGATAAAGGCTTTGTTGCTTGAATTGGGACAAATCAATGAATGAGAGTTTCATGCCCACTTTGCGAAGTGGCAAATCAAGTTTTAAGCCCTCATGTTTGGTGGCAAATTCGCGTTTTAGCCCACTTGAGGGTGGCAACTTCAAACCATTTTTCGAAAACAAACATGAGTTGAATCGTTCCAAGTCTTGCGACTTAGTCTATACTTGTATGTGTGCGTCACATAGTAAAGTTAGCTAATAACCAGAATAAGAACACATGTGTTTATAAAACATCATATCATGATAGTAGAGGCCGATCTTTGATCGGGCGAGCGGGGGTGCTCATTTCAAGACCTTCTCCTCTCGTACCCAAGTTCCCGAGCCAAGGGAACTTTAGTGATGACAGGCACATGGCCTTTGGCACGAGTCAGGGTTTCCTAAATTTCCTCAAAATAAAATATTTAGGTGGCGACTCTGTAATCTAGCAAAGCAGTCCAGTTTTTGCATTATTTGATTCAAAATCTGATTTTCCAAAAACGATTTGCCGGATTGGACTCTTTGGTGATTATCAGTTTCACATTACACTTGTGAGACTAGATTTAGAACCTTGACATGAGTCCGAACTGTAGGACCAATTCGAGCTCCCCGAAAGGGGGCGCGAAGAAAGTCGAGTCTACAAATATACATTCAACATTTCCTAGAATATGAATCTATAGTTTGTGGCACATCTAGTCAAATACAATTTAATGCCCTCATGGCTACAAGTTCCAAGTCTTATGCCTGGTTACACAAAATGGTTATCGAGACCCATACATATAAAGCCCTCAACTTGTCAAAATAACAACAAAAGAAAAGATCCTTGTGCTCTCAAAATACACTCCACGTCTTTAAGTCATGAATCACCACATCTTTTCCTGCACAAAATCTACTAGGGTAAGTACAAAGCCTAATAGGAAGATCTTAACAAAGCATATACATTTTATATAGTCTCCTGAGATGAATGAATATGTTTTGGAAATCTTGTGCAAAATTATGCTCAAAATATATATATATTTTTTATTCCTTTGGAAATCTTGTGCATGATGAAAATTTGAAAATGCAACACTTCAATAACTTCAATATAATTCAAGAGGTGGCAAATACTGTAACGCCCCGACCCTCGTATCTGATTCTGTTATCTTTTCAATCGTCTGTTTGATGTTTTTGAATGTTTATTGTGGAAACCTATGTGAAAATGTAGTAAAAGTGCATGAGACTTAGCAAAATGAATTTCCATCTGTTGAATTAAAACTCTATCTGTCACATTTGAATTACTTAAATCTGAAATTGAGCACCTTAGAGATTTAATTTGCAGAAATTGATTTGGTATTTGGAATCTACATGATTTTTAAGCTATAATGGGATTTTCTGTAGAATTTTCATTTCGGCACCATAAAGCGATTCGTTTTTGTCTTTTATGCACTTATATATATAGTTATATGTTTGTCTAAGTTGTGAAACTTTGATCAAAAACGTGGGACTCTTTTGAGAGAGGAAAAGAGAGAAACCGTGGGAGAGGAATTGGGGGGAACTCACTTGATTCATCCAAGGAACTAATTGTTTGGTAGATTTGGAAGATTGAAGGTAGGGAACTCTAAATCCTAGTTTGATTTTCATGAATTTCATCTTATACTTGTGTTGGTTCATGAATAATCCATGTTTGATTTATTAGGGTTTTTCACCCTATAAGCTTATTGGCAATAATTTGAGGGTTGTATGCATCTAAGCTTCAAATCCTTGACTTTGTATCGTCCCTTTTTACAAATACGTTGAGATCACATGACATGTTGGAAGAACTTGAATCTAAGATGAAATTTGTGCAAGTAATGAATTATTTAAGCTTCTAACTTGATTACAATTGAGATGGTTAAGCTTGGATGCATGTTTGGGTGTCATATGAGTGTATTGCATGAATTTGACCCTTGAGTTCATGAAAATTGAGCTTGAATGATGAAACCTTGTCTTGAAATCGAGTCTGCTTAAATCGTCCGCCGAAAGGGGGTCGTAGCCGCCGAGCGAGAAATGCACCTCCCGAAGTTTCGAAAAATTAACTGTCCGCCGGCGTGAAAGGTGCGCCGAGCGAGAAATCAACCATCCAAGATTTTTGGCAAGATTGCACCGTCTCGCCGAAGGACAAAGCTACGCCGAGCGTAGGACCGTTTCAAACCAGAAAATATGTTTTGTTCTTCTTCATGCCGGACTCTTTGGTGATATTAGAATATTCTTTTCGATGGGTTTTAAGAGATTATAACTTTATAAAAGTGTGGAGGCATATGAAACGATTTCTAAAGAAAAGAATACTAATTTATTAGCTATGTTGTGTGGCACACCCGTATGAACTCATACGCCACCACAACACTGTGAGTAATAGTGCATTATACATACATTTATATATTCGCTCAGAAGACATAATTGTAATTATGTACTAACTGGGAATGAAAAGTAAGAACTGCGCCTTATATATTCATATGCGCCGCATACTACCCGCCGTAAGGCTACCTGCGAAAGCTACCGTTACCCGCAAGGCTACCCGAGCCGAAGGCTATCTCACAGCCGTATACACCACAGCCGAAGGCTACTCACAGCCGCAAGGCTACCCGAGCCGAAGGCTATCATTCACAGCCGTAAGGCTACCACAGCCGAAGGCTACCACAGCCGCAAGGCTACCCGAGCCGAAAGGCTATCCGTCACAGCCGTAAGGCTACCACAGCCGAAGGCTACCACAGCCGCAAGGCTACCCGAGCCGAAGGCTATCTCACAGCCGTAAGGCTACCTGCCAGCCGAAGGCTATCTCACAGCCGCAAGGCTACCCGAGCCGAAGGCTATCTCAGGCCGAAGGCTACCGGGCCAATAGGCCACTCATATCTCAAGATTTGATTTTGGTACATATGCTCAGACATTATGATTTTATTATCGCTGACTATTATTCACTGAGCTTGTCTCATTCTGTAATTTTGTCTGACTCTGTAGGAACCAGCTTGAGGAGCCGTTCTAGCACACTTTATGCATTTTTGTCAGCCTAAGGATAACCAGGCACTGAAGGGAATCCCTTTAGACTAGGCCAGTTCGCTTTGTATATGGAATTTTTGGTATCTACATCACCGGGTCGTGAAATTGTATCTATTGTTTTGTGTGCCTAAGTCCTAGGCTAATTTGTAAATGTTTCTGTAACCTCATTTTGTGTGCATGGTACTTTATGTTAAATGTTAAGTTGATCCTGGTTTTTGGTAGTTGCTCAATGGATGCGTCTGTTCTTTATTAATTAAATTACAATGCTTCCGTACAGGCCCTCAAATGTTATACCAAATAGGTTATTCTGTCTGTTTTTGTTAAGGTCACGCGCGGACTTTTAGGGGGCAGGTTCGGGGCGTGACAAGTGGTATCAGAGCACGAGTTGCTATCTCACACACTGATCCATTGAGCGTTAGGGTGTCTAGAAAGTAGTAGGCATCATAAAAAAAAAAAAAAAAGAAGAATTGATAGCAACGTGATATGTTTTGCTAACACTAATGCTGATGATTGCATTTTGTATACTTTTGTGTATGTTGGCATGATTTGTTTTGTAGACTATGGTGAGAACAAGGGCTGACGAGCCAGAGGATGCTACCTCAGTGCGGTTGGATAGAATGGAAAGAATGATGAGGGATATGGCTGAAACTTTACTAAGCAACAACAACGACGGCCACAACAAATTTCACCACCACCCCCACCGGTACCTCCACCTGCAATGCAAGACATTCATGCCGAGGACCGCACGATTACACTGACAAGGGAGTTTAAAAAGATGAAACCACCTTCGTTTAAAGGGGATTGTACCAATGAAGGTGCAGGCATGGCTGTTAGGGATAGAGAAACTATTCAAGTCTTTCCTTGTAATCGAGTTCGAAAGTGCAGCTTTGCCGCTTTCACGCCGAAGAAGAGGCGCGGAGGTGGTGGATGCTTACCAGAACAATGCACCCTGAGTTGACTTGGGACAGGTTCTTAGTGTTATTCTATGACAAATATTTTCCCCAGAGTATGCGAGACAAGAAAGTAACGGAGTTTGAAACATTGAGACAAGGAAATAAAACTGTAGCTGAGTATGAAGCCCAGTTTGCAGAACTGGCCCGGTTCGCACCTCACATGGTAGACACGGAGTACAAAAAGGCGCGGAAATTCGAGGGAGGATTGAGGAATGCCATTCAGGATCGGATCAATGTGTTGAAGTTACCGACGTATGTTGATGTTTTGGAGCGGGTCATATCGCAAGGAAATTTGGCTACTCGACTGGATTGAATGGAAGGGAAGAGGCAAAATACTCGTGGTCTAAGGGATCAACCACTTCACCAAACAAAAAGCGTAATTCGAAACTTTGCCAATACTGACTTCTCGTAATTCAACTCCTGGTGTCTAGAATGTGGGTTGCAAGATCGTGGGGTTTGTCATCGGTTGATGGAGCATGTTTTCGTGCGGTAAAACAGGACATCTGATTAGGGACTGTCCACAAAGGAATCAACAACCCGGTAGTAAGACTGCCACAAGTTCAGTTGGGTCTACACCGACTCCAAGTGCCAAATCAACTGTTAAACCGACCAATGGTAAGGATGCCATGAGGCAGGGTAGGGTATTTGCGTTGGTTCCAGGAAATGTACAGAATGCAACAACCGTGGTGTCAGGTACATTTATGGTTTATGGCCATTCTGCTTATGTTTTGTTTGATTCTGGCTCTACCTGTTCTTTTGTGTCAAAACAATTTGCAAAGAACTTAGAAAAACCTGAAGTAGAATTAGCCTATGTGTTGTGTGTTACATCACCTATGGGGACTTCTTTGATTTGTACTTCTGTTTATCCTACATGTGAAATTCTCATTGGAGATGTCTGTGTATATGCTAACTTAGTTCCCTTGATATGACTTCATTTGATATTATTTTGGGGATGGATTGGTTGGGTGAATACGGGCTACTATAGACCCATTTAGCAAAACAAATTAAATTTCATCTTCCGGTCCAGAGACTATTTTCCAAGGTCAAGAAGTGACATCACCACCATATGTAATCTCCAGCCTAAGGCTTGCAAATTGATTCGTAAAGGATGTCGGGTATTTATGTAGTGTTCGGGAAGGCCAAAGAGAATAAAACTATTGATGCAATTCCAGCTTGTTTGTGATTTTTCTGGACGTCTTTCTCAAGAATCGCCAGGCGCTTAATAGACCGTGAAATTGAGTTTATCATGAAGTGGTACTAGGCACTCAACCCATTTCAAAACTCCCTATAGAATGTCGCCGTTGAAATGAAAGAACCGAAAATGCAATTCAGGATTTATTAGACAAGGGATTTATCCGTCCGAGTGTATCTCCATGGGGTGCACCAGTGTTATTTGTAAAGAAGAAAGATGGAACACTCCGGCTTTGCATTGATTACCGAGAGCTTAATAAAGTCACAATTAAGAATAAGTACCCGCTACCGAGAATTGATGATTTATTTGACCAGCTTCAGGGGGCTCAAGTCTTCTCCAAAATTGATCTACGGTCTGGATACCATCAACTAAAGGTCAAGGCTGAAGATGTTGAGAAAACAGCTTTTCGGACCCGGTACGGCCACTATGAATTTTTGGTTATGCCATTTGGAGTCACTAACGCGCCGGCAGCTTTCATGGATTTGATGAACCGTATTTTCAAGCCTTATTTGGATGAGTTTGTGGTAGTTTTCATTGATGATATCCTCATTTATTCGAAAAATATGGAAGCTCATGAGAATCATCTTCGTTTAATCCTCCAAACCCTTCGGGAAAAGAAATTGTATGGAAAACTGAAGAAATGTGAATTTTGGCTGTCAGAGGTGACATTTTTGGGACATGTTATCACTAAAGAGGGAGTTTCCGTTGATCCGAGCAAGATTGAGGCCATCGTAAACTGGCCAACCCCGACCAATGTAACTGAAGTGCGCAGTTTTATGGGACTGGCTGGTTATTACCGGAGATTCGTTCAAGATTTTTCCAAAATTGCTGTGCCTCTTACACAATTGACCCGAAAGGGAATTGCATTTGACTGGTCAGGGGAACGAGAGTCTGCTTTTCAGGAATTAAAGACAAAGTTGACAACAGCACCCGT
Source organism: Camellia lanceoleosa (assembly GCA_025200525.1). Taxonomy (NCBI): domain Eukaryota; kingdom Viridiplantae; phylum Streptophyta; class Magnoliopsida; order Ericales; family Theaceae; genus Camellia; species Camellia lanceoleosa. The sequence goes on from CM045761.1 coordinate 116,121,855, forward strand.
CTTGGCCTTACCATCCGGGACAGAGGGATTTGTAATTTACAGTGATGCTTCACACAAAGGGCTTGGTTGTGTATTGATGCAAAACGGAAGAGTTATTGCTTATGCTTCTCGGCAATTGAAATCCCATGAGAAAAACTATCCTACGCACGACCTTGAGCTGGCAGCAGTAGTGTTTGCTTTAAAAATATGGCGACACTATCTTTATGGTACAACCTGTGAAGTCTATACGGACCACAAGAGTCTCAAGTATCTTTTCACCCAAAAAGAGCTGAATATGCGACAGCGAAGGTGGCTAGAGTTGCTTAAAGATTATGACCTACAAATTCATTATCATCCTGGTAAAGCCAATACAGTTGCAGATGCGCTTAGTCGGAAAAGTGCAGGGATTTTGGCAAGTTTAGTTACAGGGAGAAAGGAATTGATGATTGAATTGGATAAAATGGGAGTGGACTTAGTACTACAAGGACAAGAAGCTTTAATGGCAACAGTGATGGCCCAACCGACCTTACTCGAAGAAATTAAATTGCATCAAGCAGAAGATGAAGCTCTAAAGAAGATTTGTGATGAATCGAACAAATCCAAGGTGGGATTCAATTTAGTAGATTCGGTGCTTAAGTTCCAAGATCGAATATGTGTCCCCAACGTGTTAAACCTTAAGCGTAAATTAATGGAGGATGCACATACCAAGGTTCACAAGACATCCAGGAGTACCAAGATGTACCGAGATTTGAAGTGCAACTTTTGGTGGCCGGTATGAAAAGGAGATCGCGAATTTGTTTCTAAATGCTTACAATGCCAACAAGTAAAAGCGAGCATCAAAGACCCGTTTATTGCATTTCTTCCCTGCATCAGAGTGGAAATGGGAACATTTGACAATGGATTTTGTTGTGGGGTTACCACGAACTCCCCGAGGTATGAATTCAATTTGGGTCATTGTGGACCGATTAACCAAGTCTGCTCACTTCCTCGCCAAGAAGACTCAAGATAATGCGTATAAATTGGTGCTTTATATAGATGAAATTGTGAGACTTCATGGTATTCCGGTCTCCATTGTATCAGATAGGGATCCGAAGTTTGTCTCCAGATTCTGGCAAAGCTTGCAAGAAGCAATCGGTACCGAATTAAAGTTCAGCATAGCTTTCCACCCCCAGTCTGACCGTCAATCCGCAAGAACGATACTGGCTCTAGAAGATATGCTCCGAATGTGTGTGCTGGATTTTCAGGAAAGTTGGGAAACTCATTTATCGCTGATTGAATTTGCGTATAATAATAGCTACCATTCGAGTATTCAAATGGCACCTTATGAAGCCCTGTACGGGAGACCGTGTCGCTCACCTGTGTGCTGGGCCGAGGTGGGAGATAGGCCTTTGTTAGGACCGGAACTTGTTCAATTAACTACTGAAAAGGTGAAGATTATTCGGGAAAGGCTGAAAACTGCTCAAAGCAGGCAGAAGAGTTACACTGATAACAGGCGACGAAATTTAGAATTTGATGAGAGCAGTCATGTCTTTGTGAAAGTCACACCAATGAAAGGCCACCCAAGATTTGGAAAGAAGGGTAAGCTAACACCCCGATATGTCGGCCCCTTTCAGATTTTGCAGAAAGTTGGGTCAGTAGCCTACCGAGTCGCCCTCCCGCCACACCTGAGTCAGGTTCACAATGTATTTCATGTTTCTATGCTCCGAGAGTACCTTCCGGATCCATCCCATATCATTGACTACCATCAGATTGAGTTAACCGATAAGTTAACATACGAAGAAAAACCGCTTCGAATTCTGGACCGTCAGGTGAAACAGTTAAGGAACCGGGAAATCCCAATGGTGAAAGTGGAGTGGCAAGAGCACTATGGAACTGAGGCAACTTGGGAAAAAGAGGAGGAAATGCGAAATCAATATCCGTGATTCGTTTGGGCCCTATAGTAAAATCAAGTTTGGAGGACCAAACTTAACTAAGGGGGGGAGAGTGTAACGCCCCGACCCTCGTATCTGATTCTGTTATCTTTTCAATCGCCTGTTTGATGTTTTTGAATGTTTATTGTGGAAACCTATGTGAAAATGTAGTAAAAGTGCATGAGACTTAGCAAAATGAATTTCCATCTGTTGAATTCAAACTCTATCTCACACATTTGAATTACTTAAATCAAATTGAGCACCTTAGAGATTTAATTTGCGTAAATTGATTTGGTATTTGGAATCTACATGATTTTTAAGCTATAATGGGATTTTCTCAGAATTTTCATTTCGCACCATAAAGCTTATCTGCTTTTGTCTTTTATGCACTTATATATATAGTTATATGTTTGTCTAAGTTGTGAAACTTTGATCAAAAACGTGGGACTCTTTTGAGAGAGGAAAAGAGAGAAACCGTGGGAGAGGAATTGGGGGGAACTCACTTGATTCATCCAAGGAACTAATTGTTTGGTAGATTTGGAAGATTGAAGGTAGGGAACTCTAAATCCTAGTTTGATTTTCATGAATTTCATCTTATACTTGTGTTGGTTCATGAATAATCCATGTTTGATTTATTAGGGTTTTTCACCCTATAAGCTTATTGGCAATAATTTGAGGGTTGTATGCATCTAAGCTTCAAATCCTTGACTTTGTATCGTCCCTTTTTACAAATACGTTGAGATCACATGACATGTTGGAAGAACTTGAATCTAAGATGAAATTTGTGCAAGTAATGAATTATTTAAGCTTCTAACTTGATTACAATTGAGATGGTTAAGCTTGGATGCATGTTTGGGTGCTGTTAAGTGAGTGTATTGCATGAATTTGACCCTTGAGTTCATGAAAATTGAGCTTGAATGATGAAACCTTGTCTTGAAATCGAGCTGCCTTAAATTCGCTTGATCGTCGCTCGAAAGGGTCAGGCCGCCGAGCGAGAAATGCACCTCCCGAAGTTTCGAAAATTACACCGTCCGCCGGCGTGGAAAGGTGCGCTCGAGCGGAGAAATCAACCATCCAGTATTTTTGGCAGCATTGCACTGTCCGCTCGAGCGGACAAAGCTACGCTCGAGCGTAGGACTGTTCAGCCAGGAAAATATGTTCTGTTCTGTTCTTCATGCTGGACTCTTTGGTGATATTAGAATATTCTTTTCTGATGGGTTTTAAGAGATTATAACTTTATAAAAGTGTGGAGGCATATGAAACGATTTCTAAAGAAAAGAATACTAATTTATTAGCTATGTTGTGTGCAGGGCACACTCCGTATGAACTCATACGCCACCACAACACTGAGTAATAGTGCATTATACATACATTTATATATCGCTCAGAAGACATAATTGTAATTATGTACTAATCTGGGAATGAAAAGTAAGAACCGCGCTATATATGTCTATGCCGTAAGCCGTAAGTAAGAGCCGAAGCCTACATGTCTTAGGCTACATTGTGCCGTAAGGCTACCTGTGCAGCCGAAGGCTACCTGTGCCGCAAGGCTACCCGAGCCGAAGGCTATCTCACAGCCGTAGGCTACCCACAGTGCCGAAGGCTACTACAGCCGCAAGGCTACCCGAGCCGAAGGCTATCTCACAGCCGTAAGGCTACCTCACAGCCGAAGGCTATCTCACAGCCGCAAGGCTACCCGAGCCGAAAGGCTATCTCGGCCGCAAGGCTACCCGGGCCAATAGGCCACTCATATCTCAAGATTTGATTTTGGTACATATGCTACTGTACATTATGATTTTATTACTGCGTACTATTATTCACTGAGCTTGTCTCATTCTGTAATTTTGTCTGACTCTGTAGGAACCAGCTTGAGGAGCCGTTCTAGCACACTTTACGCATTTTTGTCAGCCTAAGGATAACCAGGCACTGAAGGGAATCCCTTTAGACTAGGCCGGTTCGCTTTGTATATGGAATTTTTGGTATCTACACTGCTGGTCAGGGAAATTGTATCTATTGTTTTGTGTGCCTAAGTCCTAGGCTATTTTGTAAATGTTTTTGTAACCTCATTTTGTGTGCATGGTACTTTATGTTAAATGTTAAGTTGATCCTGGTTTTTGGTAGTTGCTCAATGGATGCGTCTGTTCTTTATTAATTAAATTACAATGCTTCCGTACAGGCCCTCAAATGTTATACCAAATAGGTTATTCTATCTGTTTTTGTTAAGGTCACGCGCGGACTTTTAGGGGGCAGGTTCGGGGCGTGACAAATACGATGCAGGTAATCCCTAGGTTAGTGTCTACAAGTAGGCATATAAAGCACTACCAATCACCACTTTACCGGTTTCTAACCGAAAGGCAAGTGGTACCTCCACAGTGCTTGTTTTTTGTCTTTCACCATAGACACTTAGGCCAACTTAAACAATACCAAACTACACCACCTATCTGGACTGACCAATGTATTTACCCTAAAATAATTCAAGATGATCTTGTTTCACAAAACAATTACTTTCAATTGCAAATTTGAAAGAAATCCTTTCCTCCGCTTGAGCGGAGGAGTGGCCGCTCGAGCGGACTTTTGGGGTTCCCAGCAATTTTGCAGACGGCCTGATATTCTGGCAGTTGTGATTCTCCGCCGGCGGGGAGTTAGCCTTCGGCGGGACGACTTTGTTGAGTGCGCTCGGCGCAAGGTTGGGCGCTCGAGCGGGTTGCCTGGTTAAGTTTGATTCTGAAGTATGAGGGCTCATTTTGATGATCTTCTTAGTGTATTTGAAATGTTCTTACCTTATTTTGGGATATTGATTGAGATGATAATATGATGGTAAAGTAAGATTGGGCCAAAAACTTCAATTGGAATAATTCGTTTTCGACCAACTGTCACTCATTTGCCCTTTTCTTTTCCACACTTTGAATTTGGATGTGAGGTTAGAACCATTGGAAAGCTTATTTCCGGGGCTTCAATTTGGACACAAGAAAGACCTAAAACGGAGTCCGGATGGGAAAGTTATACCTGTTCGAAGTTTCGAGTTCTCTTTGAGGCGAGTCCGCTCCAGCGGGAATCAGTCCGCTCGTGGGGGAAATACGGACAGCAGCTTTAAAAAAACGGGTTTGAGATCATTTCCTTCCTTTTTCTTTCCCCTCTTCTTCCCTCTTTGCCTAAGTCCGAAACCCTAGCCCCAAATCCTTGATTTCCTCTACTTTGATCAACAATCTACCATGGTTCTTACATCAAAGATGGAGAAGGCTTGAAGATCTATATTTTCAACCGATTGGAATTCGGGATTGTGAAGGATTCTTCTCAAAGCTTAGCTTTCTTGCTTGGTTCTTGAGGTAGAGGTTCTAATTCCCTTCAATACTTACCTTAAGAGATAGATTTGTGGTATTTCATTATATTAAAGTGCGAATTTTCCATGTTTGGAGCATGTGGTGTATAGTATAAGAATTGGGAGGGGGTTTTGGGGTTTGAAGGTGTTGAGAGTTAAATTGATGAGTTAAAATGGTGGATTGTAAATCCTAAATGTATAATTATTGAGAATAGTGGAATATAAAGTGGTGATTTAAGAAGTTGGAATTTTTGTTGACAATCTTCATTATTTCTTGAAACCCTAAGTGATTGATGTTGATAACCCATGAATTGGGCCAAATTGGAAGTAAAATAATGAAATTGGGGTGTTGAATGATATGTGAACAAGTTTAATTAGATTTCTAAGATGTTTTGAAATAATGTTAAAAATTACGAATGAATCTTGTTATGGGTCTTGTAAATCATGTTAAAATGAGAAAGGAAAATTAGGGGAAATGATTTAAAGAATTAATGTGAGACTTCATATGTGTGTAGGACACGCTTCGGGAGGAATAAATGCTTCGCCAATGCACTGTGAGTAATAGTACAAAGATATACATTTTATTTAGCATCGATAATTATTATTACTAACGCCATGTTCCTTGTAAGTGTTACACAAACATTTATGATGGTTGAAAGTCAATGTGAACGTTGAAAGGTCGGCATACATCGGTATGACTTTGAAATGACCCTGCTCTGTCAATGACGAATAATAATTCTCTATTATCTATAAGCAATTCTTAATGAATAAATGGAATTATGTTTATCTTTAAACCAAATATCTGTATGAAACTGAGAATATTCCATTGTGTTACACATAGACCCGAAGTCGTTGAGAATCTATGATACGCATGTAAATGTTTAACATTATTATGAGACTCACGTTAGAATGTGGGTTATTCTGTCTTATTAAGCGACCGGTATTCTAAGAAAAGCGAAGTTATTTCTATTCTTTATTTGGTTGTGCTATGCTATAACATGATATTAACTTCGCTTGATTCAATGTATGTTTTGTAACATAATGTTAATATCATATCATTGATTTCCGTCGATTCTGATATTAGCATATGTGTTGATTGGAACTCAATGAGAATGAAATGTTGAAAAAATATCGTACATATAATAGTATGTTCGGGCTAAAAGGTTATACGTGCATAATTATGCGTTCGGGCCAAAAGGCATTACGGGCCGCAAAGTCATTACGGGCGAAAGGCTATTCATTATTTCTGGCCGATAGGTCGTTTCATCATTTTAGGCATATGGCCATTCTCAGATTTCGTTCATGCGGGACTTAAAAGTTGCTCTGTTAAGGAAATTAGACCCATGTGTGTTTGAGACATCTTTCTGAATGTAGTTAATCATATATACTGATTATATATTTTATTGTTTGAGTTGAACATTACATGATTTACGTACTATTATTCACTGAGCTTGACTCACTTTATTTTATGTCTGTTTCTGTAGGCACTCAACCTGGGGGTCAACCTTAACCCGTGGCTTCCGTGGCTTCCGTTACCAGTTGCCAAGCCTTGAGTATCTAGATTCTTAGGTGTTGACCGTTCAAGTTATGAAGTTTTGCTAAGTTTTAATTTATACCCTAAGTGTTTATTAAGCTTGATGTATATGTATATGTATTTAGCTATCTCCAGATGCACGTCAATGTATATTTATCTGCATTATGTTTTGTCTGTGATCCTGGCATAGTAGTGGTAGCTCAATGGATATTATTTTACACTATTGTATGATATTAAATGCTTCCGTCCAGGCCCCATAGATAATATTTATCAGGTTTGGTGTCCATTTTCGAATGGGTCATGCCCAAAGTTTGAGGGGCGGATTTGGGGCGGGACGAGTGGTATCAGAGAACGAGTTGCAATCTCACACGGATCCATTGAGCTGTAGGATGTCTAGAAAAGACTTAGGCTTCATGCATGACATCCTTAGTGCATATGAAAAGACTGATAGCAACGTTAAGAGTAATTTGTTTACGTTAACGATTATGAACCATGACTATTATACCTCTCATGTCTATTATACGAAATGATTGATTTTTGAAAAGCCTGTTTTGATGACATTAAGATTGTTCCGCTATGATACTCGTTTTGCTTATGATATGATATGATGAGACTTATTGACTTCTGGTGTGGAGCAAAGTGCTGTACGGAACTAAGTGCTACACTTTAGTGGGTGCCACCTCTAGAATCCGTACGAGCCACCTCTTGAGTCCATACACACTTCTGTATATTCTTAATATATCTGTGCCAAAAGGCTATCTGGGCTGAAAGGCCAATCTGATAATTCTGGGCCAACATGCCAATCTGTTAAAATGGTATAAGTAATTGTGGCACCCTTAGTCCGGATGGCCCTCGCCCGGGGGTAACAATATCAGGGCTATGGCCCTCGCCGGGGTAACAATACGTGGCTATTGGTATCAATTTTGTGGTCTTTGGACCTATCTGCTTGTGGTCTTTGGACCTACATTTGTGGTCATTGGACCTACATTGTGGTCTTTGGACCTACTGTTGTGGTCTTTGGACCTACTGTTGTGGTCATTGGACCTACATTGTGGTCATTGGACCTAGCTGTTGTGGTCTTCGGACCTACCTGTTGTGGTCTTCGGACCTACCTGTTGTGGTCTTCGGACCTACCTGATCTGATAGTTAGCCATATATGATCTTATCCAAAATTTAAATATGAATATGATTATGCGCATATATCTGAATCTGTTTTAGTTGTCATAAATTGCTTAAGCACTAAGTATGAAAGATTTAGTTATGATATAGTGATGTCTTTCTTGTTATGGTATTGTTTGGACCTATGATTTAAAAAAGGTATTGTGATATGTATTTTGATAAGTTGTGTTTTGGATAATAGTTGGACCCATGTAAGAAGTGACTTATTCTATTACATTAAGTGCCGCGATAATGACATGATATGACAAACCTTTCATTTTTACGATCGTTATGTTAAGAATTAAGGAATGATGATCCATATATGAAAAAGTAATAAGGACCCTTGCGCAGGAGAAAAAATACCATGAAATAAGTAAGTTACAAGATATCTCTGGACGCCGACGGTCATGTACGGGGGGATTAAGGTCAAGTATAAGTTCTGGTTTTTGTTTCTGATTCAAGTATAACTAAGAATCTGTACGAATATGCTTCTATTTATCTGTTCAGTTTATGCTATGTCATAACATGATGTAGATTGATAGTGTCGAATGAGTTCAGTTTACGTGTAATTGGGATTTGGTTGTGAAATCTGTGATTTGTAATATATGAGGGTGGTAAAAAAAAAAAAAAAATGAAAGAAAAAGGGCAGCTATTGACTACTTCGAAGTGAACCTAAATGATCAATAAGTAGCTAAGCTACTGCAGGAATTCAAATTCTGTTTTTGTATATTAAGTGACTTAAGATTGAGAAACTCATTTCTGTGAACTATTTTATGTAACTATGCAAATGTTAGAGGTTGTGACATTGTTCTATATCACCTATATGGAAGTTATGATGTGAACTGTTTTGCACGATCTCATGGATTCTGGTGGAAATAAAGGACATGGAAATATTCCATTTTGTTAAGGTCATTTACCTTCTCTTACATGTTTAGACAACTTTGGACAATATTCACTACATGATTACAAATTGATTGACTACCACATTGAATTAATATTAAGAATTCTGAACCCGGATGTCACGAAATCAAATTGCTCCTTTGTTTACTATTGCGTAAGTTGTTGCTTTTATAGACTATGGAAAGATGTGATTTTTTTTATGGTTACTGTATACGTAATAAGAGTTATAATTATATGAATGAACTTGGTAGAATCTACGTACGAGGACTAACTGGAAGCTCTATGTTTGTTAACTAACCGGGCCAAATGATTGGTCTCTATTTTACTTTTAATCGTTTGTTGATCCACTATAATTATAAGTTGTAAAGACGAAACCATGTGAGTGACGTTGTCTCTGCCGGAGAAAGCGGAAGAATTGTTTGAATAGGAAAGGGAACCAAATGAATTTGTGCTATAACAAGAAAACGCTAGTAAAGGAAAATGTTATACCTTCGATTATGAATGATTAGTCAAGTATGATGTTGAATTCAATATGACGGCATGATCGGCGTCTATAATGGGGATTTTCTTCCCACCATTCAGATTTATCAAGAAGTAGAGAATGTGATTTAAAACCTATGTAATGCTATGATCTTAGTATATTTTCGTAAATGGAAGTTGTGGTACCTCTTAGGCAGAACCTTATTTGGTAAGTTCTGAAATCTGATCCAATGATGCATAATCGGATTTAAGTTTAACCATGTAATTAAGTTACTTGGGAACTACGTAATGGTCAGGGACCACCAAGTAAACTGCATTAGAAGATAAGTTCGAACATGTACTCTCTAATTAAAATTATGTATGGAACTATTACAGATGGGCTGACTTAGTTAGAGACTTTGTGGAGGGTACTTTCATTACGAGTGAACTTAATGCATCTTTGTGGGAACTCATTTCAGTATAATTGAATAAGAAATTTGAAACCTTAAAGGGTTAATTATCTGAAATTGATTATGTATCTGTGACCAAAGATAATTCTTATGTAATCTTAAGTATGTTTCTTAGATTTCCATTGCGGAATGTTTAAACGATTGGATTGTATCCCATATGTTTTAGGTATGACCATCTATATATATATCCAAGTTTTCTTCGCCTAGAAAGAAATAAGGATTGAAAAGAAAAAGTAAATGAGAAAGTGAAAAGGGTGTATAGATTTTAAAGTTTAAGGTATGTTGAGCTTTTGTTTGACCTCTCTTGAAGTTGAGTAGGCCTCTATGTGAGTGTCTTTAAGGGGTAATTGTATGATGGTCCTCACTATTCTATGTTTTTAGTGTCAATGAAACAAAGAGTTGGTGATGCCACTAATTGCAGTGCAATTGAATTTTGGTGATGGACCGTATAATGTGAATTGTCTTTGAAATTGAGAAGTTGTTATGGGCCTTGGGATTATAATTGGTTAGTGTTGTTCCTTGGCCGTTGAAATTTTGATGCGTATATGTTGATCGAAAGTATTTGTGATCCTTTTCTATCCCAAGTGTGGATCTAGTTTTGGAACATTACAGGGTGTGTTTCTGTATATGTTTGACCTATTTTCTATTTGGTTTTCTCAAATTTCGAGGACGAAATTTTTGTAAGGAGGGAAGGATGTAACGACCCAGAAATCCTTTCCTCCGCTCGAGCGGAGGAGTGGCCGCTCGAGCGGACTTTTGGGGTTCCCAGCAATTTTGCAGACGGCCTGATATTCTGGCAGTTGTGATTCTCCGCTCGAGCGGGGAGTTGACGCCGAGCGCACGACTTTGTTGGTCTGCGCGCTCGAGCGCAAGGTTGGGCGCCGGCGGAGTCGCTGGTTAAGTTTGATTCTGAAGTATGAGGGCTCATTTTGATGATCTTCTTAGTGTATTTGAAATGTTCTTACCTTATTTTGGGATATTGATTGAGATGATAAGATGATGGTAAAGTGAGATTGGACCAAAAACCTTAATTTGAATAATTCGTTTACGACCAACCGTCACTCATTTGCCCTTTTCTTTTTCCACACTTTGAATTTGGATGTGAGGTTAGAATCATTGGAAAGCTTATTTCCGGGGCTTCAATTTGGACACAAGAACGACCTAAAACGGAGTCCGGATGGAAGAGTTGTACCTGTTCAAAGTTTCGAGTTACTCTTTGAGGCGAGTCCGCTCGAGCGGAAATCACCTGCTCGAGCGGAAATTACGGACAGCTTTAAAAGCGGGTTTTGAGATCATTTCTTCCATTTTTCTTTTCCCCTCTTCTTCCCTCTTTGCCTAAGTCCGAAACCCTAGCCCCAAATCCTTGATTTCCTCTACTTTGATCAACAATCTACCATGGTTCTTACATCAAAGATGGAGAAGGCTTGAAGATCTATATTTTCAACCGATTGGAATTCGGGATTGTGAAGGATTCTTCTCAAAGCTTAGTTTTCTTGCTTGGTTCTTGAGGTAGAGGTTCTAATTCCCTTCAATACTTACCTTAAGAGATAGATTTGTGGCATTTCATTATATTAAAGTGCGAATTTTCCATGTTTGGAGCATGTGGTGTATAGTATAAGAATTGGGGGGGGGGGGGTTTGGGGTTTGAAGGTGTTGAGAGTTAAATTGATGAGTTAAAATGGTGGATTGTAAATCCTAAATGTATAATTATTGAGAATAGTGGAATATAAAGTGGTGATTTAAGAAGTTGGAATTTTTGTTGACAATCTTCATTATTTCTTGAAACCCTAAGTGATTGATGTTGATAACCCATGAATTGGGCCAAATTGGAAGTAAAATAATGAAATTGGGGTGTTGAATGATATGTGAACAAGTTTAATTAGATTTCTAAGATGTTTTGAAATAATGTTAAAAATTACGAATGAATCTTGTTATGGGTCTTGTAAATCATGTTAAAATGAGAAAGGAAAATTAGGGGAAATGATTTAAAGAATTAATGTGAGACTTCATATGTGTGTAGGACACGCTTCGGGAGGAATAAATGCTTCGCCAATGCACTGTGAGTAATAGTACAAAGATATACATTTTATTTAGCATCGATAATTATTATTACTAACGCCCTGTTCCTTGTAAGTGTTACACAAACATTTATGATGGTTGAAAGTCAATGTGAACGTTGAAAGGTCGGCATACATCGGTATGACTTTGAAATGACCCTACTCTGTCAATGACGAATAATAATTCTCTATTATCTATAAGCAATTGTTAATGAATAAATAGAATTATGTTTATCTTTAAACCAAATATCTGTATGAAACTGAGAATATTCCATTGTGTTACACATAGACCCGAAGTCGTTGAGAATCTATGATACGCATGTAAATGTTTAACATTATTATGAGACTCACGTTAGAATGTGGGTTATTCTGTCCTTATTAAGCAGACTGGTATTCTAAGAAAACTGAAGTTATTTCTATTACTGTTTCGGTTGTGCTATGCTATAACATGATATTAACTTCTGTTTGATTCAATGTATGTTTTGTAACATAATGTTCGTTAATATCATTCTGATTTCCGTCAGTTACGATATTAGCATATGTGTTGATTGGAACTCAATGAGAATGAAATGTTGAAAAGATATACGTACATAGTAGTATGTTCTGGGCTAAAAGGTTATACGTGCATAATTGTATGCGTCTTTGGGCGAAAAAGGCTTTACGGGCGAAAGGCTATTACATTATTTCTGGGATAGGGTCATTACGTCATTTTAGGCATATGGCCATTCTGTATTTCTGTTCATGCGGGACTAAAAGCTGCTCTGTTAAGGAAATTAGACCCATGTGTGTTTGAGACATCTTTACAGAATGTAGTAAATCATAAACTTCTGCAGTTACATATTTTATTGTTTGAGTTGAACATTACATGATTTACGTACTATTATTCAATCGAGCTTGACTCACTTTATTTTATGTCATTTACGTAGGCACTCAACTTTGAGGGTCAACCTTAACCCGTGGCTTCAGTTGCCAAGCCTTGAGTATCTAGATTCTTAGGTGTTGACCGTTCAAGTTATGAAGTTTTGCTAAGTTTTAATTTATACCCTAAGTGTTTATTAAGCTTGATGTATATGTATATGTATTTAGCTATCTCCAGATGCACGTCAATGTATATTTATCTGCATTATGTTTTGTCTGTGATCCTGGCATAGTAGTGGTAGCTCAATGGATATTATTTTATACTATTGTATGATATTAAATGCTTCCGTCCAGGCCCCATAGATAATATTTATCAGGTTTGGTGTCCATTTTCGAATGGGTCATGCCCAAATTTTTAGGGGCGGGTTTGGGGCGTGACAATGTCCCTACCTCAAGCTTGGGAGAGGAAGGAGAGAAGTGCGATACCCCTGTTCTGTAGTATACTAATTGGTCCTTAATATGAAAGTGATTATGTGCTTTAATATGATTTTATGTGCCACTATGTGAAAATACATGGTTTTGAATTTCTATCTATTCACCGTAGGAATATATGTTTGGCTATCTGCTTTGGAAATTAAATTGAAGGCTTTATTGGCCACAGAAACCGAAATTGACTACGCCATTCTGATTAGCATAATTTTTAGAGCCTACGGTGAAGTTTAATTGGAAATCGATTCGGGTAAAATTAAACGGATTAAATTAATGGATTAAGTGCCCAATTGTTTTATAATAAAATAATGTGTTGAGTGGGTGCTTATTAGGAACCTTTATACACTCAATTTCTCTCCTTAGCTTCATTTGGGCTGATAGAAACTCTAAGACTAGAGAGAGGGTCGGCTAAGAGAGAAAGGGTGAAGGAAATTGGGATTTTGATCCTAAAGCTTGGTGATTTTGAAGGCTAGCTCAAGAATTAACTATAGTTTGTGAAGACTAAAGCTCCTTGGTGAGTAGTTCATGAATTTAATGTTGTAAATCTTGTATCCAAGCTAGTTGAGTAATCAAGAGTAAGAATTGAGTTGTTTTTGTTGAATTGAAGGCAAATTTGTGCATGCATGTAAGAAATTGCCTTGAAATTGCATGTTTGAGCATAAAAATGCATAAACCATATGAGATTTTAATGGAAGCTCATGTTTTGATCATCTCTTCACCAATTAAGTTGGGAATGATGAGCATCTCCCACATGCATGTACAAATCATGGGGGGTGTAAGTCTTGAATGTTTGAATTTGAGCATGTTGGTGATGAGTTTGGCACAATTTGGGACATGCATGTAGTCAACTTATGAAATTGAGCATCATTGTGTTGTAATTTGGTGTTGGTACCATGTCAGTACATGTATATGTGAAATTTGAGCCATAATATGCAAGAAATGTTGGTTGAATATCGAGTTGAAGCTCAAGAACAAGTTCTGGAATTTCTAGAATTTTGGATGTCCGCTCGAGCGTGGAAGGCTCCGCTCGAGCGGGAAATTCGTGCTCCCAGTATTTTTGCAGACATGGATGTCCACTCGAGCGGCTAAGTTCACGCTCGAGCGGGGAGCCATGTAGAGAGGCCTTCCGCTCGAGCTCCATAATGCACGCTCGAGCGTAAATATGACATAACCAGTACTTTTGCAGACCTTAAGGGTCCGCTCGAGCGGGGAAGTCCACGCTCGAGCGGGGACCCTGTTTTCTGAAATTTCGAAAATGCATTCTGTGTTATATTTTTCCGTTCTCTTTCACTTGTAAGCACTCTTAGGCATATGTTATGCATTGTAAATGAGTTAATGAGATAAGAATAAAGCCTAAAGAGGAATATGTGAATTAAAGAATAGATTCAACTGTTAGTGACCCTTTTGTGTTCATGAAATATGTAGGGTCAAGTTCCAGGGCAAATCCACAAGCCGATCACTGTGAGTAATATCGATATTTGAATGCTTGTGAATGTCCAATCGTTTATTCCCTTATGAACTTTACGAATTGCTAATTGGGATTGTGGACGTAAGTCTGACATGAATAAATGAATGGACCAAATGTCATTTTGATAAACATGAATGGACCAAAGGTCGTTTTGATAAACAAAAATGGACCCAAGGTCGTTTTGGCATGAATGATTGGGCCGAAGGCCGTTTTGACATAAATGATTGGGCCGAAGGCCGTTTTGACATAAATGATTGAGTCGAAGGCCGTTTTGGCATAAATGATTGGGCCGAAGGCCGTTTTGACATCAATGGTTGGGCCGAAGGCTGTTTTCACATAAATGAACGGACCGAAGGTCGTTTTGACATAGGTGAATGGACCGAAGGTCGTTTTGACAAGACATGAATGAATTGGCCAGAGGCCGTTTCGACACGAAAGTGTGAATGGGCCTAAAGGCCAGTTTGATATAAAAATTTGAAAAGGCTGAAGGCCAGTTTGACACGAGTAATGGTTTGACAATGAAACGAATGAATTGGGCCCGAGGCCGTATGATGTGTTTGGAACCACAGTTACTTAACTTACATATGTCTATGTGTGTATGTATTAGTTAGAAACGCAAATTGGGCCTGAGGCCGTTTGAAGTATATTGTTCCAATGTATACTTTTTATTTGATATTATTCACTACGCTATCGCTCACGCTCATTCATGTGCTTGTAGGTGAGCCAAGAGAGGTCCAGACCCAGCCTCAGTGAAGTCAGTATGGGACAACCGAGTTTTGGAGAGTCAGCCCTTGCGTCTCACGTACGAGACCCGTCTTTTCCCCTTTGCTGTGTATTTATATTTTGTCATGTTGGCGAAGTTTTTGTACATGTCTGCTGATAGTTTTTATGGGTTGACTTTGTTTTGAGTGATCCTGTCTGTACAGAACTTATGTCATTACACTTTTTGTTGTGAGTTATTAATATATGTACGTATGGAATGGTATGGTGTGCATATAAGCACGGCTCTATGGACAAAGTTTTAAATTGCTTCCGTTTGGCCCCCATTAACTCTGTTAAAATACGTTTGGTTTGGTTTGAGGCCGTAGGTAATCTCATAATTACTGGCCGGTTACGTCCTTAACCCATGGGGGCGGGTTCGGGTCGTGACAAAGTGGTATTAGAGCCAGGTTAATAACTCACACACTTGTCCTAAAGAGCAATAAGCGTCTAGAAAAGATCTAGGATGCATTCATGTGATAAATATGAATTTGGAAGCATCAAGAATATGCTTAAGTATTTCGATATGAACAGTTATGTGCTATGAATTCATGAATTGCCTGCATGGTAAACCCTTGGGATATGTATGCTCTCTAGTATATACATACTTGTGAACCTTTATATAAAGTATAATGATATGTTTGGCATAAATGAATGATTGTCTAAATTCTCCTTGAATGTAATTGTGGTATCCTTAGTGAAGGCCCTCGCCCAGGGGACATAACACTGTGGCTTATGGTCATGAGGCCCTAGCCCGGGGGAAATACTACCGTGGCACAGGCCCTCGCCCGGGGGAGATAATACCGTGGCCTATGTATGAGATATGTTGATATGCTTGACCAGCATGAGATGTTACGCTAAAGGAAGTACCACACATGATTCGAATATGAGATATAAATTGTTACACTAATGTGTACAACAAGTTTGTTTTGTTATAATGCACATACATGAATATATGAACCATGAAAGGGTGTTTATATGCATTTAATTCTGCCTACGGGTTTTTATGTGAAATACGAACATGATGTGAGTATATAAATACTTAGTAAATGTTCAGCATGCGATATTTGATAAGTATGCAATTATCTGTTACATATGTGATTAATTGCGTACGATATGTGAAATGAGAATATGACAATGTGCCTATGTGCGAATGTACCCATGCGTATTTGTGTTTAATTTCGTATTGGGCATCCCAGTATTTGGTAAAGTTTGATAAGAATTTGTGCAGAGTATGGGCAAGTTAAGGGCATACGGGTTTGAAGGTTCTTTCACAGCCCGACTTAATAGTTCGGAAAGAGTAGTACAAGAATTGGCAGAGATCTTGAGACAACAGCATCAGTTGCCGCTATGGCAAGAACCTTTGCCACCACCAGTGTAAGAAACACCGAGGAGTTTATTATCAGATTTCTGGGGCTCGTTATAGATGTGGCAAAATGGACCATACGGTGAGGAACTGTTCCCGGATTGAACGAAATGTGAATGAATCCTCTGCCTCGGCTAAATCCGTACCAGTGGCAGGAATTGCTACTAAGGATGGAGTAATTACACTCATCCCAGAAAAGCGCTCAGAATATTGTGACCGTTATCCCAGGTATCTATACTGTTTACAAATGAATGCTTATGTGTTGATTGATTCTAAATTAGTACATGTGTACATCTTTCCTTGGGATTTTATCTGATTCGGATCGGCATGTCCTTTCAGATTCGCATGTGTATCTAGATCGGTTAAGCCCACAAGATCGAGACCGTATTCATTTAATGTATATGCTCCATTGGGAAATTTGTGAAATATGTATTGGGATATCGATTAACTCTGCACATGCACATGTACATCTGAACCTATGCCTAGGGTGATTTGTTATATTACTATTTCAATGAGTAAACTACTGGAATTATGACTCTGTGACCGTGTGAACGAGTTGAGCACCCTAAATGATGAACTTTGTAATTGTGAGACCATGTATTTTGATTGGTAGAAAATTGGCTGAACTACGTGACTATACTAAGCTTGACTCGTAAACCTATGCTTTTGTGACTGATTTGGAACTTTCATGTAACAAATCCTATATATCATGCATAATCGAAGAACTTTGTTTAATGTGTTGCCGAGTACCATGTGGTTGTATATAAGATTTGTTTGGGAACTACTGTATTGATTATGGTACATACCTCCTGATATGGATAACTGCATGCACATGCAACTATATCTGAATTTATGTAAACAATACCGTATCGTACATGATTTGAAACACTTTGATATGAACTATTGTGATGAATGATTCTGATATGACTTTGAGAACTGATGAACTTAGGGCAGTTGAGAAACTATCAACCATGTACCTAAGCAAACGAAGTATGCCTTACAGAACCGAATGTGCCTTACTTGAGAAAATTTTTATCTGATTTGATCCGGTAGAACCTTTGCCTGATATAGTTCCGATAGAACCCTCATTTGATACAAATTGTTGGAACCTTTGTTTGATTTAATTTGGCAAGACTTGTGTCGGGATTGGTTTGATAAGACCCTCTATCTAATTTAAGTTTGTAAAAAGGGATTGAGGATTGCCTGTAAATAAATAGCCAGAATATTCTTGGCAGAAAAACTGAAAGACCTTTGTGGGATATGACAGATTGATCTAACCATGAACACCATTGAGAACCAACCCCCAGCTATCGAGGATATATCGTTGAAAATGAGCCGAATTGTACAGATCCCATGATTGGGTGTCTTAAGGAACAATGCTTGTGTATTGTCCCATCCTTGTTGGTTGACGCTATGGGGACCGATGATGGCAGATTGATTTGATTATAAGCAGTACTGAACATTTGTCTTTGACTGATCAGAATATGTTTTGTAAGGGAGAGTAGTTGCTTCAATGTTATCAGATTTTGGGAAATCAGGTTAAAGTAAATGGTATTATGTTTGTTTTGATGACATTCTTGGAGCGTCCCTTTGTGCTAGGGGACGTTAAGCCTATGTAGCACCTTTGATTGATTTTTCCACCGACGGTTTCGTACGGGTGGGTTTGACTAATCGATCTCGAGTCGGCCACCGACAAGTCGTGAGCAGGTGTGCTTGATTCCGAGACAATTATTCCTAT
The DNA here is from genome assembly GCA_025200525.1 of Camellia lanceoleosa. NCBI lineage: Eukaryota > Viridiplantae > Streptophyta > Magnoliopsida > Ericales > Theaceae > Camellia > Camellia lanceoleosa. The sequence goes on from CM045761.1 coordinate 116,140,319, forward strand.
GTGTTGTCCGGAAAGTCATCCTTTGGTATTATGTAGATGTTATAGACATCCGAGAAGCTTTGAAAAACCTTGATTATCCATAAGTGTGCGAATTCAGTACACCTTGTGAATACCTGCCTAGCGCCAATATATTCTGTAATTGGGGCCCTAAGGATGTGTAAATTGTGATTAACATGTGATTGACTCCTTTGAAACCTTTGCTATTATGGAGGTTTATATATGAATTGCCTTATGCTTTTGATGACTATCAGATAATGTGGAAAGACTCGATAGAACAGGGAATTGAATATTGAACTGAATTGTGAACTGTAAACCATTGAATGAATTGAGAACACGTGTATTATATTAGAAATTTCCTACTTCGATGTTATTGTACTTTACAATCAGTATTATGGGGATGTCTGGACTGTGTGTATTGTGTGGGTAATTACTTCGATGTTGCCTTTGTTGTTTCGGGAATCAATATCTGGATCCACAGTATATTCCTGAAGACTTTTAATTGACCTTGGATAATTGTGATGAGTCACTGGACTAAATACCGAATCAGATCGTGAATTGGGGAATTATTGAAGAATGAATTGAACTTTCATAACAAGGGAATGGACCGGACTGCTATGGTAAAAATTGGTTGGCATTTGAAATGAATATGTGGGTGACCTATTATGAAGAAGGAAATTATTGAATGGTGTCCAAAAACTTTTCAGTGCCAACAGGTCGAAATCGAATATCAGATAGTGACGAGACTACTTCAACCTTCCCTTACTTTGGAATGGAAGTGGGGATATGTGACTACGAACTTCATTGTGGGGCTACCTTGAGCACCCAAGGTATAAGTCCCGTTTGAGTTATTGTGTATAAAATTTTTGTATGATGCTTGTAGACTAGCCACTGTTTACATCGGTAAGATTGCTCGTTTGCATGGGGTCCCAGTATCTATTGTTTAGACAGAAATTCTAAAATGTGTTTGAAGTCTGACAAGCCTTCAAGAGGCAATGGGGGCTCAGCTTCTGTTCTGTTTTGCTACTCGGACCCGGAGGTTCCTTTATGGAACTGGTTATTTGTAACCTCACGTGTATATGTTCTGTTCTGTTCCGTTCTGTTCTGTTCTGTTAATGCCAACGGATGTATCACGTAAACTTAATCATGACTTATGATTTCTGTATATGATCTGGACAAATTATGAATTTAATACGAAACTGAATTATGGTTCGGCGCTATTTTCCATCCGCAAATTGATGTATGATCAGAAAGAACTTTTTAGATTTCTGGGAGAAATGCTCCAAGGATATGGATTAGATTTTTCAGGGGAGTTGGAAAGATCTATCCATCGTTGGAAAACTTTGCTTGCAACAACAGCTCACACCCTAGTTTTGGCATGGCACCATACATGCCTTGTATGGCAGAAAAAGGTAAATCTCTGATTGATTGAGAACCGAGTGTTGCTTGATTTTGAGACTAAGTAAATGGCTATCAAAAAGGATTGGAACCGCTGAATGAAAAGTGTTCCGAATTGTTTTGACAAAAGGTGAAACAAGTTTGGAGGACCAAACTTCCTAAAGGGGGGAAGACTGTGATACCCCTGTTCTGTAGAATACTAATTGGTCCTTAATATGAAAGTGATTATGTGCTTTAATATGATTTTATGTGCCACTATGTGAAAATATGTGGTTTTGAATTTCTATCTGTTTACCGTAGGAATATCTATTTGACTATCTGCTTTGGAAATTAAATTGAAGGCCTTATCGACCACAGAAACCGAAATTGACTACGCCATTGTGATTAGCGTAATTTTTAGAGGCTACGGTGAAGTTTAATTGGAAATCGATTCGGGTAAAATTAAACGGATTAAGGCCTCGTTTGGGGAGTGGCTATTTTAGCCAAAAAGCCAACTAAAACTTGTCATATCACCTCTCTACTTTTCTACACATCTTTTCATAAAAAGCCAAAAAGTTACTAAAATAGCCTGTTCCCAAACGAAGCTTAAGTGCCCAATTGTTTTATAATAAAATAATGTGTTGAGTGGGTGCTTATTAGGAGCCTTTATACACTCAATTTCTCTCCTTAGCTTCATTTGGGCTGATAGAAACTCTAAGACTAGAGAGAGGGTCGGCTAAGAGAGAGAGGGTGAAGGAAATTGGGATTTTGATCTTAAAGCTTGGTGATTTTGAAGGCTAGCTCAAGAATTAACCATAGTTTGTGAAGACTAAAGCTCCTTGGTGAGTAGTTCATGAATTTAATGTTGTAAATCTTGTATCCAAGCTAGTTGAGTAATCAAGAGTAAGAATTGAGTTGTTTTTGTTGAATTGAAGGCAAATTTGTGCATGCATGTAAGAAATTGCCTTGAAATTGCATGTTTGAGCATAAAAATGCATAAACCACATGAGATTTTAATGGAAGCTCATGTTTTGATCATCTCTTCACCAATTAAGTTGGGAATGATGAGCATCTCCCACATGCATGTACAAATCACGAGGGGTGTAAGTCTTGAATGTTTGAATTTGAGCGTGTTGGTGATGAGTTTGGGACAATTTGGGACATGCATGTAGTCAACTTATGAAATTGAGCATCATTGTGTTGTAATTTGGTGTTGGTACCATGTCAGTACATGTATATGTGAAATTTGAGCCATAATATGCAAGAAATGTTGGTTGAATATCGAGTTGAAGCTTAAGAACAAGTTCTGGAATTTCCAGAATTTTGGATGTCCGCTCAAGCGTGGAAGGCTCCGCTTGAGCGGGAAATTCGTGCTCCCAGTATTTTTGCAAACATGGATGTCCGCTCGAGCGGCTAAGTTCACGCTCGAGCGGGGAGCCATGTAGAGAGGCCTTCCGCTCGAGCTCCATAATGCACGTCCGCTCGAGCGGGGAAGTCCACGCTCGAGCGGGGACCCTGTTTTCTGAAATTCTGAAAATGCATTCTGTGTTATATTTTTCTGTTCTCTTTCACTTGTAAGCACTCTTAGGCATATGTTATGCATTGTAAATGAGTTAATCAGATAAGAATAAAGCCTAAAGAGGAATATGTGTATTAAAGAATAGATTGAGCTGTTAGTGACCCTTTTGTGTTCATGAAATATGTAGGGTCAAATTCCAGGGCAAATCCACAAGCCGATCACTGTGAGTAATATCGATATTTGAATGCTTGTGAATGTCCAATCGTTCATTCCCTTATGAACTTTACGAATTGCTAATTGGGATTGTGGACGTAAGTCTGACATAAATAAATGAATGGACCAAAGGTTGTTTTGATAAACATGAATGGATCAAAGGTCGTTTTGATAAACATGAATGGACCTAAGGTCGTTTTGGCATGAATGATTGGGCCGAAGGCCGTTTTGACATAAATGATTGGGCCGAAGGCCGTTTTGACATAAATGATTGAGCCGAAGGCCGTTTTGGCATAAATGATTGGGCCGAAGGCCGTTTTGACGTAAATGATTGGGCCGAAGGCCGTTTTGACATCAATGGTTGGGCCGAAGGCCGTTTTGACATAAATGAATGGACCGAAGGTCGTTTTGACATAGGTGAATGGACCGAAGGTCGTTTTGACAAGACATGAATGAATAGGCCAGAGGCTGTTTCGACACGAAAGTGTGAATGGGCCTAAAGGCCAGTTTGATATAAAAATTTGAAAAGGCGGAAGGCCAGTTTGACACGAGTAATGGTTTGACAATAAAACGAATGAATTGGGCCCGAGGCCGTATGATGTATTTGGAACCACAGTTACTTAACTTACATATGTCTATGTGTGTATGTATTAGTTAGAAACGCAAATTGGGCCCGAGGCCGTTTGATGTATATTGTTCCAATGTATACTTTTTATTTGATATTATTCACTACGCTATCGCTCACGCTCATTCATGTGCTTGTAGGTGAGCCAAGAGTGGTCCAGACCCAGCCTCAGTGAAGTCAGTATGGGACAACCGAGTTTTGGAGAGTCAGCTCTTGCATCTCACGTACGAGACCCGTCTTCGCTCCTTTGCTGTGTATTTATATTTTGTCATGTTGGCGAAGTTTTTGTACATGTCTGCTGATAGTTTTTATGGGTTGACTTAGTTTTGAGTGATCCTGTTTGTACAGAACTTATGTCATTACACTTTTTGTTATGAGTTATTAACATATGTACGTATGGAATGGTATGGTGTGCATATAAGCACGACTCTATGGACAAAGTTTTAAATTGCTTCCGTTTGACCCCCATTAACTCTGTTAAAATACGTTTGGTTTGGTTTGAGGCCGTAGGTAATCTCATGATTACTGGCCGGTTACGTCCTTAACCCATGGGGGCGGGTTCGGGTCGTGACAAGAAGAACCCTAAAATTTAACGTTGATAAAATCTCTATTCGATTGGTGAAAGCATAGCCTTTGTCGCCCTCTTCAATTTGGTGTAAAAAACCCTATTAGAATCTTGATAGTTTCTACTAAATCTTAGAGAGAAGTTTGAGTGTGGGTCGGTTTGTAGACAGATGGAGGAGAAAAGACAAATATATATACATATAGAGAGAGATGAAAAAAATGTATAAAACACGCTTTTGTCATCAGATTTGAGGAAAATAGCTCAAAATTTGAGACAGACGTATCAGAAACTGCATGAGCAGTTCGAATTCCACACGAGCGAAAATCTAAATCCGCACGAGCGGATTTACACTCCTCTCACGCGGTTTGAGCCCAAGAAAAATCCAGAATTTCAACCAAATCTGCTCGAGCGGTTTTAGATCCGCACGAGTGGTTTTTCTACCAAAATTCCCAAATTCTTTCAGTGATTCCGTTTGAGTGGTTACCAAATCCACACAAGTGATTTTGCCAGCCAAAGCCAAAAATTTGATTCCACTTCCGATACAAGTTCTAATGCCCAAAACTCAAAATTTTAACCTGGAAGTGTGAAAAGAGTTTAAGTAAGAGCGGAGACCCAATACGATAATTAAAATGTAGAAAGTAAAACAAACCATCTGACTACACAATACAAGTCAAGTCTAAGACCCGGGACATCACAAAGTCCACTCTTTCCTTATAAAAGGGTGTGGCTGCATCTTGTACAAGTAGTGTCAATAAGCAAAGTCTTATAAATGAGCAAGAGTATTCTCTCCATCTTTCTTGTAATCTTTGTAACCTTTTCAAGTATTCAAAAAAAAAAATTCCATTTCCATATACACTTTTTCTACTGTCTTTTAATTTTTTTTTAAAGGTCTAAGAGTAGTGATACAAGCGAATTAATAGTCACCTAGAGTGAAAGATTACGATTTCTGTCTACTCATTGAAAGGCTTTAAAAGTATTCGCTGCAGACGAAGCAAGGTGGGTATCATAGTTCTAAATCGCGGTATCGGCTAACATAACAGTATCAATCACGGAGTATCAGTATCAATAGTATCGGCCGGTATATATCGAGAAATGGGTGTCGCGACCGTGAAATTTCAAAAATCATTAGTATTCCCTGTAAAACTGAATTTTATGCATTTTTTTTTTTTTTTACTCTTTTAACCTTAATTTGTTACATTTTAACCAAAATTTTGATATGTAGGAGTATTTTTTACTCATTTTTAACTAAATGATATGTATTTATTTTTGAAATTTGTTAAACTTTTAATAAAAAAATTGATTTGAATATTTATTCTTCTTGTACTGAGAAAAATATATATATATATATATATAAATAGAGTTGTAAGTGTATAAACAAATAAATAGAAAAAAAAAAAAAAAAAAAAAAACCTTAAGCATTTACAATCTACAAATTCACCATAAACCCATGCACCTCTATGTAGCTAAGTACCTCTCTCTTCTTACCCATTTCAATCTCAGACTCAGACTCCCAATGCACCTCCATGTATATCCATTTCAATCTGAGACCCCATACCATAATACAACCATAAACAATCCTATACTCTCTCTCTCTCTCTCTCAAAATATTGATCGGAAGTTGCAGAATCCTACCAAACCCAGACAAATTCAGCTTTACATAAAAAAAAAAAAAAAAAACAAAACAAAAACAGAGCACAACAACAGCACAAATTACAACTTCCAAGTTGCAACAACTTAGGGAGACAAACCTTCTTTGAAGAAGCTTGAAGGTTTGTTGAAGTGAACTCCACAGCCCAAAGAAGTTTACATCTATAGAGCCAAGCCACAAAGAAGTTTGATTGTGAAATGTGAACTGTAAATCTTTTACAAAAGCAAATCTGTATCGAATTGTATCGGCCCATGTATCGGATTCAGGCCGCTACGTACTGGAACTCGGATGCTACGGCTGTGAATTTCATTCTCACCGGTATACCGGTCTATATCCGAGTCGGTGCTATGATTTTCCAGTACGAATCGGCCGGTAGATATATTTAGAACTATGGTGGGTATGGATTGATAATATCTTAAGATAATTTTCTAAATAATCTGTGCTTTCTATTTTAATTGCAAATATTATTATTGTGATTATTATTTTAAAAATTCAGCATCATCTATAAAAAAAATTTATTTTATTCAACGTGATCGTCACATCATTGTGCCTAGTCATTATTGCACCATTAAGAGTCATAAAAACGGTGCGATGTAGCATCATCCAGGTTTGCACACATTCCCTAATTTTCTTTGTCTACCAACCCACCAATTAAAGCAATAAAATTTATAACATAAATTATAAAATAATATAATTTTATTTCACAAAAAAATATAAAATGGTTCACTAATCACTTTTGAATGGACTATTTTGTTTTCAATTTCTGTTTATTCTTTTAATAAATGCTATGGGGAAGCTTTTCCTTTGAGAATTTATTTATTTATTTTGAAGAGCTTGATCCTTTTCAGTGTTCTTAGACTCCCCCGTGTCCTTTTAGAATAAAAAGTTTTGGTTCATACATAATTTCCATGATATTCAGCGTGACTATACTCATGAAATTCATATGCCTATAGAATGACTACCCTACTCATCAAGTTCATGTCCAAAGAATGACTAAACTAATCAAGAAAGCTCATGAAGTTCATATGCCTAAAGAATGACTAACCTACTCATGAGCTTGAAGCCTAAAGAATCACAAATCGTTGCAAGTTGTGGACCGTTTAATTGATTTGTTTCATTTAATTTTTTACTGAAAAAAGTGTTCACACACTAGAGTTCCAATAGCGTAAATTTTATTATTGATTATATTTTTTTTATGTTTTTCTAGCAATTAAATCATACTACAATTTGATCATATTAATTTCGTGATCTAACTGATTAAGTTCTCTTTTTTTTGGGTGAATAAACTGATTAAGTTCTCATGTACTTTCTTGCAGCTTAACTAACAGTAATCAAATCATACTATAATTTCATCATATTAATTTCGTGACCTAACTAATTAGGTTGTCATGCACTTTATTTCATCTCAACTAACTTTAAACTGCTCTTTCTTCAGGGGCGGAACTACATGAGTTGGGGAATGGGGGATGCCACTAGTACCTCTATATTTTATGATATTTATAAAATATATATTAAGATTACCTCCAAATTTTTTGAAAATCATTTTATCAACTATCTATTTCTTTAATTTTTCACCATGTATAATGGTGTGATTTTTAACTATTTCTCTTGCATTTTAATAGCATCAATATATTCTAGTCTCTTTATATATATATATATATATAGAAGAGGTGTATGCCACAAACTTTTTGGTTTTTTGTTTTAAAAAATCAAAGAACACATGGGCAATTCTTAAGTGTGTAAGTACATATAAATTTTCACAAACATACGTAAGTTAATTTACAAAATCACATAATATGCACTTGCATAAGTTTTCACAAACAAAAGTAAGTTAACTCATAAAAATTTGAGAATTTATAACTTACGTATATTTGTAAGAACTTATGCGATTTTGTATGGTAACTTATATATATTTGTGAGAACTTACGCAAGTGCATATAGTATAGATCTTGCACACCAAAACACTATGTATACTTTTTATTTAATAGGTATTGTCAACCAACAAAATAGTTTTATTAATAATTCAAAACTTTAGAAAATAATTTATAAGAAAAAGAAATTTGTAGATTTATTTTTGTCCTCGTAAATTATTGTTTTTTCACAATTCTTACATGAGAAAATTTCTTCTATTAGTAATGGACCAAAATTAAATATTTTTGGATTAAATTCATTTCACCTTCTTATGGTTTGAAACTGGCGCACTTTACCTCCCATCATTTAAATATAGCGAAGCTCCTTGTGATTTTGGACTAAAGTGTTACCATTAGTTTTTCCATCCAAATTAATGAAATGTGTATTACCCACACCATTTTTTAGAATAGGTTTTGTTTTCTGAAAAATTAGAATGAAATTAATACAACAAAAGGAGAATTTTGTCCTCATTTATTCAAACTTAAAATTAGATTAACATGTTAATTAAAATAAAATAAATTAAGCTAAAATATAATATAATTAAGAATTGATTTAAAATATAATTAAATAAAATATAAAATAAACAATAATTAAGAATTGATTTAAAATGTAATTAAATTAAAAATAAAATAACATGTTAGAAATTACAATAAATAATTAAGAATTTAGGATTAATTGGGATATAAAATATAATTATATTAAAACTAGATTAAAAAGTCAGTAATTACAATAAATAGTTAAATGTTTAAGATTAATTGTGATGTAAAATATAATTAAATTAAAACTAGAATTAGAGTAAAAATTTAATAATTACAATAAATAATTAAGAATTTATAATTAACTGTAATTTAATTGAATTAATACTAAATATATAAATTATGTGTATAAAAGATAAGAGGGAAAGAAAATAACAAAAAAATATTGAGTTTGAGAGTATTATAGTCATTTCACATCTATAATTAATGGTATTAACAGTTGTATTTTAGTCCAAAACCACATAAATGACATATGGCTATTTTTTTAAAGAAATGAGATAAAATACTATCAAGTCATACCACAATGAGATAAATAAGTTTTGCCTAACATTTTTTTTTACGTACACCTTAACCCCTAAGCATAAATCCTAATTCCTCTCCTATTTCGCTTCAACCATGACAGTGAATTCTTTCAAAGCCTGCCACTATATATATAATATATAATAGGTTTCTTGAATCTAATTACCGTCATTATAATAGTAACCCCACCACTGCAAACATTTGCATTTCCTCATAGACACAGTAGTCTAATTTGGATGCAATGTTACCCTTGCAAAAACTTACACTTCCAATACACTTCTTACGTGGACAACAATCCCACTTGCCAAGCCAATTGAAAACTATTATTTTGCTTACCAACAATGCTATAGACCTCTAAAAGTAGAGCTCTAAAAGAGCTCTAATGAGTTGGCATGTCAAAAAAAAAAAAAAATTTCAAGCCAAAACATCACATCAGGCTGGACCCCACACACTTCCATGTCATTAGTGCATGGTTTAAAGCTCTTATTTTAGAACTCTCAAGCATTTTTCTTTGCTTACATACATTTAAACCATCACACCAAACAGAATATTGGAAATAAACCCGAGCCCTTTCATAGATTAAAGGTGCCACAAACACAATAAAATTATGTTTGGGAAGTGGTTAAAATAGTCAAAAAGTCAAAAAATCAACTAAAACACATCACATTACCTCTCTACTTTTCTGCACACCTTTTCGTAAAAAGTTAAAAAATTACTAAAATAACATGTTCCCAAACCAAGCCTAAGTAAATATGTCGATGCAGATCAAACATGATGACTAATTGGTAGAAGCAATTAATGCAAGGGAGACATTGAATCCGTAGTAGGTTGGTGTCAGTTTCCATGACTACAGTTTGTGAATCGGGTGGCTTTACGATGACGAAATGGTAGCAGCACAATATGCGCACAAGAATTTAATCATTTAATGTTTTAACTACTCTGGTGTACAATCTTCTTGTAACTTCTCATTATGGGTGTTTGGTAGAGTTTAAATTCAGCTTATTTCGATTTTTAATTTAAATTAACTGATTTTTGTATGCTTTGTATAGTTCAAGTGATCAGCTTTTAGTTTAAATTAAGTCAAAAAGGTGATTATTCTTTTAGTAGGGGAGGAGGTGCTTTTCGGACTTAGCTTAAGTGCGGATTTTGAGGGGCAAAATGACTTAAATGGCCCTCACAATTTTAAATTATTACAAGTGTGCCATATATATAAACCAAACACATTCATTTTTGTCTCTTGCACGACCCAGAGAGGCGATTTCTGGTGAAGGGAGGTGATTTTCGGCGAACCAGAGAGCTCTCTCTCTCTCTCTCTCTATGTGCGATCGACAGCGTAAAAAACCCTAGCTCTCTCTCACTCTTCGCAATCGATGCCGTGACAAAACCCTAGCTTTCTCTCTTCACGATTGCGGCTTGCAAGGGGCTGCCAACGGTGAGATGAGGAGGAGGAAAAGAAAAAGGGGATGCTGGCAGTGGGTGAGAATGAGGAGAAGAAGAATGGGCTATAGGCGGTGGATAAGAAGAGGCTGCCGGCGATGGGTTAGAAAATGAATTAATTGGTGTTATTGTAATGAATTAATAAATTTAAAAAAAAATAATATTTATACTATTAATTGGTATTGTAATGAAAAAATCAGTTAATTATAATCACTACTACAAAAGCTAGAGATCACACTTTGACAAATGAAAATATCTCACTTTTATTGAAAGTGTGAAAAAAAAAAATTAGATTGATATTTTAATCACACTTGATTTGATTAAGTGTGATGATATATATTTTATATCACGTTTCAATTAAGTGTAATTATATATATATATACATTAGTCACAAGTTCAAATTAACATGTAATTAAAGATCACATAAGAAAAATTAAAAATATCTTACTTCTATTAAAAGTGTGATTAAAAGTGAGATAATATTTTTTTTATTCACACATTTTAAATAAGTGTGATTATATATATTTAAAAAATACACTCACACAGATTCTATAACTCTTTAATGTGTCTGTCTATCTCTGACTCTATGATTGTCTCTCTCTCTCTCAGAGCAACTCCAACCACACTCTTTACTTTTCACTAGTTAAAGTACAAAAGAAGTACACTATTTAACCTAATTACTTTAGCTATTATGTTCTCCAACCATGTTCTTTATTTTAGCTAATCATTTAAACTAACTTAATTAATTTTTAAAATAAAAAAAAATAGTAATTGTTGATATTTTACTAATATAAATTTTCAATAATAATAAATTGAAAAATGTTTCCGCCCCCCTCAAAATAAGACCCCCTCGACCCCCTCTGAGCTGGACAGCACGTGATGGGTCACGTGACATACCAAGCCCGACACCCCTCCTCTTTCAGAATTCAAACACATTTTTGAACGAGAAAATATAGGTCGATGACAATGGCGATCGAGAGGCAGAACGACTCTGTGACGCCCCGAATCTACACTATAGGTTGTAGTTAATGGAGAGTCACTAATGAGTCCTATGGTCAATAACCAAATAAGATCCCAGATCGCCGGAGGAGTCAAATTAGCCTCCCTTCTAAGTCCGGCTTTCTTAGACAGCGCACTACCCTTTTGACAGATCTTAAAAGGTATTGACACAAGGTCTCATAAGCAACAATAAGGTTCATACATATCAATATATAGAACATAAGTACATAACAACCTCAAATATCATTAATTTCAAAAGCCTGATTCATTACATTACATCCTAAGAGAAAACTTAAATCTTCATATGAGTCTTACAAAATATCAAAAGGGGTTTCTAACTTTCCTAAGATAGCCAAAAGTCTTCGAAGGTTTCGGGTTTGTCGTCTCCAGCTATAAGCTCCTCTTCGGCACCTGGCATGACACGCCGTGAGCTTTGAATGCCCAGTAAACACACACACACCCCACCCCTTTTTCCCAGTCCAATACACAATCACAAAATATAACATCAAGTAGTAAAGCATGATACTCCAATAAATAAATAAATAAATAAATAAATGGTTAGATTAGATGTTAGTAATCTAGAAATCCCCAAAGAGATTTCATCCTCCCAACCACAAGAATCGACGGATTATTAGGTATGCCCCTCTTTGTTGCTTTGTTGCAGAACTAACCTCGGATGCCTACCAACGGTTATATACCGCGTAAGCGCCAACCGAGGCCTCAAAAGAGACGGTAAAATAGGGCCTTGCCGAATCCTCCTCACACCAAACCACCTAGGGTCCGAACACAACCGCTCCGCTCAAGGGTTCAAAACCACTTGCGCAAGATTTAACCTCGAATAGGAACGATCCCAACAAGCCATATACCACACATTCTCATCTTTTCATTACTCAAGTGTTCGAAACCCAATACCCACCCAATTAGGTTTCCGCTGAATTAAGTGTTTTAAGTCGGTTAGTCCAACTAAACAATATAATAATATCCACATAAGCATGCATCCTCAAGATAAGAAAGATAAATAACATAACATGCACATACAACATCTTGCCAAGATATGATCATAAGCCATTAAACATTTTCATGAATACAAGGGCACAAAACATCCATACATAACAAATTTCCATTAATCATCACGCGAAGATTAATACGAAAGCACTACTTTACACCATCCACCGATCTCGGTCTTCCTATGTTTTGTAGAGAATTTGATCTAGTTTATAGAACATTTTTCGGAAATGGGTTTGCTTTTCTAGATTTTAAGTTATTTAGAAAATAGTCCAGCGCTGTCCAGAATCTGTCCAGATCCGGACCGTTCTGAAAACTTGATTTTCTTTCAAAACGCTTAATGTTTTTCGATGAAACCATTTTTAGTTGAAAGCTAACTCTTTAAGGGAGGTTTTGAAATAAAATGGAGGTTCAGAATATTTTTTTACATTTTTCTGGAATTTTTGAAAGTGGCTGCAAAAACAGATTTTTAGGTAGAATGCCCAAAACAAGAAAAAATTATAAAAAGGGGGTTCCACCATGGGAAAGTTTCATTTCTTTTGTGAAGAAAATATACTAAGTATCACATGTTTAACTCAGAAAATTTGTTTGAAAGAGTGCTCTTGAAAAGTTGAGAGATTGGTAGAAAAGAAGGTGGTTTGTGCCAAAATGGGAAAAATACAAGAGAGATGGAATCAATGCTCAACTTTTAGCATTTTTAACACAAGTAACTCATCAATAACATATTTGAAAACATTATTTAGAACCCTTAGAAACATGTATTTGAAAAAGGAAAATGAAAGAGAAGGTTGTGTTGTGGCTTACCTACTAAGCTTTGCACAAGGAAGCTCTCTTCTTCCTTCCTCCTCTTCTCCTAGACTTCTCTTCCTTGCTCTCCTCTCTCTCTCTCTCTAGCCAAAAATGTGTGTGTGGGTGTGGTGTGTTATATGTGCTTGCAAGCTAGGGGGTGTTGGTATTTATAGACAAGTTTTGATGCAAAATGTCCTAAATGCCCACTAGTTGAAAATGGATGGAAAGTTTAGGATTTGTTTGAAGTTCAAATGAATAGAAAGTGGTTTACTCAAGGATTAGGTAACACTTGGTTGTAATGAAACTAGTTTTGGGAATTAGCATCCTAGGTCTAGGTATTAGGTTGTGTATTTCTAGAATTCCATCATGGTGGTTCTTGGAAATTGGTTTCTCACTCTTCCCTAGGAGTGTGATGGGTTATTATTTTATTTGTTTTGGTCCTAGAGCACACTCTTCAAGGTGTGTATATATATATATATATCTTACAAGATTGATGGTACTAATAACATTAGGGTACATGTACTTTTTTTTTTGGGGTAATGCTTAATAAAAGAAATGAGGGCTTGGAATTAAACTCATGTATTGGAATCTTATTTATGTATTTACTTATGATCTGGTTAGATTTAGGGCTAATTTAAATACTCATAGCAAATCTTTATTGGTACTAAGGTCATTATTGCTCCAAGATTCAAGGGATTTGTTTCTACTAGAGTATATTGATGATGCCTAGTCATGTCCTCAAAATTTGGGAAGATTTTCTTATTTATTTGGTGTACAAATCTTGGAAATTATGAAACATAATATTAAAAAAGATTTTAGGGTACAAGTGTACATATATAAATATATGATGGTACTTGTTTGAGGTCAATTTGTGATTTAATAAAAATGTGAGGGCTTGGGCTTAATTAAAATATCTATTTCAAGTGAAGAGTTAATAAATTAGTGTCTAGAAAAAAAATAATTCAGTTTGTATTATCTTGTTTTGAATTTAAAGGTAAATAACTGAATGAAGACTATAAAATCCGAAAGTTAGGGTTTAGAGCAATTAATCTAAAATTTAAGAGTTAAATAATTAATATTAGAGTGTTATAATTGATTCCTAAGCTTCCAGGGTCGATTAAGGTTTGTATGGTTTCGTCCGTGATGCGTTTTCGACTCTAGGGTTTAATTTGCGAGCAATCAACGAATTAAGGGCTTGGTGTTGAATACATGTAATTTATTAAATTAGGTAAGGAAGCCTAATCCAGGTAGGAAAATTTCTGTTTTGAAAAAAAGAAAATAAAATTGCTAACCGAAGAGATTCGAAATAATTCAAGTAATCGAGGGCTTTAAGAAAATAATTCATCATTAGGGTCTTAAAAGTAAATGCATATTTCGGGGGCTTCACAACCTATCCCCCTTAAAACAATTTCGTCCCCGAAATTCAACCATATCTTGCCTTGAAAAGCTCGGTAGTTTGCCTTCACCGATCTGTCGTTCCCATGTATATTCCACAATTCCCCGATGACGCCATAGCACCTTCACCAATTGAACCGTCTTGCCTCTAAGGTTCTTCTCTCGATGATCTTGTATTGCTACCGGTCCTTCTTTAAACGTAACATCTTTGTCAAGACTGATCTCTTCCCATTTGAGGACGTGTGTTGGGTCGGCGATGTATTTTCTCAACATAGGTACATGGAAGATGTTGTGTATCCCTACTAATTGCGGGGGTAGAGCTAGTCTATATGCTACTTCGCCCACTCTTTCCAATACCTCAAAAGGCCCGATATATCATGGTCACAGCTTTCCCTTTCTCCTAAAATGTACGACTCCACACCTAGGTTGCACCTTTAGGAACACGTAGCTGCCTACTTCAAACATCAATAGTCTTTTCCTCCTATCTGCATAATTCTTTTGATGGTCTTGGGCAGTCTTTAATCGTTGTCGGATCAATTTGACCTTTTCAATAGTCTCTAGAACAAGTTCAGTTCCAATCAGATTTGCATCACCCACTTCCGTCCAACAAACCGGCGATCTACAAAGTCATCCAAGTAATGCTTCAAAGGGTACCATGCCGATGCTAGCTTGAAAGCTGTTGTTGTAGGCAAATCCGATTAGGGGTAGGTGTCGTTCCAACTTCCTTGAAAATCCATTGCGCAAGCTCTCAGCATAACTTCGAGTGTCTGGATAGTGCGTTTAGATTGTCTATCTGTTTGTGGGTGAAAGGCGGTGCTAAAACATACCCTGGTACCAAGAGCTTCCTGTACGCCCCCAAAATCGAGTGGTGAATCGTGGATCACGATCTGACATAATAGATACCGGAATTCCATGTAGTCGAATGATTTCCCCAATGTAGAGTCTACACATAGACTCTAAGGTGTCAGTCATCTTATAGGGTAAGAAATGTGTTGACTTGGTGAGACGGTCCACTACTACCCATATAGCGTCGCGCCCTCTAGGTGACTTAGGCAACCCTATCACAAAATCCATCGTCACATTCTCCCATTTCCATTCGGCTATTGGTAGAGGTTGCAACATTCCTCCTGGTTTCTAATGTTCCGCTTTCACTTGTCGGCATGTTAGACATTTTGCTACAAATTTAGCCACTTCCTATTCCCTTCCACCAATATTGCCTCTTCAAATCTTGGTACATTTTAGTCCCTCCTGGATGTACCGCCAATGCAGAATGATGACATTCCTTCAGTACCTTTCCTCTAAGCAACTCGCCACTTGGTACAAACAATCTGCCTTGGTATCTTAAACTTCCATCGGGGTGAATTACTCAATCGGGCATGGGCTCTCCTAATTCTAGACGTCCCTTGATATAGGCTACCTCTTGATCATGCTTCTGGGCCTCCACGGCCTCATTCATCAACTTAGGCATCACCTTTTGTGCACTAAGACATGCTTTTGTAATTTGGGATTCCACTTGGATCCTAAACTCATTGAGTGTCTTAACCATATCCCATTTTTTGATGAAGATCTTAGCCAACATCCCTCTGCTTTTACGACTTTAGAGCATCTGCTACTACATTGGCCTTACCGGGGTGATATGAGAGAGTGAACTGGAAATCCTCAAGATACTCCTTCCATCGTCTTTATCTTAAGTTAAGGTCCTTCTGCGTGAATAGATACTTTAAGCTCTTGTGATCTGTGAAAATCTCAAATTGTTCCCTGTAAAGGTAATCTCGCCATTGCTTTAGGGCAAAAACCACAGCTACTAATTCCAAATCGTGGGTAGTTGCGCTCATGAGGTTTCAACTGCCTAGATCCATATACGACTACCTTTCCATTTTGCATGAGCACGCAACCTAACCCCTTTTTAGATGTATCGTAATACACAGTGTACCCCTCTTCTCGTTCTGGGATGGTCAAAATTGGCGCACTAGTTAACCTCTTCTTCAGCTCCTGGAAGGATTTTTCGCAAGCTTTGTTCCACTCATATTTTACTCCTTTTGCCGATTTAGTCATTAGTTTAGCTAGTTTGGAGAAATCTTGGATGAACCTCCGGTAATAACCGGCCAATCCTAAAAAGCTGTGAATTTCCGACACAGTTTTTGGTTGTCTCAAATCTAATACTGCCTCCACCTTGGTTGGATCCACCGCAGTCCCATTTTCTGATACCACGTGCCCTAAGAACTTTACTTCATTCAACCAGAACTCGCGTTTACTCGTCTTGGCATATAATTGATTATCCCTAAGAACTTAAGGGACAGTCCTTAAGTGTTGCTCATACTCTTCTTCAGACCTTGAATATACCAAGATGTTATCAATGAATACTACTACAAACTGGTCAAGGTATGGTCTAAAAATCTTATTCATTAGGCTCATGAATACTACCGGTGCGTTGGTTAGTCCGAAGGGCATTACTACAAACTCATAGTGGCCATATCTAGTACGGAAGGCAGTCTTTGGTATATCCTCCTCCTTGACTCGTAGTTGATTGTAACCTGACCTGAGATCGATCTTTGAATAGAACCTTGAGCCTCTAAGTTGGTCAAAAGGTCATCAATCCTCGGGAGTGGGTTCCGGTTCTTAATCGTGACTCGATTGAGTTGACGATAATCGATGCATAGCCTTAACGATTCATCCTTCTTTTTAGCAACAACACGGGTGCTCCCCATGGCGAAATGCACTTGGCCTAATGAATCCTTTTTGAACAATTCCACAGAGGTGTCTTCAACTCTCATAGTTCTGCTGGTGCCAGGCGATACGGAGCCATAGATATCGGGGTAGTTCCAGGGTGTAGCTCGATGCTAAAGTCTACTTCTCGGGTTGGCGGCAATCCTGGTAATTCCGTAGGAAATACATCTATATATTCGCATGCTACGCGTGGAAGTTCTAATTTTCTTTTCTTGGCTCTCCTCATTTAAAATCAGACTTGTTATCCTACCCGATGGGTAAGTCATCTCCTTCTATCGAGTAACGAATCTATTTTTGAGATGAGGTCGTAGTAGGGTATCTTTATGAAGTTAAGTTTCCTTTCCACAAGCTCCAAATCCTCTTGGATTCTACCCCCATTCATTCTGAAGTCAATGTTGTGCCGATTATTTTTGCAGAGATGGTGAGACTCCTCCAAAATTTGATTCTTGATAGGGTTCGGGATTTTAGCAATGGTTACTAGTCCATTTTTAAGGTTTCAATTTGTACCGCATTTCTATTGTTTCTTGCAAGCTCTTGTTATTCGAAGTATGGTCCACCATTTGTTGTCCCTTGAATGGGGTGAGGCGTAAGTCAAATTCTAACTACAGAGGCAATTCCTAATTTAGAGTTTAATTATCCTAGGGTGTTCGCACAGCACAACTTCATATACAAAATAATAATTACGAGATTCCTAAAATTGGATTGAAGTGGAGATGAAGAATATGAAGCAGTTATGGTGATCATACCAGGATTAATTGAAATATGGATGAATAGTATGATGTTATGGTTTCGAACTTCAATGTGATCAAGGTTATAGAGGTAGTGACTAAACTAGATATTTAACTTGAAACTACGTTGGCCATCCGCGTTTCAAACTGAACATCCAAGATTCGTCACTGAGTAAAGAAAATGAATTTATTTACAAGAAGCCTTGGGCTAAATAAAATAATCAAGGGTCAAAGGAGATCAAATTTACAAATAGTAGTATAAAATAGGACTAGATGGACAAGACTTAATCTTGGAAAATGATGACATCGAATAAAGGTTACGAATACAAGATGAGGGTACGTCGATCGATAGAAGACGCGTAGAACTAATAGTACCCCCTACTGCGCGATGTGATGCCGCACTCAAGGTTAAAACCATTTCACGATCCTGAAGTAGGTCCTCATGAGTTGATGTTCGCGTGCCTGAAATTCGAAGAAATTCCCTAAGATAGGTCAAGAAAGATTCTAACATAGTTGGGGCAAGGTAGTCTCCAACCGCAGGTCGAAACGCGTGGGTAAGGGTTGAACCTAGGCTCTGATACCATATTGTGACGCCCCGAATCTACACTATAGGTTGCAGTTAAGGGAGAGTCACTAATGAGTCCTATGGTCAATAACCAAATAAGATCCCAGATCGCCGGAGGAGTCAAATTAGCCTCCCTAAGTCCCAACTTTCTTAGGCAGCGCACTACCCTTTTGACAGATCTTAAAAGGTATTGACACAAGGTCTCATAAGCAACAATAAGGTTCATACATATCAATATATAGAACATAAGTACATAACAACCTCAAATATCATTAATTTCAAAAGCCTGATCCATTACATTACATCCCAAGAGAAAACTTAAATCTTCATATGAGTCTTACAAAATATCAAAAGGGGTTTCTAACTTTCCTAAGATAGCCAAAAGTCTTCGAAGGTTTCGGGTTTGTCGTCTCCAGCTATAAGCTCCTCTTCGGCACCTGGCATGACACGCCGTGAGCTTTAAATGCCCAGTAAACACACACACACACCCCACCCCTTTTTCCCAGTCCAATACACAATCACAAAATATAACATCAAGTAGTAAAGCATGATACTCCAATAAATAAATAAATAAATGGTTAGGTTAGATGTTAGTAATCTAGAAATCCCCCAAAGAGATTTCATCCTCCCAACCACAAGAATCGGACGCGGATTATTCAGTATGCCCCCTCTTTTGCTGCTTTGTTGCAGAACTAACCTCGGATGCCTACCAACGGTTATATACCGCGTAGCGCCAACCGCAGGGCCTCAAAGGAGACGGTAAAATAGGGCCTTGCCCGAATCCCTCCTCACACCAAACCACCTAGGGTCCGAACACAACCGCTCCGTTCAAGGGTTCCGAAAACCACTTGTGCAAGATTTAACCTCGAATAGGGAACGCATCCCAACAAGCCATATACCACACATTCTCATCTTTTCATTACTCAAGTGTTCGAAAACCCAATACCCACCCAATTAGGTTTCCCGTTGAATTAAGTGTTTTAAGTCAGGGTTAGTCCAACTAAACAATATAATAATATCCACATAAGCATGCATCCTCAAGATAAGAAAGATAAATAACATAACATGCACATACAACATCTTGCCAAGATATGATCATAAGCCATTAAACATTTTCATGAATACAAGGGCACAAAACATCCATACATAACAAATTTCCAGATTAATCATCACGCGAAGATTAATACGAAAGGACTACTTTAGATCATCCACCGAACTCGGTCTTCCTATGGTTTGTAGAGAATTTGATCTAGTTTATAGAACATTTTTCGGAAATGGGTTTGCTTTTCTAGATTTTAAGTTATTTAGAAAATAGTCCAGCGCTGTCCAGAATCTGTCCAGATCCGTCGACCGTTACGAAAACTTGATTTTCTTTCAAAACGCTTAATGTTTTTCGATGAAACCATTTTTAGTTGAAAGCTAACTCTTTAAGGGAGGTTTTGAAATAAAATGGAGGTTCAGAATATTTTTTTACATTTTTCTGGAATTTTTGAAAGTGGCTGCAAAAACAGATTTTTAGGTAGAATGCCCAAAACAAGAAAAATTATAAAAAGGGGGTTCCACCATGGGAAAGTTTCATTTCTTTTGTGAAGAAAATATACTAAGTATCACATGTTTAACTCAGAAAATTTGTTTGAAAGAGTGCTCTTGAAAAGTTGAGAGATTGGTAGAAAAGAAGGTGGTTTGTGCCAAAATGGGAAAAATACAAGAGAGATGGAATCAATGCTCAACTTTTAGCATTTTTAACACAAGTAACTCATCAATAACATATTTGAAAACATTATTTAGAACCCTTAGAAACATGTATTTGAAAAAGGAAAATGAAAGAGAAGGTTGGGTTGTGGCTTACCTACTAAGCTTTGCACAAGGAAGCTCTCTTCTTCCTTCCTCCTCTTCTCCTAGACTTCTCTTCCTTGCTCTCCTCTCTCTCTCTCTCTCTCTAGCCAAAATGTGTGTGTGGGTGTGGTGTGTTATATGTGCTTGCAAGCTAGGGGGTGTTGGTATTTATAGACAAGTTTTGATGCAAAATGTCCTAAATGCCCACTAGTTGAAAATGGATGGAAAGTTTAGGATTTGTTTGAAGTTCAAATGAATAGAAAGTGGTTTACTCAAGGATTAGGTAACACTTGGTTGTAATGAAACTAGTTTTGGGAATTAGCATCCTAGGTCTAGGTATTAGGTTGTGTATTTCTAGAATTCCATCATGGTGGTTCTTGGAAATTGGTTTCTCACTCTTCCCTAGGAGTGTGATGGGTTATTATTTTATTTGTTTTGGTCCTAGAGCACACTCTTCAAGGTGTGTATATATATATATATATCTCTTACAAGATTGATGGTACTAATAACATTAGGGTACATGTACTTTTTTTTTTTGGGGTAATGCTTAATAAAAGAAATGAGGGCTTGGAATTAAACTCATGTATTGGAATCTTATTTATGTATTTACTTATGATCTGGTTAGATTTAGGGCTAATTTAAATACTCATAGCAAATCTTTATTGGTACTAAGGTCATTATTGCTCCAAGATTCAAGGGATTTGTTTGTACTATAGTATAATGATGATGCCTAGTCATGTCCTCAAAATTTGGGAAGATTTTCTTATTTATTTGGTGTACAAATCTTGGAAATTATGAAACATAATATTAAAAAAGATTTTAGGTTACAAGTGTATATATATAAATATATGATGGTACTTGTTTGAGGTCAATTTGTGATTTAATAAAAATGTGAGGGCTTGGGCTTAATTAAAATATCTATTTCAAGTGAAGAGTTAATAAATTAGTGTCTAGGAAAAAAAATAATTCAGTTTGTATTATCTTGTTTTGAATTTAAAGGTAAATAATCTAATGAAGACCGTAAAATCCGAAAGTTAGGGTTTAGAGCAATTAATCTAAAATTTAAGAGTTAAATAATTAATATTAGAGTGTTATAATTGATTCCTAAGCTTCGAGGTCGATTAAGGTTTGTATGGTTTCGTCGTGATGCGTTTTCGACTCTAGGGTTTAATTTGCGAGCAATCAACGAATTAAGGGCTTGCTGTTGAATACATGTAATTTATTAAATTAGGTTAGGGAACCTAATCCGACTAGGAAAATTTCTGTTTTGAAAAAAAGAAAATAAAATTGCTAACCGACAAGATTCGAAATAATTCAAGTAATCGAGGGCTTTAAGAAAATAATTCATCATTAGGGTCTTAAAAGTAAATGCATATTTCGGGGGCTTCACAGACTCCTCCTGAACTCGACGGACAGCTCCCCGTGTGTGTGTGTGCGCAATTTTCCCGACGGACAGCTCCAATCCTTCAGCTCCTCCCTTTCACTCCGACGTCCTTGACTGCGACGCCCGACGCACTCTCTCTCTCCCTCCCTTTCCATCTCAGTCAACGGACCCTCTCCTCCCCTTCACGCCCCGACGGCGACAGGTCCGACTCTGTCCTCTCGAGTCCCGACTGCCTCTATTTCAATCTGGTGTGTGTATATATATATATGTTGATTTTGCCCTAATTTTGCCAATTTCCGAAATTTCAGAAATTGTGATCCCCAAGTTGAGGTAATATATATGTTGTTGAATTTTCTGAAATTAACATATATATGTTGTTGATGCCCTAATTGTCATCCCCCTAATTTCTACAGATTTGCTCAGATTTCTGAAATCTGTGTGTGTTGGTGCAATAAAAAATCTGTGTGTGTTGGTACAAGAACAAATCTGTGTGTGTGTTGAGCTATTTACTGGTTGAGCTATTTACTGAAAACTCCAATTTCTCATTGTAATGGTTGACCTATTTACTGAAAACTCCAATTTCTAAAAATCTATGTGTGTTGCTCAGATGCCCTAATTGAGCTATTTACTTACAATGACCTATTTACTGAATCTGTGTAAAATCTGTGACTATCAGATTTGCCAAAGTAGTTAAGTGAATTGGAGTTTGAATAGTTAATGAGCTATTTACTTACACTGAGCTATTTACTGAATTTGTGTTAAATCTGTGACTATCAAATTTGCCATGGTTAAGTGAATTGGAGTTTGAATAGTTAATGAGCTATTTGCTTAATCGAGCTATTCTTGAATCATGTGCACAATGTGTGACTATCAAATTTGCCAAAGTAGTTAAGTGAATTGGAGTTTGAATAGTTAATGAGCTATTTACTTAACTATTATAAAACTTCCATAGTAGATTAAAATTGAAAAGTCACTATCAAATTTCTGAAATCAAATTTGCCAAAGTAGATCAAATAGTTGTTTAACCCTTCTATTTACTTAATGGAGTTTCAATTGGATTTATGAAATGGAACTAGCCCAATGTTCAAATTTCACTTAAACAACATGAACCAACGTGTTAATGTTCAAATGGCATAAACAAGTGGTGGAACAAAACTTGAATCTGCATCACACAAGTTTTGCTTAGATTTCAGACTATTCCCATATGAGACTATTGAGTTCACTTTTTGATTCGATATTCAGTTAATGAGGATAACTTGTTATTGCAAATGTCAACTTCAAGTGTCAACGCCAGTAGCTCAGATCGGTTGATGTACTTAAACAAAAATTGTCCTACATGTAAGAAAAAGGCCATCATTCAAATTTCTGAGACCGATCGAAACAAGAACAAGCTATTCTACTCTTGTAATGGTTGTGGTATTTTCATTGGATGTTGTGTGCCTATGAATTCAGAATGTGGAGATCAAGAAATTCCAAGACAAGTAGAAAGAGAACTGCTAAGATCTATGACGGAACAAGTTCGAGCTATGACCGAACAACAAAGATCTATGACGGAACAAGTTCGAGCTATGACCGAACAACAAAGATCTATGACGGAACGAGTTCGAGCTATGATCGAACAACAAAGATCCATGATGGAACAACTTCGAGCTATGACCGAACAACAAAGTTCTATGACGGAACAATTTAGCTGTGTTAGTGCAAAGATGCAAAAACTAGAATTTGTGATGTTTTTCTTCCTTGTAATTGGTGTGTTGTTACTTATGAAGATGTAATGCTAGTTAGAAGTAGAAGTAGAAGTAGATTGAACTATGTTTTGTTGTGTAATGAAATATGTATTGTTGAATATGTTTTGTGGAATGGAATATGTGTTGTTGTGAATTGTTGAATTTTTGAGTGGAATGGAAATGACCCAGTGAATTGTTGAATTGTTATTGTTGAATTGTTGAATGAAGATGTAGAATGAAGATGTGGTATTGTGGAATTGTTGTGGAATGAAGATGTGTTATTGTGGAATTGTTGTGGAATGAATATGTGAACCATGAATAGGTCTTAAACCATGAATTGAACCATGACCCATGATAGATTTTAAACCATGACAGATTTTTTACAGATTTGAACCATGATTTGCACCATAAACATACATATTTTGGCAACCATGATTTTAACCATAAACAGATTTTACACAGCATGAACCATGAACCATCAATTACATTTGAGCATGAACCATGAACCATCAATTACATTTGAGCATGATCCATGAACCATCATTGACAGAAGCAGATTTCACACATTTGAGCATGATTTTTACATAGATTACACAGATTTTGAAACCAGATTTTACAGAGTTTCAAACCAGATTTCAGACATTTCAGCATGAAATGTGAACCATGAACCAGAGTTCACCCAGATTTTGACACAGATTTCAGATTAAAACCAGATTTCAGACATTTGAGCATGAAATGTGAACCATGAACCAGATTTCACACAGATTTCAGATTAAAACTAGATTTCACACAGATTTTGACACATTTCAGATTAAAACCAGATTTCACATCATTGACAGATTTTTGCAGATTTTACTCTGATTGTTACAGATTTGAACCATTAACTAAGAAAACCATGTTTTTGCTAAAATCATTTTTCTTACAGATTTCTTAAACCATGAACTGTGAATAGAGATTCTGCATGAACTCTCAAAAAATCATGCTCAAACACTGAGAAAATGCTCAAACACAGTCAAAATAGCAAAATGAAACATATTTTTTTACAGAATTTTTTAAACCATCAATTATGAACTGAAAATGCTGAAAGACAGATTATCAAAATAAACCATGAACTCAATAACCAATCTTGGAAATTCATACACAACATGCGTTAGACATGTAACATGGGACTTAATATAATAAGTTTCAATCTCAAAAACAAAATGTCAATGTTCAATAAACTAGTCAAACATTTCTACAATCTCCATCATTCATTCGCGCTGTGCAATGTCCATCATTCATTCCCGATGTGGTTAGAGATCCAGATCCAAAAATTTGAGCTTGAGCTTGAACTTGAGCTTCAACTTGAGCATTTACGACCTGTCATGATTGAAGTAAAAAAATACATGTTACAAAATATTTGTAAATGAAAAAAAAAATGAATGTAAAGAAGTCTTATGAACACATACCGGTGCATACACACTATTTTGCATGCCAACCATATAAGGATAATATGATGTATAAGCTTGAGCTTGAGCTTGAACTTGAGCTTGAACTTGAGCTTCAAATTGAAGAACCTTAGCAGCCTATATTGGTTCACGAGTTTGTAAAAATGCAGTTCAAAAGAGTTTGTTAAAAAAATACAAAACAAGTTCAATTCAATATACAATTTACCTTTGCTTTTGTTTGTTTTTTTGCCGTTGCCTTGAACCGATTCACTATTTGATCTACTTTGGCAACCTTTCGTTTCGTTACTGGACGGCCTCTTCGCCGAACAACCAAAGGACTAACCACCTTCCTCATACTAGCACCCGATGTACATCCGGTGGCAATTGGACTTTTTGTAGAAGATGGTATCCTATTAGTAGAAGGTGGTAAATTACTCCCATCACCCGATTCATCGTGCATGACTCTATCCTTCATTTCATCCAACCCACGGTCTATAATTTTAATTTTCCCTTCCGAATTACCAGCAAGTTGTATAATGGCGATCAATTTCTTGTTCATCCTCTCATAACAACTTGTATTGAAATCATCCCCAAAGCCAGTGTACGTGGTTTTGATGCATGTGTACTCTCGAACCAAATCTTTCCTCCAACGTGGCAAAATGTACTTACTTGGCACCTCATTTATGCACCTTCTCACAAGCACCGCGAGTGAGTGAGCACACATAATCCCTCTAAACTGAAACAACTGACAAATACACTGAACTTCACATTCAATTGAATTAAAATACACAACAAAGTTCACATGCTTCATCTTGTCACAAACTACCATCGCTTCTTGGACATTATATGTACAAATTGCTCCCTCCTCTCTGACAATCAAGGCTTGACAGTACACTAATCTCTTCAACTCTCCTTGAACTTCTTTGAATTTTGCATTCGTGTAGGCTTGTTGAAATTGCTTCTCGAAGCCATATATAGTTAGACAATCAAACAATTTGTGTCGAGACTTGAAGTCTGATTTCTTCTCTTTCTCTACCTTACTTCTCAACGCATTGTCATATTGTTCAACAAATTGTTTTAATGTAGTCTTCGG
This sequence comes from Camellia lanceoleosa, assembly GCA_025200525.1. NCBI lineage: Eukaryota > Viridiplantae > Streptophyta > Magnoliopsida > Ericales > Theaceae > Camellia > Camellia lanceoleosa. The sequence goes on from CM045761.1 coordinate 116,166,341, forward strand.
GTTCACATATCCATCAAAAAAAGCATTCATGCTTTTACTTCGTTGTGTTGTTGTCACGACCCAAACCCGGCCCTATGGGTTTAGTACCGTAACCGGCCAGTAATCCGAGATTACCAAAGGCCTACTGAACAGTAATACAATCACCGAGTACGTGGCGGAAGCCAATACAATAAATAACTAGTGTCCATTGAAATGTCAGGAAATCAGATGTCAAAAACATTTTTCATACATATTTGCATTCACACGAGTACAGTATCTACAATCATTACAGACATTCAGTACGGGAACTCAATCCCTTGATAACAAGATGTAAAAATACTATACAACAAGACAAAACAAGAGGAGACTAGTGGGGACACAAACACCCCAAGCCATGGCATGGCGTCCTGAACCTCACAAAGGAGGCACATAGGCCGGCCGACAAAACTGGGGACCAATCCCACGCCTCCTAGCTTTCCGCGGCTGAGAACCTACATATATATATATAACAGTGAGCTAAAGCCCAGTGAATAACATAAAGCGTAAAGAGGTTATGAATGAATGTCCTTGCAGTAAATGAAATCAATTCATTAAACGGTAGTTTCAGATTTTCAAGATTTCAATCAATCACCATATGTGGTACATCCAATAGCCTATAACAAGAGAGGGTCCAAAAGGACCGGCCTTAATAGACCCAACAAGAATGATGGCCAATCATTCGTAAACGGTATGGTTCCACAAGGAAACCGACAGAGCTCAGAATACCAATAACAAAGAGGTGCTAAGGATGCCACAATACAGCCAGAAATAGGACATACATTCATTTAGTAAATAATATCGAAGAAACAGCCGTAAAACAAGATTCAAAAGATAACCATTTTGAACATATCTTTACACATCTGTTACTCACAAAGGATTGGGCTATCAAGAGCTAGAGCGGCCCCCGAGAGTCAACCCTAAACAATAATCAATAGAACACACACTAAGTTTACAGCTTGGAAAGGATGATAATTAAATCTCTAAATTCCCTCGGTGTGGTTCTATGTCTAAATCCTCATTAAGATGCTTTAAACTAGGCCTAAGAATGCCTAGGATGAGATGAGGATGCAAAAATACGCTTGGAAGGCACTTTTCAAAAATTGTCGAAAATAGGGGTCTCGCCGGAAAGCCTTCCTTCGCCGAGCGAGGTTGCAAAATCAAAGGATTCGCTCGGCGAACAATCCTTCGCCGAGCGCCTGATGAAACAAGAAAATATCTTGGATGCTCAATTTTACGCTACGATGCTCGCCGATGCTCGCCGAGCGAAGCTTCCAAAATCAAAGGGTTAGCCGAGCGAGCCTTCCTTCGCTCGAGCGGTCTGATCAAACAGGAAAAGTATCGATGTTCGATTTTACGCCGAGCCACCAATATCTCGCCGGCGTAGCTCGAGGAAACCTTGGTCGCCGAGCGAGAATTCTTCGCTGAAGCGAAGAAGCCAAATCTGGAATTTCCAGATTTGCCTTCCAAGCTCAAACCAAGTGTTCCAACACTCAAAACTCGACCTCTTGGGCCCAAATTCTGGGGAATACATCCCAACTCAATAAATAACAAGTTTCAAAAGCCAATTTGAGAATTTAAGCCCCAAAGGTGAGTCTATTCAAACCATTTTTCAAGAACAATTCAAGAACACTTTGTAAACATGCAATGCATGGGTTTCAAACCATTTACAAGCTTTAAATCTTGCTCTATTGAGCTCCAATCTTTGAAAACAACTTGAAAACATGGATTAATACATGAACATGAGCATGCATGTGACAATTAGCCAAGAATTCAACTCCAAACTCACTAAACTCAACATGCATGTAACAATGGAGCTCCAATTCATCTTGATTACACTAAAACATGGCCTAGCTCTCTATTTGGGCATGAAACAAGTAATATCAAGCTCAAGAACAACAAGAAGATGGTGTCTTCCTTACCTAGAGTGTTGATTTCAAGATGAGGAAGCTAAATTATGCCAAGTCTCTAGCAATTCCAACAAGTTCTTTAGCAATTTACAAGGTGAATTCAATTTCTCTTCACTCTCCCTCTCCCTAAGTCTTTGGTCGGTGGTAAAGGTAAGAAGGAGCTGATCAAATGTGTTGATTTAAGTGTATAGGCTCAATACAATTGTTTAAACAAAAGGTCCACTAAGGTGGCAATTTAGTAATTAAGTCAAAGTTCTCAATCAACTCGATTTAATCTAATTTAATCATTCCTAATCAATTTTCAGATAAAAATACCATAAAATCACAAATATTATGTTGATTCCAATACTTCAAACGGTTTCTAATTCGTCCGCCGATAAGGCCTTCAATTAGCAATTTAAACATACAATGCAAACAGATAATCACACAATCAAACAGATGCAATATGCAATTCAATAGACAAACTTATTCGGGCCACGGTTTCATTCGTTTGTTCAAGAGTTCATCCAGTTCACTTATCACTCATTAGCGCTCATTTATCGCTGATCAAGATATAATTCGGTGGTTATTCAAGAATCGATGCGAGGGTTATTACGCTTGTTGACATGCCATTTCAAAAATGTCTTTAACATATACAGGAACCCATCGATGCCGCTATGATATAGTACCCCAACCGGTCATTATCATAAAGATTGAATTTAGTAAGCATCTCTTCCCATTTTTCTCAAATTCATCTCTTGTCATACAATCATAAATTGCATTTTGCATAGCCAACTTCATGGGTTCATCTTGAGCATATCCTTTCAACTTCTCCCAGATTTTCTTCATTACATGCCATAAGCACCATCAATGCCGCTTTGTGGAAAGACAATTTCGATAGCATTTTGCATTGCTCTCACCGATCGCTTATGATAGCTTTTGGAGGTTTATTTGACATGCAACTTAACGACTTAAATAGCCAAACAAATGTGTGGGTGTCTTCACTAGATAACAATCCACAACCAAGCAAAATAGATCCATGGTGATTGACTCCTACAAATGGAGCAAATGGCATGTCATATTTGTTCGTCGATAAGTTGTGTCAAATGAAACAACATCTCCAAATGATTCATACATAGCGACTCCTTGCATCAGCCCAAAACAAGTTTCTAATGCGAAATTCCTCATCAACATCAATCACATAAAAGAATTTCTCACTATGTGCTTGCATCCTCATAAAATAACTTTGAAGTGATTCGGCATCACCTTCACCAAGCCTTAATCTTCTAGCTCTATTAATGTAATTCCTTGCATCTCGCTCATCAAATGTCAATGACTCGTATCCCCCCGCTTCAACAACCATTGAATGATAGTTCCTAGACACCCCAATCCCTGCTTGATCATTGATTTCTAATCTTCTCTTCACAGGAGTACGAATTTTCTTATTCATTGCAAAATGACGAGAGTCGGTGGGAATCAACTCATGATTATGCTCAATGTTAACTGTGGTTAACATATATATCCCATTCTTTTGTAGGGTACCTCGTACCCTTGCTTTGCAACCAATTTTTGTGGACAAAGATGGCTTCAAAGGGTTCACTTCTGATTTCTTTTTTCTCTCCCCCGCTCGAGAACATTCAATTGCAAAGTTTTTTAATTCGCCATCATCTCCAAAATGTTGTGCTCTATGAGCTATAGAAAAGCCAACATGCTTAGCATATGTGGCATAAAATGTGTACACTTCTTCCCTTGAGCTAAAACACATACCCTTCTTCGGTTCTTCAACTTGTTTTTGAGGGGGTCGGAAATCAGATTCCACTTGTTCACCTTCATTTACTGAATGATTGTCACCACCATTTGAATCAACCTCCATTCTGCGAGAATCAAAAATGAAATTCAAATAGAATGATTTTACAATAATAATTTTGTAAGATCAAACATCAGCTAGTAAACTGTACAAACTGTTGAAATAAACCATCAAACAAATTCAAACATCTATGATGTGTAAAACTAATCACAGATGTTTATAAGATCAAACATCAACTAAAATATTATAAAACTAATAATAAAATTATTAAACTAATCAAACATCTAATAATAAACTTTGTTGAACATATCTGTGATGATTGAAACATTGCAAAATTTTTCATTTTGGTTTAATTTATCATATATCAATGCTACATGCTATTGGTGTTCTCACACAGTGCCAGTTTCTTCTCCATTTCTAATTGCATACCATGATCTATCCAGTTTTACTACCAGTTCGTATACCATATATGCAGACCCGTTGAAATTTCTTGGGGTTGAGGTAGGTGGATGTATTCAAGTCGCAACCTATGAAAAACCTATCCAAGAAATTCCAATTGGAGCAATAGTGGAATTCAGGGCTTTTATTGAATCGAGTTTGTGTCCAACTTTTATTCCCTCTGTTTTATCCGTATTATGCTTCCATACTTCCAGGTAGGATTCACCAGTATGGTGATAACATATACAGAACCCCAAATCATGAGCATCAACCATGACAGTTTCAGCATGGTTGATGTAGATAGAGAGAGACAGAGGGAGAATGATGGAGAATCAGGGGTTTTCGAGTAACATTACCTGACAAAATGCTATGGTCGACGGAGAGCTATGGCCGACGGAGGAGAGCTATGGTCAATGGAGGAGAGCTATGGGGGACGCACGATGGAAGGGAAGAGGGAAGACGTTCCCGCCTTTTTTTTCAGTATTTTTCTTCTCTTTCAGGTGCATGTATAACACCTTCTTAATTGTGCGATTCTTCTTCAGATGCCTTCCTCAGTTGCCACCTCAGAGGGGGACGAGGGGGTCTTCACTTGAGGGGGTCTGTATCGGAATTGTAATAAATTTGCCCATACAAACATACAAAACCTGTAGAATGAGGAGAAAAAAAAATACAAAATACAAAATAAGTTGTTCCATAATTCATCAAATAGAATTAAAAGAACATATAAAATTGCTACACACACACATATATATAATATATAAAATCCAAAATTCAAGACATAAATATACAAAAATCTAAAATATATGCCTATATAATTGTTTGGAGAGCCCTGGGGCTCTTCAATTGTAGCCATCAAAAAAATAAGATGATAAAGTAACTAGCCCAATAATTAATTCATTGGAGCTCAAAATTAGACTTACATTGGTTAAAATGGCTAACAAGCCTTGTTTAACTATCCCTCGGAGATGCTCGCCTCTGCCCTCTCTTTCTGTCTCTCTAGGGTTTTCTCTGTCGGCGCTTACCACGGTGGTTCTCCGTCGTGGTGAGTTTTTCTCTCTTGTTCTCTGTCTCTCTCTGTATCTAACTGTAAAGGAAAATGCATATGCTTTGTTGACTCAAGCGATTCCATTTCAGTTGATGTGAAAACGATTTATCTTGGCGGAAAGGTTTGATTTTTTGTTTATTTTTGTTTAATTGATTGATCAACTAAAATATTGAGCCTACTTGCAGACACCAACCTAGGGATTACCTGAGTCATATTTACTGCCCCTGTTGAATAAAATTGTGAGATTTGGAATTGTTGAGATCTTCAAATTATTATTGGAACATTGATTTTCAAGAGAGTAAGTAAATGAAATTTCCTTTAAAATGGCATTGCATGGAATTACATCTAACATGGGAAATATTGCATAAATGTATATATTTTGTTAAGGATTTTCTACTGGGCTTTATGCTCACCCCTATGAGATTTTGGTGCAAGTGAAGATGTGGTGATTCTGCTGAGTTGAAGGCATGAATATATTTTTTGAAGAGTAGATAACTCTATTTTTTATTTTTATTTTTATTTTTTTTTTAGCCAAAGGCTATTCATGTATGGGCCTGAGAGGTCATTTTTGTATAACCAGGCTTAAGCCTTGGAAATTGTAAGCCCATGAGGGCATTTTATTATTTTTGGAACGTGATGCTCTACATGCTATAGATTCATGTATTTTTTGTATCATTGAATGTATAATTCGCATGTGGAATTTTGGTATAAATCTAGTTAATTAATGATGTAATGGTTGGAGTATTGTTATTACAATTTGGGTTTGGTTATGGTGTGCAACTTACACCTTACATCTTACACCTTACACTTACACCTTTTGTGAAAAATTAAACCTTACACTTACACCTTTTTTGAGGTTGCACACCATATGCAACCCACTTACACCTTACACCTTACACTTACACCTTATACTTATACTTACACCTTACACTTGCACCTTTTGTGTAAGTGGCACATGGTGTGCACTTGCACACTTAAGAAAACTCCTTACAATTTTAGCAGATGTGAGTTGATGTATTAGAGTTATCTTGAATTATTTTTGGGCGTTACATGCCATGCTTATACTATTTTGCGCGCTGGATTGTTGATTAAGTAAATCTCAAGAACAATGTGTGAGACATCCTCAGGCTTTTTTAACTTGGAAGCATCTATGAAGTTTTCCACCACCTTTTTTGTCTCACTTAGAAAATTGAAAAATAAAAGGGTGGACACTGTCATCCATAATGTCATTTGCAATAGCAAGGTAGAGACTAATCTAGTTGCCTATTGGTCAATGGTGATACAAGAGTTGTATTTTTATTCCAGATTTCTGAGTTCTAACTATTAAATCTCAAATTTATCATACGAAATGTGTTTAGATGAGTTCTCGATTTTAAAAAAGAAAAGAAAAATTAGGACTCTTTAAGTGTGTGTTATGCAAGGAATTTGTTTGGGTAGTAATTCGATGAACGCATCTTTATATACATGTGTGCTATGTAGTGACAACAATCTTGACTTTTTGTGTAATGAAAGTAATGATTGTGTACTCACATCGAATTGAGATCGTTTAAAGCAAAATCCAAGTCATTATAAAGTAAACCATATATATCATTAGTTTAAGATTTCATTTTGGATTTGTTGATTGTATGTATATTTGGTTTTATGACTTTAAAATATCTGGTTATACATTGAAAATTTTCATTTTGGATTTATTGATTCTATGTATATGTCATATCTATATGGTAATCCAAATGTTTTATACTAGTAACAATCAAAGTGGTTATTCCTTTTTTATTAATGCAGGAGATGAAGAGTCAGTGTAATGAGAAAATGCCCGAGTTTATCTTTTGTAAGACTAGAACAGTCTCTACAAATAGTAAGTTTATTTATATGCTTTTAGCGGTTTCTGAATTAGTTTGTGTTTTTATTTTTCAGGTCAGAAATTTCTTAGAGAGATGCAAAATATGGTCAAAGAATTCAATAACTTAGTTTTTTAAGTTTTTTTTTTTTTCATTTTTTAATATATGTAAGTACAGTTTAAAACTTTTTATTTAATTCTTTTGTATATACTTTTGAACATTTAACTTTCATTTATGAAATATATGAGGTTATTCCATTCAATATGTGGTCGTGATTCAAAATATAGTATATAGTGTGTATTACATTCTTGAAATGCTTGTACAAAAATAATATTGATTATTGTTCAAATATGTCGAACCTTTTTTTTTATCACACATTAACTGTGATGAGAAATGCATATAACGTGTCACAGGTTTTATTAGGTATTAATCACACTTAAAATCTGCGATTTAAGTGTTTATTATCACAAGTTTTATTAGTAATTAATCACACTTAAAATATGTGATCTAAATGTTATTAATCATACTTAAAAGATGTGATCTAAATGTTTATTATCACATATTTTATTAGTTATTAATCACACTTAAAAGATGTGATCTAAATGTTTATTTTCACAGGTTTTATTAGTTTTAAATCACACTTAAAAGATGTGTTCTAAATGTTATTAATTACACTTAAAACGTGTGATTAAAAATGACCTTTTTTAATCATACTCCCAAAGATCACACCTTGACATAACTTAAAAAGTGTGATTAAATAACATAGATCATACAAAAAAAGTGTAATCTTTATCTGTTTTTGTAGTAGTGAATAATAATAAAGAAAATAAATACATAAATGAAATCACAAATTTTATAAGGGCAAAAAAGACATTACATAGCAAAAATATATTTTACAGCTTATTCAACCAAATACTACTTTGTTGATTAAATTTATAATTCCACAACTACATCACACAAATTAACAGCTTATATTTAAAGTTATAATATATAATTTGTTAAGTTATAATCTATAATCATTTTTCTACAATTACACCAAATGGGGCCATTACATATATACATATTTCTTTTTTAATTTCAAATGCTTGATTATATATATATATATATATATTTATTTAACTTCAAATGCTTGATTATATATTATAATATTTGTTACAAGGGAGAGTTTTATCATATCCAGAGATTTTCTTGAAAACATAGTAGAAGATAAAGTTTATGATGAATTTAAGAATAATACCTATAGACCAAGGTATTTGAAGTGATACTTTTTTTTTTTTTTGTTTATTTATTCACTATTGAGCTGCACACGCAATTCAAAAAAATAAAATATAAAAGACGCAATAGTATAAAAATAATGATAAAGAAAAATACACATGTAATATTTGTTCCTCAATTGGTAAGTACTTATTTTGCCAATGTTAGTAAATCTTCACTGTATTCGAAGAATGAATTAAGAAATGAACTGTTTGTTTACCAAAAAAAAAAAAAAAAAGGGCAAATTCTTATTTTGTTACAGAAACAAAACAGAATCTAAAAAGGAAAAAATAATAAAAACAGAAAAGTAAACTAATCACTTATAGCATTATTTTCTCATATATTTAGATCAAGTCTAGTGTTCAACACTGTCTCCTTAAGATAGATTTGTCTTGTCCTAGGTGCTTTCAAAATGTGGATGTCTATCTCCCAAGATAAATTGATTGTCGACACGTAGTAGCAATACTACAAACTAAATGTCCAGTGAACACACTTTGTGTTTATACTCTTTCTCATAGAAAACAAATGCAGCAAAATGCAGAGAGCAATAGCTAAAGCAAGAGCGAAAAAATTGAGTACAAAACCAAATGAAGTACTTGTCTATTTATAGGAGAATTAGTGGCTTTTTAGGACCGACTTGAACAGGTTAAAAACGTGTTCAGGTTGGATATGAACAGTCTGAACTTGTTAAGTTCTGAGGAAAATATTGAAGAGATACAAGGGACCAAACTACCAACGTTCAAAATCGTTGGGGTCATTTTGAAATTAAGTTTGAATTTCAAGCCAAAATTCAAATTCCAAACGATAAGAATTTAATTTTAGAAGAAATAAAATTCAAATGTTTGTGGCCCAAAAAGATAAGCATTGCGCTAGACAAGCCCAAGCCAATCTCACACCATGCACTCGCGTCCTGTCCAGCCTGCCCAACCGATCGGACAGATGACGGCTGCGGCGTATGCGCGCGTGTGTTTGTTTTGGGTCAAATGGGTTTAGCCCACTTTGTCCGTAACCTCCCTCTACAAAACTTGAATGCCCCTTGAGGGCTACCCCAAGGTCCAAACTCAAAGCTTATAAACCTATACAATGTCAGCCTAGCTAAGCAATGTAGGACAAGCTTTCCTTCCTTTAATTTGGGAAACTCACCAAAACACAATTTTCATGGAGCTTACTTTGGCCTCAATTTCCCATTCACCTATTAATGGCTTTGAACAACCAACTATACTACGTGAATCACAACGCAGCACAGAACGTGTTACTAACAATACCCACCAACCTCAGGACATGGGTCCCACTTAAAAAATAGACCAAAGTTTAAGAAAAAACTATTTTTTCCAAAACAATGCTTACAATCCCCTACATGAATAGAATTTGATGACAACAGAAATGCAACAAGGCGCACAATTTGTCAAGAGAGTACAAATCGAAAATAACTTCCATCAGGATAGGTAGCTTTTGGCCTTAAACCTTTCCTAGTGATAACCTATCGGACTCACTAGCTAACCAATGGATGCGATGCCTTGAATTGCTCAACTGTTAGTGTAAGCCAAGATAATAGATTTTACACAAAATATATTTTGACACATCATGGTTCTCTCGGTTATGTTTATTTTGGCCTTGAACGCTCCTAGTTGTTTGTTAGTGCTTCAAGAGAATTTAGACTCTTCATTCTCATAGAACCGGCCCTAGCTTGACACTTATATAGGTGATTCTTATTGTGAGTATCTCCTATACTTGCCTTGATTTTTATGCCTAAATCAAGATATAAGTAATTATTCAAAGCAGAGCTTATCTTTAAACCCCTGCATATAACACATGTTGCAGATATCGCTCTAACCATAGGAATAGGTAGGGAATTTTAGTCCCTTGGTGATTTCTTTGAACTTAGTTGTCCCTTTGAACTTAGTTCTTGGGATCTCTAATCATTTAGGCAGGGTTACCATTATAATGACTCTTATGTAATAATCTTTAATCCCATCCCCTTCGATGAACTATATGCTTTCTCTTTTGCCTAACCTTTTGTTAACGGATCTGAAATATTCTCCTTAGATTTTATATACTCTATTGAGATTATTCCACTTGAGAGAAATTGTCTTATGATATTATGTCGACGACGAATGTGTCATGACTTACCGTTATACATATGACTCTATGCCCTTCCTATTGCAAATTGACCATCACAATGAATGCAAATACCTAGCATAGGTTTTGGCCACATTGGAATATCTTGTAAGAAGTGGTGAAGACATTTTGTTTCTTCTCCTGCTTTTGTCTAAAGCAATGAACTCAGATTCCATAGTGGATCATGCGATGCATGTTTGTTTCGTGTATTTCCAAGAAAGCAATGACTCTTTCTCAGAATAAAGACATATTCACTAATGGATTTTGAATCTTTAGTATCGGATATCCAATTGGCATCACAATAACCTTCAAGTACTATAGGATATCGAGTAAAGTTCAAACCATGATCACTGGTAAATCTTAGATATCTAAGAACCTGAATGATTGCTTTCCAATGATCTTCTCCGAGATTACTAATGTACCTACTCAATTTACTAACAGCATAAGCTATATCAGGACAAGTGCAATTCATTAGGTGCATTAAGCTTCCAATGATTTGGAAGTATTTTAACTAAGACACCATATTACCTTTATTTTTCAACAAATAAAAACTAAGGTCTATGGGTGTTCTTGCTACATTCACATCATCTTCGATATATTTACCAACAATTTTCTCAATGTAATGAGATTGAGACAATGCATATCTATCAGATGCTTTAGTAATTTTCATTCCTAATATAGCATCTGTGACCCTCATATCTTTCATATCAAATCTTTTGTTCATCATTTGCTTGGTTGATTTGATCATATTTTGATTACTACAATTATGAGCATGTCATCCACATAAAGAGAAACTATAACATACACTTTGTTAGTGTTTTTAACATAGACGCATATGTCACATTCGTTTATCTTAAATCCATTAGTAAGCATAGCGTGATCAAGTTTTTCATGCCATTACTTAGGAGCTTGTTTTAACCCATAAAGAGATTTTACAAGCAAACACACTTTCTTTTCTTTTTGTGGTACTACAAACCTTTCAGGTTGTTTTATGTAGATTTCTTTATGTAAATCCCCATTTGAGAAAGCTGTCTTAACATCCATTTGATGTATCTCAAGATTATATAATGTTGCTATAACAATAAGCATGTGAATGGATGTAACCCTTGTTACTGGTGAGTATGTATCAAAATAGTCCAGACCTTCCTTTTGTCTGTAGCCTTTAACCACAAGTCTTGCTTTATACTTATCTATTGAACCATCTGCTTTCATTTTCCCCTTGAATATCCACTTATACCCAAGAGGTTTAGAATTGGGTGGAAGATCCACCAATTCTCAAATATGATTTTGCATAATGGATTCAATTTCACTATTAACAGCCTCTTTCCACAAAGGTGCATCAGGACCTGACATTGTTTCCTTAAAGCTCTAAGGCTCATTTTCTAACAGGTAAGTTAAAAAATTTGAGCCAAAGGATTTTGATATTCTCACTCTCTTACTTCATCTTGGTTCATCATTAGTTAAATCTTGTTGGTCGAGACCATTACTAGTCTCTTGCATTTGATCGTCATTAGTCTCTTGGCTTTGTCTATAAACATAAGTTATTTCCTATGAACTTAATTCACGTCCTTTCTTGTAAGGAAAAACATGTTTAAAGAAAACATCGTTCCTTGACTCTATAATAGTGTTCACATGTATATTAGGTATTTTTAATTTATAAGTCTGAAACCGATATGCACTACTATTATGCACATAACCAATAAACACACAATCAACCGTTTTTTGTCCTATCTTAGTCTTTTTCGGAATAGGAACTTCTCCTTTTGCCAAACACCCCCACACTTTTAAGTATTTGTAGGAAGGTAGTCGACCTTTCCATAATTCATAAGGAGTGCTATTAGTTTTCTTGTGAGGTATCCTATTGAGGACATAATTAGCAGACAAAATTGCTTCCCTCCCACAAGTTCTACTGTAAGCCTGAACTTAGTAACATAGAATTCATCATTTCTTTATGGGTTTTATTCTTCTTTTCAGCAATTCTATTTTGTTGTGGGGAATAGGGTGCTGTAGTTTGGTGAATAATGCCATGTTGTGCACAAAATTCATTTAAAGGTACATCATAGTCACAACCTCTATCCCTTCTAACCATTTTAATGGTTTTACTAAGTTGATTTTCAACGTCAATTTTGTAGAGTTCAAACATTGCCAAGGCTTCATCTTTACTTCTAAGTAAATAGACATAACATTATCTTGTGCAATCATCGATAAATGATATGAAATGTTTGTTGCCTCCTCAAGTTTGAACAAATTTAACATCACACACATTAGTATGAATTAATTCTAAAGGTTCGGTTTTTTTCTTTCAACCGATTTGAATGGAGCCTTAGTTTTGCTTCTATACATATCTCACATTTGTGATTATGATCAATTTCAAACTTTGGTATATAATTCAAACCAATTAGTCTATGCGAAGCATCAAAATTCACATGTCCTAATCTACCATGCCATAAATTTAACTCAAGAATATAAGCAAAAGATGTGTTATTCTTATTTATAACAGATTTTGGTACCACAACCATTACATTCAACTTGAAGAGACCATCGCTCATGTATCCCTTACCCACATACATTCCATTATTTGTTAATACAAACTTATCAGAAGCAAATACAAGCCTAAAACCATTTTTACTTAACAAAGAATCAGAAACTAAATTCTTTCGAATGTCTGGTACATGTAATACGTTGTTGAGGGTAAGTTTCTTCCCTAATGTCATTTTCAAGGTAACTTTCCCTTGTTCAGCCACATCAGAAGTAGATGAATTTCTCACAAACATGTGTTCACCATTTGCAGCCTCATTATAAGTAGTGAACATCTTTCTGTTCACGCAAACGTGTCAAGTTTCCCCAGTGTTGACCCACCACTCCTTGGGATTTCCAACCAAATTAGTCTCAAACACTATAGCAGAGAGATTGATGTCATTTACCCCGTCAGAAATGTATTTGACTTCTGTCACATTGGCTTGATTGGTGGTCGTTTTGCTTGTACTTCAGCGATCTTTCTTAGGGCGTCAGCAATCAGAGGAACGATGTCCAGTCTTGCCACAGTTATAGCATTTTCCTTCAAATTTTTTATTGTCATTGTTGTCGCCTTGTTCAGGACCATCTCCAACAAACTTCCTCTTCTTGTTATATGGTTTGGGCACTTGTTCCACTACATTAGCCTTGGACTCAATGGGATTTTTACCATTCCTCTTTTTAGCCTTACGATTATCTTCCTCAATTCTCAGTCTTATAATAAGTTCATCCATAGTCATTTCTTTGCGTTTATGTCTTAAATAATTTTTGAAATCTTTCCAAGCTTGTGGTAATTTTTCCACTATAGAAGCGACTTGGAAAGACTCACTAAGAGACATACCCTCAACATGAATATCATGCAAAATTAATTGAAGACTTTGAACTTTAGAAACAACCATTTGGGAGTCTATCATAACAAAATCCAGAAATTTACTAACAACAAATTTCTTTGTGCCGACATCCTCTGTCTTGTATTTTTTCTCCAATGAATCCCACAATTCTTTTGCTGTTTTCAAAGGGCTATAAACATTATACAACATGTTGTCTAGGCCATTAAGGATGTAATATTTGCAAAGAAAATTAGAATGCTTCCACGCATACACTGCAACAACAACTTGCCGATCACTTTCATCCTCTTTCAGTACTAGAGCATCTTCATGGAGAAACCGAGCAAGATTCAGAGTTGTCAGATAGAACAACATTTTTTTACTACCATCTCTTAAACTCTGTACTAGTTAAATTTTTCCAGTTCCTCTCCATGGTTCACAGGTACCACATGCATTTGAACAAGGTTTTGGGCAATAACCAGCGGTGATGTCATAATCGAATTCAGTGTACCAGTTTCAATAGCCATCAAATCAGATTATAAAAATTAGAAAACAAATTAGAAGATATTCAATTTTCTAATTACAAAAACCAGAAAAGCAAATCAGAATGGTAAATACAATGAAGAAACAGAATTTGTCTTAAGATCGTTAGTCAATCTTCATTGTATTCAAAGAATGGATTAAGAAAGAAGAGAGTCTGTTTGTTTACAAAAAACAAATCAGAATATAAAAAATAATTAAAAAATAATTAAAAACAAGAGAACAGACAAAACATAATCTGAAAATGAAAAAATAATAAAAATAGAAAAGTAAAATAATCACTTACAATATTATTTTCTCAGATATTTAGATCAAGTCCAGTGTTCAACACTGTCCCGTTAAGACAGACTCATCCTCTCCTAGGTGCTTTTAGAATGTGGACGTTTATCTCCCAAGATAAAATGATTATCGACACTTAGTAGCAACACTGCAAACTAAATATCCAGCGAACACACTTTTTGTTTTTACTCTTTCTCATAGAAAATAAATGCAGCAAAATGCAGACAAAAATAGCAAAAGCAAGAACAAAAAATTGAGTACAAAACCAAATTGAGGACTTGTCTATTTATAAGAGAATTGGTGGTTTTTTAGGGCAAACTTGAATAGGTAAAAAACCTATTCGGGTTCAATATGAATAGGTACAAACCTGTTCGGGTTGGACAAAAATACTGAAGAGCTGCAAGGGACCAAACTGCCAATGTTCAAAAAATGTTAGGGTCATTTCAGAATTAAGTTTGAATTTCAAATTGAAATTCAAATTTCAAATGGTAAGAATTTAATTTAAAAAAATAAAATAAAATTCAAATATTTTTGGCCCAAAAAGTAAGCATTGGGCCAGACAAACCCAACTGGACCTCACATCACGCACCTGTGCCCAAGCCCAGCCTGCCCGATCGGCTGGACGGACAACGAGGCACGCGAATGTGTTTGTTTTGGGTCCAATGGGTCTAGCCCACTTTGCCCATAACCTCTCCCTCTGCAAGACTTTGCCCATGTGTCCCACTTAAAAAATAGATTAATGTTTAAGAAAAACTAGTTTTTCCAAAACCATTCTTACAGCCAAACTCATGATCTCGGTTTCAAATCTTGTCCTCTTCTCTTTTACATTACATAAGCATCAACTACAAACCACTAGTAGCCTTCACTTTATATATTAGAATAGATTTTACAAATTGTATCTATAAGCAAATTGATACTTGTCTTAATTTAGTTATTATAGTTTTAATTGCATAAATTTTGGCTTTAAATTTTAAAAATTATATAAATTTAGTTCGATTCATAATACTTCTTTAAAAATTTGGACTGAAATCTATTGGTGAAATAATTTATTCATTGTATTCAAAATGATTAAGGGGTTGGCGTATAATTTGAAATGGCCCATTTCCTTTTGAACAGATAATTTTATCCTTAAATTTCAATATAATTTCTTAACGGCTGCTATCTATTGGACTAAATAATACAAGTAATATATGATATTGCTAACCTTCTCAATTGTATTTATTCAACAAATGTTTTTATCAAGGAAAAACCATCATTTTCTTTATGATGCTTCTAGGTTACCTATCTATAAACATGATCATAATTTAACATGGTCTGTTACAATCACATCTAACGGGTATACTCAACCTCCCTATGCAGGTGATAAACAAATTATATGAAACTTGTAATTTTTCCTAGCAATTACATTTGTATGTATCAATGAAAGTTTTTCTTAAGTTAAATATAAATAAATAAATAAACCCAATCTCTCAAATAAAATAGTGAATAGTTATATATGTAAAATAATTTGTAACATTCATAATGTGGCAATCCCGCACATATTATGCTCATAATTATTAATTTTGAATGTAACTTAAGTGCTTAGTGTGAATTCGAATGCTAATTATGTGTTTTATATGATTTTTGAATTCATATTTGTTAACCGTATGAATATTTGTTATGATTTTTGTTATAATCTAAAATTGAAGGTCTTAATGACATCGAAAACCAAAATTGATTGGTGTAGCGTGTATAGCTTAATTTTTAGACCCTAATGGGGGGTTTGATTAAAATTTGATTCAAATTAAATTAATTAGATTAAACTAATTAGAATTAAGTGTGATTAGTTAATCTTAAGCTTTAATTAACGCCCTAATCCAATCCTCATGTATATGTATGATGTATGTCATGCCCCAAACCCGCCCCTAAAAGTTTGGGCATGACCCATTCGCAAACAGACACAAAACCTGTTATACATATCATATGGGGCCTGAACGGAAGCATTCAATAATATATAATAGCGTAAAATAACATCCATTGAGCTATCACTACTATGCCAGGACCGTAGACAGAACATAATGTAGATAATTATACAGTTATGTGTATCTGAAGATAGTTATGTACATATACATCTTCCTCATAGACATTAGGGTACAGACTAAATACAACTTTAAAACTTAACAAAACTCCAAAAGTTGAACGGTTAACACCTAACAGCTTAGACACTCAAGGCTTGGCAAGCATATCGGAAGCCACGTGTTAAGATTGACCTCCGTTAAGTGCCTCTGAAACAGACATAAAATAAAGTGAGTCAAGCTCATGAATAATAGTACGTAAATCATGTAATGTTCCACTCAAACAATAAAGTATATAATTGCGTATATATGTTTATTTACACTCAGAAATATCATGAGTCGATTTCCTTAACAACGCAGTTTAGTATGTACAGAGGATTCAAAATGTTCATATTTTCAAATAATGTAATAGCCATCACTCCCAACATTCTGAGAATAGCCTTTCGCCCAAATATATGAACGGCTTATCGGCCAGAGATAACGTAACGCATAAAGCGTAATGTAACGCATAAAGCGTGAGGGTAGTAACTAGTAGAAGATCATAAGTTTTGAAACCAATGCATATATCATGCTAAATCTTAAACGGAACGGATCAATAGACAATATGTATAACCGTAATAAATAAACAGAGCGTAACCATCCCAAAGTCATCTCAATATCGCTGCACCATAAAATGTAATAATAAATGAGCGTAACAATCCCAATTGATACACATACAACATCATTCTCGATGTAAAGTGAACGTTATAAATGACATTAATAGTAACGACAAACATTAGCGAATTAAACATACATCCGACGTAGTAGTACTCACATTTCACTTGTTTATCGCGGACAATGTAATATGCATTTTATCTATCGAAATAGTTGTCTCATAATTAACAAAGATGATACCAATTGCTTACAGATGCCGAGGATTAATATACCATATAAATAGAAGAATAGTTCCATAAACATACCGTTGTATGTAGCTTCCTCAACATTCATACGATTTACGATTAACTTAATGTTATGAAATCACTTACACGTAATGCAGCGTTAATACCATAATCATTATCAGAAAATAAAATGTACATGTAGCGTACTATTACTCACAGTGATTAGACGCTTGATCCGCCTCTGTAATTAACCCTACACAATTCATAATACACATAAAAATCGTGTCACATATCATTATTCCGTTTTTAACTAGTTTATTTCTCTTTATCCCATTTACACATCATTTGGCAATTCAACATGAATCAAATTAAATCTTTGAATCTCATTTCAACATTCCACACCCAAGTTCATGTCATCCATAGTCTTAATACATTATTTCCTTAATTTTTCCCTTCCATTATAGCATAAATTCTAATGTTTATAGCAAAGTTCATTCGCTAATATTTTTACATAATTTTGAAATATCTCAGAAATCCAATTAAATTTATACATATACAATTCAACATCTCAATTTCCTTATTCTACCTTCAATTTGGGCCAATTCATTAGTTATCACCATTAATCAACTTAGGGTTTCAAGACAAAAATCCAAACTCCTCAAACCATTACTTCTTCTTCCAATTTTCTCCATCTAAAGTTCATAATCCATCACCTTAATCTAGCAATTGCATCTCTAACATAATAAACCCAAAACCCCCAAATCACAAATTGGACATAATATATACAAAACTATAAATTTGTAGTTATATACACAACATACCATAAATTTACACCCAAAATACCATAAATCCATCAATCAATACAAATAAGATCTCCTACCTCAAGATTGAAAGCAAGGAAGCTAGGTCAAGAGTATCACTTTGAAATTCCAAAATCAAATCGGTTGGAAATGTTCATCTTCTTGTCTTCTTCACTTCTTGGTGGAAGATCTTGATCAAAACAAAGAGAAATGGTGAGGATTTGGGCTCAAAACCCTAGGGTTTTCGGTCCTAGGGGGAAAGGAGAGAAGAGGGGAAAAGAATATGTGAAAAATGATCCAAAAATCTGGTTTAAAAGCTGCTGTCCCGTAATCTCCGCTCGAGCGTAGAAATTCCCGCTCGAGCGGACCTGTTTTCAGCACAGATCCCGAAACTTCAAACATGCGTAACTCTCCCATTCGGACTCCGTTTTAGGTCATTCTTGTGCTCAAATTGAAGCCCCAAAAATAAACTTTCCAATGGTTCTAACCTCACATTCAAATTCAAAGTGTGGAAAAAGAAAAGGGCAAACGAGTGACGGTTGGTCGTAAACGAATTATTCAAACTAAAGTTTTTGGTCCAATCTTACTTTACCATCGTCTTATCATCTCAATCAATATCCCAAAATAAGGTAAGAACATTTCAAATATACTAAGAAGAACATCAGAAATAAGTCCACATGCTTCAGAATCAAACTTAACCAGGTGCCCCGCCGAAGCGCAACCTTGCGCCGAGCGCCAAGTCAACAAGGTCGTCCGCTCGAGGGAAACCCCCCCCGCTCGAGCGGAGAACCACAACTCCCAGAATCTCAGGCCATCTGAAAAATTGCTGGAAACCCCAAAAGTCCGCTCGAGCGGCCACTCTTCCGCTCGAGCGGAGGAAAGGATTTCTGGGTCGTTACAATGTAATTAAAAGTTTGAACCCCTTAATCATAATTTGAGCTCAAAAAAAAATTTTGAGAAGAAGAATTCTAGAGAGAGAGAGAGAGAGAGTGAGAGCCAGTTAGAGAAAGAGAAGAAAACTTGGAATTTTGGCAAGAGACTTGGAGATTGAGAAGATATATATTTTGTTATTACAAGCTTAATTCAAGACTCTAAGTATGTGATTAACTATTAATTCATGAGTTAAGGTCACCAATTATGTGAATTCAAGTGATTATGTGATTTAATGTGAGAATTGAGCTTTAGAATGAAGAAATTGGTGTTGAATCCATACATGCATGCATGATTTTGAAGGCTACCATTTTTGAACATGATTTTGCTATCTAAGCTTGAATTGAAGGTTGTATCATACATGCATTCGTGATTCATAAGATTTTGAAGTTGAATTTCGTTGTTTGTAAGCTTTGGAAAAATAATTTGAAGTTTAATGATACATGCATGAAGATTTGAATTTCAATGTTGAAGAATTCATGAAGTTTTGAGTTGTTGACCTCAATTGAGTGTATGTTTATGTTTTTGAAAGAGATTTTAAGTGTTTGAGGGGTTGTGTACAAGTCACGCAAGCTTTTGACTTGAAAATGCATGTTTTGAAGTTCAATTCAGTTCTAGAAAACCCAGATTTCGACCTCATTCGCTCGAGCAAACAAGTTGTCGCTCGAGCGCGCATTTCATGCATCCAGTATTTTTGTAGATAATTGCATTTGGCTCAAGCAAGCAAGTTACCGCTCAAGAGACCACCTTCTATTTTTGCACCTTGGCTCGAGTGACCATCAAACCTAGATTTGAACCATCCAGTACTTTTACAGACTGAGTGGACTGCTCGAGCAACCAATGTTGTGCTCGAGCAAAGTGCTCCATTTCAGGATATTTTGAAAAGCCATATTCTATTCATAATTCTATTCTCATTCATTTCTAAGAATTCTTAGGCATGAATTGAACATTCTAAGTGAATTAAAGAGTTAGAATGAAGTGAAAGAGAATTGAATAAGTTAGAGAGTGATTTGAATGAGCATTACAATTCAATGCGTGTATGTCTATGAATTGTGTAGGACCATTTACGAGGATGTGTCAGTAATCGAATCACTGTGAGTAATATTATAGTAAGGATATTTTCTTGTACTTTATTTTTTAAATGATACCAATGTAGTAGGTCTTTATGAACTTATGATATTGTGTTAAGAATGAGCCTTCTATCTATCTAATTCATTAAAGATTTGTAAATATGATTGACGCACATGAAGTGTTACGCCCCAAAATAAACATGACAAACCCATCTCATTTGTTGGAATAGAATTGAAACAACATACTTTCATTCATCAAAGTGAATATACAAACGGTAACACATGCGATATATATTCATAAATGTCCCATCTTAAATCTACAACATGTGTTACTAGTAATCAAAAGATGAAAGTTGAACATATATTTAAATGCCCTAACGGCTTACATCTTTCCAAGTCATTCCTTGGTTACAACAAAATGAGTCTAGCTCAATACAGTTAAAGCCCTTGGCTATACAAATTAAACACAACATAAATGAGTCCTTGCTCCAAGTCTCTCCAAGCTACTCTCTTGGCGGAGGCACATCACTAGCACCTGAAAATGGATTTTCCCAATAGGGTGAGCCAAAGCCCAGTAGAAACAATCTGACACAATATATGAATCTTAACAAAGATATAAGTATGGAATGTATGTCTAATGCCCGTCATAAAATCAATCATATCTTACAAGATCATAATATGCCAAATTCTTTTATTCCAATCTATCTTATCTAAATTTCATTCATATCAATTCATTTCACCTCAATTCATGAGTCATGTTCCTTATTATCCAGACCACCTAACTTGTGATGACCGGGTGCGTCACTAGTTTTGTTTTCCTCGTTTAACCTTGGGTTTGTCTTGTTGGGGTGTTGGGTTGACTTGGAACCTTGTTAACTAATCGGGTTTGTTGCATGCCGGAGTTTTCCTCAAAATTTTTGTTTTTATTTATTTTGGGGTTGAATTTCACTCATTTCGGAGGGTGTGAGGTAAGTTCAGGGTGCTTGGTGTTGAAAAGAGAAGATTCGGTGTTTGAGGGCAGGGCCGCATGTGCGGGGCCTGGGGCTGCACGTGCTGGATGAAGCCGTACGTGCGGTGAGGGAGGACCTTTCTGGGTTACATTCTGCATAAAAGGCATATGAAGAGGAAGGTGCGGAAGGAGGTGCGGGGAAGGTGCTGCACGTGCGGGAGGCACGCTCCGTATGTGCAGGAATGGATGCCTCACGTGCGAGCCTCTGGGCAGTCAGAAAAATAGCTTTTTCTCCTTCTTTGGGTTGTTTGTATATCACTTTTGTTACATCTCTCTCTCTCTCTCTCTCTCTCTCTCTCTCTCTCTCTCTCTCTAAAAATCATTTCCTTTTCATTCTCTCTACATTTCCTACACCAAAACACTTAGAACTCTTGATCTCTTTGGATCTATTGCATTTCTAACCCAAGTTCCTTCATCAAAGTTGAAGAGCTCCTCAAGAGCTACATTGTGTATGGTGGAGATTGGGTTTTGGCGCCATCAATTTCTAGGGTTCCATCTCTTTTCTCTCCAAGAACTTGAGGTAAGGACTTCTTTGAGTTATGTATACATGTTTTGCAAGGTTGATGTTGATTTTGAGAGTTCCTCTTTGATTATTTTAAAGATTGATTTTGGCTCAAGAAATTTGTGGTTTTACAAAAGAAATCTGTCTTTTGTTCCTTTTAAAAGATCCTCTTGAATAGTTGAATCACATTGGCTTAAGAATGGTGTTTTAGTGAGGTTTTGCTAAGAGGTGAAGAAATGTTTAGGTTTTGTGAAAAACCTAGAAATTGGGGGGTTTTGGGAAAATGTTGGGGATTCATGGATTTTCTTGGGTTACATGATGGAGTGAGTGGAAATTTCATATTGTGTTTGCAAATATGACAACTTCTTGATGTATAAGAATTTAGGGACCATAATTGAATTTTTTGTTAAATGTATATACATGTGTAACTATGAATTGGCACATTGTTGAGATCCATGAATTATGAAAATTGTGATTTGGAAAGGTTGCTATGTGTTGATAGATTTGATTAAACATGTAGCGTTTTGTGAATTAACGTTGAAGGGAGAAACAAAAATGGGAATTTCAGTTAACATTGGGTTGTTGTTGAGATACTTAAAGATGGAGGATTGTCATGAAACATTATTGATTATTGCATTACATCCTCTTTGAAATGGTAGTTGTATATTTTGAATTTAAGTAATGGAAAAGCATACATTGGGAAAAGAATATGTTTGAAATGAGAATCAATGAAATGTTTTGGGGTAAATATGTTGGTAACTCTGGATATGAGGTATAGATAAGATGGATTAAGTTGGTCTGAGTGTCCGGGGTGAAAGATTGAAAACACAGGCGGATGAGGTATCACTTCATTTCCGGTTAGCAATTGGTAAAGGGTCGTTTTTGGTAGTACTAGTTGAGCCTGTTTGCAAACACCAACCTAGGGACTACCTGAGTCATATTTACCACCCCTATGAATTAAATTGTAAATTTTAAATTGTTGAGATTCAAGTTATCATTGAGCATGATGTTTTCAAAAGAAAAGCAAAAAAGTGATTTTTCTTTTAATTGGCATTGCATGGTATTTGCATTAGATATTGGAATTCTTGCATAACTGTATATACTTTGTAAGGGATTCTCTACTGGGCTCTATGCTCACCCCTATGGGGGAGTTTGGTACAGAAAAAGATGTGGTGATCCCGCCGAGTTGAGGGCGTGGACATATTTTCTGAAGAGTAAATGACTCTATTTTGTTTTGATTTACTTTGCTAATCAAGAGCTATTCATGTATTGGTTCGAGAGACCATTTTTGTGTAACCTGGCCCAAGCCTTGGAAGATGTAAACCCTCGATGGCATTTTATTTATTTTGGGGATTTGATGTTCTACATGCTATAGATTCATGTATTCTATATATTTGAATGTATAGTTTGCATGTGGGACTTTTGTATAAACCTTATTGATCAATGATGCAAAGGTTGGAGACTTACTATTATTCTTCGATGGATGTTGGTTGATGTATCTAATTTGTGTTGGGTTATTTTTGGGGTGTTTCACAACTGAGACTACAACTCAGTGGTTCTCAAACCTACATATACACAACACTTTAATTTGCCATTTTATAGAAATTTCATTCGCGGGAATCGGTACCTATGTATACGCGTGGTTTTTGGGATTTGCACCCAAGACACATAGGCCAACTTAATTTAATGGAGTCCGTTCCCTTTCTCCTCTCACATATGGAGTACATCCCCTTTCTCCTCTCAATTGTCATACATGTACAATGTATTATAACACAGTCATATTCAATGACAACAATAAGAGATTAGTTTCAATTCGCCTAATCCCCATGCAATTTCTACAATAATTATGACCATCCTCCACCGATAGCCCAAAACAAATATTCTAAATATATATACAATCTTTACAACAGATAAATTGTAATAACCCGACCCTCGTACATGATTTTGGTATCTTTTCCGTCCTTTATTATGTGTTTTTGAATGCTTATTTTGATTAATTAAGTGAATTTTGGCAATGTGGATTCGTACCTGTTTGATAAGAAAATTATCTGTCACAACTAAAATGTTTGAATCAGGAATTGGGAGCCTTAGAGGGTTGATAATCCGAAATTGACTTGACATTTGAAATTAGTATGATTTTTAAGTCATAATGAGACTTTCCGTGAAATTTCAATTTGGAATGATTAAATGATTGAATTTTGTCTTTATGTGCCTTTAGATATACATATATGCTTGAGTTCCATACATGTTTAATTCAAGAACTTTGTCTAACCACATCTCTTATGAGAGGGTAGTGTGAAATAGAGAGAAAGGATCTAGGGAAGGATTTTACCAAGCATCAAAGGCTAGAGAATTAAAGGGGGTTGCAAGAGTTAAAGTCAAAGAGTAAGTTCACTCATCTTCTATGCCTCCTCCCTAGAATTTGAGTTCACAATTATGTAACCTAGGATATGGAATTGACTTGGTGTATGATCATGCTTAACTTTCGTTATATGTTGTCACCTAAGTGATGTAGAATGAAGTTGGTTGTGTATAGATAGAAAAACTATCTTTTCTTACTTGATTTCTCATAGGGAACTTGCCTAATTTTACATGAGAGGTGTTATAAGTTAAAGAGAATTGAATTATGTTTTTGAGTGTGGATTAGAACTCTAATTCATCTAAATTGTTACATGTTGTGCCTCCTAAATATATGATCTTTGGGTTATATTATGGTAATTAAATGATCTATTTTGGGTCTTGTTGATGTTCACCAAAATTGGGTTTTGTTAGAAATTTCGGACAGAAATGATGCAGAATCGCCGCACGTGTGGGGGTCATGGCCACATGTGCGGGACCAATCGCCGCACGTGCGGGAAAATGGGAAATTTGGAGTTTTGGTTCTGTCTAAAAAGCACGTGCGAGAGGATTTTGCCGTACGTGCGGGAGAGGTTGCCGCACGTGCGGGGCTCACAGCCGCACGTGTGGCCCAAGCTGAAAAATGTTGTCTACTCCGTTTGATTTGTTTGACCCTCCGGGATGATTAAAAATAGTATTTGAAAGCTTTAAAATGCTTCTTAATTTACTGGAAGTTATCGAAATGAAATGTGAAGTTAGGAAAGAATTGGACTAACTTGTGAGATATGTATGTGTGCAGGACACACTCTGGGAGGAATTATATTCTCCGCTACAACACTGTGAGTAGTAGTACTGTAATTATACGTTTAGTACCGTTAATGATTCTTATTGTTAACACTCTGTTCTTTGCAAGTGATTATGGTAACGTTATGTTGTTTGAAAAAGAATTAAGAATGTAAACCCCGCTCATCGGTAACATGAGGTTCTGAAGGTCCTATCAGGGACTTCTATAGTCTGTATGTTACCATGTACGCCTTATGCCTTATGATATAGCTGTTTACCTAATATGTTCATCGAAAATACACAAATAAAGCTACAGGTCGTTTTATACGTTAATGACTACTGAGAAAGGAACTGGAATTAATGTGTAAGAAACCATGGGGTATAAAGTACACTATTATGGAAGTATATTCTTATGAACCTGGAAATATTCTGTTCTGTTTAATCGATATATTTATGCCATGACAAGATGTGAAATGTTCTGTTCTTAAGACCTATTAATTTCTGGTATAGAACAAAGTGCTGTACGGAACTAAGTACTGCAGTGCGAGTTACCTCTAGAATCCGTATGAGCCACCTCTTGAGTCCATACATATGTGAAAGTTATGAGGCCTATGGCCGTTCTATGAAAGTTATGAGGCCTATGGCCAATCTGTTAATATATGGGCCTATGGCCATTCTATATGATTTCTTAGTATGAAACAAAGTGCTGTACGGAAATAAGTGCTGCGATGCGAGACAGCTCTAGAATCTGTGTGAGCCACCTCTTGAGTTCATACATGCAAGACAAGGGCTTTATGCCATTCTGACAAGGGCTTTATGCCGTTTTGACAAGGGCTTTATGCCGTTCTGATAAGGGCTTCATGCCATTCTGTTAAGGGCTTTATGCCATTATGTGAAGGGCTTTATGCCACTCTGTTCAAGGGCTTGAAACCATTCTGTTTAAAGTTTAGACCTAAGGCCATGCTGAAAATAATTACAGGATAAGTTAACTATATGTTCTCTGCACTTATACATGTACATTGTAATGCAAGTTAATTGTTAAATGGTTTACGTATTACTATTCACTGAGCTCGGCTCACTTTATGTTATGTTTGTTTTTGTAGGCACTCCCCCTGGAGGTCAGTCTTAACCCATAGTATCCATTCCTCTTTGGTCAATTCTAGAGTGTCCAGACACCAAAACGAAGGCAGCTCATTTTATGAAGTTTGCTAAACTTTTAGTTTTGTACCCTGATTGTCTGTATATGCTTGAAATGTGTATAATTCTTTTACCCTTCAATGTTTTGTTATACGCCCAATCTTAAGGGCAAGGTCTGTATATATGTATGTACATAGTTAAGTTCTTCGATGCATGTCGCTGTAGGTTCATTTACCTTATACATATCTGTGATCCTGGCATAATAGTGACAGCTCAATGAATATTATTTTGTGTTTATGTTTGATATTAATGCTTCCGGTCAGGCCCCATATCCTAGTGGTCATGCCCAAACTTTTAGGGGCAGGTTTGGGGTGTGACATAAATTATCCAAATTTCCATATGTGCGAGATAATACATATCTAACTCTACCATTTATATAAACAACCTCCTAATTTTACAGTTTCACTACCAATTCCATTATTTATACAAAATAATCATTTGAGTCATTTTAGGGCCAAGCTCCCGTTTTTCCCAAGTTTATCCCAAACACCAAAATCAACTTTTTTTAACACAATACAAGTTTATACCTACTCCCATAACCGTTTCAATTACATTCATTCGAAAACCCCTCTTGAGATTTTGAATCAAAACCCTAGGTTTGTCTAAAATCCTCCAAATCCCAATCTTGTCCATACAACATCAAATAACTAAGTTAAAAACCATATGCAAGTGTAGAAAATCCATACCTCAAGCTTAGAAAGCCAAAGCAAAAGATGAAGGAACTGCAAAGACATCGAAACCAAGCTTTAATCAGATCAAAAGAGAGCTCTTGAGACGTACCACCTTTTCAACAAAGGCACACGGGTAGAGAACCCACTAGATCTAGGTGAAAATGTAAAGAGAGAGAGTCAGTCTAGGGCTTTTGAGAGAAAAGATGTCAAAAAGGGATGTGAAAAGGTGTTTCTGCGAACTGATGTGCACGCAGCTCGCTCCAGTGCAAGAGTTGTTGCTCGAGTAACCAGACATAAATAAGTCACCTCGCTCGAGCTCAGGAAGCTTGGCTCAAGCACAGAATGAACACTCCTAGAAGTTTTACAGATAGAAGATCGTCGCCCGAGTGCAAAAGTTCTCGCTCGAGCGAAGAACACTACCCTCCTAGTATCTTTGCAGGCCTGCAAAAGTACTAGGAGTTCACAAAGCTCGCTCGAGTGAAGAGGCCAAAATTTGGACAACAACTAACAACCAACTTGTTCCAAACACAACCAATGCACTCCAATACTCAATTTCAATGTGGAATAAGGGAAAAAGAGACAAGAACAAGAATATATAATTACAAAACTCGAGCCTATGATATAACAAGGATCGAGTCAAAACCGGAATCGCTCTAACCTCCCTCCTTAAAGAATTTTGGGAAATTTAGGAAACCCATGACTCGTGCCATGGCCACATGTCCGTCATCACCAAGATTGTCTCGGCTCGGGAACTTAGGTACGAGAGGGGAAGGTCATGAATTGAGCACCCCTGCTCGCCTGATCAAAGATAGGCCTCCACTAATCATGATCTGAATCTTATCTACATTATGTGCTACTGTTCCATTTTATTAGGCTAGCATTAGTATGTGATGAGCACACACACAAGTATAGACTAAATCGCAAGAATTGGAACACTTGATTCATGTTTTGTTTTGAAAATTGTTTCGAATATGTACCACTTGAGAAAGTGATTGCATATAAGTGTTATTCAAATTATTCCAATTCAAGTAATTAGCCTCCATCCACAGGCATTCAAACAGTTTATAGCATTTAAGCAATTAGCCTCACGGCAAGCATGCTAAACATGGCAACATCGACACTCATGCAATTATGCTAAAGCGAATAAAGGCTCACCTAGTACTCTAAGCCATAAGATAAAAGAGTAAGAAAAATGCATGATCCCTAACTTTACAATATGACTAATGCAACACATACAATATGCAACTAATATGCTCGGCTACTAATATGGCATATGAATCAATTAAATAGCATGCGGTCTAAGCACGTATTCAAAGAAGTATTTAAACTAACAATGCGAGTTAGAATGATGAACCGAGCCTTGGCACTTGCAAGACTAGTGGATACAAACATGAAGTATGCTAAACGAAACATGATGCTTTACTCTAACCATCATAAGCAGTAAATAAAAAGGAGAAATACGTGGGGTTGGAAGACATACACATTATTACAACATTGCGCTCTCGAAAAGGCAAGTCCGAGTGAACTAACTAGCTAGCTAACTAATTAAAGCTAAGCTAATTAATTAACTATTACAAAATAAAATGACTAAATAGATAAACTATATAACTAATTATTACAAACCAAATTAATTTAACTAATCTATCTAATTAAAATAATTACAACACGTAACGAATTAGCTATTCTAACTAATTAATTACAATGTCACTACGTTAAGCACAATACTGATATATTAATAACATGGATCCCAATGCTTGATGGAAGGCCCATGCATGAATGTCATTTTGACTCGAAAAGGCGCTGTTTCTGCTGCTGAATGTCTCTGTTGCATAGTGGAACACATGCACTAATTTCCATCTCTAGACCAACTCTGTTCTGTCGTAGAAGAACATTTCTTGATTTTGCACTGGTGGTCAGTACAAGGTCTACCGTCCACTAATGATGGCCTATCGGCCACAAAAGATGGTCTGTCGGCCACTGATGACGGAACTTCCTGCTACAACAGAGAGCAAATAGAGCAGAGGTAGTGTATTCTCAAGGGTTTGTTTGCACAATTTACCCCTCCTTATCATTAACAGATCAAAGGAGTAGTAAGCTTGGTTCACAAACCATCAATAGAAGTAATTTTATTGCGTGATGGCCTATGAACCAAAGTGTGCAAGCTCAATAAATGGAATAAAATAAGACTCTTAAACCACCTCCCTATCTTGAAAGATCAATGGAAGTAGTTGACAATGAATCTTGAATCGTTTTCATCACTAATGAGTATGAAACGACTCAAGACTCATGGGTTCAATTGACGTCCGATTAAACCCAAACAAGTTATTATCTTGCACCTTTTTTTAGCCTCCATTTTATTACTTCATTTTAGATTACCATATATTCTTTAGTGAATTGAGTTCAACAGGTGAAGTTAAGTCCTTTAATAGAAAGAGGGCTCAAACCAAGAGTTGTTTTAGCCATGAAAGAGACATCATACCGTTGGTAATGAACCCCCAAAGGGATTAAACCATTAAGCATGACATCTCAATCTCATGCTTAAACAAACAAGTAATTTGAAACCACTTTCAAAGCAAAATGAAAGCAAAGAAAGAAGGGAGGTTACAGAGGTGATTAAGGGTGATCAAAAGTATGGAAAGCCATAAATAAATGCAATCAACTCAAATAAGGTGGTGTATAAGGCCTAAAACACCAAACTCGTGAGGACAATTACACTATAAGCATGCAAAACAAGGCTCAAATGCAACAAACACTTACAGATAGTCCTAAAACAATCTAAAAATAGTCCCAAAACATGCTGGAATTAAGACAAAAACAGCTAGAATAATATACTAAAATATGAAGCATATTAGACTAGTAAGCAAAACACAAGGAGAGGATGCTAGCCGCTCCAATTTTGGACTTCAAACCATGATTTTAGCTGCTGAAATAACTCTGAAAATCAGTATTTAAAAGCTCAAAAAAAGATAGTACAGAGGTGGAAACATAAGGGTAAAGGGCTTGAGGACAAGGTGTAAGGAAGGGTGAACCACCCCTCAATCTTTATTGGCCTTAAAACCCAAGTTTTAGCCAAAAAATATAGAGTTTTTATGGCCCAAAAAAAGTTGGAAAAGAGTAGATAAAGCAAGTTTAAAGGCTTTATACCTCTTGAAGAGGAAATCAATTCCAAGCAATAAACCAAGGCAAGCACACCCTCAAGAGATTAAACAAGGCCCAAAGATACCGCAACTCAAAGATGGAGAGGTTTGGTTAAGTGTGTATAGGCAAAGGTGAAGGATATGTAAGCAAGGGTTAAGAAATTTGCGAGAGGGAGAGAGAGAGAGAGAGAGAGAGAGAGGAAAAATTTTTCTCCAAAATTTCTCTAACCTCAAAATATGAGAGAGATGTCATTTATATATAGAAAACATGAATTTCTCTCATAAACATCCAACCATACACGTGGGAACAGATGCCAGCATCTGTGCAAATAGGTGGCACGACTGTCACAAAATATCTACAAAAGACATTGGTGCCCGCAACTGTAAGTGGCAAGTGATGGCCTAAAAGCAAAGGCCGATGTACCAGTGATTACAACCTTAAAATCACTGGGTTTGGTCCAAAAACAAGGCAACAGGGGTGCAAGGTTTGAAAGGCTCAAAGTTGTGGCATTCCGCTGAGGACTTCAAGCACTTGACAAGCATATGCATTCATCATTGGGTGTGAAAGCGATGACGTCCAAGTCATAAAGGCTGTAAAAAATTGGGTGTCTACAGTTGCCCCTCTTTGACAGAACTCGAAGTCATGAAATGACATAAGTGAATGTCAAAGCCCGAAGACGACCCATTTTGACAAGGCCGTAAGACCTGGACAAACAATCAAGACAGAAATAAATGATTGAGCCCGCAAGCCGCCTATGTAAACCTTTCCAAGGATTCGAACCAACGTAGTTCTGGGGCAAAATGCACGTGATATGCACAGTGACTTTGAAAGTTGGACTCACATGCTTCGCGAAGCCAACTATTTTAAAAACTCATGATCATGCGAGATAATGCAACAAGCAATAATAGATGCAAAAAACAATATAACAAGATAAAAACATATGAATGAGTAGCTTCACCAACACAGGTTCCATGCAAAAAGATAAATAAAACATACTCTGACCATGCCAAAACAAGAGACGAGGAAAGAAAACAGAGCTCAAGGTCGCGTCTCACGCATCCTGAGAGACTAAGAAACGAAAACTGCTCGGGCTCATGTTTCACAGGAGCCGAGAAACTGAAGAATAAAAACTGCTCGGGGCCGCATTTCATGTGTCCTAAGAACTAGAAGAACGAAAACCGCTCGAGGTCGTGTTTCACACATCTCGAGAAACAACAAAAATAGCGCTTCACACATCTCGAGAAACAAGAGAACCCGCTCAGGCTCACGCTTCACGCATCCTAAGAAACAAGAAAAATTGCTTAGGCTTGCGCTTCACGTATCCCGAGATAAAACACACCTAGAGTTGTGCTTCACGTGTCTCGAGATACTCTAATCACGCTGAAATCGTGAAAAGAGAAAAAAAATTGCTCGGGCTCGTGCTTCACGCGTCCCAAGATAAAACACGCCTAGAGCCGCACGTCACGCGTCCTGAGATACTCCAATCGCTCTGAAATCATTAGAAGAGGACAAAAAAAGCTCAAGTTCATGCTTCACGCGTCCCGAGATAAAACACGGCTAGAGCCACGTGTCACGCATTCTGATATACTCTAATCATGCTGAAAATCATGAGAAGATGAGAAAAATTGCTTGGGCTCGCACTTCACACGTCCCGAGATAAAACAGAGAGGTATGCGATAGATGCACAAAAGTGAACGTGTGATTCAAATGCACAAAGTGATTGTGCGATTCAGTGACAATGCATATTCCATGCGAGATAGACAACTGACACATGATGCTAATTGAAGGCATGTTCTATGCAAGATACAAAAGCATATTCTATGCATGAATCATGAATGATGTAAGATACACATACAACATATGTAATGTGAAATGCATGTTCTATGCACCGAAAGAGAGCACATACATAATTTTAACAAAATGAATAAAATGATATTCGGTAGTAACTTTCGATTTACCTCTCAAAAGAGTTACAACATGTTCAAAAGGATACACCTTGTTCAAAGTAACAAGTGGGACATGTTCCCACATCGGAACGCAGCTGCAAGCTTCCAAAATAGAACCTTCCACAAACCACTCGGGAAGAAGAAGCTCCAAACAGCACCAGGACCCACCTGAGAACCACCGGCCACCAGGAGATGCTACCAGCCACCTGCAGGCTATCAAAACACCTTGCTGGCCAACGATGGCAGATCGAGGCATTTTGACTTTTCACCTACGGGTCTTTAAATATACATCATAACACTTCATTTTCACACAACCCTAGGTCCAAAAATCTTTCCTCTCTCTCTAGGTGCTCCTTCTCTCTAGATTTGTGCTTTATACACATTTTCCAATGCCCCACACAAACATTTTTCGTAAAACCCTCTTGACTCTTAACATTTTGAACTGATCAGATTTTGAGTTCGATGCTTTTTCTTGGATTCTCACCACTTTAGCCTTGTTCTCCTCGAGTTTCTCTTAGGTTTCGTGAACTTTGTCAGGCTTTGACCTTTTCTCCCATTTTCTCTCTCCTAGGGTTGACTTTTTCCAAGTTGACCCTCTTTTCTCGATTTTTCTTCATTTTTCACCTACTTTTCACTCATTTTCATCACTTTTTTTTTTTTTTTTTCAGATGGCGGATGAGATTCCACACAACGGGGCTTCTCTAGAGGTTTTGCCTGCATTACCACCCATTCCTGAGGTAGAGGAGCCGGTAGTTGCCGAGGCTGGCGAGGTGATTGAGGGTATTGAGGCCGATCTCGAGGCAGAGTTTGAGCTTGAGTTTAAGCCAGAGCCGCTACCATTGAGAGTACGGCCTTTTGATCGGGAGAGATATTATCCCCGCACACACATATTGCTACCCAGAGGCATTAGGCGGTTCAACGATTTTGCTCACAGTGCACCACAGGACCTCCTGTTGAGAAAGTCGGCCTCCTACCTTTCATCCAGCACCACTGAGGTATGAACTCTGTTTTCATGCATTCCTATCTGTCATTTCTTGCATTGCCTTTTATCTAACTGTACGTTTTCATCATTGCGTGATCTGATTCATCTGTTCTTTGCCATGAGGAGAGTCTTGTGCCTATAGGGGGTATGGAGCTATGATAGCGAGAGATTGGTATGACGAGCTCCTTGCAGGAGTTCGTGACATTGTTGATGAGACCGGCTTCGGCATGTTCTTGTGGAGAGATGGTGGGACACCACCAACTCCTACAACTTCTCTACTACCGGGGAGATGAGGATAACTCCCTACGACTTTGCCATGATCACAGGCTTAGGAGCAGGGGTGATCTGATCGCTTTTGACACCAATATGGTGGAGTGGGAGGCAGCCTGGATCGATCTATTAGGAGCACGCCCACCTCTGTACCAGCCAACTATGGTCAGATATAGTTGGTTCGTTGAGCAGTTTCGAGGGAGCCAGCCTGAGACATTAGAGGAGATGAAGCAGTATGCCAGAGGTTTCCTGATGTTTGTCCTCTGTACTACCTTGTTTTCGAATAGGTGGAACACCGTGGACTTATATCTGTTGAGTGCCCTGGTGACCCTTTCCTGGGTACGCTTCCATGACTGGGGCAGAGTTGGCCTCGCCACCCTGTATGGCTATATGAGCTCTCTCTCCCGCCTGAGAAGAGAGCGGATCGGAGGCAACTGGCGAGCCTGGGAGGTATGCATTTCGATTTCCCCCTTTGCACTTTACGCTTTCTGCTTTACATTTTATGCTTTATATCTGTTCAACACCTGTGCTTTCTACTTTGCACTTTTTGTATGTATCTATACCTTGTGCTTTCTGCTTTGCACTTTCTATATTTATTCATGCTCTGTTGATCACATATCACTGCACTTTCCTTGCAACTATGGGTTTATGTGTATTTTCCAACCCTCGCCGCAGAGCCCATGGAGGAGCTCTCCCCGATGGTTCCCTACTCAAGGCGATATGATGGTCGATGCCACCGCCGGAGTCGCGAGTCCTTCGTCTTCTTCTGCCACTACTTTGATACGTAGTAACCTGAACTACAATCATTTTTGCTTTACAACTGTTATGATTTACATTTTAGCAACTGACGACAACTAAGAATTTGTACACTCTCTGTTTGAAGATCTTGTGGTAGCCTTGGGCTAAAATGCCGCCCAAGGTACGAGACCAGTACACAGGAACATGGGCCACATCGCACTTCTAGATCCTGCTGCAGGGCCCAGTTTGCCGAGCTTAGTTCTTGAGCGAGAGATTCGTTCGCCAGACGGTGGGCTTGCCGAATCCGGTAGTTCCGATGCCACTCCCGGAGTCTATGAGGTTAGCAGACAGCCTATTTGTTGATGCAGTCATTCAGTTCATGGTGGGCTTAGACACTGATTTCTTTAGAGGTGAAGGCAACTATGCAACCTTTATTCAGACCCACCTTATGCCACCTCTGACAGGTGCTCATGGAGGCAAGGGAGTAAGGGCTCTTGCTACGAGAGAGACGACTAGGGCAACTAGGGCCCATGCTAGACAGGCTCCACCTGCAGAGCAAAGCAGCCGTTGGCTAGAGCTTCTCACTGCGCTCACATGTTGGCAGCATACTGGGGCTACTTACCAGATCCCAATCGAGCCGGCCGAGGTTGGACACAAGCTTGTCGGAGTTCGGGGTTTGTCTTAGGTATGGATCATACTTTATGATTTGCATCACACATTTCATTTTAGATATGTTTATTATGAACACTGATCATTCAAATGCATTTGTAAGCATCCATAGAGTACACGGGGAGCTGTCTCGAGTTGGTGGCCTCCTTGATGGGCATGGTGTGAAAGAGGGAGACGCTGCTTGGTCTCCACGGTATCCTAGGGATTTCCTTTAGTTCATGCTTCATGCTATCATATTTTCACTGATATCATATTTCCACCGATACACCGGCATTTCAACTGTAGTCTTTTCCAAACTGTACTGATACATTGTATTGGCATACTATACTCACACAATGTACTCATATTGTATCTAATTTCTACATACCACTTATTCTGCATACTATGCTTGTATCTGATACACACATTGTGGCTGATATGTTGACAACTGTTTCTTCCATATTCCACCTGCACCGATAGCTCCGGCGAGAGTAGCAGCACCAACACCGATAGTACATCCTCCAGTAGAAGGGAGGAGAGAGAGACAGACTCCAGCTCGCGACCGAGATGTGAGCCACAATAGAGGCAGAGATAGGGGCACCCGAGGCTAGAGCAGGCCTTCAGAGCCCATCTTGAGTGATGATGATGATGAGATCAGTGACTTAGAGGAGGCAGCGAGTCAGTATTCTGAGTCATTCAAGAGTGGAGACGGTGATGTTGGCTCGGGTTCCGAGAGTAGAGGTGTTGTTGAGGTGGACTCTGAGGCAGAGAGCCAAAATGATACCTGCTCGGGTTCTGGTTCAGAGATGGATTCGGACAACGGTGTCGATGGAGATAGTGCCCCCAAGTCCTCTCCTTCAAAGAAGAGGACAAAGGGGGCCTCTCGAGCTTGAGGCGACTAGAGCTAATTTTTTTGCACTTTTTTGCTTAGTTTCTTTTTGTTTGGCAGCATTAGCACATGTATAGCTTCAGATAGGTTTATTTTTCTTTGAAACTTGCACGTCACTTTTGTAAAAACCATGATCAGAATAAAACTTCGCAGTTTTTATAAAAAGTGTTGTCATTTTGCGTCACGAACACCATATATATTTGCATGAAATGGACATGAGATCGAATTGGCCAATAGAGCACTTGATTGAAACAATGTTCTTAATCGAGTAATGAGTGGACCAACAACCAAAATACAAAATACAAAATATAACTCGATAAACAAAGCAAAAACAACTCAAATACAAATAAACAAACTTGCTAAAACCAAAAAAACTCAAAACAAGACCTTAAAACACTCAAAGATCAACACAAAACACAAGCTTCCAGTACTGTCTAGCACACAGATGGACTGCAGGCTAGAAAAAGGGATTGCTGGCTAAAGGAGGAGGTTGCCGGCCAGAGGGGGTGGCATGCTGGCCACCAAAGTAGCCTGTCAGCCACCAGTGTGAGGGACCTCCAGATTGTTGACAGTTGGCTTCCACTCATAGCCTTATCTTCTACAAAAGGTTCAGCTTCGTGATTTCTCTTCAGAACCTCATTTCAGCTGCAATTTCCTCTACAAATGGAGCCATTTTTTGCCGAAAAGCTCTCGGATTGGATAACGACTTTAGACGACACAAAAAAGGTAAATTTCTGGGATTTCGACATAAATGCAAATTTTTCCAATGGGCCGTACTCCACTTTGTTTTTCATTCCTCCATATCGTGGCTCGATGCTAGGACCCAATTACATACGTCTTTCACTTCAGAGGACAAGAAATGTGCCCGACAATTGAAGAATTTCAGGCACTAATGGAATCTTGGCGCGATGAGGAAATTATACCTCAACCCTGTTTTGGCCATGCCCAAGCTTTGGGATAGATGTGTGGGCTCACTTTGCACGAGGCTCGATCTTTGGCCCTAACGAGAGTGGACATTCCCAACTTGATTCATCAATTTTTTGACATCGATGATAAAGGCAACCTTTTCTGGCGAGGTTTTTGGAAACATGCCCTCTACTTATGTATACTTGCTCATTAAAGGTAGTGAACTCTTGTCCTGAGTACTCAGCTTATTTCTTCCACCACCGACTAGAGGATTTTCCGAATGAGGGATAATGGTGCAACTGGATGTGCAATAGGTCTGCTGCTGACATAGCTTGGCTCAACAACCTGGCATATAGTTGATCGGCCTCACGCACTGTGTTTTCTATTTTCCTTTCTAGTTCAGACATCAGTTTGGGTATGATCAAACCCGCCCAGAGAAGGGGGTAGAGTACTCGGTTTCATTCCCAATCTGTGGTTCACATTTGGCTAGGTACCTCACTGCTTGGAGGATGAGAGAACTTCTGGCCCCTGCCCCTAGTTTCAGTTATGCCCTTTCTGGCAAATGCTTGGCTTGGCCTGAGGATGAGGCACAAACCGGGCCCACTTTGGCTTTAGAAGCTTCCACAAGCACGAGCAGGGGACGCAGGAGTACTTGACTCACCTATGCCCCTAATTTATTGCTTTGACCTTTCTTTTCAAGCTTTTTTCCAATGTAATAAAAGCAACTTTGATTTGTATCAAAGAGTTGGAGAACTTTATGTTGAAATCAATGAAATTAAAGTTGTGAGCATTGAAAATTTTCCTTTTGGTCCAAAAATGGTCTAAGTTGTAAAAGGTAAATTTTTTAACAAAATAAAATTTTATTAATACTTTCCAAAACCATTTTGGAAAAGGATCACCATTTGACATGCATGGAATCAATCCTCAAGATGTACAACCTTGAATCAAAAGGATTAGAAATGTCTCTGATTGAACACCACTGCTCTGCATTGTAACCAGCTCTTTTTCCCAGAATAGAGATCACAACTGAACTCTCAGATAAAGAACAAACAAAGATGACCTAATCAGACACATGGGCAAGACAGTTGAGTTGGAGGTGATTACGGCCGAACTTCAGGATGAAGTTGCCTACGTATCCCAAAGATGGGAATCATGCCTTACACAGTTTGGTTCAGGGTAACTCAAGTATTAACTCTCGGCTTTTGCACTCTAACTATTGTCAAAGTCGTCCTTTTGGGCTTTCAACCTTGCGAGCTTAGTTTTGCTTTATTTCTAATTTTTCATGCTCTAACTTTTGCCTAGGTCGCCCTTCCTGGTGTTTAGCCTAGCGAGCCTCTCAGGGATAGTATTTTTTCAACTTGTCAATGTTGATTGGTTGTGAAAATTCTAGGCCATCTAGGTCTATGAGAATAACAGCTCCACCCAACTAGATAGTTTTGATGATGTAAGGACTAGTCCAATTGGGTCTGAACTTGACCCTAGGGTCATGAATGGAAGCTTGGTTGTCTTTCAGCGCCATACCTCCCTCCTTGAGATTCCGGGACTTAACTTTCTTGTTAAAAGCCCTAGCAATTCTACGCTGGTATCCTTGAACGTGATACAATGCTTTCAGCCTTCTCTTATCAAACATCATCAACTCCTCAAATCTGTTCTGTTGCAAGTTTGCCTCTGCTATCTGACACTCAGCCATAACTCGCAACGATGGGACTTCTATTTTAATTGGCAAAACAGCCTCCATCCCATCGACAAGAGAATAAAGAGTTGCCACTGTAGATGTCTGGATTGAAGTTCTATAGCCCCAGAGTGCGAATGACAATTTATCTGGCCAGTCCTTGTAGGTCTGAACCATCTTCTGCAAGATATTCTTGATGTTCTTGTTGGCGGCTTCAACAGCTCCATTAGTTTGTGGCCTATATGTAGATGACTTATGAAAAGCCACATTGTATTTCTCCAACAAGTCTATCACCTTCTTCTTGAAGTAGGAGCCATTATATGTTATGATCTTGTTTGGGACTCCATATCAACAAATGATATTATTTCTGATGAAATTGCCCACATGTGATGCTTTCAACACTATGTAGGACTAAGCTTCCACCCACTTTGTAAAGTAATCAATTGCCACCAAAATGTATTCATGCCCATTCGACCCTTTTGGCGTGACTGCACTAATGACGTCAATTCCCCAGACTGAGAAAGGCCATGATGAAATCAAGTTGTATAGTTTTGACGGCGGGATGTTCATGCGATTGGCATGAATTTGCAATTTGTGGCATCGCCGAACAAAACTAATACAATCCTCCTCCATAGTAGACCAGTAGTAACCTTCCTTGAGAATCTTCCGGGCCAGCATCACTCCGTTCATGTGCGCTCTGCACTCTCCTCCATGGATAGCCTCCATCAGGCGCTTGGATTCATCTTCTTTGACACACAACTTGTGCATTCTCAGATTACCTCTTTTATACAGTTTACCTCCGCAGATGATAAGTTGGACGGCCATTCGCCTTATTCCCCTTTTGTCCTTGGCATTTGCTCCTAGTGGATAAATCTCTTTTCCAAAAAGTTCCAAATATCATAGTACTAAGGGTTTTTGTCTTGCGCTTCATCTATTGCGGCGATAGTTTCATAAGCCGGTGTGTATATCTGCTCAATGATAATCAGACGTATCCGGACTCCAAGTGGGATGTCTACCATGGAAGATAGAGTTGCTAAAGCGTCAGGGAACCTGTTGTTCTCTCTCCGTAGATATTTGAAAGTCAGCTTTGGAAACCTAGGAATCAGAACATCCAGGGTCTAGTAATAAACCTTCATCTTTTCTTCTTTGAATTTCCAATCTCCATTTGCTGGAAAAACAACTAAGTTCGAGTCCCCGATAACATCCAACCTTTTTGCCCCTAGTTCCAGGGTAGCTTCTAAACCAGCAATACACGCTTCGTATTCTGCTTAATTATTGGACACTTTGAACTAGAGTTTGAAGGCTAAAGGTATATGAGAATTGTCGGGTGCTATCAGCAACACACCTATCCCATAACCATACTGATTGGCTGCTCCGTCAAAGTACATTGTCCAAGTCTCCTCCTCTACTTGCAGAATGGCTGCTTCTGGGAATAGATATTCCACCATCTCATCACCTTCTATTGGGTGATCTACCAGGAACTCCGCTACAGCTCTTCCCTTGACCGACTTGTAGGTGGCATATTTGAGAATAAATTCGGAGAGGAGAAGCAACCAATGAGCCAGCCTACCTGTAAGTGCTGGTTTCTCAAAGAGATATTTGATGGCATCTAATCTCGAAACCAGGATTACAGAGTGAGCTAACAAGTAGTGCCTCAACTTCTTGGTAGCCCATACCAAGGCTAGGCAAGCTTTTCTCCAATGGAGTATCGCAGGTCTCATAATCTAGCATTTTCTTGCTCAAGTAATAGATGACTTTCTCCACCTTATCTTCAGATTCTTGAGCGAGCATGAATTCCATAGTCATGTTTGTCACTGACAGGTACAAAATTAAAGGCTTCCCCGGCTCTGGCGGTGACAACACAGGTGGATTCTAGAGGTATTGCTTAACCTACTCAAAGGAAAATTGGCATCGATCATCCCATCAGAATTTCTTCCATTTCTTCAGGAGACCAAAAAGTGGTTCACAAGTCAAGGTTAATTTGAAAATAAACGATCTTATGAATTGGACTTTACCCAAAAAGCCTCGCAACTCCTTTCTAGTCCTTGGTGGTGGCATTTCTAGGATGGCCTTGATGTTAGAAAGATCTACTTCGATCCCCCTTTGTCTAAAAAAAAAGCCCAGCATTTTCCTTACTGTTACGCCAAAAGTGCATTTCTGCGGATTCAACCTCAATCTATACTCGCTAATCCGTTGAAAGAATTTCTCCAAGGCAGCGCAGTGGCCCTCTCTTTCTTTGGACTTGACAATCATGTCATCTACGTATACCTTGAACTCTTTGTGGATCATATCATACGGAATGGGGGTTGCAACCCTCTAATAGGTAGCCCTGGCATTCTTCAGCCCAAACGGCATAACCTGATAGCAATAGGTACCCCACGGCGTAGTAAATGCAATTTTCTCTTTGTGCTCGGGTGACATCAAAATCTGGTTGTACCCGAAAAACCCGTCCATAAAGGATAACAATACATGGTCTGCAGTGAAATCCACTAACTCATCAATGTGCGGCAGAGGAAAGTCATCAGTCGAACTAGCTGTTTTCAAATCCCGGAAGTCCACACACACTCGGATTCTACCATCCTTTTTTGGCACTGGGACGATATTGGCCAACCAAGTCGGATATTCAGATACTAACAAGAAGCCTACCTCGATCTGCCTGGTGACCTCTTCCTTGATTTTCAATGCCCAATCCGGATCGATTCTACGCAATTTTTGCTTGACAAGTCGGGCCTTAGGGTCAAGAGGGATTCAACGTTGTACAATCTCAGGATCGATTCCAGGTATGTCTTCGTAGGACCACGCGAAAACATCTTTGAAATCTTTTAATAAAATGACTAAGCGCTCGCGCTCTTCTGAAGACAACGTGGACCCGATCTAGACCAGACGCGGATCCTTCTCAGTACCCACATTAATAGCAATGATTTCATCAGCATAGGGTTTTGCAAACCTCTTATCCTCTCGATTAATCAAGTTTTTCAAAACCAGGGGAATTCTTTCCTCTTCGTTTTCATTAAAATTCTGAAAATCTTGGTCAATACAATAAACAAGTGGCATAGACAAATACTTAGAATCGACAGTGTTCTCATTCATAAGGTCCAGATCTTTGGTTACAACCGACTCAAAAGAAAAAGAAAAAGAAAACTTGGACAAGACCTTGGCATCTAGGTTATCACCCCCAGGAATAATAAACTCAGACTCAGAAGAACTAGAATCTGATTCTGACTCCATAGACTCAATGGAATCAGATTCTAGCTCATCACCCAACTCAGAACTAGATAGGTAGCCCTCCTCCAGCTGCCAGATAAGAGATAGTGCTTCTGATACATCCAAAATGCTGCTAGATGGGTTCACACCCGGTTCCTCCCCGATCATGGAGATGGTAAGGTTATCCCCCAAGTTCTCTAAGTCAGTAGGAGGATCTATAAGGAGACATGCCAGGGCTGCCCCTACTCCAAGTTCACTGTTGTCTGAGTCATTTTCCATGCTTTGCTCAGATTCAGTACTTGGTTCAGCCTTTTCCTCGACATTACTATCTTACAATTGCAGGCCAAAGAAGATTTCGAATCTAGGAACATGCTGCTTCATCGAATTCATCCAGGGCTCGGGAAAGCCGCAAAAGGGGAAATCTTCTCCCTTCTAAACAAAGTGGCCATTTAGCATTCCCCGAGTTGGCCTGTGAATGAGCTCATAGTGTTTCTTGGCCTGCTTGGCTCTGGCTCTGCCTCTAACTTCTTTTCCCTTCCTGCTCCTGTCCTCTTTGGTGGGTACATATCCCAGACCAAAGGCGTGCAGATTGTGCGGCACATCGGCCAATACTGCGACACCTTTCTGGCCACTTCATCTAAGTCTCATTCCTGGCACATGCTATAGTTTGTTCATGAAATTGATAAATTGGGCGCTGACATACATGCCCTCATCAATGGACAAAATGGTCTGTACTACTCGGGCCTCGACCAAAGTGAACCCTGAGAGGAATACGTCCTTCTTGCCATGAGTGATTTCCAGCATTGGTGTAGTTACCTCTGACGGCAAGTGAATGGATGAATTCCTAAAAATAATCGCCACTCTTTTCCCGTGAGGGTACTTCAACATTTGGTGAAGGGTAGAGGAGACAACTTTCACAGGATGCAGCCAAGGCCTCTTTAGTAGTAAGTTGAAGGTGGCCGGTACATCCAAGACAAGGAACTCAACATCTTGCTAGACTCTAATTTGTACTGTGCCCATAACCTCTTTGCTCGTATTATCATATGCCCGAATTACTTGGGCTGTAGGCATAAAGTTTGCCAGTTTAAGGCTGATGGCATAAGCTGTGTGGGAAGGACAAACATTGATAGCCAAACCGGTGTCTATTAACACCACTGGTATCCAATTTTTCCTTGCACTCAACTGATATATACAGGGGTTTGTTGTGAGCTGAACCTTTCGGCGACAATTCTTTGTTGGAAAAGGTTAGGGTTGGCTCGGCACCACCTGGGAAGACCAATCCCACAAACTGTTTAGGGGTAGTGTTAATGGACAATTTAGTCTGTCGATGTACTTGAGAGGCCATGAGAAGACCCCAAATTAAGATGTTAGCTTAGATTTTCTTCAGTTGCTTCAACACTACCTCTTCTTCCAATTGCTTCTCTTTATGTTTCTCAATCTCTCTATCTTTCTCTGATGCCTCAGCTTGATCTAACTGCGGTGGCTTAAAATACCCCCCCACTTCTTGTCATGTGATCTATCTCTTCTGAGTACCATGTGTTGTTTGGACGGCACTCACCCCAATCTTCGTTGGTGTGGGCTAGATGTGGATTGTCATCATCCCACCATACACCTTCGGTAGCCGACAAACAGTTGTCCGACTCCGTTTGGATCATTTTCACATCACAGGCATCCCTCGCAGGGTATTGGGTCAGTACTGCTTTCTAGTTGTCTTCAACCTTCTCTTGTGCAAATTGCTTCAGTGCAGCTTCCTGTTCTATTTTCACAGTACTCACAGTGCCTAGTTCCTGAGCTGAATTTTCCACGTCGGTGTTCTCCGATAGTTTTCCCTATTCATCGACCATTCTGGCCACTACAACAATTCTTGCTTTCTTTTCCTCTAGTTTCATTTCAGTTCCTTCCTCCCTGTCTGATTCATCACTCAACCACCTAAAGTTGTCTGTTGATCCATTCAAATCGAACCAGTCAATCTGTACATCTCCTTGATCTTGTTCGTCAAAGAACTGCAGGTTGTCTAAGTCCTCCTCAAGTTCCACTAAATCATCCAAACCTTGGCTTGGGCCATCCTCCCTAACCATATTGACCTCCACTATAGTTGGCAACACCAATTCTGTCTTGACTTGATCAATCGGCACAATGTAGCAGCTTGGATCGTACACTCCTTGAGACAAGTTCTCAGAGCTCTCCAGCAATGGACTCATACTTTCCTCTAAGGCCAACATCCCTTCTACTGCAACTGTCACCATCACAGGTTTAGGTTGAAATGTGGACGTGTCCATCATGCACAAATCTCTACTTTCAGGAATGAACACCGTCAGTCTTGGTAGGTGGGAAGGGGTAATATATATGCTGGGGTCATAGGGGATGGCTAGTGTATGGATTAGGTTTAGATTTTGAGGTGGGAGAACTTAATTATGGGCTGGGAGAGGGTTTATAGTTACATTTGGTTTCTGAGGCGGTGCGATAGCCTTGTTGTCAATGAGGTCTTGAATGTCATTATGTAGTCTGAAGCATTGGTTCGTATCGTGACCGTGCTGCTGGTAAAACGCGCAGTGCTTTGCTGGGTTATGTTTCAGTGGAAGAGGATCAGGTAGGGGGCGAGGCTCTAATGGTTTGAGGTGCCCCTTTTTGACCAACACCTTCATGGCTTGAGATAGGGTCATGTGGAGTTGGGTAAAGGTCCTCTGGGATTGGGCAGGGTTAGTTGAAGTTTGTAGAGCTGTATTGGCAAAGGGATTGGTGGTCTTGGTTGTGGTGGTGACAACGCTCATATCTGACAGCCGCCCAACTGTGCTACCACTGGTGGTTGTATTGGAACTATGTACAAAAGGCCTTTTGGCCTGCTCTTTCTCATTAGTAATCAGCCCTTGTTTCATGGCATCTTCAATCTAAACCCCCATCTCATGGAGCTCGATGAATGTGAACAGAGGTAGAATGATCATTTTTTGTACTAACTTCCTGTGTAGATTATGGACTACCATCCGTATCTAGTCTTTCTTGGAAGGCCGTGTGGTCATCATTGAAGCTTTATCCCTCCACCTCGTCACAAATTCTAAGAAGCCCTCCTTCAGCTCCTGGCGCGTCGCCTCGAGATCACAAGTTATGACCTCGATTTGTGTGTTATACGAATACTGAGCAATAAAGGCCTCGACCATTTTCTCTAAATTCTGCTTCATAGAATTCTCCAACTTCGCATACCATATGGCTGCTATTCTTGTAATGACCCCAAAAGTCATCCTTATTTAATCAGGGGTTAATGTGTTTTAATTCAATTATATCCATTGGAATTGAGAATGTTTTTATCTATTTTGGGGTATTAAATGAGGTAGTGGTATGATGGTAAAGTAAGATTGGACCAAAAACTTTAATTAGAATAATTCGCCTACGATCAGCCGTCACTCTTTTGCCATTTTCTTTTTCCACACTTTGAATTTGGAACTGAGGTTAGAACCATTGGAAAGATTATTTTCGGGGCTTCAATTTGGACACAAGAATGACCTAAAACGGAGTCCGGATGAGAGAGTTACGCATGTTTGAAGTTTTCATGTCTGTGCTGGAAGCAGAACCGCACGTGCGGGAAATGTGGCGCACGTGCGGCGATGTGCGGGCAGCAGCTCAAAAACGAGTTTTTGGACCATTTCTTCCATTTTTCTTTTCCTCTCTTCTTCTCCCCTCTTCCATGTCCAAAACCCTAGC
This sequence comes from Camellia lanceoleosa, assembly GCA_025200525.1. Lineage (NCBI taxonomy): Eukaryota > Viridiplantae > Streptophyta > Magnoliopsida > Ericales > Theaceae > Camellia > Camellia lanceoleosa. The sequence continues at coordinate 116,211,225 of CM045761.1, forward strand.
TTCCAAAACCTTGATTTTCTTCACTTTTCTCCACAAATCCACCATGGATCTTGCATCAAGGATGGAGAACAAGAAAGGGGCAACTTTTTCAACCGATTGAAATTCGAATTTGTGAAGGATTCTTCTCAAAGCTTGTTTTTCTTGCTTGAATCTTGAGGTAGGAGACCTTATTCCCTTTCAATATTGCATTCATGGATGGATTTATGGTATTTTGAGTATGGATTTATGGTATTTTGAGTATGTAAATACAAAATCTATAGTTTTGAGATTATTATGTCCAACTTGTGATTTGGGGGTTTTGGGTGTATTATGTTGGAGATGCAATTGTTAGATTAAGGTGATGGCTTATGAACTTTAGATTTGTAATCAATGAGGAAATTGGAACAAAAAAATAATGGGTTAAGGAATTTGGATTGTTCTTGAAATTCCTAGGTTTTTCTTGAAACCCTAGGTCGATTAATGAGGATAACCAATGATTTGGCCCAAATTGGAAGTAGAATAATGAAATTGAGATATTGAATTATATGTGTTCAAGTTTAATTAGTATTTGAAAATGTTTGAAAATTATGTTTAAAATTTGCGAATGAACATTGATATGAACATTGGAATTCATGCTATAATGTGAAGGGAAAATTGTGGAAATAATCTATTAATGGTATGAATGATATGAACTTGGTTTTGGAATGTAGAAATGGGATTTAAGGATTCCTCTTGCATTATGTTGAATTATTTAATGATGTTGAGTTGATTCATGTTATTTATGTTGAATTGTGGTGCTTATGTAGAATGGTATTGACTATGTTGATTTTGATTTTGTGACCTAAAATGTGGAGTTTTCCAAGATGGGTTACTCCCAAATTATTTTGCTAAGTACTTGTGGGCTTGCTTTGTTATTAAAATCAAGAGAATGGTTTATTTTTGGAAAAATGTGGAAGATGTTCATACAATTCCTTCCTATCTTAAAATCAAGTGATTGATTATAAATTTCATACTATGTTTACAAGAATGGTAATCTTCTATTTCTATTTATAGATATGTTGAGATGGAGGAAATTGCGGTATAATCGATGGATAATGGTAGGTTTCTAAAGAATAACGAAGGAAAGAAAAAGAACTAATGACTAAGTTATATATGTGTACAGGGCACACTTCAGGAGGGCCAAGCACTCCGTTATAGCACTGTGAGTAATAGTACTCGATGCATCTTTAACCGTTAATAATTATCGTTATTGACGTTATATCCTTCGTCGTAAGAATTATGTTGACATGTATGCTATATTAGAAATATTATGAAATTCTGGAAACATCAAAAGTGTACGCTATGTGAGGAATATTGTAAAATTATGGAAACATCAAAAGAGTTTGAGAAGTTATGTGTACCATGTGAGAAACAGTGTAAAATTAAGAAAGCCTTAAAAGAAATTGTGAAGTTACGAACCTATGTGGCCCTTGCCCGGGGGTAATAATACCGTGGTTTGTGGCCCTTGCCCGGGGGTAATAATACCGTGGTTCAAGAATATGTTTTAAATGAAATTGTGAAATAATGTGAACCTGTGAAACCAAAGTGCCGAGGGCCATTTGTGAAATATGAACTTTCAACTTGTGAATTATGAAATGATGTGGCCAAGGGCCATTTGTGAAGTATGAACTTTGAACTTGTGAATTATGAAATGATGTGGCCGAGGGCCATTTGTGAAGTATGAACTTTGAACTTGTGAATTATGAAATGATGTGGCCGAGGGCCATTTGTGAAGTATGAACTTTGAACTTGTGAATTATGAAATGATGTGGCCGAGGGCCATTTGTGAAGTATGAACTTTAAACTAGTGAATTATGAAATGATATGGCCGAGGGCCATTTGTGAAGTATGAACTTGCAATTTGTGAACTATGGAACTATGAGGCCAAGGGCCAAACTTGTGAACTTGTGAATCCAATGGGCTGAAGGCCGAAGTGATAAGTTGTGAATCTATGAAACCGATAAAGTCATCTATACTCTTAGGAAAATGTGCTTACTTTGTTCTGTTACATTTACGTTAATTATGTCAACTCATGGAAATGATGTAATGATTACTGTAGGGACTCCGTTAATTACAAGACAAGACTACTGTGTTAACATGTATGAACGATTAAACAAAAGTGTATGCTACTGATTGATAGAGCACATGAATTAGTCATTTACCTAAAAGAATTTATGTTCATTCTTGAAGAACGGATTCCGAGTAAATATAAGAGTAGCTATGTGTATCCATATGAATTTGAAGTTATTTTGCTATGTTATTTATAAACCGGAAGTTATTCAGAAGCTGCGATATAAGTGCGAAGTCTAGTATTAAGAATGTGAATTAGTCTCTCATCGATAAGCATATGATAATGATATGATACAACAAGAAGCACTCTAGTTATGATATGTTCCGTTTGAATTAATGAATGATGTTCAAGAATGTTTCAGGCATATTTCCGGTATGTTACAAGTTCAAGTATATTCAGGCATGTTTCAAGTATATGTATATGTTACAAGTTTAAATATACTACAAGGTCAAATAAGTTGCAAGGGCTTTATGCCAACACGTTTCAAAGTTTAATGCTATGATATTCAAGGGCTTAAAGCCATATGTTTCAAGACTGGGCCTAAGGCCGTTATGAAATTAGTACAGAATCAGACTAACTATGTGAACTATGTAATTTCACACGCATTGATATATTATGTTTCAGTCAAGCATTGTTTTGTTTATGTACTATTATTCACTGAGCCTGGCTTACTTTGCGTTATGTCTGTTTTGTAGGTGACCACCTCGGAGGTCAGTCTTAACCCTTGATGCTCGCCTTTCATTTGTCAACCTCAGTGTGTCCAGGCACCAGACCAAGCCCATGCATTTATGTAAAGTTTTGTTTAAATTTTGGTTAATTGTTTATCCAAGTAAAAATGTATGTATATGACCTCTTTTTTGTAATAATAATGTTTAGTGATACGCTCAGTAAGGAGCTGAGTACGTGTATGTGATCTTGGCATGTTAGTAATGGCTCAATGGATGTTATTCTATGTATTTTATATTATCAAATGCTTCCGTTCAGGCCTCGTAAGATATATATGACAGGTTTAGTGTCCGTTTTCGAATGGGTCATGCCCAAACTTTTACGGGCGGGTTTGGGGCGTGACAATTCTTGACATGGTTCGGCCAAAGAGAGAGAGAGCTTCTACAATCTAGTCAGGCCCATCGGCCGTAGGATGTCTGAAAACAGCCGTAGATGAACCATGGGGTCTCTGAAACCGTCGAATCTACCGATGTGTCGCATTTTGAACCGATCTGGCAACGTTACTGCAGAGTCGGTATACCCATCTTCTATGTCGGAAATAAAGTTAACGCCTTGTGCTTTCTTGAATAGCTTCTTCAGCTTGTTGACCTTAAGCACAATTGGGTCAATCTTAAATTCAAATGGAGCTTCAGTTTGATACACAGGTGTTTCGAAGGCTAGTGGTAGGATCGGCTCTGCCGGATTACCTTGATTTTCAGCATGGGTAGTGGCTCCAGGCACTGGGATACCCGTAAGAGGTGCATGAGATATAGAAGTTGCTGTCGGCTGTGGTTGTTGTTGTTGCAGCTTGTTTATTACCTCAGCCTGACGTGTTGTGACCTCGGCCTGATGAGCAGCGTCTTGTTGTAGAGTTTCAACTATTTATTGAACGTGATGGATCAATTCCTCCATATTGACTGGGGGATATTGTGCCATCGGAATAGGCGAGTGATTTCATACTGGACTAGATGTAGAACACTGTCCCTGAGCCTGACTAAATGTTGGTGAAGTGAGGGGTGGCTATTGTAGAAACTGCATCGGTGAACTCTGCCTGACTCTCCTCCATCTAGTAATTGGTAGGAGCGAAGTAAACATGGGCTATCCCCTAACAAGATCTTCGGCTTTGCAAAGCCTTCTAACTCGGGTCCAGAGCACTTGGGGGATATCCGAACTTTCCGAAGCTATGGTGTTAAACTACCTAGTGAAAACAAATAAAGAAAAAAGAAAGCAGTAATCAGAAACCACGCAGCACCTCAACTACTAATGTTAACAACACATAGATGTAATCAAAGCTGTAGGACTGCACTCAATTCTGGCCCCAAAATAGATACCAAACTTGCAATTGATACGCACATTCTTGTACAGTTTCACTGTAAAGCACATGCCAGTTAAGTGAGAGCCAAAACACCCATATGAGGGGGTAGGGTTACCCTGTCCTAGTTTCGTCAAGAACTAGGGTTCACTATTCAAACAAAGCAGTTTTATGCAATCCTATATTTGGGTAAGCATCCTGTCCTAGTTTGGAACAGTCTCTATATGCAACTAGGCCAAATGGTAAGAAGAGTACTTCAGCAAGACTACTTAATATACCTCTCACATCTAACGCCGAGAAGTGAAAGAAGGATCAAACGGTACAACGGTAGTCCAGATCCAAGGGTTGTGTTCCCATCATGGCGTAACCTGTGGATCGGGTCACCTTTTGGCAAGTTTTAGGAAAGCCAAGAAACCGCCCAGAATAGCAGATGGCAAACACAGTGACTTAAATGCACCAATGCAAATGCAATGCAAAGAAACATATAAGTGTAGATAAAATTTCATATCATGAATTTCAAGTCAAGTTCTCTAAATCCCCAGTAGAGTCGCCAAAAACTGTAGCTCGACTTTTCGTGCCCCCTTTCGGAAGAGAAATAAGCCCTACAGTATCAGACACCTGCGATTCTGAATCTGATCACAAAAGTGCAATGTAAAATAGATAAACACCAAAGAGTCCAAATCTGACAAAATCTTTTGGAAAATCGATTTTGAATCAAATTGCCAAAAATGGACTGCTTTGCGGATTACGTAGTCACCACCTAAATATTTTGAGAAATTTAGGAAACCCATGACTCGTACCAAAGGTCACATGTCTGTCATTACCAAGATTGTCTCAGCTCGAGAACTTACGTGCAAGAGGGAAAGGTTATGAATTGAGCACCCCCGCTTGCTCGATCAAAGATCGGCCACTACTAATCATGATATGAATCTTACTTACATTATATGCTCTTGTTCCGTTTTATGAGGCTAGCATTACTATATGATGCGCACAGACACAAGTATAGACTAAATCGCAAGAATTGGAACACTTAATTCACGTTTCGTTTTGAAAATTGTTTCAAATATGTACCACTTGAGAAAGTGTCCGCATATAAACATTACTCAAATTATTCCAATTCAAGCAATTAGCCTCCATCCACAAGCATTCAAACAGTTTATAGCATTTAAGTAATTAGCCATACAGCAAGCCTGCTAATAATGGCAAGATCGACACTCATGCAATTATGCTAAAGCGAGTAAATGCTTACATAGTACTCCAAGCCAAAAGATAAAAGAGTTAGAAAAATGCATGATCCTTAACTATAAAATATGACTAATGTAACAAATACAATATGCAACTAATAGGCTCGCTACTAATATGGTATATGAATCACTTAAATAGCACAGCCTAAGCACATATTCAAAGAAGTATTTAAACTAACAATGCGAAGTTAGAATGATGAACCGAACCTCGGTACATGCAAGACTAGTGGATGCAAGCATGAAGTATGCTAAACGAAACATGATGCTTTACTCTAACCATCATAAGCAATAAATAAAAGGGAGAAATACGTGGGGTTGAAAGACATACACATTATTACAACATTGCACTCTCGAAAAGAAGAGTCCGAATGAACTAACTAGCTAGCTAACTAATTAAAGCTATGCTAATTAATTAACTATTACAAAATAAAATGAATAAATAGCTAAACTACTTAACTAACTATTACAAACTGAATTAATTTAACTAATCTAACTAATTAAAATAATTACAACATGTAACGAATTAACTATTCTAACTAATTAATTACAAAGCCACTATGTTAAGCATAATACTAATATATTAAAAACATGGATCTCAATGCTTGATGGAAGGCCTATGCATGAATGTGGTTTTGACTCGAAAAGGCGTTGTTTCTGCTTCTAAATGTCTCTGTTGCACAATAGAACACATGCACTGATTTCCACCTCCAGAACAACTCTGTTATGCCTTAGAAGAACACTGCTTGATTTTGCACTAACGGCCGGCAAAGGGTCTGCCGTCCACTGATGATGGCCTAGCAGCCACTAATAAGATCCTGCCGACCACTTATGATGGCCTGACAGAACTTGCTTGCTATAATAGAGGGCAAATAGAGCAGAGACAGTGTATTCTCAAGGGTTTCTTTGCATAATTCAAACCTCCTTATCACGAATAGATCAAAGGAGTACTAAGATTGGTTCACAAACCATCAATAGAAGCAATTTCATTGCATGATGGCCTATGAACCAAAGTGTGCAAGCTCAATAAATACAACAAAATAAGACTCTCAAAACCGTCTCTCTATCATGAAAGATCAAGGGAAGTAGTTGACAATGAATCTTAAACCGTTTTCATCACTAATGAGTTTGAAGCGACTCAAGACTCATGGGTTCAATTAGCGTCCGATTGAACAGAAACAAGTTATTATCTTGCACCTTTTTTTGCCTCAATTTTATTACTTCATTTTAGATTATCATCCATTCTTTAGTGAATTGAATTCAACAGGTGAAGTTAAGTCCTCTAACGGAAAGAGGGCTCAAACCAAGCATTGTTTTAGGCATAAAAGAGATATCATACTGTTGGTAATGAACCCCCAAAGGGATTGAACCATTAAGCATGGCATATCAATCTCATGCTTAAACAAACAAGTAATTTGAAACCACTTTTAAAGAAAAACAAAAGCGAAGAAAGGAGGGAGGTTGGAGTGGTGATTAAGAGTGATCACAAGTATGGAAAGCCATAAATAAATGCAATAAACTCAAATAAGGTGGTGTATAAGGCCTAAAACACGAAACTCATAAGGACAATTACACTATAAGCATGTAAAACAAAGCTCAAATGCAACGAACCCTTAGAGACAATCATAAAACAGTCTAAAAACAATTCTAAAACATGCTAGAATTAAGACATAAATAGCTAGAATAATATGCTAAAATATAGAGGATGCTAGACTAGTAAGCAAAACACAAGGAGGGGAAGCTAACCCCTCCAATTTTGGACTTCAAACCATGATTTTAGTCACTAAAATAACTCTAAAAATTAGTGTTTTAATGATAGTACAAAGGTGGGAAACACATGGGTAAAGGCCTTGGGGACAAGGTGTAAAGAAGGGTGAACCACCCCTCAACCTTTATTGACCTTAAAACCCAAGTTTCAGCCCAAAAATACAGAGCTTTTATAGCCCAAGAATAGTTGGAAAAGAGTAAGGAAAAGAGTAGATAAAGCATGTAAAGAGGCAAAACTTTATATCTCTTGAAGAGGAAATCAATTCCAAGCAATAAACCAAGGCAAACACACCCTCAAGAGCTCAAACAAGGATTAACGATACCTTCAGTCAAAGATGGAGAGGTTTGGTTAAGAGTGTATAGGCAAAGGTGAAGGATATGTAAGCAATGGTTAAGAAATTTGCAAGAAAGAGAGAGAATTATATAGGGAGAGGAAAAATTTTGCTCCAAAATTTTTCTGACCTCAAAATATGAGAGGGAGGTCATCTATATATAGAAATCATGAATTTTCCTCATAAACATCCAACCACACATGTGGGAGCAAATGCAAGCATCTGTGCAAACAGCTGGCATAGCTGTCACAAAATATCTGCAAAAGACATTGGTGGCCAGCCGACCATCACTGGAGGCTGACAATCAGAAGTGATGGCCCACAGCCCAAAACAATGGCCAGCAGACCACCAGGGGTCGCAGGCTTAAAAATTCTGGGTTTGGTCCAAAAACAAGGCAACAAGGGTGCAAGGTTTGAAATGCTTAAAGCTGTGGCATTGCGCCAAGGACTTCAAGCACTTAATAAGCATATGCACTCAACATTGGGTGTGTAAGTGATGACGTCCAAGTTGTAAAGGCCATAAAAAATGGAGTGTCTACAGTAACATAACAAATTTTCATTATATGCTCAAACATCAACAAATAGGTCTAGATATTTCTCACGAACTTCCAACTCACGTTGTCAAGTTGCTTCCTTAATCCCATGATGTTTCCGTAACACTTTAACCATGGGAATTGTTTTGCCTCACAAGACTTGGTCTCTGGTATCGAAGACTTTCACCGGTCTCTCCTCATACGAGACATCCTTATCTACCTCTAAGTCGGTCCAATCCAATACGTGTGATTGGTCCGGCTCATACTTCCGAAGCATGCTAATGAGAAACACATCATGAACCTTGGAGAGCTGTGGCGGCAAGACCAAACGATAAGCTACCTCTCCAATCCGCTTAAGGATCTCAAAAGGCCCAATCAATCAAGGGGACAACTTCCTACTTTTCTAAACCTCATCAAACCCCTCCTATGTGATATCTTTAAGAAGACATGATCTCCCACCTCAAAAGACAAAGGTCTCCTCCTACGGTTGGCATAACTTTTTTAGCTAATCTGGGCTGTAGTCAACCTCTTACAAATAAGTGCAACTTTTTCCGTCATTTCTTGGACTAACTTCGGACCCAACATTGGTGCATCACCCACCTTGACCCAACACACAGGAGATCTACATAGTCAACCATACAAGGCCTCAAATGGTGCCATACCAATACTCAACTGGAAGCTATTGTTATAGGCAAACTCCACTAAGGGCAAGTGCTTCTCCCATGAACCCTTAAAGTCAAGGACACAACCTTGAAGCATATCCTCTGAAATCTGAATCGTACGCTCTGATTGCCCGTCAGTCTAAGGATGATAGGTTGTGCTAAAAGTCAGTCTAGTGGCCAAGGCACTCAGTAAACTTTGCCATAATCGGGCCGTCAAATGTTGATCTCTATCTGAAACAATCGTCAGTGGGACCTTGTGCAACCTTACTATGTCCCTAATGTAAAGGTCGACAAGATAATCTACCGTCACTTACGCGCATAGGTATAAAGTGCGTTGACTTAGTTAACTGCTCAACTACCACCCAAATGGCATTGCTACCCCGTTGAGTCCTCGGAAGGCCCACAAAAAAATCCATCGTGACATGCTCCCACTTCCACTCGACTATGGGCAAGGGTTGCAACAAACCCGGTGGCCTTTGATGTTTGGCCTTTACTTGTTGACAAGTAAGGTATTTCGACACAAACACAACCATATCCTTTTTTATTCCCCTCCACCAAAATTGGCGACTAAGGTCGTGATACATCTTTGTGCCTCCCAGATGCACCGCATGGCGTGAATGGTGAAACTCTCACAGTACTTTCTCTCGGCAAGACTCTGGCACGAAGAGATGGTCACGGTATCTAATACGTGCATCGGGATACACATTCAAGACTTTCACCACCTTTCCATTGGAGATCCTCTGTCAGAGGGATTCTACCTCAAGGTCACCCTTCTGTGCTTCTATCACTCAGTTCACAAGTGTAGGTTGTGCAACGATAGAAAACAAGGTTGCAGACTTAACGAGCTTACCAAGATGCAAGTCAAACTCCCCAATAGCAACCAACATCTCCCATTTCCAGATGGCAACACTAGCCATACTACCAAAGGATTTCCTACTCAAGGCATTGGCCACCACATTGGCCTTTCTCGGATGATAATGCAACTCAAATTCATAATCTTCTATGAACTCCATTCATCTCTTCTGCCGCAGATTCAAGTCTTTCGGTGTAAATAGATACTTTAGACTCTTGTGATTCGAAAACACCTCTCCAAAAATCACTGCCGCTAACTCTAGGTCGTGGGTAGGGTAGTTCTTCTCATGTATTTTCAATTACCGTGAGCCATAGGCTACTAACTTTTTCTCTGGCATTAAAACACATCCCAAGCCTTCCCGTGAGACATCACAATATACTGAATAGCCCAAACCCCTCTTCAGAATAATCAATACTGGAGCAGTGGTAAGTCTAACCTTAAGCTCTTGAAAAGACTTCTCACAAGTCTCATTCCACCCAAACTTAACTCCCTTCCTCATCAGTCTAGTTAACGGTGAGGTTAATTTAGAGAAATCATTCACAAACCAACGGTAACACCTGGCCAAACCCAAGAAACTACAGATCTTAAAAGCATTCTTAGGTTGCTCCCAATCTTACACTGCCTTCATCTTGGATAAATCTACGGTCACCCCTAGGCCAGATACTACATGGCCTAAGAACTTAACTTTTCTCGGCCAGAATTCACACTTCCCAAACTTAGCATACAGTTTATGGACTCTAAGCAACTCAAGCACTATTCACAAGTGTTCCCCGTGCTCCTTCTTTGAGACTGAGTAAATCAAGATGTCATCCACAAAAATGACCACAAAACGATCTAGGAATTCACGGAAGATCAGGTTCATCAAGTCCATAAACATAGCCGGTGCATTGGTGAGTCCAAAGGGCATCACTAGACACTCATAATGGCCATACCATGTACATAATGCCGTCTTCGGGATGTCCTCCTCCCTCACTCTCAACTAGTGGTAACCAGATCTCAGGTCTATCTTTAGAAAAGGAACAAGACCCCTTCAACTGATCAAACAAATCATCTATATGAGGCATTGCAAATTTGTTCTTGATAGTTACTTGGTTCAACTTCCAGTAATCTATGCAAAGTCGCAAAGCACCATCTTTCTTCTTGGAAAAAAGAGCTAGTGCTCCCCACAGCGGAGTACTAGGGCAAATGAAACCCTTATCTAGCAATTCCTGGTGTTAAATCATCAGCTCACTGTAGACGTCCCTGAACGTCCCAGGATGATGAATCCCGTTCTGTTCATATTGGGTTCACTACAGTTCGGACTCAATTTGTCACGGTTCTTAATCTGAACCAAAGAGTCCAAATTCGGCAAATCGTTTTGAGAAAACAGATTTTCAGAAAAGAAGTGCCAAACATGGATTGCTTTTCCAGATACAGAGTCGGCACCTAAATATTTTATTTTCGGGCAATTTAGGAAACCCTGACTCGTTTGCCTAAGGCCACGTGTCTGTCATCACCAAAGTTGCCTCGGCTCGGGAACTCGGGTATGATTGGGGAAGGTCAGCTATGAGCACCCCCTCTCGCCCGATCCGAAGATCGGCTTCTACTAACCATGATATCGAGTTTTGAAAACATATGTGTTCTTATTCCGGTTAATTAGCCTAGAATTACTATGTGATGCGCGTAGCAAAACAAGTATAGACTAGATCGCCTAATTTGGAACAAAACATTGCATATCCATTTATTTGGAAAATGATTTGAAGTTTGCTACTCGCGAGTAGGCTAAAACACGGATTTCAACGAGTTATTCCAATTCAAATAATCCGGCCTTCACCCACAGGCATTCAGGCAGTTTATATCACATAAGCACATAGCCACATGGTAAGCATGATGTCATGTTAACATTCACACTCATGCGAGATGCTTAAGCATAAATACTTACATCGTACTCCGTGCCAAAATAATGAACTAGTTAATAATCATGCATGATCCTAGTTCATGTTTAAGTGGCTAATGCATCACATACAAAAATGTCATTAGAATAGGCTCGGCTAATCTAAGAATGACATGTGAAATGCAATAACTCAATGCACGTATTCAAGTTTTGGAATTTGAAATATTATGCAGTTAGCATGATGCGCCGAGCTCGGTGCATGCAAGACTGATGAATGATGCACGCATGCATAGCATAAGGTATACTAAATTAAACGTGCCCTAATACTAACCATCAAAGCAGGTAAGTAAAAGGGAGAAAGAAGTGGGGGTTGGAAGACATGCACACACGTACCCACACTTATTACAAATTCGCCCTCGCTCGGAGGGACCAAAAGAATATACAAATTAACTAACCTACAAGCTAATTAATTATTACAGACAACTAATTAGTTAAGAAAATTAACTAAACTAATTAAGCGAAAGCATTTCGGGAGAGGGCCCAATGCATGCGCGCTCTGTTCGCTCGAAAATCCGCCACCATACACAAGTCGCCTGCTTTTCCTCGCTTCCTCCTCTGAAACTTGCACAAATCCCAAGGTGCACTGTTTGGACACTGTGGAACACCACCGGCCAAGGGGAATCATCATCGGCCAGAGGGAAGTGGTCATCGACCACCTATGGAGCTATCGACCATCCATAAATGGTTGATCGGCACTTGGTGTAGTCGACCGGCCAAAGCTTCCTGCAAAACCTGTTTTGACAGCAGCAGAGGGCAAAACATGGCATGGCAATGCATTTCAAGCAATGTTTGCACCAACCACACTCCTTATCATATTCATGACTCAAAGGAGCATGGTACTCGATTCTCGGGCCATCAATCGCGCATTTCAATGCGTGATGGTCCAAGAAACCAAGTGTGCCATTTCAATGTCAAATGAAATGCACTTAAACAAACAAATGGCCCAACCTCTATCACTTGATCAAGAGGCAAGGCATGCATGCCAATGCAATGCAACCTAGGCATGCGAGCTAGTATGCAACATGGCAATGCAAACAAGTATACAAACATGAAAATATGCAACAACATATCAAACATGTTACAACATGTGGGGCAAGCACAATTGGATCAATATGATTCATGCATGATTCACTTAACAAAGTGACATAAACATGAAGGCACACAATGCAATAGGCATGCAACATCAACATTAATGACAAGCATGCAATCAACACAAGGGGCAAACATGTAACAACATGCTAAGGGGTGGACTTAAACTAATTTAGGCAGCCCTCAAACAAGCCCAAAACAGTGGCCAACATGCTCAAAAATGGAGGCTAATGTGCATAGAAACATGCATGCATACAAGGTCCAACACTTAGGCACCAAAGAGCAACTCCTAAGTGCACTTAGCAGGGGATAAACATGGATATATGGCGTACATAATAAGCTCTGAAATCATGTTATAAAATGATGCCAAATCAATCTAAACAAGGCAACCAAAGCATGCAAGCAAAGCTAACACTCAGGGCAAGCCCAAAGGGTATTGAGCTACCCTTAACAAAACCAAACATGGCATGAATTGAACAACTAAAATCAGATTTTTAGCATGTTAAAACAAAGCCAAAAACACATCTAGATGGCATCTAAATGGCTCAAATCTAAAAGCATGCAAAAGAGGCCAAACATGGAGCACGCGATGACAACCTTGTAAAGCATTAAAGGGACGTCAAATGCAAGCATACAAGCACACCATGAGGACTGAAATGGCATCTTAAGTGGTTCCAAACCACTGAAATGATGCAAGCAATGCATACTAGAAGGGCCAATGCTCAAGGCATATAAGAGAGATTGCATGGTAGCTATACAAAGCAAGCCATGGATGGCCCCAATGACTAAAAACAGACCTCAAGCACACTAAAACAAGCATAGAAGCTTCGCAAAGCTTGGCCAAAATTATGCTAGAACATGGATCAAAGCCTAAAGCATGTTAAGGCAAAAACATGGCATTACATGACATGTATGCAAGGCATGCAAGGTGTGTCTAAACCAAGTAAAAAAAGTGCTATATCATGACATAATAAGCACAAATACCTACTGAAACATGGCCAACATGAGTTCAAAAATAGTGCTCACACATGAGGCTTAAATGGCACATTTTGAAGACAACAAGAAGAGGGGGTGGCCCTCTCCTTCTTGGGACATTAAACCACCATCCTCACCACTGAAATCCCTCAAGATTTCAGTGGTGAGGAGGCCCAAACAACGTGGTCCTGGAGCTCACCAAAATAGCACAAAAATGGGGCCTAACAAGCCTTAAGAGAGGTGAAACAACCCCAAACAACAAAACAACCTTAAACAACTATGTTAAGCACTCAAAATCAAGACTTTTATTAGTTATATACAAAGTCTAAAACAGTTGGAAGATTGGTCAAAAAAGCTACACAAAAATGGGGAATAAAGGGTGAAGTTCTTACCCTTGATGACCGTCTTCACAAACAATGCTCCAGCTAGTTCTTCAAGCTTGAATCCACTCAAGAACACCAAGAACAGCTCTCTGGCCCCTCAAAAACCAAGAGAAGGTGTAACTCTATGTGTTTGTGTGCAATAGTAAGACTGAAACACCTTAAGGCAAAAGAGAGAGATATAGAGATAGAATAGCTACAACTATGAACTAACCCTAACTCAGAGCTCCCTCTGTATTTTTTTGTAACCCTAATGGAGGGAGAAGAGGCTCCCTCTTATAGAAGCTCCATCTTGCCAAGCTTCCAAAGTAAGCTAGTCAAGAGGGAAATCTCTCCATACACGTGTATGGAGGGGGTGAAAGTGTATGTCAGCTAGCACAACTGGCATAAAAAATATCTGCAAAAGCAGATGAATAGTGATCGGCCAGCCAAAAATGCCATTTTGACAAAATAAATGGCCGACCGACCATCCAGAGTGCCGACCAGCCATAGATATGGCCGATGGCAACAAAACACTGGTCGGTGGCTTGAAACCATGGCCGGTGATGTGTGGGGATGGCCCACAAGCCATTCCCTGCCCTTCCAAGGCAAAACACAAGTGTTTGGTGCAAAACCAAACACAAAACAGTCGAGTCAGGAGATCCTGAGGCAAGGCGCATAGCTGAGACCTCCAGGAACTCGAGACGAACACAAACATGGATGATCATCGAGTGTTCAAATGGTGATGTCCAAGTCTTGAGGACGGTCAAAAATGGGGTGTCTACAGTTGCCCCTCTTTGACAGAACTCGAAAGTCATAAGAATGACGGGAGTGAGTGTCAAAGCACAGAAACGACCCATTTTTGACAAGGTCGAAGACTTAGACAAAGCATGCAAGACAATAAAGATATGTGCCCGAAGGCAGGGGCAAAATGCAGCTGAAAATGCAAGAAGCCGAGCATAACTTATGATCATGCAAAGAAAGCTGTAACAAAGCATAACATGCGACAGTTTTAAGCAATCAAACACCAATCCAACTACATTACAATGCAGAAAGGATGTAAGAGAATTATGCAATTCTCGATACGTCTCACTCAGAGAATACAATACCTGTGCGGTTCGTCTGGTTGCGCCAGCCTCAAATGAACCGTACATACAATATCGTGCCTGAAAGAGAAAGAAAACTCAACAGGTATAATATTGTTAGCAATATGCATGACGATGCATAATGAATGCAAAATGATATGCAATATATACAAAACTATGTATAAACAATGCAAATGATATGTAATGCATTTGAAACATGATCAAATCATGAACAGTTCAAAACCACACAAATGTCATAGAGATGATGGAGATGCAAAGTCAGTCTACCATAGAAAAGGTGCCGCAACCCTCAAACCACAATATCAACAGTGGAATAGGCGCGTACACATGTAGAACTATGAGTGATGTAGACGGACACAAGAACAAGTAATTGGGTGGATTGACATAAGTAGGGAAATGACCCGCTAACGAAAGAACATGATCCTAATGCTGGATGCAAAAATCACACGACAATGTAATATACACAATGGATATGGCGCACGGGCCAAACCAAATCTTGCCTAGGAAAGGCATGTACACATACAAGCCATGCATAACACAGAAAAGGTGCCGCAACCCTCAAACCACAATACCAGCAGTGGAATAGGCGCGTACATATGCAGAACTGTGCTTTGACGTGAAAAATATGGGCACATACCAGACCAAGCTCAACAAGGAAAGGCGCAAGCCATAAATGGATGCGATGCAGTGGATGCATGCAAGCTACAATGCGATATATACAATATGCAATAGATGGATAGGATACAATGGATAAGGCACGCGGGCCAAACCAAATCTTGCCTAGGAAAGGCATGTACACAAACAAACTGCGTCTAACACAGAAAAGGTGCCACAACCCTCAATCCACAATACCAGCAGTGGAATAGGCGCGTACACATGCAGAATTGTGCTTCGACGTGAAAATATTGGCACATACCAAACCAAGCTCAACATGAAAAGGTGCAAGCCATAAATGGATGTGATGCAATGGATGCATGCAAGCTACAATGCAATATATACAATATGCACTAGATGGACGTAAATGCAATATTTACAGTGAGATGCTTGACATATGCACTATATACAAGGGAATGCATGACATATGCACTATATACAATGTAATGCATGACATATGCACTATTTACGATGCAATGCATGACATATGCATGTTGTTGTTGTTGTTGTTTTTTTTTTTTTTTTTTTTTTTGAAAATGCAAATGATGTAAATGAAAGGGAAAATGCATGACAATGCGTATATTTTTTTGATTTTGTTTTTCTGAAATGCATGACAAATGCATGAAGGGGAAGATGCATGATAATGCATGTTGCTCTCTTTTTTGTTTGCTTTTCTTTTTTGTTTTCATTTTGAAATGCATGATAATGCAAATGATGCATGTTCATGCGAATGCGTGACACCACACGTCTTTTGATGTGCACGACAATGCATATGATCTTGAATGCACGACCACGCGTGTCACTCGAAATGTTTGTGAACTCGAATGCGCGATGACGCGCATCGCTTGAAATGCATGATAATACATATGAACTTGAATGTGCGACGACGCGAGTCGCATGGAATGCATGACAATGCACATGATCTATGCAAATCAATGCAAGTTGTGTGTGTTACAACGTGCGTGCATGCAATGGATGATGTGTGCTACAACACGTGCGGACATGCAAGTACCAAAGGTTTTGCACCTTCAGAGGATTTAAGGTCTCCTAGACCGGGCGTGTCTAAGGTCTCGCCGGACCGAGCGTATTTAAGGTCTCCCCAGACCGAGCAGGTTTAAAGTCTTGCCAGACCATGTGGGTTTAAGGTCTCACCAGGCCGTGTGTAGACGTCCCCGAACACCCTGGGAGGATGAATCCCGTTTTGTTCATTGGACTCACTACAGTTCGGACACAAATTGTCACAGTTCTTAATCTGAACCAAAGAGTCCAATTCCGGCAAATCATTTTTGAAAATAGATTTTTTGTAAAGAAGTGCCAAACATGGACTGCTTTGCCAGATACAGAGTCGCCACCTAAATATTTTTTAAATGGGGGAATTTAGGAAACCCTGAATCGGTGCCAAAGGCCACGTGTCCATCATCACCAAAGTTGCCTCGGCTCGGGAACTCGGTTACAATTGGGGAAGGTCAGCTATGAGCACCCCCTCTCACCCGATCAAAGATCGGCCTCTACTAACCGTGATATCTTGTTTTGAAAACATTATATGTTCTTATTCCGATTGTTAGCCTAGAATTACTATGTTATGTGCACAGCAAACAAGTATAGACCAAATCGCCTAAATTGGAACAAAACATTTCATGTTTGTTTTGAAAATGGTTTGCTACTCGCAAGTAGGCTAAAATGCAGATTTTGCCACCCCCAAGTGGGCTTTAGAAAAGATTGTTTTGCCACTATCTAGTGGGCTTAAAACTCACAGTTTTAGTGCATTATTCCAATTTAGGTAATTCAACCTCCATCCACAGGCACTCAAGTAGTTATATCACATAAGCAGCTAGCCTCATGGTAATCATGCTGTTATGGAAAACACTCACACTCATGCAAGATGCTAAAGCATAAACACTTACAGTGTACTCCAAGCCAAAATAGAAACTAGTTAGTAATCAAATGCGTGATCCTAGTTCATGTTAAGATGGCTAATGCAACACATGCAAAGATGCAACTAGAATAGGCTCAGCTAATCTAAGAATGGCATGTGAAATGCATGTATAACACGATTCGACTTAATTGAAATATAATGCGCTTAGTATGATGCTACCGAGTCTTGTATGTCTGAGATGGATGGATGGCGCATGCAAAGCATAAAGTATGCTAATTGAAATATGCCCTAAGCTAACCATCATAACTGTAAATAAAAGGGAGAAAGACGTGGGGTTGAAAGACATGCACACACACACCGACACTTATTACAAATTCGCTCGGTGGGGCCAAAAGAATAATACAATTTAACTAACTATGACGCTAATTAAATATTACAAACCCTTAATTAATTAATAAATTAACTAAGATATTAAAGCAATAAAAGACCTCGGGAAGAGGGATGCACGATGTTCGGATTGGCTTACCGAAATCCATTGCTATGACACATGTTGCCTCTGTTTTCATTTTTTGGCACCTCTAAAGACTGCACGAGTCCCAAGGTATGCTCTCTGCACATTGTGGAGAGCCACCGACCAAGGTAAATGATCACTGGCTAAGGGGATGTGTTCATCGGCCACCGGTGTGACTCTCGGCCAGTAATACATGGTCGGTCGGCACTGTATGTAGTCGACCGGCCAATTCTTCCTGTAGAACCTGTTTTGACAGCAGCAGAGGGCAAAACAAGGCATGTCAATGCATTTCAAGCAAATGTGTACACCACCACACTCCATATCATGTTTAAGACTCAAGGAAGTATGCTGCTCGACCCTTGGACTACCAATCACGCATTTCAATGCATGATGGCCCAAGATGCCAAAGTGTGCAATTTCATTGTGGAATGAAATGCACATAAACAAACAATGAACTCAACCTCTATCATACTCAATTCAAGAGGCAAAGTATGCATGCCAATGTAATGCAACCTAGGCATGTGAGCTAAGTGTGCAACATGATCATGCAAACAACAAAACCATGTGCAATGGGCCATGAACTAAACAAGTAAGCATGCAAGGCATATAACATCAATGTTAATGACACACATGCGACAACATGAAAGGCATAACACATGTAAATATGCAAAGCAACTTAACACAAGAAGCATGCCAAATGCGATGACACTTAGACATGCAACATGTTAGTAGACTAAGTACCTAAACATACAAACATGTATAGCATGCAACAACATGCCAAAGGGATGGTCTTAAACTAATTTGGACAGCTCTCTACTAGGTCCAAAACAGTGGCCAACATGCTCAAGAATGGAAGCCAAAACACATACAAATAGGCATGCATGCAAGGTCCAACACTCAGGCACATAGAGACAACTTTTAAGCACACTTAAAAGAGGATTAACATGGGCATGTGGCATGCAATGTAAGCTCGGAAAATCATGTTAATGATGGTGCCAAAACAAGCAAACAAGACAAGCATAGCATACAACAAATGGTCTAAAGCCTAAGGCTCACCAAAGAAGCATTGAAGTACACTTAGTGCAACCACATATGGCATGAATTAAGTGACTGAAAATAGAGATGTGACATGCTAAAATGAGCCTCAAAACCCACCTAAATGGCATCTAAATGGCTTAAGTATGGAAGCATGCACAAGGGCCCAAACATGGAACATAAGACGACAACCTTTTAACACATTAAAGGGGTATCAAATGCAGGCATATAGGCATGCCACAAGGACTGAAATAACATGAAAAGTGGTTCCAAACCACTGAAATGATGCAAGGATGGCATGTGAGGCCCCTGACTTTTGTAAACCTTATTAGGTCCCTAAAATTTTGAATTTATTACAATAAAGCCCTTTGTTCGTCGATTATTTGCAAATTAAGCACTAGAATCAAAACGATCACGTGTAATCCATACAAACCCTAATCGATCCCGAAGCTTAGAAATCACTTCTAACACTCTAATATTAATTACTTAACTCTCAAATTTTAGATTAATCGTCAGAACCTTAACTTTCGATTTTCACAAATCATCGTTTGGTTAATTACCTTTAAATTCAACAAAGATGATAATACAAAACTGAATTATTTTACACTTGAAATAGATACTTTAATTGAACCCTAGCCCTCACATTTTTATTAAATCACAAATTGACCCCAAACAAGTACTATTATGTATTTATATATATATATACACTTGTACCAAAAAATCTTTTTTTTAATAATATATTTTACAATTTCCAAGATTTGTACAATATATATATATACAACATGTCCATGAATTCACCATCACATGGCTAGCCATCATACCCCCCCTAGACTATAATCATTGTACTTTAAAATCTCTTGAAATCTTGGAGCAATAATGACTTTGGTACCTATAAAGATTTGCTATATATATATGTTTGTACTTCTAACTAGAAAATATTTACATTTGTCCTAGACATAACTAGATCACAATTAAATACATGATTAAGGTTCTAATCCTCCTCATTTCATTACATTTAATGTGAAGCCCCAGAAAAATGTATTTTCTTTAAAAATCCTTACATTTGAATTATTTACTTAAAGCCCCTTAGTTTCTTAAATTATTTCGAATCTTGCCAGTTAGCATTTTTAATTTTTATCAGAATAAGAATATCCTAGCCAGATTAGGTTCCCTAACCTAATTTAATTTAATTCTACATGAGTAAGGTCCCAATACATGTATTTAACTCTAAGCCTTCACTCTTTTTTTTTAAATTCAAAACTTACCCAAAA
This sequence comes from Camellia lanceoleosa, assembly GCA_025200525.1. Taxonomy (NCBI): domain Eukaryota; kingdom Viridiplantae; phylum Streptophyta; class Magnoliopsida; order Ericales; family Theaceae; genus Camellia; species Camellia lanceoleosa. Next base: position 116,231,527 of record CM045761.1, read on the forward strand.
GCAAGTACTTGAATCTTGTACCTTGGTATGCCATCAATCTTGCTATATATATATATACATATACACCTAGGAGAATGTGCCTAAAACTTAAATTAATTAAAAAATTAGTCCCTTCACATCCCTATGGCTAGCCCTTCCTTGGAGGAGGTGAAAAATCTATTTCCAAGACACACCATCATGAGATTATAGGAATAATACAACCTAGTGACCTACCTAGGATGCAAAATCCAAGAATTGGTTTTATTACAACTAGATGTGGCCTAAACCAATGGAACACACCTCCTAAGTCCCTTCCATTACTTTAGAATTCAAGCAAAAATCCTAACTTTCCATCCAATTTCAACTAAAGGGCTTTTATGTCCTTTTACCCCAAATTTGCCTATATATACCACACCCTCCCTGGCTTGCAAACATACACACAACACACTCACTCACACACATTTTGGTTAGAGAGAGAGCAAGGAAGAGAAATCTAGAGGAGAAGAAGGAGGAAGAAAGGAGAGTTTCTTGTGCTAAGCTTGGAGGGTAAGCCACCAACACAACCTTCTCTTCATTCTCTTTTCTAATGCATGTTCTTTTTAAAGATTTTAAGTGATGTTTCAGATCTGTTATTATCATGTTCTTATGTTAAAAAAATATATCAAGATTTGAGTATCGTTTCCATCTCTCTTGTGTTTTACCCATTTTGGTACAAAAACCGTCTTCTTTTGTACCAATCTCTCAACTTTTCAAAGGCACTCTTTCACACAAATTTTCTAAGTTAAACATGTAATAGTTAGCATATTTTCTTCACAAAAGGAATGAAACTTTCCCCTAGTGGAACCCCTTTTTTCATAAATCTTCTTAATTTGGGCATTCTACCTTAGAACCTGTTTTTGCAGCCAACTTTTGAAAATTCCAGAAAAATGTACAAAAATATTCTGGACCTCTATTTTATGTCAAAACCTTCCTTTAGAAGTTAGCTTTCAACTAAAATTGGTTTCATCGAAAAACATTGAGCGGTTTGCAAGAAAATCAAGTTTTCGTAAGGGTCGACGGATCTGGACAGATTCTGGACAGCGCTGGACTATTTTCTAAATAACTTAAAATCTGGAAAAGTAATCCCATTTCCGAAAAATGTTCTAGAAACTAGATCAAATTCTCTACGAACCATAAGAAGGCCAAGTCCGGTGAAGGATCTAAGATAGTCCTTTCATTTTAATCTTTATGTGATACTAAATCTGGAAAATTTGTTATGCATGGATGTTTTATGCCCTTGTATTCATAAAAATATTTATTAGCTTATGATCATATCTTGGCATGATATTATATGTTGTGGTTATGTTATTTACCTTTTCATCGTAAGAATGCATGCTTGTATGGATATTATTGTCTTATAAGTTGGACTAACCTTGACTTAAAAACTTTTAACTCGACGGGAAACCTAATTGGGAGGGTATTGGGTTTTTGAGCACTTGAGTAATGAAAAGATGAGAATACGTGTTGTATGGATTGATTGGGATGCGTTCCCTACTTGAAGGTTAAGTCTTACGCGAGTGGTTTTCGAAACCCTTGAACGGAGCGGTTGTATTCGGACCCTAGGTATTTGGTGTGAGGAGGGATTTGGGCAAGGCCCTATTTTACCGTCTCTTTTGAGGCCCTGCGGTTGGCGCTACGCGGTATATAACCGTTGGTAGGCATCTGAGGTTAGTTCTGCAAGAAAGCAGCAAAAAAGGGGGCATACCGAATAATCCGCGTCCGATTCTTGTGGTTGGGAGGATGAAATCTCTTTGGGGGATTTCTAGTTTACTAACATCTAACTTGTAACCATTTATTTATTTACTTATTTGAATATCATGCTTTACTACTTGATGTTATATCTGTGATTATGTATTGGACTGGGAAAAAGGGGTGGGCTATGTGTGTGTGTTTACTGGGCATTCAAAGCTCACGGCGTGTCATGCCAGGTGCTGAAGAGGAGTTTATAGCTGGAGACGACGAGCCTAAAACCTTCAAAGACTTTTGGCCATCTTAGGAAAGTTAGAAATCCCTTTTGATATTTTGTAAGGCTCATATGAAGATTTAAATTTTCCTTTTGGGATGTAATGTAATGTAACAAGCCTTTGGAATTAAGAATATTCGAGGTTGTTATGTACTTATGTTCTATATATTTATATGTATGAACCTTATCGTTGCTTATGAGGCCTTGTGTCAATACCTTTTAAGATCTGTCAAAAGGGTAGTGCGCTGCCTAAGAAAGCCGGACTTAGAAGGGAGGCTAATTTGACTCCTCCGGCGATCTGGGATCTTACTTGGTTATTGACCATAGGACTCATTAGTGACTCTCCTTTGAATAAAACCAATAGTGTAGATTCGGGGTGTCACAACTTGGTATCAGAGCCCAGGTTCAACCCTCAACCCACGTAACCCGAATTGCGACTCTAGTTACTTTTTCCGTACACTAGTGTATTATTATAAAAAAAAAAAAATTAATAATTAATGAACCTAAGAGAAAACTAATAACGGATTCCCTCTCCTTGGCATAGGATGGCTAGTGACCCATTAAACGTCTAGAACTACGACCACTGGGGCTATTATCGTTTCCAAGAAGACCAACCCATTGAACTCCTTGACCCCCAAGTTTATGACGAATGGTGTAAAAGAACGGGGAAGGAAAAATTGCTCGAGGAAGTAAAGAAAGTGGAGGAAGCACGCCCCTATCTCACCCCTGAACAAAAGAGAGCCACAATTCGACGCCAACTCAAAAGTCAATATCGGGCTGTCAAGCATGCACTTGAGCTTGAGTAGGACGACAAAAAATTTCTAGAAGCAATCTTCGAGGCACTTCAGAATGGGCTTGGGTTTTTCTCACATTCCACAATTCGGGAGCGGAACTTTTATTCGGAGTTCATACTCAACTCAGAATCCCACCCAATTGGACAAGCAGAGATTCCCCCGAAAGTCTAAGAGCAACAGGCGCGTTGGGGTCACCGTTCCTCACACTAGGACAAGAAGTTGACCCATTCCAAGACCTTGACCAATGCAGTAGCAACCATGGTTAGAGTTGTAATCAGAATCTCTAAGTCTTTAAGCATATGTGTCAATATATTACGATCTAGTATAACTCTAAGAATAGTAGTAGGAAATGTGGCAACCACACTTATGCTATCAAGATGTAACCTTTTGTAATGAAGCCTACTACCTTTTGTAATGGCACCTACTATTATATATAAAGTAGTATTGTGTTTTTCTAAATTTGCCATCTATTATTTGATCTATTGTTTCAAACACCCTAGGATAACCCTAACTTAAGATTAGTTGATTACCCTTTTGCATTCATAATTAGACTCTGGCTTATGCCTTACTACAGGGAAATGGTGGACTACACTCAAGCCCAATGCAATAGGAAAATGGTGTCGGGAACTCAAAATTTTGAGAATGAACCAATGCACACGATTGAAATTTCGCATCTCGGGGGTCAAAATTCGAAAGGATTAGAACACCTAAGAGGAAACAGACAAGATGGTAGGACTCACCTTTTTTTTGAGTTTAGGGGACAAAAACCGCCCAAGTTTACAGGAGTATTAGATTCAAGGACGATAGGAAGCTGGCTTCAGCAAATTGAGAAAATACTAGATACAATAGGAGTAACAGAGCATGCTGATAGAATTACTCTAGCTGGATATGAACTGGGAGGAGAAGCAGACCATTGGTGGACCTTAATCAAGGAATCTAGGGACATCACAATGATGACATGGGCGCAGTTTAGAAATCTATTCCTAAAAAAGTATCTTCCGGACGCGACCAAACAAGAAAGGATTCGAGAAATTCAGAAGCCCGAACAAGACATAATAACACCATATGTAGTAAATGCTGAAGGAAAGGCACAAAGATTCGAGTGGGGCCTAGACCCTATAACTGGAGAAAAGGTCTTACGTCAACGACTCCAAACCTATGATAAAGTAGTAGACACTGCCTTAGATAGGAAAGTAGCTGATGCAAGGAGGATTTGGAATAAAAGGAAAGAGAGTCAATCATTTGTAGGACACCGAAGAAACCAAAAGGGAAACGTGGCACAAAAACCTTATTCCAGACTGCCACCACAACAACCACAACAACAAAAATTGAAAAAAGGTTTTCAGGAAAGACCAGTAAGGCTGATCCAGTGCTATCATTGTCAACAGATGGGACATAGGAGGTTTGAATGTCCCCAGTAGGACAGAGATCAAGAAAAACATTTAAGACAACAACCATGGGTAATTAAGCCAGTGATTGCTAAGCAACAAAATTTCAAGGTGATTGATATTAGAAACCCAGCCAAATTAGCACTTTATGATAAGGGAACACAAGATAGACAGAAGCGTAATGAAGAATGGAGGAATGTGATGAGGAAATGTTACAAGTGTGGCCAACTAGGTCATTATAAGAATAAGTGTCCTCAACTCGCTCAATCAGGTATCGTAAAGGAACGGAGCAAACACACAAGGGATTAGCGGTCAAAATCATGGATAAATATAACAAGTCGGGTCGAGTATGTCAAGGACAGAAACAACAAGAGGTCTAGACTCAAAGATAGTTAGGGGCCAATCGTGAGCATTCACACTACAAGCGTAAGAAGATCTCACCGTGCATCCAAGGGACAAGTAAGGTGCCACAAGCAAACCGAAGAAGCGCAAAGAGGGCTTAAGGAAAGTAAAACTAGGATAATAGTTAGGACCTTCTTTGAAGGACTTTTTGTAATTCGTGCATAAGGTGTAAATTCTTCTTAATTAATCCATGTCTTGGTACTTTACACTCATCTCATAATTCTTATGTACATGTTTTATCCATCCCATCCTCGTAACTATGCTATATCGAACCATTAGAACTTGTATGTAGACCCTTGGAAATTGAATGTACAACAATTCTTGACTCTCAAGAATAAGGATACCCAACATCAACCTCATTCTAGAAATAGATTTGTTACCTAAACCTTAGCTATTCTCTAAAGTTGCCAAAGGAAGGAAATGACTTACCCATCCAACATAATGCTTTTATTATTTAAGGATAGATTAATGACGCAACAAATCAACCAACACAATGGGAAGTGTAGATCGCCACATCGTGAAATTGGCAAAGCAAAGCCCTCACGCGAAGCAAAGCAGCGTCATTACCCTTGTAGTCAAGCTCAAGAAGCGCGGAGATTAGCTTATCTCCTTAGTCATTAATCGAGGAGGAATTCGATTCAAGACGCTATTATTAGAAAGACCAATGGTGACCCTAGACGAGCGAAGAATAACATAAAAAGAAGATGACTGAATGATTTAAAAACACGTTGCGGCACTAGGGCGTAATTATCACAACAATTTCGAGGACGAAATTTATTTAAGGGGGATAGGTTGTGAGGCCCCTGACTTTTGTAAACCTTATTAGGTCCCTAAAATTTTGAATTTATTACAATAAAGCCCTTTGTTCGTCGATTATTTGCAAATTAAGCACTAGAACTGAAAAACGCATCACGCAAGTAATCCATACAAACCCTAATCGATCCTGGAAGCTTAGAAATCACTTCTAACACTCTAATATTAATTACTGAACTCTCAAATTTTAGATTAATCGCTCTAAACCTTAACTTTCGATTTTCACAGTCATCGTTCGGTTAATTACCTTTAAATTCAACAGCATGATAATACAAAACTGAATTATTTTACACTTGAAATAGATACTTTAATTGAACCCTAGCCCTCACATTTTTATTAAATCACAAATTGACCCCAAACAAGTACTATTATGTATTTATATATATATACACTTGTACCAAAAAATCTTTTTTTTAATAATATATTTTACAATTTCCAAGATTTGTACAATATATATATATACAACATGTCCATGAATTCACCATCACATGGCTAGCCATCATACCCCCCCTAGACTATAATCATTGTACTTTAAAATCTCTTGAAATCTTGGAGCAATAATGACTTTGGTACCTATAAAGATTTGCTATATATATATGTTTGTACTTCTAACTAGAAAATATTTACATTAGTCCTAGACCTAACTAGATCACAATTAAATACATGATTAAGGTTCTAATCCTCCTCATTTCATTACATTTAATGTGAAGCCCCAGAAAAATGTATTTTCTTTAAAAATCCTTACATTTGAATTATTTACTTAAAGCCCCTTAGTTTCTTAAATTATTTCGAATCTTGCCAGTTAGCATTTTTAATTTTTATCAGAATAAGAATATCCTAGCCAGATTAGGTTCCCTAACCTAATTTAATTTAATTCTACATGAGTAAGGTCCCAATACATGTATTTAACTCTAAGCCTTCACTCTTTTTTTTTAAATTCAAAACTTACCCAAAAGCAAGTACTTGTATCTTGTACCTTGGTATGCCATCAATCTTGCTATATATATATATACATATACACCTAGGAGAATGTGCCTAGAACTTAAATTAATTAAAAAATTAGTCCCTCCACATCCCTATGGCTAGCCCTTCCTTGGAGGAGGTGAAAAATCTATTTCCAAGACACACCATCATGAGATTATAGGAATAATACAACCTAGTGACCTACCTAGGATGCAAAATCCAAGAATTGGTTTTATTACAACTAGATGTGGCCTAAACCAATGGAACACACCTCCTAAGTCCCTTCCATTCCTTTAGAATTCAAGAAAATATCCTAACTTTCCATCCAATTCCAACTAAAGGGCTTTTATGTCCTTTTACCCCAAATTTGCCTGTATATACCACACCCTCCCTAGCTTGCAAACATACACACAACACACTCACTCACACACATTTTGGTTAGAGAGAGAGCAAGGAAGAGAAATCTAGAGGAGAAGAAGGAGGAAGAAAGGAGAGTTTCTTGTGCTAAGCTTGGAGGGTAAGCCACCAACACAACCTTCTCTTCATTCTCTTTTCTAATGCATGTTCTTTTTAAAGATTTTAAGTGATGTTTCAGATCTGTTATTATCATGTTCTTATGTTAAAAAAATATCAAGATTTGAGTATCGTTTCCATCTCTCTTGTGTTTTACCCATTTTGGTACAAAAACCGTCTTCTTTTATACCAATCTCTCAACTTTTCAAAGGCACTCTTTCACACAGATTTTCTAAGTTAAACATGTAATAGTTAGCATATTTTCTTCACAAAAGGAATGAAACTTTCCCCTAGTGGAACCCCTTTTTTCATAAATCTTCTTAATTTGGGCATTCTACCTTAGAACCTGTTTTTGCAGCCAACTTTCGAAAATTCCAGAAAAATGTACAAAAATATTATGAACCTTTGTTTTATGTCAAAACCTTCCTTTAGAAGTTAGCTTTCAACTAAAATTGGTTTCATCGAAAAACATTCAGCGGTTTGCAAGAAAATCAAGTTTTCGTAACGGTCGACGGATCTGGACAGATTCTGGACAGCGCTGGACTATTTTCTAAATAACTTAAAATCTGGAAAAGTAATCCCATTTCTGAAAAATGTTCTAGAAACTAGATCAAATTCTCTACGAACCATAAGAAGGCCAAGTCCGGTGAAGGATCTAAGATAGTCCTTTCATTTTAATCTTTATGTGATACTAAATCTGGAAAATTTGTTATGCATGGATGTTTTATGCCCTTGTATTCATAAAAATATTTATTAGATTATGATCATATCTTGGCATGATATTATATGTGTTGTGGTTATGTTATTTACCTTTTCATCGTAAGAATGCATGCTTGTATGGATATTATTGTCTTATAAGTTGGACTAACCTTGACTTAAAAACTTTTAACTCAACGGGAAACCTAATTGGGAGGGTATTGGGTTTTCGAGCACTTGAGTAATGAAAAGATGAGAATATGTGTTATATGGATTGATTGGGATGCGTTCCCTACTTGAAGGTTAAGTCTTGCGCTAGTGGTTTTCGAAACCCTTGAGCAGGCGGTTGTATTCGGACCCTAGGTATTTGGTGTGAGGAGGGATTTGGGCAAGGCCCTATTTTACCGTCTCTTTTGCGGCCCTGCGGATGGCGCTACGCGGTATATAACCGGTGGTAGGCATCTGAGGATAGTTACGCAACAAAGCGACAAAGAGGGGCATACCGAATAATCGCGTCCGATTCTTGTGGTTAGGAGGATGAAATCTCTTTGGGGGATTTCTAGTTTACTAACATCTAACTTGTAACCATTTATTTATTTACTTATTTGAATATCATGCTTTACTACTTGATGTTATATCTGTGATTATGTATTGGACTGGGGAAAAAAGGGGTGGGGTGTGTGTGTGTGTTTACTGGGCATTCAAAGCTCACGGCGTGTCATGCCAGTCTTTGAAGAGGAGTTTATAATTTGGAGACAGCAGGCCTAAGACCTTCAAAGACTTTTGGCCATCTTAGGAAAGTTAGAAATCCGTTTTGATATTTTGTAAGGCTCATGTGAAGATTTAAATTTTCCTTTTGGGATGTAATGTAATGGAACAAGCCTTTGGAATTAAGAATATTCGAGGTTGTTATGTACTTATGTTCTATATATTTATATGTATGAACCTTATCGTTGCTTATGAGGCCTTGTGTCAATACCTTTTAAGATCTGTCAAAAGGGTAGTGCGCTGCCTAAGAAAGCCGGACTTAGAAGGGAGGCTAATTTGACTCCTCTGGCGATCTGGGATCTTACTTGGTTATTGACCATAGGACTCATTAGTGACTCTCTTTTGAATAAAACCAATAGTGTAGATTCGGGGTGTCACATGGCATGCTAGAGGGGTCAATGCTCAAGGCATACAGGAGAGTTTGCATGGTAGCTATACAAAGCAAAGCATGGATGACTCAAATGACCAAAAACAGTCCCTTAGCATACTAAAACAAGCATAAAAGCTTCACAAAGCTAGGCCAAAACACATGAGCATGGTAATCTAAATGCTAGGCACATGCTAAGGCAAATCATGGCATTACAAGACATGTATGCCAGCTAAGCATGGTGTGTCTAAACCAAGTAAAATTAGTGCTATACCATGGAAAAATAAGCACAAATAATACTTAAGACATGGCCAACATGAACTTAAAAATGGTGCTCACACATGAGGCTAAAATGGCACATTTTGAAGACAACAAGGAGAGGGGGTGGCCTTCTTCTTCTTAGGACCTTAAACCACCATCCTCACCACTGAAATCCCTCAAGATTTCAGTGGTGAGGAGGTCCAAACAAGGTGGTCCTGAAACTCACCAAAAACACACAAAAATGGGGCCAAACAAGGCCTAAGAGGGGGTAAACGACCCCAAACACAAAAGTGGTCTTAATGAAGTATCTTAAACACAAAAAATCAGAACTTTTTTATTTTATACAAAAAGCTCAAATCAGCAAGAAAGATAGGCTAAAAGTGTGTGCAAAAACGGGAAATAAAGAGGGAAAAGGAGTTACCTTTGTAGCCAAAAGGGGACAACAGCCTCTTGGTCCAAAAAAAAAAGTCCCTTAGCCTTTGAAAATGGCATCCAAGCTCCTTAGGTTGATGATGGAGGTGTTGTGCTAGAAGGTGTAGTTCAAATGGCCAAGAACTAGACCCTTTTGCACCCTCTAACCCACACAAATGTAGAGAGAGAGGGAGATATAGAGAGGGAGTGATATATATATGATATATATCATATTTTCTAACCCTTGAAATGGGAGAAGAGGCCCTCCTTATATAGGCCAAGCCAAGGTGCCAAGCTTCTAAGAGAAGCTAACATAAAAAGGGTCCAGAGGGTCAAGCTTATCAAGGAAGCTAACCCAAAGGTCCAAGCTTCTCAGAAGCTTGGACCAAAAGGGCCAAGACGGCCAAGCTTCTTGGAGAAGCTAGACAAGGGTTCAAGCTTCTTGGAGAAGCTAGAGGAAAAGGGGCAAAAGGTGCATGCTTCTCTTGGAAGCTTAGAAGGGTTCAAGCTTCTTGGAGAAGCTAGAATAAAGGTTCAAATGGTTCAAGCTTCTTCAAGAAGCTAAAACCAAGGGTTCAAAATGTTCAAGCTTCCTCAAGAAGCTAAAACAGGGGGTTCAAAAGGTTGAAGCCTCCCCAAGAAAAGGTCTCGGCCAAAAAAAGTGGTCAATCGGCCAACAAAGACGGCCGACCGACCACAAAATGTGCCGACCGGCCAAACATTTGGCCGATGGAAACAAAACACAGCCGGTGGCCTCAAGCCATGGCCGGTGATGTGTGGGGATGGCCATCAAGCCACTCCCTGCCCCTCGAAGGCAAGACAGAAGTGTTTGGTGCAAAACCAAACACAAAACAGTCGAGTCGAGAGATCCTGAGGAAGGCGCGTAGCCGAGACCTCCGGGAACTCAAGGCGAACACAAACATGGATGATCACCGAGTGTTTGAACGGTGACGTCCAAGTCTTGATGATGGTCAAAAATGGGGTGTCTACAATTGCCCCTCTTTGATAGAACTCGAAAGTTATAACAATGACGGGAGTGAGTGTCAAAGCCCAGAGACGACCCATTTTTGACAAGGCTGAAGACTGGGACAAAGCAATCAATATAGGCATGCAGAGATGCGCCCGGAGGCTGGGGCAAAATGCAAATGGTATGCAAGAAGATTTTGATAATTGGACTTATACGCTACGTGAAGCCGGTTTGTAGTTGGACTTATACGCTTACGCGAAGCCGGTTTGTAACTGGACTTATACGCTTACGCGAAGCCGGTTTGTAATTGGACTTATATGCTTTCGCGAAGCTGGTTTGTATTGAAAACAATGTAATGTACTAACAAGTACAGGTAAGATGCGCAAGATAGCGTGAATGAAATGCTATGATAGTAAAGATGCAAAGGGTGACAAATTCCAACCATGCCGGAATCGTGTGAGGAAGGTACAAAGAGAGAAACATAGGGACTTATCCCAGTGTTTCGGAATGGTATAAGTATTGGAATGTATTCCGAATGCTCTTAACCAAAGGGGGAGAAACATAGGGACGTATCCCGGTGTTTCGGAATGGTGTGAGCATTGGAACGTATTCCGAACGCTTTTAACCGAAGAGGGAGAAACATAGGGACGTATCCCGGTGTTTCGGAATGAAGGAGAAAGGGAAATGTAGGGACGTATCCCGGTGTTTCGAAAAGGGCGAGAAACATAGGGACATATCCTGGTGTTTCAGAAAGAAGGGAGAAACATAGGGACGTATCCCGTCATTTCGGAAAGGTAGGAGAAACATAGAGACGTATCCTGGTGTTCCACAAGGAATGAGAAACATAGGGACGTATCCCATTGTTTTGGAAGGAAGGAGAAACATGGGGACGTATTCCGGTGTTTCGGAAAGAGAGAGAATCATAGGGACGTATCCTGATGTTTAAGGACGTATCCCAGGGTTTAGGAAAGGAAGAAGGAACATAGGGACGTATCCCGGTGTTTCGGAATAAAGGAGAAACATAGGGACGTATCTCGGTGTTTCAGAATGAAAGAGAAACATAGGGATGTATCCCGATGTTCCGTAAGGAATGAGAAACATAGGGACGTATCCTGGTGTTCCGCAAGAAATGAGAAACACAGGGACGTATCCCAGTGTTTCAAAAAGAGAGAGAAACGTAGGGACATTTCCCGGTGTTTCAAAAAGAGAGAAACATAGGGACGTATCCCAGTGTTTCGGAATGAAAGATGTGAGCATTGGAACGTGTTCCAAATGCTCTAAACCAAAGGAGGTCTAACCCGTCGCACGCGTGAGGAGAAAGAATGATAATTGCAAGTGAAAAGGTGCATAACAATGCAAGTAATGAGCATAACAATGCTAGATAGATGTGCATAACAATGTAATTGGAACGTGCATCACAATGCAAGTGAAGTGGGTGCATAACAATGCAGGTAGAAGGGTGCATAACAATGCAAGTGGAATGTGTGTGACAAAGCATATTTGGAACAAAATGCCGAATAAGGGAATACAAGCCTTAACAAGACCAATTCAAACACAACCTCCGATTTACCTCTCGGAGGGGTCACAATATATTTCAAAAGGATACACCTCGTGCATGCCAATTGACAATGAGCTACGCATCGAAGACATGAATTGAAAATTCCGCAGAAACAATTTGAGCTGAAAAGTGGGTTTCTCTTGCACTTTCTTGCTTATACTTCCAAACCGCAGTTACTACCTTTCCTTCTTGGCCATGTTCACAACTTTCCCTATTCTCTAACGGGGTGACAGACTAGGTTGGTTCAGTATCCAGAATTGAGGTGCATACACGCTATCTCAATCTATGGGGTTGCCATATAGATTTCAAGCTGGGGATACACCTCTGGGTATTTAAACCAGACTTTAGTCTCGGAAATCCCGAACCTTTGTGTTCTAGGCAATAGCTGTTCGAACTCTAGTTTCCACCGTTGCAGTTGGTCTCCTAGGAACTCATTGCAAACACAACCAAGATGCCTCTGGCAGGGACTGGTTTTCTGAGGGAGCACTTTGATTGCCATTCTGGCTTGAAGCAGACCTGATCTTGAGCTTGAGGTAGAGGCACACCCATACTTCGGAGTAGTAACAAGGCCTGAAGAGGTACATCCGGAGTACAATCACGGAATTTGCTGAAGGTGAAACACACTTAAATGCTTCGATTTTCCCTCTTTACTTTTGCTTTGCAGCCCAGAACCTATATAGCTTCAGATAGATCCTGATTTTACTGTTCTCACATGACTTGGGTTGAACCCTGCGGTTTTATGAAAGAACGAATCTTGTTTTGCACAAACGTGAAGAATGGCATAGGACTCTAAGCACAAAACAATTTTATTTTTGAAATTAAGAAATTAGTTGTTAACCGGGTATTGAGCCTATGACTGAACACAACGAAAAAGACTCAACAACGAAAAACAAAAGGTAAACAACCTAAATACATCGAGAGACGCTCGGAACGACTCAAAACAAGAATTGAGACAAACAAAACAAGAGACATGACACACAGACGCGTTACAAAGACGAGAGACCTCTCAGTGCACGAGGAGCCAGTTTCTCCGAGTATCATTCCCACCCTTTCTCATTTGTGATTCTCACATCACTCGTCCCTCAGGCTCTGTTTTTCTGAAAAAGACCTTTTCTCACTTTTTCTCTCAGCGTACATCTCTCTATTCTTCAATCTCTCATTTTTTATCTCTCCCCTGGGTGGTTGATGGATAAATAGGAAGTTGCGGGCTCTTGCCCCTAGCATTCTGCTAGATTCTCGTTCTTCTGCTCACAATAGTGAACTTCCTCCACAGAGGGGCTACACTACAACTGGGTGTGTAGCAAATCTGTAGCTGATATCGGTTGACGATGCTCTGCTAGGGAGTTTGGACATGGTTAGATCTGTCCAGATGAGGGAGTGGAATATCTTGATCCATTCCAATTTGTGCTTCGCACTTGGCTTGATATCTCGTTGCTTGGAGAATGTGAGAGCTTTCTGCCCTTTTATGCTCAGCTTCAGTGGTGCCCTCTTCTTGCAGGTAGAGTGCCCTTCTTGGCGAGTAAAAATGGGGGAAAGACAAGAAGCATGACTCAACTGTGCCCCTAGTTCATCATTTTGACCATTTTTTGTTTTTGGTTTTCTTCTAAAACAATTTTGACCAAAATGAGAGTGAGATTAACACGCTTGTTCGATTTTCTGATTTGAAATCATGCAAGTCAGGCTATGAGCACTGAAAATTTTCCTTTTTTGGGTCCAAGAAATGGTCCAAATTTGGAAAATGAAATAATTTTCGAGAAAATGGTCAACCTCAGTAAAAATTCTCAAAAACTAATTTTGCAAACGGTCACTGCTCAACGAGCGCAGAACTTACTCTCGAGATGCACAACCTCGGATCGGAGGCAATAGAAAATTGCCCCTTGTCTGAAGGACACTCCATAGCAACGGAAAGTTGCCCCTTGTTTGAATGGCACCATAGTGCATTGTAGTCAGTCCTCAGAGTGACGAACACTACCAAACTCTTGGATACAGAGAAGACATAGATGATCAAAACCATTACATGGACATAATCAATTTGGAAGTGTTTGTGGTTGGATTTCAGGATGAAGTTGCCTACGTATCCCAAACATGGGAATCAAGCCTTACGTAGTTCGGGGGTGAAGGTACACTCGGGTATTTAAATTCTCCTTTTGCGCTCTAACTTTTGCCAAGGCCGCCTTTCTGGGTTTTCAACCTTGCGAGCTTTGTTCTTATTTTCTTTTCAATTTTTTCATTTTTTTTCTTTTCATTTCTTTTTTCAATTTTTTTATTTTTCTTCATTTCTCTTTTGTTCTTTGCATTTTTCTTCTTTTTTTGTTCTTTTTCTTTTTTTCCTTGCTCTAACTTTTGCCTGGGTCGCCCTTCCGGGTTTTCGGCCCAGCGAGCCTCTCAAGGGTAAAAGTGTAGCTTTGTCCATGTCAAATGGTTCTGAGATCTCGAATCCGTCTAAATCCAAGAGAATGGCTGTTCGCTGATGATGTAGAAGTCCATTCAATGGGGGCTGAATTTGCTCCTAGCGATGTGGATCGGAACTCGGTTGTCCTTCAGCGATACCTTCTTCTTTCCTCCCTTTGGGATTTGGCATTCTTGCTGACCTTCTTTGATTTGTGGAATGATCCATCTTCTGCTCTTCAAGCACATTTGAAATTCTTTGCCCCTAGTTCCAGGGGTGTGTAGACACCCCATTTTTGACCGTCCTCAAGACTTGGACGTCACCGTTTGAACACTCGGTGATTATCCATGTTTGTGTTCGTCTTGAGTTCCCGGAGGTCTCGGCTACGCGCCTCGCCTCAGGATCTCTCAATTTGACTGTTTTGTGTCTGGTTTTGCACCAAACACTTGCGTTTTGCCTTTGAGGGATAGGGTAGGGCTTGTGGGCCATCCCCACACCTCACCGGCCATGGCTTGAGGCCACCAGCCCTATTTTCTTGCCACAAGCCATTAGTGATGGCCGGTCGGCATTATTGGTGGTCGGTCGGCATCTTTTGTGGTCAGTCGGCCATCTTTGTTGGCCGATTGGCTCTTTTTCTGGCCGAGACTTCTTCTTGAGGGAGGCTTGACCGTTTTGACCCCCCTGTTTTAGCTTCTTGAGGAAGCTTGAACCTTTTGAACCCTTGGTTTTAGCTTCTTGAGGAAGCTTGAACCTTTTGAACCCTTGGTTCTAGCTTCTTGAGGAAGCTTGAATCTTTTGAGCCCTTGGTTTTAGCTTCTTGAGGAAGCTTGCACCTTTTGAACCCTTGGTTCTAGCTTCTCGAGGAAGCTTGAACCTTTTGAACCTTGGTTCTAGCTTCTCCAAGAAGCTTGACCTTTTTAGCTTCTCCAAGAAGGTTGAACCTTTTTAGCTTCTTGGAGAAGCTTGTACCTTTCTAGCTTCCAAGAGAAGCTTGCACCTCTTGAACCTTTTGCCTAGCTTCTCCAAGAAGCTTGGCCTTCTTGGCCCTTTTGCTCCAAGCTTCTAAGAGAAGCTTGACCCCCTTGACCCTTTTTGCTTAGCTTCTCTTAGAAGCTTCAAGTCTCCATCTTCTCTATAAACGAAGAGCTTCTCTTCTATTGCAAGGGTTCCAAGAAATTTCCACATTCCAAGCTCCAAAGTCCGTAGTTCTTGGCCCCTTTGCACAACACCTCTTAACCACACCTCTCCATCATCCATCTAAGCTTCTTGGAGGCCATTTTCAGAGGCTAAGGAACTGGTTTTTGGGACCAAAGGCTGCTGTCCACGTTGGTCTACAAGGGTGAGCATCTAACCCTCTTTTATTCCCCGTTTTTGCACAAGCTTTTAGCTTATCTTGCTTGCTATTTTGAGCTTTGTGTATAACATAAAAAATTTCTATTTTTTGTGTTTGAGATACTTCATTAAGGTCACTTTTCTGTTTGGGGTCGTTTACCCCCTCTTAGGCCTTGTTTGGTCCCATTTTGTGCTATTTTTGGTGAACTTTGGGACCACCTTGTTTGGGCCTCCTCACCACTGAGATCTTGAGGGATTTCAGTGGTGAGGATGGTGGTTTAAGGTCCTAAGAAGGAGAGGGCCACCCCCTCTCCTCGTTGTCTTCAAAAAGTGCCATTCTAGCCTCATGTGTGAGCACCATTTTTAAGTTCATGTTGGCCATGTCTCAAGTGTTATTTGTGCTTATTTTACCATGATATAGCACTATTTTTACTTGGTTTAGACACACCATGCATGCTTAGCATACTTGTCTTGTAATGCCATGAAATTGCCTCAACATGTATCTAGCATTTAGACCACTATGCTTACTTGTTTTGGGTTAGCTTTGTGAAGCTTTTATGCATGTTTTAATGTGCTTGAGGACTATTTTTGGTTGTTTGGGTCATCCATGCTTTGCTTTGTATAGCTACCATGCAATCCCCATTATGAGCCTTGAGTGTTGACCCCTCTAGCATGCTTTCCTTGCTTTGTTTCAGTGGTTTGGAACCACTTGCCATGCCATCTCAGTCCTTGTAGGATGCTTGTATACTTGTTTTTCATGGCTCCTTTGATGCTTCAAGAGGTTGTGTCTTATGCTCCATGTTTGGACATTTGTGTGTGCTTCCATGTGTAGGTCATTTAGATGCCATCTAAGTGGTGTTTGGGGCTTACTTTGACATGATTTGGGACTTTTTTGATTCACTTTGATCATTTGCTTCATGTGTCATATGATCATGGTTTAAGTCCTTGGGCTAATTCCAAGCTTCTATGCATGCTTTGCTTGTTTTGCTTACTTGGTTTGGCACCATCTATGACATGATTTTAGAGCTTATAATGCATGCCATATACCCATGTTTGTCTTCTTTTCAGTGTGCTTCCATTCTTTCTGCATTTAACTTGTTAAATTAGAAGTTTTGTAATAATTAATTAGCTAGGATAGGTAATTCATTATTCGGATTGTATATTCTTTTGGTCCCTCCGAGCGAGGGTAAATTTGTAATAAGTGTGGGTGAGTGTGTGCATGTCTTCCAACCCCCACTTCTTTCTCCCTTTTACTTAGCTACTTTTGATGGTTAGTACTAGGGCATATTTATTTTAGCATCCTTATGCTATGCATGTGTGCATCATTCATCATCTTTGCATGCACCGGGCTCGGCGCATCATACTAACTGCATTGTACTTCAATTCCAAGTTGAATACGTGTTATTTGTAGCATTTCACATGTCATTGTAGATTAGCCAAGCCTATTCTAGTGACATTTTGTATGTGATGCATTAGCCATTTTTAACATGAACTAGGATTATGCATGATTACTAACTAGTTTCTATTTTGGCACGGAGTACTAGGTAAGCTTTTATGCTTTAGCATACCGCATGCGTGTGAGTGTTGCCATAATAGCGTGATTGTCATGAGGCTAGCTGCTTATGTGATATAACTGCTTGAATGCCTGTGGATGGAGGTTGAATTACCTGAATTGGAATAATGCATTAAAACTGTGAGTTTTAAGCCCACTAGATAGTGGCAAAACCACCTTTTTCTAAAGCCCACTTGAGGGTGGCAAAATCTGTATTTTAGCCTACTTGAGAGTAGCAAACCATTTTCAAAACAAACATGAAATGTTTTGTTCCAATTTAGGGGATTTGGTCTATACTTGTTTGCTGTGCGCATAACATAGTAAATCTAGGCTAATAACCGGAATAAGAACACATAACATTTTCAAAATAAGATATCACGGTTAGTAGAGGCCGATCTTCGGATCGGGCGAGAGGGGGTGCTCATAGCTGACCTTCCCCGATCGTACCCAAGTTCCCGAGCCGAGGCAACTTT
This sequence comes from Camellia lanceoleosa, assembly GCA_025200525.1. Taxonomy (NCBI): domain Eukaryota; kingdom Viridiplantae; phylum Streptophyta; class Magnoliopsida; order Ericales; family Theaceae; genus Camellia; species Camellia lanceoleosa. The sequence goes on from CM045761.1 coordinate 116,249,155, forward strand.
GGTGATGACGGACACGTGACCTTTGGCACCGAGTCAGGGTTTCCTAAATTTTCCAAAATAAAATATTTAGGTGGCGACTCTGTATCTGGCAAAGCAGTCCATAGTTGGCACTTCTTTCAAAATCTGTTTTTCTCAAAACGATTTGCCGGATTTGGACTCTTTGGTTCAGATTTAGAACCGTGACAAAAATCGAGTCCGAATACGCGAGGTCGCTCACGGGCGTGTTACAGGGCGCTTCTAATCTAGCTTCGCAAGCTTCTTTTGATGACATCTGATCTTCTTGATCTGACTTTCTTGCCTCTTGTTCGAGGGCTGCTTTGAATCTGGCCACACAGGGCTCATGTTGTAGTTGACCATTGAACATTCTGAATTTAAGTCCAAGGTTTCACAATGAGAGGTCGAGTCTTGAGGCTGAGAGCGATCCTAGGTTGCACAATCTCAAGAGTGATTACACATAGGTCTTCACAGGACCGCGCAAAACATTTTTTGAAATCTTTTAAGAAAACGAGAAATCGCTCGCACTGAAGGCAATGTGGAGCCAATCTAGATCAAGCCGGGATCCTTCTCAGTACTCACATTAACAAGCATGATCTCAATCATTAAGGGCTTAGCATGCCTCTCTTTCTCTCAATTGATCAAATTTTCACAAATCCTGAGGAATTCCTTCCTCTTCGTTTTTCACCGCAGTGTTCAAAAAGGTTTTTAAAAACTTAGGTCAACATAATGAGTTCAAGGCAGAAAAAGCGAAGAGAACTATCATTTCATTCAAACTTCGCACAACTAGCACCACAGGAAGCGATGTAAACACAAGGGTGCAAAATGTACATTGTTTCATTCAAATCTATTGGCGCAACTGGCTCCACGGCAGAAACAGACTCGAAAGAAAGCGAAAAGACAAACAGAAAATGAGAAAGGGATGTCCGAGGTAACATCCCCGGAATCACCCGACTCCTACACAACAGGACTGACTCGAGACGACAAGACAGACCTCAACTGACTCAGTATGAAAAGACTGACTTAAAACAAAGAGATAGGCTCAAAACAAAACAAAACAACAAAACTGACTCAATACCCAAGCCAGAACGTACAAAAACCAGCATTCACAAATGCTCAAAACAGTGCGTGCCATACACCACATCTGGAGTAAACTGAGCGCCGCCTGCAGGTGGTTCATCCTTCGATCACATCACATTATCCCCCACAATTTCACTGATCAAGTGCCGATAGACTTTGCAGAGCTTGGTGCGATGATGACCTCATTGTCAATCAGATTTTGTATCTCGTGACGAAGACGGACGCAACTGTCAGTGTCATGACCAGTTTGTTGATGGAAAGCACAGTACTTAGTCGGGTCATGCTTTGGAGGGAGAGGATCGGGTAGAGGCCGTTGTCCTAATGGTTTCAGATGTCTTTCCTGAGTAAGACCCCCAGAGCTTTAGACAAAGGCATAAAGAGTGGGGTGAAAACCCTCTTCTGTCGGGGGAGATAGTCCGAAGTTCGGGGGTTTGGATTGGATGCACCAACAAAGGGGGTAGCTGTTCTTGGTGTGGTGGTGGCGACCATGCCCACTTCAGAAGATCTTGCAGCTGCATCACCGCTGGTGGTCGCATTCGAACTGCGGGTAAAGGCCCTCCTGGGCTGCTCCTTCTCCTGATCAATGAGGCCCTGCTTCATAGCATCCTCGATCTGTACTCCCATCTCATGCAGAACTGAAAAGGTAGGAAAGGGGAGCACGATCATTTTCTGCATTAGTTTGGGTTGGAGGTTGCGCACAACCATCCTTATCTGGTCTTTGTCGGAAGGCCTTGTAGCCATCATCGAGGCCTTTGCTCTCCATCTCGCTACAAACTCTGAAAAACCCTCCTTTGGCTCTTGGCGGGTGACTTCAAGATCACGAGTTGTGACCTCAATCTGTGTGTTGTAGGAGTATTGATCACTGAAGGCCTCAGCCATCTCTTCCCAATTCTATTTCACAGAGTTCTCCAATTTCGCATACCAGATTGCAGCTATCCCAGACATGGTTCGACCGAATAGTGATAGCTTCTGGGCTGTGGTCAAACCCATTGGTCTCAGGATATCAGAAAACAGGTGGAGGTGCACCATTAGGTCTCCAGAGCCATCGAATCAATCGATATGTGGCATCTTGAACCGATCCGATAATGTCACCACTGAGTCGATATAACCATCCTCTATGTCCGGAATGGATTGAGCTCCTTGAGACTTCTTGAATAGTTTTTCCAGTTTACTCACCTTTAGTGCTGTGGGGCCCACCTCGAGCACGAAAGGGGAATTCAGTAGGTTGGTTTGTGCTTTGGAAAGCTGGGGTAGAACCAAGGGTGGAGCTAGCCTGACTAGAATGTCTGTATCATCCTGGACGTGGGTTGCCTCCCCGAGTATGGGAACTCTTGGTGGGAGAGGAGCCTGGTGTGAAGTAGATACTCCAGTTTGCTACTCTAATCTGGCAATTGTCTCTGCCTGCTGGGCTATAGTCGAGGCCTATTGCTTGGCGAATTCCGCTTGACGGACGGCATCTTGCTGCATGGCTTTCATACTATCTTGGAGTTGGTGCACCATCTCTTCCAGACTCGACATATTGTCCTGATCTAACTGAGCAATCGGTATATCTCCCTGAGGTAAAAAAAACAGATATCTCAACCCAAATTGCAAGGGTAAGATGGATAATGACTCTTGATCCAAGACCTGTTGAACGATGATCATGCTGTTGGCGTTTTTACCCTGCCTCTGGCAAAGGAACACTGATTGCCCTTGAACTGAATCTCAGACCTGACAAAGTCTATTAGCACAAGTCCAATGTACCTGAGGGATAGTGGAGCCTTCTGAAGCTACAGTTCCAAGACTACCTAGCAAAAGAGAAAACAGCATCTCAGCTCAATTTCACTAGAACGGATGTGATCATAGCGGAACGACTGTACTCAATACTGATCACTGTTCCCAAAACATCTGTCCCAAAACTAATAACCTCGGGTAAAACTGATTCCTCAAATGCTGATGCCTGCAGGCCTGATACCCAGACTTGCAAATTGATACATACAACCTGTAGAGACACACTCTGACAGCACATACCAAGCAAGTAAAAGCCAAAACACCCCTATGTTGGGGTAGGGTTTCCCTGTCCTATTTTGTCAGGAGCTAGGGTTTCACTACGCACACAGCGGTTTCAAACAACCTATGATCGGGTAAGCAACCTGTCCTAGCTTGGAATGGTCACTAAAGATTTCGAATATGCACTAGGTCGAATGGTTAACAAGGGTGCCGCGGTAAAACTGGGGTTTGTGTTCCCATACTGGCAGAGCCCACAACCGGTCAGCCTTATGGTCATGCCTTCACAAAGTAAGCCACCAGCAAACCGTTCAGGAATAGCAGATGGCAAACACGGTGTTCTAGGCACACCAATGCACATGCAATGCAAAGAAACACATAAGTGTAGTCAAAACGAGATATCACGAGTTCGAGTCAAGTTCTCTAAGTCCCCAGCGGAGTCGCCAGAAACTGTAGACGTCCTCGAACACCCCGGGAGGATAAATCCCATTTTGTTCATTGGACTCACTACAGTTCGAACTCAAATTGTCATGGTTCTTAATCTGAACCAAAGAGTCCAAATTCGGCAAATCATTTTTGAAAACCGATTTTTTGTAAAGAAGTGCCAAACATGGACTTTAGGAAACCCTGACTCGGTGCCAAAGGCCACGTGTCCGTTATTACCAAAGTTGCCTCAGCTCGGGAACTTGGGTGCGATTGGGGAAGGTCAGCTATGAGCACCCCCTCTCGCCCGATCAAAGATCGGCCTCTACTAACCGTGATATCCTGTTTGGAAAACATTATATGTTCTTATTCCGGTTGTTAGCCTAGAATTACTATGTTATGCGCACAACAAACAAGTATAGACCAAATCACCTAAATTGGAATAAAACATTTCATGTTTGCTTTAAAAATGGTTTGCTACTCGCAAGTAGGCTAAAATGTAGATTTTGCCACCCCCAAGTGGGCTTTAGAAAAGATTGTTTTGCCACTATCTAGTGGGCTTAAAACTCACAGTTTTAGTGCATTATTCCAATTTAGGTAATTCAACCTCCATCCACAGGCACTCAAGCAGTTATATCACATAAGCAGCTAGCCTTATGGTAATCATGCTGTTATGGAAAACACTCACACTCATGCAAGATGCTAAAGCATAAACACTCACAGTGTACTCCAAGCCAAAACAGAAACTAGTTAGTAATCAAATGCATGATCCTGGTTCATGTTAAGATGGCTAATGCAACACATGCAAAGATGCAACTAGAATAGGCTCGGCTAATCTAAGAATGGCATGTGAAATGCGACAGATAACACGTATTCAACTCGGAATTGAAATACAATGCAGTTAGTATGATGCGCCGAGCCCGGTGCATGCAATACAGATGGATGGATGCGTGCATGCAAAGCATAAAGTATGCTAATTGAAATATGCCCTAAGCTAACCATCACAAGTTGGTAAATAAATGGGAGAAAGACGTGGGGTTGGAAGACATGCACACACGCACCGACACTTATTACAAATTCGCCCTCGCTCGGAAGGGCCAAAAGAATAAAACAATTTAACTAACTATCAAGCTAATTAAATATTACAAACCCTTAATTAATTAATAAATTAACTAAGCTATTAAAGCAATAAAAGGCCTCGGGAAGAGGGATGCACGCATGCTCAGATTGTCTTCGCCCGGAAATCCATTGCCATGACACATGTTGCCTCTGTTTTCACTGTTTGGCACCTTTGAAGACTGCACGAGTCGCAAGGTTTGCTCTCTGCACACCGTTCAGAGCCACCGACCAAGGTAAATGATCACTGGCTAAGGGGATGTGGTCATCGGCCACTGGTGTGACTCTCGGCCAGCAATACATGGTCGGTCGGCACTGTATGTAGTCGACCGGCCAATTCTTCATGCAGAACCTGTTTTGACAGCAGTAGAGGGCAAAACAAGGCATGGCAATGCATTTCAAGCAAATGTGTGCACCACCACACTCCATATCATGTTTACGACTCAAGGGAGTATGGTGCTCGACCCTCGGACCACAAATCATGCATTTCAATGCATGATGGCCCAAGAAGCCAAAGTGTGCAATTTCAATGTGGAATGAAATGCACATAAACAAACAATGAACTCAACCTCTATCATACTCAATTCAAGAGGCAAAGTATGCATGCCAATGTAATGCAACCTACGCATGTGAGCTAAGTGTGCAACATGATCATGCAAACAACAAAACCATGTGCAATGGGCTATGAACTAAACAAGTAAGCATGCAAGGCATATAACATCAATTTTAATGACACACATGCGACAACATGAAAGGCATAACACATGTAAATATGCAAAGCAACTTAACACAAGAAGCATGCCAAATGCGATGACACTTAGACATGCAACATGTTAATAGACTAAGTACCTAAACATACAAACATGTATAGCATGCAACAACATGCCAAAGGGATGGTCTTAAACTAATTTGGACAGCTCTCTACTAGGTCCAAAACAGTGGCCAACATGCTCAAGAATGGAAGCCAAAACACATACAAGTAGGCATGCATGCAAGGTCCAACACTCAGGCACATAGAGACAACTTTTAAGCACACTTAAAAGAGGAATAACATGGGCATGTGGCATGCAATGTAAGCTCAGAAAATCATGTTAATGATGGTGCCAAAACAAGAAAACAAGACAAGCATAGCATACAACAAATGGTCTAAAGCCTAAGGCTCACCAAAAAAGCATTGAACTACACTTAGTGCAACCACACATGGCATGAATTAAGTGACTGAAAATAGAGATGTGACATGCTAAAATGAGCCTCAAAACCCACCTAAATGGCATCTAAATGGCTTAAGTATGGAAGCATGCACAAGGACCTAAACAAGGAACATAAGACAACAACCTTTTAACACATTAAAGGGGTATCAAATGCAAGCATATAGGCATGCCACAAGGACTGAAATAACATGAAAAGTGGTTCCAAACCACTGAAGTGATGCAAGGATGGCATGCTAGAGGGGTCAATGCTCAAGGCATACAAGAGAGTTTGCATGGTAGCTATACAAAGCAAAGCATGGATGACTCAAATGACCAAAAACAGTCCCTTAGCATACTAAAACAAGCATAAAAGCTTCACAAAGCTAGGCCAAAATGCATGAGCATGGTAGTCTAAATACTAGGCACATGTTAAGGCAAATCATGGCATTACAAGACATGTATGCAAGCTAAGCATGGTGTGTCTAAACCAAGTAAAAATGGTGCTATATTATGGAAAAATAAGCACAAATAATACTTAAGACATAGCCAACATGAACTTAAAAATGGTGCTCACACATGAGGCTAAAATGGCACTTTTTGAAGACAACAAGGAGAGGGGGCCCTCTCCTTCTTAGGACCTTAAACCACCATCCTCACCACTGAAATGGATTTCAGTGGTGAGGAGGTCCAAACAAGGTGGTCCCGAAGCTCACCAAAAACACACAAAAATGGGGCCAAACAAGGCCTAAGAGGGAGTAAACGACCCCAAACACAAAAGTGGTCTTAATGAAGTATCTTAAACACAAAAAAAAAAAAAAAAACAGAAATTTTTTATGTTATACACAGAGCTCAAATCAGCAAACAAGACAGGCTAAAAGTGTGTGCAAAAACGTGGAATAAAGAGGGAAAAGGAGTTACCTTTGTAGCCAAAAGGGGACAGCAGCCTCTTGGTCCAAAAAAAAAGTCCCTTAGCGTCTGAAAATGGCCTCCAAGCTCCATAGGTTGATGATGGTGGTGTTGTGCTAGAAGGTGTAGTTCAAATGGCCAAGAACTAGACCCTTTTGCACCCTGTAACCCACATAAATGTAGAGAGAGAGAGGGAGATATAGAGAGGGGGTGATATATATATGATACATATCAGATTTTCTAACCCTTGAAATGGAAGAGAGGCCCTCCTTATATAGGCCAAGGCAAGGCACCAAGGTTCTAAGAGAAGCTAACATAAAAAGGGTCAAGGGGGTCAAGCTTATCAAGGAAGCTAACCCAAAGGTCCAAGCTTCTCTTAGAAGCTTTCACCAAAAGGGCCAAGAAGGCCAAGCTTCTTAGAGAAGTTAGACAAGGGTTCAAGCTTCTTGGAGAAGCTAGAGGAAAAGGGGCAAAAGGTGCAAGCTTCTCTTGGAAGCTTAGAAGGGTTCAAGCTTCTTGGAGAAGCTTGGAGCTAAGGGTTAAAGCTTCTTGGAGAAGCTAGAATAAAGGTTCAAAAGGTTCAAGCTTCTTCAAGAAGCTAAAACCAAGGGTTCAAAAGGTTCAAGCTTCCTCAAGAAGCTAAGACCAGGGTTCAAAAGGTTCAAGCATACTCAAAAAGCTAAAACAAGGGGTTCAAGAGGTTCAAGCCTCCCCAAGAAAAGGTCTCGGCCAGAAAAAGTGGCCAATCGGCCAACAAAGATGGCCGACCGACCACAAAATGTGCCGACCGGCCAAACATTTGGCCGATGGAAACAAAACACAGCCGGTGGCCTCAAGCCATGGCTGGTGATGTGTAGGGATGGCCATCAAGCCACTCCTTGCCTCTCGAAGGCAAGACACAAGTGTTTGGTGCAAAACCAAACACAAAAGCGATCAGTCGAGATCTGAGGCAAGGCGCGTAGCTGAGACCTCCGGGAACTCAAGACGAACACAAACATGGATGATCACCGAGTGTTTGAACGGTGACGTCCAAGTCTTGAGGACGGTCAAAAATGGGGTGTCTACACCGTGTGTGGTGCATAACAATGCAAGTAAGATGAGCATAGTGATATGAGATGCGTGCACAATAATGCGAATGAAATGACGTATAACCAACGCATGTTCACGACAAAGTATTTTCTAAACCAACTCTTGCGGGACAACTTTGGAATCTCACAAGAGGCAAAAGGATACACCTTGCGCATATTCAAGGATGGCATACTGAAGACGCAGTCCGAGGTGAAAAAGGAGACTGGTTAAGCTTCAAAAATGCCTGTTCTTGCACTGAGTTGAGAAATGGAGGCCCCAAACCACACATATGACCCAAACAAAGGTGTAAGAGGCTCACCGGCCACTGGAGGAGGTCACCGGCCATCCATCGGCCAAATATTTGGCCAACCGGCCAACAATGTGGCCGACCGGCCGAATCTGTCTGAATCGGGACAGTTTGGTCTTTTGGCCTTGGGTCTTATAAAATAGGGCCTCTAGCCCTATTTTTTTCACATTCTCTTGGTCAAAATTTCCTCCCCTACATCTCTAGGTTATTTCCCGAGCTTCTATTCTCCGTTTTCCTTGGTTTTAGCACCCGTTTCGTCATTCGATTCGCGAACACCTTCGCGTTTTGAACATTTGAACCAAACGAATCTTCGTTTCGGTGCATCTTTCTTGATTTCCGCCACTTGGGGCTTGTTTCCCTCGAGTTCTTCTCGATTTCTGTGCCTTTTCCACATTCCGGCTTTTCCGGCCATTTTCCGCCCTTTTGGGGTTGACTTTTTGGTTAACCTTTTGTATTCTCACCTAGTTTCCACATTCCCGGCCATTTTCACACCACTCTGGGTATGGCAGACGATCTTCCACAGGGCGAGACTCCCCCGGAGCATGAGATGGATCCCGAGGCCGAACTCTTGCCGCTTCACATCCGGCCGTTCGATCCGGCGACCTACAGACTGACGATTCATGTGCTGCTTCCTAACGGACTGCGCCAGTTCAGGAGTTTTGCGAGGGGCATGCCACCCGAGCTACAACTACGTGAGCCAGAGTCACATCTGTCATATGGCGCCTCCGAGGTACATTCTTTCCCTGATTTCATTTTCTGCGAAGTACACCGGCACACCGGCACCCAATGTCTGTTTGAATTTGAACACGTGCACACACGCTATATCAATTCTGAATGTTCTTCAAAACTGTATATTGAACATTGCTTCGCAACCATCACTTTTGAATACAGGGGATTCCCATACCTGGCGGAGGTATGGGAATGTCGTCGCCTGAGAGTGGTACATGGAGCTGCTAGACGCAGTTCGTCACATTGTTGATCAGGCCGGCTTCGGCATATTCTGCAGAGGACTTTCCCGACTCACCACAAGCAGGCCTCTCCTTGCCGCTCTGGTGGAGAGGTGGTGGGACACCACCGACTCCTTCCACTTCTCTGCCACGGGAGACATGACGATGACTCCCTTTAATTTCTCGATGCTCACCGGCATCGGGGTAGGGGGTGATCCGATCCCCTTTGATACTGATATGGACGAGTGGGATGCACCACCAGACTGCTGGCACTCGGCCGCCTCGGCCGAAGCGGGTTAAATCGGATATTCGTGGTTCGAGGACCACTTCAAGATTTAGCCAGCCTTGGCTCAGGAGGCGCAGATGACTCAGGAGGAGGTGGAGCAGTATGCATGCGGCTTCCTCATGTTCTTCCTGGGCATGACCCATTTCGCCGACTAGGCGAACACCGTGCCCTTTGCATTGAGTGCACCGTGGGCGTCCACGGATCCGGCCACTACGGCCGGGTGGCGCAGGCTTGGCCACACTGTACGGCTACATGAGTTCGTCATCCCGCCTCAGTGGACAACTGCTTGGCAGCTACTGGCGAGCTTGGGAGGTACATCTCCTTTCTTTGTTTTTACATTTCTGCTTTACATTTCCTGTATCACGTATAATTGTACACCGCGTTCGCTTCACGCCGATCAGATATCGCATTACGGCACACATATACTCGCTTTACACTAAGCAGACCTCGCACACTCTGCACAATACACTGCACAACACACGGTTCTGCCATTTCTGCTTTATTCTGCATTATGCTTTATCTAATAAGCGTACTGATATTGGCCACAGGTTGTGGGTCTCGCCATTTCGAGGCTTGCGCCAATGCCTGATGTAGAGACTGCTCTCGGCGTTCCATTCTCCCGACACTTCAACGTGAGGTGTGTGCGGAGACCCCGGGAGACATTCATATTCTTTCGCCGCTACTTCGATACCATCACCCCCGCGGAGGTATGTTTAACTTTAGAGTTTATTTAAGCTTCGCCTTGCACTATATTTTCAATGGCAGACAGATAACAAACTTCATATTACTTGCAGATCACCTGGCAGCCTTGGGCTCCATTGCCAGGTGAGGTGAGAGATCGATACGAGGGCGCTGAGGAGACTACCCGCCTCAGGATTCTGCTGGAGGGCCCGGTCTGTCGGGCTTGGTACTTGGGCGAGCGCTTCCTGCACCAGACCTTGGGCTTGCCGGAGAAGATAGTTCCGGGTCCGCCTCCTACCCACATGAGGCATACGGAGGGGTACTCCCTCGAGCATATAAGGGATTACACTGTTGGCTGGGGCGCAGAGCGTCATGGAGGTGAGGGCGACGACACAGAGTACGTCCGAACCTACATAATGCGGCCTCTGAGCAGTGGCCGTCGAGTTGAGAGAGAGAGGCCCGTGGCACCAGCGGCTAGGGCAGGAGCAGGGGCAGGGGGAGGAGCAGAGGCAGGAGCACCTCGAAGGGCTCGGGCCCGTGGCGGGAGTGGGCCTCGGAGAGGGTGAGGAGCTGGGTGGCCAGCATTGCCCATGATGGTGACATACAGAGGGCAGAGTGGAGAGACCTACCAGATCCCCATTACTCCCCCTCCGACTGATCATGAGTTAGTCGGTTTCTACGACTTACCTCCGGTATGTACTACTGCATTTTGTACAGTCATTTCATTTCATTTCTCTTGATATTACGCAGAATAGTGATACTTCTAACACTTTTGCAGGCTTCTTCCGAGTACACTCGCCAGTCCCTGGAGTTGAATGCCTCCATGATGGGGATGCTCCAGCGGAGCTTAGACCTGCTTGCCCTTTACAGTATCCCGGTATGTTCTTCTAACTACAGTTTCAAACCATACATAAATTGTTTCACATAATCTGATGCATCGCACTGTCAACACAACATTCGATACACGGCCCTCACGGCATCTGATACACTATATCCCTCAGACTGTTCATAGCATTACTCACGGCATTCATACACTACACTTTCGATCATCGCATTCTTTGCTCATTCATACCTTCACTCATACATTGCTCATTCATACACTACATTCTGTACTTGATATCCATACTTTGCTTTTGCGTAGCATACTGATGTGTTTGCCTTTTGTGCTTTTCAGCCTCTATTCCAGATTCCAGCTGCAGGTGGTGCTCTAACCGGGCCTTCTGTTCTTGCTCGAGGAGGAGGATGAGGTGGCACTGTATATCCCCGCACCAAGGCAGGGCGCACTCATGTCGGGAGCAGCTCTCGGGCACCGATCCCAGATGATGATGAGTCCGAGGAGGAGGCAGAGGCAAAGGCAGAGTCGTCCGAGGAGGAGACCAGAGATGGCTCAGACTGGGGCTCAGATGATGGAGCTAACGATGATGCTCCTGGACCTTCGTCCAGGAAGAGGACGAGGACAGACCCGTAGGCCTGAGATGATCAATGCTGATCTAGACTTTTGTTGCTTTTCTTTTTTGTTTCTGCTTTACTTTTTGCTGGTAGCTCTAGTACCTTGTACTGCCGCAGGCAGGTTTTTATTTTCTCCAAAACTTTGTACTTGAAAAGATGATGAAATGAAACAAACTTTTTGTCTGAAAAAGTGTTACATTGGTACATTTCATACACTGCATCGCATTGCATCATATTACACCTCAATGTAAATGAGATTGATCTCCCATCTGAAAATCAAACACTTGTACTGCAATAACCGGGTCACGAACCAGCTATCGACAAAACAATTCAAACAACCCACTGCTCATTCTGCGCATACAACCTATAACACAGCAATTGGTTCATTCAGCGCACAGCCCATGTACACAGTTCACAACTAATTCTGAACATTTCTCATTCTGAACTCTGCTCATTCCGAATACACGGTTCATTCTGAGCTTGTAGAAGTTGAAGCACACTCAGATGCTCCAAAATTCCTCGCTTCGCAATCCGAAACCAAAAAACTTCGGATAGGTTCAGGCTTTCCTGGTCACACTTATCGGGGGTGGACCCTGCAGTTTGTTGAAGGAACCAATCTTGCCTTGCACAAATGTGGAGAGTGGCACAGCACCCTGAGCACAAAGCGATTTTTGCAACTGAGTATTGAGCCTACGACTGAACATGGTGAAAAGCCTCAATAATGAAAAAGAAAAAAGAAAGGTAAACAACCTAAACATGACGAGACACGCTCGGGACTGACTCAAAACCAGAGTTGAGGTAAACAAAACAAAAGACACAACACACCGACGCGTTATAAGGACGAGAGACCTCCAAAATCGCGAGGAGACAGTTTCTTCGGGTATTATTCCCACCCTTTCTGATTTGTGATTCTCATATCACTCGGCCCTCAGGCTCGTTTTTTTTTTTTCGAAAACCCTTTTGCTCACTTTTCTCTCAACGCACATCTCTCTATTCTTTATTCTCTCATTTTTCATCCCTCCCCAGATATGGTCGGTGGATAAATAAGAGACAGTGGGTTCATGCCCAACACTATTAGCTCACGGCTATTTCCTCTGGTAACATTTAGTCGATGTTTTGGATGAAGGAGTGGAGTATCTTGATCCACCCCAAATCGTGCTTCGCACTTGGTTTGGTACCTCGTTGTTTGGAGGGAGCTTTCGGCCCTTTATAGACAACTCTAGTTGTGCCCTTCTGGCAAGTATGCTGGCGATGAGGAAAAGACAGGAGACCTGACTCAACTGTGCCCCTATTTCATCATTTTGACCATTTTTTGTTTTGGTTTTCTACTACTAAAACAATTTTGACCAAAATGAGAGTTAGATTAACACACGTGTTCGATTTTTGATTTGAAAATCATGCAAGTCAAGCTATGAGCATTGAAAATTTTCCTTTTTGGGTCCAAGAAAATGGTCCAGTTTTGGAAAATGAAATAGTTTTCGAGAAAATAGTCAACCTCAGTAAAAAAATTTCAAAAACTATTTTTTGCAAACAGTCAATGCTCAACGAGCACAGAACTTACTCTCGAGATGCGCAACCTCAAATCGGACGCAATGGAAAATTGCCTCTTGTTTGGATGGCACTACATGACAACGGAAAGTTGCCCCTAGTTTGAACGGTGACTCATGGCAACGGAAAGTTGCCCCTTGTCTGGGTAGCGCCGCAGCATATTGTAAACAGTCCTTATCAGTGATGATCGCAAACGAACTCTTGGATACAGAGAAGACGAAGATGGTCAAAACCAATATATGGACACAGTCGCTTTGAAAGCGTTGGGGGCAAGACTTCATGATGAAGTTGCCTACGTATCCCAAACATGGGAATCAAGCCTTATGTAGTTCCGGTTAAGGTACACTCGTGTATTAACCCTCACTTTTTTTTTTATGCTCTAACTTTTGCCAAGGCCGCCCTTTGTGGGTTTCCGACCTTGCAAGCTTTGCTTTTCTTTTCTTGTCAATTTTTTTTTTTTTTTATCTTTTCATTCCTTTTATTTTTTTGCATTTTTGTATTTTTGCATTTTTTCTCTTTTTTGTATTTTTTTCTTTTTGTTTTTTTGTATTTTTTCTTTTTTTTTTAAGTATTTTTTCTCTTGCTCTAACTTTTGCCTGGGTCGCCCTTCTGGTTTTCAGCCCAACGAGCCTCTCAAAGGGTAAAAGTGTAACAAGTCGATGCCAAATGGTGTTAGGGTTTTGAAGCCATCTGTATCCAGGAGAGTGGCTGTTGTATTGATTTACAGAAAGATCCATCTTCGGCTCTTCGAGTACATCGGACATTTTTTTGCCCCTAGTTCAGGGGGGCACTTCTGATTTAGCTTTGCAAGCTTCTTCCGATCTTCTTGATCTAACTATGGTGCCTCTTGTTCGGGGGGCTGCTTAAAATCTGGCCACACAGGCCTTACATCGCGGTTGATCGTTGAACAGTCTGAAGCAAGGGCTCAAGTCTTGAGGCTAAGGGCGATCCTAAGCTGGACAATCTCAAGAGTGATTCCACATAGGTCTTCACAGGACCGTGCAAAACATTTTGTTTTTGAAAGTTTTTAAGAAAGCGACGAATCGCTCGCGCTAAAGATAGTGTGGAACCAATCTGGATGAAGCCAGGGTCCTTCTCAGTATTCATGTTAACAAACATGATTTCATTCATTAAAGGGCTTAGCATGCCTCTCTTTCTCTCAATTAGTCAAAGTTTTGCAAATCCCGAGGAATTCCTTCCTCTTCGTTTTCATCACCGTGGTGTTGAAAAAGTTTTGAAGAACTTAGGTCAATGCAATGATTTTGGGGTGCAGAAGAGTAAGTGAGATGCTCCGCTGTTTCATTCAAATCCTCTGGGCACAACCAGCTTGAAGTAGCAATAAGCACGGAAACATGATAGCCGCAGTTGTTTCATTCAAAACCTTTGACTGCAACTGGCTCCACAGAAGAGACAGACTCAAAAGAAAGCAAAAAGATAATACAAAACAAAACGGTGTTTGAGGCAACAACCCCAGAATCACCCGATTTCTATACAATGGGACTGAATCGCTACGACAAGACAGACCCTTAAGCAAAAGACTGACTCAAGGCAAAGAGATAGACTCAAAACAAAGACAAAGGACTGACTGAACACCCATGCCAGAAATAACAAAACTGCATCCGCAAATGCTCAAAACAATGCGTGCTAAACGCCACATCTGAAATACACCGAGCACCACCTGCAGGTGGTCTAACCCCTGATCATATACTTGTAGTATCCTTGAAATCCAACAACTCAGTGGTAACAGACTTTGCTGAGGTAGGTGGGAGGATGACTTTGTTGTCGATCAAGTCCTATACTTCATGGCGAAGACGGAAGCAGTTATCGGTGGGGTGGCCGGTTTGCTGATGGTACGCGTAGTGCTGGAAGATGACTAGGGAGAGGCCTAGGCTCGAGGGGTTTAAGATGCCCCTTTTCAGCTAGGATCTGAAGTGCCTTAGATAGAGGCATGTAAAGAGCGTGAAAGAGTCTGCGCCCCCGGGGCAGATACTTTGAAGTCTGTTGATTCTTGCTAGGCGCACTAGCGAAAGGGTCGGCAGGCACTACCTTGGCTTTCTGATCTTTTCCCGGTACAGGGTTGGGATTGGAGGGAACTATTTTCGCATGACGAGGCCTATCCCGATTTTCCGCCTGGCAAGAACTCTCCTCGGTTGGAGTGGGGAAAGCATTATACATAGTCTTGGCCACAACTGCGAATACCTGCTGCTTATTCATCCCCTCAGCTTTCAAAGCCTCGACTGCCCACAGCAGTTGTTCAATGGGATCGGTGTCTGCCTTCAATTTGCTCTTACCTCTGGCCTCAGCCTGATCAAGGGTTTGGGTCGCTGTTGACATGTCATTGCTATAGCTGGAGGCAGCCTCTGGATGGCTGAGCTCGATCACAATTCGCCCCAATAACGGGGGCTCCTGTGGTACAAAATTCCCGGCATATGATGTGGCTGGTGGCGAAGCCGACATTCCGTAGGCGAGATCAGCTACAGACCTCTGGAGGTCACCAATCATTCCCATTAACTCGAATGTTGTGGGTTTACGAGCCTGATACAACTGGGGGGTCCAGATCGGGTGCGCGATTGGCAACCTGGGTGGATGTGGTACATCAACATTGGTCTCACTTTGCAGGGTGATTCCTTGGTCTAGCGTGGCTGCCATAACCACAATTTCTTCTGAACTTTGGGTTGTCATAAGTTCACTGAACGGAACGGTGACTGACGGATCAGGTACCTGCCTTGCCTCATCGAAGGAGAATACCGGCTATTTTGTATTGAATCTTTGAACCCCCCTGAAAGAGAAAACACGTAGCATTTCGGCCCAATCAGAACAGACACAAGCAGGGCTGAATAACTATACTCTATTACTGATCACTGTTCCCAAAAATCACTACCCCAAAAACTAAATCTGATACCCACAGATATAACGGATTCCCAAATACTGACATTGATGCCCTCAAGCCTGGTACTCAAACTTGCAAACTGATATGCACATTCCCTGTAGAGATACACTCTAAAAGCACATAGCAAGTAAAAGAGAACCAAAATACCCCTATGTTGGGGTAGGGTTTCCCTGTCCTATTTTGTCAGGAGCTAAGGTTTCACTACGCACGCAGCAGTTAAGTGTAGTCAAAGCAAGATATCATGAGTTTGAGTCCAGTTCTCTAACTCCCCAGCAGAGTCGCCAGAAACTATAGACGTCCCCGAACGTCCCGAGAGGATGAATCCCGTTCTGTTCATATTGGGTTCACTACAGTTCAGACTCAATTTGTCACGGTTCTTAATCTGAACCAAAGAGTCCAAATCCGGCAAATCGTTTTGAGAAAACAAATTTTTAGAAAAGAAGTGCCAAACATGGACTGCTTTGCCAAATACAGAGTCGCGACCTAAATATTTTATTTTGAGGGAATTTAGGAAACCCTGACTCGTTTGCCTATGGCCACGTGTCCGTCATCACCAAAGTTGCCTCGGCTCGTTAACTTGGGTACGATTGGGGAAGGTTAGCTATGAGCTCCCCCTCTCACCCGATCCAAAGATCGGTCTCTACTAACCATGATATCGAGTTTTGAAAACATATGTGTTCTTATTCTGGTTAATTATCCTAGAATTACTATGTGATGCACGAAGCAAAACAAGTATAGACTAGATCGCCTAATTTGGAACAAAGCATTGCATATCCGTTTATTTGGAAAATGATTTGAAGTTTGCTACTCGCAAGTAGGCTAAAACACGGATTTCAACGAGTTGTTCCAATTCAAACAATCCAGCCTTCACCCACAGGCATTCAGGTAGTTTATATCACATAAGCACATAGCCACATGGTAAGCATGTTGTCATGTTAACATTCACACTCATGTGAGATGCTTAAGCATAAATACTTACATCGTACTCCATGGCAAAACAATGAACTAGCTAATAATCATGCATGATCCTAGTTCATGTTTAAGTGGCTAATGCATCGCATACAAAAATGTCATTAGAATAGGCTCGGCTAATCTAAGGATGACATGTGAAATGCAACAACTCAATGCACGTATTCAAGTTTTGGAATTTGAAATA
The DNA here is from genome assembly GCA_025200525.1 of Camellia lanceoleosa. Lineage (NCBI taxonomy): Eukaryota > Viridiplantae > Streptophyta > Magnoliopsida > Ericales > Theaceae > Camellia > Camellia lanceoleosa. Next base: position 116,266,182 of record CM045761.1, read on the forward strand.
TTATGCAGTTAGCATGATGCGCCGAGCCCGGTGCATGCAAAACTGATGAATGATGCATGCATGCATAGCATAAGGTATGCTAAATTAAACGTGCCCTAATACTAACCATCAAAGCAGGTAAGTAAAGGGAGAAAGAAGTGGGGGTTGGAAGACATGCACACACGCACCCACACTTATTACAAATTCGCCCTCGCTCGGAGGGACCAAAAGAATATACAAATTAATTAACCTACAAGCTAATTAATTATTACAGACAACTAATTAGTTAAGCAAATTAACTAAACTAGTGAAGCAGTAAAAGCAGCCTCGGGGAGACGGCCCAATGCATGTGCGCTCGGTTTCGCTCAAAAATCCGACACCATGCACAAGCTGCCTCTATTTTCCCTGCTCTACTCCTCTGAAACTTGCACAAATCCCAAGGTGCACTGTTTGGACACTATGGAACACCACCGGCCAGAGAGAAGTGGTCATCGACCACCTATGTAGCTATCGGCCAGCCATAAATGGTCAACCGGCACTTGGTGTAGTCGACCGGCCAAAGCTTTTTGCAGAACTTGTTTTGACAGCAGCAGAGGGCAAAACATGGCAGGGCAATGCATTCCAAGCAATGTTTGCACCAACCATACTCCTTATCATAGTCATGACTCAAATGAGCATGGTACTCGATTCTCGGGCCATCAATCACGCATTTCAATGCATGATGGTCCAAGAAACCAAGTGTGCCATTTTAATGTCAAATAAAATGCACTTAAACAAACAAATGGCCCAAACTCTATCACTTGATCAAGAGGCAAGGCATGCATGCCAATGCAATGCAACCTAGGCATCCGAGCTACTATGCAACATGGCAATGCAAACAAGTATACAAACATGCAAATATGCAACAACATATCAAACATGTTACAACATGTGAGGCAATCACAATTGGATCAATATGATTCATGCATGATGCACTTAACAAAGTGACATAAACATGAAGGCCCACAGTGCAATAGGCATGCAACATCAACATTAATGACAAGCATGCAATCAACACAAGGGGAAAACATGTAACAACATGCTAAGGGGTGGACTTAAACTAATTTAGGCAGCCCTCAAACAAGCCCAAAACAGTGGCCAACATGCTCAAAAATGGAGGCTAATGTGCATACAAACATGCATGCATACAAGGTCCAACACTTAGGCACCAAAGAGCAACTCCTAAGCACACTTAAGAGGGGATAAACATGGATATATGGCATACATAATAAGCTCTGAAATCATGTTATAAAATGATGCCAAATCAATCTAAACAAGGCAACCAAAGCATGCAAGCAAAGCTAACACTCAAGGCAAGCCAAAGGGGTATTGAGCTACCGTTAACAAAACCAAACAAGGCATGAATTGAACAACTAAAATCATATTTTTAGCATGTTAGAACAAAGCCAAAAACACATCTAGATGGCATCTAAATGGCTCAAATCTAAAAGCATGCGAAAGAGGCCAAACATGGAGCATGAGATGACAACCTTGTAAAGCATTAAAGGGATATCAAATGCAAGCATACAAGCACACCATGAGGACTGAAATGGTATGTTAAGTGGTTCCAAACCACTAAAATGATGCAAGCAATGCATACTAGAAGGGTCAATGCTCAAGGCATACGAGAGAGGTTGCATGGTAGCTATGCAAAGCAAGCCATGGATGGCCCCAATGACTAAAAACAGACCTCAAGCACACTAAAACAAGCATAGAAGCTTCACAAAGCTTGGCCAAAATCATGCTAGAACATGGATCAAAGCCTAAAGCATGTCAAGGCAAAAACATGGCATTACAAGACATGTATGCAAGGCATTCAAGGTGTGTCTAAACCAAGTAAAAAAAGTGCTATATCATGACATAATAAGCACAAATACCTACTGAAACATGGCCAACATGAGTTCAAAAATGGTGCTCACACATGAGGCTTAAATGGCACATTTTGAAGACAACAAGGAGAGGGGGTGGCCCTCTTCTTCTCGGGACCTTAAACCACCATCCTCACCACTGAAATCCCTCAAGATTTCAGTGGTGAGGAGGCCCAAATAAGGTGGTCCCGGAGCTCACCAAAATAGCACAAAAATGGGGCCTAACAAGCCTTAAGAGGGGTGAAACAACCCCAAACAACAAAACAACCTTAAACAACTATGTTAAGCACTCAAAATCAAGACTTTTATTAGTTATATACAAGGTCTAAAACAGTTGCAAGATTGGTCCAAAAAGCTATGCAAAAATGTGGAGTAAAGGGTGAAGTTCTTACCCTTGATGACCCTCTTAACAAACAATGCTCCAGCTGGTTCTTCAAGCTTGAATCCACTCAAGAACACCAAGAACAGCTCTCTGGCCCCTCAGAAACCAAGAGAAGGTGTAACTCTATGTGTTTGTGTGCAATAGTAAGACTAAAACACCTTACGGCGGAAGAGAGAGATATAGAGATAGAATAGCTACAACTATGAACAAACCCTAACTTAGAGCTCCCTTTGTATTTTTTTGTAACCCTAATGGAGGGAGAAGAGGCTCCCTCTTATAGAAGCTCAGTCTTGCCAAGCTTCCAAAGTAAGCTAGTCAAGAGGGAAATCGCTCCATACATGTATGGAGAGGGTGAAAGTGTATGCCAGCTAGCACAGTTGGCATAAAAAATATCTGCAAAAGCAGATGAACAGTGATCGACCAGCCAAAAATGCCATTTTGACAAAATAAATGGCCGACCGACCATCCAGAGTGCTGACCGGCCATACATATGGTTATTGGCAACAAAACACTGGCCGGTGGCCTCAAGCCATGGCCGGTCATGTGTGGGGACGGCCCACAAGAAATTCCCTGCCCTTCCAAGGCAAAACACATGTGTTTGGTGCAAAACCAAACATAAAACAGTCGAGTCGGGAGATCCTGAGGCAAGGCGCGTAGCCGAGACCTCCGGGAACTTGAGATGAACACAAACATGGATGATCACCGAGTGTTCAAATGGTAACGTCCAAGTCTTGAGGACGGTCAAAATGGGGTGTCTACACTCACCCAACTCGGCAGGTGCAAATCTATATGGTGCCATAGAAATCGGTGCCGTGCTAGGCACTAGATCAATATAGAACTCAATCTCTCGGTGAGGCAGTAAACTAGTAAGGTCCTTGGGAAAAGCATCCGTGTATTCACTAGCCACCCTTGGGAACTCAAGTTGAACCTCATCACACTTAGTGCTCAAAAAGTTAGCAAGAAAGCAACTAAGCTTACTCTGTCCATGTGGTTCATACACCAGTGATAAGACTCTATCAACCCAATCCCCTAAGAAATAGAAACAATTGCCGCTCAAGGTATATACAGTAACACTCTGATAGTAGCAATCTATGACAACCCAATAGGATGACAACTAGTCCATATCCAATATAACGTCAAAGCTAGACATATCATTCAATACAAATGCAAATGGAAGTCGGCGACCGGCAACCTCTATGTCACAACCCTGACACCCCCATCTCAAAACAACCTCACCACCAATAGGTGACTCTATATAGATAGGGGATGCTAATTGAACCAACTCTAAACCCAAAACTGATGCAAATGCATACAGGATAAATGAATGGGATGCACCCGTATCAATCAACACATTAGCAACTAAATTAAAAAACAAGAAGGTACATCTTACTACCAAAGGCGTTGGTACGAGATCTGGCGTGATAACAACATACACACGCTCAGTCGGCCTGATGTATTAATTAAGCTGAAGAGGCTCCCTGATTGGCCCTCAAGGTTAGTGCTGACTGTGCCAGCTAGTGGCTTGGTGTCTGTCTCGAGCCAGAAGCACCGAGTGTGCTATCCAACTGAGGGCAAAATCTCTTCATATGCCCCACATGCCCACACTGATAACAAGTGAGCGGCTACCATCTCACCTGACTCTGGCTTTGAGAACGACCTTGTAGACACCCCATTTTTGACAGCCTTTAAGACTTGGGCGCCACTGATTGATCACTCGATGATAAAAGTTGTGCTATGCAAATGTTTGATTTCTTCAATAAGAAGAGCTCTAAATACCAACCTTACACTGCATTTTGGACCAAAACTATTTTTGACCAAAATTATTTTAGACCTTAAAACCCTCTCTTTCAAAATATTTTTGAAAATGTTTCTACGATGTTCCGAGGCTCGCATTTTGTTAAAAATTGCACTTTTCGGGAAACCGAGCAAGGAAAAAGTGGAAATAAATAAAGGGGAGGTGAACTCTTTGAAAAAATATTTAAAACATCTTATTTAGAGGTTTGGAGTTGAAGAAAATAGGAGAAGAGGGAAGAAAACTAGTTGGGGAGAAGCTAGGCATCAATCCGTTAAGACAAAATTGAGAACCCTTCATTGAAATAGACATATCTCTTTGCACACTTATAATTTAGATGTGAGGCTTCCACCATTGGAAATTAGACTTTCAGGGATTCAGTTTAGACTCAAGAATGACCTAAAACTAAGTGGGGATGAGGGACATATGCCCATTTGAAATATGGCTTTAAAAAAAAAAAAGAAATTGTGGCCGGCCACAAATAGTGGCCTGCTAGCCAGTAGTGAAGTTTTTGGCCCTTTTTTGCGTATATTTACCCACTTTTGGGAGGGTTTCGTCCACTAATGTATTTTGCCGTCCATCATTGATGGCTTGCCGGCCACAAGTGTCAAAAAATAGATTTTTTTTGCAGTTATTTTCTCTAGCTGTTTCCACAAATCTCTAACTGTCTTTTTCAGATATTTTTGACCAAAGCTCATATATTTCTATATAAAGAAGACCTCTCTTCTTGCTTTCAAGGTTAGAAAACATTTAGGAGTGAAAATATTTTTGGAAAAATCCTCTTCCTCTACAATCCTCTCTCTCTCTCTCTCTCTCTCTCTCTCTCTCTCTCTCTACAATTCTCTCTCTCTTTTGCAACAAGCATAGCCTATTCCAAAACACACCAAACAAAACCAAGAGGACTTCTTGCTGAGATCTTGAAGCACTTGAGAGTGTGAAATTGGTGTTTTTCACTCAAAGAAGCATTCCTCTTCAAGAGATATACCTTCTCTTGCTTTTCTACCATCTTTGTAATACTTATTTTCTATCTTTTCTTGCTGATTTTGAAGTGTTTTTCAACTTTTATTATGGGCTGAAACTTGTGGCTTAAGGCTATAAAAGTTAGAATGGTTAATCACCCTTCTTTGAACTTTATTCTCTAAGCCTTTCCACTTGTGTTTCCCATTCTTTCACCAAATTTTTTTGAGCCTTTTACCACTAATTTTTAGAGGTTTTTAGAGGCTAAAAAAGTAGTTTTGTAGTCCCAAAAATGGAGGGGTTAGCCACCCCGCCTTTGGCTTGTTTACTTGCTTGAACTGCTCTATGTTTTTGTCTTCATTCTAGCACATTTTGTTATATTTTTGGGTTGTTTTTGGACTGTAAAAACTCCGCATTTTTGGGCTAACACTTGGGTTTTAAGGCTGTTAAAGGTTGAGGGGTGGCTCACCCTTCTTTGTACATTGTTTTGGTGGCCTTTACCCTTGTGTTTCTCACTCTTGTACTATCTATTTTTGAGCTTTTAAACACTAAATTTTGGAGTTATTTTAGTGGTTAAAAACACTTTTTTAAGTCCAAAATTAGAGAGGTTAGCCTCCCCTTCTTGTATCTTTCTTACTAGCCTAGTTTGTGCCATGTTTTCCCATGTTAATCTAGCTATTTTTATCTCAAGTCCAGCATATTTTAGGGCTTATTTTAGATTGCTTTGCCTCTATTTTGGGCTGGTTAAGTCATTTGAGTCTTGTATTGTATGCTTGTAATGTAATAGTCCTCACAAGTTTGGTGTTTTAGGCCTTTAGGCACCACTTGTTTGAGTTGATTGCATTGTTTTAGTGCATTTCATACTTCATTATAGCACTTATAATCTCTACAATCTCCCTCATTTCTTCACTTTTTCATTTTCTTTGAGAGTTGTTTCAACTTTAGGATAGTTTAAGCTTGAGATTGAGATTCATTGCTTAATGGCTTAATCCTCTTTTGGGGGTTCATTACCAATGGTATGACACCTCTCTCTTGCCTTAAACTACCCCTTGTTTGACACTTCCTTCTCTTTAGAGGACTTACTCACCATTGGACTTGATTGGTTAAAGGATGGTTGGTAAATTAAAAATGAGTAAAGTTGAAACTAAAATTGAGCAAAGATAAGAATTTGGTTGTTTTTGATGTGTTCAATCGGACGTTAACTGGACACAAGAAAAATTGAGGCATTTCATACTCAAAGTGATGAAATTTGCCAAGTTTCCATGGTCACTATTGCCCTTGATCATGCATGACAGGGTGGTGGTCTTGAGTCTTGTTTATGCATTCATTGAACTTGTACAAATTGGTTCCTTAGCCATCATGCAATGAAATTACTTGATTGATGGTTTAAGGACCAAGTGTATCACTCGTTTAAGATGTTTTGATGATAAGGAGAAATACATAATACAAATAACTTGTAAGAATACCCTCTCTTTGCCCTGTTTGCTCTCTGTTACAACAAAAAAAATATGGTGTGTCATCACCGCCGGCCGGGCCACGATTCTTGCCCACCGCCATCAAGGTTGAATGGCAACCCCTCAATGGTGTCCGCCCGGCCACCACTTCTGGCCTACCGGCCACCAATGATTTTTGAGTAGTGTGCTTGCGAAGAATGGCAGAGTTGATCTGGAGAAGGAAAACAGTACAAGGGTTGTGCAAACAGAGGCTTTCGAGGGCCGACAACAAATGTTCTTCGAGTGAAAATCGAGCATGCATAATCCTCCCTCTCTTCCCGGGACTAGTTAGCTAGTTAATTAGTTGAATTAGCAATTAATTATTCGTTTGTTGTAATTAATTAGTTGTAGGTAATTAGTTTGTGTTGTAACATTTAGTTAGCTTAGATAGTTGGTTAATTAGTCATTCAAGTTTTGTAATAATTAGGTTAATTAGCTTAGCTTAGTTAACTAGTTAGTTTTTTTATTCATTCGAACTCTCCTTTGTGAGAGCGTGATGTAATAACGTCGTGTATGTCTTCCAACCCCGTGTTTTCCTCCTTTTTATTTAACCGCTTTTGATGGTTAGATTAGGGACATGATGTTTTGATTTGCATATCGCATGTTTGCATCCATTCGTTTGTATTACATGCCCCGAGGCTTGACGCGTCATTCAAACTGCATTGTTGTTTCAATTACCTTATTGAATACATGTTTAAACGCATGCTATGAAAATGTTGCAAATAAAATGTTAAGTAGCCGAACCTATTTAGTTGCATTATTGCATACGTTGCATTAGCCATCTTGTATAGTTAGGTATCATGTATATTTTTCTAACTCTTTTGTTTCATCTTAGCATGGAGTACTAGGTGAGTTTTTAGAGCTTTAGCATACTTGCATGAGTGTGAGTGATTGCCGTGACTAGCATGCTTGCCATGAGGCTAAGTGCTTAATTGATAAACTACTTGAATGCCTGTGGATGATGGTTTGTTGCTTGAATTGGAACGATTCAATAAATGTACGTTTAAGCCCACTTTGTTAAGTGGCAAATTCGCAAACTTTAAGCCTACTTGAAATGGCAAATTCAAACCCTTTTCAAAAACCAAACATGAAATTAAATTGTTCCAATTTGAGCAAACTAGTCTATAGTTGTGTGTGCGCATCACGTAGTAATGCTAGCCTAATAAACAAGAACAAGAACACATAATGTACATAAAAATCATATCATGATTAGTAGAGGTCGATCTTTGATCGGGCGAGCGGGGGTGCTCAATTCATGACCTTCTCCTCTCGTACCTAAGTTCTCGAGCTGAGGCAACTTTCGTGATGACGGACACATGGCCTTTGGCACGAGTCATAGGTTTTCTAAATTTTTCCAAAATAACATATTTAGGTGGCGGCTCTTTATCTGGAAAAACAGTCCATTTTTGGCATTTTTGAGCCTAAAATCAATTTTTCAAAAGATTTGCCGGATTTGGACTATTTGGTGTTTATCAATTTCACATTGCACTTGTGAGATTAGATTCAGAACCACCGAGGTCCAAACTGTAGGGCTTCTTTCAGGCTTCTGAAAGGGGGAACGAAAAAGCCGAGCTACAGTTTCTAGCGACTCCTCTAGGGATTTAGAGAACTTGACTCGAGCTCATGATATGAATTTTTTGCATTGGTGCACTTAAGTCATTGTGTTTGCCATCTGCTATTCCTGGACGGTTTGCCGGAGGCTTCCTTGGAAAAGCTTGCCAAAAGGCTGATCGGTCACGGGCTCTGCCACGATATGAACACAACCCTTGGATCTGGACTACCACTGTACCATTTGATCATCCTTTCACTTCTTGGTGTTAGGTGTGAGAGGTATATTAGGTAGTCTTGCTGAGGTATCCTTTTGACCATTTGGCCTAGTTGAATATCGAAAAGCCATAGGGACTGTTCGAGACTAGGATAGGATACTCTCCCATATGCAGGATGATGTGATACCACTTGTTTGAATAGTAAAGCCAAAGATCACTCCAAAGCTAGGACAGGCAAATCCTAAACCTCTCGTAGGGGTGTTTTGAATGCTTTTGTGCAAAATGTGAACTCTTTGGGAATGTATGATGCAATCCTGGAAGAGTTTTAAGCTTAAGGCAATTCCTTCCAAAGGGTCATATCAGAAACATAATTTGGGTCAAAATTCAGGGGTTTGTGTTTGATTTGGTTGAAACATACCAGAACCAGAACCAGGGCGAAAATTGTATCTTGCTTTGTTTTGACTAGCATATCCGATATCCTAATCTAATAGGGTATTTTGTTTTTAATGCTAGGTTTGTCTGAGGCAGAGAAAGAGCAGTACCCAACTCAACAAAGGCCAAGCCCAATCCAACCCAAAAAGCCTTAACCCATTACAATCCATCCAATCCCAGAAAAAAAAAAAAAAAAAAACTACTCAGCAAAGGTCTAGTCTATCTGACCCCCAAATGGCCAGCTCAAAAAATATCCATCCAATACCAAAAGATCAATTCGAAAAAACCCAATCCAGTCAAACCTTTCTAAACTAATCCAATTCAAATACATCAAGTATAATCGAGTCAAAATCAATCAGCTCTTAGCTTACACCCATCCATTTCCCCAATTGCCAACTCAGCAGACCCATTATGGCTGAGAGTTTGGAAGAAGTTGTGGCCACAATAGCGGCGTTAAGCCAGGGAATTGCTATGCAAGATGAGACCAATGCTGAAATACAACACCCGTCGGGGGCATCTACTACGCATCCAGTCTTGGGCCCTCAACCGAACTTTGACCCACCTTCGACAGCTGAAGATTTGTACGGTCCAGATCATCGAGAAGGGTTGGCTCAAGCTCGAGTTTTTAGATCCCTAGTGCAGTCGAATGAGAGGCTTTATCTCCTTGACATTGATGATCTTGACCCGATCTTGTTAAAAATTGCTAAACTTGATAAGCAATTCAAAAAGGCAGATGGCCTTAATTCCATTCCTGACATTGAGGAAGGGTACACTGAGGTTATTGTAAGACTCCCAGATAGATTCAAAATGCCACGTATTGACCATTTCGGCAGGTTTGGAGATCCTATAGTACATATCCTGCTTTTCTTGGACATCTTGAAGCCAATGGGTCTGACTAAGCCCCAAAAACTCTCTCTGTATGGAAGAACCTTGACAGGTATAACAACCACTTGGTACGCTAAGTTGGAGGATACAATGAAGCAGAACTGGGAAGAATTGGCTGAGGCATTTATTGATCAGTACTCTTACAATACGCAACTTGAAATAACCACTCAAGACCTTGAAGTAACCCACCAGAATCCTACAGAGTCCTTTGCGGAATTTGTTGCAAGGTGGAGAGCAAAGGCAGCACAGATGACATATCGCCCTTCTGAGAGGGACCAAGTGCAGATAGTGGTGTAGATCCTCGAGCCTGATATGCTATAAAAGTTAATAGTTGCTCCACTATTCACTTTTAAAACTTTGCATGAATTAGGGGTTTAGATTGAGAGTGCATTTAACATAGGGATTATTCCCAGAACAAGTAAACCAACAAGAAGGGTGTTTTTCGGGAATACCAATGCTAGCAGTAGCACTATTCCCAAACCCACTAAAATCAACACCATTGCCACCACCAAAACTGCTGACCCTTTTGCCAATACCAACCTACATACAGCCGGCCCAACCCAAGCTCAAGGCAAAACTTTCACTCCCCTCTATATGTGCTTAACTAGCGTATTAAAAGTCCTAATGAAAAAAGGATATCTCAAAACCCTAGATCCCCAACCTCCTTTTGACCCATTCCCTGCCAGACATAATCCCACCAAGTTCTGTGTGTACCATTAACAGTGCGGTCATGGCACCGATCGTTGCTATCGCCTTCGTTATGAGGTTCAAAATCTCATCGACAACCAGATAATAGCTTCACCTTAAGACCCCAATGTTACAACTATTTTACTTCCCATCTATGACCAAATATCTCCTGCCCACCTTAACCTTATCCATACACTACTTTCTATCTTCAACCCAAGCATATACATCACCTCGGCCCATTTACCCAAGCCTGAGGTGTTCAATCCCGAAAGCACTAATTTGTGCATGATGGATGTGCCCAATCTAGTTCAGGTACGCCAAGGGCGCTAAATAGGCGAACCCACTACTGCTGAGATGTTGGGAATGACTGAAAACCTTCAAGGAACGGTGGCAAATTTAACATTTGGGGTTTCGATCCCATCAAAAAAGCTCCCTAATCTTGGGGCGAGCTGCAGTTGAAAAGGGCCAACCTGAAACTATCTCAAGTCTAGGTGATGACAGATTAACAACAAATGGGTCTCGCTTCCATATAGCAACCCAATCCCTTGGCCAAGCAGAAGCAAGTGGCAAGAACAAAGCCGGGACAAGTATTGATCCCTATTTACAACTTTGGTGGGTTATCAAGAATTTGAAGATCAAAGGGTTGAACAAGCAGCAAGTGCTTGAAGTTGTTGCAAAGACTGTGGATAACACTTTTTTCGCTCAGGGTGAGAGCATTTTGAATCAGGAAGGCAACAATGATAAGGGATGCTTTACCAGAAATACCAATCCTAATTCCAATCCCAAGCCCATGAATACTCGATCAACACTCCACCGACCCACTTGCCAATGTTTCTAAACCTAGTGCTTCCTCCTCTCGAAAACGAACCTTCACCCAACCCCATATGAGCCTAACCTGTGCATGGAAGGTACTGATGGAGAAAGGGTATCTCAAATCGCTCAATCCTCGACTTCTCCCTAATCCTCTCCCACCTACACACAACCCTACCCAATATTGCACATTCCATCAGGAGTATGGTCACCATACTGACCGTTGCTTTTGCCTTCGCCATGCAATTCAATACCGGAATGACCAAAAGGTCATCACCCCACCTGAACATCCCAAAGCCATCAATAACCCCCTCCCTGACTACAATAGGTGGTTACTCTATGACATAAAACCCATACACAACTTGCCAATAACCAACCATTGCCCTCGCCAACACATCATATCCGCCAATGAGCCCAAGCCCATTATGTTCATCCCTAAACCTTATGATTCCAATCTGAGCAATAGGAACAAGATATTTGAAGAGATGGAAAGTTTACTTGATCTTGGCGAGTTCAAGCTTGATGAAGTAGTAATGCCAGCACTGGTGGTTAGAATGATGACTTTCAGTCTTAGCTGGGGTAATTTTTGAAAGCACTTGGGAAGGGCCTTCTAAACTCAGTTTAAAAGTCAGAAATCAATCCTTCTAGGTATGGATCTGCATTGAAGGCAGGTCTGGACCTTCCCGTGGGCTACTTAAAGTTATTTTTGAATTCTATAGATGGGCTTGGAGAAGGAAAACCTCTTTTTCTCTCAGAAATGCTTATTTTGTTTTGAGTTGTGTCCTACAAATAGTTGTGTTGTGAATGTTATTTTCTTTGCCTTTTTTTTTTTTGCGTTGTTGCATCAGTTGAGTCTTTTCGTTTGAGTTGATATCATGTACCCTCAGGTCTTCATCTTTATAAGAATGAGGGAGTCGAGTTTCTAATCATTTTATTATGCCCATAGTGATGCATGTGTGACCTTTTACAAATAGAAAAAGGCTTTGAATTTGTTTTTGAATTTATGTTTTTGAATGAGATTTTGTTAATAAGCTTGAGCATTGAGAAGGATCCCCTAAATGGTTTGCGGGCATTCTGACTTATCGATGCAAAATCATTCATGCTTTCAAAAATTTTAAGCTGTTTCTTTTGCAAAACTTGCGAAGGTAGGTTCAGAATTGTGTGTGGTATTTTACATTGTCCTGGGGATTCTCTTCACCATTAGGCAATCATTTTGGCAAGCATAAGGCAGTTTTTAGACCTTCAAGTACAAGGCGTCTTTTAGACCTCACAAATCATAGAATTTCTCCTTTGGTGTTTCCATTTTTTCAAAGAGAAAGAAAAGAACCCTGGTGTTTCCATTATTTCAAAGAGAAAAGAAAACAAAAAGAAAGAACAAAAAGAAAAAAAGAAGAAAGAAGAAAAAGAAAAGAAAGAGAAAAAAAGAACAAAAAGAAAAAAAAATAAGAAAAGAAGAAAAAGAAAAAGAAAAAAGAAAAGAAAAAAGAAGAAGAAAAAAAATGGGGGATAAACCATCAAGCCAGGGGCATTCATTGGAATGAAATCCAATCAGCTATGATCCATTGGAATGAAATCCAATCAACTGTGAGGAATGGAACTTCTGTCCACATTTAGGGAAGCGAATACAAGGAAGAACCACATTGCGAGAAGAACCAACTCTGAAAATGGAGCAAAAAGAAAGGAAGAAGGCATGCATAAGAGAATGGGGAACCAAGCTCAAATCATGGCGAAGCCAGTTTCAGTGTTAGGGCAAGGATGACTATTGATCAAATTCACCACAGGTGTTGTGACATTATCCTTGAGAGGCTCGCTAGCCCGAAAACCTGAAAGGGTGACCTAGGCAAAAGTTAGAGCATGAAAAATGAAAAATCAAAAAAATAATAGCTCGCAAGGTTGAAAACCTCGAAAGGGCGACTTTGGCAAAAGTTAAAGCGCAAAAGAAGAGTGTTAACACCCTAGTGAACCTCAGCCATGAACTACGTTGACCTGATTCCCATTTTTGTTGGGATACATAGACAACTTCATCCTGAAGTTTGGTCTCAATTATGTTCATCTTATTCATCTCAACCTGATCATCTTGCCCAATTCACGTCATCAGCTTCGTTTCAATCCAAGGGCTACACCGACTGCTTTGTATATCATATACTTGCCTTGGGTGAGAAAGAACTAACTTGAATTAACAAGTGGAGAAATTTTGAATATTTGAACTTATCAATAGAATCTCTATCATGAGCAACAAAAAAGGAATTGAAACTTGGGTTTTGTGAAATTGAGTTTTAAAGGGATCCTAAGTAATATTAGGGGCACTATGAATGATTAGTTACCTTGAGTCTTTTTCTACTTTTGGGTCAATTGTGAGTTCTGTTGTGTCATGCCTGGTGTTTGTCTCAATCTGCGCTCTGTATCGAATCACCATAGCATGTTGCTATTCATCGAATCACCATAACGTATATGTTGTTCAAAAAGTTCTTTTCATCGAGTCACCCTAGTGAGTCTGTCACTGAAAATTTCAACAGAATGGGATGGTCAAAATTCCATACACGAATGTTCACTCCAAACTCGAAAGCATGTCCATGTCTGGAATTCATAAACAAACTGAGAGTGCCCGTACAAGGGGCATTATGTTCATGATCATTGCAAAGTGCATATGAGGAATCTATCACTGCTTTGGAGGAGACTGGAGTAAATTCTCAAAACATGCTGGAGCAGAAGAGAAGCATGGGTCTGATGGGTTGACAACTGTTCCAGTATCTGATGATCCCCATTACATGTGCCTGCATAATTTTGAAAACGGTGGCCAGTGGCTGGACACTAGGGGCAATTTTTAGTGTATCTGATTGGGCCATCAATTAAACAAGGGGCATGGATCCAACCTTTCTCCCTATCCACTCAGAGCCATTTGTTGAACACTTTTCCATGGATTAGGGTAGTTTACCCCCATGTTGATTCTGATATGATTTAGCTTTCGAAAGTTGTCTCCTTCCATTTCAAAACTCTCTTGGGATTGGCATATTCCCTCTGATTAATAAATGTGCTTTGGATTATGCCTGCATGTTTATACACTCTAGTTGCTTTGAACCGCGTGATTGGTTGCTCTTGCTCTTAACTTTGTTTTGCACTTAACTTTGTTGAGTTGCCACCCTTTGTGTTGCATTTCAATGAGTTGCGGCAAGTAGCCCTACACTCATCTTATAAGGTGTATCACACATTACGCTAAGTACTACTCATTTCCCTCTGCATACCATGCATCGCTTACCTATATCACACTATTTTGTGCATTTCACTTTGCATTGCACTGTTTTGTGCACTTTGTATCACATTATCCTATTCACATTGTATCGCACTATTTTGTGCACCCATATAGCACTGTTTTGTGCATTCGTCTTATGTTTCACATTTCATTGAACTATCTTGTGCATTTCATCTTACGTCACACTATCTTGTGCATTTTGCATTACATCGCACTATTGTGTGCATTTCATATTACATCGCACTATTTGTGCATTGCATCGCACTGTCATGTGCATTTCATCTTACATCGCACTATCTTGTGCATTGTATCACACTGTCTTGTGCATTTCACCCTACATCGCACTATCTTGTACATTACATAGCACTGTGTTGTGCATTTCATCTTACATCACACTATTTTGTGCATTGCATAGCACTATCTTGTGCATTTCATCTTACGTCGCACTATTTTGTGCAATGCATTTTGTATAGCATTTATTGCATTGCATCCATTCACCCTCACTCGCACTATCTTATACACCTTGTATTTTTTTTTAATTTTTTTTTGTATCACTCGCACTATCTTGTGCACTTGCATCGCACTTTCTTCTGCACTCTCATTCGCACTGTCTTGTGCTCTCTCTTTGGTCTAGGAGAACTTAAATCCTCTAAAGGTACAATTCCTTCGGTGTTTGTTGTGCCCGAACGACTCCCGGTGGTTTGGTATAGCCACCTCCCTGTGTTTTCCATGAGTTCCTAGGAGATCAACTGAGACGGTGGAAACTAGAGTTCGAACGGCCGAGGCCTAGAACACAAAGGTTCAGGATTTCTGAGACTAAAGTCTGGTTTAAAAACCTAGAGGTGTATTCTCGGCTTGAAATCTATATGGCAGCCCCATAGGTTGAGGTAGCTTATCAACCTAGTCTGTCACCCTGTTGGAGAATAGGAAAAGTTGCAAACATAGCCATAGAGAAAAGTAGTACTTGTGGTTTGGAAGCGTAACCGAGAAGAAGCAGAAGATCCCCAGCAGCATGAGGTGAGTTATCGCCAATTAGCCCTGTAAAGGTACTTTCACTTCCCAGCTAACTATTTATTACATTGCATATAGCATTTATTGCACGCATCTACTACATTATCTATCGCATCCAGTACATCATTATCCATTTTATCGCCTGCATCCTTTCCATGTTAAGCTTAGTTTGGCATGTGGTCATACATTTCCTTTGTTGAAACATAGTTTTGTTATGTGTCAGTACCCATGCTACGCTAAGGCCAGTATTAAGGGTATCAACACCTTTTCTGTGTTAGATGTGGTCTGTTTTGTATCCATGCCTTTCTTAGGTAAGATATGGTTTGGCTTGCGTACCTTATTCACTTAATCCATTGCATCGTACTTTGTTTTGTTGCATTCAGCATTTAGGATCATCATCTTTTCCCTGCAGATCACTCATCACTTATATCATCCCACCTAATTACTCTTTCTCTTTCTATGAAAAACATAGTCTTGCATGTGCTCGCATCCCTGTCAGTACCCATGTGCTCGAATCTCTTTTTCTTTCTACGAAACACATAGTCTTGCATGTGCTGCGCTGAGGCCAGTATTGAGGATGTAGGCACTTAACATGTGTTAGACGTCGTTTGGCTGTGCCCACTTCTTCTCTATATAAAACGTAGTTTGATTTGCATCTCTATCCCTTTATTTATTTTTGTGGTTTTGCACTGCTGGTGGTTTGATTATTTCGTTACATTGTATATCATAACATTGTTTTATTACATTATGTATCATTTGCATCTTGCCCCTGAACTATGCTAGTTTGATTCCTTGCAAAGGGATACGTAGGGAACCCTCGGGTTCAACCAACTACATCTGCATTTGTTTGCCCAAGTCTTACGGCCTTGTCAAAATGGGTCATCTTCGGACTTTAACATTCACTCACGTCACTTCATGACTTTGAGCTCTGTCAAAGAGGGACAACTGTCGGCACCCCATTTTTTACTACCTTTAAGACTTGGGAGCCACTGAATGATCACTGAATGATGAAAGTTGTGCTATGCAAATGTTCAATTTCTTCAATAAGAAGATCTCTAAATCCCAACCTTACCCCCCATTTTGGACCTAAATTATTTTTGACCAAAATTATTTTAGACCTTAAAACCCTCTCTTTCAAAATATTTTTGAAAATGTTTCTACGATGTTCCGAGGCTCGTATTTCATGAAAAATTGCACTTTTTGGTAAACCGAGCAAGGACAAAGTGGAAATAAATGAAACGGAGGTGAACACTTTGAAAAAATCCTTAAAACATCTTATTTAGAGATTTGGAGTTGAACAAAATAGAAGAAGAAGGAAGAAAACCAGTTGAGGAGAAGTTAGGCATCAATTTGTTAGGACGAAACTGAGCAATCTTCATTAAAATAGGAATATCTCTATGCACACTTATAATTTAGATGTGAGGCTACCACCATTGGAAAGCAAACTTCCGGGGCTTCAATTTAGAATCAAGAATGACCTAAAACCGATTCCGGATGAGGGAGATAAGCCCATTTGAAATCAGGCCTAAAAAAACATATTTTTGTGGCCGACCACAAATAGTGGCCTTCCGGCCATTTTAGTGGCCTGCCGTCCAATAGTGAAATTTTTGGCGTTTTTTTTAGTAGATTTACCCACTTTTGGGAGCGTGCCATCCCTACTATTGTGTTTTGCCGTCCGTCATTGATGGCCTGCCAACCACAAGTGTCAAAAAATAGATTATTTTGCAGATATTTTCTCTAGCTGTTTCCACAACACTCCAGCTGTCTTTTTGTAGATATTTTTTTTTTACCGAAACTCATATATTTCTATATATGAAGACCTCTTTTCTTGCTTTCAAGGTTAGAAAACATTTAGGAGTGAAAATATTTTTGGAAAAATCATCTCTCTCTACAACCCTCTCTGTACAATTCTCTCTCTCTCTCTCTCTCTCTCTTTTGCATCAAGCATAGCCTATGTGCAAACACACCAAACCAAACCTAGAGGACTTCTTTCTGAGATGATTTGAGCTTGAATTTGAGCTCTTGAAGCACTTGAGAGAGTGAAATTGGTGTTTTTCACTCAAAGAGGTATACCTTCTCTTGCTTTTCTACCATCTTTGCAATACTTCTTTTCTATCTTTTCTTGTTGATTTTTAAGTGTTTTTCAACTTTTTTTATGGGATAAAGCTTGTGGCTTAAGGCCATAAAAGTTAGAGGGGTTAATCACCCTTCTTTGAACTTTGTTCTCTAAGCCTTTCCACTTGTGTTTCCCATTCTTTCATCAAATTTTTTTGAGCCTTTTACCACTGATTTTCAGAGGTTTTCAGAGGCTAAAAAAGTGGTTTTCAAGTCCCAAAAATGGAGGGGTTAGCCACCCCTCCTTTGGCTTGTTTACTTACTTGAATTGCTCCATGTTTTTGTCTTCATTCTAGCACATTTTGTACTATTTTTGGGCTGTTTTTGGACTGTAAAAACTCCACATTTTTTAGCTAAAACTTGGGTTTTAATTCTGGTAAAGGTTGAGGGGTGGCTCACCCTTCTTTGTACATTGTTTTGGAAGCTTTTACCCTTGTGTTTCTGACCCTTTTACTATCTATTTTTGAGCTTTTAAACACTAAATTTCAGAGTTACTTCAGTGGTTAAAAACACTTTTTTAAGTCCAAAATTAGAGGGGTTAGCCTCCCCTTCTTGTATCTTGCTTACTAGCCTAGTTTGTGCCATGTTTTAGCATGTTAATCTAATTATTTTTAGCTCAACTCCAGCATGTTTTAGGGCATATTTTAGACTACTTTGCCTCTGTTTTGGCCTGGTTAAGTCATTTGAGTCTTGTATTGTATGCTTGTAATGTAATAGTCCTCACAAGCTTGGTGTTTTACGCCTTTAGACACCACTTGTTTGAGTTGATTGCATTGTTTTAGTGCTTTTCATACTTCATTATAGCACTTATAATCTCTGCAATCACCCTCATTTCTTCACTCTTTCATTTTCTTTGAGAGTTGTTTCAACCTTAGGATAGTTTAAGCTTGAGATTGAGATTCATTGCTTAATGGTTTAATCCTCTTTTGGGGGCTGATTGCCATTGGCATGACACCTCTCTCTTGCCTTAAACTACCCCTTGTTTGACACTTCCTTTTCTTTAGAGGACTTACTCACCATTGGACTTGATTGGTTAAAGGATGGTTGGTAAATAAAAAATGAGTAAAGTTGAAACTAAAAGTGAGCAAAGATAAGAATTTGGTTGTTTTTGATGTGTTCAATCGGACGTTAATCGAACACAAGAAAAATTAGGGCATTTCATACTCAAAGTGATGAAACTTGTACAAGGTCTTCATTGCCCTTGATCATGCATGATAGGGTGGTGGTCTTGAGTCTTGTTTATGCATTCATTAAACTTGTACAAATTGGTTTCTTAGCCATCATGCAATGAAATTGCTTGATTGATTGTTTAAGGACCAAGTGTATCACTTGTTTAAGATGTTTTGATGATAAGGAGAGATACACAATACAAACAACCTATAAGAATATCCTCCCTTTGCCCTGTTTGCTCTCTGTTGTAGCAAAAAAAATATGGTATGTCATCAGTGGCCGGCCAGCCACTGTTACTGGCCTGCCGGCCATCAGTGTTAGATGGCAACCCCTCATTGGTGTTTGGCCGGCCACCAATGATTTTTGAGCATTGTGCTTGTGAAGAATGACAGAGTTGCTCTGGAGAACGAAAATAGTATAAGGGTTGTGCAAATAGAGGCTTTCGAGGGCAGACAGTGGATGTTCTTCGAGTGAAAACTGAGCATGCATGGGCCTCCCTCGTTTCCCGGGACTAGTTAGATGGTGTAGACACGCCTGTGGGCCTCATGCTACAGTTCGAACTCCCTTTCTGACTGATCTCACAATGGTTAAAAACACTTGGACTCTTTCTGATCTCACAATGTGCAATGTGAGATTGATAAATCATCAAAGAGTCCAAGTCTGGCAAATCGTTTTGAAAAACAGATTTTTTGAGAAAGAAGTGCCAAACATGGACTGCTTTGCCAGATACAGAGTCGTCACCTAAATGTTTTATTTTGGAAAAATTTAGGAAACCCTGACTCGTTTGCCTAAGGCCACGTGTCCGTCATCACCAAAGTTGCCTCAGCTCAGGAACTTGAGCACAGTTGGGGATGGTCAGCTATGAGCACCCCTGCTCGCCCGATCAAAGATCGGCCTCTACTAACCATGATATCTCGTTTTGAAAACATTATGCGTTCTTATTCCGGTTATTAGCCTAGATTTACTACGTGATGCGCACAGCAAATAAGTATAGACTGAGTCGCCTAAATTGGAGCAAAACATTTCATGTTTGTTTGTTTGAAAATGGTTTGATGGTGCTACCTGCAAGTCGGCTAAGACATGAATTTTGCCACCCTCAATTGGGCTTAGAAAATATGGTTTTGCCACTCTCAAGTGGGCTTAAAACTCGCATTCAATGCATTGTTCCAATTTAAGTAACCCAACCTTCACCCACAGGTATTCAGACAGTTATAACACGTAAGCACATAGCCTCATGGTAAGCATGCTATCATGGCAACACTCACACTCATGCAAGGATGCTAAAACATAAATGCTTACCGAGTACTCCAAGCCAAAACAGATGCTAGTTAGTAATCATATGCATGATCCTAGTTTATGTTAAAATGGCTAGTACAACACATACAAGGTGCAACTACAATAGGCTCAGCTATTCTAAGATGGCATATGATGATGCTACAACTAACACGTATTCAACTTGGAATTGAAATACAATGCAGTTAGTATGATGCGCCGAGCCTGGTGCATGCAAGACAAATGTATGGATGCACGCATGCATAGCATAAGGTATGCTAATTTAAATATGACCTAATACTAAGCATTGAAAGCAGGTAAGTAAAAGGGAGAAAGAAGTGGGGGTTGGAAGACATGCACGCACTCATCCACACTTATTACAAATTCGCCCTCACCCGGAGGGACCAAAAGAATAATACAGTCCAAATAATGAATCAACTATCCTAGCTAATTAATTATTATAGACCCTCTAATTAATTAACAAATTAATCACAAAAATGATTTAAATGTGAAGCTAAAGAGACTGCCGTAACTCTACCTCGGAATGCGCGAATGATGCATGTTTGACTCACCCTGCTTGGAAACTCGCTGCCATAGCACTGTTGCCTCTGTTTACACTGCCTTGCTCCTCTGAAAATTTGCGCAAGTCCCAATGATGCTTCTCTGAACATTGGGGAGCATCACCAACCAAGTGGGAACACCACCGGCCGAAGGGAATGGTCATCGACCATCGGTTGAGCCATCGACTAATTGTATTTGGTCGGTTGTCACTCCAAGTAACCGGCCGGCTATTTCTTCCTGCAGAATCCTGCAGTTGACAACAGCAGAAGACAAGTAGTGTATGGCATGTAATTCTCAAGCAAATGTGAACATGGCCACACTCCCTATCACGCAATGGACTCAAGGGAGCATGACCCTCGACCCTCGACCCTTGGGCCATCAATTATGCATTTTGATGCATGATGGCCTAAGAGGCCAAGTTTGCCTCTTAATGTAAATGCATGGAACAAACAAATGAATGCCAACACCCTATCATATTGAGATCAAGGGCATTGGCGACCCAAGGGTGGAGACGTGTTTCGTCACTTTGAGTATGAACACACCTCACCCCTCATGCTTGGTTTGACACCCCAAACCAAGCAATGCAATGCATGTACACAAACATGGCTCAAGTTATGCAACGTAAGGCTTAGATGCAAAACATGTCAAATGCAATGCAATCTATCATGCAAGCATGCAATGTCCAAACATGCAATGCAACTAGCTAAACAACATGCAAACATGCAAATGTAATGCAATGTAAGCATGCAACCAATACAATGTAACATGCCAAACATGCAAAGTATGCAAAGATGGACTTATACTGAAATGAGAAGGCCTCAGCCCTCTCCAAACCAATGGCCAAAGATGGTGTAAATGGTGGACAAATGTTCATGCAAACATGCACATCAATGAGCCTAAGACTAAGGCACAAAAAAAAGAAAAAAGAAAAAAAGAGCATTCTACCACCACTATCATGACCACACATGGCATAAATTAAACAACCAAAAACAGAGTTTCAACATGCAAAATGAGCCCCCAAAACCCACTGTTATGGCAGCCCCAAAGACTTAAACACTTAAGCATGCACAATGCTCATTTCAAGGCACAACAAAACAACTTTTCAAGGCATGAAAGGGATGATAAATGCAATCATACGAGCATGGGTTATGGACTAAAATAGCATGGGAAATGTAACGACCCCAATACGTGTTGATTCAACTATATCTTTTGGAATTGAAGCTAGGTGCACGTAAAGTTATTAAAGGTTCGGTGAATGTTTGTGGAGACTCTCATGTGTTATTTTTGGATTTGGGGATTTTGATTGAGGTGGCAATATGATGGTAAGGTAAGATTGAACCAAAGAATTTGATTCGGATAGTTATTTTACGAACAGCTGCCACTCTTTTGCCCTTTTCTTTGTCCACATTTTGAATTTGGATATGAGGTTAGAACCATTGGAAAGCTTATTTCCGGGGCTTCAATTTGGACACAAGAACTAAAAACGGAGTCCGGATGGGAAAGTTACACCTGTTTGAAGTTTTGGAATCAGGTTGTGAGTAGGTCCGCTCGAGCGGGAAAAGGTGCGCTCGAGCGGAGTTTTCGGGACAGCAGCTTTTAAATCGTGATTTTGGATCACTTTTTGATATCTTCTTTCCTTTTCTCCCTAGTCCGAAACCCTAGCCCTAAACTCTTGAATTCCTTTACTTTGATCATGATCCACCATGATTTTTGGCATCAAGGAGGGAGATTAAGGGAAGATCAACGTTTTTATCCAATTAGAACTTGGAATTGTGAAGGCTCCATCTCTAGCTCACCTTTTTGTGTGATTATTGAGGTAAGGGTTGAATCCACATCAATATTTACAATCATAGTCAGATTTGAGTTATTTCTATTGTTGAATTATGTGATTTCTATATATTTGAAGTGTATAGAAGAATTATGAGATTTTTGGGAAGTTTGGGTTTGAATAAGGAGGATTTTGGGAAGTTATGGTTATTTTACATATGAAATTGATGGATTGTATGATTGAAGGCTTGAGGAGGGTTGTGGTTGGTTTATTGGGTGATTTAGCACCTTAATTTGATATTAAGTTTGTCTAGTTTGAAGCTTTGTTTGTATTGTTAAAGATTGGAAAGATTTAGAAAGATTGGAAATCCAGATTTTCAGAATTTTGCTTGGTCCGCCGAAGGAGGAAGGACCGCCGAGCGAGAAAATCGACCTCCCAAAGAGTTTTGTATTTTTAGTAGCCCACTCGAGCGGCCAAAGTGGCGCTCGAGCGGGGAACCCTTTTTTCAGGCAAAATTATTGATTGCTCAGTTTTGAATGTTCAGTCCTCTGGTATTTTTAGAATGTTATTTTGATGACTTTAAGATGATTATAATTCATGCGAATGTAATGATTCAATGAAGAATTCCTTAAGGATTTAAAAAGGAAAAGGGAGTTAATTTGTAAGTTATGTCTGTGTACAGAATGCACTCCGGGAGGGACAAACCCTCCATTGTAACTCAGTGAGTAATAAGATTACATATGTACATCAATCTTATTATGATTATGCATATTCTGCTTTCCATGGCAATTATGCTAACATGGTTGTATTTGAGAATTGGTGTGAACATAGAAGGATTCGCATCTATTGAGATGGCTCAAACTATTCTCAGATCCCGCCCACGATTAATGGTTATCGGTATTGTACTATAGTTTATATAGTATTGTGTTTGATTTACCATTAAGAAACATTATTAACATACCGTTATCCGAGATTGGTGAGTAAATAGAACAATGATGCTTATGTATCCCGAGATCTATTGATTTAAAGTATAGAACCATGGTACCTTCAGATTTCGAAAGTGTTCAATCCTGTGACATATGTTCAACATTTGCTAATAAATATCAAAGAACGCTCTATTAAACTTACATTATGTATTTTCAGATACTATGAAACGAAATGATTGATTTATGAAAAGCTATGATATGTTGGGAACAAACGAACGAATGTTCATTGTCTAAAAAGTATTTGTGGCACCCTTAGTCCGGATGGCCTCGCCGGGTAACAATACCGTGGCCTATGGCCCTCGCCCGGGTAATAATATCGTGGTCGTGGTCCTCTGACTCTTCGCTAGGTCTTGACCCATTTGTAGTCTTCGGACTACTGCAGGGTCCCTGACCCACTGCCAGGTTTTCGGACCACCGCGTGGTCTTCGGACCTACCCGCTGTGGTCATCTGACCTACTGCCAGGTCTTCGGACCCACCTACATTGGTCTTCGGACCTACTGCTCGATGGACTATGGGCACTACGATAATCTTATGCAAAATCAATATGGAAATGATTATGAAAATGATTATGAAAATGGTTTGGAACTGAAATGCATAAGACTCGCTCGACAAGATTATATTTCGATATTCGACCGTTAGGTCATTCTCAGAATGTTCGTATGGAGCAAAGTGTCAGACGGAACGGCGCTACACTTTGGGAGCCACCTCTGAACTGCACGAGCCACCTCTTGAGTCCATACATCTGTTATTTCGCTACCACGCTTATATGCGCCCCGCTACTTACGCTTTATGCGTCTGTTATTTCGATATTACCGTTTCGCTCATATTTCAAGTATTATCGCTCATTCATATTTCCGCTATCCTTACTGTTATTTATGGCCGGTGGCCGCTCGCTATATCTCGACCTTTGGTCGCATCAAGATCTCAGAGGGCTTGTGACAAATTCTATATAGACCGAAGTTTAACGCTATTCTTACGGAAATAGGACCGATGATGTGTTGGAAATAATTATGGAATGTAATTAATCAGATATATCTGCAGTTCTATGTGTGATTATTTAAGTTAAACATTATATTGTTTATGTACTATTATTCACCGAAGTTCGCTCATTCTATATTTTGTCTGCTTCGTCAGAGGTAACCAATCGGGAGTTCACCCCAACCTTTAGGGCTTGTATTTCTCTTGTTAACCTTGAGGCGCCCAGCACCACCGAGGTCGTTTCATTTTGTAAAGTTCTCACGAAGTTCCGACTTATGCATTGGATGTATATTTTTGGGTTGATTGTATAATTTCTTCTTCATTTATATTTTTGTTATGTGCCTATTTATGAGGCTAAGTCGAGTCTTATGTGTGTAAACTATCTGTATAATATTTATTTAGTGCAATGTGTGCGGTCCTGGCATGGTAGTAGTAGCTCAATGGATAATGTTTTATGTATTTTATATTATTAAAGGCTTCCGTTCAGGCCCCGTATGATATATATATAACAGGTTTAGTGTCTGTTTTCGAATGGGTCATGCCCAAACTTTTAGGGGCGGGTTTGGGGCGTGACAGGAAATTACTCCAAATCACTGAAACAACCCAACTCAAGCATGCTCATGACTCACACCCTCAAGGCTCACAAACCAAAATGGAAAGAGGCTATACCGAACATGGAAAATATGATCAAAACAGCACCCAACAGGCCTCAAGCATGGTAAGATATGGCTAAGAGCTTCACAAAGTTAGGCCAAAACATGAGAGCATGGTAGGTTAAATGCATGATGCACTTCTAAGCCAAAGAGAGGAATACAAAGCAAGTATATTAAACATGAAAGGGTCCATTAATCCGATCAAAAAACATAGGCATAATATGACCCAACAACACCCAAAAACCTCTGAAATGAATCCAAGAACAACTAATCATGCATGCTACCTTTATGAGCCAAAAACAAGGACAAAAGAGAGACAAAGGGAGAAGGGTGTCCCTCCCCTATGCAAGACCTCAAAACCGCTTCTTCACCACTGAAAATCCACTGGATTTCAATGGTGAGAAGGCCAATACACAAAGATAACCAAGGCTCAACGAAGAAAGCACAAAAAGGGCCAAACAAGGCCTAAGAGGGGGAGGTCGACCCCCAATACCAAAACAACCTTAATGAAGTATGTTAAGCATGCAAATACAAGACTTTTTTTAGTTATACACAAAGTCTAAAACAGTAAGCAAGATAGGCTAAAGACTAGTGCAAGATTGAGGAATATAAAGTAAATAATGTTACCCTTGAAGAACACTCCAAGAACAACAAGCTCGGCCCTCTTCTTCTGATCAAAACCAACCCAAAACTTCAAGAACAAACCCTCAAGGCCTCCCAAGTCGAAGTATGGTGTAATGATATGTGTCTTAGTGCAAAACTAAGAAGAAAACACACCTTTAGGCTCTCAAACCCACACAAATGAAGAGAGAGAGAGAGAGATGGAGATATATAGAGAGAAAGTGTATATCAGATATATATATATATATATATTGCTCTGGTTTTGCTGAACCAAAACAAAGGAGGAGGATGGGGCTCTTATATAGACTAACAAAAGTGTTAAGCTTCCAAGAGAAGCTAACAAAAGGGATCAAGGCTTCTTAAAGAAGCCAAGGCAAAGGGGCCAAGGCTTCTTGAGGAAACTGGGACAGGGTTCAAGCTTCTTGAGGAAGCTAAGACAAAGGTCCTAGCTTCCTCAAGAAGCTAGACCAAAAAGGTGCAAAAGGGGCAAAACAGCCACACTCGTGCATGGGGAGGAGGGTTCGTGCATTCCAGCTAGCACAACGGGCATGCATTATGCCCAGAAAGGCAAAAGGTCGCTGCCAAAAAAGAGGCCGTCGGCCAAACAGATGGTCGGCCGACCACATAAAGTGCCGACTACCAATGGTATATTTCACCAATGGCCTAGAGTAAGAATACACACCGGTGGCCTCAAGCCGTGGTCGTGGGGGTCAGGTAGCTAACAAGCTACTCTTACCCTCGTACAAACACACAAGTCCTTGGTGCAAAACCAAGCACAAAACAAGCAAGTCGAGAGATCCTGAGGCAAGGCGCGTAGCCGAGACCTCTAGGAACTCAAAACAAACACGAACAGAGATGATCACCGAGCATTCAAACGGTGACGTCCAAGTCTTGAGGACAGTCAAAAATGGGATGTCTACAGTTGCCCCTCTTTGACAGAACTCGAAAGTCATAACAATGATGGGAGTGAGTGTCAAAGCCCAGAGTCGACCCATTTTTGACAAGGCCGAAGACTTAGACAAGCATACAAGCTACAGATAGGATATGCGCTCAAAGGCAGGGGCAAAATGCGACTAACAAAGCAAGAAGCCGAACATAACTTATGATCATGCAAAGAAAGCTGTAACGAAGCATAACATGTGACAGTTTTAAGCTAGCATACACCAAACTACACTACAATGCAAAGAGAGTGTAAGAGAATCATGTAATTCCCACTACGTTTCACGCAGAGAATACAATACCTGTGCGGTTCATCTGGTTGCGCCAGCTTCAAATGAACCGTACATACAATATCGAGCCTGAAAGAGAAATGAAACTTAACAGGTACGATATCGTTAGCAGTATGCATAGCAATGCAATTGAAAGTGCGTGACAACGCAAGCAAAGTGGGAAGCATAACAATGTTATGAAGGCACAAACACATGTAAGTAAAAAGCACGTGACAACGTGCACAATGTGTGAAGATGTAGACACATGTAAGTAAAGTATATGAGACAACGTATACAATGTGTATGATGAGGAATTTGAACACATGTAAGTAAAGCAATGCGTGTACGCATGCAATGTGTAGAAGGATCTTGAACACATGTAAGTAAAGCATAACGCGACAACGCATGCAATGTGTATAAAAGTAACTTGAACACATGTAAGTAAAGCATAACGCGACAACGCATGCAATGTGTATAGAAACTTGAACACATGTAAGAAAAACATAACGCGACAACGAATGCAACGTGTATAAAAAGGAACTTGAACACATGTAAGTAAAGCATAACGCGACAACGCATGCAATGTGTATAGAAACTTGAACACATGTAAGTAAAGCATAACGCGACAACGCATGCAATGTGTATAGAAACTTGAACATATGTAAGTAAAGCATAACGCGACAATGCATGCAATGTGTATAAAAAGGAACTTGAAGGGGCAGATTCAACTTGAAGCATGGTAAAGGCATGTTATTCATGAAATTGAAATGCAAAGCACTGCAACACAGTATAATTGAAGCGATTTATGGAATTCACATGATACGAAAAGGATACGGGAAGGGACGTTCCTCGCACGCACCGAGCATCGCTCATAGAAGACACGGCTTAAGGTCAACTCGAAGGCCTACTAATGTTCTGAAAGTGCACTTCCTTGCACTATCTTGAGTAATGAAGGTGCCAAACCACATAATTGACACGAACAAGGGCATGGGAGTGCATTGACTGCAAGGGGAGGTTACCGGTATCAATTCCGATACTTTGCTGCGCTGCTCTTCTTTTGCTTTACTTTCCTTTTTACTGGTAATTTAAGCACATTGCACTGCCTCAGGCAGGTTTTACTTTTTCAAAAGTGTGTATTTTTGCAAAACACATGAGGGAAATGAAACAGCTATTTTGTTCAAAAAGGTGTTACATTTGTGCTTTCTATGTATCGCATCGCATGGTATCACATAACAATGTGAACGAAATTGAACTTGGTTTGAAAATTGAGCACTTGCATCGTAATAATCAGGTAGTGAACTGACTTATAACTCGATAAGCAAAACAAAGAAACTCGATAAGCTAGCCAAGTGCGAGTACAACTCGATACGCAACACAAAGACTTAAGGAATGCGAAATACAACTCAATTAGCAAATTTACAACAACTCGATAAGCAAATGGGCGTGACGCCGCAAAAATCATCATCGGAGGGCATTGGAAGTGGTGGCACTCCCCAAATTCTCAGCATGTTCAACATGTAAACAGCTCAGGGAGCAAGAAGGAATACCACTGGCCACAGGGGAAAGCCATCGGCCTCAAGAAATGGCCATCGGCCAGCATCTTTTGATCCATTGGCCAAAAGTGGTGGTCAGTCGGCACTATATTTGGCCGGCGGGCCATAAATGGCAAGGACGAGAGGAATGCTAACATCTGCCCTCCACTCAACCTTATCCCCTACAAAAGGCCTCAGCTTCGTAGTTTTCCTCAATTCCGCACTGATTTGCTCCAAATGGAAGAGTTTCTTGCTCAAAATCTCACAGCTTGGATTGCCAACTTGGACGGCTCGGAAAAGTTGAATTTCTGGGGCTTCGACATAAATGCACTATTCACTCTAAGTCGCACCCCGCTGCACTTTTCGTTTCTTCACGCCGCGGCGAGCTTTTGGAATCCGGTGACGTATGTCTTTAGCTTTAACGGGCAAGAGGTATGTCCTACCTTCGAAGATTTCCAAGCTTTAATGGAATCCGAGCGCAACAAGGAGATCTTACCCTAGCTTGACTTTGACCATGCTCAAACCTTAGGGTGAATGTGTGGACTCACTATGTATGACGCTCGGTCTCTAATTTGTGACGGATACTGGATATTCCAAGTTTGATTTGCCGGTTTTCCGACATCGATGACCGCGGTAACCATCATTGGCAAGGCTTCCAGCGACACGCCCTCTGTTTGTGCATGCTATCTCATTTTTTGTTTGTCTCAGGCTCTGGAGGATCTAGCGTCCGGTTGATCGAGGTTGCCCAAGGCTTGAAGGAGGGCAAGAGCTACATTGCCATGACTCTGGTTGAGACATTGATGGGCTTAGACGCCTTTTATCACCGAGAGGCTACCAGATTTGCGGGGAGTCCACTACTGCTGCAGGTAATGTTTCCCACCCAATATCACATTTGTATTGCTTACATCACTCGGCACTCAAGCTCGATTTTTCTCATAAAACCTTTTTCTCACTTTTCTCTCCTCGTACGTCTCTTCATTCTTTCTTCTCTTATTTTTCATCCCTTCCCAGGTATGGTTGATGGATAAGCTGCGGGTTGTGGACTCTTGCCCAGCATACTCAACTCACGGTTACTTCTTCCGACAACGTCTAGTCGATGCCCTTGATGAGGGCTGGTGGTTTGATTGGATGTGTAGCTTGGCAGTACCCTTGGCTTAACCTACCGGCAATGGGCTATAGCATGTCCCGGCAGACTGGGATTCAGTTGATTGGCTTTACTCACTGTGTGTTCTATTTCCCATTCCGGTTCTAGCGCCAGTTCGGCCATGATCAGACTTGCCCAGCAGAGGGGATAGAGTATCCAGCTGCATTCCCAGCCTGAGGTGCACAGCTTGCTCGGCAAGACGCAGCGTGGAGGACTAGAGAGCTCCTGGCCCCTGCTCCCACTTTCAGTTGCACTTTGTCTGACGAGTGGATAGATTGGCTCAATGAAGAGGCGCAGATTGGGCCCAGCTTGGCATCAGAGGCTTCGACTAGCTCTGGGAGGGGGCGCAAGAACACCTAACCTATCTATGCTCCGGATTTATTGCTTTATTAGTACTTTCAAGTTTTTTTTATGAATGTAATAAAAAGCAATTTCAATTTGTATGCAAGAGCAGGAGAACTCTGTATTGAAATCAATGAAATTGAAGATTGTGGGTCAAAATTTTCTCTTTGGTCCAAAAATGGTCTTAGTTGTAAAAAATTAATTTGAACAAAGTCAACTTTTATTAAAACTTTTCAAAACCATTTTCGATATGGATCGAATCGACATGCTCGAAAATTCACATGAGATGCACAATCTTGATTCCAAAGAATCGAAAGTTGCCCCTAGTCCGAAAGTAGCATCAGACGGAGATTACAACCAAAGCTCTTGAATGCTGAATAGACAAAGATGACCAAGATGATCAAATGGATAAAGTTGATTGGGGAAAAAGTTTATGGCTGGACTTTAGGATGAAGTTGCCTATGTATCCCAAAGATGGGAATCAAGCCTTACGTAGTTCAGGCTTGGGTTCACTCGAGTATTTTCACTCTCCTTTTGCGCTCTAACTTTTGCCAAGGCCCCCCTTTGCGGGTTTTCAACCTTGCGAGCTCAGTTTTTATAATTTCCAATTTTTCATGCTCTAACTTTTGCCTAGGTCGCCCTTTTGGGTTTTCGGCCTAGTGAGCCTCTCAGGGGTGATATTTCTTCAACTTGTCCATATTGATCGGTCATGCGAAAACTCTAGGCCATCTAGATCCATCGTAACCACAGCTCCACCGAGATAGACTTATTGATGTAGGGACCAGTCCAATTGGGTCTGAACTTGCCCCTAGGGTCGTGGATGGGAGCTTGGTTGTCCTTGAGCACCAGATCTCCTTCTTTCAAATTCATGGACTTAACTTTCCTGTTGAAAGACCGAGCAGTTCTGCGCTGATAACCTTGAACATGGTACAGTGCTTTCAGTCTTCTCTCATCAAAGAGCATGAGTTCTTCAAATCGCTCACGCTAACTGCTTGACTATTCGACACTCACCAAGATTCGCAAAGACTGAACCACAATTTCTATAGGTAGAACGGCCATCATCCCGTAAACCAACGAATACGAAGTCACCTCTGTAGATGTTCTAATTGAAGTTCGGCAGCCCCACAGAGCAAACAGCAGCTTATTTGGCCAATCCCGGTAGGTTTCCACCATCTTCTGCAGTATGTGTTTGATGTTCTTGTTGTCGGCCTCAATCGCTCCATTGGTTTGCGGCTAGTAGGTGGATGACTTATGAAAAGCCACGTTGTATTTTTCCAACAAGTCAATCACTTCTTTCTTGAAGCGGGAACCATTATCTGAAATGATCTCGTTCGGGACCCCGAGCATGATGATGTTGTTTCTGATGAACTTTGCAATGTGCGACGCCTTCAACAACGCATATGATTGGGCCTCAACCCACTTTGTAAAATAATCTATCGCGACCAAGGTGAACTCATGCCCATTCGACCACTTCAGAGTAACAGCCCCTATCACATCGATTCCCCAAACTGAAAATGGCCATGGCGAAGTCATGTTGTATAGCTTCGATGGTGGGATGTTCATGCGGTTTGCATGGATCTGACACTTGTGGCATCGCCGAACAAAGCCGATACAATCCTCCTCCATGGTGGACCAAGAGTAACCCCACCGAGGATTTTTCGAAATGGCATTACCCCGTTCATATGTACACCGCATTCTCCCCCATGGATGGCCTCCATTAGGCGCTCCGATTCTTCGACTTCTACACACAACTTGTGCATTCCCAAATGACCTCTCTTGTACAACTTACCTCCGCAGATGATGAACTGAACGGCCATTCTTCTGACTGCCCTTTTATCCTTGGCATTTGCCCCTGGTGGATACGCCTTTTTCTCCAAGAAGTTCCAAATGTCGTAATACCAGGGGTTCCCATCCTGAACCTCATCTATGGCAACAATTGATTCGTATGCTGGCGCAAACTTCTGGTCAATGATGATTGGACGCATCCGGACTCCAAACAAGATGTCTATCATGGAAGATAAAGTTGCTAGTGAATCTGCGAACCTGTTGTTCTCTCTTAACAGATGAGCGAAATTTAGCTTCTCAAACCAAGGAATTAACAAGTCCGAGGTTTGGTGGTACATTATCATCTTTTCTTCTTTGAATTTCCAGTCTCCTTTTTCTTGAGACACAACAAGGTTCGAGTCCCCGATGACATCCAATCGTTTTGCCCCTAGTTCCAAGGCTGCCTCTAGGCCGACAATGCATGCCTCATATTCTGATGCACGTCCAACCATTTTATGCACGTATTCAAGTTAGATTTGAAATAGTTATGCAGTTAGCATGATGCGCCAAGCCTGGTGCATGCAATACTGATGAATGATGCACACATGCATAGCATAAGGTATGCTAAATTAAATATGCCCTAATACTAACCATCAAAGCAGGTAAGTAAAAGGGAGAAAGAAGTGAGGGTTGGAAAACATGCACACACGCACCCACACTTATTACAAATTCGCCCTCGCTCGGAGGGACCAAAAGAATAATACAATTAATTAACCTACAACCTAATTATTTATTACAGACAAATTAAACTAGTTAAGCAAATTAAATAATCTAATAAAACAGTAAAAACCTCGGGAAGAGGGCCCAATGCAATGCATGCTTGGTTCCACTCGGAAGTCCACTGCCATGCACAAGTTGACTCGGTTTTTACTGTTTGGCACCTTTGAAAATTGCACAAACCCCAAGGTTGCTTTTCTGAGTGCTATGGAACACCACCGGCCATGAGGAATGGTCACCGGCCATGGGGAATGGTCATCGACTACCTGTGGAG
Organism: Camellia lanceoleosa; assembly: GCA_025200525.1. NCBI lineage: Eukaryota > Viridiplantae > Streptophyta > Magnoliopsida > Ericales > Theaceae > Camellia > Camellia lanceoleosa. The sequence goes on from CM045761.1 coordinate 116,298,699, forward strand.
ATATCGGCCACAAATTGTTGGTCATTAAATCAGATGTAGCCGACCGGCTAAAACTTCCTGCAAAACCTGTTTTGACAGCAGCAGAGGGCAAAACAAGGCACAACAATGCATTTCAAGCAAATGTGTGCACCAACATATCCCTTATCATGTTTGTGACTCAAAGGGATATGGTTCTCGATTCTTGGACCACCAATCGCGCATTTCAATGCGTGATGGCCCAAGAAACCAAGTATGCACCTTGATTTCAAATGAGATGCACATCAAACAAACAAGTGAGGCTCAACCTCTATCATACTCAATTGAAGAGGCAAAGCATGAATGTCAATACAATGCAACCTAGGCATGTTGACTAAGTATGCAACATGGGCATGCAATGCACAATGCATACTAGGCATACAACCTATGCAAGCAAGCCTGCAAGGCATGAGGCAATGCAAACCAACAAGTGTGCTAGATGCAATGTGGATGTTCAAGCATGCAACAACACATGGAGCAAACATGTTAAACAACCTAAACATGTAACAACACACAAGTATGCAACAACACACAAGGTGAGCATGCAATAACATGCGAATAATGGACTTAAACTAATTTGGGCAGCTCTATACTAAGCCCAAAACAGTGGCCAATTGCTAAGAGAATGACGACCAAATAACATGCAAGCATGCATGCACACAAGGACCAACACTTAGGCATTGAAGAGCAACTTTCAAGCACACTTAAGAGGATGAAAACATGGACAAATGGCATGCATTATAAGCTCTGAAAAATCAAGTCATTGAAGGTGCCAAACCAACTAGACAAGACAAACAAGGCATGCAAGCAGAGCCAAAATTCAAGGCAAGCCAAAGGTGTATTGAACTACACTTAGCAAAATCGAACATGGCATGAATTAGGCAACCAAAATCAAAGTTTTAGCATATTAAGACAAAGCCAATAACACATCTAGATGGCATCTAAATGGCTTAAACATGCAAGCATGCACAAGGGCCTAAACAAGGGGCATAAGACAACAACTTTTTAACACATTAAAGGGGCATCAAATGCAAGCATGCAAGCATGTCATGAGGACTGAAATGACATGTTAAATGGTTCCAAACCACTGGAATAATGCAAGTAATGCATGCTCATGGTTCATACACTTGAGGATTACAAGCCAAGAATGCAAAGAGGCTAAACAAAGCATGGCAAGCATGGCTAAGACACCCTACATCAGACCTTAAGCATGGCAAAACAAGCCTAAAAGCTTCACAAAGCTTGGCCAAAACAAGCAAGCATGGTAATCTACATGCTAAGTACATGTTAAGGCAAATGTTGGCATTACAAGACATGTATGCTAAACAAGCATGGTGTGCCTAAACCAACATAAAACAGTGCTATAGCATGGCAAATTAACACTAAATAGCAACTAAGATATGGCCAACATGAACCTAAATAAGATGCTCACTCAAGAGGCTAAAAGGGCCTTTTTCAAGGACAACATGGAGAGGGAGTGGCCCTCTCCTTCTTAGGACCTCAAGGCACCATCCTCACCACTGGAATCCCTCAAGATTTCAGTGGTGAGGAGGCCCAAACGAGGTGGTCCCAACCTAAGGAAGCTTGCCGGACAGCGTCCTCCTGCATCTGCCTCATGCTCTCTTGGAGCTGTCGCATAATTTCTTACATCCTAGCCATATTCTGCTAATCTTGCTTACTGACTGGTATATGTATCTCTACGGCAGAAACTGAGACCTTAGCCCGACTGTTCACTGCTAGGGTAGACCACTGCTCTGGTAATCTCTGCTCAGACACACTACGCTTTCTCGGCTTTCTTCTGACAACTGGGGGTAGCGAATGGAACACTGGCTGTCCGTCAACCAGATCCTCAGATCGATTGAGCCGATGACCTCTTGTCCAAAGTGCTTGGGGAATATTTGCTGGGTTTGAAGCAATTGTGCTGAAACTGTCCTACCAAAAAGATAAATAAAGCAATAAGGAAATAAATAACTAGATAAATGAACAGCATAACAGCTTGAAATAAATACACAACACACAGCTGGGCACAATCCCTAAATCACTGTCCCCGAAAACTAAATCTGATACCCGCAGATAAATGATTCTCAAACACTGACTGATGCCCGCAGGCCTAATGCCCAAACTCATAGACTAATACATGCATTCCTTGTAGAGACACACTCTAAAAGCATATAACAGATAAGTGAGAGCCAAAACACCCCTATGTTGGGGTAGGGTTTCCCTATCCTATTTTGTCAGGAGCTAGGGTTTCACTACGCAAGCAGCGGTTTGAAACAACTTAACATCGGGTAAGCAACCTGTCCTAGTTTGGAATGGTCACTACGGATTCCGAATATGCACTAGGTCGAATGCTCAAAAAGGGTGCCCCGGTAAAATCGGGGTTTGTGTTCCCATACTAGCAGAGCCCATCACCGGTAAGCCTTATGGCACGCAGCCTCTGGCAAACTGCTCAGGAATAGCAGATGGAAAACACGGTGTCCTAGGCGCACCGATGCAAATGCAATGCAAAGAAACACACAAATGTAGTCAAAACCAGATATCATGAGTTCGAGTCAAGTTCTCTAAATCCCCAGCGGAGTTGCCAGAAATTGTAGATGTCCCCGAACGCCCCGACAGAGAATGAGTCCCCCGTTCCTTTCGTTTTGGGCTCACTACAGTTCAGGACTCAAACGTCACGGTTCATAATCTGAACCAAAGAGTCGAAATCCGGCAAATCGTTTTGAGAAAACAGATTTTTTTGAAAAGAAGTGCCAAACATGGACTGCTTTGCCAGATACAGAGTCGCCACCTAAATATTTTATTTTTGGGGAAATTTAGGAAAACCTGACTCGTTTGCCTAAGGCCACGTGTCCGTCATCACAAAGTTGCCTCAGCTCGGGAACTTGGGTACGATTGGGAAAGGTCACTTCGTGAGCACCCCCGCTCGCCCGATCAAAGATCGGCCTCTACTAACCATGATATCTAGTTTTAAAAACATTATGCATTCTTATTCCGGTTATTAGCCTAGATTTACTATGTGATGCGCACAACATACAAGTATAGACCGGATCGCCTGAATTGGAACAAAACATTTCATGTTTGTTTTTTTTTGAAGGATGGTTTGCTACCCGCAGGTAGGCTTAAAATACAGATTTTGCCACCCTCAGGTGGGCTTAGGAAAGACGGTTTTGCCACTATCTAGTGGGCTTAAAACTCACAGTTAATGATTTGTCCCCATCCAAATAACTCAACCTTCACCCACAGGCATTCAAGCAGGTATATCACATAAGCACGTAGCCTCATGGTAAGCATGCTATCATGGCAGTCACTCACACACATGCAAGGATGCTAAAGCGTAAAAACTTACCGAGTACTCCATGCCAAAACAGAAGCTAATTAGAAATCCATGCATGATCCTACCTATGCAGAAATGCCTAATGCAACATATGCAATAATGCAACTAAGATAGGCTTGGCTATTCTAAACATGGCATATGGAATGCTACAGCTAACAAGTATTCAACTTGGAATTGAAATAAAATGCAGTGAGTTATGATGCGCTGAGCCCGATGCATACAAAATAGATGAATGAATGCAAACATGCTATCATATTCTATGCTAATTGAAACATGCCCTAATCTATCCATCATAAGCTGGTAAATAAAAGGGAGAAAGACGTTGGGTTGGAAGACATACATCACACGCACGCACACTTATTACAATTTTTCCCTCACACGGAGGGTCCAAATAAATAATACAGTCCCAAATAAATAATACAGTCCCAATAAGTAAAAAAATCCTAATTAATTAACAAATTAGCTAAGGAAAGCAGTAAATAAGCATGCAAGCTAGGGACTGCCTCGGCTCTGTTCCGGATGATGGATGATGCATGTTTGAGCTGCCTTGCACGAAAATCCACTGCGATGCCCCAATTAACCTCTTTTTATAGTTAAGGCCGGAATGTTGCGCGAAGCTCCAAAAGATTGTCGATTTTTTATTTGTTGCAACAGAGAACAGGAAAGGGGCATGGCAATGTATTTTCACATATGTATGCTTGACTACTCTTCAGGGAGCATAGTCCTTGATCCTCGTGCCACCAATCTCGCATCTCGATGCATGATGGCCGAGGAGTCGATTTGCATGACTCAATATGGAATGAATGCACATGAAAACATAACAAGGCCTAGACTCTATCATGGATAATTCGGAGTGTCGGCGACTGGGAATTGAGACACGTTCCGTCACTCGAAGTACGAAACGTCCCTCGTTTCCCGTGCTCGGGCTAACTCCTATCCCAAACACAATGCAATATGCATGACATGCATGAATGCAACCAATATACGACCTAGCATACACAATGCTATGAAATGGCATACACAATGCACGATGTGACATGGCATACACGATGCTCTAACATACAGGCGAGCATACGCAATGCTATGAAATGAAATGGCATACACAATGCATAATGGACTTACACCAACATGAGTGGACCTCAGCCACACTCACATCAGTGGCCATGAGAAGAAAATGAGACACTCGAGATGCGTGCACACATGCACGCAAATCGAGGACCGATCCTAAGGCACGAATACCACGCTAACAAGGCATGGCAAGGCATGGAATATGGCATACAAACATGCGAATTTCAGCACTAAAATATGATGCTAAACAGCCTCGAAACATGGCAATATGGCACCCGATGCATGAGATGAACCCCGAAACTCAAAACTAGGCATATGCAATGACCAATAGCTATACAAAGCATGCATGATTTGATCATGAAGCATGAGGACAGAGTCAAGGAAGTTTCAAAACATGAACTTTCTTAGTTCAAAGCATGGCCAAAAGGTGCTAGCAAGATGGGCTAAAGTGGCATGCAATTTTGACTAGCAAACATGGGTTACATGGCAAGTTTATGAAGCACATAGAATCTCACCAAACCAGCAAAAATCAGTGAATAAAACATGCCAAGATATGCCCAAACAAACATGGAAAGGCAGCTAACACATGCACAAATGAGGTGCCCCTTTAGAGGGCCATGCAAGGAGTTATTAAGGCACATGCATCAAAGACACTTAGCATGTCACAAAAAACTCTGGAAATCAAATATGGTAGTCCCAAAACTCATCAAATTTACCCTAAAATGTGACTTCAAATCATGTAAAGAGGGGTCCCTTTGAAAGGCCAAAATGACCATCAAACAAGTCAAGGTGAGAGGGGGTCATCCCTCTCTGATTTGGAGTCTCAAAATAGCATCAAAGCCACTGGAAATCTACTGGATTCCAGTGGCTAGAAGGCCAAACAAAGTATGCAACAAGAGCTTAGGTGTAAGGCTCAAAACAAGGGACAATCAAGCATACAAGGAAGCATGTGACCTCAAATAAGAAAATGCCCTGAATAAAACATGAAGATAATTTCAAAACAAGCCTTTTTCCTTTTTATAACAAGTCTCCAAAATGAACATAAATAGGGCTAATCTATCATGCAAAAATGGCCCTAAAAGAGAGAATACAGACAAGGGACAGCAGCTGGCCCCAAATGGCAAAGATCCCTTCAAAAAAATTTAAGAGGGGCTCAAAAAAAGTCACTTCACAGTTTACATCAAGTCTCGAAAATAAACAAAAGTGAGGCTAAATCAACATGCAAGAAAAAGGCCTAAAAAAGGGATAGAGGCAAGTGGTAGTAGCTGACCTCAAACAGAAGAGAGCCCTTCAACAAAGTTGAAGAGGGGCCTAAAATAGGACATTTCACAGTTTATGACCAAGTCCAAAACAGCTCACAAATAAACCTAAAATATCATGAAAAGATAGGCCTAAAAGAGAGTTTAAGCACAAAGGGTGAGGAGGAGACCTCAAATAGAGAAAGACCCTTGATCAAACATGGAGATGAGCTCAAAATATAACTATTTAAAGTTCAGGTTGGAGCCCAAAAATGCTAGCAAAAAAAGCTAAAATAGCATGCAAAATAGGGCAAGAAAAGAGGGAGGAGAGACTCACCCTTGTAGCACAAGTCTTCAACAGCTTGTGGTCCAAGAAATGGTGCTCCTAACCTCTAAAAAATAGCCTCAAGTTGCTGGAATGGAGTGTGGAGGTGTTGTGCTATGGGTTGTAGTGTAAATGGTGCAAGTCTTTTAGGGTTTAGAGGGTTAAAGTAGAGAGAGAGGGAGATTTAATGCAAGATCTCCAAACCAATTTTTGTAACCCTCTAAAATGGAGCTGGGGGGGCTGGCTTTATAGAGGGAGGAGTGGAGGAAAGAAGGGGGAAATTAAATTCAAATTCCCCTCCTTGCAAAAAAAAACCCCCTCTCGGATATAGAATTTGGGGGGAAACAGAGGGTGCAGCTGTAAGGAACCAAGTGAGAGGGTCATGGCCGGCCAGGTTAAGAGGGTTCAGGTGGCCGGCCGGCCACCTCCCCTGGCTGGCCGGCCAGGGTCAAAAAGTTCAATCACAATTAGTGGCCGGCCACCCCAGAAATGTGGCCTCCCATGTGTGCACAACACATCTATGTGGAGAAAAACCAGGAAATGTAACCCAAGAGAGAGAAAAACCAACTTTTTAGAGGGGTTTAAAAGGGTCAGGAACAATTGTTGGCCGACCATGTCATATTGGTGGCCTCCCAAGTGTGTACAACACAAATATGTGGTTGAGGGCCAAAGAAAGTGGCCCGGGAATGGTCAACACCAGCTTTCTAGCGAGAAAAACGGGCGACGGAGAGCGATGAAGGAATAAAGTTGGCTTTTCGAAACAATTGCTGGCCTCCCACCCTTCTACAAGCTTCATAACAATGAAAAATAAGGTCCCTGCCAAAAATGAAACAAAACGGATGCAAGACGAAGGTTAGGGGGCCGAAACGCGCGGCCCGAGGCCCCGAATACTGACTATTAAGCACCGGAGGTGGTGTTTGACCATGAAGTTGGTCTCTCGGACCATAGTGTCCCTCAAAAGGGAGTAAACATGGTGTATGCCAAAAATCGGAGCAAACAGAGGTGGTTAAGCAGTCCCGAACCGAGGCACACGACCGACGGCTTCAAAAACTGAGAACCAGGCTCCAAATGGGAAAAATGGCCTACGACCACGAAACGTAGCCTACGGCCACTGAGAGATGGTCTACGAGACCTCTCCCTTCCTTCGGGAAGAGAAAACGAAGAAAACGGGGCCTGGTTTACAAACCGAGGCAAGGCACAAAAGAGTCCGGAAGTCCGGAGGCAAGGCTCGCAGCCGTGACTCCGCAACCTCAGAACGAGCATGATATGCAACATCACCGAGTGCTTAGTTGGTGATGTCTGAGTCTTAAGGTCGGTCAAAAATGGGGTGTCTACAGTTGCCCCTCTTTGACAGAACTCGAAAGTCATAAGTGACGGGAGTGAATGTCAAAGCCCAGAGACGACCCATTTTTGACAAGGCCGAAGACTTAGACAAACAGACAAGATAACAAAGAAATGTGCCCGCAGGCTTGCCCTCATGCAAGGGCATAATACAAAACGATATGCACAAAGCCGAATGTAACTCAAAGATCATGTGAAGCAGCAAGCTGTAATGAAGCAAATATTCACAATAGATGCAACAGTTTTAAGCAAGAATGCAAAGCAAGAACTACACTTCATGCAGTTAAGATTGCGGAGAATTGTTCAATTCTTGTCACGTCTCACACGGAGAAGGTACAATACCTGCGCGGCTCGTCTGGTCACACCAGCCTCAAATGAACCGTACATACAATATCGTGCCTGCAAAAGAAACTCAACAAGCACAACATATTTAACAACATGTGTTCAACGTGACATCGAATGCAGACAAACGTGATGTCGATAGGTGAGCGCATCGCAATGCGAGAAGCAATGCGCGTGACAACGCAAGTTTAAGCATGGAGGCACGATAATATCGAGGAAACGTGCATAACAATGCAAGTATACACATGAGAATGCAAGTGATATACATAAGTGTAAACTAGATTGCACTTTTGTCCCAAAACAACAAGCAAAGAAATGTGGGTTTCGGCGAGGGCGACTCGATCGCGGGCTCCGATTCACCTCCCGGAGGGGTCACAACATGTTCAAAAAGGATACATCTTGCTCTCAGTGAGTAATGATGAAACACACATTGAAAGTTGGAGTTGAAGTTCCCGCGGGGGGATTTCTCGACAAAAAGTGCACTTTCCTTGTACTTTCTCGGGTGCCGGAGACTCCAATCCTCACCAAAATTTGCAGAGAGTTTGGAGGCCACCTTGGGAACACCACCGGCCATGTATGGTCCCAAGGGGAGGCTGCCAACTAGGGGGGAAGCAAGGAGATGGCCGGCCTGCCAGAAAAGGTGGCCGGCCGGCCACCTAGCCCAGATTCGGGGCATTTTTTACTTTTCACCCTCATTTCTTTAAATACACTCGGCCAAACACCTTTTCCTCATAACTCCAAGGCCGAAATCAGTCCCTCTACCTTCCTAGAGCATTTTCCCTCTCAGATCTGCGCTCCATACGCGTTTTCCAACGCCCCACGCAAGTTGTTTTCGCGAAATCTTTTAGTTTTCGTCACTTTGAACCGATTAAATTATGATTTCGGAGCTTCTTGTCTCATTTTCACCAGTTGAGGTAAGTTTGTCTCAACATTTGGAAGATTTTCTCGGGAGTTGACTTTGGTTGACTTTTTCATTTCCTGAGAGTTGACTTTTGTTGATTTTTTCCAATTTTGGCTCATTTCGCTCATTTTTGCTCCTTTTCGCAGATTTTTCGAGATGGCTGGTCATTTCCCTCATGGTGGAGGCTTTCTAGATGCCGGGGGTGAGTCGGATATCATGTCCTTGCCCCCCAAGAGTTCGGCCATTTGATCTCAAGAGGTATCATCCTTAGGAGCACATCCTCCCGCGGGCGATTTTCTACCATTTCACTGATTTCGATGACCGAGCGCCTAGCGATCTGCTTTTGCGAGAGCCAGAGTCCCACATCTCTCATGAGGCACGAGAGGTATTTACTTCACTTTTATATTTTCTGCAATGTATTCTGCATTTTCTGTGTATTTCGTGCCTTTGCTATGTTTATCTGCCCACTCAAGCACCAGCTTGTTTTGAATGTTTAGTCCATAGCATCGTATTCCGTTTGCATCTTGAACACATAGTTCAAACATTCTGACTTTCTGAACACGCCGTCCGTATATGGATTGTGAACACATAGCACACACTTGTTGAGAATTGAACACACAGCCCAATACTTTGAGATGAACACACAACCCATTGTTGAGGTGAACACACGGCACACACTGATTGAGAGTCGAACACGCAGCCCAAACTTTGAATTTTGAGATGAACACACAGCCCATACTTTGATGTCGAACACACAGCTCGTTGTTGAGGTGAACACACGACACACACTGATTGAGAGTTGAACACGCAGCCCAAACTTTGAATTCTGAGATGAACACACAGCCCATACATTGATGTCGAACATACAGCTCGTTGTTGAGGTGAACACACGGCACACACTGATTGAGAGTTGAACACGTGACCCAAACTTTGAATTCTGAGATGAACACACAGCCCATACTTTGATGTCGAACATATAGCTCGTTGTTGAGGTGAACACACGGCACACACTGATTGACAGTTGAACACGCGACCCAAACTTTGAATTCTGAGATGAACACACAGGCCATACTTTGATGTCGAACACACAGCTCGTTGTTGAGGTGATCACATGGCACACGCTGATTGAGAGTTGAACACGCAGCCCAAATTTTGAGATGAACACACAGCTCAGATACTTGATGTTGAACGCACAGGTCGAACTTTGAATTATCTGAACACGCGTATTTCTGCATTCTCAGATTCGATTCAATTTGGCACATAGCTCATACATTCCATTTGCACGCAGCTTATTCATTTCATTTGCACACGTTTTATTCATCTCATTCAAACCAACACATGTGCTCATCCCGAATGTAGGTGATCGTCATCGTGGAGGATATGGCTCGCCGCGAGAGAGTGGTATCGGAGCTTCGAGGTCAGTCCCGATTTGGTCGACGTGGCAGGGTTTGGGCCCTTTTGTACCGGGATATCTCGTTGTCCTGCCAATAGGACATTGATGGGTGCTTTGGTAGGGAGATGGTGGGACACCACCAACTCCTTCCATTTTTCTGCCACCGGGGACATGACCATGACCCCATTAGACTTCGCCATACTGACGGGCCTTGATTGGGGAGGTTGGGCCAGCCCATACGACGAGGACATGGGCGAGTGGGAGGCTGCTTGGATATATTTATTGGGGGCTCGCCCGCCTGTTGACAGATCTTTGGGCAGAGTCTGATACACCTGGTTTTCTTCCCACTTCAGGAGGGCGGAGATGGAGCTTGAGACTCCCGAGGAGGTAGCGCAGTATACTCGTGGATTCTTGATGTTCCTCTTCGGCACCACTCTGTTCGCCGATAGGGGGAACACTGTCGGGCTTTATCTGCTGAGCGCTATAGTGGACCTATCACAGGTCAGCAGATATGACTGGGGTGGTGCCAGCCTGGCTACTTTATATTGCTATATGAGCGCGACCTCCCGCGGACGGGGGAACATGGTTGGCGGCTATTGGAGCGCCTGGGAGGTACTTTCTGCCATCGTGATTTACATTTCTGCTTCTCATTATTTGTACATTGCAAACACGGCGCACTTTACATTCTGTACCTTGCACTTTGCTCTCAACATTTTGTATTTACATTCTGCACTCAGCATTCTGTATTCTGATGGTTACTGCTCTGTTTCTCACAGTTATGGGTCTACGCATACTTCCCGATACTAGCCTCAGAGCTTGAGGTGGAGGTGCCCCTCACGACCCCGTATTCACTTGTATTTGAGGGCCAATACCGGCCGAGACCTCTGAGTCTTTCTCTACTCGATAAGATTTTGACACAGTGCGGACGTCAGAGGTATTTCAGAACTCTCAGTTCTTCATTTTTCCAAACTTTGATTTATCTTGCTCATTTGCAATCTCTGATCAGTTTATGCATTGGTTATCCGCAGATCACCTGGCAGCCATGGGCGCCTTTAGGCAGAGACCTCCGATTCCATTTTGCCGAAGCGTGGGGGGCCTCTCGGTATAGGATCCTGTTTGAGGGGCCAGTTGGGAGGGTCTGGTTTTTGGGAGATCGCTTCTTACGTCAGGTATGGGGCTCCCCTGAGCAGGACATTCCTTCGGCGCCTCCAGACGATATGCGGACCGCTGATAGGCTCTCTCCCTAGGAGGTCGTTGATGCTATGCAAGGTACCGATGTCTTCCTACATCTGAAGCAGGGGGAGTATGCGACCTACCGCCACACCTACTTGATGCCTCCACGACAGAGTCGTGCACTCGACGAGGAGGTCCGCTGGCATGCCCTCATCGAGCAGGGCTCGAGCTGTAGGTGTCCCTTCCACCAGTAGGGCTGGCACATCTAGAGGTGGGGGTGGATTGGTTCCCCCGATTCCTTCGACTCATCATCATCCTGGATGGCCAGATATGCCGACTGAGTTGATGGAATGGCATTATGGGACCACTTCCTTGATTCCGATTCCGATAGAGCCTCCGATCCATGGCCACCGATATGTCAGAGACCCCGACTCACCACCGGTATGCTTTACAACTTTGATTCATTTGGATGTTCAGTCCTTTACTGATACTCTTTCCTTTGCATCTGTAGCCTCTTGTCGAGTATATGGATGAGGTGCTCGAGATGGTAGCCTCACTTGAGGGCATGGTCCTGCGGAGAGAGGTGTAGTTGTCCATTATGGGTTTCCAGGTACCCTTTAGTTTTCTAGCATTTATCATACTTCCGATGATAGGCTGATCTTGAACATTTTACTGCATTGATAGGCTGCTTGTGTAGAGCACATCTGACACACACCACATTCATGCACTATTCCTGCATACATCCACTATGTGTAGTTTGCTTGCATCTATATCTGATATACATGTTTTGGCTGATGTATTCAAACTGCATTCTTCATTTTCAGATGCCTCCGGTGTATGCTCAGTCACAGGCCGGGCCATCCAGGCCTTCCCGAGGAGTTGGGCCATCTAGGCCTTCTCGAGGGGCTGGGAGAGGGAAGTCGTCTCGCGGACGAGGTGGACACAGGGCGCACATCACAGAGGAGCCCAGCGAGGAGGAGAAGGAGGATGCAGATCCCCAGTCAGAGACGTCTGCAGATAGAGAGGGTGGCTCCGATCCTGGTTCCGGTAGTGGAGATGAGGCTGAGGAGGGTTCCGAGGATGGCGGCTCCGACTCAGACGATAATGATGGTGATGATGGCGCAGAGTCTGTTCCACAGAAGAGGACGAAGAGGGCCTCTTATTCCTGCTCTTGAGAGCATAGATGCGGCTGTTCCCTGCTTTATTTACCTTTTTACTAGTAGTTATGGCACATTGTGTATTGTTAGGCAGTTTTATTTTCTGTAAAACTTGTACCCTTGTTGTAAAATGTTGTAACAAAGGAATGATGATGGAATGAAACAGCTTTTGAAAAGTGTTGTGTTTTTATATTTATTTTATATTTTTTTTTTAGCATCGCATCGCATCTTTTTGCACCAAAATGAGAGTGAATGGATATGTACATTGTGTATTTGCCAAGTCAGGTAGTGAACCGACACAACAAACTAAACGACTTAACTTACTAAGAAATAACAAAACCTTAGCAAGTTTACAACTTGATAAGCAAAACACAACAAAGTTGATGACTCGATAAGTAAGGCACAACAAAATTGTTTAAACAAAAATAACAACTCAATGTGCGAAACTTGACAGCTCGACAAAACTTAACAACTCGATAAGCAAAACAACAACTTGATAAGCAAGACTTAATAACAACTCTATGAACAAAGTGCATTTCGGACGATTCGGGTGACGGAACGCATCCAAAACTGAGGGAAATGGAGGCCTTCAAAGCTCCCGATGCATGGAAATGCTAGGAACTTCCTTCTAGAGGGTAAAACAGGGCCAAAGACCCATTTTGCAGCATGGTCGGCCACCTTTGGGAACTGGCCGGCCAGCTTTTTGCCTGGGAGGGGAGAGGGGTGGCCGGCCTGCCAGAAAAGGTGGCCGGCCGACCACCTAGCCCAGCAACCACCAAATTTTTGACACGTGTCCCCGAACAGTGTCTTACCCTCTTTAAAAGCTCTAGCCTCGTGGTTGATTCATTTCATCTAAGTTTTTCACCAAAATGGAGGCATTTCTCGTTGAAAATCTCACAGCTTGGATCGCTTCTCTAGATGGCTCGGAAAAGCTGAACTTTCGGGGCTTCGGCTTGAATGCACTATTCACGCTGAGCCGTACCCCGCTGCACCTTCCTTTCCTTCATGCCGCAACAAGGTTTTGGAACCCAGTAACGCATGTGTTTAGCTTCGACGGGCAAGAGGTATGTCCAACTTTTGAAGATTTTCAAGTTTTGATGGAATCTGAATGCCATGAAGAAATTTTGCCTCAGTTTCGCTTCGGCCACGCCCAAGCCTTAGGGCGGATGTGCGGGCTCATCATGCACGACGCTCGGTCTTTGATCTGCAACGAGGAACTGGACATCCTCGGCCTGATTCATCGCTTTTCTGATGCCGGTGACCGCGGCAACCATCATTTGCAAGGTTTTCGGCAACACGCTCTTTGATTATGCCTGCTATCTCACTTTCTGCTTGCCCCGGGCTTTAGTGGATCTAGTATCCGTCTGATTGAAGTTGCTCAAGGCCTGAAGGAGGAAAAGAGCTGCATCGTCATGGCATTGGCCAAGACACTGATGGGCTTAGACGCTTTCTATCGACGGGAGACGACCAGATTCGCGGGGAGCCCACTGCTGCAATAGGTAATGTTTCCCACCCCATCTCACATATGTATTTCTCACATCACTCGACCCTCAGGCACGGTTTTTCTCACAAAACCCTTTTCTTACTTTTCTCTCATCGCACATCTCTCTATTCTTTATTCTCTCATTTTTCATCCCTCCCCAGGTATGGTTGATGGATAAATTGCAGGTTGTGGACTCTTGCCCAACCTACTCGGCTCGTGGCTACTTCTTTCGACAACGCCTAATCGATGCCCCTGATGAGGAGTGGTGGTTCGACTGGATGTGCAATTTGTCTGCAAATCACATTGCTTGGTGCTGTGCTTGGCTCAATCTTCCGGCAATGAGCTATAACATGTCCTGGAAGACCAGGATCCAGTTGATTGGTTTGATTCACTGTGTGTTCTATTTTCCGTTCCGATTCCAACGCTAGTTTGGTCATGATCAGACCTGCCCGCCAGAGGGGATAAAGTATCCTGCCACATTCCTGGTTCGAGGCGCACAGCTTGCCTGGTATGCCATAGCATGGAGGACTAGAGAGCTCCTGGCCCCCGCTCCCACTTTCAGTTAAAGTTTGACTGACGAGTGCTTGGATTGGCTCAATGAAGAGGCACAGATTGCTCCCAGCTTGGCGTCAGAGGCTTCGACCAGCTCTGGGAGGGGGCGCAGGGACACTTGACTTATCTATGCCCCGGATTTATTGCTTTATCAGTACTTTCAAGTTTTCTTTATGAATGTAATAAAAAGCAACTTCAATTTGTATGCAAGAGCAGGAGAACTCTGTATTGAAATCAATGAAATTGAAGGTTGTGGGTACCGAAAATTTTCTGCTTTGGTCCAAAAATGGCCTTAGTTGTAAAAGGATTAATTTGAACAAAGTCAACTTTTATTAAAACTTTTCAAAACCATTTTCGATATGGATCAGAACTGGACACGCTTGAGATCTGTCACTAAGATGCACAACCGCAGACCCCTGCAACTGGAAAGTTGCCGCTAGTTTGAATAGCACCGCGGCACTGCATGGCAACGGAAAGTTGCCCTTAGTCTGAAAAGCACTGCACCGGAGATCACGATGAATGTTGATAGACAAAGTAGACTGAGATGATCAAATGGACAAAGTTGATCGGGGAAAAGCTTATGGCTGAACTTCAGGATGAAGTTGCCTACGTATCCCGAAGATGGGAATCAAGCCTTACGTAGTTCAGGCTCAGGTTCACTCGAGTATTTTCACTCTCCTTTTACGCTCTAACTTTTGCCAAGGCCGCCTTTATGGTTTTCAACCTTACAGCCAGCTTTTATAATTTCAAATTTTTGTGCTCGAAGTTTTGCTTAGGTCGCCTTTCGGTTCTCGCCCAGCGAGCCTCTCAGGGTAATATTTCTTCAACTTGTCCATATTGATCGGTTGTGAGAACTCTAAGCCATCTAGATCCATCGTAACCATAGCTCCACCGACCAAATAGACTTAATGATGTAGGGACCCGCCTAATTGGGTCCGAACTTGCCCTTGTCGTGGATGGGAGCTCGGTGTCCTTGACCACCAGATCTCCTTCTTTAGATTCTGGACTTAACTTTCTTGTTGAAAGCTCGCAATTCTCAACCGATAACCTTGAACATGGTACAGTGCTTTCAGCCTTCTCTCATCAAAGAGCATGAGTTCTCAAACCGCTCACGCTAACTGCTTCGCAATTTGACACTCACCAAGATCTGTAATGACGGAACCTCAATCTCGATAGGTAGACGACCTCCATCCCATAAACAAATGAATACGGAGTCGCCCAAAGAGAAGTTTTGATTGAAGTCCCAGAGTCCCACAGAGCAAACGGCAATTATCCGCCATCCTCGAGGTTTCTACCATCTTCTGCAATATGTGTTTGAAGTTCTTGTTGGCGGCCTCAACTGCTCCATTGGTTTGCGGCCGATAGGTAGATGAGTTATGAAAAGCCACATTGTATTTCTATAACAAGTCAATTACTTCCTTCTTGAAGTGGGAACCGTTATCTGAAATTATCTCGTTTGGGACTCCATAGCGATAGATGATGTTGTTTCTGATGAACTTCGCCACATGTGAAGCCTTCAACACTGCATAAGATTGAGCCTCGACCCACTTCGTGAAATAATCTATCGCGACCAGCATGAACTCATGCCCATTCGACCCCTTTGGAGTGACAGCCCCGATCACATCAATTTCCCAGACTGAAAATGGCCATGGCGAAGTCATATTATACAGCTTCGACGGCGGAATGTTCATGCGATTTGCTTGAATTTGACATTTGTGGCATCGCCGAATGAAACCAATGCAATCCTCCTCCATGGTGGACCAGTAGTAACCCTGTCTGAGGATCTTCTGTGCTAACATTACTCCGTTCATATGCACACTGCATTCGCCTCCATGGATGGCCTCTATCAGACGCTTTGATTCTTCTAAGATCGACACACCTTTATGCATTCCTGATGACCTCTTATACAAATTTTACCCCACAGATGATGAACTGAACGACCATTCTTCTGATTGCCCTTTTGTCCCTGGCATTTACCCCTGGCGGGTATGCTTCCTTCTCCAGGAAATTCCAAATGTCGTGGTACCAGGGGTTTTCGTCCTGAACCTCATCTATAGCAACAATCGACTCAGAGGGTCAAGAAATTTCTAGTCAATGATGACTGGACGCATCCGGACTCCGAACGGGATGTCTATCATGGAAGATAGAGTTGCTAAAGAATCTGTGAGCCTGTTGTTCTGTCTTAGTAGATGAGCAAAGTTTAGCTTCTCAAACCGAGGAATTAACAAATCCAAGGTCTGGTGATACATAATCATCGTTTCTTCTTTGACTTTCAGTCCCCTTTTGCTTGGGACACAACAAGGTTCGAGTCGCCGATGACGTCCAACTGTCTCGCCCCTACTTCCAGGGCTGCTTCTAGACCGGCAATGCATGCCTCATATTCTGCTTCGTTGTTCGAAACTTTGAACCAGAGTTTGAAGACTAGAGGGATACGGGACTTGTCAGGTGCTATCAACAACACTCTTATCCCATACCCGTACTGGTTTGATGCTCCGTCAAAGTACATCGTCCAAAATTCATCGTCGATATGCAAAATGGCCTCATCTAGGAATAAGTACTCGACTACTTCACCCCCTTCCATTGGATGATCGGCTAAGAATTCTGATACTGCTCTTCCCTTGACTGACTTGCGTGTTACATATTTCAGATCGAATTCGGAGAGCAACAGCAACCAACGAGCTAGCGTACCCGTAAGTGCTGGTTTCTCGAAAAGATATTTGATGGGATCGAGTCGTGAAAGTAACATTACAGAGTGAGCTAACAGGTAGTGCCGCAGCTTCCAGGTAGCCCATACCAAAGCTAAGCAAGCCTTCTCCAATGGTGTGTAGCGAGTCTCATACTCTAGTATCTTCTTCCTCAGATAATAGATGGCTCTCTCCACTTTGTCCTCTAATTCTTGCGCGAGCATACAACCCATTGTAGTCTCGACCACCGAAGGTACAATATCAATCGGTTTCCAGCTCGCGGTGGCAACACGGGTTCTGAAGTATTCCTTGATTTGTTCGTATGCTTTTGGCATCGCCGTCCTATTGGAATTTCTTTCCTTTCTTCAGAGACCAAAAGTGGTTCACAAGTCAAGGTTAATTTTGAGATAAACCGCCTTATGAATTGCACTTCACCCGTAAAGCCTCGCACCTCCTTTTAGTCCTTGGTGGGGCCATTTCTAGGATGGCCTTGATTTTGGAAGGGTCGACTTGATACCTCTCTGTAATCGAAACCCCAAAGATTTTTCCATTGTAACACCGAACGACATTTTCGAGGATTTAACCGAACCAAATTCTCTAATCCTTTGAAAGAACTTTTGCAAGGCGGTGTAGTGGCCCTCTCTTTTTTTGGACTTAACAATCATGTTGTCCACGTACACCTCAACCTCTTTGTGGATCATGTCGTGCAATATTGTGGTCGCGGCCCGTTGATAAGTAGCTCCAGCATTCTTCAACCTAAACGGCATTACTTTGTAGCAGCATGTCCCCCACGGGGTGGTGAATGCAGTCTTTTCCCGGTCTTCGAGTGCCATCACTATCTGATTGTACCCTGAGAAGCCATCCATAAACGAAAGCAACGCGTGCCCCGCTGTAAAGTCCACCAATTCATCAATATGCGGCAAAGGGAAGTCGTCCTTCGGACTAGCTCTATTCAAATCCTTGAAATCCACGCATACTCGGATTCTACCATCTTTCTTCGGCACTGGAATGATGTTGGCCAACCAAGTCAGGTATTCGGATACCAGTGGGAAGCCTACGTCGATTTGCTTGGTGACCTCTTTCTTAATCTTGAGGGCCCAGTCCGGGCAAATCCCTCTGAGTTTCTGCTTGACTAGTCGGGCCTCGGGGTCAAGAGGGATCCGGTGCTGTATAATCTCAGGATCGATCCCAGGCATGTCTTCGTAGGACCACGCGAAAACATCTTTGAAATCTTTTAATAAAGCAACTAAGCGCTCGCGTTCCTCCGAAGACAACGTGGACCCGATCTAGACCAGCCGCGGGTCCTCCTCAGTACCGA
This sequence comes from Camellia lanceoleosa, assembly GCA_025200525.1. Taxonomy (NCBI): domain Eukaryota; kingdom Viridiplantae; phylum Streptophyta; class Magnoliopsida; order Ericales; family Theaceae; genus Camellia; species Camellia lanceoleosa. The sequence goes on from CM045761.1 coordinate 116,317,023, forward strand.
TATTCACGGTAGTGATTTCATCCATTAGGGGTTTAACAAATCTCTCCTGCTCCTGTTTAATTAAATGTTGCAAAACCGGAGGAATTTCTTCCTCGTCATTTTCACCAAAATTTTGAAAGTTTGAGTTTATGCAATAAATTAAGGGCACAAAAAAGTACTCAAAAACCACAGCTATTTGATTCTCATTAAGCACATCCAAATCGTCCGATTCTTCGGTTACAACAGACTCAAATGAGAAAGAAAAAGACGACCTGGACAAGACTGTGGCATCCGGGTTATCATCCTCAGATTACCAGATCAGATTCGCCGAAGCCGAACCCGATTCCGACTCACAAGATTCGTGGAATCGATTCCACTACCACCGACCCAAAGATCGCTGAAAAAATCCTCTTCAGATTGCCAAGTGAGAGAGGGTGTGGTTGATGCATCCAAAATAGTTGACGGTAGGCCGGCAGCCGTTTCATTCCTGCTCATGGAAACCGAGAAGTTATCCCCCAAGCACTTATGGTTGATCAGAGGATCTAAAAGTAGACATACCAGTGCTACCCCGATTTCAATCTCAACGCCCTCGAAATCCACTGCCTTACACTGCTCAACCTCACCGATGGGTCCGCTCGCTTCAACGCTATCCCTGATAATTGTAGGTCGAAGAAAATCTCGAAGCCTGGCACATGCTTCTTCTCCGCGTTCAACCACGGCTCGGGGAAGCCACAAAAGGGAAAGTCTTCCCCCTCCCGGATGAAGCGTCTGTTTAGGGTACCCTAAATGGGCCTATGCATCAGCTCAAATGGCTTCCCAGCCTTCTTTGCTCTGGCTCTCCCAGCCATTTCTTTTCCCTTTCTTAACCAATCCTCTTTGGTGGGCTGATAACCCAATCCAAAGGTATGAGGGTTGTGTGGCACTTCGGCCAATGCTGCAATGCTCTTCCAGCCGTTCCTTCCTAATCCCATCCCGGGGATGTGTTGTAGCTTATTCATGAGGTATACAGATTGAGCACTGACATACACTCCCTCATTAACAGCCATGATATTCTACACAACCCAAGCCTCAGCCAGAGTAAACCCTGATAAGAACACATCCTTCGTGCCGTGCTCGATTTCCAAGACTGGTGCAGACACTTTTAGAGTTGGACGGATTGACGAATTCCTGAAAACAATGGCCACCCCCTTCCCGTGAGGGTACTTCAACATCTGATGCAAAGTGGAAGAGACTGCCTTCACTTGGTGCAACCACGGCCGCCCCAATAGTAGATTAAAGGTTGCAGGAACATCCACGACATGGAATTCAATGTTGTGTTGTCCTGGACCAACCTGGGTTTGAATTTTGACAGTCCCCATCATATCCCTGCTAGTGTTATCATAGGCTCTGATCACTTGAGTAGTCGGCACGAAGTTCGCGGGGTTTAACCCAATTGCATATGCTGTCCTTGACGGGCACACATTAATGGTGGATCCCGTGTCGACAAGAACCACTGGCACCCACTTGTCTCTACATTCCACAGAGATGTAGAGGGGTTTGTTATGATTTGCGCCCTCAGGCGGCAGTTCTTTATCCGAAAAGGTTATCGTCGGGGAACCTCCTCCTGGAAAGACCAGCCCAACTAGCTGCTCTGGTGTGGTATCTATAGAGAGTTTAGCCTTGTCCATAGCAGATAGGACAAATTTCGTCTGGCGTGACGCCATAAGCAGTCCCCAGATGGAGATGTCTGCTTGTATCTTCTTCAGCTGCTTCAGTACAGCTTCTTCTTCAATCTGCTTGTCTTTCTGCTTTTCAGCTTCCTTATCCTTCCCAGATGCCTCTGGTTGGTCCAGGTGCGGGGGCTTGAAATACTGCCTGCTTCTTGTCATGTGATCTACCTCATCGAGATACCAGGTGTCGTCTGGTTGATTGCTTCCCCAATCATCGTCTGTGTAGGCAAGACATAAATCATCGTCTTCCCACCACATCCCGTTGGCATTCGAAGGCACTGTCTGCTCCGACATGATTGTACTTTGCAAAGACTTTCACTCAGTATGCTTATAAAGATCTTCGTCTCTTGTGCCTACAAAGACTTTCAATCCCTTCATGGGTTTTGGCTTGCCGGATTCTCTCAGAATCCCAAATCTTCTCTTGTTCCACCTACATTAGCACAGTTTGTTGTTCAGCTTTCCCTGCATTCACAATGCTCCTGTTCCGAGCGAAATTCTTCGTACTGGCACTCTCCGGCAATGTACTCTGAATTTCGGCCCTTCCGGCCATAACTGATACCATCGCCCGTGTCGGGCCTTGTTCTGGTCGGAACTCTGCGACATCCGGTTGATCATCCAGCCATCCAGTGGCCTCTGCTGATTCCTCATACTCAAACCAGTTGACTGCTGCGTCCCCTGATTCCTGGTCATTGAAAAACTGTAGGTTGGCGAAGCCCTCTTCCGCGGCTGTTAAATCATCTGTTCCCTGCTCAAATCTGTCCCCCCCGGATCACACATAGTTCTGCTCTCTCTGGCAATTCTATACTTGGCTCAAACTGGCTTGCTGACAGAATGTACTCACTCGGATCATAGGCTTCCCCAGTAAAATTCCCAGACTGCTCAATCCCTGACTCAACAGTTCCATCCTCCTCTGCAATCTCCTTTACACTGTCTTCCACGGCCACCGCCATTGGCTCAGGTTGGGTTGTAGAGATGTCCAACATGCACAAAAGGTTAGTGCAGTCGGGAAGGAGCACCTCCGACTTAGGTAGATGGGTAGGAGTGATATAGATGCTAGGATCGTAAGAAACGACCCCAGTTTGGATAAAATTGATTCTTTTGGGAGGTGGAGCTTGGTTCTGTGTAGGGAGTGGGTTGGTTGTAACATTGGGTCTCTCGGGTGGCAAAATCACCTGTTTGTCAACGAGATCTTGAATCTCCTGACGCAATCTGAAGCATTAGTCGGTGTCATGACCGTGTTGCTGGTGATATGCACAATATTTGGCTGGGTTGTGAGTAGGGGAGAGTGGATTTGGTAACGGCCTCGGCTCTAGGGGTTTTAGATACCCTTTTCTAATTAAGACCCCTAGAGCTTTGGACAGGGGCATGTACAGTGGGGTGAAGGTTCTTTGGCCGCTGGGTTGGTACTTGGTGGTATGTGTATTAGTTCCGGATGCACCGGAGAAGGGTGTGGCTGCCATGGGCCTTGGAAGGGGAGGGGGAATGGTGGCGACTATGCTAACCTCCGAAGTCCTTGCAGTTGCAGCGCCACTCGGGCCAGCATTGTTGTTGCGGTTAAAAGTTCTCCGGGGTTCCTCCCTGTCTTGGTCAATCAGACCCTGTTTCATTGTATCCTCAATTTGTACCCCCATCTCGTGCAGATAAGAAAAGGTGGGGAAGAGAAGTACAATCATTTTTTGCATCAGTTTTGGTTGGAGATTGCGCACAATCATCCTGATCTGATCCTTATCGGTGGGCCTTAAAGTCATCATCGAGGCCTTCGCCCTCCACCGAGTCACGAAATCCGAGAAGCTCTCTTTGGGCTCCTGCCTTGTTGTTTTAAGATCATGAGTTGTAATATTAATTTGGGTGTTGTAAGAGTATTGTGCAACAAAGGCCTCGGCCATTTCGTCCCAACTTCACTTGATATCATCCTCCAACTTCGCATACCAGATAGCGGCCACTCTCGATAGGGTCCGGCCAAATAGTGAAAGCTTCTGGGGTCTAGTGAGGCCCATTGGTCGTAATATATCTGAGAATAGTCAGAGGTGGACCATGGGATCACCAGATCCGTCGAAGCGATCAATCTGCGGCATTTTGAATCTATCCGGCAATGTCACAGCCACATCGGTATATCCATCCTCGATATCCGGAATAGCCTTTACCCTCGATTTTTGAATAGCTTCGAGCTTGCTCAATTTCGGTCAGAGGGTCTACTTCAACTCAAAGGAGAGTCCGTGGTTGGCGGTGTATGTGCCTTGATAATCGAGGTCGAAGCAGGGCGAGCTAGCCCCTGGAATGTCTCAGGTCCTCCGAACGGCACGGACAAGGGCAAAATATTTTGGGCATTCCGCAGACAATGGGTAGTTGGTGTCTGCCGGTAGGGACCCGGTGGGAGGAGTTGGATGTGAGGCCGATGCTCGCCTTTGTTGTTGTAATTAGCAATTAGCTCCATCTTGGGCCATGATTGTGGCTCATTGCTTAGCGAACTCTGCTTGCCGGATAGCGTCCTCCTGCATCTGCCTCATGTTCTCTTGAGCTGTCGATCATTTCTTCCATCCCACCATATTCTCACGATCTTCCGACCGACCGTATGTGTATCTCTACAGAAGAAATTGAGACCTCAGCCCGATTGTTCACTGCTACGGTAGACCACTGCGCTGGTAATCTCTACTCAGACACACTAAGCTTTCTCGGCCTTCTTTTGACAACTGGGTGTAGAGAATGGAACACTGGCTGTCCGTCAACCAGATCCTCAGATCGATTGAGCCGACGACCTCTTGTCCAAAGTGTTTGGGGAATATCTGCTGGGTTTGAAGCAATTGTGCTAAAACTGTCCTAGCAAAAAGATAAATAAAGCAATAAGGAAATAAACAACCAAATAAATGAACAGCATAACAGCTTAAAATAAATACACAACACACAGCTGGGCACAATAACACATGGTCGATAAGCTGAATGCATACTGTCCTCAAACACTGATTATTATCCCTGATTCACTGTCCCCGAAAACTGGATCTGATGCCCGCAGATAACTAATTCTCAAACACTGACTGACGCTCGCAGGCCTGATGCCCAAACTCATAGATTGATACATGCATTCCTTGTAGAGACACACTCTAAAAGCACATAACAGATAAGTGAGAGCCAAAACACCCCTATGTTGGGGTAGGGTTTCCCTGTCCTATTTTGTCAGGAGCTAGGGTTTCACTACTCACGTAGTGGTTTCAAACAACCTAACATCGGGTAAGCAACATGTCCTAGTTTGGAATGGTCACTACGGATTCTGAATGTGCACTAGGTCGAATAGTCAAAAAGGGTGCCCGGTAAAACCAGGGTTTGTGTTCCCATACTGGCAGAGCCCGTAACTGATAAGCCTTATAGCACGCAGCCTCTGGCAAACCGCTCAGGAATAGCAGATGGAAAACACGGTGTCCTAGGCACACCGATGCAAATGCAATGCAAAGAAACACACAAATGTAGTCAAAACCAAATATCAAGAGTTCGAGTCAAGTTTTGTAAATCCCCAGCAGAGTCGCCAGAAACTGTAGACATCCCCGAATGCCCCGGGAGGGAATGAGTACCCTGTTCCGTTCGTTTTGGGCTCACTACAGTTTAGGACTCAAATGTCACGGTTCATAATCTGAACCAAAGAGTCCAAATCCGGCAAATCGTTTTGAGAAAACAGATTTTTTTGAAAAGAAGTGCCAAACATGGACTGCTTTGCCAGATACAGAGTTGCCACCTAAATATTTTATTTTTGGGGAAATTTAGGAAACCCTGACTCGTTTGCCTAAGGCCACGTGTCCGTCATCACCAAAGTTGCCTCGCTCGGGAACTTGGGTACGATTGGCGAAGGTCACTTCGTGAGCACCCCCGCTCGCCCGATCAAAGATCGGCCTCTACTAACCATGATATCTAGTTTTGAAAACATTATGCATTCTTATTCTAGTTATTAGCCTAAATTTACTATGTGATGCGCATAGCATACAAGTATAGACCGAATTGCCTGAATTGGAACAAAACATTTCATGTTTGTTTTTTTTGAAAGATGGTTTGCTACCCGTAGGTAGGCTTAAAATACAGATTTTGCCACCCTCAAGTAGGCTTAGAAAAGACGGTTTTGCCACTATCTAGTGGGCTTAAAACTCACAGTTAATGATTTATCCCAATCCAAATAACTCAACCTTCACCCACAGGCATTCAAGCATGCTATCATGGCAGTCACTAACACACATGCAAGGATGCTAAAGCGTAAAAACTTACCGAGTACTCCAAGCCAAAACAGAAGCTAATTAGAAATCCATGCATGATCCTAACTATACAGAAATGCCTAATGCAACACATGCAATAATGCAACTAAGATAGGCTCGGCTATTCTAAACATGGCATATGGAATACTACAGCTAACAAGTATTCAACTTGGAATTGAAATACAATGCAAGGAGTTATGATCGCCGAGTCTGTATGCAAAACAGATGAATGAATGCAAACATGCTATCATATCAGATGCTAATTGAAACATGCCCTAATCTAACCATCATAATTTGGTAAATAAAAGGGAGAAAGACGGGGTTGGAAGACATACATCACACGACGCACACTTATTACAATTTTGCCCTCACGGAGGGTCCAAATAAATAATACAGTCCCAATAAGTACAAAATCCTAATTACTTAACAAATTAGCTAAGGAAAGCAGTAAATAAGCATACAAGCTAGGGACTGCCTCGGCTCTATTTCGGATGATGGATGATGCATGTTTGAGGCGCCTTTTGGCGCGAAATCCACCGCGATGCCCCAATTAGCCTCTCATTGCTTAAGGCCGAATGTTATGCGCAAGCTCCAAAAGATTGCCGGTTTTTGATTTGTTGCAATAGAGAACAGAAAAGGGGCATGACAATGTATTTTCACATATGTATCCTTGACTACTCTTTAGGGAGCGTAGTTCTCGATCCTCGTACACCAATCGCGCATCTCGATGCATGATGGCCGAGGAATCGATTTGCATGACTCAATATGGAATGAATGCACATGAAAACATAACAAGGCCTAGACTCCATCTTGGATAATCTGGAGTGTCGGCGACTGGGAATTGAGACACGTTCCGTCACTCGAAGTATGAAACGTCCCTCGTTTCCCGTGCTCGGACTAACTCCTATCCCAAACACAATGCAATATGCATGACATGCATGAATGCAACTAATATACGACCTAGCAGACACAATGCTATGAAATGGCATACACAATGCACGATGTGACATGGCATACACGATGCTCTAACATACAACCTAGCAAACGCAATGCTATGAAATGAAATGGCATACAGAATGCATAGTGGACTTACACCAACATGAGTGGACCTCAGCCACACTCACATCAACGGCCATGAGATGAAAATGAGACACTCAAGATGCGTGCACACATGCACGCAAACCGAGGACCGATCCTAACGCACGAATGCCACTCTAACAAGGCATGGAATATGGCATTCAAACATGCAAATTTCAGCACTAAAATATGATGTTAAACAGACCCGAAACATGGCAATATGGCACCCGATGCATGAGATGAACCCTGAAACTCAAAACTAGGCATAAGCAATGACCTGTAGCTATACAAAGCATGCATGATTTGATCATGAAGCATGAAGACAGAGTCAAGGAAGTTTCAAAACATGAACTTTCTTAGTTCAAAGCATGGCCAAAAGGTGCTAGCAAGATGGGCTAAAGTGGCATGCAATTTTGACTAGCAAACATGGGTTACATGGAAAGTTTATGAAGCACATAGAATCTCACCAAACCAGCAAAAATCAGTGAATAAAACATGCCAAGATATGCCCAAACAAACATGGAAAGGCAGCTAACACATGCACAAATGAGGTGCCCCTTTAGAGGGCCATGCAAGGAGTTATTAAGGCACATGCATCAAAGACACTTAGCATGTCACAAAAAACTCTGGAAATCAAATATGGTAGTCCCAAAACTCATCAAATTTACCCTAAAATGTGACTTCAAATCATGTAAAGAGGGGTCCCTTTGAAAGGCCAAAATGACCATCAAACAAGTCAAGGTGAGAGGGGGTCATCCCTCTCTGATTTGGAGTCTCAAAATAGCATCAAAGCCACTGGAAATCTACTGGATTCCAGTGGCTAGAAGGCCAAACAAAGTATGCAACAAGAGCTTAGGTGTAAGGCTCAAAACAAGGGACAATCAAGCATACAAGGAAGCACGTGACCTCAAATAAGAAAATACCCTTAATAAAACATGAAGATGATGTCAAAAAAAGCCTTTTTCTTGTTTATAACAAGTCTAAAAAATGAACATAAATAGGGATAATCTATCATGCAAAAATGGCCCTAAAAGAGAGAATAGAGACAACGGACAGAAGATGGACCCAAATGGCAAAGAGCCCTCAACAAAATTGAAGAGAAGCTCAAAAAAAGGCACTTTACAATTTACATCAAGTCTCGAAAATGAACAAAAGTGAGGCTAAATCAACATGCAAGAAAAAGGCCTAAAAGAGGGATAAAGAGGCAAGTGGTAGCAGCTAACCTCAAACAGAGGAGAGCCCTTCAACATAGTTGAAGAGGGGCCCAAAAAAAGACATTTCAAAGTTTATGACCAATTCCAAAACAGCTCACAAATAAACCTAAAATATCATGCAAAGACAGGCCTAAAAGAGAGTTTAAACCCAAAGGGTGAGGAGGAGACCTCAAACAGAGAAAGACCCTTGATCAAACATGGATATGAGCTCAAAATATGACTATTTACAGTTCGGGTTAGACCCCAAAAATGCTAGCAACAAAAGCTAAAATAGCATGCAAAATAGGGCAAGAAAAGAGGGAGGAGAGACTCACCCTTGTAGCACAAGTCTTCAACAGCTTTTGGTCCAAGAAATGGTGCTCCTAACCTTTGAAAAACAGCCTCAAGTTGCTGGAATGGAGTGTGGAGGTGTTGTGCTGTGGGTTGTAGTGTAAATGGTGCAAGGCATTTAGGGTTTAGAGGGTTGAAGTAGAGAGAGAGGGAGATTTAATGCAAGAGCTCCAAACCAATTTTTGTAACTCTCTAAAATGGAGCTGGGGGGGGGGGGGGGCTTTTTTTATAGAGGGAGTAGTGGAGAAAAGGGAGGGAAAATCAAATTCAAATTTTCCCCCCAAAAGACCCCGCCTCGGATACAGGATCCGGGGGGAAACAGAGGGTATAGCTGTAAGGAACTAGGTGAGAAGTTCATGGCCGGCCAGGTTCAGAGGGTTCAGGTGGCCAACCGGCCACCTCCCTTGGCCGGCCGGCCGGCCAGGGTCAAAAGGTTCAATCACAATTAGTGGCTGGCCACCCTAGAAAGGTGGCCTCCCATGTGTGCACAACACATCTATATGGAGAAAAACCAGGAAATGTAACCCAGGAGAGAGAAAACCAACTTTTTAGAGGGATTCAAAAGGGTCAGGAACAATTGCTGGCCGGCCATGTCATATTGGTGGCCTCCCAGGTGTGTACAACACAAATATGTGGTTGAGGGCCAAAGAAAGTGGCCCGGGAATGGTCAACACCAGCTTTCTAGCGAGGAAAACGGGTGACAGAGAGTGATGAAGGAATAAAGCTAGCTTTTTGGAACAATTGCTGGCCTCCCACCCTTCTACAAGCTTCATAACAATGAAAATAAGGTCCCTACCAAAAATGAAGCAAAACGGATGCAAGACGAAGGTTCGAGGGCCAAAACGCGCGGCCCGGGGCCCTGAAAACTGACTATTAAGCACCGGAGGTGGTGTTTGACCACGAAGTTGGTCTCTCGGACCACAGTGTCCCTCAAAAGGGAGTAAACAAGGTGTATGCCAAAATTTGGAGCAAACGGAGGTGGTTAAGCAGTCCCGAACCGAGGCACACGGCCGACGGCTTCGAAAACCGGGAACCGAGCTCCAAACGGGAAAAATGGCCTACGACCACGAAACGTAGCCAACGGCCACCGAGAGATGGTCTACGAGATCTCTCCCTCCCTTCAGGAAGAGAAAACGAAGAAAACGAGGCCTGGTTCGCAAACCGAGGCAAGGCACAAAAGAGTCCAGAAGTCCAGAGGCAAGGCTCGCAGCCGTGACTCCGCAAGCTCAGAATGAGCACGATATGCAACATCACCGAGCGCTCAGTTGGTGACGTCTGAGTCTTAAGGTCAGTCAAAAATGGGGTGTCTACACTTGGATCCATATGTGACTACCTTTCCATTTCGCATGAGCACGCAACCTAACCCTTCTTTAGACGCATCGCAATACACAGTGTACCCTTCTTCTCTTTCTGGGATGGTCAAAATTGGTGCACTAGTTAACCTCTTCTTTAGCTCTTGGAAGGATTTTTCGCAAGCTTCGTCCCACTCATACTTAACTCCTTTTTGTGTCAAACGAGTCATTGGTTTAGCTAGTTTGGAGAAATCTTGGATGAACCTCCGGTAATAACCGGCCAATCCTAAGAAGCTGCGGATTTCTGACACGGTTTTTGGTTGTCTCCAATCTAATACTGCCTCCACCTTGGTTGGATCCACCGCAATCCCATTCTCTGATACCACATGCCCTAAGAATTTTACTTCATTCAACTAGAATTCACATTTACTTGCCTTGGCATATAACTGATTATCCCTAAGAACTTGGAGGACAGTCCTTAAATGTTGCCCATGCTCTTCTTCAGACCTTAAATGTACTAAGATTTCATCAATGAATACAACTACAAACTGGTCAAGGTATGGTCTAAAAATCTTATTCATTAGGCTCATGAATACTGCCGGTGCGTTGGTTAGTCCAAGGGCATTCTCGCAAACTCATAGTGGCCATATCTAGTACAAAAGGCGGTCCTTGGTATATCCTCCTCCTTGACTCGTAGTTGATGGAAACCTGACCCGAGATCGATCTTTGAATAGCACCTTAAGCCTCTAAGTCGGTCAAAAAGGTCGTCAATCCATGGGAGTGGGTATCGGTTCTTAATCATGACTCGATTGAGTTGACGATAATCGATGCATAGCCTCAACGACCCATCCTTCTTTTTAGAAAACAACACGGGTGCTCCCCATGGTGAAGTACTTGGTCTATTGAATCCTCCCTCGAGCAATTCTTGTAGTCGTGTCTTCAATTCTCGTAGTTCAGTTGGTACCAAGTGATACGGGGCCATGGATATTGGGGTAGTTCTAGGTTGCAGCTCGATGTTAAAGTCTACTTCCCAGGTTGGTGGCAATCCTGGTAATTCCATAGGAAATACATCTGCATAATCGCATACTGCGCATGGAAGTTCTATTTCTTCTTGGCCCTCCTCATTTAGAATTAGACTTGCTATCCTACCTGCAAGTTGATTGCGCCACTGTGTCCGATGTTTCGTTGAAGCCATGGGGTCTTGTCTATCCCTCTTAAACTGGAAACATGCTTTGTTGGATGGGTAAGCCGTCTTCTTCTTTTGGAGCCTATCGATAATTGCTAAGGTACAAGTAACGAATCTATTTTTAAGATGAGGTCGGAGTAGGGTATCTTCATGAAGTTGAGTTTCCTTTCCACAAGCTCCAAATCCTCTTTGGATTCTACCTCCTTCCATTCTGAAGTCAATGTTGTGCCGATTATTTCCACGAAGATGGTATGACTCCTCCAATATTTGATTCTTGATAGGGTTCGGGATTTTAGCCACGGTTACTAGTCCATTCTTAAGGTTTCAATTGGTACATCATTTCTATTGTTGCTTGCACGCTCATGTTATTGTCTCGAAGTATGGTCTACTATTTGTTTTTCTTTGAATGGAGTGAGGCGTAAATCCACTTCTAACTATAGAGGCAATTCCTTATGGGTAAGCAACTAATCTTAAGTTAGAGTTTAATTATCCGAGGGTGTTCACACAACACAACTTCATGTATACAAAATAATAATTACAAGATTCTTAAAATTGGATTGAAGTGGAGACGAAGAATACGAAGTAGTTATGGTGATAACATCAGGATTAACTGAAATATGGATGAATGGTATGATGTTATGGTTTTGAACTTCAATGTGATCAAGGTTATAGATGTAGTGACTAAACTAGATATTTAACTTGAAACTGCGTTGGCCATCCGCGTTTCAAACTGAATATCCAAGATTCATCACTGAGTAAAGAAAATGAAATTATTTACAAGAAGTCTTGGGCTAAATAAAATAATCAAGGGTCAAAGGAGGTCAAATTTACAAATAGTAGTATATAAAACGGGACCAGATGGACAAGACTTAATCTTGGAAAAGGATGACATTGAATAAAGGTTACAAATACAAGATGAGGATACGCCAATCGATAGAAGACGCGTAGAACTAATAGTGCCCCCTACTGCGTGATGTGAGGCCGCACTCAAGGTTAAAACCATTTCACGTTCCTGAAGTAGGTCCTCATGAGTTGATGTTGGTGTGCCCGAAATTCAAAGAAATTCCCTAAGATACGTGAAGAAAGATTCTAACATAGTCGGGGGCAAGGTAGTCTCTAACCGTAGGTCGTAACGCGTGGGAAGGGTTGAACCTAGGCTTTGATACCATATTCTGACGCCCCGATTCTGCCCTATTGGTTGCAGTTAAGGGAGAGTCACGAACGAGTCCTATGGTCAATAACCAGTAAGATCCCAGATCGCCGGAGGAGTCAAATTAGCCTCCCTTCTATGTCCAGCTTTCTTAGGCAGCGCACTACCTTTTTGACAGATCTTAACTGCTATCGACACAAAGCCTCATAAGCAACGATAAGGTGTGTACACATAGATAATAGAATGGAAGTACATAACAACCACAATATGTATATAATTCAAAAGATGGTTCCAGTACATTACATCCCAAAAGAAAGCTTAAATCTTCAAACGAGTCTTTACAAAACATCTAAAAAGAAACTTCTAAGTTTTCTAGGATAGCCAAAAGTCTTCAAAAGTTTTGCCTCGCTGCCTCCAGCTATGAGTTCCGCTTCATCACCTGGCATGATACGCCGTGAGCATTGAATGCCCAGTAAACACACACACACCCTACCCTTTTTTCCCAGTCCAATACACAATCACAAATATAACATCAAGTAGTAAAGCATGATACTCAATTAAATAAATAACGGGTTAAATTAGATGTTAGCAACTAGAAATCCCCCAAAGAGATTTCGTCCTCCCAACTACAAGAATCGGACGCGGATTATTCGGTATGCCCCCTCTTTTGCTGCTTTGTTGCAGAACTAACCTCGGATGCCTACCAACGGTTACATACCACGAAGCGCCAACCACAGAGCCTCAAAAGAGATGGTGAAATAGGGCCTTGCCCGAATCCCTCCTCACACCAAGCCACCTAGGGTCCGAATACAACCGCTCCGTTCAAGGGTTCCAAAAATCACTTGCGCAAGACTTTAACTTCAAATAGGGAACGCATCCCAACAATCCATATATCACATATTCTCATCTTTTCATTTCTCAAGTGCTCGAAAACCCAATACCCTCCCTATTAGGTTTCCCGTTGAATTAAGATGTTTTAAATTAAGGTTAGTCTAGCTTACAAGACAATAGCATCCATACAAGCATACATTCTTAAGATGAGAAAGGTAAATAACATATCCATAACACATATAATAACATGCCAAGATATGCTCATATGTAAGTAGGAAATTTCATGAATTCAAGGGCATAAAACATCCATACATAACATAGTTTCCAGATTTAATATCACATGAAGATTGAAATAAAAGGACTATTTTACAGCTTCCACTGGACTCGGTCTCCCTCTGGTTCATAGAGAATTTGACCTAGTTTCTAGAACACTTTTCGGAAATGGGATTGCTTTTCCAGATTTTTTGTTATTTAGAAAATATTCCAGCGCTATCCAGAATCTGTCCAGATCAACCGTTATTTAAAAATTGATTTTCTTGTAAACCGCTTAATATTTTTCGATGAAACCAATTTTAGTTGAAAGCTAACATCTTAAGAAAGGTTTTGAAATAAAATATAGGTCCAGAATAATTTTATACATTTTTCTAAAATTTTTGGAAGTGGGCTGCAAAAACAGATTCTAAGGTACCATGCCCAAAACAAGAAGATTTATGAGAAAAGGGTTCCACCAAGGGAAAGTTCTCATTTCTTTTGTGAAGAAAACATGCTAACTAACATATATTTAACTCGGAAAATTTTCTTGAAAGTGTGCCCTTGGGGAGTTGAGAGATTGGTATAAAAAGAGGTGGTTTTGTGCCATAATGGGGAAAATACAAGAGAGATGGAATCAATACTCAACCCTTAGCATTTTCAACATAAGAACTCTTTAATAACAGATCTGAAAACCTCATTTAGAATCCTTAGAAACATGTATTGAAAAAAGAAAATGAAAGAGAAGGTTGTGTTTGTGGCTTACCTACTAAGCTTTGCACAAGAAGCTCTCTCTTCTTCCTCCTTCTTCTCCTCTAGACTTCTCTTTCTTGCTCTCCTCCCTCTCTCTAACCGAAATTTGTGTGTGAGTGAGTGTGTTGTGTGTGTTTGCAAGCTAGGGGAATTGTTGGTATTTATAGGCAATTTGGTGTAAAAAGACAAAAAGGCCCTCTAGTTGAGAATGGATGGAAAGTTTAGGATTTGTTTGAATTCTAAAGGAATGGAAGGGGTTTGGGAGGCTTGTTCATTGGTTTAGGCAACTCCTAGTTGTAATGAAACTAGTTCTTGGATTTTGCATCCTAGGTCTAGGTCACTAGGCTATTTTTTCCTAGAATTTCATGATGATGTGCTTTGAAAAATGGTTTCCTCACTTTCTCCTAGAAGGGGCTATTTTTTTATTTATTTATTAATTTTAGGCTCTAGGACACACTCCTCAAGGTGTATATATATATATCTTACAGGATTGATGGTACTTCAAGGTACAAGATATAAGTACTAGTTTGGGGCAAGTTTTGAATTTAATTAAAGGGTGAGGGCTTGGAGTTAAATACATGTAACTTATGTAGAATTGAATTAGGTTAGAGAATGTAATCTAGCTAGAAAAATTCCCATTTTAGAAAAAAAAAATAAAAATAAAATGCTAACCGACAAGATCTGAGATAATTCAAATAACTGAGGGGCTTTAAGAAAGTAATTCAAACATTAGGGTCTAAAAAGTGAATACATATTTTGGGGGCTTCACAGATCACGAGCTAGTCGGGTTCTACGACTTGCCTCCGGTATGTACTACTGCATTTTGCATTCTGCACAGTTAGTTCATTTCAATTCATTTGATATTCCATAGAATACTGATGCTTCTAACACTTTTGCAGGCTTCCTCCGAGTACACTCGCCAGTCCCTAGAGTTGATCGCCTCTGTGATGGGGATGCTCCAGCAGAGCCTTGACCTTCTGGCGATTTACAGTATTCCAGTATGTTCTTCTGACCACGGTCTCAAACTATAAACTGTTTCACACAATCTGATGCACAACACAACACTTGATACACTACCACGGATCTCGATACATCAGACTATACGCCATTCTGTGCACTAACACACTATTCACAGCATTCATACACTGTACTCATACACTGCATTCTGAACTGACACACTGTTCACAACATTCATACACTACATTCTGAACTAATATACTGCTCATTGTATTCACACCAGACTGCATACACCGTGATTCTGATTACCTTATTTTTTTGCGCGGCATACTGATGCGTTTGCCTTTTGTACTTTTCAGCATCCCTTCCAGATTCCTACTGTAGGAGGTGCTCAAGCTGGACCATCCATTCCTGTTCAAGGGGGAGATGGAGAGGGCAGAGTATACCCCCGCACCAAGGCAGGGCACACTCATGTTGGGAGTAGCTCACGGGCACCAGTTCCTGACGATGATGAGTTCGAGGCGGAGGCGGAGGTGGAGTTATTTGAGGAGGAGACCAAAGATGGCGCTGACTCGGGCTCAGATGACGGCGCTGATGATGATGCTCCTGGACCTTCGTCCAGGAAGAGGACGAGGACGGACCTCTAGGCCTGAGACCATTTGACATTGATCCAGATTTTTGCTGTTTTTCTTCTTCTTGTTTTGCTTTTCTTTTGTTGGTAGCTAGGGTACCTTGTACTGCCGCGGGCAGGTTTTTGTTTTCTCCAAAACTTTGTACTTGAAAAAGATGATGAAATGAAACAAACTTTTTGTCAAAAAAATTGTTACATTTGTACATTTCATACATTGCATCGCATTGCATCATGTTACACCTCAATGTAAATGAGATTGATCTCCTGTCTGAAAATCAAACATTTGTATTGTAATAACCAGGTAATGAACCAGCTAACAACAAAACAACTTAAACAACCCACTTCTCAGTTCGAACACTCGGCTCATGCTCTGCTGGGGATTAATCTGCAAACAAGAAATCCTGAACTAACAGTTCAATCTGACAAGACGGAATACAAAGGTTGAATTTGCTGAATCTGAAACACACTCAGATGCAATCCAGAATCCATATGCTCATTGTTTTCACGCGACCTGGGTTGAACCTCCATGGCTTTACGAAAGAACCAAATCTGTTTTGCACAAATGTGGAGAATGACACAGCACTCTGAGCACAAAATGATTTGTTTTTGAAAAAAGGGTTTCTCAAACTGGGGTATTGAGCCTACGAATGAACTCAGTGAAAAAGACTCAATAGTGAAAATCAAAAGGTAAACTACCTAAACACAACGAGTAACACTCGAAAAAGACTCAAAACAAAAGTTGAGCTAAACAAAACAATAGACACGACACATAGACGTGTTTACAGAAATGAAAGACCTCAAATCACGAAGAGCTAGTTCCTTCGGGTATTGTTCCTACCCTTTCTGATTTGTGATTCTCACATGACTCGGCCCTCAAGCTCGGTTTTTTCTTTCAAAAATGCTTTTGCTCACTTTTCTCTCAACTTACACCTCTCTATTCTTTATTCTCTCATTTTTCATCCCTTCCTAGGGTGATTGATGGATGAATAGGAAGTTGTGGGTTCAAAGCCAACACTGTTAGCTCGCAGCTATTTCCTCCAGGGACATCTAATTGATGTTCCGGATAAGGGAACGGAGTACCTTGATCCATTCCAGTTCGTGCTTCGCACTTGGTTTGATACCCCGTTGCTTGGAGGAGGTTGAGGGCTTTCAGCCCTTTTACTGACAGCTTCAGCTGTGCCTTCTTCTGGTGAATAGAGTGCCCTTCTGGCAAGTATGTTGACTACGGGGGAAAGACAGAACACCTGACTCAACTGTGCCCCTAGTTCATCATTTTGACCATTTTTTTATTTTTTTTTCTACTAAAACAGTCTTGACCAAGATTAGAGTTAGATCAACATACTTGTTCGATTTTTGATTTGAAAATCATGCAAGTCATGCTATGAGCACTGAAAATTTTCCTTTTTGGGTCCAAGAAAATGGTCCAGTTTTGGAAAATGAAATAGTTTTCAAGAAAATAGTCAACCTCAGTAAAAATTTTCAAAAACTATTTTTGCAAACGGTCAATGCTCAACGAGCATGAAACTTACTCTCGAGATACGCAACCTCAGATCGGAGGCAATGGAAAATTGCCCCTCGTTTGAAGAGAGCTGCACGGCAATGGAAAGTTGCCCCTGGTTTGAATGGTGACTCATGGCAACTTATGGCAACGGAAAGTTGCCCCTTGTCTGGATGATGCCGCGGCGTTTTGTACTCAGTCCTCATTAGTGACGATCACGACCGAACTCCCGAATATAGAGAAGACGAAGATGGTCGGAACCAATATATGGACACAGTCGCTTTGAAAGCATTGGTGGCTGGACTTTAGGATGAAGTTTCCTACATATCCCAAATATGGGAATCAATCCTACATAGTTCATGGTGTCATAACCGAACTATCGAATTCAGAGAAGGCAAGGATGATCAAAACCATTACATGGACTCAGTCGCTATGAAAGCGTTTGGGGCTGGACTTCAAGATGAAGTTTCCTATGTATCAAAAACATGGGAATCAAGCCTTACGTAGTTCGGGTTAAGGTACACTCGGGTATTAACCTTCACTTTTTAGGCTCTAACTTTTGCCAAGGCGCCCGTTACGGGTTTTCGACCTTGCGAGCTTTCTTCTTCTTTCCTTTTTCAATTCTTTTCTTTTCTTTTTTCTTTTTTTTTTCTATTTCTCTTTTCATTTCTTTTGCATTTTTTTTTTTTTTGTATTTTCTCTTGCTCTAACTTTTGCCTGGGTCGCCCTTCTGGGCTTTCGGTCCAGCGAACCTCTCAAAGGGTAAAAGTGTAACAAGTCCATGCCAAATGGTTTTGAGATCCTAAAGTCATCTGAGTCTAAGAAAATGACTGTTGTATTGATCTGCTGAAGGACCCATCTTCGGTTCTTCGAGCACATCGGACATTTTTGCCCCTAGTTGGAGGGGTGCTTCTGTTCTAGCTTCACAAGCTTCTTCTGATGAGATCTGATCTTCTTGATCTGACCTGGGTGCCTCTTGTTAGGGTCGCTTCAATCTGCCACAGGCCTCTCCTGATGGTCGATCGTTGAGCACTCCGAATTGTGGTTCAAGGTTTTAAAGCAAGGGCTCATGTCTTCAGACTGAGAGCAATCCTAAGCTACACAATCTCAAGAGCGATTCCACACAGGTCTTCACAAGACCACGCAAAACATTTTGGCCTTGTTTGGTTTGTGTTTCTCAAAAAATTTTGGGAAAATTTCTCTACAAATAAGTTTCCAAAAGTAATCAAACCAAACAAATTTTCCCAAAATTTTTTTCCAAAACTTGTTTGGTTTACAAATTTTCCAAACAAATCTCTCTCTCATATACATCAAATCAATCACTTTTTCCAAAACTCTCTCTCAAAATAATTTTCAAAACATCTTTTGAAAAAAAATCAAACCAAATAAATTTTCGTACTTTTTATCTCAAAAACATATTTCTCAAATACAAACCAAACAAGGCCTTTGTTTTTGAAAGTTTTTAAAGAAGCGACATATCGCTCGCACTGAAGATAGTGTGGAACCAGTCTGAATCAAGCTAGGGTCCTTCTCAGTACTCACGCTAACAAGCATGATTTCAATCATTAAGGGCTTAGCACGCCTCTCTTTCTCTCAATTTGATCAAAGTTTTGCAAATCCCGAGGAATTCCTTCCTCTTTGTTTTCACCGCAGTGTTCAAAAAGGTTTTGAAAAACTTAGGTCAATGCAATGATTTTCAGGGCACAAGAGAGCAGGTGGAATGTACTGCTGTTCCATTCAAATCCTCTGGCACAACTAGCTCAAAATAGCAGTAACCACGGAAACATGATAGCTGCAGCTGTTTCATTTAGATTCCCTGGTTGCAACTGGCTCCACGGTAGAGACAGACTCAAAAGAAAGCAAAAGGGTAATTACAAAACAAAAGGGTGTTCAAGGCAATAACCCCGAAATCACCCGACATTCTATACAACGGGACTAACTCGACGCGACAAGACAGACCCTTAAGCAAAAAGACTGACTCAAAACAAAGAGACAGACTCAAAACAAGACGACCGAACTGACTCAACACCTAAGTCAGAAACCACAAAAATTGGCATTCGCAGATGGTCAAAAGTGCGTGCCAGACGCCACATCCGAAATGCACTGAGCGTCGCTCGCAAGTGGTCGAACCCCTGATCACAAACTTGTAGTATCCTTGAAGTCCAATAGCTCAGTAGTGACAGACTTTGCTGAGGTAGGTGGGAGGATGACCTCATTGTCGATCAAATCTTGCACTTCATGACGAAGACGGAAACAACCATCGGTGCTGTGACCAGACTGTTGGTGGTACGCGCAGTACAAGGTAGCATCATGTGAGAGAGGGAGATTCTTCGGGAGAGGCCGAGGCTCGAGGGGCTTAAGATGCCCCTTTTTAGCCAAAATTAGAAATGCCCTAGACAAAGGCATGTAGAGAGCATGAAAGACTCTGCGCCCTTGAGGCAGGTACTTTGAAGTCTGAGTATTCTTGCTAGACACACTAGCGAAAGGGTCGGCAGGCACTGCCTTGGTTTTTTGATCTTTCCCAGGTGTAGAGTTGGGATTGGGAGAAACTGTCCTGGCATAACGGGGCCTATCCTGATTTTCCGCATGGCTTGAATTGCCTTCGGTTGGAGTGGGGAAAGCATCATCCATAGTTTTAGCCACAACTACGAATACCTGTTGCTTATTCATCCCCCCGGCTTTCAAAGCCTCGACTGCCCACAGCAGTTGCTCAACAAGATCAGCATCAGTTTCCACTTTATTCTTACCTTTAGCCTTAGCTTGATCGAGGTTTTGGGTTACTGTTGGCACATCATTATTATAGCTTGAGGCGACCTCAGGTTAGCTGAGCTCGATCACAATCCGTCCCAGTAACAGGGGCTCCTGCGGTTCAAAATTCCCGGCATACGATGTGGTTGGTGGCGAAGCCGACATCCCATAAGCAAGATTAGCCACAGACCTCTGGAGGTCACCAATCATCCCCATCAACTCGAATGTGGTGGGCTCGCGAGCCTGATACAACTGGGGTGCCCAGACCGGGTGCGCAACAGGAGACCTGGGCGGATGCGGTATTTCGATATTGGTCTCACTTTGCAGGGTGATTCCTTGGTCTAGTGCGGCTGCCATAACCACAATTTCCTCTAAGCTTTGGGTCGTCATAAGTCCGTTGAACCGAATGGAGACGATGCAGTCGGTGATCGATGGATCCGATATTTGTCTTGCCTCAGCGAGGAAGAACACCAAATCTCTGAACCCAAATCTCTAAACTGAAAGGGAAAGCAAATAGCATTTCAGCCCAACTGAACAGACACAAGCGTAGCCGAATAACTGTACTCTACTACTGATCACTGTTCCACAAAATCATTGCCCCGAAACACTGAATCTAATACTCGCAGATATAACCGATTCTCAAATTCTGATACTGATGCCCTTAGGCCTGATACCCCAGACTTGCAAACTGATATGTACGTTCCTGTAGAGATGCACTCTAAAAGCACATAGCAAGTAAGAGAGGGCCAAAACACCCCTATGTTGGGGTAGGGTTTCCCTGTCCTATTTTGTCAGGAGCTAGGGTTTCACTACGCACACAGTGGTTTCAAACAACCTAACATCAGGTAAGCAACCTGTCCTAGCTTGGAATGGTCACTATGGATTCCGAATATGCACTAGGTCAAATGGTCAAAAGGGTGCCCCGGTAAAATCGGGGTTTGTGTTCCCATACTGTCAGAGCCCATAACTGATCAGCCTTATGGTCATGCCTTGACAAGACAAGCCTCTGACAAACCGTTCAGGAATGGCAGATGGCAAACACGGTGTCCTAGGTGAACCAATGCACATGCAATGCAAAGAAATACATAAGTGAAATCAAAACAAGATATCACGAGTTCGAGTCAAGCTCTCTCAATCCCCAAGAGAGTCGCTAGAAACTGTGGACGCGCCCTCGGGCTTTATGCCACCACAGTTCGGACTCCCTTTTGTGTCATGGTTCTTAGTCTGAACCAAAGAGTTCAAATCCGGCAAATCGTTTTGAGAAAACAGAATTTTAGAAAAGAAGTGCCAATCATGGACTGCTTTGCCAGATAAAGAGTCGCCACCTAAATATTTTTTAATGGGGGAATTTAGGAAACCCTGACTCATTTGCCTAAGGCCACGTGTTCGTCATTACCAATGTTGCCTCGGCTCGGGAACTTGGGTACGATTGGGGAAGGTCAGCTGTGAGCACCCCCTCTCGCCCGATCCGAAGATCGGCCTCTACTAACCATGATATCCAATTTTGAAAACGTTATGTGTACTTATTCCGGTTAATTAGCTAGAATTACTATGTGATGCGCATAGCAAAACAAGTATAGACTAGATCGCCTAATTTGGAACAAAGCATCGCATATCCGTTTGTTTGGAAAATGTTTTGAAATTTGCTAGTCGCGAGTAGGCTAAAACACGGATTTTGATGAGTTATTCCAACTCAAGCAATCCAACCTTCACCCACAGGCATTCAGGCAGTTCATATCACATAAGCATCTAGCCACATGGTAAGCATGCTGTCATGTTAACATTCACACTCGTGCGAGATGCTAAAGCACAAAATACATACAGTGTACTCCAAGCCAAAACAAAGAACTCGTTAGCAATCAACGTATGATCCAAGTCCATGTTAAGTGCCAAATGCAACGCATACAGAATGCAATTAGGATAGGCTCGGCTAATCCTAGGATGGCATGTGAAATGCAACCATTCGATGCACATATTCAAGTTAGATTTGAAATACTTATGCAGTTAGCATGATGCGCCGAGCCCGGTGCATACAATACTGATGAATGATGCACGCATGCATAGCATAAGGTATGCTAAATTAAATATGCCCTAATACTAACCATCAAAGCACGTAAGTAAAAGGGAGAAAGAAGTGGGGTTGGAAAACATCTACACACGCACCCACACTTATTACAAATTCACCCTCGCTCCGAGGGACCAAAAGAACAATACAATTAATTAACCTACAAGCTAATTAATTATTATAGACAAATTAAACTAGTTAAGCAAATTAACTAATCTAATAAAATAGTAAATAGCCTTGGGAAGAGGGCCCAATGCAATGCATGCTTGGTTCCGCTCGGAAGTCCACTGCTATGCACAAGTTGCCTCTGTTTTTACTGTTTGGCACCTCTAAAAATTGCACAAACTCCAAGGTTGCTTCTCTGAGTGCTGTGGAACACCACCGGCTATGAGGAATGGTCACCGACCATGGGGAATGGTCATCGATTACCTGTGGAGATATCGGCCACAAACTGTTGTTTGGTCGGCACTGTATGTAGCTGATCGGCCAAAACTTCCTGCAGAACCTGTTTTGACAGCAGCAGAGGGAAAAATAGGCACGACAATGCATTTCAAGCAAATGTGTGCACCAACACATCCCTTATCATGTTTGTGACTCAAAGGGACATGGTTCTCGATTCTAGGACCACCAATCGCGCATTTCAATGCGTGATGGCCCAAGAAACCAAGTACGCACCTTGATTTCAAATGAGATGCACATCAAACAAACAAGTGAGGCTTAACCTCTATCATACTCAATTCAAGAGGCAAAGCATGCATGCCAATGCAATGCAACCTAGGCATGTTAACTAAGTATGCAACATGGGCATGCAATGCACAATGAGTACTAGGCATACAACCTATGCAAGCAAGCCTGCAAGGCATGAGGCAATACAAACCAACAAGTGTGCTAGACGCAGTGTGGATGTTCAAGCATGCAACAGCACATGGAGCAAACATGTTAAACAACCTAAACATGTAACAACACACAAGTATGCAACAACACACAAGGTGAGCATGCAACAACATGCGAATAATGGACTTAAACTAATTTGGGCAGCTCTATACTAAGCCCAAAATAGTGGCCAATTGCTAAGAGAATGAGGACCAAATAACATGCAAGCATGCATGCACACAAGGACCAACACTTAGGCATTGAAGAGCAACTCTCAAGCACACTTAAGAGGATGAAAACATGGACAAATGGCATGCATTATAAGCTCTGAAAATCAAGTCATGAAAGGTGCCAAACCAACTAGACAAGACAAACAAGGCATGCAAGCAAAGCCAAAATTCAAGGCAAGCCAAAGGTGTATTGAACTACACTTAGCAAAATCAAACATGGCATGAATTAAGCAACCAAAATCAGAGTTTTAGCATATTAAGACAAAGCCAATAACACATCTAGATGGCATCTAAATGGCTTAAACATGCAAGCATGCACAAGGGCCTAAACAAGGGGCATAAGACAATAACCTTTTAACACATTAAAGGGGCATCAAATGCAAGCATGGAAGCATGTCATGAGGACTGAAATGACATGTTAAATGGTTCGAAACCACTGGAATAATGCAAGTAATTCATGCTCAATGTTCATACACTTGAGGCTTACAAGCCAAGAATGCAAAGAGGCTAAACAAAGCATGGCAAGCATGGCTAAGACAACCTACATCAGACCTTAAGCATGGTAAAACAAGCCTAAAAGCTTCACAAAGCTTGGCCAAAACAAGCAAGCATGGTAATCTACATGCTAAGTACATGTTAAGGCAAATGATGGCATTACAAGACATGTATGCTAAACAAGAATGGTGTGCCCAAACCAACATAAAACAGTGCTATAGCATGGAAAAATAACACTAAATAGTAGCTAAGATATGGCCAACATGAACCTAAATATGATGCTCACACAAGAGGCTAAAATGGCCCTTTTTAAGCACAACAAGGAGAGGGGGTGGCCCTCTCCTTCTTAGGACCTTGAGGCACCATCCTCACCACTAAAATCCCTCAGGATTTCAGTGGTGAGGAGGCCCAAACAAGGTGGTCCCGGAGCTCAACCAAAATGGCACAAAATGGGGCGAAACAAGCCCTAAGAGGGGTCAAACAACCCCAAAGCTCAAAACACTATTAGACAACAATTTAGAGTAGGCAAAAACAAGAGTTTTATATGTTATACACAAAGTCTAAAAATAGTTGCAAGATAGGTGAAAAAGCTATGCAAAAATGGGAAAAAAGGGGTAAGATTGTTACCCCTGTAGACCTTCTTCAGAAATGGAAGACCAGCAGCTTCCTTAGGTTCAAACCAGTCCAAAACCTCCAAGAACAAGCCCCTTATGCCTCAGCAACTAAGGTATGGTGTAATGGTAGGTGTTTCTGTGCAAAACTAAGACTAAATACACACAAAACACTCAAGAGAGGGAGATATATAGAGATAGAGTATGAACAAACCCTAACCCTAAAACTCAAAGGCCTGAAAAAATTTTGTAACCCTAATGGAGGGAGAAGAGGCTCCCTCTTATAGACAATCCCTCTTGTAAAGCTTTCCAAACAAGCTAGTCAAGAGGGAGATCCCTCCATACACGTGTATGGAGGGGAGCAAACTGTATGCCAGCTAGCACAGTTGGCATAAAACATATCTGCAAAAGTAGATGAACAGTGGTCGGCTAGCCAAAGATGCAATTTGACCAAAATAGATGGCCGGTCGACCATCTAGAGTGCCGTTCGGCCAAACATTTGGACGATGGCAACAAAACACAGCCGGTGGCCTCAAGCCATGGCCGGTGGAGTGTGGGGATGGCCAACAAGCCATTCCCTGCCCTCCAAAGCAAAAACACAAGTGTTTGGTGCAAAACCAAACACAAAACAGTCGAGTCAAGAGATCCTGAGGCAAGGCGCGTAGCCGAGACCTCCGGGAACTCAAGACGAACACAAACAAGGATGATCACCGAGTGTTCAAACGGTGACATCCAAGTCTTGAGGACGGTCAAAAATGGGGTGTCTACAGTTGCCCCTCTTTGACATAACTCGAAAGTCATAAGAATGACGGGAGTGAGTGTCAAAGCCTAGAGACGACCCATTTTTGACAAGGCTGAAGACTTAGAACAAGCATGCAAGACAATAAAGATATGCGCCCGAAGGCAGGGGCAAAATGCAACTGATAATGCAAGAAGCCGAGCATAACTTATGATCATGTAAAGAAAGATGTAACGAAGCTTAACGTGCAACAGTTTTAAGCTAGCATACATCAATCCAACTACACTACAATGCAAAAAGGATGTAAGAGAATTATGCAATTCTCGATACGTCTCACTCGGAGAATACAATACCACTGGCCGGTTAAATGCAGTTGCACCAGCTTCAAATGAACCGTACATACAATATTGTGCCAGTAAAAGAAAGCAACTTAACAGGTACAATATTGTTAGCAACATGCATGACAATGCAAAATGAATGCAAAATGATATGCAGTATAACAAAGCTATGTATAAACAATGCAAACGATAATGCAATGCAATTGGATCATAATCGAACCACGAGTGGTACAAAACCACACAAATGTCAAAGAGATGATGGAGATGCAAAGTCCGTCTACCATAGAAAGGGTGCAACCCTCAAACCAACATACCAAATGGAATAGGCGCTGCTACACATGCGAACTATGAGTGATGTGAGCGGACACAAGAACAAGTAATTGGGTGGAATGACATAAGTGGGGAAGTGACCCGCTGAGGAAAGAACATGACCTTAATGCTGGATGCAAAAATTACACTACAATGTAATATATAAAATGGATAAGGCACACGGGCCAAACCATATATTGCCTACGAAAGGCATGGACACATACAAACTGCGTCTAACACAGATACGGTGCCGTCACCCTCAAACCAACATACCAGCGTGGAATAGGTGCATACACATAATATCATAACTGTGCTTCGACATGAAAGATATGGGTACATACCAGACCAAGCTCAACATGGAAAGGCGCAAGCTATAGGTAGGGGTGATGCCGTGAATGCATGCAATCTACAATGCAATAAATATAATATGCAATGGATGGTATGGTATTTACAATGAAAGTGACGGCGAAACATGCGTATCGACGCAAGTGAAGAGTGCACAACTATGCCGGTGAAGCGAAACATACGCGTTAACGCACGTGAAGAATGCACGACAATGCAGGTGGAAGCGAAACATGCGCGTCAACGCAAGTGAAGAATGCACAACAATGCGCGTGGATAATGCAGTAAATGCGTGAAACTACAATGCAATATATACAATTTTCAATGGATGTAGATGCAATATTTACAGTGAATGCATGACATATGCAGTTTATAATGACATGCATGACATATGCAATATATACAACGTAATGCATGACATATGCAATATTTACAATGCATGCACGACATATGCACTATTTACGATGAAATGCATGACATATGCACTATATATAGTGGATGCATGACAGATGCATGATAATGCATGCTATTTACAGTGCATGACATATGCATGTTTTTTTTGAAATGCAAATGATGCATGTTGTTTTTGGTTTTACCTTTCGAAATGCAAATGATGCATGTTTTTTTTTTTTTTAAATGCATGTTGTCTGGAATGCGCGACAATGCAAGTTGCCTAAAATGCATGAAAATGCATGATTTCGAAATGCGCGACAACGCACAGCTTGAGATGCATAAAGAATGCATGATTTTGTTGTTTTTTTTAAATGCATGAGAATACATGATTTTGAATTGCACGACAATGCGCGGCTTTTGAGATGCATGCCAATGCAAATAAGGAAGATGCATAACAACGCATGTAAGGTGCGTATGGCAATGCGTGACGAGGACCATGCATGACAATGCAGACGCCAAAGATTTCGCACCTTTGAAGGATTTAAGGTCTCCTAGACCGAGCGTATTTAAGGTCTCGCTAGACCATAGCGGTGCATAACAATGCAAGAATAATGACGTGTAACTCAACGCGCGTTCACATCAAAGCGTTGTAAAGCAACGCATGCGGGGCAACTTTCGAATCTTGAAAGGGACAAAAGGATACAAAAAGATACACTGCACCCGTATTCAACTGCCACGCACAGAAGACACGGTCTGAAGTTAAAACAGAGATCTGTTGAGCTTCGAAAATGCACTTTTCTTGCACTATCTTCAGCAATGAAGGTCCCAAACTACATATCTGACCCAAACAAGGTTGTAGGATGCTCACCTGCCATTAGGGGAGGTCACCGGCCATCCACCGGCCACAAAAATACTTCACCGGCCAACTATTTGGCCGACCGGCCAAATCTGCCTGAATCGGGGCAATTTGGTCTTTTGGCCTTGGGTCTTTTAAAATAAGGCCTCTAGCCCTATTTTCTTCACTTGTTCTTGGTTGAAAATTGCTCATCCCTCTCTCTAGATTATTTTTCTCCCTTTCATTCACCATTTTCTTTGGTTTTCGTGCTCGTTTCATCGTTTGATTCGCGAATACCTTCGCGTTTCAGACGTTTTGAACCGAACGAAACTTTGTTTCGGTGTCTCTTTCTTGATTTTCACCACTCGGGGCTTGTTTCCCTCGAGTTTTTCTTGATTTCCGTGCCTTTTCCACATTCCAGCTTTTTTGGCCATTTTTCGTCCTCTCGGGGTTCACTTTCCATTGACTTTTCGCATTCTAGCCCGATTTTCTCTCTTCCGACCATTTTCACACTTTCTCTGAGATGGCAGACGATATTCCATAGGGCAGGACTCCCCCGGATAATGAGATGGATCCCGAGGCCAAGCTCTTGCCCTTGAGCGTCCGCCCGTTCGACCCGGCGACCTACCGGCCGGCGATTCACATACTTGCTCCTGACGGACTTTGCCAGTTCAGGAGTTTCGATAGGACAGTGCCTCCAGAGCTTCTCTTGCGCGAGCCAGAGTCACATCTATCATATGGCGCTTCTGAGGTATATTCTTTCCGTTTCATTTTTTGCAATGTAGAACACTTAACTACCATAGTTGATTCGGTTCTTTAACTGCTTAGCTCAGATACACCGATACACTGTATGTTGTAGTTGACTTTGAACACACTTGCACTTGATGTCTGTTTGAATCTAAACACGTGCACACACGCTGTATTGTCACTGAACCACCCAAACACATTGGCACATTACATGTTGCAGTTCACTGTAAGCACACCGGCACCCGATGTTTGTTTGAACTTGAAAGCGTGCACACACACTGTATCTGTACTGAACCACTCAAACACGCTGACACGTCACATGTTGTAGTTTACTGCGAGCACACCGGCAACCGATGTTTGTTTGAACTTAAAAACGTGCACACAGGCTGTATCTGTACTGAACCACTCGGAAACACTGACACATCATATGCAGTAGTTCACTTTGAGCACACCGACACCCGACATTTGTTTGAATCTGAAAACGTGCACACACGCTGTGTTGTCACCAATTCTGAATGCTCTTCAAAACTATACATTTTATATTGCTTCGCAACTGTTTTGCTTCAACACAGGGAGATTCCCGTGCCTTCGGAGGGTATGGGAACGTTACCGCTCGAGACTGGTACATGGAGCTGCCAGATGCGGTCCAGCACATCGTAGACTAGGCCGGCTTCGGCGCCTTCTGCAGAGGACTCTCGCACCTCACTGCGAGCAGGCCTCTCCTTGCTGCTCTAGTGGAGAGGTGGTGGGACACCACCGACTCCTTCCACTTCTCTGCTACGGGAGATATGACGATGACTCTCTCCTTCCATTTGATGCATGTATTCAAGTTAGATTTGAAATACTTATGCAGTTAGCATGATGCGCTGAGCCCGGTGCATGCAATACTGATGAATGATGCACGCATGCATAGCATAAGGTATGCTAAATTAAATATGCCCTAATACTAACCATCAAAGCACGTAAGTAAAACGGAGAAAGAAGTGGGGTTGGAAAACATGCACACACGCACCCACACTTATTACAAATTCGCCCTCGCTCGGAGGGACCAAAAGAATAATACAATTAATTAACCTACAAGCTAATTAATTATTATAGAGAAATTAAACTAGTTAAGCAAATTAACTAATCTAATAAAATAGTAAATAGCCTCGGGAAGAGGGCCCAATGCAAAGCATGCTTGGTTCCGCTCGGAAGTCCACTGCCATGCACAAGTTGCCTCTGTTTTTACTGTTTCGCACCTCTGAAAATTGCACAAACTCCAAGGTTGCTTCTCTGAGTGCTATGGAACACCACCGGCTATGAGGAATGGTCACTGGCCATGGGGAATGGTCATCAACTACCTGTGGAGATATCGGCCACAAATTGTTGGTCGGTTGGCACTGTATGTAGCTGACCGGCCAAAACTTCCTGCAGAACCTGTTTTGATAGCAGTAGAGGGCAAAACAAGCCACGGCAAAGCATTTCAAGCAAATGTGTGCACCAACACATCCCTTATCATGTTTGTGACTCAAAGGGACATGGTTCTCGATTCTCGGACCACCAATCGCTCATTTCAATACGTGATGGCCGAAGAAACCGAGTATGCACCTTGATTTCAAATGAGATGCACATCAAACAAACAAGTGAGGCTCAACCTCTATCATACTCAATTCAAGAGGCAAAGCATGCATGGCAATGCAATGCAATGCAACCTAGGCATGTTAACTAAGTATGCAACATGGGCATGCAATGCACAATGCATACTAGGCATACAACCTATGCAAGAAAGCTTGCAAGGCATGAGGCAATGCAAACCAACATGTGTGCTAGATGCAATGTGGATGTTCAAGCATGCAACAACACATGGAGCAAACATGTTAAACAACCTAAACATGTAACAACACACAAGTATGCAACAACACACAAGGTGAGCATGCAACAACATGCGAATAATGGACTTAAACTAATTTGGTCAGCTCTATACGAAGCCCAAAATAGTGGCCAATTACTAAGAGAATGAGGACCAAATAACATGCAAGCATGCATGCACACAAGGACCAACACTTAGGCATTGAAGAGCAACTCTCAAGCACACTTAAGAGGATGAAAACATGGACAAATGGCATGCATTATAAGCTCTGAAAATCAAGTCATGAAAGGTGCCAAACCAACTAGACAAGATAAACAAGGCATGCAAGCAAAGCCAAAATTCAAGGCAAGCCAAAGGTGTATTGAACTACACTTAGCAAAATCAAACATGGCATGAATTAAGAAACCAAAATTAGAGATTTAGCATGTTAAGACAAAGCCAATAATACATCTAGATGGGATCTAAATGGCTTAAACATGCAAGCATGCACAAGGGCCTAAACAAGGGGCATAAGACAACAACCTTTTAACACATTAAAGGGGCATCAAATGCAAGCATGCAAGCATGTCATGAGGACTGAAATGACATGTTAAATGGTTCCAAACCACTAGAATAATGTAAGTAATGCATGCTCATGGTTCATACACTTGAGGCTTACAAGCCAAGAATGCAAAGAGGCTAAACAAAGCATGGCAAGCATGGCTAAGACAACCTACATCAGACCTTAAGCATGGAAAAACAAGCCTAAAAGCTTCACAAAGCTTGGCCAAAACAAGCAAGCATGGTAATCTACATGCTAAGTACATGTCAAGGAAAATGATGGGATTACAAGACATGTATGCTAAACAAGCATGGTGTGCCTAAACCAACATAAAATAGTGCTATAGCATGGCAAAATAACACTAAATAGAAGCTAAGATATGGCCAACAAGAACCTAAATAAGATGCTCACTCAAGAGGCTAAAATGGCCCTTTTCAAGGACAACAAGTAGAGGGGGTGGCTCTCTCCTTCTTAGGACCTCAAGGCACCACCGTCACTGAAATCCCTCAAGATTTTAGTGGTGGGGAGGCCCAAACAATGTGGTCCCGGAGCTCAACCAAAATGGCACAAAATAGGACCAAACAAGCCCTAAGAGGGGTCAAACAACCCCAAAGCTCAAAACACTCTTAAACAACTATTTAGATCAGGCAAAAACAAGACTTTTATATGTTATACACAAAGTCTAAAAATAGTTGCAAGATAGGTGAAAAAGCTATGCAAAAATGGAGAAAAAGGGGTAAGATTGTTACCCTTGTAGGCCCTCTTCAAAAATGGAAGACCAGCAGCTTCCTTAGGTTCAAACCCATCCAAAACCTCCATGAACAAGCCCCTTATGCCTCAGCAACTAAGGTATGGTGTAATGGTAGGTGTTTGTGTGCAAAACTAAGACTAAATACACACAAAACACTCAAGAGAGGGAGAGATATAGAGATAGAGTATGAACAAACCCTAACCCTAAAACTCAAAGCTCTAAAAAAATTTTGAAACCCTAATGAAGGGAGAAGGGGCTCCCTCTTATAGACAATCCCTCTTGTAAAGCTTTCCAAACAAGCTAGTCAAGAGGGAAATCTGTCCATACACGTGTATGGAGGGGAGCAAAGTGTATGCCAGCTAGCACAGCTGGCATAAAAAAATATCTGCAAAAGCAGATGAACAGTGGTCAGCCAGCCAAAAATTCAATTTGACCAAAATAGATGGCCGGTCGACCATCTAGAGTGCCGGTCGGCCAAACATTTGGACGATGGCAACAAAACATAGTCGGTGGCCTCAAGCCATGGCCGGTGGAGTGTGGGGATGGCCAACAAGCCATTGCCTGCCCTCCAAAGCAAAAACACAAGTGTTTGGTGCCAAACCAAATACAAAACAGTCGAGTCGAGAGATCCTGAGGCAAGGCGCATAGCCAAGACCTTCGGGAACTCAAGACGAACACAAACAAGGATGATCACCGAGTGTTCAAATGGTGACGTCCAAGTCTTGAGGACGGTCAAAAATGGGGTGTCTACAAATGGTTAATTAGTTGAATTAGTTGTAGCTAGTTAGTTTGTGTTGTAATATTTAATTAGCTTAATTAGTTGTAGCTAATTAGTTTGTGTGGTAATATTTAATTAGCTTAGATAGTTAGTTAATTATTCATTCAAGTTTTGTAATAATTAGCTTAATTAGCTTAGCTTAGTTAACCAGTTAGTTTTTTTATTCATTCGGATTCTCCTTCGTGAGAGTGTGATGTGATAACGTCGTGTATGTCTTCCAACCCCGTGCCTTTCTTCCTTCTATTTATCCACTTTTGATGGTAAGATTAGGGACATCATGTTTTGATTAGAATATCAGATGCTTGCATCCATTCATTTGTATTGCAGCCTCGAGGCTCAGCGCATCATTCAAACTGCATTGTCGTTTCAATTACCTTGTTGAATATGTGTTTAAATGCATGCTATGAAAATGTTGCAAATAAAATGTTAAGTAGTCAAGCTTATTTAGTTTCATTATTGCATGTGTTGCATTAGCTATCTTGCATAGTTAGGTATCATGCATATTTTTCTAACTCTTTAGTTTTATCTTAGCTTGGAGTACTAGATGAGTTTTTAGTGCTTTAGCATACTTGCATGAGTGTGAGTTATTGCCATGACTAACATGCTTGCCATGAGGCTAAGTGCTTAATTGATAAACTACTAGAATGCCTGTGGATGATGGCTTGTTGCTTGAATTGGAACGATTCAATAAATGTACGTTTAAGCCCACTTGAAGTGGCAAATTCAAACCCTTTCCAAAAAACAAACATGAAATTGAATTGTTCCAATTTGAGCAAACTAGTCCATAGTTGTGCGTGCGCATCACGTAATAATGCTAGCCTAATAAACCGGAACATGAGCACATAATGTACATAAAAATCATATCATGATTAGTAGAGGTCGATCTTTGATCGAGCGAGTGGGGGTGCTCAATTCATGACCTTCCCCTCTCGTACCTAAGTTCCCGAGCTAAAGCAACTTTGGTGATGACGAACACATGGCCTTTGGCACGAGTCATGGGTTTCCTAAATTTCTCCAAAATAAAATATTTAGGTGGCAACTCTATATCTGGCAAAGCAGACCATTTTTGGCATTTTTGATCCTAAAATCAATTTTCCAAAAGACTTGCCAGATTTGGACTCTTTGGTGTTTATCAGTTTCACATTGCACTTGTGAGATTAGATTCAGAACCTCGGGAGTCCGAACTGTAGGGCTTTCTTCTAAGCTTCTGAAAGGGGGTGCAAAAAAGTCGAGCTACAGAGTCGAAGACAATGCAAACCGTTGCCTTCCTCCTCTCTGTGGACAAGCTGGAGACTTGTAGCCCAACTGACCACACTTGTAACAAGTGAAATCTCCCTGACCACATCTCCTAGAACTTGAACTCAGAACAGGAAAAGTGGACCTCGACTGAGTTCCCTGGGACTATTGTGGGTTAGAATCCCTTTGCATCTTATTTTCCCCCTACACCTCCTAACTCCTCTGAGAGCCCCTCATCCTCTCCTCCACAACCTCCATCACGATCTCTAGGTGAGCTGCCGACTCCACAAGGCGTCCGTAATCTCTAATCATTGACCAGTCCACTTTGGAACATAAGCCCGGTTCTCAACCTCTTCTCGAACTCTAGGAAACGGCGCTCCTCAGTCGCCACGAGTTCCGGTGTAAATCTTGACAAACTAATGAACATGGCCTTAAACTCAACCACCGGTGTACTCAATTGTTTGAGCTGAGAAAACTGATCCCTCAACTTCTCCCTAACAATGGGAGGCAAGAGCTTGTCCTTGAAGGCGTCAACGAAAGCCTTCCAAGTCACTCCAATGTGCCCACGCACATACTTCCACGATTACCCTGCATCTCCCTTCAACTAAAATGATGCCAAGGTCACTCTCAAACCCCTATCTTCGATGTCGAGCATCTCAAATGTCTTCACCATCTGCTCTAGCCACTAATTCGCTTTCAGTGGCTCCTTGGAATCACCTAAACACTCATTTGGATTCGACTGGAAGAACTCTCGCTTCAGAAAAGATGGCTTGCCTCAGCCACTTGGGCCTGGACTTGATTCTCATCCCTAAGAATGTCCATGGATTCCCTCAATGCTCTGGCCATTTCGCGGGCTAAGGCACCCATGGCCTGTTGACAACCTGATTTGGCCATATTGGCCAGACCAACACCCTCTATCTGTGTCGAAATATCATCCGATATTGGCATCTCCTGCCGTCTAGGCCTACCACGCCTACCACCACGTCCACGTCTTGACATCCTAACGAAGGTAACAAAAGAAATTAGCACATTTACAAATATGCCGAAGCTAATTCACTCATGTCCCAATGCGGTGGACAACGGTAATTCACTCCACATAAGCACGTAGTTACATAAACACATACGAATTTCATTCCCGAATAATGACCATCCCGCTGCATTTCCAAAGTTCTAATTAGAAACAAAAGTGATCAAGTGCTCTTCTAATAGGACTTCTAGAAACTCAATTTACATGCCTTCATTGCAGATATTAGATAAGGTGGAGGTACTGCCCCGTTACCCACAAACACAATTTCTTCCTGTTCTGGTTGTCACGCCCCTAACCTGCCCCTAAAAGGTTTGGGTATGACCTAATCAGAAACAGACAGAATGACCTATGATGAACAGCGTTTGGGGCCTGAGCGGAAGCAATAAATTTTTAAATGACAATAAACAGACACATCCATTGAGCAACTACCAAAAACCAGGACCATATCGAGATTTAACAAAAGGTAAACATGCACACAGAAGTAGGTTACAAAACAACTACAAATCCAGCCCAGATATTAGGCACACAAATCCATAGATACAATAACCCTGACCAGCAACATGGATACCAAAAAAAATTTCATATACAAAGGAAACTGGTCCAATATGTAAGGGTTCCCTCCTGTGCCTGGTTATCCTTAAGCCGACAAAATGCACGAGGTAATGTTAGAACAGCTCCCCAAGCTGGCTCCTACAGAGTCAGACAACATATAGAATGAGACAAGCTTAGTGAATAATAGTGCGCAATAATAAAATCACAATGCACCTTAGTATATGTACCAAAATGAAATACAGAAATAACAAATTGGCCGGTTGGCCCAGGTAGCCTTTCGACACAGGTAGCCTTGCGGCTTGAGATAGCTGTGGTAGCCTTTTCGGCAGTAGCCTTGGCGGCACCACAGATAGCCTTCGGCAACAGTAGCCTTTAAGACAGTAGCCTTATGACAACAGATAGCCTTTTCGGCTGTGTAGCCTTTCTACAGGTAGCCTTGCGGCATAACAGATAGCCTTTCGGCACAACAGATATACGGATATGGCTTCCACTTCTCATTTCCAGATCAATACATGAGTTACAATTGTGTCTTACAGAACAGATACATAAATGTATATGTAATGCACTATTACTCACAGTGTTGTGGTGGCGTGTTAATTCCTTCTGGAGTGTGTCCTGCACATAATGTAGCTGACAAATTAGTATTCTTCTTTTGTATATCCTGAAGCTGTCATGTTATGTG
The DNA here is from genome assembly GCA_025200525.1 of Camellia lanceoleosa. Classification (NCBI taxonomy): domain Eukaryota; kingdom Viridiplantae; phylum Streptophyta; class Magnoliopsida; order Ericales; family Theaceae; genus Camellia; species Camellia lanceoleosa. Next base: position 116,352,255 of record CM045761.1, read on the forward strand.
TCACCATATGACTATCAAAACTCATCAGAAAAATATTCTATAAGCACCAAAGTATCAAGCATGAAAAACGGAACAATCACATTTTTCTTTCCGCAAAATAGTCCTCCGCTCGAGCGCAACTTGTCTGCTCGAGCGGACAGTACAAAGTTACCAAAAATACTGAATAGTCGATTTTTACGCTCGAGCGTGCATTTATCCGCTCGAGCGGACAGGGTAATTTTCAGAAAAACTGCTGAGAGGTGCATTTTCCTGCTCGAGCGGCCTTGACCTCCGCTCGAGCGGACGACAACCCAGATTCAGGGCAGCCCGATTTCAAACCAAAATTCCACAATCAAAACTCAATTTTAAGCTATCAAAGGTAAAATTCATGCAATACTTCCACTTAACAACACCACAACATGGATGAAAGCTTAATCATGTCGATTTAAACCAAGTTAAAGGCTTCAACAAGCCAACACTTCCACAAATTCCATCCTATTTTCCGAATATACTCAAGTTCTTCAAGTTTAACAACCACATCACATAATATTAACATGAATGCATGGATTAATGATACACACTCTAAAATGGATGTCCAAGATGTCAAAATACCCAATTAATGAGAAACCCTACTTAGATCAAATATAGAGCATCCATGACTCAAACACAAATATATATATATGTCTCAACTCTTAAGTGGCTACACAAGAGAACTTGAATTACCTTCAATTAAATTACACAAATCCAATAAGTTGATGAGCTTCCTTGATGAATCACAATTTCCCCCAATTCCTCACCCACATTTCTCTCTCTCTTAGAGTCCCACGTTTTGATCACAAGTTCCACAAGTCTTAGACATAGATATATAGCAATATATATATAAGAGCATAAAAGACGAAAATCAATCGCTTTATGATGCCGAAATGCAAATTTCACAGAAAATCCTATTAAAGCTTAAAAATCTTGTAGATTTCAAATATCAAATCAATTTCTGAAAATTAAATCTCTAAGGTGTCCAATTTCAGATGAAAGCAATTCAAGTGTAACAGATAATGTTTGAATTCAACAGATAAGGGTCAATATGTCTTCTTTTCATGCAATTTACTGCACTTATTCATAAAATTTCATAATAGATATTTAGAGATATAGAACAAAAGCTTGAAAAGATAACAGAATCAGATACGAGGGTCGGGGTATTACACTGGTGGTCTAAACACAACCCGTTTTGTTACACAATCAATGGTGGCACAATATTTGGTTAACCAATCCATGCCCAGAATTATATCAAAGTGCCTAAAGTTCAAGGGCAACAAATCTACATACAAAATGGCATTCCCAACACGCATGTCACAAAAATGATATACAGATTCACACAACACAGATTCCCCGGATAGAGCAGATACACATAGCAGATATGGCAATAATTCTAGGGGTCTACTCAGTCTAGATGCAAATGCACATGTTACAAAAGAGTGTGTTGATCCAGAGTCAATTAACACAAAGGCATGCTGATTACATACAGGCATAGTACCTGAGACAACTGCGTTGGCATTCCGTGTATCGCCCAGGACAAGCGCAAAAACTCTCCCTTGCCTCAAGGTATCTCCGGTGGTAGTAGATCTCATAGTATTTCCCGATTTTGGGATCGATGCAGTGGAACTAGCAGCTATCTTCCCACTGTCTGATTACAATCTCGGGCCATATGCCCTTGTTTACCACACTTAAAACAGGCTCCCGACACACGGTAACAAACCCCACAATGCCTTTTGCTATAGATATTGCACATAGGAGATGTATCTTGGGAAGAATTTGAAGTACTTGAGGAGCCCGTGTTTTGCTTTTTCAAAAATTTCTTCTTTGAAAAGAAGCCTTGCCTTTTGTTGCCTTTCCAGTCAGTTGTCGACTTAGCCTGCCTAGCTATGTTAGCTTCTGATATTATGCCCCGGTCTAGCACCCCAATATAGGTCTCCAGCTTCAAGACATTCACCCTTTCTAAAATATCGTTTCGGAGCCCACCTTTAAAATGCCTTGCTTTCTTATAATCAGTATCAATCACATGTGGTGCAAACCTGGCCAATTCAGTGAATTTGGCCTCATACTCAGCCACCATCATACTATCTTGCTTTAGTTCCATGAACTCTGATACTTTCCTGTCTCGAACACATTGCGGGAAGTACTTATCATAGAAAATTTCCAAAAATTTGGTCCAGTCAACATCCTTATGATTCTCATGCATAAACATCCACCATCTTCTTGCTTTGTCTTCTAGCATAAAGGTGACTAGAAGCACTTTCTGTGTCTCCAAACAAGGAAACACTTCAAACAATTTTTCAATGCCGAGAACCCATGCTTTGGCTTTCAACGGATCTAATCCGCCATGGAACTGTGGCAGTTTCATTTTCTTAAATTCTTTGGCGAGAGCTATTATCCCGTCATCATTCTGATTATCTTGTACAGGTGGTACCTGAGGAGGAGGCGGAGGGTGTGGTTGTTGCCACTGTTGTTGCCTCAATGTTTTTATCATTTCCTGAATTAGCCTTTCCATTCTATCCATTTTGGCAGTAAAAGACTCCTCTATCTCATCACCTCTTGTTCTCACCATCTGATTAAACTCACATTACACTTTATACAAAGGATTCACAGGTAAGCATATACTAAAGAGCATACATATTTAAATAATTTGCAACGCAAGCAAGTCACAACTTACAACACATAATTGTTCACATTAAAACATTTAAGCATATTCTAGATGCTTTCAGATTCATACTTATCACATGAATGCATCCTAGATCTTTTCTAGATGCTTATTGCTCATTTAGACAAGTGTGTGAGTTATTAACTCGTGCTCTGATACCATTCTATCATAACCCGAACCCGCCCTATGCGTTAAGGACATAACCGGCCAGTAATCTTGAGATTACCTACGGCCTCAAACCAAACCAGACATAACTCATCAGAGTAAAAGGGGCCAAACGGAAGCAGAATTTAAAACTTTGTCCATAGAGCTGCGCTTACATGGCACCTCATAACAATCCATACATATACATGTTAATAACTCACAATAGAAAATGCAGTAACAGAAAGTTCTGTACAAAAAAAATCATTCAAGTCTAGGTCAGCCAATCAAAACTATATACAAACGTATCTGAAGTCCTTGCCAGTCATGACAAAATAAAACAAGATAGCAAAATGGAAAAGACAAGTCTCGTGCGTGAGACGTAAGGGCTGACTCTTCAAAACCTTGGTTGTTACACACAAACTTCACTACGGCTAGGTTTGGACCTGTCTTGGCTCACCTACAAACACATGAATGAGCGTGAGCGAAAGCCTAGTGAATAATATCAAATAAAGAAGATAAATTAGAACAATATACGTCAGACAGCCTTGGACCCAATTCATATTTCTATCATATATGCATATATAGATCAAGTGACTGCGATCCCAACACATCGGACGGCCTCGGGCCCAATCCATTTATGTTAAATTGGTCTTTGGCCCAACCATTCTTTCATTCATGTCAAACTGGCCTTTGGCCCATCCATTCTATCATTCATGTCGGACTGGCCTCTGGCCCATTCATTCTATCATTCATGTCGGACTGGCCTCTAGCCCATTCATTCTATCATTCATGTCAGATTGGCCTCTGGCCCATTTGTTCTATCATTCATGTCAGACTGGCCTTTGGCCCATTCGTTCTATTATTCATATCCAACTGGCCTTTGGCCCATTCGTTCTATCATTCAGGTCAAACTGGCCTCTGGCCCATTCATTTGGCATAGCAAACATTGTCCACCATTCATATTAACGGACTTATAAGATTTACATAGAAGTAAGCAATTAAACAAACAACATATTTCAGATATCTTTATTAAGATATTACTCACAGTGATCGGCTGGATGATTTGCCCTGGAGCTCGACCCTACACATTCCATGAACACAACAGGTCACAAATATTTCAATCCGTTCTTAATTCAAATATTCCTCTTTAGGCTTCATTCTTATCCTTTTAACTCATTTACAATGCTTAATGCAAGCCTAAGAGTACTTAGAAGTGAAAGAGAACGATAAATGAAACACAGAACGCATTTTCAAAATTTCAGAAACAGGGGTCCATGCTCGAGCGTGGACTTTCCTGCTCGAGTGGACCCATTAGGTCTGCAAAACTTCTGGTAACTTCATTTTCACGCTTGAGTGTGAACTCAAACGCTCGAGCTGAAGGTCATTCTACATAGCTCCCCGCTTGAGCGTGGACTTCCCCGCTCGAGCATACAACTTGTTTGTAAAAAGTTCTGGGAGCTCGTATTTCACGCTCAAGCAGCGGTTGCCCCGCTCGAGCGGACTTCAAGAATTCTAGGTTTTCCAGAACTTGTTCTTGAGCTCAAATTCGACATTTGAAGGTTCCAAAGCTCGAATTAAGGAACCAAAATGGAGAAACACAATATATAGCATGAGTACACAAATAATACGGAGCCAATTGCTCGAAATCATGGTCCAATCTTCAAAATTAATCATCATTTCTTTAGCATAATCAAGGCTCATGCATTCAAACTTTACATAGGCTCCATATCTTCCATAAGCAAACGTGCATGCAAATTTTTTTACTTCATTTCTATTTCAAATCATGCAAATGACACTAATTGTTGTGGAACCCATGAAAATTATGCATGCATGTGAAGATTGATGCCCAATTCTCCATGTTCAACATTACTCATGCTAGGTCATGCAAATTTCAAGCTCAAACATACAATTCATGGCAATCTCCTACATGCATGTGTACATTGACTCCCAATTCATCAAAGCTAACTCAATCCATGTTCTTGATCACCATTCAACTTTGAATTCACAAAGTTACAAACTAAAATCTATGAATTTACTCACCTAAGAGCTTTAATCTTCACAATTTCTAGTTGAATCTTGAGTCCAACCCTCCAATTTTACAAACTTGAGCCAAACACACAATTCTCCCTCTTTCTCCCTCTCTAGAGCCGGCCCCTCACTCTCACTAGTGTGTAATTCAGATTTTGAGTTCAAACCAAAGTGAAGATGAGTGTAATGGGGCCTATTTATAGGCTCTCTTAGTCACATTTCTTTAATATTTAATAATTGAGCACCAATCCATTAATTTAATCTAATTAATCTGATCCAAATCAATTTTCAATCAAATTTCACCGTAGGCTCTAAAAATTACGCCAATCACAATGGCGTAGTCAATTTCGGTTTCTATGGCCGATGAGGCCTTCAATTTTAATTTCGAAGCAGAGAATCAAGCAGATTTTCCTACGGTAAATAGATAGAAATTCAAAACCACATATATTCACATAAATGGCACTCAAAATCATATGAAACACATAATCATATGCATAATAAGAATCAATTAGCATAATATAAAACAGGGTTATCACAAAGGCGGTCGTGAGTGCCGAGTTTCATGCTAATCTGACTCCATTTGGTGACTTTAGGGCGTCAACACCTCAAATTCTAAGTTCGTTAAGAAACTAGTTTGTCTAGACTGAAATCCAGCTCTGACTCCCAAATCGGGAACCCGATTCAAGTCCCAACTTCTCCTACAAGTCTCTCATGCAGAGGCGGACTTGTGTGTCAAGTTTCGTGTTAATCCGACGCCGATTGGTGATTTTAGGGTGTCAACATCTCGAATTCTAAGTTTCTTAATAAACTAGTTTATCTAGAGTGAAATCCAGCTCTAACTCTAAAACTGTGAACCCGATTCGAGATTGATGTCTTAAAACAATTTGTTTGTTTGTTTGTTTTTTTCAATTTAATCATGTTTTATAGTTATTTGATGTTTAATTTTTGTTGATATGTGCAGAAGAGATATTGAAGGGAAGAACAGAGGATGGATAAGAGTTGGGTTGACTTGCCAAATATGATGTCAAGGAAATACATTAATGGGATTGATCAATTCCTTGTGTTTGCCTACACCAATAGGACTAAAGGTTTTGATGATTAGTTGTCCGTATAGGAAATGTGAGAATCAATATCATCTTGTATGAAAGGGTGTGCGGGAGCATGTAATTTTGAATGGTTTTTTTTTTAAAAGTACAAACATTGGATTAATCATGGGGAATCTTACGGAGCTCTGCATGGTAATCGAGAGAATGAAACATTGGCTAATTTAGACATTGGAGATGATATGGTTGGAATGATACAAGGGGCTATGGGAAATCCACATGTCAATACAAGTGTTGAGGGTAATGAACCACATGCACCTGTTCCCCATGCATTCGAACCCTAGCTCAGTCCAAATGTAGAGACTGCAAAGTATTTCAAACTGCTTCAAGATGCACAAAGTGAACTATATCTGGGTTGTCAGAAGTTTACATCTTTGTCATTCATTGTTCGACTTCTACATCTGAAGGTGCTTAATCAGTGGACAGACAAGTCTGTTGACATGTTGCTTGAGTTATTGAGTGAGGCATTCTCGGTACGTGTGAAACTCTCAGACTCATATTATAAAGCTCAAAATGTTACAACAGATTTGGGCTTTACGTATGAGACGTGGGATGCATGTCCCAATAGTTGCATGTTGTTTCGAAATGAGGACGCCAATCTTGATAAATGTGTCATATGCAACAATTCTAGATGGAAATCAAATGGTGATGGTGGTTCAAATGGTCCTAACAATGGTGGCAAATGAATAGCTACAAAACAGATGAGGTATTTTCCTTTAAAGCCAAGGTTGCAGAGGTTGTTCATGTCATCCAAGATGGCCAGGTAAATGAGATGGCATGGAGAGGAACGAATTGATGACGGCGTCTTTAGGCATCTTGCTGACTTCCTTGCATGGAAAGATTTTGACCGTTGAAATATTGACTTTAGTAATGATTGCCATAGTGTAAGGCTTGGCTTAGCATCTGATGGGTTTAACCCATTCAGGACGATGAACATAGTTCATAACACTTGGCCTGTTATGCTCATTCCATACAACTTGCTGCCATGGATGTGCATGAAGTAACCATTTCTAACTTTATCTGTGCTTATTGATGGCCCGAAAGGACCTAGTGACAAGATTGATGTGTATATGCAACCATTGATTGAGGAGTTGAAAGAACTATGGAATGATTGTCTCCACATTTGATACATCAACAAATCAAATGTTTCAATTGTATGCAGCTTTATTGTGGAGATTTAGTGATTTTCCTGCATATGCAAACTTGTCAGGATGGAGCAGTAAAGGTGAATATGCATGTCCTTGTTGCAATAAGGAAACTACATCGTGTTGGTTGAAGCATAGTAAGAAACAATCATACTTAGGTCATCGCAGATTTTTACCTAGTGGCCATAAATTTCAAAAGGATAAAGTATCATTTGATGGTAGTCGGGAATTCAGACTCAAACCAAAATTGTTGTCTGGAACTGAGATGTTGCTTCAATTAGAATGTGAGGGGATTTTAACCCAATACAAGACGGATGACCTTAAGGAAATGCATAAGAGACAAGTTGAGAAGGAGAAAACTGGACATCGCACCCATAGCTGGAAGAAAGAGAGTATCTTTTATGAATTGCCATATTAGAAGCACAATCTAATAAGACACAACCTCGATGTGATGCATATAGAGAAGAACGTTTGTGATAATATGTTGTGGACAATATTAGGGGTTGTAGGAAAATCAAAAGATGGTGTTAATGCTCGGCGTGATTTACAAGAAATGAATATTAGAAAACCCCTACATTTGCAGTTAAGAGGGTCGAATAAAGCTTATTTACCACTAGCACAATTCACGATGACCAAGGATGAGAAAGATTTATTCTTGAAAGTATTGAAGGAAGTTAGAGTTCTCAACAGGTATTCATCTAATATATCGCGTCGCGTGCACTTACATGATAGAAGTATTGGGGGTCTTAAGAGCCACAATAGTCATATTCTGATGCAACAACTAATTCCATTGGCTATTCGAAGATCGTTACCGAAGAATGTAATTGAACCTTTGATTGAATTGAGCAATTTCTTTAGACAATTGTGTTCCAAAGTGAATCGTGCGACAGATTTCCAATATATTCAAGATCGTATCACCGTAACATTTTGTCATTTAGAGAAAATATTTCCTCCAACTTTTTTTGATATAATGGAGCACTTGCTTATACATCTAGCTGACGAAGCATTATTAGGTGGAGCGATTCAGTTTCAATGGATGTATCCAATTGAGAGGTATCTTCTTACTTTGAAGCAATGTGTGTAATAGAGCTCATCCAAAAGGTTCAATTGCTAAAGGATATCTTATGGAAGAATGCATGAATTTTTGTCCATAATATCTCAATGATGTGGAAACCAAATCTAGTCGACCTCGTGAGGAACTACAGTGGTGATGATAATTTGGGTCATGCTGTTGGTGAAAGCACAAGCTTTTATCTTGATAATACTTCTTGGGTACAAGCTCACCAGTATGTCTTATTCAATACAAGCGCGATTCAACTATTCATAAAGTAAGTTATGTCACTCACTCAATATTTTATTATGTTTCATTGAATTTTGAACCAAAATTTTTTTATTGATAAATTTTCAATGTACACAGCAAACACCTTGAAGTACTTAAGGTCAAAATGCCTCATGTTGACGATTATCAGATTCGGCGTGAACATTTTGAATCTTTTCACATTTGGTTCAAGGAACATGTATGTATTTAAATCTGCAGATTCTATTTACCTAAGTCGAACTACATTTTAAATTTTACAATTTTTTTTTAAATAGGTTCAAACTTTGCGAAGGACAAGTGATGTCACATTTTCTGAAGAGATTTTTGTATTGGCAAATGGTCCTTATAACCTAGCAAGGAGGTTCAACGGGTATATAATGAATGGGTTTCAGTATCGAGTAAAGGCAACGGATGACCGTCGAGCCACACAAAATTATGGTATAGCTTTGAAGGCAGATACCATAAGTTATGCTAGTCGGAAAGACAAGAATCCTCATGTGGGCTATGTGTACTATTATGGACAATTGACAGATATTGTTGAGATTCGATATTCAAGCAGAGCAAATTTGGTATGTTGCAGACCCGTTAGAACCATACTGGCAAGTAGTGGTGAAGATGTCTCAAAGAGCTTTATTTGATATGAATTCGACTGATCCAGAAATTGAGCCATATATGAGCCAACAATTAGAAGAAAACATAATGCTCCGTGATGAAGAAGTTGGTTGGGTGAGGAAAGCCGTAGAAGGAGAAACACTTGATGTGGAAATAGACTGATATTTAATAAACATCAGTAATTGAATTATGGCCAAGGTTGTAGTTAATCATCAGTTTCTTAATTTACTTTATCTTTATAATTGTATTAGTTCAATTAATGTCATATTATAGTTGATTCAAAACCATTCTCTACGTTTCTAATGTTAATTAATGTCATGGCACTTGCAGATTATTGTGGCAAGGTAGAGGAAGTCTGATCATCCCCTACGCAAGATGTCCGATGTGGTACGCAAGAGGACATCAATGGCACCACCATCAGAGGAGGCATCACATCGACCACCATCAGAGGGGCCATTAGTGCCACCACTATCTGACCAGTCACCGCAGTGACCACCATTAGTGGCACCACCATTAGAGGAGGCATCACAGCGAGCACCATCAAAGGGGCCATTAGTGCCATCGCATCAACCACCATCAGTGGCACCACAGCAGCTATCATCTACTCAACCTCCATGCCTACCATTGGTGCGTCCACCATCAGTGGCACCACAGTAGCTATCATCCCGACTAGAGTCATCATCTTATGAGCTATCTGTAGGTATATAAATTTGCTTTGATTTGCATGAAAATTATTTAAATATACATTTACTTATTCTCATTATATATAACTTGTTTATTCTCATTGTATTTTCCAAATCCTTCGACTTCTTCACAGCCTACCTCACGTATAAGAATTCGATTTTTATTGACATTATTTAAATTTGCATTTGTTTATTATCATTGCATATTGTTTATTGTTATTGTATCTCGCAGGTCATGTTAGTTCTTCATCAACCTCGACTAGGCGTGATAGAGGATGTACCAAGGGCATTAGGGAGTGGGGTATTGGTACAAAGTTGGACATACAATTTGATGAAAATTACTGCCCAATAGGGGATAACATGTCTAAGCTAACTACTCAACTTGGCATTATTGTGCGGAATGGTAATATTATTCCTCTTACTTTTCTTAACTGGAACACTGTGCCTGATGATATTCTTGATGCTATCTGCAAGGATGTGAAGGTAAAAGTATATTTTTGTCCCAAAATTCAAATTCCAAAGTTGTGTTATTATTATTTAAACTTTGAAATTGTGTTTTATAGGACAATTTGAATATATGTCCAGAGGAGTATAAGCCAATCTGCATGAAAACCAGCAACATCATATGGGAGGATCACAAGAATAAGAATAAGACTAAGTATTTCAAGCCTTGAAGTTATGATCCTAATATGAAGGATGATGTTCCTTTGCACATTGTGCCAAGCTAGTGGGAATAACTTGTGGAGTATTGTCATACTTCTGATGCTGAGGTATACAATTAAGTTATATGTGTGATATGTAGGCATACAAATCATATTTATGTACTTACATTTGTTGAACCTGTTACAGAAAATTGCAACTAGGAATGCTAAAAATCAACGAGCTCACGGCATAACTCATACCACAGGGTGTACTAGTTTCGCTCAGATACAGCATGAGGTATGTATTTTATTGCTTTATTTTTGTATATAAATAAACATTGTATATTTGCAAATTATTTTGGATTCTAATTTTCATATTTCTAGAAAAATCTAGATGACTAATAAGGGGGATGCTATTGATAAGATGAATGTTTGGCTTATGACACGTAGAGCAGATGACCCTGAGGTTATCCAGACTTTGGTAGTTTCCAAACATCTAACATTGTATTTAAAGTTTATTTTTTTATTTTTTGTGTGTCAACCATCTTAATTTGACATATACTTGTATGTCTTATTCAATACAAGATGAGTTTAATCGTCAACTCTCCATGCTACCTAAGAATTGTCAGACTTTGGAGGCTAGGAATGCCATTTTCCATGAGTTGATAGGTCATGATGGACATGGATATTGTCGCACATGTGGGAGAACTGTGCCTCGGAGAACGCTGTATAAAGATAGTGCAGGGCCATCACAGTCAACACCCCAGCCATTGCCTATTGTTCAGATCACCCAACAAGTTTGTGTGGAGCTAAGAGATGAGTTGAGAGACGAGTTGAGGGAGGAGATGCGAGCCGAGTTCTCTATACATTTACAGTAGATGAGAGTTGAGATGATGGCCATTGTGTCACAGGAGGCGAGTGTGGATCCCAATAGACAGGTTTGATATAAATTAAATTGTTTGATAGTTAAATTTTCACACAACATATATGTACATATATATAATAAAATTTGAATATGATTAACACACTATGTATTGACCATCATAGGTTCCTGATGCATCGAGTGGCCACCGGGCATTTAGGGAATCTGCAGGAGGTATAAAATGTATCTTTGCATTCTAAGCTAAGAATAACCATAAATTAACTGTATACAACCCAGAAGGATAGAGGCTAGGCACGAAACTTGGCACACACGGCCGCTTAGGCACAAGAGACTTGTGGGAGAAGACGGGACTCCAATCGGGTTCCTAGTTTGGGAGTTGGAGCTGGATTTTAGTTTAGGTGAACTAGTTCACTAAGAAATTTCAATTCGAGGTTTTAACGCTACAAAATCTCCAAATGGAATCGGATTAGCACGAAACTTGGCACACACGACCGCCTAGGCTCAAGAGACTTGTGGGAGAAGATGGGACTTGAATCGGCTTCCCGCTTTGGGAGTTAGAGTCGGATTTCACTCTAGGCAAACTAGTTCCTCAAGAAACTTGAGTTTGAGGTGTTGACAACCTAAATTCTCCAAATGGCATCGGATTAGCAGGAAACTTGGCAAACATGACCGCCTAGGCACGAGAGACTTATGGGAGAAAACGGGACTCGAGACAAGTTCCAGTTTGGGAGTTACAGCCAGATTTCGGTCTAGGCAAACTAGTTCCTTAAGAAATTTGAATTGGAGGTGTTGACACCCCAAAATCACCAAATGCCGTTGGTTTAGCACGAAACTTGGCACTCACTACTACTTAGGCACAAGAGACTTGTGGGAGAAGCCGGGACCCCAATCGGATTCCTAATTTGGAAGTTAGAGCCAGATTTCAATCTAGGCAAACTAGTTCATTAAGAAATTTGAATTCGAGGTGTTGACACCCCAAAATCACCAAATGGCGTCAGTTTAGCATGAAACTAGGCACACACGACCACTCAAGCACGACAGACTTGTGGGAGAAGACGGCACTCAAATCGGGTTCCTGGTTTGGGAGTTAGAGCCAGATTTCACTCTAGGCAAACTAGTTCATTAAGAAACTTGAATTCGAGGCGTTGATGCCCCAAAATCACCAAACGGGGTCGGATTAGCACGAAACTTGGCACATGACCACCTAGGCACGAGAGACTTGTGGGAGAAGAAGGGACTCCAATCGGATTCTCGGTTTGAGAGTTAGAGCCGGATTTCGGTCTAGGCAAACTAGTTCATTAAGAAATTTGAATTTGAGGTCTTAACACCCCGAAATCTCCAAACAGCGTCGGATAAGCACGAAACTTGGCATACACGACCGCCTAGGCATGAGAGACTTGTGGGAAAAGACGAGACTCGAATCGGGTTCCCGGTTTGAGAGTTAGAGTCAGATTTCACTCAAGGAAAACTAGTTCCTTAAGAAACTTGAATTCGAGGTGTTGACGCCCCAAAATCACCAAACGGGGTCAGATTAGCCCAAAACTTGGCACACATGACCACCTAGGCACGTGAGACTTGTGGGAGAATACGGGACTCCAATCGGATTCCCAGTTTGGGAGTTAGAGAAGGATTTTATTCTAGGCAAACGAGTTCATTAAGAAATTTGAATTCGAGGTGTTAATGTCCCAAAATCTCCAAACGGCGTTGGATTAGCACAAAACTTGGCACACATGACCGCCTAGGAACGAGAAACTTGTGGGAGAATACGGGACTAATATCGAGTTCCCGATTTAGGGAGTTAGAGTTGGATTTCACTCAAGGAAAACTAGTTCCTTAAGAAACTTGAAGTCAAGGCGTTGATGCCCTGAAATCGCCAAACGGGGTCAGATTAGCACGAAACTTGCCACAAACGACCGCCTAGGCACAAGAGACTTGTTGGAGAAGATGGGACTCTAATCGGGTTCCTGATTTAGGAGTTAGAGCCAAATTTCGGTCTAGGAAAACTAGTTCATTAAGAAATTTGAATTCGAGGTGTTGATGCCGCAAAATCTCGAAACGGTTTCGGATTAGCACAGAACTTCGCACACACAACTGCCTAGGAATGACAGACTTTTGGGAGAAGATGGGACTCAAATCGGGTTCTTGATTTTGGAGTTAGGGCCAAATTTCACTATAGGCAAACTAGTTCCTTAACAAACTTGAATTCGAGGCATTGATGCCCCAAAATCACCAAACAGGGTCGGATTAGCACAAAACTTGACACATAGGACCGCCTAGGCACGAGAGACTTGTGGAAGAAGACGGGACTCCAATCGGATTCTGGGTTTGGGAGTTGGAACCGAATTTCGGTCTAGGCAAACTAGTTCAATAAGATATTTGAATTCGAGGCCCTGACGCCCCAAAATCTCCAAACGGCATCGGATTAGCACGAAACTTGGCACACACGACCGTCTAGGCATGAGAGACTTGTGGGAGAAGAAGGGACTCGAATCGGGTTCCCGGTTTGGGAGTTAGAGCCAGATTTCACTCTAGGGAAACTAGTTCCTTAAGAAACTTGAATTCAAGGTGCTGACACCCCAAAATCAGCAAAAGAAATTGGTTAAGCATGAAACTTCGGACATGCGACCGTCTAGGCACGAGAGACTTGTAGGAAAAGACGGGACTCCAATCGAATTCTTGGTTTGGGAGTTAGAGCTAGATTTAACCCTAGCCAAACTAGTTCATTTAAAAACTTGAATTCGAGGTGATGACGCCCTAAAATCACCAAACGGAAACGGATTTGCACGAAACTTGTCACACACAACCGCCTAGGCACGAGAGACTTGTGGGAGAAGATGGGACTCGAATCGGGTTCCCAGTTTGTGAGTTAGAGCCAGATTTCACTCTAGGCAAACTAGTTCCTTAATAAACTTTAATTCGAGGCGTTAATGCTCCAAAATCACCAAATGGGGTCGGATTAGACGAAACTTGGCACAAACGACCGCCTAGGCACGAGAGACTTATGGGAGAAGACGGGACTCCAATCGGATTCCCGGTTTGGGATTTAGAGTCGGATTTCAGTCTAGGCAAACTAGTTCATTAAGAAATTTGAATTCGAGGTGTTGACGTCCCAAAATCTCCATACAGCGTCAGATTAGCACAAAACTTGGTACAAATGACTACCTAGGCACGAGAGACTTGAGGAAGAAGACGGGACTCGAATCAGGTACTCGGTTTTGGAGTTAGAGCCAGATTTCACTCTAGGCAAACTAGTTCCTTAAGAAACTTGAATTCGAGGTGTTAACGCCCCAAAATCACCAAACTGGTGTTGCTTTAGCACGAAACTTGGCACGCATGACCGCCTAGGCAGGAGAGACTTGTGGAAGAAGATAGGACTCGAATCAGGTTCCCGGTTTGGGAGTTGGAGCTGGATTGCACTCGAGGCAAACCAGTTCGTTAAGAAACTTGAATTTGAGGTGTTGACGGCCCTAATTCACCAAACGGCATCAGTTTAGCACGAAACTTGGCACACACGACCGTCTAGGCATGACAGACTTGTGGGGGAAGACGGAACTCCAATCAGGTTCCCAGTTTGGGAGTTAGAGTCGGATTTCGGTCTAGGCAAACTAGTTCATTAAGAAATTTGAATTCAAGGTGTTGACACCCCAAGATCTCCATACGGCTTCAGATTAGCACGAAACTTGGCACACACGACCGCCTAGGCACTAGGGACTTGTGGCAGAAGACGGGACTTGTATCGGGTTCTCGGTTTGGGAGTTAGAGCCAGATTTCACTCTATGCAAACTAGTTCCTTAAGAAACTTGAATTCGAGGTGTTATGGCCCCAAAATCGCCAAACGGCATTGGTTTAGTGTGAAACTTGGGACACACGACTTCCTAGGCACGAGAGACTTGTGGGAGAAGACGGCACTCCAATCGGATTCTCGATTTGGGAGATAGAGCCGGATTTTGATTTTGGCAAACTGGTTCATTATGAAATTTGAATTCGAGGTTATGACGCCCCAAAATCTCCAAACGGCATCGGATTAGCACGAAACTTTGAACACACGACCGCCTAGGCAAGAGAGACTTATGGGAGAAGACGGGACTCGAATCGAGTTCCCAGTTTGGAAGTTAGAGCCATATTTCACTCTAGGTAAACTAGTTCCTTAAGAAACTTGAATTCGATGTGTTGTTGCCCCAAAATCACCAAATGGCATTGGTTTAGCACAAAACTTGGCACACACGACCACCTAGGCACGAGAGACTTGTGGGAGAAGACGGAACTCCAATCGAATTCCCAATTTGGGAGTTAGAACCAGATTTCGATCACGACAAACTAGTCCGTTAAGAAATTTGAATTCGAGGTCTTGACGCCCCAAAATCTCCAAACGGCGTCGAATTAGCATGAAACTTCGTAGACATGACCGCCTAGGTACGAGAGACTTATGGGACAAGACGGGACTCGAATCGAGTTCCCGGTTTTGGAGTTAGAGCCAGATTTCACTCTAGGCAAACTAGTTCCTTAAGAAACTTGAATTCAAGGTCTTGGCGCCCCAAAATCTCCAAATAGCGTCGGATGAGCATGAAACTTCATACACATGACAGCCTAGGTACGAGGGACTTGTG
Source organism: Camellia lanceoleosa (assembly GCA_025200525.1). Taxonomy (NCBI): domain Eukaryota; kingdom Viridiplantae; phylum Streptophyta; class Magnoliopsida; order Ericales; family Theaceae; genus Camellia; species Camellia lanceoleosa. The sequence continues at coordinate 116,368,093 of CM045761.1, forward strand.
GGAGAAGACGGGACTCCAATCGGGTTCTCGGTTTGGGAGTTAGAGCTGGATTTCACTCTAGGCAAACTAGTTCTTTAAAAATTTTAAGGTCGAGGTATTGACGCACAAAAATCATCAAACGGGGTCAGAAATTGCATGAAACTTGGCACACACGACAGCCTAGGCAGGAGAGACTTGTGGGAGAAGGTAGGACTCGAATCGGGTTCCCGGTTGGAAGTTAGAGCTGGATTGCATTCTAGGCAAACTAGTTCCTTAAGAAACTTGAATTTGAGGTGTTGACACCTCAAAATCACCACAAAACTTGGCACACACGACCGTCTAGGCAGGACAAACTTGTGGGAGAAGACGGGACTCCAATCGGGTTCCCGGTTTTGGAGTTAGAGCCGTATTTCGGTCTAGGCAAACTAGTTCATTAAGAAATTTGAATTCAAGGTGTTGACGTCCCAAAATCACCGTACGGCTTCAGATTAGCACAAAACTTGGTACACATGACCGCCTAGGCACGAGAGACTTGTGAGAGAAGAAGGGACTCGAATCGGGTTCCCGGTTTGAGAGTTAGAGCCAAATTTCAGTCTAGGCGAACTAGTTCCTTAAGAAACTTGAATTCGGGGTGTTAATGCCCCAAAATACCAAACGGCATTGGTTTAGTGTGAAACTTGGCACACACGACCGCCTAGGCACGAGAGACTTGTGGGAGAAGACGGAACTCCAATCGGATTCCCGATTTGGGAGTTAGAGCCGGATTTCGATTTCGGTAAATTAGTGCATTAAGAAATTTGAATTCGAGGTCTTGACGCCCCAAAATCTCTAAATGACGTTAGATTAGCACGAAACTTCATATACACGACCGCCTAGGTAGGAGAGACTTATGGGAGAAGACGGGACCCAAATCGAGTTCCCGATTTGGGAGTTAGAGCTAGATTTCACTCTAGGAAACCTAGTTCCTTAAGAAACTTGAATTCGAGGTGTTCATGCCCCAAAATCACCAAATGACATTGGTTTAGCATGAAACTTGCCGGTTTGGGAGTTAGAGCCGAATTTCACTGTAGGCAAACTAGTTCATTAAAGAACTTGAATTCGAGGTGTTGACGCCCTAAAATCACCAAATGAGGTCAGATTTGCACGAAACTTGGCACACACGACCGCCAAGGCAGGAGAGACTTGTGGGAGAAGATAGGACTCGAATCAGGTTCCAGGTTGGGAGTTAAAGCCGGATTGCACTCTAGGCAAACTAGTTCCTTAAGAAACTTGAATTCGAGGTGTTGACGCCCCAAAATCACCAAACGACATCGGTTTAGCACACACGACCGTCTAGGCACGACAGACTTATGGGAGAAGACGGGACTCCAATCGGGTTCCCGGTTCGGGAGTTAGAGCCAGATTTCGGTCTAGGCAAACTAGTTCATTATGAAATTTGAATTCCAGGTGTTGACGCCCCAAAATCTCCAAACGGCGTCAAATTAGCACGAAACTTTACACAGACAACAACCTAGGCATGAGAGACTTGTGGCAAAAGACGGGGCTCCAATCCGGTTCCCAGTTTGGGAGTTAAAGCTGGGTTTCGGTCTAGGCAAACTAGTTCCTTAAGAAATTTGAATTCAAGGTGTTGATGCCCCAAAATCACCAAACGGCGTCGGTTTAGCACGAGACTTAGCACACATGACCACATTGGCACGAGAGACTTGTGGGAGAAGATGGGACTCCAATCGGGTTCTCGGTTTGGGAGTTAGAGCTGGATTTCACTCTAGGCAAACTAGTTCCTTAAGAAACTTGAATTTGAGGTGTTGACGCCCCAAAAGCACCAAACGTGGTCAGATTAGCACAAAACTTGGCACACACAACCGCCTAGGCACAAGACACTTGTGGGAGAAAATAGGGCTCGAATCGGGGCAAACTAGTTCCTTAAGAAATTTGAATTCGAGGTGTTGACGCCCCAAAATCACCGAACGACGTCAGTTTAGCACGAAACTTGACACACGCAACCGCCTAGGCACGACAAACTTATAGGAGAGAACATGACACCAATAGGGTTCTCGGTTTGGGAGTTAGAGTCGGATTTCTGTTTAGCCAAAATTATTTACTTAATTATCTTTATAATTATATAGTAGTTAATTTTTTATGTTTTTTTGTAATTAAAATATTAATTATGTTGTCATTAATTATTTTTATTTTTTGTTTTCAGATATTTCCCAAGTAGCAGTTTACTTCTTGTGGAATGCAGGTGTGTGAAGATTGCGACTAACTTTTGTTTTTGTTACCCATGGAAGAATCCATGAGGGAAACTTTTGTTTTTGATTTATGCTATTTTGAATTGTGAACAACATTATGTATTTAAACATTGTATACGTACTATGTAATATTATGTACTGGGATAATTTTGCTGATGTGTTGTTATGAAAGCAAGAATATTTTTATTATAGATGAATTGTTATTTTTATACTTGAATTTTTATATTATTATGTAATTATTGGTTTCTTTTTCAGTTATTTTTCATTTAATACAAGTAACTTTCATATTTTTAATAATTTTATTGTAGTTTTTTCTTCTTTTTTTTTTTTTTTTTTTTTTTTTTTTTTTTGAGATGGCACCACACCGTCTCAAAAAACAATAGAACCAGATTTTTTTCGCGACGTAGGCAATGCCGTCGCAAAAGATATTGGCAAAGTTGAAACAAAAATCTTTCGCGACAGTATTCTTTGCCGCCGCAAAAAATCTCCAAGCGACGACATGTCGTGCTATCTCAAATAATCTTTTAGCGACAGTAGGTATCTCGTCGTAATAAAAACACTTTCATGACGGCATTTTTTACCGTCGCAAATAACACTTTTAGCAACAACACAGTGCCGTCTCAAAAAATCTCAGATTTTTACATATTAATGCCGACAGCAGAATTTTGTCGCAAAAAGGCAACTTTGCCATCTCAAAAAAAAGGTGACGACATTGTGTTGTCGCTAAAACCTTTTAGCAATGCCCTTTGTTATGACCCCCTACTTGCCATCGCTAAAAGTCAGTTGTTGTCGCAAAAAAGTTTTTGAGACGACATTTTAAGTATTTGTGACGGCATTTTCCGTTGCAAAATACTGAAATTTTTGTAGTGTTTGGTGGAAGGGGATGAAGAATGATGTAGCCATATTTGTATTGAGGTGCCTTACTTGTCAGCAAGTGAAGGCCGAGCATCAGAGGTCAACGGGTTTGCTGCAACCCTTGCCTATAGCCAAGTGGAAGTGGGAGCATGTCACAATGGACTTTGTTGTGGGTCTTTCGAGGACTCAATGGGATAATAACACCATTTGGGTGGTAGTTGACCAATTGACCAAGTCGGCGCACTTTGCACCCATACGCGCGAGTGACTCTATAGATTATCTAGCCGACCTCTACATTAAGGACATAGTTCGACTTCATGGGGTCCCTGTGACTATTGTTTCAGATATAGATCTGTGTTTTACGGCTCGGTTGTGGTAGAGCTTGTAGAATGCCTTAGGCACTAGGTTGACTTTTAGTACCACCTAACACCCTCAAATTGACAGGCAGTTAGAGTGTAATATTTAGATCCTAAAGGATATACTTTGAGGTTGTATTCATGACTTTAAGGGGTCATGGGAAAAACACTTGCCTTTAGTGGAGTTTGCCTATAACAACAGTTTCCAGTCAAGTATTGGTATGGCACCGTTTGAGGCCTTGTATAACTGACCGTGTAGATCTCTCATGTGTTGGACCAAGGTGGGTGATGCACCTATGATAGGTCCAGAGTTAGTCTGAAAAACAACGGAGAAAGTTGCACTTATCCGTAAGAGGTTGGTTACAGCTCAAAGTCATCAGAAGAGCTATGCCGACCGTAGGAGGAGACCATTATCCTTTGAGGTAAGAGATCATGTCTTCTTGAAGGTATCACCTAGGAGAGGTTTGATGAGGTTTGGGAAGAATGGGAAGTTGTCTCTATAGACGTCCCCGAATGTCTTGGGAAAATCCCGTTTTGTTCATTGGGCTCACTACAGTTCGGACTCAAATGTCATGGTTCTTAATCTAATCTCGCAAAGTGCAATGCAAGACTGATAAATCACCAAAGAGACCAAATCTGGCAAATCGTTTTAGAAAACTGATTTTTTTAGAAAGAAGTGCCAAACATTGACTGCTTTGCCAGATACAGAGTCGCCACCTAAATATTTTATTTTGGGAGAATTTAGGAAACCCTGACTCGTGCCTAAGGCCACGTGTCCGTCATCACCAAAGTTGCCTCGGCTCGGGAACTTGGGTACGATTGGGGAAGGTCAACTATGAGCACCCCCGCTCGCCCGATCAAAGATCGGCCACTACTAAACATGATATTTTGTTTTGAAAACATATGTGCTCTTATTCCGGTTATTAATCTAAAATTACTATGTGATGTGCACAACGCACAAATATAGACTGGATCGCCTAAGTTGAAACAAAACATTTCATGTTCATTTATTTGAAAATGGTTTGATGGTGCTACCCGCAAGTAGGCTAAAACGTGGATTTGCCACCCTCAAGTGGGCTTAGAAAAACATGATTTTGCCACTCTCAAGTAGGCTTAAAACTCGTATTCAATGCACTGTTCCAATTCAAGTAATCCAACCTTCACCAACAGGCATTCAGGCAGTTATATCACATAAGCAGTTAGCCTCATGGTAAGCATGTTATCATGGTAGTTACTCATACGCATGCAAGGATGCTAAAGCATAAACACTTACCGAGTACTCCAAGGCAAAGAAAGAAGCTAATTAGAAAACATGCATGAATCCTAACTATGCTGAGATGCCTAATGCAACACATGCAAGAATGCAACTAAGATAGGCTCGGCTATTCTAAGATGGCATATGAGATGCTACAGGTAACGTGTATTCAACTTGGAATTGAAATACAATGCAGTTAGTATGATGCGCCGAGCCCGGTGCATGCAAAATAGATGAATGAATGCAAACATGCGAACATATAGATGCTAATTGAAACATGCCCTAAAACTAACCATCATAAGCTGGTAAATAAAATGGAGAAAGACGTGGGGTTGGAAGACATACATCACACACACGCACACTTATTACAACATTGCCCTCTCGGAGGAGGGTCCGAATAAATAATACACAACGAAATGAGTAACTAACTATAGGTAATTATTACATAACGCTGACTAATTAACAAATTTAACTAATTAAGCAAGAAAACTATCATGCAAGCTACATGAAACGGATTGCCTCAGCTCTGCCTTGGATGGAAATGAATGCATGCATGCTTGAATCGCTTTGTTGGGAAATCTATCGTGATGCTCTGACTTGTCTTTGTTTGCAATTCACCTCAGAACACTGCACAAGGCTCCAGAAGGTTGAAACTCCACCCTGGGAAGCTGTAGGAAGGCTACCGACCAGCCCTTGGCCTTGGAGACCACCTGCCGACCGCTTTTTGTGGTGGAGACCACAAGAGGTGGTCGGCCTACCAGAAAAGCTGGTCGGCCGACCAGTTTCTGCCTCCTGTTCCTAGTTTTCTGCAACACAAAGCAAGAGAGAGGCATAGCAAGGTATTTTTAACAAATGTGTGCACTCTCCCATCATTGCACAAGCTCAATGGAGTGTAGTCCTCGACCCTCGGGCCACCAATCACGCATCTCGATGCATGATGGCCAAGGAGTCGAATTGCACGACTTGATATGGAATGAATGCACATATGAACACATAAATGCCTAAACTCCATCATGTGTTAGTCAAGAGGGTCGGCGACCGGGAATTGGGGTACGTTTTGTCACTTTGAGTACAAAACGTTCCTCATTTCCCGTGTTTGGACTAACTCCTATTCCAAACACAATGCAACAAGTATGGCATGCACAATGCGACTCTAGCATGCAAGCTAAATGCTATGCAACTTGGTCATGCAAACATGCAAGGGGTGAAACATGCAAACATGCACCTAGCATACACAATGTCAATATGGAATCCAACATGAACAACCTAGCAAGGCTAATGGCATACACAATGCACAATGCTAATATACACATACTCAATGCGAGATAATCATAAGCATGCAACAATATGACGAAATGAGACTAGCATACACAATGCGAATGTCAAATAGCATACTCAATGCGACGAACTACATGGCACGCGCAATGCTGAATGGACTTAAACCAAGATGGATAGGCCTCAACCATGTCCAACTCAGTGGCCAATGGATGATGAAATCAAAGCAACAAGACACACACAATGCATGCACAATGCAAAGGCTCCAAGCCAAGGGCACAAGATGCAACTCTCCAAGAGCATGGCACAGCTGGCATGCATAATGCCTGAAAAAGGCAAAGAAAAGGTCTCGGCCAGAAAAAGTGACCAATCGGCCAAAATAATGGCCGGATAACCAAGAACATTGGCGACTGGCTAACACTTTTGGCCGGTAGAAATAAAACAGGGCCGGTGGCAACATGCCAAGGCCGGTGGGGTGTGGGGGTGGCCAACAAGCCATTTCCTACCCTCAGAGGCAAAAACCTAAGTGCTTGGTCCACAACCAAGCACAAAACAAATAAGTCGAGAGGTCTTGCGACAAGGCGCGCGGCCGAAACCTCCAGTAACTCAAGACGAACACGAACATGGATAATCATCGCGTGTTCAAACAATGACGTCCAAGTCTTGAGGACGGTCAAAAATTGAGTGTCTACAGTTGCCCCTCTTTGATAGAACTTGAAAGTGATAACAATGACAGGAGTGAATGTCAAAGCCCAGAGACGACCCATTTTTGATAAGGCCGAAGACTTAGACAAAGCATACAAGCAACAGATAAAGATATGCGGCCGAGGGTAAGGGCAAAATGCAAGACAATGCACCAAGCCGAGCATAACTTATGATCATGCAAAGGATGCTGTAATGAAGCAAATCATGCAACAGTTTTAAGCAAGCAAATTCAAACCAAGCTACATTTCATGCAGAAAGAATGTAAGAAAATTATGCAATTTTCACGAACATGTGCGATAGATACATAAAGGTGAACGAAGTGTGATAGATACACTAAGTGGACAAGCATGTGTGATAGATACACATAGTAAAGAGAGTGTGATGGATATGCTTATATGAATAAAGTGTGATTGATACACTAAGTGAAGCAGAGTGTGATAGATGCACAAAGCAAAACGAGTGTGATGGATACACTGAGCAAATATGTGATATATACACTAAGTGAACGTGTGTGGTGGATACACAAAGGGAGAGTGTGATAGATACACAAAGTGAACGTATGATAGATACACAAAGTGAACGTGTGATAGATACACAAAGCGAGCATAGTGTGATAGATACACAAAGTGAACAAGCATGGTAGATACACTAAAGGTGAACACAAAGTGTGATAGATACACTATGTGAACAGAGTATGATAGATACAGTAAAGGTGAACACAAAGTGTGATAGATGCACTATGTGAACAAAGTGTGATGGATACACAAAAGGTAGACACAAAGTGTGATAGATGCACTGAGTGAACAAGTGTGATGGATACACAAAAGGTGGACACAAAGTGTGATAAATGCACTGAGTGAACAACTGTGATGGATACACAAAAGGTGTACACAAAGTGTGATAGATGCACTGAGTGAACAAGTGTGATGGATACACGAAACGTGAACACAAAGTGTGATAGATGCACTATGTGAACAAGTATGATAGATACACTAAAGTGAATGTGTGATGGATACATGAAGCAAACGAAGTGTGATGGGTACACTAAGGTGAATGCAAAGTGTGATAGATGCACTATGTGAACACAGTATGATAGATACACTAAATGAACGAAGTGTGATGGATACACTAAGTGAATGGAGTGTGATTGATACATTGAGTGAATAAAGTGTGATTGATACACTAAAGCAAATGAGGTGTGATGGATACACTAAAGCAAATGAAGTGTGATAGAGACACTAAGGTGAGTGACCTTAAATGGAACTTCATTGAATGAACCGTACATATAATATCGCCTGGTTACGCCAGTTTCAAATGAACCGTACATCCAATATCGTGCATGAATGAGAAAGAAACTTGATAGGTACAATGCAATAAAATGCATGATGTTTAAGGAATGCAATAAACAAACCTAACGGCGCTTTAGAAAGCACCTCATGGGGTGAGTGGCGATGAACTGCTCTACTTTGACGGGGATCTCCCCTCGTGCTCTTCGAACACTTACCTTCAACTTACAGTACAGGGGCTCTGAAATACTGACAAGGGTTCTTCACGTAGAACACTTTGAATGCTACCTTTCTTCCTGATCATATTCACAACTTTCCCTATTCTCCAACAGGGTGACAGACTAGGTTGGTTCAGTATCCAGAATTAAGGTGCATACACGCTATCTCAACCTGTGGGGCTTCCATACAGATTTCAAGCTGAGGACACGCCTCTGGGTATTTAAGCCAGACTTTAGTCTCGAAAATCCTGAACCTTTGCGTTCTAGGCAACAGCCATTCGAACTCTAGTTTCCACCGTCGCAGTTGGTCTCCTAGGAACTCATTACTAACACAGCCAAGATGCCTCTGGCAGGGAATGGTACTCAGGGAGAACACTTTTGATCGCCATTTTGGCTTGAAGCAGACTTGATCTTGAGCTTGAGGTAGAGGCACACTCATACTTCGAAGCATTGACAAAACCTGAAGAGGTACACACGGAATGTAATCTCGGAACTTACTGAAGTTGAAACAAACTCAGATGCCCAACATTTTTCCTCTTTTCTTTTGCTTTGCAGTCTGGAATCTATATAGCTTCAGATAGATCCTGATTTTGCTGTTCCCGCATGACCTGGGTTGAACCCCGCGGTTTTACGAAAGAACGAATCTTGTTTTGCATAGATGTGGAGAACGGCTGTAGACGTCCTCAAACGTCCCAGGAGGGAATCCCGTTTTGCTCATTAGGCTTACTACAGTTCAGGACTCAATGTCACGGTCATGTATCTAATCTCGCGGAGTGCAATGCAAGACCGATGAATCATCAAAGAGTCCAATTTCGACAAATCGTTTTTGAAAATAGATTTTTTTGAAAGAAGCATCAAACATGTACTGTTTTACTAGATATAGAGCCGTCACCTAAATATTTTATTTTGGGGGGAATTTAGGAAACCCTGACTCGTGCCTAAGGTCACGTGTCCGTCATCACCAAAGTTGCTTCGGCTCGGGAACTTGGGTACGATTGGGGAAGGTCACTTCGTGAGCACCCCCGCTCGCCGGATCAAAGATCGGCCTCTACTAACCATGATATCGGGTTTTAAAAACATATGTGCTCTTATTCCGGTTATTAGCCTAGAATTACTATGTGATGCGCACAACATAGAAGTATAGACTAGATTGCCTGAATTGGAATAAAACATTTTATGTTTGTTTATTTGAAATTGGTTTGATGGTACTACTCGCAAGTAGGCTAAGACGTGGATTTGCCACCCTCGGGTGGGCTTAGAAAACATGATTTTGCCACTCTCAAGTGGGCTTAAAACTCGCAATCGGTGAATTGTTCCAATTCAAATAACCCAAGCTTCACCCACAGGCAATTAGGCAATTATATCACATAAGCACATCGCCTCATGGTAAGCATGCTATCATGGTAGTCACTCACACACATGCAAGGATGCTAAAGCATAAACGCTTACCTAGTACTCCGAGCCAAAAAAGAAGCTAGTTAGTACTCAAATGCATGATCCTAACTATGCTGAAATGCCTAATGCAACACATACAGGAATGCAACTAAGATAGGCTCGGCTATTCTAAGATGGCAGGTGAAATGTAACAGATAACATTTATTCAACTCAGAATTGAAATACAATGCAGTTAGTATGATGCGCCGAGCCCGGTGCATGCAAGACAGAATGAATGCAAACATGCGAGCATAAGTATGCTAATTGAAACGTGCCCTAAACTAACCACCATAAACTGGTAAATAAAAGGGAGAAAGACGTGGGGTTGGAAGACATACATCACACGCACGCACACTTATTACAAAATTGCCCTCCTCGAAGGGTCCAAATAAATAATACAGACCGAATAAATAATTAACTACTCTAGCTAATTAAATATTACAAAACCCTAATTAATTAACAAATTAACTAAGAAACGAAATGAACTAGTATGCAGATCTATGGATTGCCTCAACTCTGTTTCGAATGATGAAAGATGCATGCATGCTCGAGTCTCCTTGTCGGGAAATTCCTCGCGATGGCCCGATTTGCCTCTGTTTCCAATTGATCCCGGAATATTGTACAATGCTCTAGAAGGCTGCTTGTTTCTGGTTTGCTACAACAAAGAGCAAGAAAGGGGGATGGCAAAGAATTTTCAACACATGTGTGCACGACCACTCTCCCCGTCATTGCACCAGCTCTAGGGAGTGTAGTCCTCAATCATCGTGCCATCAATCACGCATCTCGATGCATGATGGCCGAGGAGTCGAATTGCGCGACTCAATGTGAAATGAATGCACATATAAACACAACAAGGCCTAAACTCCATCATGGGTAATCAGGAGTGTCAGCGACCGGAAATTGAGACACGTTCCGTCACTTTGAGTACGAAACGCCCCTCATTTCCTGTGCTTGGACTAACCCTACTCCAAACACAATGCAATGAGATGGCATACACAATGCGACTAACATGCAACCCTAAATGCAATGTAACCTAATCATGCTGGCATGCGAGTGATGATATGCACACATGCAACCTAGCATACGCAATGCTATGGACTGAAATGGCATACACATTGCACATGAGCTATATGGCACACACAATGCAAGGTGGACTTAAACCAATATGAGTGGACCTCAGCCATACTCAAATCAATGGCCATATGATGAAAACGAGACAACCGAAATACATGCAAACATGCACGAATGCAAAGAACCAATCCTAAGGCACAACATGCAACTCTAACAAAGCATGGCAAAGGATTAAATATGGCATAGAATGGCACATGATCCAGCTCTAAAATGGCATAAAAGATGGTCTCGGAATATGCAAACACCTCACATAATGCATGCCAGATGACCCAGATACTGAAACTAGTGGAGTGGATTACACTATAGGTATACAAAGTGATGCACAAATGATCAAACCACCCCCAAAAAGACCTTAGGCAGGTCCAAGACAGTGGGAAAATGGTCAAAAAAAAAAGCTCAAAATGCATTCAAATGGAGCTCATGCAATGGTCGGTAAATGAGGCATACAAGTACAACTCTCAAATGCACTTAAAGAGTGAAAATCATGGGAATATGGCATACATATAAGCTATGAAATATGATGTGCAATGGCCCCAAAACATGAAAACACCTCAGTATATGCATGCAATAGGCCTCAAAACTCAAAGCTAGGCATGGATATTGTACTACAAGCATGTAAAACAAGCATCATTCGACTATGAGACCCAAAAATAGAGCTAAGGTAGTCTAAATCATGCACAAAATCAATTTAAGGCATGGCCAAAATATGCTAGCATCAATGGCCAAAATAGCATGCAATGTAAGCTAGTAAAGAGGATTTGCACTACAAGTATGTAAGGCAATCAAGAGATCATCAAACTAGCAAAAGTTAGAAGTATGCCATGCCAAATAATGCCCAAAAACTCCTGGAAACATGGTCAATGCATGCAAGAATGATATGTTCCTTTGAAAGGCCATAAAGAGGGTGATTCTACACATGCAAGATGGACATTCAAAATGGAAAAATGGGCTCTGGACAGAGCCTATGCAGGTTTCAAAACTCACTGAAAAAGGCCTGAAATGAGGCTAGGAAGCATGCAAGTAAAGGCTCCTTTGAAAGGCCATGAAGAGGGTTACTCTACACATGCAAGAGGGACACCTAATATGGAAAAACCACCTCTGGATAGAGGTCATGCATGTCCTAAAACCCACCAAAAATGGCCTGAAACATGCTCAAGAAGTGTGTAAATATAGGCCCCTTTGTTAGGCCAACAATGCTAGCAAACAGGACAAGGGGTGAGAGGGTCACCCCTCTCTGATTTTGGGGCTCAAAATAGTATGCTAGCCACTGAAAATCCACTAGATTTCAGTGACTAGAAGGCCAAACAAAGCTCACTTCAAAGGCCTAGATGTATGGCTCAAAAGAAGGTGAAAACAAGCATGCAAGGGGGTAGATGACCCCCAACAAAAAAATGACCTGAAACAAACTTCAAGAGGAGCTCAAAATAAGACTTTTTTCAATTTATGACAATGCCCAAATATGCTTTCAAATAGGGCTAAGATATGAAACAAAATAAGGACCAAAAGAGGGAACTAGTGTGTTACCCTTGTAGCACAGCAAGACAGAAAGCTCTGGACCAAGAAACCAGCTCCTCAAGCTCTGAAAACAAGCTCCACGGACCTCCAAGCAATGGTGGAAGTGTGTGGTTGTGAGATGGTGTGTGAAGGGCCAAGAACAAGGCTCTATTGAACCTAAAAGAGAGATATAGAAGGTGATATGTGTATGTATGCTCCAGCAACTTCTGAACCCTTGCAAAGGAAGGGAGGCCCTTCCTTTATAGAGAAGAGAGGCAAAAGCTTCTCTTGGAAGCTAAAAACCAAGAATAAACATCCTCCATACACGTATATGGAGGATGCAGCAAATGCCTCCCAGCTGGCACAGTTGGAAGCAACTCAGTGAGACAAAGCTGCAGGTAGCTGGCCGACAAGTTCAAGTGGTCGACCGACCACTTAACCTGGTCGGCCGACCAAGTCAAAAGGTCCAAGGTGGTCGGCCATCCCCTATGATGAAGCCCCAGAAGTTAGCTTTCCAATGGCACCATTCTTGCATTAAAATTCCAACTGTGCAAAAAGTTATGCCTGTTTTGGTGAAGCCGCGCAAATTCGGTCCAACCGGATTGATGCCCTACTTCAACTAGCTATATCTCCCCCGTCCAGACTTGGCTTTAGGAGATTCTTGAGCATAAAATGAAGCCCCAGAAGTCTACTTTCCAACAGTAATGGCCTCATATCTTCAATCCAAGTGTACAAATAAATAGGCCCGATTCAGCGAGGGCTGCTCGACTTTCTCTTAACGGTTCATGCCCATTTTCTCTCCCAACTGGGTTTCTTCCCTCTTCTCTTCTTTTCTTCAACTCCAAACCACTAAACAAGGTGTTTTGAAAGATTTTTCAGAGATTTCATCTCTCTTTCATTCATTTCCACTTTGTCCTTGCTCGGTTTACCGAAAAGCGTGACATTTAACAAAATACGAGCGTCGAAACATTGTAGAAACTTTATTTTCAAGACATTTTGAACGAGAGGGTTTCAAGGTCTAAAATCTTTTGATCAAGATTGTTTTGGTCCAAAAGGGGTATGAAGTTGAGATTTGACTCTCTCCTTGCCGAAGAAACTGAACCTTTTCCCTGCACACCTTTCTCCACCAAGTAAACCATTAATAGTGCCCAAGTCTTAAGGGCGGTGAAAAATGGGGTGTCTACAGCTGCCCCTCTTTGACAGAACTCAGAAGTCAAAAAGTGACGAGAGTGAATGTCAAAGCCCAGAGACGACCCATTTTTGGCAAGCCTGAAGACTTGGACAAACAAACAAAGTACAGGTAAATAAATGTTTGTGCCCGTAGGCTGCCTACGTATCCCTTTGCAAGGAATCAAACCAGCGTAGTTCAGGTGCAGGATGCAAAATGTTATGCAGGAAGATTTTGATAATTGGACTTATACGCTACGCGAAGCTAGCTTGATAATTGGACTTATACGGTACGCGAAACCGGTTTGATAATTGGACTTATATGCTGCGCGAAGCCGGTTTGATAATTTCACTTATACGCTACGTGAAGCCGGTTTGATAATTCATGATTTATGCAATGCACTGCAATGTAATAACTAAAGTGCAATGTAATAGTTAGGAATTGAAGGTACCTTATAGGGGTAATTGGCAATGACTTACCTCAGCAATGTCCTACCTCATGCTGATGTGGGAATCTTCCCCTTCTTCTCGGTTGAACCACAGGTACTACTTTTCTCCCTGGCTATGGTCGCAGCTTTCCCTATTCTCCAACAGGGTGACAAACTAGGTTGGTTCAGTATCTAGAATTGAGGTCCATACATATGCTATCTCAATCTATGGGGCTGCCATGCAGATTTCAAGCCGAGGATACACCCCTGGTTATTTAAACCAGACTTTAGTCTCGGAATTCCCAAACCTTTGCGTTCTAGGCATGAGCCATTCGAACTCTAGTTTCTACCGTCTCAGTTAGTCTCCTAGGAACTCACCGCAAACATAGGCAGGTGGCTATACCAAACCACCAGAAGTCATTCGGGCACGACAAACACCAAAGGAATTGCACCTTTAGAGGATTTCAGGTCTCCTAGACTAGAGAGTGCACAAGACAGTGCGAATGATACAAAAATACAATGTGCACAAGAAAGTGCGATGCAGAGTGAATGTATAAAACAGTGCCAAGAAGATGGGTGCGCAAGACAATGTGAGCAATGCAATGCACTAACAAGTGCAGGTAAGATACGCAAGAAAGCGCGAACAATGCAATGCACTAACAAGTGCGGGAAAGGTGCGCAAGATAGCACGATGCAATGCACTAACAAGCGCTACAAGAATTTTCTATGCAAGATGAGAGAGAACATGTAATGAAATGCACAAGATAGTGCGATGCACCAGAAAGCGCGAGTGTAAACTGCACAAAACAGTGCGATGCGGAAGAAAGCGCGAGTGATAAACTGCACAAAACAGTGCAATGCGCAAGAAAGCACAAGTGATAAACTGTACAATACAGTGCGATGCGCATGAAAGCATGAGTGATAAACTGCACAAAAATAGTGTGATGCGCAAGAAAGCGTGAGTGTAAACTGCACAAAACAGTGCGATGCACAAGAAAGCGCGAGTGATTTGAAATACACTAGACAGTGCGATGCGCTAAATAGTGCGAGTGAAACATAACCACAAGGTGCACAAGACAGTGCGAGTGATATGAAATGTGAAAGTGCACAAGACAGTGCGATGGAGATACAATGCATAAGAAAGTGCGAGTGTAAACTGCACAAAATTGTGTGATGCGCAAGAAAGCGCGAGTGATAAACTGCACAAAACAGTGCGATACGCAAGAAAGCACGAGTGTAAATTGCACAAAACAGTACAATGCGCAAGAAAGCGCGAGTGATAAAATGCACAAAACAGCGCGATGCGCAAGAATGAGCGAGTGTAAACTACACAAAATAGTGCGATGCGCAAGAAAGCGGGAGTGATAAATTGCACAAAACAATGTGATGAAATGCATGTTCTATGCGAGTATGGGGGCATAATCTATGGAAAGCATATTCTATGCATGAGACAGGCATATTCTATGCAATATTGAAAGCATATTCTACGCATGATTGAAAGCAAGCACATTCTATGCATGAATCATAACGATGCGTGGCATGCATGCAACAGAAGCGTATATAAAAGTGCACATTCTATGCAATGGAGGGGCATCAAATATGTACTTTGGTGCCTCCAATTTATCTCTCGAAGGGCTTTGCAACACACTCTGCTTGAAAAGGGAACACCCTGTTTATATTGGCGAGAGATAACATTTGCTACTGCTTTAATTGCCATTCTGACTTGAAGTAGGCTTAAGCTTGGAGTAGAGGTACACTCATTCTTCGGAGCACTGACAAGACCTGAAGAGGTACATCTGGAGTACAATCACGGTATATGCTGAAGTCGAAACAAACTAAGACGTTATGATTTTCCTTCTTTTCTTTTGCTTTGCAGTCTAGAACCCATATAGCTTCAGATAGGTCTTGGTTTTACTGTCCTCACACGACCTAGGTTGAACCCTGCAGTTTTATGAAAGAACAAATCCTGTTTTGCACAAATATGGAGAACGACACAGCACTCTGAGCACAAAACGATTCATTTTTGAAATTGAAATGAGAAAAGGGTTCTCAACCGAGTATTGAGCCTATAACTGACCATAGCCAAAGCGACTCAACAATGGAAGACAAAGGTAGAACAACCTAAACACCACTCAACAAAGGAAAAACAAGGTAAAACAACCTAAACACGTCTATTGACACTTAAACGACTCAAAACAAGAATTGAGACAAATAAAAACACACAAACACAACACTCAGCTGTGTTAAAAAGGTAAGAGACCTCTTGGTGCACGAGGAGCCAGTTTCTCCGGGTATTGTTTCCCACATTTTCTCATTTGTGATTCTTACATCACTCGGCCCTCAGGCTCTGTTTTTCTAAAAAAGCCATTTCCTCACTTTTCCTCTCAGCGCACATCTCTCTATTCTTCAATCTCTCATTTTTTATCCCTCCCCTGGGTGGTTGATGAATAAGCAAGAATTTGCAGGCTCTTGCCCCTAGCATTCTGCTAGATTCTCTTTCTTCTACTCACAATAGTGAACTTCTCCCACAGGGGGGTTGTGATGCTGCTAGATGTGCAGCAGATCTGCAATTGACATTGGTTGACGATGCTCTACTGGGGAGTTTGGACGTGATTAGATTTGTCCAGATGAGGGAATGGAATATCCTGCTCCATTCTAGTTTGTGCTTCGCACTTAGCTTGATACCTCACTACTAAGAGAACTTTTGGCATTTTGCTGTTAGTTTCTGTTGTGCCCTTTTTTGGCAGATAAGGTGCCCTTTCTGGCAAGTAGTGTAATAACCCGACCTCGTATGTGATTCTGATATATTTCTAGTCCTTTATTCTATACTTTCAAATGTTTACTGTGAAATTTTATAAGACATTAAGGTTAATTAATTGAATTCTATGATTATGAATGCATATCTGTTTAATAAGAAAAGTATCTGTCACAATTGAAATGTTTGAATCAGAAATTGAGGGCCTTAGAGACTTGATAATCTGAAATTGATTTTACATATGAGATCAGCATAATTTTCAAGTAATAATAAGCATTTTTATAGAAATTTGATTTGGAATGATTAAACTAATTAAATTTTGTCTTTATTCCACTTTTATGTAAATATCCATGCCCTTTACTCTTTGACTTGGGATTCATCTCATAAAAATATCACCTGGGAGAGAGAGGTAGAGAAGAAGAAACATGAGAGTTCAACGAGAAAGAATTGGGGCAAATTGTGAGGATTTGTAGAGATTGAACTAAGGTATGTAAACTCCACCTTTAACTAAACACTTTCTTGAGTTTGAGTGAGCATGACCTCTCAATGGGGAGAGCTAAGAGTTGTATTGAAAGTTTTGTATGAGATGGTTGTCTTGGGAAACTAATTTAAGTTATAGGAAGAATTGCATCTTGCTTCTTGTTAATTTCAGGTAGATACTCATCTATGTGTTTAGATTATGTGATTGGATAGCTATATATATATATATATATATGTATACATGGGTTTGGATATAAATGAACCCAAAAATATAATTGGAACTTTGGAAAGAATTGGATTGTAATTGGTTGTCATTATGAATTCAAAGTAAGGACCAAAGTAGATTGGTGATTGATTTTTGTGTGATTTAGAACCTTATTCTTGTGTTAAATTCATCTAATTGGAACCTTTTTATGTGTTTGCAAAGATGGATTTTATATGAATTTCGGACTGTCAAACAGGGGCCAAGCCACACGTGCGGAGGCCATGGCACTTTATCTGAAGAGAGGAAGAAAAACTGGGTTTGCATACTGTTTTTGGCCGCTCGAGCGGAGGAGGGGCACTGCATGTACGGTCCATGTCCGCACGTGCGGAGGGGACGGCCGCACGTGCGGCCCACGTCAGGAAAATTTGCCTGCTCCGTTTTACGTGCTTGTTCCTTGGATATTTTTAAAATATGTATTTGAAGCCTTTTTAATATCTGTAAATTCATGTGAAACAAAGCGAACCTGAAAGTGATTAACAAGGGAAAAAATAAATAATTCATGAGTTATGTATGTATGCAGGACATACTCCGGGAAGGACTAACGCTATGCCACAACACTGCGAGTAATAGTACTACAAATGTACATTATTTATCGTCAATAATTATTGTTATTAACATTTTATTCTCCGTGAGCAAGTATGTTAACATGTGTGTGATTGGGAATTGATGTGAACACTGAAAGATTTGGCACACGTCGATAGGACTCTGAAACAACTCTGCATTTCGACTATGGTTAACGGTTATCGGTAATGTGCTATAACCTATAAATTATCTATGATTTCGCATAAGAACTGCATACAAGTTATGAAACAATGGAATTGGTTAACAGAAAAAGCTTGTGAAAGTAAACCCCGCTTACCGGGAACTTGATATTTTAAATGGGAACGTAATACCCCGAATGCTCTATTAGGGACTCCCATCATCTCTTTGGTTCAATATATGTCTTGTGACATAGATATCCACCTAAAGAAGATTAGCATAGTTGGATAATACTATTGTAATGTGTTTTGCTTGCTGTTAAAAGACATTGCTAATGTTCGGTTATCCGTAAATTAGCCTTAATGATTCATGATAATCGAATAGAACAATGATGCTTGTGTATCCCGAATCGTTCTATTTTGTCAATGATGAATCAAGACTGTTATGAGGTGAATTGCTCTGTCCCTACAAATAGTATTGTAATGGCACATGTGCAATCTGTGGGATACGCTATACTTATTGCTAATGATTATCATTAGTATTCTGTTAAATATAAACTAATTACGTTAACTCATGTAAATGATCGGAAGAATCTGTGTGCCTCTGTATAACTTTGAGACGAGTCTGTTTTTATGACATCTGAGGTTATTCTGTTTTGTTGTTTGTTCCGTCTTTGCCATGACATGATGAGACCTATTGATTTCTGGTATGGAACAAAGTGCTGTACGAAACTAAGTGCTGCAATGCGAGCCACCTCCAGAATCCGTACGAGCCACCTCTTGAGTCCATACATATGTGGACTGAGGCCTATGGCTGTTTTGTGGAAATTATGAGGCTTATGGCCGTTCTGTGACATATATGAGGCCTATGGCCAATCTATGACATCTGGGCCTATGGCTATTCTGTATGATCTGTTAGTATGGAGCAAAGTGCTGCACAGAGCTAAGTGCTGCCAAGCGAGTCACCTTTAGAATTCGTGGGAGACACCTCTTGAGTTCATACATCCTGATAAGGGCTATATGCCATTCTGATAAGGGCTATATACCATTTTGATAAGGGCTTAATGCCATTCTGATAAGGACTTAACGCCACTCTGTTTAAGGGCTCAATGCCACTCTGTTCAAGGGCTTAAAGCCATTCTGTTTAAAGTTTGGGCCTAAGGCCATTATGAAAATAATTATAAGATAAATTTAACATTATGTTCTCTGCACTGATACATGTACATTGTAATCCACTTTAATTGGTGAATTATTTGCGTACTACTATTCACTGAGCTTGGCTCACTTTATGTTATGTTTGTTTCTGTAGGCACTGAACCTGGAGGTCAATCTTAACCCATGGCATCCATTCCTCGTGTGTTAACCTCAGAGTGTCCAGGCACCTAAATGAAGGCAGCTCATTTTATGGAGTATGCTAAGCTTTTGGTTTTGTACCCTGATTGTCTGTCTAAGGTTGAAGTGTGTATGATCCTTATTCCTTCCAATGTCCTTATTATATGCCCAATCTAGAGGGCTGGGTCTGTATATATATAGGTACATAGCTATATTCTCAGATGCATGTTACTGTATGTTTATTTGCCTTATGTTTTGTTTTTGATCCTGGCATAGCAGTGATAGCTCAATGGATGTTTGTATGTTATTACACATTATTTTATATAAATAATGCTTCTGTTCAGGTCCCATATATATTGTATATCAGATTAAGTGTCCGGTTCTGAATAGGTCATGCCCAAACTTTTAGGGGCGGGTTTGGGGTGTGACAAGTGGTATCAGCACATGAGTTGCCATCTCACACACGAATCGATTGAGCCTTGGGATGTCTAGAAAAGACTTAGGCATCATGCATAACATTCTGAAAGCATATAAAAAGATCGATGGCAACGTTAAATGTACTCTGCTAAGGCTAACGATTTCCAATTTATGCCTATTGTATAGTTTTGTGCATATTATGATTGATTGTGATGC
Source organism: Camellia lanceoleosa (assembly GCA_025200525.1). NCBI lineage: Eukaryota > Viridiplantae > Streptophyta > Magnoliopsida > Ericales > Theaceae > Camellia > Camellia lanceoleosa. The sequence goes on from CM045761.1 coordinate 116,388,088, forward strand.
AGAACGTAATGGGCATAAAGATGGAAGATCCTGAGGGTTTTACCCCCGCCTGGGTAGACAAAATGAAAAGGAAAATTGTGCAACATAAGTAAAACGAACTGTGATGGGATTCAAACAACGACAATGCACTGCGGAAGTGTGGTAAGAATTCGAGCTGAATGAGAAGGTGAATTATATGCACGTAGTTAGGTGGAATGTGTATTATTGGTTGTTTGTTTGGATTGATAGATGCCTGCGGAAAATGAGAATGATATAATTGTGTTTTCTAGCATCTATTTGGATGGATTGCACCTTAAATATTGAATATTCCTAAGATTTATTGATTATTCTTGAGATTTAGCGATTAAATAACATGGTTTATGCGATGTGTACTTTTTGTAACATAGCCACGCCTCCCTTACTATAGTAATGTTTCAACCTGTGTGATTGAGAGGTCATTGAATTTCGTTATCTTGATAAAAATAAGTTTTGCATGACACTTTGGAATTTGTGAAAAAGGACCGGTTGCGACAAGAAGTTATACATATAGTGACTCTCCTTGTAATTATGTTAGGAAGTAATTGATTGTGACCTTGTTCCCTACTGATGGTTTATATGAAACAAGAAAATGACGTGCATATTAGTTATGTTTGGGAATTTGGTTACTAACCTTGAACCGATTTGGTCAAGCACTATGAAGTATGATTTCGAAACAAGTTTTAATTAATGTGATTTCATGAGCTAAGAAAATTATTGACGACTTATGATGGGGAACCGAGGGAATTGTGGATGGTGTCGAATGAGTTTTGTTTATGTGTAATCAGAATTTGTTTACGAAAATCTAAAATCTGTAATCTGTTTTGTTATGTGTAATCTGTAATCCGTAATCAGGATTTCTTATAAGGAACGGTTGAACGACATGAAGGACCTCACCTATATTACGTGTCTGCTCACAAGATACTTGAAAAAAAGAAAAAAAAAGATGGGTAGTTATTAACTACTTTGAGATCAAAACTAAGTGATTAAAACGAATGGACGTGGGGATATTCTGTATTGATGACGGGTTAACAATATGTACTAGACATTTACTCCCTCTTGTATGCTTATACAGATTTGTACCACACTCACTCCATGATCACGAATTGACTTGTTATCATATGGAACTGACCTCATCAAGAATCTTAACTCTTATATTACTGGTCAAATCATTTTGTCGCTACACTATTGAATTCCTAGATATTATGGAATCCAGATGAACGTGATCAGTGTATATTTAATGAAATTTATGACCCTACGAATGGACTTAGTAGAACCTACGTACGTGGAGTAACTGCATACTCTATGTATGTTGCTTGATTGAGCTAGACGACTGGTCTATAATTTTGGCTGCTGACCCACTGTAATTATAAGTTGTGAATACGAAACCATGTGGTTGATCTCAAGTCTTACAGTAGGAAAAGGAAGAATCAGCTGAATAATGGAATACTGAAATGATTGTGCTATAACAAGAAGAAATGTTTAGTAAAAGAAGATGTCATACCTTGCGGTGAGGACTGATTAGTCAAGCATGATTTTGAATTTGATTTCTGGCCTTATCGTTGAATTACCCCCTTTGCTCGAAATGAGAATTGCATGTGAACTATTAATGCTGGATCAATCTGGTTATGAACATAGTAGAGAACGTTTTTGTTATTGTGATTGAAATTAATGCATACTATAGGAATATATACCTTATGTGCTTATGGAAGTGATATCTATTATATTTCTATAATTGACAATTGATGTTATGAAGCCTATTCATAGGAGAATATTGTGATTATAAACTTCTGCCCATTGGGAATTTTATGCTTTGAATGTCCTGCCATAGACTCTTATTGTCTTAGCTTAATTAATACATGATCCTGTGAAATAAATGTGCGGAGTTGATATTTTCATTCTACATGCCTGAAATAGACATTGAAACGACTAGTTGGATGAAGCTATGAGATGCTTGCTATGTTAAGAACTTTTGAATAACTGAGATAAATATCGGATTAACCTGTGAATTGTTCGAACTGAGGAATTATGTGAGCATCTATAACAAAATTGGACAATGATGTGAGACAGGGATTTCTAATTTGTTACATGATAAAACAAGTTTGAGGGACCAAACTTATTTAAGGGGGGGAGAGTGTAATAACCCGACCTCATATGTGATTCTGATATATTTCTAGTCCCTTATTTTATACTTTCAAATGTTTACTGTGAAATTTTATAAGAAATTAGGGTAATTAAGTGAATTCTATGATTATGAATGCTTATCTATTTAATAAGAAAAGTATCTGTCACGATTGAAATGTTTGAATCAGAAATTGAGGGCCTTAGAGACTTGATAATCAGAAATTGATTTTACATATGAGATCAGCATAATTTTTAAGTAATAATAAGCATTTTTATAGAAATTTAATTTGGAATGATTAAACTGATTAAATTTTGTCTTTATACCACTTTTATGTAAATATCCACGCTCTTTACTCTTTGACTTGGGATTCATCTCATAAAAATATCACCTGGGAGAGAGAGCTAGAGAAGAAGAAACATGACAGTTCAACGAGAAAAAGAATTGGGGCAAATTGTGAGGGTTTGTAGAGATTGAACTAAGGTATGTAAACCCCACCTTTAACTAAACACTTTCTTGAGTTTTAGTGAGCATGACCTCTCAATTGGGAGAGCTAAGAGTTGTATTGAAAGTTTTGTATGAGATGGTTGTCTTGGGGAACTAATTTAAGTTATAGGAAGAATTGCATTTTGCTTCTTGTTAATTTTAGATAGATACTCATCTATGTGTTTGGATTATGTGATTGGATAGCTATATATATATATATGTATACATGGGTTTGGATATAAATGAACCCAAAAATATAATTGGAACTTTGGAAAGAATTGGATTGTAATTGGTTGTGATTATGAATTCAAAGTAAGGACCAAAGTAGATTGGTGATTGATTTTTGTGTGATTTAGAACCTTATTCTTGTGTTAAATTCATCTAATTGCAACCTTTTATGTGTTTGCAAAGATGGATTTTGTATGAATTTCGGACTGTCAAACAGGGGCCAAGCCACACGTGCGGAGGCCATGGCCGCACGTGTGGAAGAGAGGAAGAAAAACTGGGTTTGCATACTATTTTTGGCTGCTCGAGCGGAGGAGAGGAACCGTTGGAAGCAACTCAGTGAGACAAAGCTGCAGGTAGCTGGCCGACCAGTTCAAGTGGTCGGCCGACCACTTAACCTAGTCGGCTGACCAGGTCAAAAGGTCCAAGGTGGTTGGCCATCCCCTATGATGAAGCCCCAGAAGTTAGCTTTCCAATGGCGCCAGCCTTGCATTAAAATTCCCACTATACAAAGAGTTATGCCTGGTTTGGTGAAGCCGCGTACATTCGGTCCAACCAGATTAATGCCCTACTTCAACTAACTATATCTCCCCCGTCCGGACTTGGCTTGAGGAGATTCTTGAGTGTAAAATGAAGCACCGGAAGTCTCCTTTCCAATGGTAATGGCCTCATATCTTAAATCCAAGTGTACAAATGAATAGCCCGATTCAGCGAGGGCTGCTCGACTCTCTCCTAACGGTTCATGCCCATTTTCTCCCCCAAATGGGTTTCTTCCCTGTTCTCTTCTTTTCTTCAACTCCAGACCCCTAAACAAGGTGTTTTGAAAGATTTTTCAGAGATTTCATCTCTCTTTCATTCATTTCCACTTTGTCTTTGCTCGGTTTACCGAAAAGCGTGACATTTAACAAAATGCGAGCGTCGGAACATCGTAGAAACTTTATTTTCAAGACATTTTGAAAGAGAGGGTTTCAAGGTCTAAAATCTTTTGATCAAGATTGTTTTCATCCAAAAGGGGTATGAAGTTGAGATTTAACTCTCTCCTTGCTGAAGAAATTGAACCTTTTCCCTGCACACCTTTCTCCACTAAGTAAACCATCAATAGTGCCCAAGTCTTAAGGGCGGTCAAAAATGGGGTGTGCACAACGGCACGGCACTCGGAGCGCAAAACAATTTTATTTTTGAAATTGAGAGATGGGTTCTTGACCGGGGTATTGGGCCTACGACTGAACACAGCGCACTAGGACTCAACAATAGAAAACAAAAGGTAAACAACCTAGACACATCGACTAACACTCGAGAGGACCCAAAACAAGAAACGAGATAAAACAAAAAGACACGACACTCAAACATGCACAGGGAGCCTGTTTCTCTAGGTATTGTTTCCCACCTTTTCTCATTTGTGATTCTTACATCACTCAACCCTCAAGCTCTGTTTTCTAAAAAAGCCCCTTTCTCACTTTTTCTCTCAGCGCACATCTCTCTATTCTTTAATCTCTCATTTTTTATCCCTTCCCTGGGCAGTTGATGGATAAACAAGAAGTTGCAGGCTCTTGCCCCTAGCATTCTGCTAGATTCTTTTTCTTCTACTCACAACAGTGAACTTTCCCGCAGAGGGGTTGCGCTACAACTGGGTGTGTAGCATATCTGCAGCTGACATTGGTTGATGATGCTCTACTGGGGAGTTTAGACGTGATTAGATCTGTCCATATGAGGGAATGGAATATCCTACTCTATTCCAGTTCGTGCTTCGCACTTGGCATGATACCTCGCTGCTTGGAGGATGAGAGAACTTTTGGCATTTTGCTGTTAGTTTCTGTTGTGCCCTTTTCTGGTAGATATGGTGCCCTTTCTGGCAAGTATGTTGACAATGGGGAAAAGCCAGAACACCTGACTCAACTATGCCCCTAGTTCATCATTTTTGACCATTTTTTGTTTTTGGCTTTCTACTGAAACAATTTTGACCAAAATGAGAGTCAGATTAACATGCTTGTTCGATTTTCTGATTTGAAATCATGCAAGTTAGGTTATGAGCACTGAAAATTTTCCTGTTTTAGGTCCAAGAAATGGTTCAATTTTGGAAAGATGGAATAATTTTCAAGAAAAATTAGTCAACCTCCGTAAAAATTGTCAAAAATTATTTTTGCAGACGGCTACTGCTCAATGAGCACGGAACCTACTCTTAAGATGCACAAATCTCAGATCCGAAGGAAAATTGCCCCTTGTCTGAAGGACACTGTACAGCAACAGAAAGTTGCACCTTGTTTGAATGGCACCGCAGCGCATTGTATGACAACGGAAAGTTGCCCCTTGTTTGAATAGTACCGCAACACACTGTAACCAGTTCTCATAATGAAGGTCACAACCGAACTCTTGGATAGAAAAATAACAAAGATGTTCAGAACCATTACATGGACACAATCGATTTTAAAGTGTTTTACGGCTGGACTTCAAAATGAAGTTGCCTACGTATCCCAAACATGGGAATCAAGCCTTACATAGTTCGGGTTAAGGTACACTCGTGTATTAACCCTTACCTTTTATGCTCTAACTTTTGCCAAGGCCGCCTTTCTGGGTTTTCAACCTTGCGAGCTATGTTTTTCTTTTCTTTTCATGTTTTTTCATCTTTTCTTTTTCATTCTTTGTATTTTATTTTATTTTATTTTATTTTCTCTTTTCTGTTTTTTCTTGCTCTAACTTTTGCCTGGGTCGCCTTTCTGGCTTTTCGGCCCAGCGAGCCTCTCAAGGGTAAAAGCGTAGCTTTATCCATGTCAAATGGTTTTGAGATCCTGAAGTCATCTGAATCTAGGAGAATGGCTAATGTTCACTGATGACGTAGGAGTCCATCCAATTGGGGCTGAATTTGCCCCTAGTGTTGTGGATAGGAACTTAGTTGTCCTTCAGCACAAACTTTTTTCTTTCCTCCCTTCTAGGATTTGGCATTCTTGCCAATCTTCATTGATTTGCAAAATGATCTATCTTCGGCTCCTCGAGCACGTCTGATATTTTTTGCCCCTAGTTCGAGGGGTGCTTTTGATCTACCTTTGCAAGCTTCTTTTGATGATTTCTGACCTTCTTGATCTGACTTTCTGGACCTTAGTTTGAGGGTTGCTTCGAATCTGGCCACACAGGCCTCACATTGTGGTTGACCGTTGAACATTCCGAATCCAAGTTCAAGGTTTGAAAGCAAAGGGGTTGAGTCTTGGAGCTGAGAACGATCCTAAGCTACACAATCTCAAGAGTGATTCCACATAGGTCTTCGCAGGATGGTGCAAACATTTTTTGAAATCTTTTAAGAAAGCGACTAATCGCTCACGCGGAAGACAATGTAGAACCAATTTGGATCAAGCCAGAATCCTTCTCAGTACTCACACTAACAAGCGTGATCTCATTCACTAAGGGCTTAGCACGCCTCTCTTTCTCTCAATTGATCAAATTTTGCAAAACCCGAGGAATTCCTTCCTCTTTGTTTTCATGACAGTGTTCAAAAAGTTTTGAAAAAACTTAGGTCAATGCAACGATTTTGAGGCACAGAAAAGCAATTGAAAAGCACTGCCGTCTCATTCAAGTTCCTGGCACAACAGACTCAAAGTAGAAACAAGCATAAAAGCATGAAAACTACAGCTGTTTCAATTAGGTCTTCTGGTGTAACTGGCTTCCTGGCAGAAACAGACTCAAAAGAAAGCAAAAAGACAAACACAAAACAAAATAGTGATATCTGAGGTAACGCCCTTGGGATCGCCCGACTCTAACAAAACAGGACTAACTCGATATAACAAGACAGACCCAACTGACTTAGTACAAAAGGACTGACTCAATACAATATAACAAGACTGACCCAATACCCAAGTCAGAAAGTACATAAACTAGTATTTGCATATTGCCCAAAACAGTGCATGCCATTCCCACGTCTGGAGTAAATCGAGCGCCACTCGCAGCTGGTTCATCCTCCGATCACATGGTCACATTATCCTCCAAGTTCACTGATCCAGTGGCGATAGAGTTCTTTGAAATGCGGCGATGACCTTGTTGTCAAACAGATCTTGTACATTATGGTGAAGACGAAAGCAACTGTCAGTGTCATGACCGGTTTGTTGATGGCAGGCACAGTATTTAGTCTGGTCATGCTTTGGAGGGATAGGATCGGGTAGAGGCTGTTGTTCCAACGGTTTCAGATATCTTTTCCGGAGTAAGACCTCTAGATCTTTTGACAAAGGCATATAAAGTGGGGTAAAAACCCTCTTGACTCGAGGTGGATATTTGGTTTTTTGTGAGCTACTTCCGGACGCACCGGTGAATGGGGTAGCTATTTTTGATGCAGTGGTGGTGACAATGCCCACTTCAGAAGATCTTGCAGCTGCATCACCACTGGTGGTCCCATTCGAACTACGGGAAAATGCCCTCCTGGGTTGCTCCTTCTCCTGGTCAATGAGGCCCTGCTTCATAGCATCCTCGATCTGTACCCCAATCTCATGTAGATTTGCAAAGGTGGGGAGGGGGAGAACGATCATCTTCTGCACGAGCTTGGGCTGGAGGTTGCGCACAACCATCCGAATCTGATCTTTGTCAATGGGCCTGATGCTCATCATCGAGGCTTTAACCCTCCACCGGGTTACAAAATCGGAGAAACTCTCCTTCGGCTCTTGCCTAGTGGTCTCAAGATCACGGGCAGTAATCTCAATCTGCGGTTTTATAGGAGTATTGAGCTATGAAGGCCCCAGCCATCTCCTCCCAGTTTCTCTTAACGGAGTCCTCCAGTTTTGCATACCAAATAGCCGCTATACCCGACAGGATCTGGCCAAACAGGGAAAGCTTCTGTAATCTGGAGAGGCCCATCGGCCTTAAAATATCTGAAAACAGCCATAGGTGCACCATGGGATCTCCAGATTCATCGAAACGGTCAATATGTGGCATCTTGAATCGGTCCGGCAGAGTCATGGCCGAGTCGGTGTACCCATCCTCAATGTCCGGAATGGACTTCACGCCCTGAGACTTCTTGAACAACATTTCTAGCTTGCTCACTTTTAGTGCTGTAGGGTCCACTTCAAACTCAAAGGAAGAATCCGGTAGGTTGGTGGGTGTGGGTGCCTTCGACAGCTGGGGTAGGATTGGGGGCGGAGCTGGCCCCGTTGGGATGTCTGTATCTTCCTGGACATTTGTTGTCTCCCCGAGTGTTGGAACTCTTGGTGGGGGAGGAGCTGGGTGTGAAGCATATGCTTCGGCTTGTTGTGGCTGCTGCTGTTGCTGAAGTCTAGCAATCATTTCTGCCTGTTGGGGCATAACCATGGCCTGGCGTACGGCAAACTCTGCTTGACGGGAAGAATCCTGCTGCATAGCTTGCATACTCTCCTGGAGCTGACGCATCATATCCTTCATAGATGCCATATTATGCTGATCTAACTGAACAACAGGTATATCTCCCTAAGGAAAAAAAAAAACAGATATCTTAACCTAACTGCGCACAGGTGAGATGCATAATGACCAGCGATCGAGGAATTGAGCGGTGATCGTGCTGGTAACCTTTCTTTGCCTTACCACTGGCGAAGGAAACACTGGTTGCCCTTAAATTGAATCTCTAATCTAACAAAGTCTATCAGCACGAATCCAATGTACTTGGGGGATATCGGGACCCTCTGAAGCTATAGTTCCATGACTACCTTGCAAAAGAGAAAATAGACAACATCTCAGCTTGATTTCACCAGAACAGGTATAAACAAAGTTGAACGACTGTATTCGACCACTGATCACTGTTCCCCAAATTACTGCCCCAAAACTGAATCTGATACCCGTGGATATAACTGATTCTCAAAACACTGGTGCCTGCAGGCCTGATGCCCAAACTTGCAAACTGATACGTGCATTCCTGTAGAGACGCACTCTAAAGCACATAGCAAACAAGTGAGAACCAAAACACCCCCATGGAGGGGTAGGGTTTCCCTGTCCTATTTTGTCAGGAGCTAGGGTTTCGCTACGCCTAGCGATTTCAAACAACCTACAAGCGGATAAGCAACTTTGTCATCGGAAGAGCTATGATAGGTCGGAGTTAGTCCAAAAACAATAGAGAAAGTTGCACTTATCCGTAAGAGGTTGGTTACAGCTCAAAGTCATCAGAAGAGCTATGCCGACCGTAGGAGGAGACCGTTATCCTTTGAGGTAGGAGATCATGTCTTCTTGAAGGTATCACCTAGGAGAGGTTTGGAAAGAGTGGGAAGTTGTCTCTATAGACGTCCCCGAACGTCCTGAGAAAATCCCGTTTTGTTCATTGGGCTCACTACAGTTCAGACTCAAATGTCACGGTTCTTAATCTGATCTCGCAAAGTGCAATGCAAGACTATAAATCACCAAAGAGTCCAAATCCGGCAAATTGTTTTGGAAAATTGATTTTTTAGAAAGAAGTGCCAAACATGGACTGCTTTGCCAAATACAGAGTCGCCACCTAAATATTTTATTTGGAGGGAATTTAGGAAACCCTGACTTGTGCCTAAGGCCACGTGTCCGTCATCACCAAAGTTGCCTAAGCTCGGGAACTTGGGTACGATTGGGAAAGGTCAACTATGAGCACCCTCACTCGCCTGATCAAAGATCGGCCACTACTAAACATGATATTTTGTTTTGAAAACGTATGTGCTCTTATTCCGGTTATTAATCTAAAATTACTATGTGATGTGCACAACACACAAGTATAGACTGGATCGCCTAAGTTGAAACAAAACATTTCATGTTCATTTATTTTAAAATGGTTTGATGGTGCTACCCGCAAGTAGGCTAAGACGTGGATTTGCCACCCTCAAGTGGGCTTAGAAAAACATGGTTTTGCCACTCTCAAGTGGGCTTAAAACTCGCATTCAATGCACTGTTCCAATTCAAGTAATCCAACCTTCACCCACAGGCATTTAGGCAGTTATATCACATAAGCAGTTAGCCTCATGGTAAGCATACTATCATGGCAATTACTTACATGCATGCAAGGATGCTAAAGCATAAACACTTACCGAGTACTCCGAGCCAAAGAAAGAAGCTAATTAGAAAACATGCATGAATCCTAACTATGCTGAGATGCTTAATGCAACACATGCAGGAATGCAACTAAGATAGGCTCGGCTATTCTAAGATGGCATATGAGATGCTACAGGTAACATGTATTCAACTTGGAATTGAAATACGATGCAGTTAGTATGATGCGCCGAGCTCGGTGCATGCAAAACAGATGAATGAATGCAAACATGCGAACATATAGATGCTAATTGAAACATGCCCTAAAACTAACCATCATAATCTGGTAAATAAAAGGGAGAAAGACGTGGGGTTGGAAGACATATATCACACACACGCACACTTATTACAACATTGCCCTCTCGGAGGAGGGTCCAAATAAATAATACACAACGAAATGAATAAATAACTATTGCTAATTATTACATAACGCTGACTAATTAACAAATTTAACTAAGTAAGCAATAAAACTATCATGCAAGCTATGTGAAATGGACTGCCTCAGCTCTACCTTGGATGGCAATGAATGTATGCATGCTTGAATCGCTTTGTCAGGAAATCCATCGCGATGCTCCAACTTGCCTTTGTTTGCAATTGACCTCAGAACACTACACAAGGCTCCAGAAGGCTGAAACTCCACCCTGGGAAGCTGTGGGAAGGCTGCCGACTAGCCCTTGGCCTTGCTGACCACCTGCCGACTGCCTTTTGTGGTGGAGACCAAAAGAGGTGGTCGGCCTGCCAGAAAAGCTGGTCGGCCGACCAGTTTCTTCCTCATGTTCCTGGTTTTCTGCAACACAAAGCAAGAGAGAGGCATAGCAAGGTATTTTCAACAAATGCACGACCACTCTCCCATCGTTGCACAAGCTCAGGGTAGTGTAGTCCTCGACCCTCGGGCCACCAATCACGCATCTCGATGCATGATGGCCGAGGAGTCGAATTGCACGACTTGATATGGAATGAATGCACATATGAACACATAAATGCCTAAACTCCATCATGTGTTAGTCAAGAGGGTCGGCGACCGGGAATTGAGGTACGTTTCATCACTTTGAGTACAAAACATTTCTCGTTTCCCGTGTTTGGACTAACTCCTATTTCAAACACAATGCAACAAGTATGGCATGCACAATGCGACTCTAGCATGCAAGCTAAATGCAATGCAACTTGGTCATGCAAACATGCAAGGGGTGAAACATGTAAACATGCACCTAGCATACACAATGTCAATATGGAATCCAACATGAACAACCTAGCAAGGCTAATGGCATACACAATGCACAATGCTAATGTACACATACTCAATGCGAGATAATCATAACCATGCAACAATATGACAAAATGAGACTAGCATACACAATGCGAATGTCAAATAGCATACTCAATGCGACGAACTACATGGCATGCGCAATGCTGAATGGACTTAAACCAAGATGGATAGGCCTCAGCCATGTCCAACTCAGTGGCCAATGGATGATGAAATCAAAGCAACAAGACACACACAAGCATGCACAATGCAAAGGCTCCAAGCCAAGGGCACAAGATGCAACTCTCCAAGAGCATGGCAATGATGAAATATGGCATACAATGACACATATTCTAGCTTTGAAATGACATACAAAAAGCTTCGAATCATGCAAACGACTCGCACAATGCACGTTGGAAGGCTCAAGTACCGAAACTAGTGAAGCACATTACACTAGAGGTAAGCAAAGCAATGCTCAAATGACCAAACCAACTTCTAATAGACCTTATGCAGGTCCAAAACAGTGGCAAAATGAGCTAAAATGATAGCTTGCCATGCACCAAAATGAAGCTCATGTAATGGCTCACAAATGGGTTATAAAAGAACAACTCTCAAACACATTGAAGGCATGAAAAACATGAGAATATGGCACACCTATAAACTCTAAAATATCATATTCAATGATTCCAAAACACTAAAACGCCTCAAACAACACATGCAAGGGACCCCAAAACTCAAAGGTAAGCAAGGCTATTACACTACAACCATGCATGGCAAGCACCAATCGACCAAGAGGCCTAAAAATAGAGCTAAGGCAGCCCAAAATATGAACAAAACATGTTTGGAGTGTGGCCAAAAGGTGCTAGAATAGAGGGCCAAAACAACATACAATGTGAGCTAGTAAGCATGATTTACACTACAAGCCTATGAAGCATGTGAGGGGCCACCAAACTAGCCAAAAATAGAATCATGGCATGCCAAAATATGACCAAAAACCCACTGAAACATGGTCAATACATGCAAGAATGACATGCTCCTTTGATAAGCTATGAATGGGATTGCTCTACACATGCAAGAAGCAAACAAAAGGTGGCCAAAACAACTATGGACAGAGACTAGGCAGGTCTCAAAAATCACCAAAAAGTGCTTGAACCAAGGCTTGGAAGTATGAAAATATGGGCTCCTTTGAAAGGCCAAATATGCAAACAAACAAGGCCAAAAGAGAGAGGGTCACCTCTCTCTGATTTTGACCCTCAAAACCACAAAACAAAGACTATCTCGAATGCCTTATGTCATGGCACAAAACAAGGCCAAAACAAGCATGCAAGAGGGTAGATGACCCCCAACACCAAAATGATCTTAAACAAACATGAAAAACACTTAAATATGAAGCTTTTTTCAGTTGACAACAAAGCTCAAATATGTATGCAAATAAGGCTAAGAGAATGATCAAGATAATGCTTAAAAGAGAGGAAATGAGTTACCCTTGTAGCTCAGCAAAGACAGTAGCTTCTTGGACCAAAAACTAACCCTTTGAGACCTATCAAGACCCTCCAAGAACCTTAGAACAATGGTGGAGGTGTGTGCTTAAGAGTTATGGGGAAAAGGGGTCAAGAACCAACACTTTCTAAGCCTAAATATAGAGATATAGAGAGAGATACAACCCTTGTGCCTTAGACAATTTTTTTCAACCTCTCTAAAGGAGAGGGAGGGCCTCTCTTATAGAGAAACAAGAGAGTTCAAGCTTCATGGAGAAGCTAGGGAAAAGGTTCAAGCTTCTTGGAGAAGCTAGAGAAAAGGTTCAAAAGGTTCAAGCTTCCTCAAGAAGCTAAAACAAGGGTTCAAAAGGTTCAAACTTCCTCAAGAAGCTAAAACGAGGGTTCAAAAGGTTCAAGCTTCCTCAAAAAGCTGTAACAAGGGTGCAAATCCTCCATACACATGTATGGAGGTCAGGGTCTGTGCTTACCAACTAGCACAGCTGGCATGCATAATGCCTGAAAAAGGAAAAGAAAAGGTCTCCACCAGAAAAACTGACCGACCGACCAAAATAATTGCTGGCTGACCAAGAACATTGCCGACCGGCCAACACTTTTGGCCGGTAGCAATAAAACAGGGCTGGTGGCAACATGCCAAGGCCGGTGGGGTGTGGGGGTGGCCAACAAGCCATTTCCTACCCTCAGAGGAAAAAACCTAAGTGCTTAGTCCACAACCAAGAACAAAACAAATAAGTTGAAAGGTCTTGAGGCAAGGCGCGCGGCCGAAACCTCAGAGAACTCAAGACGAACACGAACATGGATAATCATCGCGTGTTCAAACGATGACCTCCAAGCCTTGAGGATGGTCAAAAATGGGGTGTCTACAGTCTCTTAGATTTACTGGGTCTTTTGAGATCCTAGAACGGATTGGGGAGATAGCATACCATTTGGCCTTGCTGCCATAGCTTTCAGGGGTTCACGACATGTTCCATATCTGTATGCTTCGAAAGTATGAATCTGATCATTCACACATGTTAGATTGGACTGAGTTAGAGGTAGACAAGGATGCCTCATATGAGAAGAGAGCAGTTAGAGTTTTAGACACTCGAGATCAAATCTTGCGAGGCAAAATGATTCCTTTGGTGAAAGTGTTGTGGAGATACCATGTGGTTGAGGAAGCCACTTGGAAGCGTCGGATGGAAGTCTGTGAGAAGTATCCGGAACTATTTTTCGATGTTTGACATTGTATTGAAAACTTTGTTATGTTATTGTAATATAAACATTATATGCTTTGGAAATGTGAATTGTGTATTCAGTATTAAAACTCGCTTATCATGTTAATGAAAATGGATGACCGATGGATGGGTGATGCTGATGAATTTGAATTACTATCATTGTTGTAATTGGTTTAAACATGATTTTATGTCTGATTTAAAATTTTGAGTACGAAATTCTTTGAGGGGGAGATTATAGCGACTCTGGTTTGGACCCGAACCATTTGATATTTTGGAACCAGGTTTCATTGTCTTATATAGCTGTTCATGCCTTGGTTTCCCTTATTTCTCTTTGAGTTTGGCTATTAGGATGTGTTGGTCGCATTTGGAACAGATTAGTAGCTTGTTTTTTAATCTGTTGTTGCCTAGAATTTTGCTTCTTCGCTCGAGTGACACTTCTTGCACTTGCGCAGTCCTTGTGAACTTCAAGTATTTTTGCAACTCAACAGAGATACTAGGAGTTGGCATTTTTCCCTCTAGCGGTATTTCTTGCGCTCAAGCGAGCCTTCTTGTGCTCGAGTGGTGGTTCTCTGTCTGTAAAACTTCTGGGAGTTGGTATTCCTCGCTCGAGCGAAGCTTCTTGTGCTCGAGCGATGCAACTTATTGTGTACGGTTGCTCGAGCAAGACTTCTTGCGCTCGATGCGTGTATATCAGTTCACAAAGTCACTTTTCATAGTCACTTTTTTCACTTCACTCTCTCTCTCTCTCTCTCTCTCTCTCTCTAAAACTCTACTTCTCTCTACAAATACACCTAGATCCATCAAGTTCTTCACCTGTGTCCCTTTGTTAAAAAGGTAGAACTTGTCGAGGGCTTCGTTCTAATCGGAGCAAAGTTGATTTTTGGCGTCTGTGAGTTTCCTTCGCTCTGTCTCTCTCTCTCTCTCTCTCTCTCTCTCTCTCTCTCATCTTCTAAGTTTTAGGTAGGGATTCTTCGCACTTTCTATGAGTTTTAACTTAGTTATTTATTATTTCTAAACAATTTTGTGATTTGGAAAGTTTTGGGACAAATCTAGGGTTTTAGGGTAAAAATTCAAAGAGGGTTTTTCAAATAGATTCTTGGAAATCATTTGGGAATTGTAAATGATGATGAGTGCTGATAAAATAGTGTGTTTTTATCCCTAGCATTCATTCATAAACAGAAAAGGGGTTTTGCCCTAAATGTCTTAAATGTTGCTTTTGTATAAATAATGGAATTGATGTTGAAATTGTGAAATTGGATTGATATTAATAAGGATAGTAAAGTTTGATATCTATTATCACTCACATCTTAAAATTTGGAAAGTTTATTTTAGTTGATAATTGCTTATCTGTTTAGAAACAACTATTTTAGACTATCGGTAGAGTATAGCTATAATTGTTATAGAAATTGCATGAGAATTATGAGAATTGAAACTATTTCCTCATTCATTTGCATTAAGCATTATCTTATACTTACATATCGGAAATGTTTATCGTTTTGAGAAAAATGGGTGAATTTGGAAAATAACTGTTGTCACGTTAAAATAAGTTGGTCTAAGTGTCTATGGTGAAAGTCCAAAAACCTGCACGTATATATGCACTACTACAAAAATAGATAAAGTTCACACTTTTTTTTGTGTGATCTATGTTATTTAATTACAGTTTTTAAGTTTTGTCAAAGTGTGATCTGTGGGAGTAATTAAAAAGGGTCATTTTTAATTACATCTTTTAAGTGTGATTAATAACATTTAGATCACATCTTTTCAGTGTGATTAAAAACTAATAAAACATGTGATAATAAACATTTAGATCACACCTTTTAAGTGTGATTAATAACATTTAGATCACATCTTTTAAGTGTGACTAATATCTAATAAAACTTATGATTAATAATGAGATAAGATCACACGTTATATGTATTTCTCATTACAGTTGATGCGTATGATAAAAAAAAAAGGGTTCGACATATTTGAAGAATAATCAATATTATTTTCGTATGCACATTTCAAGAATGTAATACACACTATATACTATACTTTGAATCATAACCATATATTGAATAGAATAACATCATATATTTCATAAATGAAAGTAAAATATGTTCAAAAGTATATACAAAGGAATTAAATAAAAAGTTTTAAACTGTGCTTATATATATTAAAAAATGAAAAAACTTAATAAAAAAAAACTAATTTCTTAAATTCTTTGACCATATTTTGCATCTCTCCAAGAAATTTCTGCCCTGAAAAAGGAAAAACAAATTAATTCAAAAACCACCAGAAACATATGAATAAACTAACTATTTGTAAAGATTGTTCTAGTCATACAAAAGATAATTACTTATTTCTTTATTCTGCAATCTAGTTTAATAGAAAGGAAATAAAAACACAATAGAAAAAAGGGGATGGATTAAAGAAACAATCTATGAAGATGAAAAGCGTGCAGAGAAAATTCACATTACCCAACTCAGTGAGGCAAAACAAAATCAATAAAACCCCACTTTTAGATCCAAATCAATAAAATACAAGAGAAAATGGCAATGGAATGAGCTTCAATTTCACTATGGCAGAGACCAACCAAGAGCAAATTTTTAATTTTTAATTTTTAAAAAATGAAGTATTAAAACCAAATCATGAGAAATTATCAAAAGTGAAAAAGCATAATATATGAACAAACCCAAAAAAGATAAGAATTGAGAAAATGAACACTTAAATTAATTATTTTAGTGCATAAAAGAAAACACACATAAATCTTTTCATTATCAGCATATACACACAGATCCATATAAATCTCCGTATATACATATGTTGAAAAATGAATTTGCAAATAAATAACATGAAGAGAACAAAAATCAAACAAATCACATATCAAATTCGAATCGTAGCCATATAACTTGAAAATTTGCAGATAAAAGTATGGATTGAAGCAAAGAAGTATAAAGATGGCATATGGGTTATGTATTGAATTGAAAATTGAAAGAAATCACACCTGAAATGGATTTATCAGAGAAGTGAAGGCAACCCAGATTCAGAATCAGTGCAAGAACACAAAAACAACTAATAGAAGCAATTGAAATGGATGAATTGATCAATACTTTCAACTATCTCTAGCTTATCAGATGATGCCATAGCTTAATAACAATAAATTCCAAATGTTAAAGGAATTAGATTATAGAATAACTAGGAATTAGATTAAAGATAAACAAAACTGAAAGAATTGAGTTAGCACTAGATGAAACAGATAGGGAATAAACAACAAATACAAAGAGAGGGAACTCTAACTTGTGAACATATAAGTATACACTTCAACTCACATAATTTCTATTTGCATTGTGCATAAACATTATGTACAATATTTCGAGTAAATTGTATGGCAGAACTAAAGAAAAACTAAGCTTAAGTCCATTACTTCTAGAACAAACCATTGAACTAGTAAGAGCACAAAAGCAAAAGGCTATACCAACAACAATGAAAGAAACCCAACAAAAGACTATAAAAATACACTACAGGAAAGAAGGGTTTTGACGACGCTTATTTAACGGCGTTTTGTGAAATGTCACAATTTATAATATTTAACGGCGTTTTTTAAACGTTGTTTTTTTAAATATTAAAACGGCACCGTTTTAAATAAATATTTGAAGGCATTTAGAAGCGCCTTCAAATGTCCTTCCTCTTATATAGGCAAGTTGGTGAATATCCTAGTCACTTATCTATTCATCGTTCAGTCGCTCTCTCTCTCTCTCTCTCTCTCTCTCTCTCTAAACAGATGCCCTAATCTCTTCCAGCAGAATGCCCTAATTTTTTACTTACTCATCTGTTTATTGATTGATCTCTTGCTGATTCATCTTAGAATCATGCAATCTCAACGGATCGATTTCGATTTTGATTTCGAAGTCCTGTCTCTTGATTTCGATTTCAAAATTGATGTTTAAGTGATTCTCTCTTTCAATTTTGAAGCCTATTTTGAATCTAAGTATAAAGCCTTTGTAAACCCTTATTTTGAATCCTCACACCTTCTCTGATTTCGATTTCATCTGAATCTCTGATTTCGATTTCGATTTCGAAGCTCCACCGACACCACCATCACTAGTTTTTAATTTCTTACTAACATTACACTGCATGTTGCAGCCTGTGATTTATATGCTTTGATTCGCCCCCAATCCAAGATTGATCCAGATGAGGTTAGGGCCGTGCTAAACAGGTTGTGCAAGATCAACGCCGTCTAAAGGTTGGTCTTCCTCTCTTGGATACTTAAAATGAAATAGATCAAGATAACTATGGATGACAAACTTTTAGTCTACAGGATGCATGTATAAATAAATATGTATGGATGGATGGATGTATGTATGTATATAAATATTACATATGTATAAATATTATATATAAATATATATTATATAATATATATAAATATATAGTTCAGATTTACTAACCACAAAATATATTACTAATGGTACCTAATATGTTTCCACTCAAGTGATACTATTAATCTCGGAGAGCCTTATTTATTGCTTTTGTGCTGCTTACCAAGGTTTTTTTTTTTTTTTCCTTATATGGCTTTCAGAGGAAAAACAGAAGAGTATTGACATTGAGAGCATCTCATGAGCATTTTGGATGATTAGCCAAACCTTGCAGAATTGATAAGAGGTATGCAGTAATGCTAAGTCGTTCCTCTTGTGCAATATTTGACTCAAATTGTGTTTTATGGCACATTCACTATTATGGATGGGGACTTACAGAGAAAATTGTGGCGACAAAATGGATCAGTTACTAAAAAGGTGCTTTTGAAACTTACAATTCCTTCAACAAAAAAATAAAATAAAAATTCCTTACTTTTTTTTGCTGTCAAAAGCTACTTTGACAACTATGGAATCATTCGAGATATAATGCAAAATCATTTCTTGCAAATACTAGCACTTTTTACAATGGAGACATGTCACGACCCAAACCCGGCCCTATGGGTTTAGCACCGTAACTGGCCAGTAATCCGAGATTACCAAAGGCCTGCTGAACAGTATACAGTTAAACAGAGTATAGGGCCTGGCGGAAGCCAATACAGTAAATAACTAGTGTCCATTGAGCTGTGAAAATCTGTATGCCAAAAACATTTTTCTTTTTTTTTTGCATTCAACAGTTTAGAACAGTACAGTCTATACAATCATTTACAAGTCGATCAAGACGGGATCGAATCCTCGATAACTTGACTGAAGAAGGCGATAAACGATCTATCTGATAATACAAAACGGTGGGGAGACAGGTGGGGGAAACAAAAACACCCCAAGCCATAGCATGGCAACTCGGAACCTCACAGTGAGGCACATAGGCTGGCTTGACAAAACTGGGGACCAACCCACGCTCCTAGCTCCGGTCTGGCTGCTGAGAACCTACATATATATATAAACAGTGAGCTAAAGCCCAGTGAATAACATAATGCGTAAAGAGGTTATGAATGAATGTCCTTACAGTAATGAAATCAGTTCATTAAACAGTATTTCAGTATTTCAGTCAATCAGTCATATGTGGTACATCCATCAGCCTATAAAGAGTAGGTCCAAGAGGACCGGGTCTAGCACTCCAACATAATGATGGCCATCGAACAAGAACAAGATGGTTCCACAAGGGAACCGACAGAGCTCTAACGATAAGCGATGATAAGTGCTCAGATGCCACAAGATGCATCTGAGGACATACATTCATTCAATAAACAATAGCAGTTCAATAAATATTTCAGTTCAGCATTCAAAAGATCATCATTTTGAACATATCTTTACACAATTGTTACTCACAGAGATTGTGCTAATGGCAGCTAGAGCGCGTCCCCGAGAGCCAACCCTAAACAGTTAACAAATAGAACACACACTAAGTTTCACAGTCGGGAAGAATGATAATTAAATCCCTAAATTTCCTCGGTGTGGTTCTATGTCTAAACCCTCATTAAGATGTCTTAAACTAGGCCTAAGAATGCCTAGGATGAAATGAGGATGCAAAGATGTGCACAGAAGACAGTTTCAGAAATTTCAGTGAAACAGGGCCCCCGCTCGAGCGCAGGTTTTCCCGCTCGAGCGGACATGCTAACAAAAGGACCCGCTCGAGCGTCAACTTTCCCGCTCGAGCGGACTGATGAACAATGCAAAGTACTGGATGCTCGATTTTCCCGCTCGAGCGTGAAAAACCCCGCTCGAGCGGACTAATAAAACATGCCAAAAAATGCTGGGAGCTTGTTTTCCCCGCTCGAGCGGCACTTCCCCCGCTCGAGCAGACGGCCAAAATCTGGAAAATCCAAATTCGACCTCCAAGTTCCAACCCAAGTTTTCTCAACTCAAATCTCGACCTCTTGGGCCCAATTCCTGGAAAATACATCCCAAAGCAATGTTTAACAAGTTTCAAAAGCCAATTTATGAATTCAAGCCCCAGAGGTGAGTCAGTTAGGTCCAAAATTCAAACCCATTTTCAAGAACAATGTGTAAACATGCAATGCATGAGTTTTAAACCAAGTTCAATCTTCAAATCTTGCTCTAAAGAACTCCAATCTTTCAAAACAACTTGAAAACATGGACTAACATATGAACATGAGCTTGCATGTGACAATTAGCCAAGAATTCAACTCCAAACTCACTAATCTCAACATGCATGCAACAATTAAGGTCCAAATCAACATATATGCACTAAAACATAGCCTAGCTCTCTAATTGGGCATGAACCATGCAAAATGAGGCTCAAGGACAACAATAAGAAGATGAATTCCTTACCTAGAGTTCCAATTACAAGGTTTGGAGGCTTAATTTGACAATTCTCTAGCAACTACTTCAATTCTTCAAGCAATTCTATAAGATGAGCTCAAATCTCCCTCAATACTCTCCTTCTCACTCTAATTCTCTTCTTGGTCGGTTGGGACTAAGGGAAATGGCTGATCAAGATGTTTTGTTCACATGCATTAAGGCTCAAAAATATTAAACAAATGGGTCCACTAAGGTGGCAATGTGGTAAATAAGCCTAAGTTTGCAATTAGCTTATTTTAATCTAGTTTAATCATTCCTAATCAATTTTCGGATAAATATACCATAAAGTCAAATAAATTCTACCAATCATGAAACACTAAACGGTTTCTAATTCGGCCGCCGATAAGGCCTTCAATTAGCAGTTTAAACATATAAATTCAAACAGATAATCAATCAATCAAACAGATGCAATATGCAATTCAATAGATAAACTTATTCAATTTCAATTTCGATTTCAATCGGTCAGTTCAGTAGTTAATCCAGTTCACTTATCAGTCATAATTAGTTCAGTTTAACAGTAATCAGTATATAATTCGGGGGTTATTCGGTAAACGGTACGAGGGTTGTTACAAGACACCTGTCAGCTTGGATGCAGAGGACATTAGGAATAAAAAGGTAGACATTCTCTATATACATATGAGATTGCAATATGTGTGTTGGTTATTATTAATTTTTTTCCCCAGCTATGGCAGGTTTCAATTGTTTTTAATAGTTGTCCAAAAACTCATCTGCAAATATGGTAAATAATGACAAATCAATTTCTCCACCTATGCCTTCCCAACCCCTATCTTAGATGCACTTTTTGGATGTTTTGATTGCATCGTATTTATCAAAATTGGTGACTCTGGGGAAGTAAGGTGAACTAGTTGGCGGTTTCATTGAAGGGTTTGAAGTGCATGTCACTTGGTTCTACTTGAAAAGAACAAAATTTGATGAGGAACTTGAAATGAACACTTGTATTAGTATCATAGGTTTGTCGAAGTAGTTATGAAATTATGGAGATTGGACACATAGCCATGACATATTGTATAATGATAATCTGCTACTTCTCATACATTTTATGAATGGTGATAAATCCTGACCTTTTTTTTCCCCCTGACTAGATCTATTATGTATACATGTTATTCAAACAACAACCTTTATGCATGCTAGATGTATTTTTTGCACCAGATTTATATTTTTTCATTTTTTAGGATTTGTTATATAATGTGGTGTTGTTACTTATCCTAAAAAATATCTAAAAAATATATATAGTGGTGTTGTTTTTAAACGTTTTAACCTTCTTCATCTATTGATAGGTTTTTGCTGTAAAAAGCGTCCTTCAGAAGCCAATAAGTTTAATTCACGGTCCACCTGGCACAGGGAAAACTATGACTTCTACAGCAATTATATATCATATGGCCAAACAAGGCCAGGGCCAGGTAAATTCATTAGCATGTATTTCAACTACTAAGATCTTGTATTTGATTACATGCCTTTTGATGATTTGTTGCTATCAGGTTTTGGTTTGTGCTCCAAGTAATGTGGTTGTTGACCACATAGCTGAAAAGATCAGTGCAACAAGATTGAAGGTATGCATTGTTTGGTTGATCATAAAACCATATCTACATCAATACTGGCTTTGGTTGTTTTATTTTATCATGGTACTTAAATTGTTTGATGCATTTATCTAGTTTGTGTCAGGCATGTGTGCATAATTTGTTTGGCCACTTCTTTGAAGTCAATCTTTGCAAATGTCTTTGGTGAGCAGTACACAGCTATTTGGGCTCTGCTTTGGCTTGGAGAAAAAAAGATTCTAAATTTTTTTGAATTTTTCCAAATAAGGGAAAGAATAAGAAAGACCACCCAAAATATTGATTTGATGGCATTTCTTTTGTTGACAACAACTTGCTGTTCCTCAGTGTGTTTTGGTTGAGAGTTTTCCTTGTTAATTTTTTTTTATTGCCTTTTGGTTCACCCCCAGAAAAGAGAGGGTTGTATTCCAAGGGTTTTTAATGCTTTCCTTCTACAAGTATTTTTACTTGAGCCATTGATCTTTTGGCTTTATTTGTGTGGTATAACTTTTGGTCTATTGTTCAGACAATCATCTTCCCAATCAACATTAGTCTATTCATGTATTTTTTTAACATGAGGACAAATGTTGATTTTCCGTTTGAGATTTGATTTTTCGTTTTTCATTGATTTGAGATTTTTAATTTTTTTTAATTAAACCAGGTTGTTAGGCTCTGTGCAAAATCAAGGGAAGTTGTAAGTTCTCCTGTGGAGCATTTAACTCTTCACTATCAGGTTTGTTTACTTGTTAATTGGTCAAATATTTTTACTCCCATTTAACAGATTTCCTTCTTTAAAATGCCACCAGCCCATGGAACATTTTTCTCTCTAACTTGTCTCTTTTCTCACTATCAGGTTTCTTTAAAATTCCAGTTTGCAGTATTATTTTTTAGCTGAGTGGTTTTCAGCTTTTCGAAAAGCAAGCCAAGTCATCCTTCCAATGTTGTTCTATATTGTGTTTTAGCTGAATTATGTTTTGGTTGCTAATTTGTATATATCTTGTTGTTTTCTTCTTTCAAATTTGTCATGACAACCATTGCATGGGACTTTGTGTATTTTTTTTTTTTTGTCTGTGTGGATAATAAAATTATTATTTAACGCATCAGAAATTCTGCCTTGCAACTAACCTGACTAAAGTGTTTTTTTATGTTTATGGGTGGGTGCATATTTAAACTTGGAATGATATCTGTTGTGACCTGGATTTGCGTTAATGGAGCTTTCCTTTTACATATACAAGAGAATTATCCAGCAGTGATGAGAAGAAATATAAAGCTCTGAAGCGAGCAACAGAGACGGAGATATCTCAGAGTGCTGATGTCATTTGTTGCACATGTGTTGGTGCTGGCAATCCTCGATTGGCTAATTTTAGATTTCGCCAGGTTGGTTTCTGAACATTTTACTGTCATAAAGGATTGCCAATCTTTTCTTCTATGGTTTACATGATTGCTTTCAATCTGTTTATAGGTCCTTCTTGATGAATCTACTCAAGCAACTGAGCCCGAGTGTCTTATTCCCTTGGTTCTTGGCGTGAAGCAGGTAAACCAGTCTTTATATGCTACTTTCTAGTCTATTGTTATCTGCTTCTTTTTCTGATAATAGATTTCTCTATTAGGTTGTTCTCGTTGATGACCATTGGATAATAGATCTCTCGCTGATTCACATAAATATGAAACGACACCCATATAAAAAGTTTAATAAAAAATTTAATAAACTATATAGTATCCTAGCATGACTCATTAATTTTTACTCCCATTTAACAGATTTCCTTCTTTAAAATGCCACCAGCCCATAGAACATTTTTCTCTCTAACTTGTCTCTTTTCTCTACTCAACATATAAGTAATTGATGACAATGAAAATGAAAACCCACTAAGAGAAGAGAGAACAGAGAAAATTCAATGCACAAACTTGAGAGTCCATAGATCAACAACACACATGTCAATGGCAGAGCAGCTCAACGTTGATCGCATGGCTTGCATGCGAGTGTCAATCGATTCTTGTTCTTGCTGATGGAACAAGATCACACACAGACAAATCAAGGAGTAGGAAAAAATTCAACCATGGAAGCTAAAGAAATTTAGAAGACTTTTCTATTCTCTGAGTTTCGGGTAACATTTCTCATCATTGAGTTTAATTCTTACGATGAGTTACTTTTTTTGATTCTCTATCTTAAGTTCTGAATCTGTGATTTGCAGTGGAATTTATCTAATTTGGTCATTATGCTGAGGAGTAGATATAGAGCAGTGACGACCAAGCAAGCTCTAATAGCGGACCAGAGCTCTCTAGCTTGTCTCTCCCCAAATCACACCATACCCATTTCTTCTTTCTTTGGTTCTCCAAGGTTTTTCAATGGGTTTCAAGCAATGGGTCACTCTGAAACTAAAACAATGAGTCCTATTCCTAGTTCAATTCATGACATCAAACCATTCTCCCCTGTTGGTAACCAATTCCTGAACAATTTCTGAGGAAACAAACACTCCTGGGAAAAATTAAACCCGAAAGGCATTGGTCTTTCATAGTACTTATATGTATAATTAGTTTGAATCGCATCTTTTCTGCCGATCTGTTTTGTAATAACTTTCAACTTACCGCTAGGCACTAGTTTAATTTTATTTCATCTTGAAATTGAAAATTTTTTGCATATTAAGAAGCATGAATTGATCCAGTATTATGTTTACCTAAATTTAGTCAATATATTGAATATTTTTCATCTTTATTATAGGTTTTTTTTTTAGTTAAATTTCACAAAATTAGCACAATTTTTTTTTAATTTTAAAAATGAAGCTATAACGGTGTTTTTAAACGCCGCTATAGAATTTTGCCAATGGTTATATTTTTAAATAGAAAAGATCTATCACGACGTTTTTAAAACGTCGCTAAATGTGGTGTGACGTCACTATAGCGTTATGCAGCACATTTGCGTTTTCAAAAATGCCGCCTATACTAATATAGAGATGCTTTTAAAGCGTCGTAAAGCTACAACGACGACCGCATCTTCGACGTTTGGTACTAAACGTCACAAAAACAATTAGCAGCGTTTTTAATAGCTATGGCGGCATTTTTTAAATGCCACTAAAAGCCTAATTTCTAGCAGTGATATAGTCTGTCCCTCTAAATTTATGTTCTTGAATACTATTTATTTGCAGTCATTTTGTGCGTTTATGCAAAATTGGAGTACGTAGGTATAATATAATCACTATATGCTTCATAAAAAATTAATATTTTTTTATTGAGTTTTAGAAGCTATCTTAAATTGAGTTATATACTGGTGCATAATTGTTGTATGTTTGCTGAGAAAACTGAGGAAAATAGAACGAAAATGAATTTTCCATAAGGAATGGCATTTTATGGTATACAAATATAGTATGTTCCTCTAAATTAATATACAGTAATTTTTTTATCTAACCATCCCCATAATGCCCAAAGCATCAACCAATTGCCAACCACAAAGAATCACCAACCAGAAAAATAAAGTCAGAGTTACCTTCAATGATGAGATATATTCTAAACTCCATAACGATTCATTCATTTGATTACTTACTGTTTGTATAAGCTACATAATCTAATCAAACTAAATTTCAAAATATGACAGATATTTGTCTGTAACATTACTTGGTACGTCTTATCAGCCCACAATTGACACAAATATAGCCACACCTCTTTTTTGATATCTTCATGAAACCTTCATGCCGTACCAATAAAATTAAACGCTTCAAAATATTGAGCAACATAATTCATGAACTAGAAGGGAATATTAAACTAGACTAAAAAAACCTATCCTACTCGAAGGTATAATTCTCACTCTTCTTTTTAATCATTTAACCAACAGCACAGCACACACATGCTTCTTGGTTGATTCTAACACAAGTAAACTTCAAAAACAAAACAAAACACACCAAACACAAATTCTTCTATAATTGTTGAGAAACCATTGTAAATTTCCAATTTTTTCTTTTCTTTCATTATATCTTCTTGGCCATCAAATGATTACGGAAAAACAAAACTTTAGCCAATATTAATAGTGGAAGTAACTGGAAAAGCAAGACCCAACAATAATCACACAAAAAATAAAGTTCAACTAAAGTACCTTTATAGAAGTCCTATCATTATCTCTTTCTTAATAAAGGAGATTGTTTAAGTGCTAAACTCTAATTCCCTCCACAATCTTTTCATACAAGCTGAAAATGAATCTAGAAATTGCAACACCCAGGCTCGTAGATTCAACTAATTCCAACAAAATTAACTCAAATTCCAATGCTAATACCTATATCTACATTCACATATGTAAAAACGAGTATTGTGAGAATCGATTGAATTACCCGTAGCTCTCTAGGGTTTGGTCATCCTCCAAGATCTGCCATCCCTGGCACTGAGGTGGTGGTTCTGCGGTAAAAGGAGGTGTTGCACTATGGGCAACAACGGTGGATTGGTGATGGCAGATCCAACACTGATGGTGATTGCTGTTGTTGGGGATGGGAGTTTAAACACTAGGGTTTCTACAGGGGAGAGAAAGATAGTAAACCCTAGCTATTGCTAAGTGAGTGATTGCTAAGTGAGTGGTGAGAGGGGGAGATGGGGAGAGAGACGGTTTGATTTGTTTTTGTTTCCACTGTGAGTACTATATATATAGACAAATAAATATAATCACACTTAACTAAAAAGTGCGATTAAAAAAAAATATATATATATATATATAATTACACTTAATTAAAAAGTAACATAAAAAATAAATATTATCACACTTAATTAAATCAAGTGTGACTAAAATATCAATCTAATTTTTTTTATCACACTTTTAATAAAAGTGAGATATTTTCATTTATGAAAGTGTGATCTTTAACTCTCTTTTTTTTAATGTAGTAGTAGTGATGGGTGCCGATCCCACGGACAAAATTTTTGTGAAATGACAATAGTAGTACTTGTAGAGCTTACATTTACATGGGTGCTGATTTACGATTTCCTGCTGACGAAATTTCCGTGAAAGGTTAGAATTGTTTTGAGATTTTCAAGGTGTGATTTTGCCTGTTTTCTATAGTAAATGAGATGATTTTTGAATTCGATATTAACTTTGGCATTGTATGGTTTTGGAAAGAGATATAAAATGTTTTGACACAAGCATTGCATATGCATTAACCTTATATCTTTGTTAAGATTCATATCTTGTCTTTGAATTATTTCTATTGGGCTTTGCCTCACCCTATGTGGGAAAAACATTTCAAGTGCTAATGATATACCTCTGCCAAAGCAATAGCTTAGGAGGACTTGGAGTAAGAGCTTCATTTTGTTTTGTTGATTATTGTATATGTTTTGTTTAAGCCAAGGGCCTTTAACTGTATTGGACTTAAATCCACTTTTCTTGTAACCAAGCACCGTCTTGGAAAGTTGTAAGCCTTTAAGGCATTTCTTATTTGTTTAACTTTGATTCTATTTCTTTATTATGTAACATATGCTATAGATTCAAGGATAAGCTTGTAAATGTATATCAGCATATGTTACTCTTTTGAAAAACTTAATTGGAAACAAATGGAAGATAATTACTTTATCATTTTGTTACTTATTGATGTTGTAGATAGGTTGTATTTATTTTGGGACGTTACAGGCTGTATTGACTCCTCGAACTTTCTTAGGATCTTACTTGGTTATTAACCAAATGACTCATTAGTGATGTTTCCTTCAACTTGTAACCTTAAATAAATCTTATATTTATTTTTGTTAATATATTTTGTGATGTTCCCGATTTTTAAGGTGTCACACATTCTTCATGAAAGCTTTGGATATTCTCTTTGAATTGTTGTAGGAGTTTTGCTAACTCTCAACTTGTCAATCTCCAGTTGTCCATTCCATTTTTCTTGGTATTTTTAACACATCATTGGAATTCCTACTGATTCCAAACCTTTAAAATATTCAAATTCAACCTTTTAAATCTCCAAATTTAAGACGTATTAGTATAATTTTCTCTCAATAAATGCAAACTATAAAGATAGCAATTTAAGCAAGAGACTAAAATTATTTATGATTGACCAATATAAACACGGTTATAACTAGTCAATAAAGAGATGACACATAAGCAAGAGAGTGGATCTTCTTCCTTTAATCCCACGTCCACTACGGTGGGATTGATCTCTCAAATTAGTTAGTCATTACAACCGGATATTGATCCAAAATAAATATATGTTTTCTAAGTGTGTTGAGGAAAGATTAAAAACAAAGAAGAACTTTGAGTTGCTTGGAGTTTTTGGTGATTCAACATTACATTATTGTCCTCAAACCCCTTACAACCATTAATGGACACCTATTAATGACTTCATAATTTTATGAGACTTATCCTTTTGAATGAACAACATGGAATTAATATGCCCAATGACTAAGGAAGGGAGGGCATATTTTTGAAGATTTAATTTTAATTTCTACGTTTGGATTTTAAATTTGTTGATGAAAATGACAAGAAAAAAAAAATATTTGAAAATTCTAAAAGTTGGGGAATAACAAATGCCTTCAAATAATGATAAGTTTGAGAAAACTTCACATCAGTTTCCATGTCTTCATTTATTTTTAATTTTTTTCTATTTAGATTAAAATTTTATTTATTTTGATGTACTTAATATAAATGTACTTAAAATTTTAATATTTATGAGAAAACTGAAAATTTTCACTAAAAAGCGAAAAGTATGAAAATGTGCTTTTTTTTCTTTTATTTTATTTTTATTTTTGGTATGCCTTTTTCAAATTTCTTCACATTTTTTTAAAAATACTTTTTAGCTACGTCTAGACTAAGTGTATTAAAAATAAAAACAAAAAACAAAAAAAAAACATTAAATACAAAAATCACGAAAAAAAAAAACTAAAAAATAATTTTACCATTTGAAAACCAAACAATGTGTTTTAGGTCTTTTACTAATGTTTTCATTGGTTTATTAGAATAAAATAATAATTTTTTCAAAATATTCATTCTCATATTTGGTAAAGTAAAAAATTATGGAGATCTATTCTAAACAAAAATTATCATTTTCTATTATAAAATAATTATTATTCCATAGGAAAATAAGAATGACCATTCCATTCATTTTTTTTTTTTTTTTAGTGAACCAAACACCAAACATTACTTCAGATTATTCCCAAAAAATAAATAAATAAATAAATAAATAAAATAAAGAAGAAGAACAAGAACAAGAAGAAGAAAAGAGAGAGAGAGAACTAAATAAAATAAAAGATTAAATATATGATAGGAATTTTGATTTGCAATGCTCCATTTGTTTGGGTAGAAAGACAAGCGAAAAAATATTTTTCGTTTTTAAAAGGCAGAAATTATTTCCTGAACTATTAGTACCACCACATTACAACCAGTACCATCACCTCCACCTCCACCATCACCACGACCACAACCATAGCACCACTGTCACTTCCACAACGACAACTACAACCACTACCATCTTTACCTCATTACTACCACTATCACACAACCACTATCGCCGCCATCATCGCCGCCATCACCACCCACAAGACCTCCACCCTATACCACTAATTTCAAGAACGCAACCAAAAAATGTTTTCTAAAAAAAAAAAAAAAAATTTCTATTCAAAATGTTTTTCTATAACTTTTTTAAAAAAAAAAAATGTTTTCCGTTGAAACAAACAGAACAATATTATATAGTACAAGTTATATCATGTGATAAATAGATAAAATGAGTGTACACTTTTGTATTACGTTCGATTAAGATGGAATAAAAATGTGATTATTTTTTATTATTGGTCTATTAGTATTGTGTTAATGATAATGTGGTAATTAATGTAAATGTAACATTTTCGTTTTTAAAATTCTTTTTCTAGTTGTCAAATAAATTTTTTTAAACTCTAACATCAAAAAATTGACACATAACTCGTCATTGTGAAGTAAATTGTAAAGTGGTGCTTGATAAAATTGAAAACTGAAGGCAAAAAATTGAAAATTAAGTAACGAAAACTAAATGCTAAAGTTTTTTAACCGTAAAGCTATTTGATTAAAAAATTAAGTGTCAAACTAGAACATATTGTTTAATATATACGAGATCAAATTCAAAATTTATTATTTTTAAATCATATTTTTTAATTTTTTTATTATAATAACAACGATAATGGCAATAGTGGTGAAGGTAAAGACATAGTGGTTCTAGTGATGGTGGATAGATAATGTAGTGGATGTAAAAAGGATGGCGATAGTGGTGTAATGATGGTGGGTGGTTATGATAATGGTGACAATAGTTGTGGAGGTGAAGGGTAGTTATAATAGTGGTGGAGAAAAGGTGGTAATGCCATGGCTGGTAACTATGGTGGTAGTATGGTGGTAGTAGTGAAAGGATAATAATACTTATCCAATTATAACAATAGTGGAGGTTGTTGTGGTGGCGGTGGCAATAGTTGTTGTAGTGGTGATGGTGGTAGTGGTGGTGGTGGCAGTAAGAGTGGTGATGGCGGTGACAGTGGCAGTGATAGAAGTGGTGGCGGCAACGGTGAAGTTTTAACCATGTATGTATGTGCATTATTATTTATACATTCAGTCATAATTAAGTATGTATCATATCACTTACATTTTTGTTAACTGTTAGCCTGTATTTTAATAGCTATTTAAACTTTTAAGTGATACTTATTGTGATTATCAAACAGATTTAATTCATTTTTACTTAATGCATTCTGTTTTATGCATTGAATTAAATTATCAAACACCAAGTGTCAATTTTTTATCTATCTTATATACTATTCTTAAGTGAAGGTTGGACTTGGTATCCAAGCCTTTGGTTGATTCTCCTCATACTAAATGTCCCTGATTTAAATAAATACATAATTAAATTAGATAAAGGAGAGGAGTGAGACTCAAACCTTAAGTCACGAATTTACTAAAGAAGACACGTACCACTTGATTGATACACAATATATATATATATATAATAAGCATTTTGTTTTATTTTTATTTATCTGATTTATACACATATCGTGTATGGCAACTGATTGTATTCCATAGAACAAATGGAAGATAATTTTAGAAAACTAACAAAGAAAAAAAAAACAATAAGACAAAATCAGGCTTAATTAAGAAAAGCCCATATGAAAATACTATTAAAATTCCATTGAACTCCTAAGTGAAGGCTGGCATTTGACGAAAACAAAGGGTCAAAATCGGCAAAAACAACAAAAAGAAAGCCATGGCACATTTTCCTCACAATGTATTTGGTTAGGAGATTTAGGAAGGGATTTAGAAAGGAAAAGGAAAAAGATGTGTGAGGTGAAATGTAGGTATATTTTATTCACATTTCACTTACATTTTTCATTTCTCTTTCTAAATCATTTCTCAAATTTCTCAACCAACCACAACATAAATGAAAGGGTCTCTTATATTATAGTATAGATATATGTATCTTGTATGTGTGTGGATGGTTGGGTCACATTATTGTCATGAATTACTTGAAATTAAAGAGAATAAAATAGAAAAATTAGAAGCCATGAGATGATTGTGCACCAAAGTAGTTAATACCTTGAATGATTGTGAGCTTGTCCTACTGCCACATATCTATATATATTTATCCTACCATCCCATATCAAATATCTATAATATATATACCACCCTAATATGTATCTGATGAATAAATTTGTTTCCATGGATCATCATAAACTCAATCTTCTCTTAATTATTACTATCATTCTTATCTCATCAACCAATGCAAGAACCAGCACTTCCATTGTCTCTAGAACAGCTAAACCCACTCGTCGGCTGGTCTCAAAACTTATCTATCACGATTCAATTTTGTTTCCATATTATAATAGTCACAATGTCACCCTTTCAAAGTCTGAACTTGTTTCAACTATACAAAGCTCCTTGGCTCGCTATACCTATCTAAAGGAAAGCACTAAAAACCATTCCACCACAAAGGATGTCCGGGGTGGTGTCATACCCGACTATGGAGGTATTATTTTCCTTGTAAATATCTCAATTGGACAGCCGCCCGTTCCACAACTTGTAGCGATGGAAACTAGAAGCAATCTATTCTGGGTTCAATGTCACCCTTGCATAAATTGTTTCGAGCAATTAAGCACCATATTTGATCCTTCCAAGTCGTCAACATATGATAACATATCATGCAACTCTACTTCTTGCGTTTCTGACACCCTTCAAGAAAATTGTGTTTCTATCACTAGTCGCCCATACCACTATAAATATGCCGATAGCTCGACCACAAGAGGAGATCTTGGCAGGAAAGAGGTTAGGTTCATTTCCAATAAAGGCACAAGTGTTCTTTCTGATATTTTGTTTGGGTGTGGTCATGAAAATTATGGTTTCATTGAAGCCAAAGAAAATTATGGTTATAATGGCATTGGCTTAGCAAGTGGGGTTCTTGGACTTGGTCCAAGTAAGAAGTTATCTCTAGTTTCACACTTAGGTTCCAGATTCTTATATTGCATTGGAAATATGAGTGATCTTGACTATGAGTATAACCGGTTGGTTATAGGGGATGATGATGCAGAAATTAAAGGCTATTCAACACCAATACAAGTGTTTAACGATATGTATTACCTAACCCTCGAAGGAATAAGCGTATGAGAGAAACAGCTTGAGATCGATCCACATACATTCAAAAGAAACCCGTAAATCGCGGTGAGGGTGGAGTGATCATAGACACTGGAACAACACTAACCATTCTAGACAGAGGTGGGTACATCCCGCTTATTACAGAAGTGCAAAGCTTGATTGGCAGAATTTTGCCAAAATTGGATGACTCGTCCAACCCTGACAGGTTGTGCTACAAGGGTAGAGTGAGCACAGACCTTCTAGGGTTTCCAGTTGTGACATTCCACTTTGCGCAAGGGCTAGATTTGGTGTTAGATGTGGAGGCCATGTTTGAACAAGACCGTGAAATAGACAGGTTTTGCATGGCAGTGTTGCCGGCTTATTTTCAAGACTTAAGTGTGATTGGTATTAGGTCTCAACAGTATTACAATGTTGCTTTTGACCTAGCTAGTCTGAAGCTCTATTTCCAGAGGATAGATTGTGAAGTTCTTGACTGACAGCAACAACTGCAACTGCAATTTTTATTTTTATTTTTATTTTTATTTTTATTTGTTTCTTTGTTTCTTTTTTCTTTTTTTTTTTTTGTAAGGAAATATGGGTACTGTCACACCCCCAACTCGCCCCTGAAAGTTTGGGCATGACCTATGCAGAAAAGGACACTTAACCTAATATATATATATATATATATATAAGGTAGGGGCTTGAACGGAAGCATTGTAGTAATCATAGTATAGCATATAAGAAAGTATGACATCCATTGAGCTATCACTACCATGCCAGGATCACAGATATAGCATAAGACGAACAGACATAAGGAGGTACACATTTGAGAACTAGTTATATACATATGCATATACAGAACCAGCCCCATGATTGGGCGTATAACAAAAACATTATATACATTCCTCTTAAGCCAATAACTAGAGTATAAGCCATAATCTAGCACAACATCACAAAAATAAACGGCTTCGAGCAGGTGCCTGACTATGCTTAGGCTAACAAAAGTATGACGACGCCAAGTCTAGGACCGACCACCTGATTGGTTACCTACAGAAATAGACATAACATAGGGTGAGCTAAGCTCACTGAACAATCGTGCATACATGCTTCACTACTCATATATAGATAACAACGTAAATGAAGCAGTAATCACAGAATTAGTCTGATTCCGTATTACTTGAACGACATTGTGGGTTCCACAACTTTACAATTGGCCATTGGCCTGATAGGTTCACACATCCACAAATTAGCTTTTGGGGCTTCATAGATTCATCACTTATTACATCGGTCTTCGACCTCTTGGATGCACAATTTCACAAGTTGGCCCTCGGCCTCATAGATTAATATTTCACATAGTTCACAAGTCGGCCCTCGGCCTCATAGTCATAGTTTCATGTTTCACATGGTTCACAAGTCGGCCTTCGGCCTCATAGGTTTGTAACTTCACAAATGGCCCTTGGCCACATAGGATCATAACTTCACAATTCCTTTTGATGTTTTCATAATTTCACAATGTGTCTCAAATTCATAACTTCATATTGGTTCCTAAGTAGCATACATATTAAACATAACGTCAATAACAATAATGATTAACGTGATTGAGGTACATCGAGTACTATTACTCACTGTGTTGCGGCGGGGCACTAGTTCCTCTTGACGTGCTTGGCTTCACAAATCTCCAAGATCCTCCTAATTAATCTCACCTCCTTCCTTGTTGACCTTTCCCTTTTCTCTTATTTCGTTTTTTTTTTCCTCTCTAGGAAATACTTCAAGTTTTTTATCACACTTAGGAAGACTTGACCTTATATAGATTCTTGTATAAAGCATATAAGACAAAATTCAATCGTTTAATCATTCTGAAATTAAAATTTCGTTAACATGCTTAATATTACCTAAAAATTATGTTGATCACATATATATAAGCAATTTCAGATAATTAAGTCTCTAGGGCTTCCAATTTCTGATTTAACATTATGATTGTAATAGATGCTTTTCCTTATCAAACAGATGCAGGTTTGATTCATAAGACACATATATACCTAAACTTAATTTTTCATGATGTTTCACATTAAGCATTTGAAGGCACAGAATAAAGACTAAAATATAGCAGAATCACATACGAGAGTCGGGTTATTACACTCTCCCCCCCTTAAACAAGTTTGGTCCCTCAAACTTGCTTGTACCTTAAAATGAAAACAGATGCGGATACTAGTGTTGCATATCCTCTTCTTTTTCCCAAGTAGCCTCGGTTCTATAATGTTCTTGCCACTCTACTTTTACCATTGGAATTTCTCGATTGCGTAACTGTTTCACTTGCCGATCCAAAATTCGAAGTGATTTTTCTTCGTAGCTTAGCTTATTATCCAACACAATTTGGTGGTAGTCTATGACATGAGATGGATCTGATAGGTATCTTCGAAGCACAGAGACATAGAACACGTTTTGTACTTGGCTCATGCTCAGTAGGAGGGCTACTTGGTAAGCTACCGGGCCCACTCTTTCCAGAATTTGGAAGGGACCAACATACCGGGGTGTTAACTTACCTCTTTTTCCAAATCTCGGATGGCCTTTCAGCGATGTGACCTTCACGAACACATGACTACCCACTTCAAATTCCAAATTTCTTCGACAGTTATCTGCATAACTTTTCTGTCTGCTTTGAGCCGTTTTCAATCTTTCCTGGATAATTTTCACCTTTTCCGTTGTTAATTGCACAATTTCAGGCCCTAGCAAAGAGCTATCCCCAACTTCAGCCCAACATACTGGGGAATGACATGGTCTCCTATATAAAGCTTCATAAGGTGCCATCTTAATACTCGAATGGTAACTATTGTTGTATGCAAATTCTACCAACGGTAGATAGGTTTCCCAACTTTCTTGAAAATCCAGCACACACATTCAGAGCATATCCTCTAAAGTTTGAATCGTTCTCTCGGACTGACCATCGGTCTGAGGGTGAAAAGCTATGCTGAACATAAGTTCTGTACCCGTAACTTCCTACAGACTTTGCCAAAATCTCGAAACAAACTTCGGATCCCTATCCGACACAATTGAAATGGGAACGCCGTGAAGCGTTACAATTTCATTCATATACAGTACTGCAAGCTTATCCGCATTGTATTGAGTTTTCACTGGCAAGAAGTGGGCAAACTTAGTTAACCGATCTACAATGACCCATATCGAATTCATACCACGGGGAGTCCGTGGTAGTCCCACAACAAAGTTCATGGTCAAATGTTCCCACTTCCATTCCGGGATTGGCAGGGGTTATAATAATCCTGGGGTTGTAATAATCCTGCTGGTCTTTGATGTTCCGTTTTTACTTGCTGACATTGTAAACACTTAGAAACGAATTACGCGATCTCCTTTTTCATACTTGGCCACCAAAAATTTTGTCTCAAATCCCGGTACATTTTAGTACTTCCCGGATGTATTGAAAGTCTGGAGGCATGTGCTTTTTTCATCAATTTCCGCTTAAGTTCCAACACATTAGGGACACATATTCTGTTTCGAAACTTGAGCACCGAATCCATTAAACTGAACCCCGATTTTGGTTTTGTCTCTAACTTATCACATGTCTTCCTTAAAGTGTCATCCTCCTTTTGATGCAACTTGATCTCTTCAAGTAAGGTCGGTTGAGCCATTACTGCTGCCATTATGACTTCCTGTCCACGTATCAAATACTCCACATTCAGTTTATCTAACTCAATCACCAACTCCTTTTGTTCCGTAAATAAATTTGCCAAATCCCCCCTATTTTTCCGACTAAGTGCATCCGCGACTGTGTTGGCTTTACCAGGATGGTAATGGATCTGCAAATCATAATCTTTAAGCAACTCCAACCATCGCCGCTATCGCATATTCAACTCCTTCTGGGTAAACAAATATTTGAGACTTTTGTGGTTGGTATAGACTTCACAGGTTGTGCCATAGAGATAGTGCCGCCATATCTTCAAAGCAAAAACTACTGCTGCTAGCTCAAGGTCGTGTGTGGGATAATTTTTCTCGTGGGGTTTCAATTGTCGAGAGACATAAGCGATAACCCTTTCATTCTGCATAAGTACACAACCAAGCCCTTTATGCGAAGCATCACTGTAAATTACAAATCCTTTGGTACCAGATGGTAAGGTCAGAAATGGTGCTATAGTCAACTTTGTTTTCAGATCTTGAAAAGTAGCCTCCTGCTCTTCGGACCATTCAAATGCAACTCCCTTTCGAGTCAATGTGTAAACGGCACAGCAATTTTGGAGAAATTCTGAACAAACCTTCTGTAATAGCCAGCTAATCCCATAAAACTACGCACCTCAGTGACATTAGTAGGAGTTGGCCAATTCACAATCGCCTCAATTTTATGCGGATCAACAGAGACTCCTTCCTTTGTTACTACATGCCCTAGAAATGCCACCTCTTGCAGCCAGAATTCCCATTCCTTTAACTTTGCATATAATTTCTTCTCCAAGAGTGTTTGAAGGATTAGGCGAAGATGATCCTCGTGAGCCTCTTCACTCTTTGAATATATGAGAATATCATCGATAAAGACCACCACAAACTCGTCTAGGTAAGGTTTAAAGACGCGATTCATTAGATCCATAAATGCTGCCGGTGCGTTAGTAACTCCAAAGGGCATGAATAGAAATTCGTAATGGCCGTACCGGGTTCGAAAATCTTTCTTCTCCACATCATCAGCTTTGACCTTCAATTGATGGTATCCAGACTGTAGATCAATTTTTGAGAAAACTTGTACCCCTTGTAGCTGGTCAAATAAATCGTCAATCCGTGGTAAGGGGTACTTGTTTTTGATGGTTACCTTATTGAGTTCCCTATAGTCAATACATAGCCGAAGTTTTTCGTCCTTCTTTTTCACAAATAAAACTGGCGGCCCCCAAGGAGATACACTCGGTCGGATGAATCCCTTATCAAGCAAATCTTATAATTGAATCTTTAACTCTTTCATTTCAGCTGGGGAAATCCTATATGGCATCTTAGAGATGGGTTGGGTTCCTGGCGCTACTTCAATTATAAACTCAATTTTGTGGTCTATCAACTGCCCTGGCAATTCTTCGAGAAAAACATCCGAAAATTCACGGACCACTGGAATCACATCAATACCCCCATTCATCACTTGGTCCTCCAAAACACTACATAAATACCCCTAACATCCTTTTTGTATTAATTTACAAGCCTTCACGGCAGAAATCAGATAAGGTGGCGAAGTCACTTCCTGCCCCTGAACAATAGCCTCTGGTTGCCCCAGAGGATGGAAATTGATTTGCTTAGTCAAGCAGTTTATAGTTGCACCATAATCACTCAGCCAATCCATTCCCAGAATAACATCAAAAGAGGTCATGTCGAGAGGTAACAGGTTAGCATACACTCGAATATCCCCAAGTTGAAGTTCACAAGCTACATATACCGAAGCACAGATCATAGAGTCTCCCAAAGGGGAAGACACACATAACATATAAGACAAGTTTTCTTCACTTTTATCTAACTTAGGGGCGAACACAAAAGAGTGGGTGGAGCCAGAATCAAACAATACATGCGCAGAATGACCATAAACAATAAATGTTCCTGACACCACCGTCGCCGCATTTTGTACATCACCTGGAACCAATGCGAACACCCTACCTTGCCTTGCAGTATCTTTATTATTCGTAGGTTTAGCAGCTGCCTTCGCGTTGGGGGTTGGTGTAGACCCCGCGGAACTTGTAGCAGTCCTATTGCCCTTTTGTTGAGTCCATTACGGGCAATCCCTTAGCAGATGACCCATTTTGCCACATTTAAAACAAGCTCCAGTCTTCCAGTGGCAAGTCCCTCGATATTGCCTTCCACAATCTGGCACACCGGAGTGGAGTTGTGGGTAGGGGTGGTAATGCTGAAGTTCCTTGAATTCTGCTTCTTGTTTGGTGGGGTAACTGATCCTTTTGACCATTGATTATTCTGCTTCTTCCCTTTCCACTCAGAAATTCGATTCTGAGCAGCAAGATTCCCTTCTGCTATAATGGCCCTTTCTAGCACATCGACATAAGTAGGTAGCTTTAACATATTGACCCAGTCTAGGATAGCACCCCGTAAGCCCCCTTCAAATTTTTGTTCCTTCTTATAATCCGTATGCACCATATGAGGCACAAACCGAGCTAGTTCTGCAAATTGGGCTTCATATTCTGCAACAGTCTTGTTCCCTTGTTTGAGAGTTTCAAATTCAGTCACCTTCTTATCTCGCATACTTTGGGGAAAATACTTGTCGTAGAACAATTCTAGAAATCTATCCCACGTTAATCCTGGGTGTATGGTCCTTGTGAGCATCCACCATCTCCGCACCTCATCCTCAAGAGTGAAAGCAGCCAATTGCACTTTTTGAGCTTCTGTACAAGGGAAAACTTCGAATAGTTTCTCGATTCCCAACACCCATGCTTCAGCTTTCATCGGTTCTATGCCTCCTTTGAAGACTGGCAGTTTCATCTTTTTAAACTCTTTAGTAAGCGTGATGGTTTGGTCTTCAGCATGAAAATCTGCTTGCTAGGTGGAAGTCTTTGGTGGTGGTGGCGATTGTTCAGTGGTGGTATTCTTTGTTGTTGTGGTTATTCTTTGTTGTTGTGGCTGTTGTTGTTGTTGTCATAGGGTCTCCACCATCTCCATAATCATTCTCTCCATCATATCCAACCGTGCAGAAGTAGCATCTTCCGCATCTTCTGTCCTTGTTCTCACCACTACCTACACAACAATCAATTATATACGAGAAACATAATTCAAAGTTGTTAGCATTATTAGAGTACACTTAACGTTGCCATCGCTCTGTCATATACTTTCAGGATGTCATGCAAGATGCCTAAAGCTTTTCTAGACACCATAAGCTCAACGGATCCGTGTGTGAGATAGCAACGCGGGCTCTGATACCACTTGTCACGCCTCCAACTCGCCCCTGAAAGTTTGGGCATGACCTATGCAGAAAAGGACACTTAACCTGATATATATATAAGGTAGGGGCCTGAACGGAAGCATTGTAGTAATCATAGTATAGTATATAAGAAAGTATGACATCCATTAAGCTATCACTACCATGCTAGGATCACAGATATAGCATAAGACGAATAGACATAAGGAGGTACACATTTGAGAACTAGTTATATATATGCATATCTGAGAACCAGCCCCATGATTGGGCGTATAACAAAAACATTATATACATTCCTCTTAAGCCAATAACTAGAGTATAAGCCATAATCTAGCACAACATCACAAAAATAAACGGCTTTGAGCAGGTGCCTGGCTATGCTTAGGCTAACAAAAGTATGACGATGCCAAGTCTAGGACCGACCACCTAATTGGTTACCTACAGAAATAGACATAACATAGGGTGAGCTAAGCTCAGTGAACAATCGTGCATACATGCTTTACTACTCATATATAGATAACAACGTAAAGGAAGCAGTAATCACATAATTAGTGCGATTAGTATTACTTGAACGACATTATGGGTTCCACAACTTTACAATTGGCCATTGGCCTGATAGGTTCACACATCCACAAATTAGCTTTTGGCTTCATAGATTCATCACTTATTACATCGGTCTTCGACCTCTTGGATGCACAATTTCACAAGTCGGCCCTCGGCCTCATAGATTAATATTTCACATAGTTCACAAGTCGGCCCTCGGCCTCATAGTCATAGTTTCATGTTTCACAAGGTTCACAAGTCGGCCTTCGGCCTCATAGGTTTGTAACTTCACAAATGGCCCTTGGCCACATAGGATCGTAACTTCACAATTCCTTTTGATGTTTTCATAATTTCACAATGTGTCTCAAATTCATAACTTCATATTGGTTCCTAAGTAGCATACATATTAAACATAATGTCAATAACAATAATGATTAACGTGATTGAGGTACATCGAGTACTATTACTCACTGTGTTGCGGCGGGGCACTAGTTTCTCTTGACATGCTTGGCTTCACAAATCTCCAAGATCCTCCTAATTAATCTCACCCGCTTCCTTGTTGACCTTCTCCTTTTCTCTTATTTCGTTTTTTTTTTTCCTCTCCAGGAAATACTTCAAGTTTTTTATCACACTTAGGAAGACTTGACCTTATATAGATTCATATATAAAGCATATAAGACAAAATTCAATCGTTTAATCATACCGAAATTGAAATTTCGTAAACATGCTTAATATTACCTAAAAATTATGCTGATCACATATATATATAAGCAATTTCAGATAATTAAGTCTCTAGGGCTTCCAATTTCTGATTTAACATTATGATTGTAATAGATGCTTTTCCTTATTAAACAGATACAGGTTTGATTCATAAGACACATATATACCTAAACTTAATTTTTCATGACGTTTCACATTAAGCATTTGAAAGCATAGAATAAAGACTAAATATAGCAGAATCACATACGAGGGTCGGGTTATTACAGGTACCTTAGGTGGAAAAACACCTACGAATTAAGATCTAAAAGCTTGAATTACGGGTCTTTCTTGTTGCAAACTCCACGTTAGTAAAGAGACTACTAAAGTCTCCCTTATGGAACACACACCCCAAATTCCAACGTACAAAAATGGTGACCGTGAAGAGATGAACAGAGAGAGAAATAAGTTTTGAGTGATTTCTTACGGGTAAACTACCACACAACATTCGTATATTTCTTTTCTCCATATTTGATATATAGAGATACATAGATGGAGATCCACACTCAATAAAACTCTCTTATAGATAATTAAATAATTATCTTATGATATAATTGTTACGCCCCGACTTTTATCCATTACCAAATCCATTATAATAATTTCATTTATTTGATAATATGAACAAGAATAAATAACAACATTCTCTCACGACAACAATGATGATATAAATAAGACATGATACAATACCCTTAGGTTTACATTGAATGACCATAAATAAATAAATAAATAAAAAGCGATTTACACCCTTATTCAATACATGGCACACGACTAACAAGTAAAGGGCCCCGTGGCCAACAATTAATAGACTTCAAGTCCTACACGGTTTTTCCAGTCTTGTACCTGAAAAATTTTATCAACACGTGGGATGAGCACTACGCCCATTAGAGATCCCAATGATCCTAACCAATCACAATCTATTGATAAAAAAGATCATGAATGTACAAGACATACCATATAAATAGTGTGGCATTTAATATCCAAAGTATACACATATAGGTGTGTTTTTCTCAAAACGTTTCTCTTGATACATTTCAATTTGAAATCAATTCTTCTCTTTCACATTCCCATCATTACTCCCAAAGAAAATATTTTAAAACCTCATTATTTCTTTGACAAAACTTCTCACATTAACATAAAGGAATCTCTCTTAAACCCTTTGTTCTAAAAACATAACCCCACATTCAAATCATAATCCCCATCATACCTCTCAATACACCATAAGTGTATGCATCCCAATATATATCTACAACATTTTCTAACCATAGGCCCAAGGATTTACAAAGGGTGACCAGTATGAAACCGCTAACACATACATACATTCAATCAAGATAACTGAAGTAATACATACAACCAACCTCATCCCAATATATATCTACGACGAGATAACTGAAGTAATACATACTACCACTCTCATCTCCACAATATGAAAACCGACAACACGTATAAATATCCAAATGAGATAACTGAAGTAATACATACTACCAAACTCTTCTCCACCGGCCTACAACCACTAGAAGAAAAAACACTTTTGGCGACCACCTATTTTGAGTTAGTGGCAAATAGTCCACTTTCTGCGACTAAAAGTTTTTTGGTCACTGATGGGTATGTTTTCGCGACGCACATTTTTTTGGTGGCTAATAGCTAATTTTTGGCGACCAAATACAAATTTGGTCGCAGACGGTCATCAAAAAATAAGTTGGTCACGAATGACTTAACTATTGGCAACCAACTACAAATTTGGTCGCGGAAGATCACTTTTTGGTGACCAAAAAATAAGTTCGTCGCGAATGACTTAA
This sequence comes from Camellia lanceoleosa, assembly GCA_025200525.1. NCBI lineage: Eukaryota > Viridiplantae > Streptophyta > Magnoliopsida > Ericales > Theaceae > Camellia > Camellia lanceoleosa. Next base: position 116,430,732 of record CM045761.1, read on the forward strand.
CTATTGGTGACCAACTACAAATTTGGTCGCAGAAGATCACCTTTTGGCAACCAAAAAACAAGTTGAACATGGAAAGTTATAGTGGGATAAATTTAAAAAAAATAGGTACTACTGTAATTACATTATATTTTTCTATTTAGTCATTGAAGGTTTTATGAAATAATATATGATCCAATTTTTACGGGTTATATATTTTCTCTGCCAAATGTGAACAACAAGCATGTTATTGGCAGAGTGGATTGGGTGCATGGAGAGTGACTCCTTGGTCAGGATTTCAACTCCCAGGCAGCGCAAAAGAATATTTTTCTTTGGGTGAAGGCACTGACTTTTAGCGACCAACTATAACTTTGGTCACTAAAAGTTACCTTTTGGCTAATATGGATTGGACTTTCCGCAACCAATTATTTGGTCTCCAATGGTCCCTTTTAGCAGCTGACTATAACTTTGGTCACAGAAAACTATCTATGATGAGGCTTTAGTGACCAACTCGTGACCAACATATTCTGATCACGAAAAGATTATAGCGACTAAATATGGTACTTTTCGCGACCAAAACGTTAGCCGCGGAAAGTGTAATTTCTTGAAGTGAGCACAGATGGTAGATCGAACAATACTAATAACACATAACACTTTACCGGCCTCACTCGGAAGGAGGTGCTCCTCAGGTCGTACTTTACCAGGTCAAAACTAGAGGGAATGAAGGACCTATCAAAAGGCACCACGCTTTGCTGGCTATGATACGGCAGGAAACGTACCCCATTTTCACACTTTACCAGTCGCAAACCAGAAAGGAGGAGAAAACCTCTGTCAAGGCACCACGCTTTGCCAGCTATGATATGGCGGGAAATAGACTCCCAAACATCATCACAACAAAAACATAATCACGCTAACCAATATCAATAATACATGGTGTAATACATACACCTAGTCTGATCACCACCATAACAATCATAATCAGTTAATTATATTAACTCATTTCTTTTAAAATATACTCCGTGAACTGCAGTTCCACGCGAGTTTTCCTTTATTTCAAACATCTCCAAACACATCATAGAGTACTAAACATCAAGACCATAACTATTCAACAATAGACCCTCGATGGAAACAACACTTACAAACGTTCTAATTGCCTCCTTAACAACAAAATTCATAACTCAACAATGGAATCGTCTATTCACAATGTTCACTTACAACCAACATTATATCATCTCATATTACATAGTCCATCCTACAATAGTACTCATGGCATATATCTAGCAACAATCAACACCATCCTCTACCGATGGTTAAGGACAAAACTCAAGACGCCAACAATATAATTCGAGAGAATAGATACACCCTGAGGTAATTCCACCTTCCCGTTCATCGTAAACTCTCAAGTTTTATAAAAATGGGTAATTACTTCCATGTTGTTTTGAAAACAAAACCTTACCACTCCAAATCCCAACAAACACCACTGCGGCCATGTTCACCAACATTAAACCAAAACCCAATTATTCATAAACAACCACATTATAACGCCATTTCTATTTAACATTAAACTTCTCTTTTATATTCCAAATCAATAAACTAAACACCCAACCTTTCCAATTTGTATCCGACACATGGTATATAACCCACAACCAGTCATACACAACCCACGAACTCACTAATATAAACCCAAATCCACCCATATGCTTTTTAACAAAATCAACCACAAACTATGCTTTTAAATGTAGTGAAAATATCACAAGTCTATCTATAAAGAGGTATTAAAGAGAAGCTCAAAAATCCCTACCTCTTGAAACGAAGAGGAAAAAGCTAAAATCCACTGGCGATGAAAACGCGATCCGCCCAAATCAAAAGAAAGCTCCCGCGGCCCTCTACATTTTGTTCTATAGGACTAGGGGTAGAAAATTGGCGTAACTAGATGAAACCCAAGCTTTTAGGTCCAAGAAACCCTAAAAGCGCACTGTGGCCTTATATAGATGCACAGTCCACTTGAGCGCAAGAAATGAAGCTCGAGCATCAAGACACAAAAGTGTGAGTGCTCGAGCACAAGAAGTGTCGCTCGGGCGTAGAATACAAACTCTCAGAAGTTTTACAGACAAGTGACCACCACTCGAGTACAAAAAGTACCGCTCGGCGTAAGAATGACAACTCCCAATATCTCTGAGACCTACAAAAGTGTTAGAAGTTCACAATGACCGCTCGGCGCGGGAAGTGCCACTTTCGAGTATAGAAGCAAAATTATGGGCAACACGAGCTTGAGAAACAAGTCACCAACATGTTCCCCAGCGACCAAGACACTCAGATAACTAGCCCAATAAACAATTAGTAGAATTAAGACCTGAACAACCAAAAGGCAATGAAACCCAGATCCAAAACATCAACAGGTCAGATTCGAACCAAGATCACTATAATAATTCAAATCACTAAAGATAATACAATAATTATCTTATTATTATTTGTAAATTATGCAAATGATCCCCGTAGTTTACATGATGTTCCAATTTGGTCCATGTTGTTTCAATTTGCTTGATTTTTCCCCTTAATTTAATAGATTGTGTCATTTGAGTCTAATAAATGATGGTTGGTAAGTTTGGTAGACAAAAAGTCTACACAACGTGTCAATTTGGTCCCTTTAATTTACACAATGTGTCAATTTGGTCACTATTATTTTAATTTGCTTGATTTTGACAGGGACCAAATTGACACATAGTTTGACTTTTTGTCCACCAAACGTAACAACCATTATTTATTAGACTAAAATGACACTATCTGTTAAATTAAGGGGCAAAATCGAGCAAATTGAAACAACATGGACCAAATTGATACGTCATATTATGATTCTAATTTAGACCCGACCGATTTGATGTTTTGGATCCAAGTTTCATTGTCTTATACAATTGTTCATGTCTTATTTCCCCTTACTTCTTTTTGAGTTTGGCTATTGGAATGTTTTGGTTGCGTTTAGGACAGGTTGGTTCCTAAAATTTTGTTCTTGCGCTCGAGCGTCACTTCTTGCGCTCGAGCAGTCTTCTTGAACTCTCAATACTTTTGTAGGTCTACAAAACTGCTAAGAAGTGGTATTCTCCGCTCGAGCGAAGCTTCTTGTGCTCAAGCGGTGTTGGCTCAAGCAGCCCTTGTTGCGCTAGAGCGTTGGTCTTCTATTTGTAAAACTTCTGGGAGTTTGTATTCTTCACTCAAGCTAAACTTTTTGAGCTCGAGCAGTGCAACTTATTGTGTTTGGTCGCTTGAGCGACACATCTTGCCCTCGAGCGATCTGTGCGTATATTAGTTTGTGAGAAGCCACTTTGAAGTCACTTTTTCATATCTCTCTCTCTGTAAACTTTTCCAAACCCTAGATCCACACTATCTCTCTCTAAAACTCTACTTCTCTCTATAAATACACCTAGATCCGTCGAGTTCCTCACCCGTGTCCCTTTGTTAAAAAGGTTGAGCACGCCATGGGCTTCCTTTAGATCCGAACAAAGTTGGGTTTCGGCATTTTTGAAGTATCTTCGTTCTCTCTCTCAACTTCTAAGCTTGAGATAGGGATATTTCCTCACTTTTTATGAGTTTTAACTTAGTTATTTGTTATTTCTAAACAATATTGCGATTTTGGAAATTTTACAACAAACCTAGGGTTTTAGGTAAAAAAAAAATCAAAATAAGGGTTTTTTTTCAAATGGATCGTTGAAAATGATTGTGACGTTGAAAATAATGTTGAGTTGGGAAGAAATAGTCGATTTTGATACTTGGGATTGATTTTGGAAAGAAAATTGATTTTGCCCTAAATGCCTCAAATGTTGATTTTATATAAATAATGACATTGATATTGAAATTGTGAAATTGGATTAATGTTGATGAGGATGGTGGAGTTAGATATGTATTGTCACTCATCTCTTGAAAATTTAGAGAGTTTACCTTTATTGATAATTGTTATCTGTTTAGAAATATTTTTTTTTGGCTATTGGTGGAGAATAACTATTATTGTGGTAGAAACTGCATAAGAATTAGGAGAATTGAAACTATTTTCTCATTCATTTTCTTTGAGCATTATCTCACACTTATACATTGAAAATATTTATCATTTTGAGAAAAATGGGTGAATCTAGGAAACATATATTATCTCATTGAAACAAGTAGACCTGAGTGTCCATGGTGAAAGTCCTAAAAATCACGTGTATACATGGGTCACGTCTGCGAACAAAATATCCATAAAGTGGCAATAGTAGTGCTTGCGAGTCTCGTTTACATGGGTACCACTTTACGGTTTCCATAAGCGAAATTTCTGTGAACAATTATATTGGTTCTAAGATTTCCGAAATGTTATTCACTACCCTATTTTCTATTGAAAAGGAAATGATTTATGAACTATGATATTAACTTGGCATTGCATGGTTTTGGAAAGAGATGTAAAATGTTTTGGCACGAACAATGTATATGCATTGACCTTATATCTTTGTTAAGATTCATATATTGTGTGGATTATTTTTACTGGGCTTTGACTCACCCTATGTGGGAAAAACATTTCAGGTGCTGATAATATACCTCCGCCAAGACAATAGCTTGTGAGGACTTGGATCGAGAGCTTCTTTTGTGTATTTGTTGTATTTATTTTGTACAAGCCAAGGGCCTTAACTGTATTGGACTTAAGTCCACTTTTATTGTGACCAAGCATCGTCTTAGAAGGATGTAAGCCTTTGGGGCATTTCTTATTTGTTTAACTTTCATCATGTCTCTTTATTATGTCACTCTTTTGTAAAGCTTAATTGTAAATCAATGAAAGATAATCACTTTATCATTGTGATCACATATCGATGTTGAGTATGGGTTATAGTAATTATTTCAGGGCGTTACACATCGTGTAAACTACAAGGACTATTTGTATAATTTAGCCTATTATTATTATATGATAATAATCTTGTAACCCATCTGGATGCTCCATGGGTTATGGATTGGGGTCAGATCTGATCCAATTCCTAACATCTCCCACTCGTCCACATCTGGTATCATTTCTCAATCTCTTATTCAATCCACACCTCATATGAAAAAATGAAGCGTGTGACCTGATGAGAAAGTATAAGATAGGAATGCTATATTAAGTCACCATCAAGCTAACATAGCACATTACTCATAAAAACTCGTCTATACCCCAAATTTGTTAGATCACACCAAATCATGCATTTTAAATCCCTCAAAAACTCATAAGCATGCTTGACTTCAAATGTTGTATTTGCACTTGTGACTATATCGAGAACACAAATCTGACATAATCACCTGAGCAATGAGCTATAATACATGGGTATAAAATCTAAAAATTTATCCTAGCCACTCATGTCAATCCACTCAAACTTGACTGCTTTCCTAGACATGTTTCTCTAGATCGTATTCATCATGATCGGGTGACATGCTAAAGTAGTAACATCGAGTCATCACTTCAAGATATAGTTCCAAGTTCAAGGGCATAGCATAAACCAACTAATGGCTTAATAGGGCTCACACAGTGCTAGAGTAGGGATTCATCTAGCTACTCACTTATATGGTCGACTATAGCACATACAATATGATATGTATGCTATGACGAAGCTCCCACTCAATTGGGTTTGTCACTTTCTAATGCCATACGAATCTTAGTATAGTCGCTATACAAGCGCCTAACCTGAGTTTCTTAGCCTAGTCGCTTATCAACCGTTTATCTAAGATCTCACATTCGGCTATATTCAGGCCTCAAGTTGTGGAAAAAATTTATGTTCAACTTATACAAGTCTTGTCTTAGCTAATGCCAAGGCGACATCTACTAATAAACCAGTTTTGTTCACTCCCAAATAACAAAACATTTATCTCACTCGCTCGATAATCTATGTCTCATCCTACTCACTTGACAAGTGCCAAGGTGATTGCCCGTGTAAGAGGGCTAATCTTAGCTAGGTGACATGCATATAATTCAAAATATGTGCTCAAACAATCCATCATTATACAAAATAAAAGGGAAAACTAATTTCATTAATGCATAAGATCAAAAAAGGGTCCATCTGATATAAGCATAACAAATCCTACATAAGCCCAAACCCCTAACATGTCTATGAAAAACATCCCTTGCAATGGGTTTAGTCGATGGACCAGCAACCATGTCGCTAGTAGAGACATGCCTTAGAACCACCAATCCCTGAGCAATGATATCTCGAATAAAGTGATAACAGGTATTAATATGCTTAGTTCTCCCATGATATTTGGGATCTCTTGCATAAGCTATATCAGTTGTGCTATCACAGTATACCACAGTAGCCTCATCCAAATGCCCTGTCACACTCAAGCTCTGCAAGAATCTCCTTAACCATATTGTTTCTTGAGCAGAAGCAATGCAAGCCACGTATTCTGACTTAATCATGGACAAGGAAACACATTCTTGCTTGTTACTGCACCATGAAATGGCTCCTCCTCTAAGTACAAAAGCATAACTAGTAACTGATTTATGCTCGTCTCTATCAGCAGACCCATCTGAATCACTAAATCCGACCAATCTAAGAGAACTACCTTGAAAGCATAAAGCAAAGTCTGCAGGCCCTCGCAAATACTGAAATATCCTCTTAACTGCAACCAATGTGTAGCTCCAGGATTACTTTGATATCGACTAACCCTTCCTACCGCGAAACATATGGCAGGTCTAGTATACATCATAGCATACATCAGACTACCAATAGCACTAGCATAGGGAACATTAGCCATCTACCTCTATTCTTCCTCTATTTGAAGACTTTGCATGGTGCTAAAAATTTGACATTTCTAAATTGGAGTGGCTATTAGTCTCGAATAATGCATACAAAACCGCTCTAAAATCCTCTTTATGTAAGTCACTTGAGACAAACTAAGAAATCTCTTAGAACGATCTTTAGAGATCTTAGCACCTAGCACATAATCTGCCTGACCCATGTCCTTCATCTCAAAAGTAGAAGACAACCACCTTTGAGTGGAACGAATCAACTGCAAATCATTCCCATCTAACAAAATATCATCCACATACAATGATAAGATAAGAAATGTATTCCCAATCCTCTTGACATACACGCAATGATCTTCTTCCATCATCACAAAACCCATAGTGACAATAGCTTGATGAAACCAAATATACCATTGCCTAAGCAGTGTTTGAGGCCATAAATAGAATGATTCATGCGACAAACCTTGCGTTCTTTTCCTTCAACCTGAAAACCTTCTGGTTGATCCATATAGATCTCTTTGTCTAGTTCTCCATGGAGAAATGTTGCCATTACATCCATTTGGAACAATTCCAAATCTAGAAACGCGACGATAGCTACAATGAGGCGAATGGAGGCAAATCCCACCACAAGAGAGAATGTCTCCTCATAATCTATACCTTATTGTTGGGTATAGCCTTTTGCCACAAATCGAGCCTTGTACTTGTCAATTGATCCATCAGTCTTGCGCTTAATTTTTAAGACCATTTGTTACCAATGGTCTTGTGCCCAAGTGGAAAGTCAACTACCTCCCATACATTAGCCATTGAGCTCATCTCTTCCTGCATAGCAATTATCCATTTTTCTGAATTGGGTGATTTTATGGCTTCCTCAAAAGAAGTTGGCTCATCATCATCTACAGAAATACTTATAAAGGACTCTCCTCTATATTGAAGCATTAACGAGGAACTATTCCACGTTGGCTTCTACGAATCTGTGGATCTTTAGGGCCTCCTGATGGTAAACTCCCACTAGGTAAAGGATCTCTTCCACTATCTCTCGCAACCATCGGATGAAGTTGTGATTCCTTATCCTGACTATTCGACATGGAAAGTTCTTCTAACTCATAGAGTTCAAGATCCTTTTCTATTTCACCAATGCTTGGAAAATCCTCTTCTAGGAAATCAACATCGCATGACTCTATTTCAGTCTTTTCCTCATCTAAGTGTTGACCATACATAACATAACCCGTAGAGTGCTTTGAATATCTAATAAAAACACATTTATTAGCTCTAGGACCTAATTTTCCATACTTATGCGAAGTATTGTGAACATATTTATCCAATCCCTATGGGCGTAGACCTTCTAAATTAGGCTTTTCACCATTCCACAACTCATATGGAGTGGTAGGAACCAACTTTGAAGGCACTCGGTTAAGGACGTAAGCCGCAGTCATTAAAGCATCTCCCCAGTAACTTATTAGGAGATTAGCTTGCACCATCATCAACCTAACCATGTCTGAAAGAGTGCGATTCCTTCTCTCTACAACAACATTTTGTTGTGGAGTACTAGGAATTGACAATTGTCTACGTCTCCATTTTGCCTCTCATAGTTCTCTGAACTGATCAGACAAATATTCTCAACCCTTATCAGTTCAGAAAACCTTCAAGTTCCTCTCTTTCTGATTCTCAACCTCTGCTACAAAGCATTTGAAATAATTCAAAGCTTCAGAGCCATAAGCTATTAATCTTGAAATTTGAAAGAGTGCGATTCCTAACCATGTCTGAAAGAGTGCGATTCCTTCTCTCTACAACAACATTTTGTTGTGGAGTACTAGGAATTGACAATTGTCTACGTATCCATTTTGCCTCTCATAGTTCTCTGAACTGATCAGACAAATATTCTCAACCCTTATCAGTTCAGAAAACCTTCAAGTTCCTCTCTTTCTGATTCTCAACCTCTGCTACAAAGCATTTGAAATAATTCAAAGCTTCAGAGCCATGAGCTACTTAATCTTTGAAATGAAGCGGGAAATCATCTATAAGTTATAAAATAGGATGTGCCATATCATTCCTTGACATTCATTGGTCTGCAAATGTTAGAATGGACTAACTCTAATAGATGAGTAGCTCTAGAAGCCTTTCCAATAGGCTTTCTACCTGCCTTTCCAGCTAAACAAAGCTCATATATAGGTAGGCTAACTTTGGCCAGAAAGCCCAATAGCCCTCCTCTAGCCAATCTATCCATTCTTTCTTGTCCTATATGGCCTAGTCTTGCATGCCATTTAATGGAATCAAATACATTATTAGAAAAAGAAGAAGATGCAACACAAAAAAAGGAATTATTATTCAATTCTGATTCTAAATCTAACATAAAGAAATCATCCCTCAAATTACCATGACCATAAAATGTTCTACCAAGATAAATTGACAAACTAATGTCCCCAAAACGAAAAGAAAAACCTAACTTCAAAAGTGTTGAAACTGAAAGCAGATTACATCGAATAATGGGTGTATGAAGCACATCATGAAGGAGCAAGTTGTGCCCAGTACGCAACTTGAGCTGAAATGTACCAACTCCTAAGACTTCTTCTTGAGCTCCATTTCCCACTATTAATTACATAATTCCTACCAACCAGTATCCAATGATAATCTACAAATCCATCCCGATCTCTAGCTACATGTTTGGTTGCTCCCATGTCTACAATCCAACCAAGGAGAGAGTGAGCAATAAAAACATGTGAACAAACAAGTATATTTAAAAAGCTGGTAATAAGGTATACCTTCTTCGGCTCAGTACACTATTGAGCAAGGTGATCCTTCTATCCACAGTTATAGCATTTGAGTTTGGACTTATCATTCTTTCCAACATGCTTGCCTTTGCGACGCTTGGTTACGCTGCCATCTCTTGGCGCTAGATTCTCAGCCTTTGCTTGTCTAGCTCCTTTTTGTTATCCTTTGCGCTGAGGCTTGTATCCCATACGCTTTCCAGTTTTAAAGACAAATGTAGCAAAGCGGTTCGCATCTTTACACCCCACCTCGAGCTCAAGGTGTCAAGAAATGCCATCAAAAGTTTCGATTCCCTCATTGTGCATGAGCACTAATTTCACATGTCCCCACGAAGGGTCGGGTAGGGATCTGATGACTGATAGAATATGTTGCTCATCAGTGAGATCATTGCCAGCTACCTTCATTTCTCTAATCATGGCAGACATCACCCTAAGTTGCTCAGCCATAGTATGTTTTGGGTCTATCACATATTAATTGAACTTCAATGTGAGGGCATGCAGCCTAGTTGCTGGCGTGCCTCCATACTTCAGGCACAATTGATCCCACATTTCTTTGGCAGTTGGGAATTTCTCAAATTCCCCAATGAGATCATCATACATGCAACTCATCAAGGTAAAGCGCGCACTTTTGTCCCTCTTAAACCAGTTTGCATAGGCATCTTAGTCACAACAATGATGTGTCGTGTTCCCTGTCTCATTTACGGCCATGATGTTGGTCAAATAGTCAAGCAACTCTTGCTCGTTGAAAAGGTACTGAACCTTCTTGTGCCAGATATCATAGTTGTTTCCATCCAATTTATCTCCCTTATTAAGTTCAGCAATAATATTCTTTAAGGCCACTTCACTGATTCATTGCGCACGGATTAATTAGACACATATCTCAATATTTTATTCTAAATATTATTAGACCATAAAATTCTTTCTCACATTATGAGATCGAAAATTTTGCATTTTTAGGTGCTAGTAATCATCTCCCACAATGTGAGTAAGAATAAAATGTCTATTTAATTTAAAATAAAAATATAGGGAATAATTCTCACTATCCACAGTTTTTAATTATCCATGATATAAATGCCATAGATTGTGCCATACGATTTGCACGTGGGGTCCACTTGAAACCCCATTAATATTTTGGTGTTCCACTTGAAACCCCATTAATATTTTGGTGCAACATGTTAAGGCAACCTTGAAATATATTGGTGATAGTAAAACACATCCCCTTACATGGCTATGGAAAAATACATACAATAAACAATTTACAACCCAAAAGAATCCTACTACATTGATTCTAAATACAAAAGGAAATAAAATGGGGATGCCACTTCACCAATATATTTATGGGGTATACTTTCAGACATACACAATCAAATAAAATATTTATAAAAAAAAAATGTGTACCAATGAATACCAATGTCACCTCCATCTAAAAAAGAAAAAAAAAACAAAAGAAAATGTGTACCAATGAATACCAATGTCACCTCCATCTAAAAAACAAATAAATAAATTAATTAAATTGAGCGATTAATAAATAAAAGCAATTTTAAATGGGTCAAAGGATGGAGTTGGACAATAAAACCTGGGACTCATATTTAATATATTGGTACTTAACGAACATATAAATTAATCACCAAATAAATTAACTCAACAATTTAATAGCACAAAATAAAAGGTTAACAATATTAAGAGTTAATTAATTATGCAAAACAATTAATAAAACAGAAAAAAAAAATTCTAGAATATTTTATTTTTTAATTTTTTCTGTTATTTTTTTTAGGTTTAAAAAAAAAAAAAAAAAAAAAAGTTAGTGGCCACAAAAGCCCTAACATTTGGATGGGTCATTACTCCCAACTCACTGCTTGGATAAATTTGAAATTAGCAACAACATGCCCAAGCACTTTTAGGGTGGACCAATGAGCCATCTGCTAAACCTAGCCCAACATAGCAAATATATTTATATAATTGGCCCACCTAACAATTAGCAAACTCTTTGTTTGCACTCTGATCTAAATTTGTTTTAGAAGCAAAACGCATGTACGAGCCATAAGCCCCACGTCGGCCGGGGCATGTAGAGTTGCTATAGCAATATTCAAAAAAATTATTTTCTATTCAAACTGTTCAGAAAATACATATTTATCTCAAAAAAAAAAAATGAAAAAACAAATATTCTTCAATTTAACTCCAATTGAGTCCTATTTTATATTAATATATGTTAATTTTATTAACAAAAAATGAAATCTTTTTTTTTTTTTTTTTTTTATTGAGGGAAACATTCCAAACTACATAGAAATAGAAGATAAGCACCTAACAAGACACATACGTGGTCGGGCAACCCAATCAGTGGGCAGAGAATTGTGAAAATAAGTAGAAGCAACCCAGTGGGCTGTTCTATTCACTGCTGGAAATTGGACTTTTAGTGGCGTTTAAAAAATGCCACTATAACTATAAAAAACACCGCTAATTCATTTTGTGTCGTTTAGTACTAAACGTCGAAGATGCAGCCGTCGCTGTAGCTTTGTGACGTTTTAAAAACGCCGTGATATTAGTATAGGCGGCGTTTTAAAAAACGCCGCCAAATGTCCTCCAGTATACCCACTGACGTCACCAACGATATTTAGCGACGTTTTCAAAACGCCGTTGTATCTATTTTAAAAAGTATGACCGTTAGTAGTTATGGTTTAGGAGGCGTTTGTAGAAAACAGCGTCATATCCCCTCTTTTTTTTTTTTTAAACTGTGCTAATTTTATTTGATTAAATTAAAAAAATACCTGTAAATTAAGCATTAATTCAGTTTCTTAAATTAAAAAAAAAAACCTGTAAAAATACCGGTAAATTAAGCATTAATACTTGTAATTTTATTTGACATATAAAATATTAACTCTCATTCAAATAACAAATTAAGCATTAATTCTGTTTCTTATTATCCGACTCCCATTCAAATACCTGTAATAAATATAAAATAACTAACATATAAAATAATAACGCCCATTGAAATAACAAATGAAGCATTAATTCAATTTCTCATTCAATTAATATCCAACTCCCATTCAAATAGCTGTAATAAAACTAAGATATAAAATAATAACTCCCATTCAAATAACAAACGAAGCATTAATTCAGTTTCTCATTCAATTAATGTCCAATCATCATTACCCACAAAATAACATATCCAAAATTCAAAAATCATGTTCTAACATTAACCACAAACTAACATATATCCAAAAATCATGTTTTAGCATAGAAGCTGTAGTCATCACTAGTCTACATGCCTGCATCAGAACATAAATTGCAATCAGATTCATCAAAATAAACACAAATTGAAGAATTTACACCCAATACAAATGAACTTGATATAGATTGCAATTTGGCTGCTTGATTATTAAAGTGCAAGTGAAGCCAATCTTAAAGCTTCCATTAATCTTGTCTTGGTTTCTCACGCGCTTTGTCTTCACATATTTCTTCTTATGAAAATAAACTAAAAGCTTTTTAAGTTGCTTGGGAATAATTCACACATTAATTAACAGTCACATTTTGTAAAACCAATTTATCAGAACTGGTGCTATAGTATCCCTGGAATATATGGAGTAAACTACTGAGCTGAGGGCAACATATAACATTTCCTATGAAAGCTGCCAGAGGTTGAGAACAATCAGATGCTGTTTTGTCCAAAAGCTTAGTGCCTCTAAAGGATGCATACTCCATAAAATGAATATGTGCCTTGATAATTTCAACTACCAAAACAGAGTACAAAATTTGACAATTTAACAATATACTCCTAAGAAAGGGGTGAAGAATTACAAGAACTAGATTAAAGTTAAGCAATTTTCTTGATCGGAATAGCGATTAGCTTTGATGAACTTAAACCACGTAGAATCATACAATATGCAACTTTACAAAAGAAAAGATGAGGAAAACCCTCGCTAAAAGATAATATTTAGTGATTCCAACCAAATGATTTTGCTTGTTAAGTTGTTATACGTACAGCTAAAAAAAAATTAAAGGACAATTTATATAACTAAAACTACTGACATTAAATTGGCACAATATAAAAAATTAAACAACATAATTTATATAATTAAAATTACAGCAACTAAATTGACGTAATGAACAAATTACATTTGTAAATTGCCTTTTTTTTTTTTTTTCTTTGTTTGTTTGTTTGTTTTGTTTTGTGTTTTTTTTTTTTACATTATTTGATTTGAAAGATGATTCTAGATAGATAATGTGAAAGATTATTATTGTCAAACTATAATTTGTCTAATCTGACAATGGCCCACAATGAACACTAATACAGCAGTGATGAACCTACCTAAACAAGCAAGAACCAATCTGAATTTTCTCAAAAAGAAATGGTATACGTTTTGGGCTTTTGGTCCACTGGTTTTTTTTGGATGTTTTGAGCTTTTCTTCTTTGATCTTTATGGATGACAATTTGATAGGACATAGATAGAGTTTTTTGTTTTTACAAATCATTGAAGATTATATTTTGTCTTGTGGCTTTTAACATTTTGGACATATTCATTGACTCATCATACAGAATCTAACTATGTAAAATTTAGGTTGGAAGTAACCAGGAAATTTAAAGTATTCAAACCAAAATTGTCCTCAAATATTCTATTCTCTTGTTTCCCAAATCTTTGGATGTTGAAATCAAGGACATGGTTTTAATGATTTTCCTATGAAAGTGTCGTTGGTTTATCAAAATTAACTTTCACGCCATAAGAACATATTCCAGTATAAATCTACCGTCACGACAAGCGATGGGAGATATATACATATCTGAGACCGATTAGTTATTAGGGGGTAAGGAATAAGCTTCCAAGTACTGCTAAAAATCTTTCATTATTGGCAGAATCTTACATTAATGTCTCATATCCATCACATTTTACTATAAAATTAACTGAGAATCTACACCAACTAAGATTTCTCATGGCAGCTTGTGCACACACTTAAGATTGCACATGCCTCACCAACTCATCTACTTTATGCCATTTGATTGGTGAGCAGCAAGAATTCTTCCATCGACCAGTATAATAGTTAGTCCTAATGGGGAGGCTCTGGACCACTTTCCAATCTGCATATTGAAGCATCAAAGTGATCACAGAGCTTGTGCAATCTGCACTCAGAAATATATATATATTTGATTTGATATTGTTTATTTCTCTACATGTTAATCACTTCTAAGGAGTACTCCATCAATGACAAAACCAGTACTTCACATCTCTCTTTTCTACATGTTATCTATTCTTTTATTTGTTGAATTGACTCACTATTAAACACTAAGCAAACATCATGTCTTAATAGATTTAGAAAAGTGAGAAATAAAAAACTAGTGATGTTAGTACTTTTACCTTGTTAGTTCTTCTTCTTCTTATTCTTATTCTTATTCTTCTTGTTCTCTTTCTTTGAAAGGTAAACCTATATTTAATAAGAACAAGTATTGTAATTAATAAGATATGGTAATTGTCAAAAAAGCTTTGATTAAATGATTGCTCACCTCTTGGGATGAAAATGCATGAGATTGTTGTTGATGTGACATTGGCCGAACAGTGGGATGACTAGTAAGTGAATCCACAACCTATCATTCAATAAGAGGCTTAAGTTTTATATTAGCTCTAGGCAATTTAAAGTAATAACTAGTAAAAATAATTAAAATACCTGCTGCCTATGTAATGGGTTTGATGGTGCAACAACTGGATCAACAGGCATGCCTGCAGCTTGTAATTGAGATTCCAAAAATTGAATTCGTGATTGAAAATCTGTGCGTATAGCCTGAATTTGTTTCTCCACTACTTCATTCATCTTCAACTCAAACTACATTTGATACCGTTGAAGTTGCTCTTGAACTTGTTCCTGAACTTGAGTTTGGAAGAGACGATTCTGCTCTTGTGACCGCCTATATCTACCTCCAAAAGCATCAGTGGGTGACGGTCCAATCCAAACGTCCGAACACGGCTAGGTCGCTCTGGACCTATAACTTGTGTGAAGATTTGCTCCTGTAATGCTGCAGGGTCAGTAGAAGATCCCTCTATGTGCTCTGTTAACTCATTCATTTGAGTCTGCAAGTCTGAATTCAATAATTAGCCTCCAATATAAATATAAATCATATTAAAAGTCCAAAGATAAAGTAGTATCACATACCATAACCTCATTAACTGAATCAGTATTTGACGTCCCATCTTTCATGTATGCGGCCATCCACACCTGTGACCGACTAGCAGGAACCCCATTGTTCTTTTTTGTCTCCTATAAATGAAAGACAACCAAAATCTTAAGATAAATAAGAAAATTAAATAATTAAGCAATTAAATATGTGAACAAGTTAAGTAAATAAAATAAACAACTAAGCAAATTAACTCATTGAACACTAAACACTTGGGTAGTCAATTACTATTTGACCATTGTCACAATCCTATTAAAAACTGCATCCCATATATGTGACCTCTGACAGTGCAGAAAGGTTGTGTAGATGACTTTTTCTTTTTTTGCACTGGTTATCTTGTAAAAGCATTGCCTTGGCTTTGAGTGGTTGCTTACGAGTATGATATAGTCGACAAATCCTAAAATGTAAACGGTTTGGATCATCGAAATTGGGCTCAATGGCCACCAAGTAGGGAGCCAAGTAGAGAGATCCAAGCAGAGGATCCTTGCTCATGTAATTTGCCCCCCCCCCCCCAAAGTATATAAATCTAAATACATGAGCTTACATTGCATAGTTTAAAGGGCAAGCGTAGCCCGCATCTGTAGCCTTTCCTCGCTGAGAGAATGAAGGAAACACCCCATTCTCAGTTAAATAAATAAAGCTAGAAATTATTTGAAATTATTTATATTTTCAATATGTTTGCATAATTAATGAGAAGCTTAATTTTCTTTCTGCAGCATCCTGGAAATATAGCTGTGGATGATGTTAATGGTGGAAGGCTAATATTTTATGATTTTGGAATAATGGGAAGGTTCTTTTTCTAGACTTTATACTGCCTCTCTACAACAAGTGTTGCAACACTACCATGGGATTTTCCTCTGACATTGTGTTGGCTTCTTGCAGTATAAGTCCCAACGTCAGAGGAGGACTGTTGGAGACATTCTATGGAGTTTATGAGAAGGATCCGGATAAGGTAATTTCTTCCTTGAATGTAGCGACTTTAGTTACATAAATACTTATCTAATTTTGTGGTTATAGTACATGAAGGACCTTCAGTTGTAATTTACTTACCACCGTAAGCTAATCTTTCATGCAGGTTCTTCAAGCAATGATTCAGATGGGTGTTCTTGTGCCTACTGGGGATATGACAGCTGTCAGATGAACAGCGCAGTTCTTCCTTAATAGGTGCTTCCTTAGTTGAAAATAACTCCTGTGGTTCCTTATCATCTTCAAGTGGAAGCTTGACTGAGGGCTGGCTACCAACAATTAGTGTCGTTCCCTTGTTCTCCACTCCATTCTTGTTTCATGGCCTTCCTTTGCTTTTTGGTTTTTAAGGCTGTTTAATCCAATGCAAAAAAGGTCCTCTTGGGACCCATTGTTTAACTAAGGGCATGAAGGTCAAGTTTAAAGGGGTAAACAAATAAAGTTATTTTGTGTTTAAGAAAGTTGATGGCATGTTTGGAGAAAATTGCCACATTTTGCATGGCTACATTTGGAACTTGTGATATTGGGCTCTGTGGATATGCTTTGGTCCTTAACTAGGCTTCCAGTACTAAATTATCCACTTTTTTTAAGAGATCTTCCATTTTAGTTTGATATTACCCAAATAATGGAAGTCGAGGCGCATGTAATGACTTTGGTTTGTAGGAAGGCGAGTTAGGGATCATTTGGAACATTTTTTACTGTAGAATTCAGATTGTGATTTTGGCCTTGTATATCTTCTTCTAGTGTTGTGGTTGTTGGATAGCGTGACATACGTTGTTGGGCCCACAACAACTTAGCTTTTGGGACTACTGGTGATCCAACATGGTCTCAAAGATTAGGTTGGGTTTGGTCTGGTGTTTAGGTCTCTCCATTTGTATTTGTTCCTCATTTGCATTATGCTTTTCTCTATGTATGTCTTTTGACATCTCCACGTGCAAGAGATGATTGCATGTGAGGGACAGTGTTGGATGGTTTGATATTGTTGGATCTATTTCTTAATAGCTTAAGCTTTTGGGACTAGTGGTGATGTCAAAGGGGCATAGGTTTGAGTCATGGTAATCAGCTTCTCTACAAAAAAAGGTAGGGGGGAGGCTACATACCCACTACCTCTTCTAAACCTTGCTATAAGCGGGAGGCTTGTGCACTGGGTACAACATGGGTTGGTGCCTTCAAGGTTATGGTTTTGGTATATGCTTAATTGAAAGTGGTTCCTTTTAGCAATCCAAAAAAGTACTATAATCCTTAAAAGTCCTATTTGTCTATGTAGCAAATTTAATGAGAAATGTTTACCTTCGGGGTAATTTTCTAACCACTCCACCACAGTTGCCTGAGCGGGGTAGGGGTGTGAGGAAGCGATGGCACATAGAAGAGTAATGTTGGGAGTGCCTAGGGGAGTGTTTTACATTATACTAGCACTTGAATTGTTGAACATAAGCATAGTAAATTCTTATTACAAAAGTGGCAATTGATCACTAATAATATATATCATTACTCTGTAGTCCCCATCTCAAATTGAAATTCCTATAAAAAAATCTGCATCCTTTAATTTCTAAAAGGAAAGGAAAAATCTATGATAGATATCAGTTCTCTATAGATTTTCTTTGCCTAGTTACTTTTTCTTTCATTTCTCTGGGATTCATATTTTTGAGCGGTCTCATCTCATCCTAGTTTGAACTACGATCCTATCTTGATAGGAATGTGGTTTTGATAAGATTCTTACTCTAAACCGCAAAATTATGGTTTTTGAGCTGAAACGTCATTCCAGTTGGAGTTTCCAGCAACTAAGGCCCCACGAAAGAAAAAAAAAAAAAACAAAAAACAAAATTTTTATTTTGAGAGAATAATTATACCTCCATTCGAACTACTGAGAAAGGCTTTCGGCCTGTTCTATGATGTAATGTCTTCTTCTTCCGGATTTTTCTATTCTTTTTGCTTGATTTTTGTCAAATATGAAATTTATTTAAGATGTTATAAAAAATTATCATATATAAACATTTTTTCACATAAATAAAATTTTACCGATGCACTCTGAGTGCCCCAATAGTAGACCAAAGCCCGCCACTAATCCTGTCATGACCCGAACCTGCCCCCGTGGGTTAAGGATATAACCGGCCAGTAATCGTGAGATTACCTATGGCCTCATACTAAACCAACGTATTTTAACAGAGTTAATGGGGGCCAAATGGAAGCAATTTAAAACTAAGTCCATAGAGCTGTGCTTACATGGCACATCAAAACAAATCATACATATCTAAATTAATAACTCACAACTGAAACACAGTACTGTAAAATTTTGTTCAGACGGAAGCATCCAAAAACTAAGTCAACGCATGGAACTATATACAGACACATACAAAACTTCGCCAACATGACAAAATATAAATACATGACAAAAGGGCGAAGATGGGTCTCGCGCGTGAGACACGAAGGCTGACTTTCCAAAACCTAAGTTGATCCACTTAAGCTTTACTAGAAATGGTGCGGACCTCTCTTGGCTCACCTACAAACACATGAATGAGCGTGAGCAAAAGCGCAGTGAATAATATCAAGTAAAGGAAGTGCATTGAAACATTATACAACAGACGGCCTTGGGCCCCAATTCATTCATGTTAACTGGCCTTGGGCCTTTTCAAACTTTCATATCAGACTGGCTCCTTCGCCTTTATATCAAACTGGCTCTTAGGCCTTTATATCAAACTGGCTCTTAGGCCTTTATATCAGACTGGCTCATAGGCCTTTCAAACCTTCGGATCGAACTGGCACATAGGCCTTTCAAACTTTCATATCAAACTGGCACATAGGCCTTTTAAACTTTCATATCAAACTGGCACATAGGCCTTTCAAACTTTCATTTCGACTTTGTCCACCATTCAAAATTAATGAACCTTACAAAACTTACATGGAAGCAAGTAATTGGACAATGACATATTTCAGATATTACTCACAGTGATCGGTTGATTGGTTTGCCCTGGAACTCGACCGTACACATGTCATGAACATAAAAGAGTCACTAACAATTCAATCCGTTCAAAATTCATATTTTCCTCTTTAGGCTTTATTTTTATCTCTTTAACTCATTTACAATGCTCAATGTATGCCTAAGAGTGCTTAGAAGTGAAAGGGGAACGGAAAACAGAACACATAATGCATTTTCAAAATTTCAGAAAATAGGGTCCCCGCTCGAGCGGACCTGTAAGGCCTGCAAAAGTACTGGTTACATGAAAAATACGCTCGATCGTGCATTCTTCCGCTCGAGCGGAATGCCTGACTACAAAGCTCCCCCACTCGATCGTGAAATACCCCGCTCGAGCGGACATCAAGTCTGCGAAAAGTCTTTGGGAAACCACGAAATTCACGCTTCAGGCGGTTTCCCTTCGGCGGTATTCAAACTTTCTGGAAATTCCAGAACTGTTCTTGGAGTCCAAATTCGATGTTCAAAGGTCTCAATCCATGATTTTTGGCTCAAACTTCATATATTTAGGTACTAACATGGTGCAAATGCCAAAACATATCATCATGGAGCTCAATTTCAAGAATTAAACACATGCATGTTTCAAATTAACACTAGACTCCTTTCCATCATACACATTCATGCATTCAAAGCTCTTATCTTCATGGATTGGACATGCATGTGATCTCTAGCTCCCATTCTCAACTTAGATGATACCAATGGTGATTATACATGAGCTTTAACTACAAATTTACATAGATTTCAAGCTCAATTATGCAAATTCCAAACAATTACATACATGCATGCATATATGGTCTTCCCATTCAACAAAATAAATTCAAAACATGCTCTTGACCATCAATTAGCTTTGAACACATAAAATTACACCTTAACTCATGAATTCAAGAATTAATTGCTTACCTAGAAGCCCAATCAATGGTTAATTCTTGAACTAGGCTTCAATGTCCAAGCTTGAATCAAAAATTCACAAGTCTCTCCCTTTCTCCCTCTAATAGCCGGCCTTCTCTCTTTCTGGAGAGTTAATCAGCCCAAATGAAGATAACATGAGGAAATTGGGTGTAAGTGCCCTATTTACTTAAATTCCCACTAGCCACAATTTAATAATAAGGAATAATTGGGCACTAACTCGTCAATTAATCAACTTAATCTGGTCTGAATCAATTTAATTCGCTCGGCATTTTTCTTTCGCGCCATCTTGGTAAGGCTTTCCCCAGCCATACCTTCGAAAAAATCGTCGGGTAGGTCTTCCAAATTTGCAAAAATATCTCCGAAAGAAAACTCTGCCCAACCTGAGGTGGACGGTGAGGGCTGGTTAAGTCGGGCAACCTCGAACGCCGAGTGTATCGCTTTGTCAACCTCTTTGGCCTCCTCAGCGACCTCCCTAGTTGGTTCGGCAACCACCTCTACCACCGGTTTCGCATCTGCCCCCGAATCCGAATCTTCGAGGCCAATTTGCCTAAAGGTCTTGAAGCTGGGAAAGAGCAGAGCCGAAAGGTGCTGATCGCCGGCTGGAATTGGAATGCCCTCTGCAGCCGAGAACGTAGTATAAGTAGGTTTGTACCGGAGGAGTATGTGAGCAGCTCTTCCTTGGTTTTGTACATTTGGATGACCAAAGTATCTGAGTGCAGACTTGATCTCCTCAAGGACTGCGTCGTTGGTTGATGGAAGAATCTTCTTCAAACTGTTACTTGCAAAGAACAAGGGATGATTAAAGGAAAAAAGCCGAGTAAAAGGCAAGCCAACAAACACAAGGCGTTGCACGGCAACCTGGATCACCCTTCCGTCTGGGAATAAGATCTAGGCGGTCTTCGCCTTCCACGAACTCCAAATTACCTTGGACATTGAGCATTACATCGTCAACCCTCTTACCGAAGCTGGCAAGCATGGTTATCAAATGATGGTCAGCGTCCTTGGCCTTGAGAAAGTATCGCCCCAGCCGACCAGAAGATTTGGCCAAAGCGTAGCGGTGTCGGATCGCCGGAATGCCAAGGTTGATCCTAAGACGTTGGTTCAACTCTATCACCCCCATGATGATTCAAAAGAAATTTACGTTGGGCTGAGAAGGAATCAGACTCCAATAGCGAAGGACGGCCCTAAGCAGTGGATGAAGGGGAAAGCGGACTCCGCCCTCCGCTATAGATAAGAGAGGGAAGACAATCATATTTTGATCCTCCCTCTCCATATCAAGAGTACTGTCCGTCACAAGAGACAAGTGGACATCATCAAGAATGGAAAAATGTCGCCGGAATCCAAAAATAGGACCCTGAGGAAAGAGGTCTTTCAAGTGTTTTACCATTTTTGCAGGGATTCTAGGTTTCGCCAAAATCAAAATGACAAACAGAAAATAGGATTGTAAAGAAAGGGAAAGAAGACTTACGAAGATTAAACGGAGCAGAGATAGATGGAGGAGAATTGCACAAAATGCGAATCAGAGAAGGGACACCCGCTGAAGAGCCTCAAATACTCAACAAAATGTGCATTCGAAAGGACTAAAATTTCAAATCGCAATAAATACGAGACGCACGAATGAGGCGGGAAAGTGTAATGATGACCGAAAAGGTGTGCGTATTCTGACATCTGTATTGGGGTACGTGAAGCCGCTGGCCTATTTTAACTTTTCCATTTCAAGACCAAAAACGCCGATTAACTACCGTTAATGGAGAGTTCGGGGGGCAATTGTGGGAGCCGAATATATTGGCTAAATCAGAAGGTGCTTCTTAGGAGACTTGATATTAATCGGCAGTATCTTATGAGTGGGAAGTCAAATATGATATATGCGCCAAATAGGCATAGATCTATAGAGCCGAATAATGGAAATGGCAAATGATTGAAAAGTAGGCCCTAGTCCCGAGGACCAAGGGAGAACCAAGTATAAATACAAGAACCACATATTTAGAAAGGTATGTAAGAATCACTTCACTTAACTTAGTAAAAAAGCTATCTTGAGTGTCTAAACTGACTTGTCCGTCAGAGTGCTAATTCCAGCACCCCCGACCGGAGTATTTGTATCTTTTCAGGTGACTAGCTGAGGATCACTAGCGTCTCCCAGGATCCAAAGAGTATTTCCGAAGCACTTCTCCACAGTCACCTTGTTCAGTTCTCGATAGTCAATACATAGGCGCAAGGCTCCATCTTTCTTTTTCACAAATAACACCGGTGCACCCCATGGTGAAGTACTAAGTCGAATAAAACCCTTTGTTAAGTAGGTCCTGTAACTGTTATTTCAATTCTTTCATTTCAGCAGTAGCCATTTTGTACGGAGTTTTGGAAATAGGCTGAGTGCCTGGCACAACTTCAATAGTGAATTCTATCTCCCTATCCACCAATTCCCTTGGTAGTTCATTTGGGAACACGTTTGGGAATTCTCTAACAATAGGGATATTATTCAACTGATCATTCACAGATTGCTCAGATAGCACACAACATAAATAACCTTGGCACCCTTTCTTGATTAATTTGCATGTTTTCATTGCAGATATCAAATAAGGTGAAGGTACTACCTATTACCCACGAACACAATTTCTTCATGTTCTGGTGGTTTAAATACAACCTGTTTAGTTACACAATCGATGGTGGCACAATATTTAGTCAACCAATCCATGTCTAGAATTACATCGAAATGTCTAAAGTTCAAGGGCAATAAGTCTACATACAGAATAGCATTCCCAGTATGCATGTCACAAAATCAATATACAGATGCACACAACATAGATTCCCCGAATGGAGCACACACACACAGCAAATATGGTAATGGTTCTAGAGGCCTACTTAGTCTAGATACAAATTCACAAGTTACGAAAGAGTGCGTTGATCCAGAGTCAATTAACACAAAGACATCTTGATTACATATAGAAATAGTACTTGAGACTACGGCTTCAGCATTCTGTGTATCGCCCAGAACAAGCACAAACACTCTTCCTTGTCTTACGGTATCTCCAGTGGTAGTAGATCTCCTAGCATTTCCTGGTTTTGAAATTGATGCAGTTGAGCTTGCAGCTACCCTTCCATTATTCTGGTTACAATCCCTGGCCATATACCCCGTTTTACCGCATTTGAAGTAGGCTCCTGTCACACGGTAACAAACTCCACGATGCCTTTTACTACAAATATTGCACATTGGAGATGTATCTCGCGAAGAATTCGAAGTACTCGAGGAGCCCGTATTCCGTTTCTTTGAAAATTTCTTCTTTGAAAAAAAGCCTTATCTTTTACCACTTTTCTAGTCGGTTATTGATTTGGCCTGTCTAGCTATGTTAGCTTCTGAGATTATGGCCCGGTCTAGCACCCCAATATAGGTTTCCAGCTTGAGAACATTCACCCTTTCTAAAATATCATTTCGAAGCCCACCTTCAAAATGCCTCGCTTTCTTATAGTCAGCATCGATCACATGTGGTGCAAACCTGGCCAATTAAATGAATTTGGCCTCATGCTTAGCTACTGTCATGTTGTCGTGTTTCAATTCCATGAACTCCGATACTTTCCTATCATGGACACATTGAGGGAAGTACTTATCGTAGAAAACTTCCAAGAATTTTGCCCAGCCAATATCCTTATGATTCTCATGTATTAATATCCACCATCTTCTTGCTTCATCTTCTAGGATAAAGGTGGCTAAAAGCACTTTCTGGGTCTCTGAACAAGGAAACACCTCAAATAGCTTTTCAATGCCGAGGACCCATGCTTCGGCTTTTAACGGATCTAATCCCCTGTGAAACTGCGGCGGTTTCATTTTCTTAAATTCCTTGGTGAGGGCTATTACTCGGTTATCATTCTGAGGATCTTGAACAGGTGGCACTGGAGGAAGAGGCGGAGGGTGTGGTTGTTGCCACTATTGTTGTTGCCTCAATGTCTCTGCCATTTCCTGAATCAGTCTTTCCATTCTATCCATTCTGGCAGTAGAAGACTCCTCTATTTCATCACCTCTTGTTCTCACCATCTGATTAGACTTGCATTATTCTTTATGCAAAAGAGTCACAATTATGCATATACTAAAGGGCACACATATTCAAATAATTTCAATGCAAGCAAATCACAACTAGACGCTTACTGCTCATTTCAACAAGTGTGTGAGTTATTAACTCATGCTCTGATACCACTCTGTCATGACCTGAACCCGCCCCCATGGGGTTAAGGTCATAACCGGCCAGTAATCAAGAGATTACCTACGGCCTCAAACCAAATCAAATATATTCCATCAGAGTTAAGGGGCCAAACAGAAGCAACTAAAAATTTGTCCATAGAGTCGTGCTTACATGGCACATCATAACATTTCACATTTATTCGTTAACAACCCACATCAAAGAAAGTTAACATAAAAGCTGTACACAACAGGATCATTCAAGTCATGGTCAGCCAATCAAAAGCTTATACACAGTCGCAATCCAAAGTTCTCGCCAACATAACAAAAATGTGAGAAAGAACAAAAGGGCAAAAACAAGTCTCGTGCGTGAGATGTGTGGGCTGACTCTTCAAAACCTTGACTATTTTTCGCATAATTCACCGAGGCTGGGTTTGGACATCTCTTGGCTCACCTACATACACATGAATGAGCGTGAGCGAAGGCCTAGTGAATAATATCAAATAAAGAAGGTACACGAATGAGATTTACGTATATCAAACAGCCTCGGACGCATTTAGTATTCTATTTAGTGCATTATTTAGTACATTAGGCGATTCAAACCCGAACATATCAAACAGCCTCCGGCCCACTTTGTTACTTAACAAACGGCCTCAAGCCCAAATCATTGATGTCCAACGGCTTTTGGCCCAATCATTTATGTCAAATGATGTCCAATGGCCTTTGGCCCAATCATTCATGTCAAATGGCATTTGGCCCAATCATTTATGTCAAACGACCTTTGTCCCAATCATTCATGTCAAACGGCCTTTGGCCTAATCATTCATATCAAACTGCCTTTGGCCCAATCGTTCGGCATAACAAATATTTGCCCACAATTCTATTTAACAAATTTATAAGACTGATATGGAAATATGCAATTGGACAAATAACATACTTCAAATATCTTTACTAAGATATTACTCACAGTGTTCTGCTGGTGGATTTGCTCTCGTGCTTGACCCTACACATTTCATGAACATAATGGGTCACAAACGATTCAATCTATTCTTAATTCATGCATCCCTCTTAGATTTCTTTCTTATTCTTTTAACTCATTTACAATGCTTACTATGTGCCTAAGAGTATTAGAAATGAAAGAGAATGGAAAATGAAACACAAAACGTCTTTACAATGTTTCTGAAACAGGGCTCCCCACTCGAGCGTGGGTTCCTCTGCTCGAGCGGACCCCCATGGTCTGCAAAAGTACTGGTTGCCTCATGTTCACGCTCGAGCGCTAATTCGGACGCTCGAGCTAAAGGCCAAACATATGCCTTGGATGCTCGAGTGTGATTCTCCCCGCTCGAGCGGACGACATTGTCTGCAAAACTGCTGGGAGCTAGCATTACATGCTCAAGCGGCCATTACCCCGCTCGAGCGGACATGCCAAATTCTGGAATTCCCAGAATTGTTCTCCAAGTTCAAACTCGAAGTTTAAAGGTTCAAAGCTCATGGTTTGGACACAAAAACATGGAAACATATTGCATAACATAAGAACAACAACAATATGAGGTCAATTGCTCAAATTCATGGTCCCTTTTCCAAAAATCATTTTGAATGCTCTTCATAATTCCAAAACATGAGTATTCAACTTCACATTAATTCTATATTTCATCAATCAAGCATGCATGCAAATTTTTGTCTTCAATTCCATTCCAAAAGGTTCAAGTGATGCTTACACACACAAAACTCATCAAAACCATGCTTGCATAGGTGATCCAATACTGAATTTTTCATAATTAAGCAACTTCAAGCTAAATTAGACAATCCATGGCAATTCATGGTAATTCTATGCATGCATGCACAATCTAGCTTCATATATAACTTAATTCACACCATTGTTTACAATCTAGCGTCAAATTCTCAAAATTACAATCTCAATTTATGAATCAATGCTCAAATACTCACCTTGGAGTTCCATGCTCCCAATTTCTAGCTAATTCTTGGAGTTAAGCTTCCAAATTCACAACTTTGAGCCAAGATACACAATTCTCCCTCTTCCTCTCTCCAGAACCGGCCCCTCTCTCTCTTTAGAGTGTATAATAAGGCCATTATATAGTCCCTCTCTTAATCAAATTGATTAAGGTTGAATAATAGAGTTTAATTAATTGTTCTGAATCTAATTATTTTGATCCAAATCAATTTCTAATTAAATTTCACCATAGGCTCTAAAAATTACGCCAATCACAATGGCGTAGCCAATTTCAGTTTCTGTGGCCGATAAGGGCTTCAATTTAAATTCTAAAGTAGATAATCAAATAGATTTCCCTACGGTGAACAGATAGAAATTCAAAACCACATATATTCATATAAATGGCACTCAAAATCATATCAAACACATAATCACGATCATAATTAAGATTAATTAGCATAATACGGACTAGGGTTATCACAATGCATGTGTTTATGAAACAACATATCATGTTATTATTAGAGGCGATCCTTTGATCGGGCGAGCATGGGTGCTCTTTTCATGACATTCCCCTCTTGTACCCAAGTTCTCGAGTGGAGGCAACTTTGGTGATGACGGACATATCGCCTTCGGCATGAGTCAAGGTTTCCTAAATTTCTCAAAAATAAAATATTTAGGTGGCGACTTTGTAATCTGGCAAAGTAGTCCAGTTTTGGCGTTATTTGATTCAAAATCTGATTTCTCAAAATGATTTTCCAGATTGGACTCTTTCGTGTTTATTAGTCTCGCATTGCACTTTGTGAGATTAGATTCAGAACCATGACAAGAGTCTGAACTGTAGGAGACCAATTTGCGCCTTCTCCGAAAGGGGAGGCGCGCGAAGAAAGTCGAGGGCTACACCCCATTCACCTGATCAAAGATCGGCCTTTACTAACCATGATATGATTTTTATTAACTTTATCTGTTCATATTCTGATTATTAATAGTAAATCTTAAAATTTACTATGTGAAGCAAACAAATATAGCCCGTGTCGTCCATTTTGGAACAATTGGATTTCAGTATCTTGAAAATGTTTTGAATAGTGCAATCATGAAAATCACTTTTATTCCAAATTAAATAACACAACCTTTACCCACTGGCATGTATAGAGTTATGTCAAATAAAGTCACATGGTAGAATGCTAAACATGGTAATAAAATCACACACAGGCGGGATGCTAAAGTACAAAAACTTATCAATTTACTAGCATCATGCAAATAGATACAAAAAACAAAAGTAGTAAACATGCATGATCCTATATACAAGATCCTAATGCAACTCACTCATGAAATGCAGCTATAGATTCGGCTTCTAATTATATGGCATGTGAAACATCTCAAGACATAAGGTAGCACACAAATTCACATAATAAGCAATTAAACCTACAAATTCAATTTGAGCTAGATCTTAAGGCATATGACAAGGATGCAAGGCCTGGATATGATGAAAAGCATGATATATTACATATTTACAAATAGAGAAAGTAAATAAAAGAATGGGATAGAAAGAAGTAGGGGTGGGAAATTATTACAACTTTGAAATATTACAAATCCGAGAACAGGTGGGAGGAAAATAATTACAATAAAATTAAATCCTAACAAAATCTCTTTAATTAAACTAAAAAAAAAAATGAAGCTGCAGGGGGCCTCGAAGACCGTCGCAAACTGTTCTGCTTATCGTCAGGAGCTGTTGGGTTTTGTCTTGGAGAATATTGCCTGGCCGGCCAGAAGAGAAGTTGGCTGGCCACAAAACCTGCCGGCCGGCCACTCAGGCTAGGCCAAAGGCTCTATTTTGTTCAAAACACTAGAAAACAAACAGAAAATGTACATGTGGCTCAAGACACCACTTACAGTTAGCTTACAACAGATATATAATATGAATTTGAAGCAAGAAAATAAATTCAAGGGAAGAAAATGCAAGAAATATAAGAAAATGAAAAGTGTGCAAAATTTACCTTCCAAGGAAAGGATTTTATTTCCAAACTTCCATTTGCTTACCCTCAAGCTTATGGAAGTGCGTTATCAATTCTCAATGTGAAAGCTCGAAATTCTAGTTTGAATGGTGTTTTTAGGTGATATAACAGTGTTTCAGTGGAGAGTTGTTCCAACTCTCTGTTTTTCCCTCAATCTGAAGAACACTCACTCTCTTTGGATTAAGGCTGTTAAATATCACTCTCATATAATTTATGGGCTTGGTTGGGTATATTGAAACATGGAATATCAATGTGTATTGAAATTTTTGGCTCAAAAACATAAACTTTCCCTCTTTTCTCTCTAACTCTCTCACTACATTTCTCTTCTTTTTTACTTACTTATTTTATTTATTATTATTACTATTTTTTTTTATCTAATCCTCTCTGTCTCTAAATAGAGAATATGAATGGAATACTCAAACAAGGAGGTGTGAGACAAAGTGGGTGACAAGGAGGATTGAAAATAGTGCCAACTTTTCAGAAGATGACAACCTTTCTTTTGACAATTGAGACCAAAGAAGGATCATGGAGGGGTTCTAGATATATCTCGTGTATGACTGAATCAAGAAACAATTGAAATGAGCAAGACCCACATGCTTTCATCAAAATTCTGTTGAAACTGCCCTGTTTCTAGGCAAGGTAGCTGGTCAGCCAAAAGATGAACCACTCGGCCAAAACACTAGCTAGCCAACCAAAAAGTTGGCCCGGGCTGATTGCATTGCATGAAATAGGATTTTTCGCCAGAATCTTCATCCTTTCGTCCTATTTCCACACTGTTCTTTGCTCAATTTCTTGAGAAAATGTTTCATTTCGAAGTTTAAAAGTGAGCCTCGGAACACTACGAAAACTTTCAAAAAATAGCGAGAAAAGAAAGTTTCGAAAGAGAATTTTGAACAAGATTTAAACACTTGGCCAAAACAAGCATAGGTTTGGAAATAATGCACAAATTCCATCTTTCTTACTGAGAATTATGTGAGAAACACATTCTTGTTTTCATCATCGGGTAATCAAAAAGAAGCGTCTAAGTCTTAAGGCCAGTCAAAATGGGATATGTCATTACCCAAACCCGCCCCTATAGGTTTAGCGTTGTAACTGGCCAGTAATCCTGTAATTACCAAAGGCCTTTGAACAGGTTAACATATTTTAAGGGGTTGCAGAAGTAAGTATACAATATTCAACGTCCATTGAGCTGTGCAGACAAACATGGGACAGATAATTTAAACTTTTATATACATACACGTGATATCATAATGCAACAATCTTATGTCACCCGCTGATACAGACAAAACAAAAGTGGGACTTAGCCCATTATACAGAACTCAGAGATTGTGCGAGAGTCATGAACAAAGAACAAAGCAAGAGTTGAAAACAACGTTATCAAAACATGGCCACATGACTTGACTTAATTCGAAACCTCCTTGGGAGCCACAAAAGGATGGTCAAGAAAATAAAACTCTCTAGCCAGTAGCTTAGGCCTAGTCACGCGCCTGCTCACCTACATATATAATATAAATAATGAGCAGAAGCCCAGTGAATAATGATAGAGTAAAGGTTTTACTGAATGATGTCCATTCAAAAATAGAGTCTTGTACATAATCAGATGCCAAAGCAAAAACATATTCATATACATAATCATATTTGTATCCAAAGTTCATACATTTCACATGATAGTACATGGTACATCCATTTACATTAACAAATCCGATGACCCATGAAGGGACGGCCGTAAAGGCATTCCGATGACCCATAAAGGGACAGCCATAAGGCATTCTGATGACTCATGTGCCTGATGACATTTTCGATGACCCATAAAGAGGTGGCCATAAAGCCATTCGGATGCCCCAAAAGGGTACGACCATAAGGGCATTCTGATGACCTATAAAGGGACGCATGTCATATGATGCTAAGTATGCCACAAATACATTTCAAAAACTTAGACAAGCATTCATTCTTACAAAACATAGCATTGAACTGATCATTTCATATCATCAGAAACTAATTAAAGTTAAAGATAACTTTACAGAGTTATTACTCACATATGGCTCCAATAACAAAATAGAGAAAGTGGGCGATTCGGATAGTCTACAGTGCGTGACCTACACAAACACATAGCATATACACATTGAAACACATGCTTGGAATATACTTAACTCATTACGTTTCGTTCTTAGTGTGTTTCTAAATCTTATCCTCATTATTATGTCTTAATCTTGGCTTAGGAATGCCTAGGATACAATGAGGATGCTAAAATGCACTTGAAACACTTAGTCAAATATGCTGGAAACAGGGGTCTCGCTCGAGCACAACTTCCTTCGCTCTAACGGACGTCCAAACATATAAATGGTCGCTAGAGCGCAACTTCCTTTGCTCTAACGGACGTCCAAACATATAAATGGTTGCTTGAGCACAACTTCCTTTGCTCAAGTGATCCGTAAACTTTACAAAGTACTAGTTGCTTGATTTTTTAGCTTGACGCATGCTTGACGGTCGTTCGAGCGTGAGACTGAGGTCTTCGCTTGAGCACAACTCTTGTCGTTCAAGAGGTCTGCAAAAACGGTAAACTTTTGGCAGCATGCATTTTATGCTTGAGCCAACTTTTGGTTGCTCTAGCGGAAGTGCACGATCATGAGTGCTTGCTTGAGTTCAGGTTCTATCGCTTTAGCGTTGAAGCAAAATTTTGGAATTTCTAGATTTGCTTCCAAGCTTCAAACTCAAATTCAAACTTGTAAAACATGTTCCTTTGGGCCAAAAACTCAAGAACTTCTAAACTTCCAAACATGTTCCTTTGGGCCAACAACTTTGAAACGCCATGAAATGTACATGCATGTATGGGATGCTATTCTTTTCTACTTTGTAGATCAGTTCTTGCTTAACTTAGCTTACTTCTCTAGAATTCATGTATGGAATAACTTAAACTCAAGCTTTAGGGTTGAATTCTTACATTAGATGTTCTAATATGCTCTAACATACTAATTCTTTGAGCTTGAAGGCCAAATGTCCAAGGTTTCTTCCCAAATGCTAGCAATTCTCTTGCTTGATCTCGACTTTCTCCTCTCTCTCTCTCTCTCTCTCTCTCTCTCTCTCTCTCTCTCTCTCATTTTGTTTGTTGTGTAGGTTCAAAGATGTGATGAAGAAAAGAGATGAATGGTGGCACAAATGAGCCTTATATAGGCTTGATTAGTGGTGATTGGTTAAGGCTAATCAAATGAACATTAATCATTCCAATTTAATCGTTCCGAATCGAATTTTAATTAAACCTACCATAAAATTCTAAAAATTCCACATAACACATATACCAAGTCAATTTCATGATCGGATGCCGATAAGACCTTCAATTTGCAAAATATAACAGAATCTCAAACAGATATTCCTACAATAAATAGATAGAAACACTAATAATGCAACACACATGTAATTAATTCAGAATTTCATCTTAATTACTCATTGGGCATAACTAATCATAGGTCGAGATTGTTAAAGGATGTCTACACTTGCCCCTCCTTGACAGAATTTGAAGTCATTTTCTTGACATGAGTGGATGTCAAAGCCCAAAGACGACCCATTTAACAAGGTTGTAAGACTTGGGAAAACAAACAAGATGCAATGCAGGTTGGTTAAACCCGAAGGTTGCCAACATATCCCTTTGCAAGGAATCAAACCAGCATAGTTCAGGGACACGATGCAAATGATATGCAATTGAAATACATTTTGAAAGCTGGACTTGTACGCTTCACGAGGCCTTTTTTGTTTTGAAAATTCACAATTTACAATGCAACGCAATAAGTGATATGAAGCATAACAAGGGATACACTCTACACACATTCACATAAGAGAACAAAATTTAACCGATGGATAATCTTAGCTAACAACCCAAGAAAATTGAGGTATTAACCAAAGGTGGTTTGGACTGCCAACTCGAGAAAGGGATAGTTTTGTCATCCCGAAAAAGAAAACGTACAAAGCGAGCGGTTTGGTCCTATAACCCAAAAGAAGGGGGGCATCATAAATTAATGAAAAATCTTGTAATCAAAATGTTGATGTGAATGAATTATAACAAGTGATGCAACAGTGGTAGTTGTAACTATGTAAATGATACGCTATTGCAATTTAAAGTTGAATTTTTTGACTTTTCTTGTTTTGATGATGCATGATGTGTGCAATGCAATATATAATAGGTGGTGAGGCAAGCCTCATGCAAATGAAACAGACAAACAGGTATAATCCAAACAGACTCACACAGGAGGTGAGAAGAGGAACACACTACAACCATGCTGAAATCATGAGAGGATGAACAAACTCCAACAATGCTAGAATCGTGAGAGGGGGAAGAAAATACTCTAACCACGCTAAAATTGTGAGAAGAGGAACATAGTCCAACTATGCTGAAATCATGAAAGGAGGAACAAGCTCCAACCACGGTGGAATCATGAGAGGAGAAATACTCTAACTATGTTGAAATCATGAGAGAAGGAATAGACTCCAACCACGTTGGAATTGTGAGGAAAAGAAATATACTCTAACCACACTAAAATCGTCAAAAGGGGAACACACTCTAACTATGCTGAAATCATGAGAGGAGAAACAAACTCCAACTACGCTGGAATCATAAAAGGAGGAAGAACACACTCTAACCACGCTGAAATCGTGAGAAAATGAACACACTCTGACCATGCTGAAATCATGAGAGAAGGAATGTGCTCTAACCACGCTGGAATTGTGAAAAGAGGAGCAAAAGGGATTTTAACCAGCAAGCGAGAATTAGACGGTACCACAATACAAAATAGGGGATTGATTTCAACCGGGTAAAGAAAAATAGGTATAACCAAAAAGAGTATGAAGTGATGTGAATGGATTGTAACCATGCATGACAAATATAATAGATAATGCAAGTGTGATGGTGAATGCGAAAACAATAAGGGGCAATGTGAAACATATAATGTCACGCCCCTAAAAGTTTGGGCATGACCCATTCGAAAACGGACACTAAACCTGTCATATATATCTTACGGGGCCTGAACGGAAGCATTTGATAATATAAAATACATAGAATAACATCTATTGAGCCATTACTAACATGCCAAGATCACATACACGTACTCAGCTCCTTACTGAGCGTATCACTAAACATTATTATTACAGAAAAGAGGTCATATACATACATTTTTACTTGGATAAACAATTAACCAAAATTTTAACAAAACTTTACATAAATGCATGGGCTTGGTCTGGTGCCTGGACACACTGAGGTTGACAAATGAAAGGCGAGCATCAAGGGTTAAGACTGACCTCCGAGGTGGTCACCTCACGTAATGTACATAACGCAAAGTAAGCCGCTCGGTGAATAATAGTACATAAACAAAACAATGCTTGGTGAAACATAATATATCAATGCGTGTGAAATTACAGAGTTCACATAGTTAGTCGATTACGTACTAATTTCATAAACCTTAGGCCCATTCTTGAAACATATGGCTTTAAGCCCTTGAATATCATAGCATTAAACTTTCAAACGTGTTGGCATAAAGCCCTTGCAACTTATTTGACCTTGTAGTATATTTAAACTTGTAACATATACATATACTTGAAACATGCTGAATATACTTGAACTTGTAACATACCGTAAATATGCAGAAGCATTCTTGAACATCATTCATTAATTCAAAGCGGAACATATCATAACTAGAGTGCTTCTTGTTGAATCATATCATTATCATATGCTTATCGATGAGAGACTAATTCACATTCTCATGAGGGTCACACAATAATACTAAACTTAGCACTTATATCGACTTGAATAACTTCCGGTTTATAAATAACATAGCAAAATAACTTCAAATTCATATGGATACACATAGCTACTCTTATATTTACTCGAATCCGTTCTTCAAGAACGAACATAAATTCTTTTAGGTAAATGACTAATTCATGTGCTCTATCAATCAAGAGCATACCCTTTTGTTTAATCGTTCATACATGTTAACACGAGTCTTGTCTTGTAATTAACGGAGTCCCTCAAGAATCATTACATCATTCCCATGAGTTGACATAATTAACGTAAATGTAACAGAACAAAGTAAGCACATTTTCCATAGAGTATAGATGACTTTATCGGTTTCATAGATTCACAACTTATCACTTCGGCCTTCAGCCCGTTGGATTCACAAGTTCACAAGTTTGGCCCTTGGCCTCATAGTTCCATAGTTCACAAATTGAAAGTTCATACTTCACAAATGGCCCTCGGCCACATCATTTCATAATTCACAAGTTTAAAGTTCATACTTCACAAATGGCCCTCGGCCACATCATTTCATAATTCACAAGTTCAAAGTTCATACTTCACAAATGGCCCTTGGCCACATCATTTCATAATTCACAAGTTGAAAGTTCATATTTCACAAATGGCCCTCGGCCCTTTGGTTTCACAAGTTCACATTATTTCACAATTTGATGTAAAACATATTCTTGAACCACGGTATTATTACCCCCGGGCAAGGGCCACAAACCACGGTATTATTATCCAGCAAGGGCCACATAGGTTCACAATTTCTTTTAAGGCTTTCATAATTTTACACTGTTTCTCACATGGTACACATAACTTCTCAAACTCTTTTGATGTTTCCATAATTTTACAATATTCCTCACATAGCGTACACTTTTGATGTTTCCAGAATTTCATAATATTTCTAACATAGCATACATGTCAACATAATTCTTACGACGAAGGATATAACGTCAATAACGATAATTATTAACGGTTAAAGATGCATCGAGTACTATTACTCACAGTGCTATAACAGAGTGCTTGGCCCTCCTGAAGTGTGCCCTGTACACATATATAACTTAGTCATTAGTTCTTTTTCTTTCCTTCGTTATTCTTTACAAACCTACCATTATCCATCGATTATACCACAATTTCCTCCATCTCAATATATCTATAAATAGAAATAGAAGATTACCATTCTTGTAAACATAGTATGGAATTTATAATCAATCACTTGATTTTAAGATAGGAAGGAATTGTATGAACATCTTCCACATTTTTCCAAAAATAAACCATTCTCTTGATTTTAATAACTAAGCAAGCCCACAAGTACTTAGCAAAATAATTTGGGAGTAACCTATCTTGGAAAACTCCACATTTTAGGTCACAAAATCAAAATCAACATAGTCAATACCATTCTACATAAGCACCACAATTCAACATAAATAACATGAATCAACTCAACATCATTAAATAATTCAACATAATGCAAGAGGAATCCTTAAATCCCATTTCTACATTCCAAAACCAAGTTCATATCATTCATACCATTAATAGATTATTTCCACAATTTTCCCTTCACATTATAGCATGAATTCCAATGTTCATATCAATCATTCGCAAATTTTAAACATAATTTTCAAACATTTCCAAATACTAATTAAACTTGAACACATATAATTCAATATCTCAATTTCATTATTCTACTTCCAATTTGGGCCAAATCATTGGTATCCTCATTAATCGACCTAGGGTTTCAAGAAAAACCTAGGAATTTCAAGTACAATCCAAATTCCTTAACCCATTATTTTTTTGTTCCAATTTCCTCGTTGATTACAAATCTAAAGTTCATAAGCCATCACCTTAATCTAACAATTTCATCTCCAACATAATACACCCAAAATCTCCAAAATCACAAGTTGGACATAATAATCTCAAAACTATAGATTTTGTATTTACATACTCAAAATACCATAAATCCATACTCAAAATACCATAAATCCATCCATGAATGCAATATTGAAAGGGAATAAGGTCTCCTACCTCAAGATTCAAGCAAGAAAAACAAGCTTTGAGAAGAATCCTCCACAAATTCGAATTTCAATCGGTTGAAAAAGTTGCCCCTTTCTTGTTCTCCATCCTTGATGCAAGATCCATGGTGGATTTGTGGAGAAAAGTGAAGAAAATCAAGGTTTTGGAAGCTAGGGTTTCGGACATGGAAGA
The DNA here is from genome assembly GCA_025200525.1 of Camellia lanceoleosa. Lineage (NCBI taxonomy): Eukaryota > Viridiplantae > Streptophyta > Magnoliopsida > Ericales > Theaceae > Camellia > Camellia lanceoleosa. Next base: position 116,467,321 of record CM045761.1, read on the forward strand.
GGGGAGAAGAAGAGAGGAAAAGAAAAATGGAAGAAATGGTCCAAAAACTCGTTTTTGAGCTGCACATCGCCGCACGTGCGCCACATTTCCCACACGTGCGGTTCTGCTTCCAGCACAGACATGAAAACTTCAAACATGCGTAACTCTCTCATCCGGACTCCGTTTTAGGTCATTCTTGTGTCCAAATTAAAGCCCCGAAAATAATCTTTCCAATGGTTCTAACCTCACATCCAAATTCAAAGTGTGGAAAAAGAAAATGGCAAAAGAGTGACGGCTGATCGTAGGCGAATTATTCGAATTAAAGTTTTTGTTCCAATCTTATTTTACCATCATACCACTACCACATTTAATACACCAAAATCGATAAAAACATTCTCAATTCCAATGGATATAATTGAATTAAAACACATTAACCCCTGATTAAATAAGGATGACTTTTGGGGTCATTACATTCTCCCCACCTTAAGAAGTTTGGTCTTCCAAACTTGATTCACCTTGCCACAAGTCTAACTTCGTCCTAGACATATAACATTGCTCAATGATTTGGCCATTCACAATCCTATACTATCAACTCCGATGGAATTTGCTCCCAAAATCACAAGTAATTCATCTCTATTAACTACTTGGTAACCCAATTGATAATAATACTTATTAACATCAAAACATCGTCTCATTATTCATAACCTTGTACATTTTAATTTATTACTCCACAAATCATATCTTTCACATAATATAACATCCTAAGGGTATTCAGAAATGAATTCATTTCATGTATTCGTTTGCATGCAGCTCATAAATTATCAAACATAATTCAAACTTTTTAGTTCACAAATAACCCCCATAATCATAATCCTCAAAGGTTAAGGAAACATTCACGACATAATCATATTTCAAAGGTATATGTTTCTTACAACAATTAGACCCATAATAGCAATTAAGTTATGAATCAACGACTTCGTAGCTCTTGCTCATTATCTGAATTAGACTTATCAGTTCAAATCCAATCTCTAACAAACTCATACGTAAAATCCATACTGGCTTAGAAGATCTCAAAGTTAACACCATGTCATCAAGCACATAATACATTTATCATAAAGTTACTATATTCTTGTTCCATAGTTAGTAAAATGTTCCTATCATGGACAAAAACGTTTTCTAAAAATACGTAATACATAAAGTTCTCCCAACCCTTCGTAATTACATACAATATGTTGTTCGGAGGTATTACTCAGAAAATTATCAGACTTTTCAAAGATATCAGATGATGGAATAATTCCCAATAGCATTATACTTATTTAAACTTTGGCAGAATAATCTCCGATCCAAGTTATAACAGATAAGACAGAATAACTTGAAGCTCAACATAGTGCCTTCATCCAGTATGCCACAATAAATTATCAAATGAAGAACTCATTCATGCATAGCAAAATATCTCTTTCAGAAAACTTGTCATATAAAACATTTCGTAACCCAAAATATGGATTTCATTAAACATGGTATAGCATAGTCATTTAATTACTCACTTAGGTCCATGGTCACATCACACAAGGTCACACTTGTCAGAAGTACTGAATGTAATTGATAGTTTGACATTGCTAAATGAGATGGATCACATAAGTCTCATTCTAATGATCACTCATTTGCAAATCACAATAAAGGAACAAGTCTTGAATTAATTCTCATACACATATTTCATCCTTAATTCATAATGGTGAGTTTCTGGTAACAATGCGTTAGGGTCAGAACGGAAACGTATCAGACAAAAATTATGTCCTTCAGACAAATGGCAGTCCACAAAAGAAACACAACTTTCCTATATCACTAAACTTTCATAAAATTCTATCGAACATTATGTGATTACAAATCATGATACTTGTATTTATTAACATTCCAGGTAGCAATTTCAACGTTCTAACTCTTGATCACTAGTTCCATGCTCATTATCTATCATTAAATATTTACCATAATAATTTCATAAGTTGTCTACATAATTCTAATGTCTCTCATCATTTGATATTTCCAGAACTCAACATGTTTGTACTTCCCATTAGTCATGTCAAAACACTACAATTTCATAAACCTTAGCCCTTTTGTTTCCTTAGACATATCATGTAGAGAAATAGTGATTACGGATTACAATTTACACATAACAAAACAAATTACACATAGTAAAGTTAGATTGCAGATTTTAGATTCACATTTTAGCTTACAGGTTTCCATAAACAAATTACACTCGCTAAGAGAGGTCATCTCAAATGGAGTACTTTCTCAAATCACAGATCCAAACATTGTCATGGTAAGGAAGACATAACTCTAGCTTAAAGTTAGAGTATCACATATAGTATTTCCTTTGTTCTTAGAAATATCCCATGCTTACCAATTCACTTAGAGAGAAATATAAAAAGCCTAATTATATCGTTGTCATTACTCATAGATGACTAACAATCGACAACATGCATTTTATTTAATCTTCACATATAAATTATCTTACCAGTCCGTTCGAATCCTTACCACGCTTCCGCAGTGCAACTTTATTGATTTAATCCCATCTGCAGATCTTACCATGTTCTGCATAGCAATCAATCACAATATAGACAAGAAATGTATAACAGACATGAATAATAACCATTGCGGTTAGCGTCATTACATATACCATTATCGTTGCTATCAATTCCTTTCATATGCACTAAGGATGTTATGTATGATGCCTAAGTCTTTTCTAGACATCCTAAAGCTCAATGGATCCGTGTGTGAGATAGAAACTCGTGCTCTGATACCACCTGTCACACCCCAAACCCGCCCCTAAAAGTTTGGGCATGACCCATTCGAAAACGGACACTAAACCTGTCATATATATCTTACGGGGCCTGAACGGAAGCATTTGATAATATAAAATACATAGAATAACATCTATTGAGCCATTACTAACATGCCAAGATCACATACACGTACTCAGCTCCTTACTGAGCGTATCACTAACATTATTATTACAGAAAAGAGGTCATATACATACATTTTTACTTGGATAAACAATTAACCAAAATTTTAACAAAACTTTACATAAATGCATGGGCTTGGTCTGGTGCTCGACACACCGAGGTTGACAAATGAAAGGCGAGCATCAAGGGTTAAGATCGACCTCGAGGTGGTCACCTCTGAACAAACATAACGCAAAGTAAGCCAGCTCGATGAATAATAGTACATAAACAAAACAATGCTTGATGAAACATAATATATCAATGCGTGTGAAATTACAGAGTTCACATAGTTAGTCGATTACAGATTAATTTCATAACGGCCTTAGGCCCAGTCTTGAAACATATGGCTTTAAGCCCTTGAATATCATAGCATTAAACTTTCAAACGTGTTGGCATAAAGCCCTTGCAACTTATTTGACCTTGTAGTATATTTAAACTTGTAACATATACATATACTTGAAACATGCCTGAATATACTTGAACTTGTAACATACCGGAAATATGCCTGAAACATTCTTGAACATCATTCATTAATTCAAACGGAACATATCATAACTAGAGTGCTTCTTGTTGAATCATATCATTATCATATGCTTATCGATGAGAGACTAATTCACATTCTCATGAGGGTCACACAATAATACTAAACTTCGCACTTATATCGCAGCTTCTGAATAACTTCCAGTTTATAAATAACATAGCAAAATAACTTCAAATTCATATGGATACACATAGCTACTCTTATATTTACTCGGAATCCGTTCTTCAAGAACGAACATAAATTCTTTTAGGTAAATGACTAATTCATGTGCTCTATCAATCAGTAGCATACCCTTTTGTTTAATCGTTCATACATGTTAACACAGTAGTCTTGTCTTGTAATTAACGGAGTCCCTACAGTAATCATTACATCATTCCCATGAGTTGACATAATTAACGTAAATGTAACAGAACAAAGTAAGCACATTTTCCATAGAGTATAGATGACTTTATCGGTTTCATAGATTCACAACTTATCACTTCGGCCTTCAGCCCGTTGGATTCACAAGTTCACAAGTTTGGCCCTTGGCCTCATAGTTCCATAGTTCACAAATTGAAAGTTCATACTTCACAAATGGCCTCGCCACATCATTTCATAATTCACAAGTTTAAAGTTCATACTTCACAAATGGCCCTCGGCCACATCATTTCATAATTCACAAGTTCAAAGTTCATACTTCACAAATGGCCCTTGGCCACATCATTTCATAATTCACAAGTTGAAAGTTCATATTTCACAAATGGCCCTCGGCCCTTTGGTTTCACAAGTTCACATTATTTCACAATTTGATGTAAAACATATTCTTGAACCACGGTATTATTACCCCCGGGCAAGGGCCACAAACCACGGTATTATTATCCCCGGGCAAGGGCCACATAGGTTCGTAACTTCACAATTTCTTTTAAGGCTTTCATAATTTTACACTGTTTCTCACATGGTACACATAACTTCTCAAACTCTTTTGATGTTTCCATAATTTTACAATATTCCTCACATAGCGTACACTTTTGATGTTTCCAGAATTTCATAATATTTCTAACATAGCATACATGTCAACATAATTCTTACGACGAAGGATATAACGTTAATAACGATAATTATTAACGGTTAAAGATGCATCGAGTACTATTACTCACAGTGCTATAACGGAGTGCTTGGCCCTCCTGAAGTGTGCCCTGTACACATATATAACTTAGTCATTAGTTCTTTTTCTTTCCTTCGTTATTCTTTACAAAGCTACCATTATCCATCGATTATACCACAATTTCCTCCATCTCAATATATCTATAAATAGAAATAGAAGATTACCATTCTTGGAAACATAGTATGGAATTTATAATCAATCACTTGATTTTAAGATAGGAAGGAATTGTATGAACATCTTCCACATTTTTCCAAAAATAAACCATTCTCTTGATTTTAATAACTAAGCAAGCCCACAAGTACTTAGCAAAATAATTTGGGAGTAACCTATCTTGGAAAACTCCACATTTTAGGTCACAAAATCAAAATCAACATAGTCAATACCATTCTACATAAGCACCACAATTCAACATAAATAACATGAATCAACTCAACATCATTAAATAATTCAACATAATGCAAGAGGAATCCTTAAATCCCATTTCTACATTCCAAAACCAAGTTCATATCATTCATACCATTAATAGATTATTTCCACAATTTTCCCTTCACATTATAGCATGAATTCCAATGTTCATATCAATGTTCATTCGCAAATTTTAAACATAATTTTCAAACATTTCCAAATAATAATTAAACTTGAACACATATAATTCAATATCTCAATTTCATTATTCTACTTCCAATTTGGGCCAAATCATTGGTTATCCTCATTAATCGACCTAGGGTTTTAAGAAAAATCTAGGAATTTCAAGAACAATCCAAATTCCTTAACCCATTATTTTTTTGTTCCAATTTCCTCATTGATTACAAATCTAAAGTTCATAAGCCATCACCTTAATCTAACAATTGCATCTCCAACATAATACTCCCAAAACCCCCAAATCACAAGTTGGACATAATAATCTCAAAACTATAGATTTTGTATTTACATACTCAAAATACCATAAATCCATCCATGAATGCAATATTGAAAGGGAATAAGGTCTCCTACCTCAAGATTCAAGCAAGAAAAACAAGCTTTGAGAAGAATCCTCTACAAATTCGAATTTCAATCGGTTGAAAAAGTTGCAACTTTCTTGTTCTCCATCCCTGATGCAAGATCCATGGTGGATTTTGTGGAGAAAAGTGAAGAAAATCAAGGTTTTGGAAGCTAGGGTTTCGGACATGGAAGAGGGGAGAAGAAGAGAGGAAAAGAAAAATGGAAGAAATGGTCCAAAAACTCGTTTTTGAGCTGCTGCCCGCACATCGCCCGCAGCGCCACATTTCCTGCAGTTAGGGTTCCGCTCTTCCAAGACGTAAATGAAAACTTCAAACATGCGTAACTCTCTCATCCGAACTCCGTTTTAGGTCATTCTTGTGTCCAAATTGAAGCCCCGAAAATAATCTTTCCAATGGTTCTAACCTCACATCCAAATTCAAAGTGTTGAAAAAGAAAATGGCAAAAGAGTGATGGCTGATCGTAGGCGAATTATTCGAATTAAAGTTTTTGGTCCAATCTTACTTTAGCATCATACCACTACCTCATTTAATACCCCAAAATAGATAAAAACATTCTCAATTCCAGTGGATATAATTGAATTAAAACACATTAACCCCTGATTAAATAAGGATGACTTTTGGGGTCATTACATATAATATGCTGGATGCAAAATAAGATGATAGATGCAAAATAGATGAACACGATTTATTTATTTTCAAAATTTTCTTTTTTCTTCTTTCATTTTTCTTTCAAAATTTCTTTTTTTTTTTAACAATTTTTATTTTTTTTCATTTTTCTTTCACAAATTATCTTTGATTTTTTTTTTGTTTTTTTTATTCTTTTTTTTCTTCAAAAATATGATATCTACATATACGGATACAAAATACAAAATACGGATACATATATAGTATACACACATATACATATACATAGACAAGCTATATACATATACGGATACATACATATATACAGATACATACACACATACGAGCTATATGTATGGACATAATATATACATACACGTATATGGACACTGACATACAAATATAGATATACGAATACAAATATACATAAAAACATACATATACAAATACGGAAACACACACATATATATATACAAAATATACACAAATATATACAATACATATACAAATACGATATACATATACATATATATACAAAATATGTACTTAATATATACTAATACATATACAGACCCCCCTCACTCTTTCATGTTTTTTGTCTCTCTCTGCCCCATTTGTCATCACCAAGTGTCGTGTCCAGCATGCAATTTCAACAATCACACTGTGCCTGACTGACAATAACTGGATCAACCACGATATTCAATGATTACCTTGGCAATCTGCACTTCTTTTCACCGCTTCTTTCTCTCTGTTCCTCTTTTAAACCCATCTTTTGAGGGGACAGTAGAGAGCTTTAAACCGCCCCTACCATTACTCTACGAATTCCCCCTTTGATGGCAGTACACTCCCCTATCATGGATTCTTCTCGTCGTACTCTTGCTCTCTTCCGTGACCTTGACACTACCCCAATTGAAAATGATGAGGCCAGCTCCTCTGAACCTCAGCAGAGGGCCTCTACCTGACTTATTCTCAATTATCCTCCTTGTCCGTCAACAAATAATAATGGCAACGCAGTCTGATATTGATGTCAACCACTTCATCTTGAAGTCCTGTGTCTAGACGGTGATTGTGGTCTCCAATTTGTCCAACCAGTTGCAAAACAGGACAAGTGAGGTGTACCGATTAAACGCCCAACTCTCTCTGCTTCAAAGTATGTACAAGGATGGTCGAGTAGAGATTAGCACACCGAAAAAGCAAAACAAGGAGCTGAAATCGTATGCGACCTCTGCAGCCCAATTCAGAGTTCTTTCATACTCCTAATTTGACGGCCAACGGGGAGTAATTTCTTTCAGAAGCTTTGCCAATGCCAAGGCAAAGTCTTCAAAGGCCTCTCAAAAGTGATGCTATAGTGAGGAAATCATCAATAGGGTTAAGCGGCGAAGTTGTCTGCAAATGATGCCAATTCGTAATCTTCGTCGCCGAGCTACTACTGAAAAACCAAGAAAATTTCATTCCTTCTGTCTTTCTTTTTTTTTTCAATTTTGTTTTGTTTTGTTTTGTTTGTTTGTTTGTTTGTTTGTTTGTTTGTTGTTGTTGTTGTTGTTGTTGTCGTTGTTGTTTTTTCTCTCTCTTTTTTCATTCTCTATTTTGCTTAGAAAGGAACACCAATGCTTCAAAATTTCTCATTTGTTGAAATTTTCTTTTCTTTTCTTGTAATGTTGGTCGGGCCTTCACCTAAAAGTTTAATAAAAGAAATTTTGGTTTTTATGCACATCATGGTGTGAATGATTTTTTTACTTGAGCTTGAAAAACATTTTCTTAAACTTGAATAGGAGAATGGTTGAATTTTATGAATTCTGAATTGGACACCAAGCCCTCAACCAATCGAAAATAAAAAGGACTCAATAAAAGAAAGACAAAGCAAAACAAACCAAACACACTTCGTTACACTTCTTTGGAATGGAAGACACTCAAAACGAAGACTTTAAAAGACAAACCATTGAGCCTATGTAACTTCTACAGTTATTCATTCTGGGTTCCTAAATTGGCTAGTTGACTGAATGACTGATAGGCCAGCTAATTTATGAATCACCTGGCTGAACAATGAACTCCTCGACTAATTCATGAATAACCCGGCTGAAAAAATAAATGGGTCAGCTGATTTATGAATAACCCGGTTGAACAAATTGATGAACTAGTTGAAAAATTAGCCAGCCAGCTGAACAAGTGGCCAAAAATCAAAATTCAATGTGGGTGCAATTAGAAACATCGCGGACGCAACGATTACGGGCACAGTTTAGAATATTGCGGGCGCGATACATTTTCTGAGAAAACTATTACGCACTTTTCGACGAGTGAGTTGACAATGGAGACTTTCAAGAATATGGGAAAAAGATAGAAAACCTGACTCGACTATGCCCCTGGTTTATCGCTTTGACTATTTTTTTTTGGTTTTCTGGTAAAAAGATTTGTACCAACATGAGAGTTAGATTAATATGCTTGTTCCACTCTCTGTTTTGAAATCATGTAAGTCAAGCTGTGAGCACTGAAAATTTTATTTTGTTGGGTCCAAGAAATGGTCCGATTTTCAAAAATAGAATAATTTTCGAGAAAATTAGTAAACTTCATTAAAGGTCCTTAGAACCTGTTTTCGTAAATGGCCACTATCCTACCAACATGGAATCAACCCTTTGAGATGGACAATCCCAAATCTGAACTTGATTTGTCTTACAGCTAAATCTGTTGTAAAGAAAAAAAATAGGGCAACTGAATTGAATGGAGATGAGCCAATTGAGCATGGACATGACAACTGAGTCAAGTAAAATTATACCAATCAAACATGGATAAGACAAGCAAGTTGAGAATGATTGGGGCCGAACTTCAAGATGAAGCTGCCTACGTATCCCAAAGGTAGGAATCAAGCCTTATGTAGTTCCCGGGGTAAGGCTCACTCAAGTATTGACACTCTCATTTTGGCTCTAACTTTTGCCAAAGCTGCCCTTTTGGGTTTTCAACCTTGTGAGTTTTTTTTCATTTTTTGTCACTTTTTTAATTTTTTTTAATTTTTTCATTCATTTTTTTTTCTACTCTAACTTTTACCTAGGTCACCCTTCTGGGTTTTCGGTTTGGTGAGCCTCTCAAAGGGTAGTACTTTTGTAACTTGTCTATATTGATTGGTTGTGAGATCTCTAGGCCAAAAAATCCATGAGAATGGTTATTCTTCCCACGGATAAACGTGATGATGTAGGGACCCCTCCAATTGGGTCTAACTTTGCCCCTAGTGTCATAGATAGGAACTCGATTGTTCTTCAGCAATAAATCTCCTTTTTCAAATTCTGGGATTTGCTTTCTTTCCAATCTCCATGAGCTTGAGAAATGATCTAGTTTTTGTAAGAACCTAGACCTGTGATTAGTCTATAATCCTTAATTAAGAATGCCTAACAAGTAATTAAGATGAAATTCTGAGTTAATTGCATGTGCTATATGTTATGTGTATTTATATTTGTCTAAGGTAGGAATATATGTCTGGAATTCTGTTTCAGTACGTGAATTGAAGGCCTTATTAGCATCTGAACACTAAATTGACTAAGTCTATGTATCATTTAGAATTTTTAGAATTTTCTATAAGTTTAATTGAAATTTGATTCAGAACTAAATAATTGGAATAAAGTGATTAATTTAAGCTAGTTTGATTAGTTGTAATCATCTATAATTAGTGAGTGCTAAATAAGCCTATATAAGGCCTATACAACTTCTAGAGGCCTCATTCTTCACCTTTTTGAGAGCAAAACATGAGAGAGAGAGAGAGACAGAGATAGAGACAGAGACAGAGACAGAGACAAAAATCGAAGAGAGATTGAATTCAAGCTTGGTGAAGGAGAATTAAAGAGAATTGAAAGGAAACTCGAGGGAATTGAGGAATTTAGCTTCAACACTGGCTTATTCAAGGCTTAAGGTAGGAATTAACTCCTTTGATTACATAATCAAGTTGTTAAGTACATAAAATCAAGTGAAATATGTGAATTAGCATGAGAATTGATCTAAAGAATCGAATTAGGAACCAATTCATGCATGAATGTACATATCATGGCATTTTCTCATATGTATATGTTCATCTTGTCCTTGTTTTAAGAATTCGTCATGTTTTACGTCATCTTACCTCAATTGATCATGTTTTGGAAAGAACAAATTGCTATCAATTCATGCATGTGCATAGCATGTAAAGAAGAGCATAGTTTTGCTTTGGTTTTGAAGAATTGACTTGCTTTTGGGTTTTGATTTTCTAAAAGATCTTCAATTTTTGATGATATACAAGATTTGAAATGTTTTCTAAAGTTTTTTTTTTTACCGAAAAGAGTTTTGAACTTGAAACTGAAATATGAAAATTTCAAAATTCTACATCATCGCTCGAGCGACGAAAGCTGTGCTCGAGTGACCACCCTTTGTTTTGCACCTTGGCTCGAGTGACCAGAAGAGTTGTGCACGAGCATAAAATTCAAGCTCCTAGAAGTTTTACAATCAATTGCACAGTGGCTCAAGCGACAAAGTGTGTGCTTCAGCGAACCCACTTTTACTCATTCCTTGGCTCGAGCGTCCATCGAGCGTAAAAATCAGGCAACCAATACTTTTGCAGACTTTGCAGACTGCTTGAGCGACCAAAGTTACACTCGAGCAAACTGCCCTCTTTTTGAAAATTTGACTAAGTGTTTCAAATTACATTTTGGCATCCTCATTGCATCTTAGGCATTCCTAAGCCTTAATTAAAACATAATAATGAGGATAAAGATTAAAAACACACCAAGATAGAAGAGAAATCAGTTAAGTGTTTTTCTGAGCATGTGTTTGGATGTGTATCCCCTATGTGTTTGTGTAGGTTAAGTGCCATAGATTGTTTGATCCATCTGTTCTAATTGTTCTACTTTTGGAGTTATCTGTGAGTAACAACTCTGTAAAGCTATGTTTGACTTTAACTATTTTCTGATGATATGAAATAACCTATTTTCTGAAATGTTATTTCCTATATGGATTAATGATTATCTAGATTTCTTAAATGTATTCGTGGCATCCTTAGCATCACGTGATATATATTTTCTATTCTGTATACATTTCATGTAATTATGAGTCAACTGAACGTCTCATGTCATCATGAGTCAATTGTACATCCCATGTGATCATGGGTCAATTGTAATGGATCTTTACGAACATCTCTGTGAACATAAATCAACTATTTATGTCCCATATAAATGGGTCAATTGTTCTGTAGCGCTAATGGATGTACCACATATGATTATCTGTGAGCTCTGAATATGCATATGAATCTGTTTCTGAATTTGAACTCTGATTCTTGAATCAATTATGGATGTCATTCATTATAACATTTACTCTATTATTATATACTGGGCTCTAGCTCACTATGTGATTTATGTATGTAGGTGATCGGGCGGATGACCAGGCTCAATGACGAATGCCTGGAGATCTGTTCTGTCAGCCAACCCTTGTGCCTTCCAAGGAGGTTTCTATTTTGAGAAGTGATCAAGTCTTTGTGAATCAAGTTTTAAAACTTTGGTTTTTTTTTTTTTTTGTCAGTCTAAACAAGTTCCTGTTTTGTCTATGTTTTGGGGTAAGATCCATTTTAGTTTATTTGTATATGAAACGACGTCAGAACGATGTAAATTAAGTTTTATATATTTTGTCCCATGTATGTCGAAACAGCACTGTGGACATTATATTTTGATATTTTCTTCTGCTAGCCCTCTTATTTTGTTAATCTATTCAGAGGCCTTCGGTAATCCCAGGATTACTAGCCTGTGGCGATACTAAACTTATAGGAGCGGGTTTGGGTCGTGATGGTTTTGAATCTTGAAGCACATCTGACTTTGTTGCCCCTAGTTCAAGGGCTACTTCCAATTCGACTTTGCAAGCCTTCTTCGATCATATCCAACCTTTTCGTCCCTAGTTTAAGGGTTGCTTCCAATCTGGCTATGCAAGCCTTATACTTTGGTTGATCATTGAAGATTCTGAAGGTTTGGAAGCTAAGGGGGTCAGGTCTCAAGGTCGAAAGCGATCCTATGTTGCACAATCTCAAGATCAATTCTAGGCATACCTACTATGCAAAAACATTTTGAAATCTTCTAACAAAACAACTAGTCGCTTGTGCTCTTCTGAAAACAATGTAGAACTAATTTGGACCAAGCCGGGATCCTTCTCAACACCCATATTAACATACACGATCTCTTCCATTAAGGGCTTAACAAGCCTCTCTCCTTTTCAGTCGATCAAATTTTGCAAATCCCAAAGAGTTCCTTCCTCTTTGTTTTCATCAAAGTTTTGGAAAAAGTTTTGCAAATTTTGGTTAATGCAATGATTTAAAGGCACAAAAAAGTAGGTAAAAATTATTTCATTTTCATTCAAAACTTGCTCAATGGTCGAAACAAAACAAACTCAAAAGGAATAGAAAATATAGACATAGACAAGACTGACTTGATCCTGATTCTAGCTCCACAGACTTGGCAGAATCAGGTTTAGACTCAATACCCAATTCAAAAAATAAAATGAAAACATTCTCAAATTGCTAAAATCGATGCATGTAATTAGCAGGTGGTCCATCACTTATCACAGAGCTAGTTGCATTATCTCCCAAGTTCATTGATCAAGCATCAATAGACTTTGTAGGACCTGGTGGGGTGATGACCTTGTTGTCAATTAGGTCTTGAATTTCATGGCGAAGGTGAAAACAATGGTCTATATCATAGCCATGTTGCTAATGGAAGGAACAATACTTAGTAGAGTCATGTCTGGCTAGAAGGCGATCAGAGAGAGACCGAGGGTCAATGGGTTAGAAATGGCCTTGTCCTATGAGGATTTGGAGAGCTTTGGACGGAAGCATGTAAAAGGGATTGAAGGCACTTCTACTAGTCCTGGAAGTATTGACAGAGGGGTTGTCGGGTGTTGATTGGGTTTGGATATCTTTTATAGGTTTAGGATTGGAGTTAGAAGGGGTGTTTCTGGTAAGGCCTATGTTTTCATGGCTTAACCCTTGATTCAAAATGCCCCCAACTTGAGTGACAAAAGTTTCATCCACAATCTTTTTCAACAATTGTTAGGACTTGTTGTTGGTTCGCCCCTTTGATCTTCAAAGTCTCAACAGCCCATCGAAGCTGTGCATAAGGATCAATACTTGCCCTGAATTGGTTGTTGCCACTAGCTTCAGCTTTGCCGAGGTATTGGGTGGCTATGATATCATCCAGGCTTGAGATGGCGTCAAGTTGGCCTATTCCATTTTTAGCTCGCCCCAAGACTGAGAAGCTTTTTCACGTGAAATTTTTGGCATGTGATGTGGTCAGTGATGGAGCTAGGATGCCAAAGGTTAAATATACCACAGTTCTCTGAAGATCCTCAATCATGCTCAACATCTCAGAAATAGTGGGTTCAGCCATTGGTACTCATGGTGTATTTGAACTAATTTGGTCTTGATAGAATGGTTGGGGTGGGCACTTTGGAGTGGATTGGACTTGAATTGGGCTATTTTGGAGTTCGATTTTGGGGGTTTGGAAGGATTGAGGTTCAGGTGCATTCATCATACATAAGTCTGTGCTTTTTGGAATGAACATTTCAAGGTTGGGTAAATAGATTGGAGCGATATATATACTGGGGTTGTAAGTGGATGGCAATGTATGGATTAGGTTGAGTTTAGGAGGTGGCAGTGCATGGTCATGAGTTGATAATGAGTTAGTGGCGGCATGGGGTCTTTTTGGTGGAGCTATGATCTCATTATCAATAAGATCCTGAATCTTATGACGGAGGCGGATGCAACGGTTTGTGTCATGACCTTGTTGTTGATGATAGGCATAGTATTTAGCAAGGTCATGCCTTGGTGGAAGAGGACTTGGGAGGGTCGAGGTTTTACGAGCTCTAGGTACCCTTTTCCTAGCAAAATTTTCAAGGCTTGAGAAAGATCCATGTAAAGAGGATGAAAACTTTAGGCTTCGGGCCAAGTTGGAGTGGCTGGTTTTAGGCTATTATCAACAAAAGGGTTTTTAGTGGGAGTGGTGATAGTGTTTACTTCATAGAATTTCGCAGCTATCCTACTACTAGTAGTAACATTGGAACTACAAACAACATTTTTCCTCAAAGGCTCGTCACCTTCCACAATGATCCCTTGTCTGATGGCATCCTCGATTTGAACTCCAATGTCATGGAGGTCTTTAAACTTGAAGAGTGAGAGAACTATCATTTTCTACAATAACCTTCCATGCGGACTTCGAATAACTATACGAACTTGATCTTTCTCTAGAGGTTTGTTTGCCATCATAGCTGTCTTGGCCCTCCATTTGGTGACGAAGGCTATAAAATTTTCATTGGCTCTTAGGGTTATAGGCATACTGTCTAATAAAGGCCTCAGCTAGTTCTTCCCTGCTTTGTTTCACCGAGTCCTCTAACTTAGCATACTAGATGGTAGCCACACTTGACAAAGTCCGCCCGAATAGGGATAGTTTTTGCGGACGAGTCAAACCCATAAGCTTCAAAACATCAGAGAACAAGCAGATGTGCACCATTGGGTCACCAAATCCATCGAATCTATCAGTGTGTGGCATTTTAAATCGTTTGGGCAACTTTAAAGCTATTTTAGCATCCCGTCTTCGATGTCTTAGATTGAGTTAATTCCTTGTGACCTTTTGATCATTTTTTCCAACTTGGCCAATTTCAACAAACCCAGATCGAACTCAGGGGAAAAAAGCCCTCCCGTTGGTTATAGAAGGAGAAGTGGGCCTCTTAATGATTGCACAGGAACCCTTAGGTCTGCTGGTAAGACAGGCTCAGGAAGCTCCTCAGCTGGTAGAGGTGAAGTTCGAGTTCTATAAGTCACCGGAGGTGGTTGGGTACTGGGCACCCCAGATGGGCATTGCACCGTGAGAGGGTCGCCCTGGTTGGCAATTGTATGAGCAATAGTATCCATGCTTCGTTGAAGAGCAAAAAACATGTCTGTTATATTTTTTTGGGATCTGAGCCATTGCTGGTTTTGGTGAATTAGGTGGGGATGATCTGGCAGGTGAAGAACACTAGTTAACCCTTAAACAAATTCACAATTTTACATAGTCTACCAACGCGAATCCACCGAATCTTGAGGGATATCGAACAGTTTTGAAGCTATGGTACTACAACTACCTAGTAAAAACAAAACGAAACTCCTAATTAGAATTTTTGCTGCATTTTAGCTCAACTGATCATTGTGCACACTAAACTCAAACCCTCAAAATGATATGTTTGACCCACTAATCAAGTTTGAGAACCATAGATCCAATACATTGCACATAGCAGGAAAAAAAAAAAACATCCCTATGGAGGTAGGGTTATTGTAGACACCCCATTTTTTACCACCCTTATGACTTGGATGTCACCACTTGCACACCTAGTGATTAATGTGTATATTCTTGTCAAAGTGCTCGGAGTCGTCAATAGAATGCCACAACTTTGAGCCTACAAACCCTATACACCTCTTGCCTTGTTTTGGACCACAACCATAGTTCTTCAAGCCTGAAAACCCTTGAGACCTACCGGCCACAATTGTTGCCTTTCGGCCACTAATGTTGGCTGCCGGCTACTTATGTGGTCTGTCAGCCAGAACTAGTGGCCTACCGGCCACAAGTGTCTTTTGGCAAATATTTTTGCCAGTTGTGCCAGCTGCTGTCACAAATGCACTTACTTACACATGTATGTATTGATATTTTTGAGGGAGTTTAATGTTTGTCTATATATAGAGGACCTGCCCTCTTGCTTTCAAGGTTAGAAAATTTTGGAGGAAAATATTTCTCTCTCTCTCTCTCTATAATTCTCTCTCTATGTGTGTGTATGTGTTGAGTTGTTGCTTAGAAGTGTTCTTCTCTTCAAGAGGTATAAGGCTTCGCTTGTTTCCCTGTTTTACTTGCTATTTTTCCTACTACTTTTCTATTGTTTTTGGACTGTATAAACTCTATAATTTTGGACTGAAACTTGTGATTTAAGGCCTTAAAGAGTGGAGGGGTGGTTCACCTTTCTTCCTACCTTGCTTCTCTAGCCTTTACTCTTTTGTTTCCCACTTTTACACTATCTTTTTTGGAGTTTTTAAACACTGATTTTCAGTGGCTAAAATGTTGTTTGAAGTCTCAAAAATGAAGGGTGTAGCCTCCCGTCCTTGTGTTTGTTTACTAGCTTAACATGCTCCATGTTTTAGGTTATTTTTCTAGCTATTGTTAGCTTAATTCTAGCATGTTTTAGGACTGATTTAGCACTGTTTTAGGACTTTTTTTAGTGGTTCATTGCATTTGAGCCTTGTATTGCATGCATGTAGTGTAATTGTCCTCATAGGCTTGGTGGTCTAGGCCTTAGCCACTAACCTATTTGAGTTGATAGCATTTGTTTATGGCTTTCCATACTTGTTTTCGCCCTTAATCACTTCTACAACCTCCCTCCTTTCTTGGCTTTTGTTTGCTTTGAAAGTTGGTTCAAACTAGTTGTTTGTTTAAAGCATGAGATTGAGGTCTTGTGCTTAATGGTTTAATCCCTTTGGGGGTTCATTACCAACGGCATGACACTTCTCACATCCCTAAAACAACTCTTGGTTTGATGCTTCTTTCCATTAGAGGTCTTAAACCTCATCTTTGGACTTAATTTACAAAGGAATGGTTGGTAATTAAAATGGGGTAATAAAAATGAAGATTAAAAATGATGCAAGATAATAACTTGGTTAGGGTTCAATCAGACGTTAATTGAACCCTTAAGTCTTGGATTGTTTCATACTTGTTAGTGATGAAAACGGTTCAAGAGTCAATGTCCCCCTGATCAATCCATGATAGGGAGGGGATTTGAGAGTCTTTATTTGTTGCATTTATTGAGCTTGCACACTTTGGTTCATAGGCAATCATGCAATGAAATTGCATTGATTGATGGTTTGTGAATCAAGTTTACCTCTCCTTTGAGCTTTTTGATGATAAGGAGGGGTAAGCTCTGCAAACAACCCTTGGGAATACCTTGTTCTTGCTCTATTTGCTCTCTATTACAGTGGGAAGAACCAAGCATCAGTGGCCAACAGGCCACTTTTTGTGGTCGACAGACCATCTTTTGTCGATGACAGGCCACCACTTTTGGCCTGCCGACCACCTTTGCAAAACAGAGCAGTGGCTTTTCGAAATGGAATAGAGCTGATTTTGAGATGAAAAACAGTGCAAGTGTTCTAACTGTGCAACAGAGGCTTTCTGCCAATAGAATAGTGGGTTTTTTTTTTTTTTTTTTTTTTGGTGGAAATCATCGTGCATGCATGAGCACTCCCTGCTTCCCGAGGCCGTTTAGCTTAATTACTTAGCGTAGTCGTTTCTTTAAATGTTGCAAAATGTTGTAAATAATTAGTTAACTAGGCTAGTTATTTAATTTTGTCTTGTAATTAGTTTATTAGCTAGAATAGTTAATTAATTTTTTGTTGTAATAATTAGTTGAGTAGCTTAGCTAAATTATTTATTTGGGTTTGTAATAGTTAGGTAATTTGTAGTAATTAGCTTAGCTAGTTAGTTTATTCAGATCCTCTTGCGTGATGGCACAAATGTTGTAATAATGCGTATGTCTTCCAACCCCTGTATGTATTCCAACCCCACGTCTTTTTCCATTTTATTTACTAGTTTATGTTGGTTAGTTTTAGGGCATCATGTTTCGTTTGGCATCTCTCATGCCTTGCATCCACTTGTATTGCATGCATCAAGGCTCGACGCATCATTCTAACTTGCATTGTTAGTTAATATGCCTTTGAATACGTGCTTAGACCGCATGCTATCAAATTGATTCATATGCTATATTAGTAGTCGAGCTCAGTAATTACATATTATATGTATTGCATTAGTCATATTGCATAGTTAGGATCATGCCTTTTTCTAACTCTTTTGTTTCTTTTGGCTCGCCTCGGAGTACTAGGTGAGCATTTTTGTGTTTTAGCATATTGCATTGCATGTTGATGTTGCCATATCTAGCATGCTTGCCATGAGGCTAATTGCTTAAATGATAAACGGTTTGAATGCGTGTGGATGAAGGCTAGTTACTTGAATTGGGATGGTTTAATTCATGTACATTTTAGCCCACCTTCTTTGAATGGCACATTTACAATCTCTTTTTGAAATAAACATGAAATCAAGTATTCCAATTTTTGCAAGCTAATCTATACTTGTATGTGTGCGCATCACATAGTAATACTAGTTTAATAATCGGAACAAAAGTATATAATGTAAATACGATTCACATCATGATTAGTAGAGGCCGATCTTTGATCGGGCGAGTGAGGGTGCTTAATTCATGACCTTCACCTTTCGTACCTAAGGTCCTGAGCCAAGACAATATTGGTGATGACGGATAAGTGGCCTTTGGCACAAGTCTCAGGTTTCCTAAATTTCCCAAAAAATATTTTGGTGGTGACTCTATATCTGGCAAAGCAGTCTATTTTTGGCAATTTGATTCAAAATCGATTTTCCAAAAGATTTGCCAGATTTGGACTCTTTGGTGTTTATCTATTTCACATTGCACTTGTGAGATTAGATTCAGAACTACAAGAGTTCGATACTGTAGGGCTTATTCGTCTTCCAAAAGGGGGCATGAAAAGTCGAGCTACTGTTATCCTGTCCTAGCAAGAAATGAAATGATCTTGGATTTTGCTAGAGTATACTATAGGTCAGTCTAGTCAAAAGGGGTGTCTTAGTAGGATACCGGTATAGCTGCCTAATCTGGCAGATCAAGTGGCACATAGTGATCCTCATTCCAAGGTTTGTGCTCCCATCATATTATAGCCCATGTCCGTCTATTCTCTCGAAGCCAAATAGTCGTCTAGGATAATAGGTGACGAGTACGAGACTTCAACGCACCAATGCATGCAATGCAATGAACATATAATTGAAGAAAAAAAAAAAATTCTCATGGAGTTTGAGTTAAGATTTCAAAATATCCTCAGAGAGTTGCGAAATCAGAACACCGCCTAGGGGTACCTACGCACGTTAATGCTTCGGACCCTCGATCTCTTGGATTTAGTCTCACGAGTGCAATGTGAAACGTAGATGAGAGACCACATTTGACAACTTTTAGAAAATCTATTTTATTGCAAAAACAATGTTCATAAATGGACTGTGTCATCCGATCTCAGAGTCGCCACCTAATATTTATTTTGGGAAAATTAGGAAATCCCTGACTTGTGCCAAGGCCACTGTTTCTCATCACCATAGATGCTAGGCTCCAAACCTTAGGTATGAAGGGAGAATGTCATTAATTAAGCACTCTCGTTCACCCAATCAAAATATCGGCCTTTACTAACCATGATATGATTTTTTATTGACTTTATGAGTTCATATTCCGATTATTAATAATAAATCCTGCAATTTACTATGTGAAACAAACAAATATAGACAGTATCGTCCATTTTGGAAAAAATTGATTTCAGTGTTTTGAAAATGTTTTGAATAGTGCGATCATGAAAATCAATTTTATTTCAAATTAAATAACTCAACTTTCACTCACTAGCTTCCATAGAGTTAGGTCAAATAGACAAATAGCCACATGGGAGGATACTAAACATAATAAGAAAATTACACACTGATAGGATACTAAAGTACAAAAACTTATAAATTTATTGGCGTTCCGCAAATAGATACAAAAACAAAATTAGTAAACATGCATGATCCTATATACAAGATCCTAATCCAAATCACTCATAAAATGCAACTACAGATTCGGCTTCTATTTATATGGCATGTGAACAATCTCAAGACATGAGGTGTCACCCAAAATCACATAATAAACATTTATACCCACAAAAGCAATTTTAGTCGGATCTTAAGGCACATGACATGGATGCAAGGCATGGATATGATAAAAAGCATGATATATTACATATTTATAGACAGAGAAAGCAAATAAAAGAATAGTATAGAAAGAAGCCGGGATAGGGAATTATTACAACTTTGGAATATTACAAATCCGAATAGGGGGGAGGAAAATAATTACAATAAAATTAAATCCTCACAAAATCTCTCTAATTAAATTAATAATAATAATAATAATAATAATAATAATAATAATAATAATAATAGAAGTTGCAGGCTGCTAGGTTTTGTCTTAGAGAATAGTGGATAGCTGGCCAAAAGAGGAGCTGGCCAGCCACAAAAGTTGTTGGTAGGCCAAAAAACCTGCCAGTCGGTCACTCAAGCTAGGCCAAAGGCTCTATTTTGTTTAAAACACCAGAAAACAAATGAAAAATGTGCAGATGACTAAACTCACCACTTATAGTTAGCTTACAACAAGTGTAATATGAAATTAAAGCACGAAAATCAATTCAAGGAAAGAAATGCAAGAAAAATAAGAAAATGAAAAGTGTGCAAAATTTACCTTCCAAGGAAATGATTTGATTTCCAAACTTCCTTTTGCTTACCCTCAAGCTTATGGAAATGTGTTCTTAATTCTCAATTTGAAGCTCGAAATTCTAGTTTGAATGGTGTTTTTAGGGGATATAATAGTGTTTGGGGGGAGAGTTTGTGATGCCCCTATTCCGTAATATGCTAAATTGGTCTTTAATTTGAATATGATTATGTGTTTAGTATGATTTTATGTGCCATTATGTGAATATATGTGATTTTGCAATTCTATCTGTTCACCGTAGAAATATCTGTTTGAGTAATCTGCTTTGGGAATTAATTGAGGGCCCTATCGGCCACAGAACCCAAAATTGATTACGCCATTGTGATTGGCATAAATTTTAGAGCCTACGGTGAAATTTAATTAAAAATTGATTCGGGTTAGATTAAACCGATTAAATTGATGAATTAGAGCCCAACTACTTTATTATTATAATATTGGCCTTAGTGGGTTTTGTTGTCAAGGCTTTAAACACTCAATCTCTCTATCCCCAGCCTCATTTTGACTAATAATAAACTCAAAGAAGAGAAGAGAGGGTCGATTGGAAGAAGAGAGAATAGAAGATTGAGGGTTGGCTTAAAGCTGGGAAATTTTGGAGGTTAAGCTCAAGAATTGCCATAGATTGTGAAGATTAAACTCCTTGGTAAGTAATTCATGCATTTTTTAGTCATTATCTTGTGAATTCAAGTTTAATAGATGGCCAAGAGCATGAATTAGTTTGAATGTGAAGGGATTGAGTTGTATATGTTGGATTTCAAGGTAATAGAAGCATGCATGTAAGGAATTGTTGTAGATTTCCATGTTTGAGCTTAATTTGTGTAATCTATGTTGAAGTTTGAGTGAAATCCTTATGTATGACCACTTCTTCACCAAATAAGTTATGAATAATGTGTATTTCTTACATGCAAGAGTAGATCATGGAAGAGCAAGCTTTGCATGTTGAAATTTGATATGTTGGTGATGAATTTGGATTAATTTGAGGCATGCATGTAAATAATATAAGAAATTGAGCTTACAAATGTTGTAATTTTGTATTGGTAGCATGTTAGCATGAGTAAATGTGAATTTTGAGACATAACATGCATAAATTGTGGGTTGAAAGTCGAGATGAAGCTCAAGAACTCAATCTAGAATTCCCAGATTTTTTATGCCCGCTCGAGCGAGGGAACTGTCTCTCGAGCAGGAAAATCGAGCTCCTAGCATTTTTACAGACATGGTTCCTGCTCGAGCGGGGAAGTTTATGCTCGAGCGGGGAGCTATGTAGACAGGCAGTCCGCTCTAGCGGCAGAGTTCACGCTCGAGCGTGAATTTGAGGTAACCAGTACTTTTGCAGGCTTAAGGGTCCGCTCGAGCGGGGACCCTATTTTTTGAAATTTTGTTTTTGCATTCTGAGTTCTGTTTTCCGTTCTTTTTCACTTGTAAGCACTCTTAGGCATATGTTAAGCATGGTAAATGAGTTAATGAGATAAGAATAAAGCCTAAAGAGGAATATGTGAATTAAAGAACGGATTGAATCGTTAGTGACCCGTTTGTGTTCATGAAATATGTAGGGTCAAGCTCCAGGGCAAATCCACAAGCCAATCACTGTGAGTAATATCGATATTCAAATAATTGTGAATGTCCAATTGTTTTTTCCCTTATAAGTTTTATGATTTGCTGATTGGGATTGTGGACAAAAGTCTAACATGAAAATAATTGGACCTAAGGTCGTTTTAATAGAAATGAATGGACCAGAGGTTGTTTTGATAGAGATGAATGGGCCAGAGGTCGTTTTGATAGTAATGAATGGACCAGAGGTCGTTTTACTAAAAATGACAGGACCGAAGGTCGTTTTGGTGTACATGAAAGGACCGAAGGTCGTTTTGACATATATGAAGGGACCGAAGGTCGTTTTGACATATATGGATGGACCAAAGGTCGTTTTGACATGAATGAGTGGGCCGAAGGCCGTTTTGACCCGAATGAGTGGGCCGCAGGCTGTTTTGCCACAAATATATGGGCCGAATGCCGTTATGACATAAATGGATGGGCCGAAGGCCGTTTTGACATAAATGAATGGGCCGAAGGCCGTTTTGACATGAATGGAAATCTGATTGGGCCAAAGGCCAAGATGTTGAACTACATGCTTGATCTAAACTTTGTATAAATGTACATATGTTAAGTAGGAATCAATTGGGCCCAAGGCCATTTGGAGTATGTTGTTCTATATATTGTTTATATGACTTCAGATTTGATATTATTCATCGGGTTATCGCTCACGCTCATTCATGTGTTTGTAGGTGAGCTGAGGGAGGTCCAAACGCAACCCCAGTGAAGTCTGCCAGGAACAACATGTGTTTTGAGAAAGTCAGCCTTGTGTCTCACGCGTGAGACCTATCCTTGCATTTTTGTTATGTAATTATATTTTGTCTTGCTGGCAAGGACTTTATGTATATTTGTAAATAGTCTATCATGGGTTGACTTAATTAGATGATCTTGTCTGTAAAGAATTTTATGGTACTGTACTTTTGACGTGGGTTATTAACGTATATGAGTATGGTTTGTTTTGAAGTGCATATAAGCACGGCTCTATGGACAAAGTTTTTGATTATTGCTTCCGTTTGGCCCCTTTACTCTGTTAAGTTATGTCTATTTTGGTTTGAGGCCGTAGGAAATCTCAGAATTACTGGCCGGTTACGTCCTTAACCCATAGGGGCTGGTTTGGGTCGTGACAGAGTGGTATCAGAGCATGAGTTAATAACTCACACACTTGTCCAAAAAGAGCAATAAGTGTCTTGATAAGATCTAGGATGCATTCATGTGATAAATATGAATTTGGAAGCATTGATTATATGCTTAAATGTTTTGCTATGAACAATTATATGTTGTAAGTTGTGAATTACTTGCATTGCAAATTACCTGAATATGTATGCTCTTTGTTACATGCATATTTGTGTATATCCTGTATAAAGTATAATGCAAGTTTAATCAGATGGTGAGAACCAGAGGAGATCAAATAGAAGAATCCTCAACTGCCAGAATGGACAAAATGGAAAGACTAATACAGGAAATGGCAGAAGCTTTGAGACAGCAACAGGAGTGGCAACAACAGTGGCAGCAACCACACCCGCCACCTCCACCTCCGGCACCACTCGTGCCAGATCATCAAAATGATGACCGAAGAATAGCTCTCACCAAGGAATTCAAGAAAATAATACCACCACAGTTCCATGGGGGATTAGATCCGTTGAAAGTCGAAGCGTGGGTCCTCGGCATTGAGAAATTATTCAAAGTATTCCCCTGTTTAGAGATTCAGAAAGTGCTTCTAGCCACTTTTATGCTAGAAGACGAAGCAAGAAGATGGTGGATATTGATGCGAGAAAATCATAAGGATGTTGACTGGGTGAAGTTTCTGGAAATATTCTATGACAAATACTTTCCGCAATGTGTACGGGATAGGAAAGTAGCAAAGTTCATGGAATTAAAACAAGATAGCATGACAACGGCTGAGTATGAGGCCAAGTTCACTGAACTGGCCAGGTTTGCACCACATGTAATTGACACGAACTATAAAAAGGCAAGTCATTTTGAAGGTGGACTCCGCAGCGGCATCCTAGAGAGGGTGAATGTTCTAAAGTTAGAGACTTACATTGGGGTGCTTGACAGGGCCATCATATCAGAGGCCAACATAGCTAGACAAGCTAAGCCAGTAACAGAATAGAAAGGCAACAAAAGACAAGGCTTCTTTTCGAAGAAGAAATTTCTGAAAAAGCAAAATACGGGCTTCTCAAATACTTCAAGTTCTTTCTGAGACACAGCTCCCATGTGCAACATTTGTAGCAAAAGGCACCGTGGAGTCTGTTACCGTGCATCAGGAGCCTGTTTGAAGTGTGGGAAGCAAAGGCACATGGCCCGAGAATGCAATCAGAATGTTGGAAAACTAGCAGCTAGTTCAATTGCCTCAGTTCCAAAGTTGGGAAATACTTTGAAATCCGCTATTACTGGGGATACCGTGAGACAGGGTAGAGTTTTGTGCTTGTTCCGGACAATACACGGAATGCCAATGCCATTGTCTCAGGTACTATTTCAATATGTAATCAGGATGCCTTTGTATTAATTGATTCTGGATCAACACACTCATTTGTGACATATACATTTGCATCTAGACTGAATAGACCCCTAGAGTTATTGCCATATTTATTATGTGTGTCTGCTCCATGGTGGGAATCTGTGTTATGTGACTATGTATACCAGTATTGTGACATGCATATTGAGGATGCTACCTTATATGTGGATTTGTTGCCCTTGAACTTTAGACATTTCGATGTAATTTTGGGCATGGATTGGTTGACCAAGTATTGTGCCACCATAGATTGTGTGGCAAAAAGGGTTGTATTTAAACCACCAGAAGAAAAAGAAATTGTGTTTGTGGGTAATGGGGTAGTGCCTCCACCTTATTTGATATCTGCAATGAAAGCATGTAAACTGATCAGGAAAGGGTGCCAGGGTTATCTGTGCTATGTGTTGACTGAACAATTTGTGAATGTTGAATTGAATGATATTCCTATTGTTAGAGAATTCCCAGATGTGTTTCCAAACGAATTACCGGGGGAATTAATAGACAGGGAGATAGAATTTACTACTGAGACTGTGCCAGGCACCCAGCCTATTTCTAAAACTCCCTATAGGATGGCTACCGTTGAGATGAAAGAATTGAAGGAGCAGTTGCAAGACCTTCTTGACAAGGGGTTTATTCGACCCAAAGACTTCATTGGGTGCACCAAAGGTTATTTGTGAAGAAGAAAAATGGTACTCTGCGCTTGTGCATCGATTACCGGGAATTGAACAAGGTAACGATAAAGAACAAATATCCCTTACCCCGTATTGATGATTTATTTGACCAACTACAGGGATCACAGGTGTTTTCTAAGATTGATTTGAGATTCGGGTATCATCAGCTGAAAGTTAAAGCAGAGGATGTTGAGAAAACCGCATTCAGAACAAGGTATGGTCATTTTGAGTTTCTTGTTATGCCATTTGGAGTGACTAATGCTCCGGCAGCATTTATGGACTTAATGAATATAATTTTTAAAACCTACCTTGATGAGTTTGTTGTAGTCTTCATCGATGATATTTTGATATACTCTAAAGATAGACTTGAACATGAACATCACTTGAGGACTGTTTTACAAATACTTCGAGAAAGGAAATTGTTTGCTAAACTAAAGAAGTGTGAGTTTTGGTTGGATGAGGTTGTTTTCTTAGGGCATGTGATCAATAAGGAAGGAATTTCAGTGGACCCATAGAAAATAGAGGCAATTGTGAATTGGCCTACACCGACTAATGTGACGGAAGTTCGCAGTTTCATGGGCTTGGCTGGGTACTATAGGAGATTTGTGATGGACTTTTCGAATTAGCAAAGGCCTCTTACCCAATTGATGTAAAGGGCAACCATTTGAGAGGAACAATGAAAGAGAATCATCCTTTCAAGAATTGAACACAATAATAACTACTGTCCCAATTTTGACATTACATTAAGGTATGGAAAATTTTGTAATCTTTAGTGATGCATATTATAAGGGTTTAGGTTGTGTATTAATGTAGAACGGAAAGGTTATTGCTTATGCCTCCCGACAGTTGAGGCCACATGAGAAGAATTATCGAACACATGACCTAGAACTAGCTGCAGCTGTCTTTGCTTTGAAAATCTAGTGGCATTATTTGTATGGAGCAAAGTGTGGAGTCTACACAGATCATAAGAGCCTAAAATACTTCTTCACACAGAAAGAGTTGAATATGCGTCAGAGAAGATGGCTGGAATTGATAAAAGATTACGACCTAGAAATCTAGCATCACCCCGGGAAAGCTAATACAGTGGCTGATGCCTTGAGCAGCAAATCAATGGGGAGTATGCCTTGGTTGCTCACTTTACAAAGGGAGATTTTGCAAGATTTTGAGAAGTCTGAAATTGAAGTGGTAATGTGTGAACAGGGCGGATTGATAGCCGCTATTACAGCCAAGCCGGCGATTGTTGATGAAATCAAGCAAAAACAGAAAGAGGATGAGTTCCTCAGAAAGGTAATTGATGAATTTGAGATGAGTCCAAAAGCAGAATTTAGCATTGAGAATGAAGTGTCAAAATTCAAATGTAATGTGTGTCCCGATATTCCTAACTTAAGAAGAGGGTTTTCGATGAAGCCCATAGATCCGTATTTGCTACGCATCCGGGCAACAATAAAATGTACCGGGATTTGAAACAGACCTATTGGTGGCCTAAAATGAAGAAAGAGAATGCAGAATATGTGTCCAAATGCCTTCAGTGTTGGTAAGTTAAGGTTGAACATCAGAAACCAGGCGGTCTACTTCAACCTCTCCCTATTCCCGAATGGAAGTGGGAACATGTGACTATGAATTTCGACATTGGCCTACCTCGGACTTCTCGAGGTATGGATTCTGTTTGGGTTGTAGTTGATAGACTGACTAAATCAGACATTTTCACTCACAAAACTACATTTATCGCTATAGATTGGCTACCATTTACGTTGATGAGATTGTCCGTTTACACGGAGTTCCAGTGTCTATTGTATCAGATAGAGATCCGAAGTTTGTGTCTAGATTGTGGAAGAGTTTGCAGGAAGCTATGGGAACAGAACTAAGGTTTAATCGCATTTCACCCACGCATGCATCGGGCAATCAGAGCGAACGATTCAGACTTTGGAAGATATGCTTCGCATGTGTGCTTTGGATTTTCAGGGGAGTTGGGAAGATTATTTGTCACTTGCAGAATTTGCTTATAATAACAGCTTCCACTCCAGCATTGGTATGGCACCATACGAGGTTTTGTATGGTAGGAGGTGTAGATCACCTATTTGTTGGACAGAGGTCGGGATAGAGCTTTACTTGGGCCATAAATTGTGCAAGACACTTCAAAAGATCAAACCATTCGCAAAGGCTCAAAACAAATTTCAAGACCGATGTAAGAATTATGCAAACGCTCGAGAAGACTTCTCAAGTATGAGGTTGGTGACCATGTGTTCATCCGCAGCCCGATGAAAGGCCAAGTCGATTTGGGAAAAAGGGCAAGTTGTAGCCCGCCACATTGGACCGCTTTCAAATTTTGGAAAGGCTTGGTCCAGCTTGCCTATAGAGTTGCCTTGCCACCAGGATTCGAGCAAATCCATAATGTGTTTCACGTGTCGATGTTGAGGGGTTACCTCCGAGACCCGTTTCATGTGATTGATTATCACCGGGTTGCTATTGATGAAAATATGGAATATGTTGAATGGCCGTAATGGATTGTTGATCGGCAAGTGAAACAGTTGAGAAGCAAGTCCATCCCAATGGTGAAAGTGGAATGGAAAGAACACTATGGGACGGATGCTACATGGGAAAAAGAGGAGGAAATGCTGCTGAGCTATCTACATTTGTTTCTCGACGAAGGTAAATTAAGTTTGGAGGACCAAACTTCCTAAAGGGGGAAAGACTGTGATACCAATGTTCCGTAATATGCTAAATTAGTCCTCAATTTGAATATGATTATGTGTTTAGTGTGATTTTATGTGCCATTATGTGAATATATGTGATTTTTCAATTCTGTCTGTTCACCGTAGAAATATCTGTTTGAGTAATCTGCTTTGGGTGCCCTATCGGCCACAGAACCCGAAATTGATTACGCCATTGTGATTGGCATAAATTTTAGAGCCTACGGTGAAATTTAATTGAAAATTGATTCGGGTTAGATTAAACCGATTAAATTGATGAATTAGAACCCAACTACTTTATTATTATAATATTGGCCTTAGTGGGTTTTGTTGTCAAGGCTTTAAACACTCAATCTCTCTCTCCCTAGCCTCATTTTGACTGATAATAAACTCAAAGAAGAGAAGAGAGGGTCGGTTGGAAGAACAGAGAAGAGGAGATTGAGGGTTGGCTTAAGGCTTGGAAATTTTGGAGGTTAAGCTCAAGAATTGCCATAGATTGTGAAGATTAAACTCCTTGGTAAGTAATTCATGCATTTTTTAGTCATTATCTTGTGAATTCAAGTTTAATAGATGGCCAAGAGCATGAATTAGTTTGAATGTGAAGGGATTGAGTTGTATATGTTGGATTTCAAGGTAATAGAAGCATGCATGTAAGGAATTGTTATAGATTTCTATGTTTGAGCCTAATTTGTGTAATCTATGTTGAAGTTTGAATGAAATCCATGTGTATGACCACTTCTTCACCAAATAAGTTATGAATAATGTGTATTTCTTACATGCAAGAGTAGATCATGAAAGAGCAAGCTTTGCATGTTGAAATTTGATATGTTGGTGATGAAGTTGGATTAATTTAAGGCATGCATGTAAATGATATAAGAAATTGAGCTTCCTAATGTTGTAATTTTGTATTGGTAGCATGTTAGCATGAGTAAATGTGAATTTTGAGACATAACATGCATAAATTGTGGGTTGAAAGTCGAGATGAAGCTCAAGAACTCAATCTAGAATTCCCAGATTTTTTATGCCCGCTCGAGCGGGGGAACAGTCGCTTGAGCAGGAAAATCGAGCTCCCAGCATTTTTACAGACATGGTTCCCGCTCGAGCGGGGAAGTTTACACTCAAGCAGGGAGCTATGTAGAGAAGCAGTTTGCTTGAGCGGCAGAGTTCACGCTCGAGCGTGAATTTGAGGTAACCAGTACTTTTGCAGGCTTAAGGGTCCGCTCGAGCGGGGACCGTGTTTTTTGAAATTTTGTTTTTGCATTCTGAGTTCTGTTTTCCGTTCTTTTTCACTTGTAAGCACTCTTAGGCATATGTTAAGCATGGTAAATGAGTTAATGAGATAAGAATAAAGCCTAAAGAGGAATATGTGAATTAAAGAACGGATTGAACCGTTAGTGACCCGTTTGTGTTCATGAAATATGTAGGGTCAAGCTCCAGGGAAAATCCACAAGCCGATCACTGTGAGTAATATCGATATTCGAATAATTATGAATGTCCAATTGTTTATTCCCTTATAAGCTTTATGATTTGCTGATTGGGATTGTGGACAAAAGTCTGACATGAAAATAATTAGACCTAAGGTCGTTTTGATAGAAATGAATGGACCAGAGGTCGGTTTGATAGAGATGAATGGACCAGAGGTCGTTTTGATAGTAATGAATGGACCGGAGGTGGTTTTGTTAGAAATGACTGGACCGAAGGTCGTTTTGATGTACATGAAAGGACCGAAGGTCGTTTTGACATATATGAAGGGACCGAAGGTCGTTTTGACATATATGGATGGACCGAAGGTCATTTTGACACGAATGAGTGGGCCGAAGGCCTTTTTGACACGAATGAGTGGGCCGAAGGCCGTTTTGCCACAAATATATGGGCCGAAGGCCGTTATGCAATAAATGGATGGGTCGAAGGCCGTTTTAACATGAATGGAAAGCTGATTGGGCCAAAGGCCAGTATGTTGGAACTACAGTCGCTTGATCTAAACTTTGTATAAATGTACATATGTTAAGTAGGAATATGAATTGGGCCCAAGGCCGTTTGGAGTATGTTGTTCTACATATTGTTTATATGACTTATGTATTTGATATTATTCACTGGGCTATCGCTCACGCTTATTCATGTGTTTGTAGGTGAGCCAAGGAAGGTCCAAACCCAGCCCCAATGAAGTCTGCCAGGAACAACATGAGTTTTGAGAAAGTCAGCCTTGTGTCTCACGCATGAGACCTATCCTTGCCTTTTTGTTATGTAATTATATTTTGTCTTGCTAGCAAGGACTTTATGTATATTTGTAAATAGTCTGTCATGGGTTGACTTAATTAGATGATCCTGTCTGGAAAGAATTTTATGGTACTGTACTTTTGACGTGGGTTATTAACGTATATGAGTGTGGTTTGTTTTGAAGTGCATATAAGCGCTGCTCTATGGACAAAGTTTTTTATTATTGCTTCCGTTTGGCCCATTTACTCTGTTGAGTTATGTCTATTTTGGTTTGAGGCCGTAGGTAATCTCAGGATTACTAGCCGGTTACGTCCTTAACCCATTGGGGCGAGTTTGGGTCGTGACAGAGTGGTATTAGAGCACGAGTTAATAACTCACACACTTGTCCAAAAAGAGCAATAAGTGTCTAGATAGGATCTAGGATGCATTCATGTGATAAATATGAATTTGGAAGCATTGATTAGACGTCATCGATTGAGCGCTCGATGATTGCGCATGTTTGTGCTCGTTTCGAGTTTTCGGAGTTTTTGGTTGAGTGCCTTGCCTCCGGGCCTTTGAACTCTTTGTGTTTTGGCTTGGTTTGTGAATCATGCCTTGTTGACCTTGCCTGGAGGAAGGGAGAGGTCTGTCACCACTTTTTGTAATCGTGACACTACTTTTCCCTTGGACCTTAGTTTTCGGCTTCTAGAGTCTTCACCGAGCACCTTGTCTCGGGACCTCTTGACGTTCTCCTCTTGGCCTGGTTTTTGGACCATGCCTTGTTGCCTTTGCCTAGAGGGAAACAAAGGTCTGTAGACCACTTTTTGTGGTCATAGACCACCTTTCCCTCTTGTAGACCACTTTTTGTACTCGTAGACTAGTTTTCGAGGCTCCCGGCTGCATGCTTTGTCCCTCTGAATCATGTCTTGCTTCCTTTTTGGTTTGATTTTGAACCAGACCTAGTTTTCCTTGCTTGGACGGGGGAATGAGGGGTGCAGGCTAGTTTCTTCCCCTGTTGTCCACTCTCTTTCCTTGCCAACCAGTTTTTTGGTCGGCCAACTGGTCTTGGTGGTTTTGGACCACCGAAAGTGGACGGCAACCATGTCACCACCTTCCTTTCTTTGTGCACTAACTTTCCCCTCGTCAATTCACTTATTGACCTTGCACTACTTTTTTCGGTCGGTCGACTAGTGGAGTGGTCGGCACCACATCAACTAGTCGGCACCTTTCCTTCATTTTTGCAGATGTTAGGATGCACTGTGCTACCGGAGAGCATAGATTGCATCCTCTATACGCGTGTATGGATGAATTGCTTCAAGTCTCTAGCTTGTTCAACAAGCTTGAGACTTTGATTTCTATATAAGAGAGCCTCCTCCCTCTTTTCTCCGGTTTAGAAAATTGGCTGAGGGCTATACATATCATCTAACTCTATACTTCATCCTTTCTCTACATATTTGTGCTTAAAAGTTCCATTTCTCCACACTTTTGCACACAAACACATAGTGAAACACCTTCATTCTTGAGCTAAGGTTCTTGAAGATTTGTTTGAAGCTCAAAGGCTTGGTTTTGCCTCAGATGTTGCTGATTTGTTGTGTTTCTCTAAGGGTGAGACTCTATCCTCTCTAAAGCTTTGTTTTGCTTAAGTCTTTGGCCCTATTTGCATGGTGTTTTAGGCTTAACTTTATATTGCAAAAAGTTCTGATTTTAAGTTTTAAGAAAGGTTGTTTAAGGCCTCTTTGGTGTTAGGGGTGTTCTACCCCATTTTGTGCCTCATTTTGCCTTATTTTGAGCTATCCTTTTGAGCTATTGGGACCACCTCTTTTTGGCCTTTCTCACCACTGAAACTCAGAGGAATTTTAGTACTGGAAAGTGTGTTTTGAGGTCCCAAATAGGAGGAGGTCATCCTCTCTCCATGTGTCTTGGTTGCTTGCCCTGTTGGCCTCATGGTTGAGCATGTCTTCCTAGAACGTTTTGGTTCCATCTTAGCATGTCTTAGGCATTATTTCAACATGGCATAGCTCTGGTTTGGGCTGGATTGATCATTGGTTTCTTGCATGTTACACTTGTAGTGTAAATTTTACATACTAACCTTACATGCTTGTGTTGATAGCTCATCTTTCTAGCATATTTTGGTCCCATCTCAGCACGTTTTTGGTGTTATTTTACCATGCCTTAACTCTTTTTTGATTTGGTTTGATTACCTCTTGCATGCTCCTTGCACATGTAGTGCAATTCCAATCGCTAGCCTAACATGCATCATGCTTTGGACCATCATTCTAGCATGTTTTTGGCTCCACTCCAGCAAGTTTTTACTCATGTTTTACCATGCTTAAGCTCTGTTTTATGTTGTTTTGGTCATGCATGCCTTGCTTTGTATAGTCATAGTGCATTCTTGCTCACTAGCTTTGTGTTTTGAGTCCACTAGCATGCATTGCTTGGGCTATTTGCATGATCTAGCATCATTTGATACATGATTTCAGAGCATGTTTCATTGTCATACACTCACATGTGTCACTCTTTCAATGCTTTTGGAAGGTTGTGCTTTATGCCTTAACTATGACCCAATGTGTATGCCATCTTGCCTAAGCTTTTGGGTTGCATCTCGGTGTGTTTTTGGTCTTGTTTTTCCATGATACAACTCTGATTTTTGTTCGTGAATTCATCTCATGCTTGGTTTTGGTACGTGTAGTGTAATCCTCCTTATTGGCCTTGCATGCGTAATGCTTTAGCCTTCCATTCTAGCATGTGTTAGCTCTATTCCATGCATGTTTCTAGCATTGTTTTGACATGGTCTAGGATTTTTTTGGCTTGTCTTGGCCATATGGTTCATGTATTGCATAGCTATATGCCTATGCTAGTTTCGAGCTTTGAGCCTCCTAGCATGCTTCATTTGTGACATGTGCATGATTTGGCATCATTTAACATGATATTTCAGAGCATATATCATTGCCATGTTCTGACTTCTTTCACACTTTGAGTGCTTTTAAGGGTTATCCCTTTGTGCCTCACTTATGGCCTAACTTGTATGCACGCATGCCTAGGCTTTTGAGCGCCCATCTCAGCATGTTTTGGTCTTTGTTTTGACCTAATTAAGCTCTGTCCATGGTTGGTTCAATCATTTGTGCCATGTATTGCATGCCTCTTGTGTAGTCCCTTTTGGTATCCTTGTGCCTTAGGCCTTCTAGCATGTTATGCTTGTGTTGTTTGGATGATTTGGCATCATTTCACACCTGATTTCAGAGCATATAGTGTTGTCACACTTCCATGTTTGTCACTTCTTAATCGTGTTTGAGAGTTGTGATCTTATGCTTAGTTGATGGGCCAATGCATGAGCATGCATTATCATGCTTTTCATGCCATCATTTTAGAGTACATTGGCCACTGTTTTGGCATGATTTAGTCCTAGCTTTGAAGCCTTAGGCTTCTAAACTTGCCGTGCACGCATTGTTCATATGTTGGAAACTCGTGCATGCCATTCTAGCATTCATAGAAGAGTATGTTGTTTGCATTTTGTTGCATTGCATGTTGTTTTCATGTTGTTGCATTGCATTGTGTTTGCATGCCATTAGCATTGATAGGTTGATCATGGTGCATTGCATTGTGTTTGCATGCCACTAGCATTGATAGGTTGATCATGTTGCATTGCATTGTGTTTGGATAGAGTGTTAATCCAAACACGAGAAACGAGGGACATTACATACTTGAAGTGATGAAACGTGCCTCATTTCCCGGTAGCCGACCCTCTTGATCAAGCATGATAGAGGTTAATGCCCTTATGTGTTATTTGTGCATTCATTGACATTGAATTGTGCGAACTTGGCTTCTCGACCATCGTGCATTGCGATGCTCAGTTGGTTGCCTGAGAGTCGAGAACCTCACTCCCTTGAGCTTAAGAAATGATAGGGAGGGTGGTTGTGCACACATACCATGCAAATACACTGATGTGCCTCTTCTTGTTCTCTGTTGCAGCAAATTGGAGCTTGGCAAGATTTTCTGGTCGGCAGACCAATAAAAGTGGCTGGCCGACCACTTTTTCTGGTCTGCAGCATGTTTAGGTGGTCTACAGGTGGTCTACACCACCATTCAGTGGTCGGCAGCCTTCTTGGAGGTCTCCATGATGGAGTAGAAGCTACCTGGAAGTTTGTGCAGTGTTCTGAAATCAAATGCAAACAGAGGCAAGTTGGGGCATAGCGATGGATTTCCGAGCGAGGCGATTAAGCATGCATGCACTTCTCGCCCCAAGGTTCCTTTTAACTGTTTAGCTTAGCTAGTTAGCTATTTGGTTCTGTACTTAAATAGTTAATGCACTTAGCTATTCATTTGCATTGCAATAACTAATTAGTTAGCTAGGATTAGTTAAATAGTTTCGTTTTGTAATAATTAGTTTAATTAGCTTAGATTAGCTAGTTAGCTTATTATTCGGACCCTTCGTCGAGAGGGCACAACTGTTGTAATAACTGTGCGTGTGTGTGATGCATGTCTTCTAACCCCCATTTCTTTCTCCCTCGATGGTTAGTTTAGGGTCATTTTCAATTGGCATCCATATGCTATGCATGCGTGCATCATTCACCTGTCTTGCATGAACCGGGCTCGGTGCATCATACAAACTGCATTGTATTTCAATACCAATTTCAATACATGTTATCAGATTGCATTCACATGACATCTTAGAATAGCCAAGCCTATCTTAGTTGCATTTTTGCATGTGTTGCATTAGGCATTGTTAACATAGCTAGGATCATGCATTGATTACAACCTAGCTTCTTTTTAGCTCTGAGTACACCGTGAGTGTTTACGCTTTAGCATCCTCATGAGATGTGTATGTTGCCATGTTAGCATGCTTGCCATGAGGCTATGTGCTTAATCATATAATCGCATGAATGCCGTGGATGAAGGCTTCATTGCTTGGATTGGAACAATTCATCGAAATGTGAGTTTTAAGCCCACTTGAAGTGGCAAAATCATGTTGTTTTCTAAGCCCACTTGTGGGTGGCAAATCCGCGTCTTAGCCTACTTGCGAGTAGCACCTTCAAACCATTTTCGAAAAACAAACATGAGATGTTTTGTTCCAAATTGAGTGATTTAGTCTATACTTGTATGCTATGCGCATCACATAGTAATTCTAGATTAATAACCGGAATAAGAACACATGTGTTTTGAAAAACAACATATCATGTTAGTAGAGACCGATCCTTTGATCGGGCGAACGGGGGTGCTCATTTCATGACGTTCCCCCCTCGTACCAAAGTTCCCGAGCCGAGGCAACTTTGGTGATGACGGACACGTGGCCTTTGGCACGAGTCAGGGTTTCCGAAATTTTCCAGAAACAAAATATTTAGATGGCGACTCAGAATCCGCAGGTCCATGTTTGGCACTTCTTGATTAAAATCAATTTTTCAAAATGATTTGCCGGATTTGGACTCTTTGGTGATTTATCAGTCTTACATTGCAGTTTGTGAGATTAGATTCAGAATTGTGATAGGAGTCCGAACTGTAGTAGGTATGAACACAATTCGTGCCCTCGTGCGCGGAGCGGAGTTCAGGCGGTCTACAGTTTCTGGTGACTCTGCTGGGGATTTAGAGAACTTGACTCGAACTCATGATATGTTATTTTGTCTACACTGATGTGTTTCTTTGCATTGGATTTGCATTGCTGCGCCTAGGACACCGTGTTTGTCGTCTGCTATTCCAGAACGGTTTGCCAAAGGCTGCGTGCCATAAGGCAGACCGGTGACGGGCTCTACCACGATGGGAACACAAACCTCGATTTGTACCGAGGCACCCTTTTGACCATTCGACCTAGTGCATATCGGAATCCCTAGAGACCATTTCAAACTAGAACAGGTTGCTTACCCGATTATAGGTTGTTTGAAACCACTGCATGCGTAGTGAAACCCTAGCTCTTGACAAGATAGGACAGGGAAACCCAACCCCTCCATAGGGGTGTTTTGGCTCTCATTTGCTTGTTATATGCTTTTAAAGTGTGTCTCTACAGGGAATGCATGTATTAGTTTGCAAGTCTGGGTATCAGGCTTGTAGGCATCAGTATTTAGGGGAATCAGGTTTACCTGAGGGTATCAGAATTGAGGCAGTGATTCGGGGACAGTGATCAATGTTGAGAACAGTGTGTTCAGCTTACAAATGCCAATTGTGTGTTGTCTTTATTTTAAGCCGAAATGCTGTCCATTTTTCTGGTTGTTTGATTCCTTATTATGCTTTATTTATCTTTTTGCAAGGTAGTTCAACATCATTGCTTCCAACCAAGCAGATATTCCCCAAGCACTCTGGACCAGAGATCGAAGGCTTTCCCGATCTGAGGATCTAGTTGACAGACAACCAGTGTTTGTGTCATTACCCCCGGTTACGAGACGGAGGTCAGTTAGGCAGAGTTTATCAGTAAAGCGGTTATCAGATCAGCGGTCATTATCCACCCCACCAGTGTGTAATCGGGCTGAGGTTTCCTTTTCTACCACAGAGAGATATACCTGTTGTTCAGTTAGATCAGCACCTTATGGCAAGTATGGAGGACATGATGCGTCGGCTCCAAGAAACCATGTAGGCCATGCAGCGGGATGCTGCTCGGCAGGCAGAGGCTACCACACGTCAGGCAAAGATTGTGGCTCAACATGCAGAATTGATTGCCAGGCTCCAGCAACAGCAGCAACCACAACAAGCTGGAGCATTTGTTTCGCATCCACTCCCACCCCCACCAAGAATTCCAACACTCGGGGATACTGCAAACGTCCAGGAAGATACGGACACCCCAACAGGGCCAGTCCTGCCGCCAGTTCTACTGCAGATTTCAAAGACACTGGCCTTCTAAATAGATACACCGTTTGAATCTGAGATGGACCCAATGTCACACCCCCAACTTGCCCAAGAAAGTTAGGGCATGACCTAAGCAGAAAAGGACACTTAACCTGCTGTATATCTAGAAAGTAAGGGCCTAAACGGAAGCAGTAACAACAAGTAATACATAATAGGAAAATATGACATCCATTGAGCGACTAAACTATGCCAGGATCACAGACATCACATAAGATGAATAAGCCAAAAAGATGAACCAAAGGAGATACACGTTTGAGAGCTAATAATATACATACACAGATCCAGCCCCAAGAGTGGGCGCATAACAAAATATTATGTACATAATCTAGGCCAAAAGCTAGAGCATAAGCAATAGTCTAGCAATTCCACAAAAGTACGGTTTCGACCCAAAGCTTGGCTGTGCTTAGGCTGACAAAAGTATGACGGTACCGGGTTAAGCTCGACCTCCTGACTGGTTACCTACAGGTACATACATAACATAGGATGAGCCAAGCTCAATGAATAATAGCACTTACATGCATGTATAACAAAAATAACAAAATAACCGTGTAGTTAGTCTGCTTCTGTATGACTTCGTAAGATAACTTGTTGGTTCGCAATTTCATAATTTGGCCCCTGGCCTAAGGAGTTCACACATTCACAAAGAGCCATTGGGTTTCATAAATTCATAACTTATCGTAATGGCCTTCGGCCCTTGTTAATTCACAATTCACAAGTTCACACATTCATATTTCACATATCGGCACTTGGCCTCATAACTTCTTAGTTCACAATTGGCTCTTGGCCACATAGGTTTACAACTTCACAATTCCTTAGATGCGTTCCATAAATCACAAGATTCCACACAAAGCGTTCATAGCTTCACAACCACTTTCAATGTTTCCATAGTTTCATCATATTTCTCATATAGCACATAGCTTCATGCAACATGATTCTTATAATAAGGATCATAACATCAATAACAATATTTATGAACGGATAGAGGTACATTGAAGTACTATTACTCACAGCGTTGTGATGGCGTGCTAGTTTCTTCCGGAGTGTGCCCTGCACACAATCATAACTTATAAATTAGTTTGCTTTCTTTATAAATCGTTGGGGAATCATTTCCTACATCATTACGCTTCTCATGAATTGATAATCAACTTAAAATCATCAGAAACATATTCTAAAACTAGCAGGGAATCAAGCACGCAAAACCGAACAAGCATATTTTTCTTTCTGAAAATTAGTCCCCCGCTCGAGCGCCACTTTGGCCGCTCTAGCGGACTGTAAAATGTGCAAAATCGCTGAGAGGTGAGTTTTTCACGCCGAGTGACTACGCGACTCAAATTAACTTCGAATTTAGCAACTTCATTCCACTTCTCATGCAATTCCAAATG
Source organism: Camellia lanceoleosa (assembly GCA_025200525.1). Lineage (NCBI taxonomy): Eukaryota > Viridiplantae > Streptophyta > Magnoliopsida > Ericales > Theaceae > Camellia > Camellia lanceoleosa. The sequence continues at coordinate 116,505,830 of CM045761.1, forward strand.
AATCTAAGACCATATTTCAACCCAACATCCCTATAGTATGAATTCTACGTTGAACATGACAAATTAAGCAAGATTAGGAACTTAAATAAGCCATCTCTTCCCCAAATTCCACTTTTGGATTCAAGTTCTTCATGTTCTTGAACCATAGCACATGATATCTATATATATATATATATATGTACATAAATCCATAAAGTGATGGTATAAAACCAAGGATTGAAGTATAATTTCATATAACACCCAAATTAAGTGTCAAAACAATCAATTGATGAGAAGCCCTCATAAATTAAACATGAAGCATACATGGATCAAACATAAACATAAATTACAAGCTCTAAATTGTCTTGACAAGAAGATCTTGAGCTTACCTTGAATTTAATCCCAAGCTTCTACCAATTTTCCCAAATTCCTTGTTGAATCCCTTCTTCCCCAATTCCTCTTCTTCCCTTTCTCTTATTTTCTCTCTCAAATGGTATTCACATTTTTGATCTTAAGTCCTAAACAAGGCTTAGAGATATATATACAATATAGGAGCACGTAAGACAAAAATCAATTGCTTTATGATGCCGAAATTGAAATTTCGTAAACATGCTTAATATTACCTAAAAATTATGCTGATCACAGATATATAATCAATTTCAAATTAATTAAGGTTAAGGCTTCCAATTTCTAAGTCAAACGCGTTAATGGTAACAGATACTTTTCTTGCCCAACAGATAATGTTCATTTCATAAGGCATCAACTCATAAGACATATATACATAACTTAAATTCTCATGCAGTTTCACATTAGACGTTTGGAAGCACTGAATTACAATTAAAATAGAGCAGAGTCACATACGGGGGTCGGGTTATTACACTCTCCCCCCATTAAATAAGTTTGGTCCCTCAAACTTGCCTTACTTTAGGGTAGAAAAAGGTGCGGATATTGATCTTGCATCTCTTCTTCTTTTTCCCAAGTTGCTTCGGTTCCGTAATGTTCTTGCCACTCAACTTTTACCATTGAGATTTCTCGGGTTCGTAACTGTCTCACTTGTCGGTCTAGAATTCGAATCGGTTTCACCTCTGTAACAGTGCCCGTGGGCCTCTATGCTATAGTTCGGACTCCCTTTTGTTTGTTGCGGTTCTAAATCTGAACCAAAGAGTCCAAATCCGGCAAATCGTTTTGAAGAAAAATAGATTTTGAAAAGAAGTGCCAAACATGGACTGCTTTGCCAGATTACAGAGTTGCCACCTAAATATTTTTAAAATGGGGAAATTTAGGAAACCCTGACTCGGTGCCGAAGGCCACATGTCCGTCATCACCAAAGTGGTCTTGGCTCGGGAGCTTGGGTACGATCGAGGAAGGTCAGCTATGAGCACCCCCTTTCGCCCGGTCCGAAGACCGGCCTCTACTAATCGTGATATCCGTTTTTGAAAACATTACATGCTCTTGTTCCAATTATTAGCCTAGAATTACTATGTTATGCGCACAGCACAAAAGTATAGACTAGATTGCCTAATTTGGAAATAAACATTGCATATCCGTTTTGTCTTGAAAAACGTGTTGGTTTTTGCTACTCGCAAGTAGGCTAAAATACGGATTTCAATGAGTTCGTTCCAACTCAAACAATCCAACCTCCACCCACAGGCATTCAAACAGTTTATCATGTAAGCATTTAGCCGCATGGCAAGCATACTGTCATGGCAAACATTCACACGCATGCGATATGCTAAAGCGTAAAAAAAAAACTTACATCGTACTCCATGCCAAAACAAGAAACTAGTTAGCAAACATGCATGACCTAGTTCATGTTAAGATGACTAATGCAACGCATACAGGGTGCAATTAGACAGGCTCGGCTATCCTAAGCTTGGCATGTGAAATGCAACAACTATCACGTATTCAATTTGGAATTGAAAGTACGATGCAGTTTGTATGATGTATCGAGCCCGATGTATGTAAACAAATGCATGAATGCACACATGCATTGCATAAGGTATGCTAAAATAAACGTGCCCTAATCTACCATCGAAAGCGGGTAAATAAAAGGGATAGAAAGAAATGGGGGTTGGAAGACATACACCCACTCACACACACTTATTACAATTTTGCCCTCACTTGGAGGGACCGAAAGAATATACAAAACCGAACAACTAATTAACTACGCAAGCTAATTAATTATTACAAATTAACTAAATTAACCAAATAGATTAATTAATCTAATTTAAACAGTAAACCGCCTCGGGATGAGGGCCAAATGCAGCGCTCGCTCGGAACTGGCTCGGAACCGCACTGCCATGCACGGATTGCCTCTGTTTCCCCTGCTATCCTTCTCTGAAAATTGCCAAAGTCCTAGGAGTGCCTCTCAGGGCACTGGGGAGTACCACCGGCTGGGGTAGAGCACCACCGGCTGAAGAAGGAGGTCGCCAAGCACTAGATGAAGTTATCGGTGGCAATTGATCACGGTCGGCACTTAACACCTGCAGAATCTGCAACCCACAGCAGCAGAGGACAACAACATGCATGGCAATGTAATTCAAGGTATTTATGCACTATACACACCCCTTATCATGTTATTGACTCAAAGGGGCATGTGCCTCGATTCCCGGACCACCAATCACAAGATTTCCATGCATGATGGCCCTAAGAACCAAGAATGCAACTTTGATTTCAAATGCATGCAATGCAAACAAGCAAACAAGGGTGCTCAACCTCCATCATACTTCACTTCAAGAGGCCAAACATGCACAAGACAAATGCAACCCTAAACATGTCAACTAGGCATGCAACATGGACTATGCAATATGTTCATGCAAAGGATTCAAGCAAGCATGCAGGGTAAGCATGCATACCAATGGAAGGATGGTCTTATACATGAATTAGGCAACTCAAATAGTCCTAAATCGTTGGCCAAAATGCCAAGTCAAGAGGGCCAAACACACACACACACATGCAAGTGTTATGGTCCAAACCCAAGGCATAAACATGGCAACCCCCAAGCACACTTGGAGACACCAAACAAGGACAATAAACACACATTGTAAAGCTCTGAAAATCATGCAAAACATGATGCCAAATCATGCAACAAAACAAGCCAAACAAAGCATGCAAATGGTCTAAGGTTCAAAGCAAATCAATGAGGCTTTGAACCACACTTAGCACAACCACACATGGCAATACTTAAACACTTAAAAACAGAGTTTTAACACATAAAACTAAGCCTAAAGGACCACCTAGATGGCATCTAGATGACATGAATCCAAAGGCATGCATTAAAGCCAAAACATGGAGCGTTTAACACATACTCTTAAAGCATTTAAAGAGGAATGCTAAGCAATCAAACAAACATGTATGAAGGACTGAAATAGCATGCTAAATGGTTCCAAACCATCAAAATGATGCAAGCAAGGCATGCCACACATGCATACTCAAAGGCTAGCAAGCCTAAAATGCAAAAGGGCTATATAATGCATGCCAAGATCAACCCAAACGACTATGGACAGAGCTAAAACATGTCAAAATAGGCACAAAACATTCACAAATCTAAGCCTAAAACATGCTCAAATTAGGGCTAACAACCTAGGCATGTTAAGGGACTAAAGAGGCATTTCAAAGCAACCATGCAAAACATGCAAGGAGTACTAAAACCAACTTAGAAATATTTTATATCATGGCAATATAAGCATGAAAAACAAACCAAACATGCTCAACACCCACTCAAGCATACGCTTCCTCAAGAGGCCAAATCTTGCCCTTTTCTAGGACATCAAGGAGAGGGTGGCCCTCTTCTTGAGACTCTAAGGTATCATCTTCACCAAAGGAAATCCTCAAGATTTCAGGGGTGAGGAGATCCTAGGACCAAAGGCTCGGATCCCTCACAAAATAGCACAAAATGAGGCCTTTTCAAGGCCTGAGGGTGGTCAAGCTTGGTCAAACCACAAAACACTCTTAATAAACAATAAAGAGGCTTAAAAAAACAGAACTTTTATGTGTTATAGACTAAGCACAAAAACTGTTTTAAACTAGGCAAAAATGGAGTGCAAAAATGGGGTAAATAAAGTAAGTTTCTCACGCGTGTTGACCCACTTCACAAATGTTGATGTTGTTGGTACCTTGAGCCCCAAACCACTCAAAAACCTCAAGAACAAGCCTTTGGACCCGCACCAACCAAAGGAAGGTGAAACACTAGGTGCTGATGTGCAATAGTAAGTCACAAACACCTAGTGTACAAAACAAGAGGGAAAGAGAGAGATAGGATAGATACACAAAACCTAATCTAAAACCAGAGCTTCTCCCTCTCCTAAAATGTGTAACTCTCCAATTTTCTCCCCTCTTGAGCCAAGAGAAGAGGCTTCTCTTGTATAGGCACAAAACTTACAAGTTAAGTCACCAAAAGGGGCTCATCCCTCCATACACATGTATGGAGGGGAAACAAATGCAAGAAAGCTGTCTGAAAATATCTCCAAAAACAGCTGTATAGTGATCGGCGGGGCAACTACAGCCAGCTGGTGGCCTCTAGCCATAGCCGGTGGTGTGTGGGGATGCCTCACAAGGCATTCCCTGCCCCTCCAAGGCAAAGCTCAAGTGTTTGGTGCAAAACCAGACACAAAACGATCGAGTTCGGAGGTCCTGAGGCAAGGCGCGTAGCCGAGAACTCCGGGAACTCCAAACGAACACAAACATGGATAATCACCGAGTGTTCCAACGGTGACGCCCAAGTCTTGAGGACGGTCAAAAATGGGGTGTCTACAGTTGCCCCTCTTTGACAGAACTTGGAAGTCATAAGCATGACGGGAGTAAATGTCAAAGCCCAGAGACGACCTATTTTTGACAAGGCCGAAGACTTGGACAAACATGCAAGACAAACAAGGTATGCGCCCGAAGGCAGGGGCAAAATGCAAGACGATGCAAGAAGCCGAGCATAACTTATGATCATGCAAAGAAAGCTGTAATAAAGCATACATGCAACAATTATAAGCTAGCAAACGCCAATCTACACTACAATGCAGAAAGGATGTAAGAGAATTATGCAACTCTCAATACGTCTCACGCGGAGGATACAATACCTGTGCGGCTCGTCCGGTTGCACCGGCCTCGAATGAGCCGTAGATACAATATCGTGCCTGCAAAGAAAGCAAACTTAACAGGTGCAATATCGTTAGCAATATGCATGACAATGCAATGATGAATGCAAGATGATATGCAATATATACAACATGATGTATGAACAATGCAAATGGAAATGCAATGCAATTGAAACTATGCAAACTATATGCAGAGCAATTGAATCATGATTCAAACCGGAGCGGTTCGAATCCACACAAATGTCAAATAGATTGATGGGGGTAACAAGTCCGTCTACCATAGAAAAGGTGTCGCAGCCCTCAAAGCGCGAACGCACACAGAACTATGAGTAATGTAGACAGACACAAGAACAAGTATTGAGTGGAATGACATAAGTGGGGAAACGACCCGCTGGGGAGAGAATAATGATCCTAATGCCGGACGCAATAACTACACCACAATGTAACATGTGATTATGGCACGCGGGCCAAACCATATCTTGCTTAGGAAAGGCATGCACACATACAAGCCATGTCTAACACAGAAAAGGTGCCGCAACCTCAAACCAAGTTCATCAAGGAATAGGCGCGATGCACATGAACCATGCTTCGACGTGAAAAGTAAGGGCACATACCAGACCAAGTTCAACAAGGAAAGGCGCAAGCCATAGATGGAAGATGATGCAGTGGATGCATGCAAGCTACAATGCACTATGCAATGGATATTTACAGAAAATGCACTATTCTACAATGAAATGCATGACAAATGCATGTTTTTTTTTTTTGAATTTTTTTGAAATGCATGACATATGCAGTATTTACAAATGATGCATGACAAAATGCAATGTTTTTTTTTTTTTGGATTTTTTGAAATGCATGACATATGCAATATGATGTAACGACCATGATTGCAGCTTTCCCTATCTTACCAACCGGGCGATATACTAGGTTGGTTCAGTATCCAGAATTGAGGCGTAAACACGCCGCCTCAACCTATGGGGCTTCCATACAGATTTCAAGCCGAGGGCACACCCCCTGGGTATTTAAACCAGACTTTAGTCTCGGAAATTCCGAACCTCTGCGTTCTAGGCACAAGCCATTCGAACTCTAGTTTTCACCATCCCAGTTGGTCTTCTAGGAACTCACCGCATACACAGACAGGTGGCTTTACCAGACCACTGAAAGTCGTTCGGGCACGACAAACACCGAAGGAGTTGCACCTTCAGAGGATTTAAGGCCTCCTAGGCCGGGATGCAAATATGGTGAAGGTTTCGCACCCTCCAAGGATTTAAGGTCTCCTAGACCGTGCGTGTTTAAGGTTTCGCCAGACCATGGGGGGCAACTGATGAAGTGCGCGAAACAACGCGATGGAATGCATGCCAAATGCAATGAGGTGCGCAAAACAACGCGATGGAACACATGCCAAATGCAATGAGGTGCGCAAAACAACGCGATGGAACACATGCCAAATGCAATGAGGTGCACCTTAATGCACCGAAGGTCTTGCACCTCCCGAGGATTTAAGGTCTCCTAGACCATGCGCACATGGTGAAGGTTTCGCACCCTCCAAGGATTTAAGGTCTCCTAGACCGTACGTGTTTAAGGTCTCGTCAGACCATGGCGAACAATGAGGTGACGCACATGGGATGCGTGTGCCAATACAAATGAGAAATGGAGTGCAAAACGAGGCACACGTACCTCGAAATGCAATGCAATGCAAAATGAGGCACACATACCCCATTGAATGGAAAATGGAATGCGAAACGAGGCACACGTACCTCGAAATGCAATGAAATGAAAAATGAGGCACACATACCTCATTTCATGGAAAATGAAATGCAAAACGAGGCACACGTACCTCGAAATGCAATGAAATGCAAAATGAGGCACACATACCCCATTTGATGGAAAATGAAATGCAAAACGAGGCACACGTACCTCAAAATGCAACGAAATGCAAAATGAAATGCGACGGGGGTGCGCCAAACGGCGCGATGCGCAAAATAGCGCGAATGAAATGTAATGCGCAAGATAGTGCGCTGCGCAAAATAGCACGATGCGTTAGACAACGCGAGTGCACAAAATAGTGCGATGAAATGCATGTCGAATGCGATGTAATGCGCAAGATAGCGCGATGCGTTAGACAACGCGAGCGCACAAAACAGTGCGATGGATGCATGAGAAATGCAATATGATGCGCAAGATAGCGCGATGCGTTAGACAACGCGAGTGCACAAAACAGTGCGATAGATGCATGCCAAATGCAATATGATGCGCATGATAGCGCGATGCGACGTATCGGACAATGTGATGGATGTATGCAAAGCACACGGGGCAACTTTTGAATTTTGTAAAAGACAAATGGATAAAAAAGGATACAATCTTTGCTTGAATTTGAGTGCCACGCACAGAAGACACGGTCCGAGGTCAAAACGGAGGCCGGTTGAGCATCGGGAATGCACTTTCTTGCACTTTCTTGAGCTATGAAGACCCACAACTCCTTGTTTTGCCTAAACAAGGCCTTGGGAACACCACCGGCTAGGTGGGGTGGTCACCGACTGCCACCGGCTGCCTGAACTTCTCCACCGGCACAATAATGTGCCGACTCCTAAAATAGTGCCGGCCACGTAAAATGCTGATCGGCGGATCGCCATTTCACTCGGGCTTTATAAAATAGGGCTTCTAAACCCTATTTTCCACTTCCCTCTTCACAAATCCTTCACTCTCTCTCTGAGCCGTTCTCTCAATTTTTCGTCGATTTCCTCGTGTTTTCGCACCATTTTACCGTCGGATTCGCGATATTCTTTGCGTTTCGGACATTTCCACCCGATCGAAATCTCATTTCGGGATCTCCTTTGCTATTTTCGCCTTTTTGGGACTTGTTCCCCTTGATTTTCTCTACATTTTCGTATTTTCATCTTCCGCCTTTCCGGCCATTTTTACCCGCTTCGGGGTTCACTTTTCGATTGACTTTTCATATTCCGCTTTTCCGCCATTTTCTCACCACCATTACTATGGACGATGTTCCACATGTTGGGACTCCCGGATCATGAGATGGATCCGGTCGAGCTCCTCCGAAAGTGGCGCCGTTCGATCCGGCGACCTATCGCCCGGCGATCCACGTGCTACCACCGATGGACTTCGCCAGTTCAGGAGTTTCGACAGGGCATTGGACCCAGAGCTTCTGCTACCCGAGCCTGCCTCTCATCTCTCATTCGGCACTTCCGAGGTAACCCTTCTACTGCTTACTTTCTTCAATGTAGAATCAGAATCCAATCGCCATAGCCGACTACGATACAAGATCAGAAGTTGATCGTAGACAAACTTACAACTAATATCTGTTTGAGACGAACACATGCACACACACTGCACTAGCCTCAATTACCCAAAACACACGGCACACACCGTTCTGCACTGCAAACTTACCGACACCCGGCACTTATTTGAATCTGAAAACATATCGTATGCTGTATTCAAACTGAATCACACAAAACATGCTGACGCATCACACGTTGTAGTTTACTTACTGGCACACTATAACCCGATATCTGCTTGAATCTGAAAAACGTGCACACATGCATCATATCTGTGCTGACTCTCACAAACACACTAACACATTACAGGCCGTAGTCTACCGTAGTACACTGAAACCCGGTATCTGCTTGAATCTGAAAAACTTGCACGCATGCATCATATCTGTGCTGACTCTCATAAACACACTGACACATTACAGGCCGTAGTCTACTGTAGTACACTGAAACCCGGTATCTGCTTGAATCTGAAAAACGTGCACGCATGCTAGACTTGTATCGATTTTTAACATGTTTCCTCAGAACTGTACATTTCATATTGCTTCGCAATTATTTGTTTGAAAACAGGTAGATTCCCATGCCATCCGCGGGTATGGGAATGTTGCTGCGCGAGATTGGTATGCGGAGCTTCCCGAGGCGGTTTGCCAGGTCGTAGACTGGGCCGGCTTTGGCGCCTTTTGCAGGGGATTGTCCAGACTTACTGCTTGCAGGCCTCTCCTCGCGGCTCTAGCAGAGAGATGGTGGGACACCATCGATTCATTTCACCTATCGGCGACTGGGGACATGACGATGACCCCTTATGACTTCTCGATGCTCACCGGCATCGGGGTGGGGGGTGATCCGATCCCCTTTGATACAGACATGGATGAGTGGACCGCCGCTCAGGTCTACCTGCTTGGCGAGGCGCCACCTCTTGCTCGTCCGGGATTTGTCGCTACTCCTGCTTCGAGGTGCAGTTCAGGGTCTAGCCTACCCTTGTCGATGCAGCTCCGATGACCCAGGAGGCCGTGGAGCAGTATGCACGCGGCTTCTTGATGTTTCTGCTAGGGACCACTCTATTCGCCGACCGGGCGAACACCGTGCCTCTCTGCCTCCTCAGCGCACTGGTGGACGTTCAGCAGATCGTGCGGTATGACTGGGGCGGTGCCGCTTTGGCCACCCTTTATGGCTATATGAGCTCCGTCTCCCGTGGCAGTGGGCAGTTGCTCGGGGGCTACTGGCGAGCTTAGGAGGTATGTCTCCTTCTCTTCTTTACATCTCTGCTCTACATTTTCTGTCCTTCATCGCACACATCGTAGTCTGCTTCACGCTAATCAGAGCATCGTATACATACACACACACATACTGCTTTAGACCGATCAGACACTACTCACACTGTACACTCTGTACAATACACTGCACAACACACGGCTCTGCTATTTCTGCTTTATCTGATGATCATACTGACATCTGTTTTGCAGTTGTGGGTCTATGCCTACTTTCGAGCTAGAGCAGTCTGGAGATGGAGACTCCCCTGGTCATCCCTTTCTCGCACCGCTACGATGGGAGGTGCACACGGCGACCTCGGGATACCTTCAGCTTCTTCTGCCGATTCTTCGACACCATCACCTCTGCCGGTATGTTTTTCTTCTGATTCATTTAAACTTTGCTTTACTCTTGTATGTTTCAAATAGCAATCGGTAACAAACTCAGACTTCAAATTTCAGATCACTGGCGGCCATGGGTCATGTAGTGCAGAGACGAGGATCGACACGTGGCCGAGGAGACCTCTCGCTAGCGGATTTTCTGAGGGCCTGCTGTCGGGCTTGGTATCTGGGGAGCGTTTTCTGCGCCCGGACCCTCGGGTTGCAGTAGATAGTCGGTTCACCCTCCGAGCACATGAGGGATACCGAGAGGTTTTCTGCGGCAGATGGAGGACTACACCCTCGGGGGAGGAGGGCGGCCAGGCGAGGGCGATTACTCGAGTACGTCCGGACCTTCCTTATGCTCTCGGCGGGGCTCCCGAGCTGAGCCAGAGAGACTGCTTGGCGCCCGGCTAGAGGCGGGAGCAGAGCGGAGGCGGGATCGCCACTGAGCTCGAGCTCGTGGCGGAGGAGTCTGAGAGGGATGAGGGACGGGCCGCCCGCCTCGCCTACCATGCCGACATACAAGCGAGTGGGGAGACCTACCAGATCCCTTTTGCTCCTCCCCCGGCTAGTCATGAGCTTGTCGGTATCCCCGACTTGCCTCCGATATGTATTACTGCATTTCTGTTCAGTCATTTCATTTTAGTTTATTTGATATTCCACAGAATATTTGATGCATCCGATATTTTTTTGCAGGCTTCCTCCGAGTACACCCGGCAGTCATTGGAGCTGAATGCCTCCATGGCGGGGATGTTGCAGCGGACCTTTGAGTTCCTAGCCTTTTATGGCCTTCTGGTATGTTTTCTCTGACATAGCTTCAAACCATATACAAACTGCCTCGCATAATCTGATGCATAACACAACACCTGGTACCCAGCCCTCATAGCGCTTGATATACTGTATTCATACACTGCACTCTGCACTGATAAACTGCTCACGGCATTCAAACATTGTATTCATACACTGCACTCTGCCGATAAATCGCTTCCACGGCATTCACATCGTATTCTCTGCATTGATAAACCGATTCATGTATCTTGATGCATTTGCCTTTTGTACTTTTCACCTCCTTCGATTCCTCCGTGGCGGCGCTCCATCTGGACCTCCCATTTCTACTGGATGGCGGGATATTCCTCGCACAGAGGGCGTGGCCATGTGGGGAGCAATTCGCAGCTCGATTGAGGATGGTCGGAGGCAGAGGCCTCGAGGAGAGGCAGGCAGCTCGGGCTCGGGCTCTGACAGCGACACTTCTGACGATGCTCCTGTGCTTCTGCCCAGGAAGAGGGCGAGGACGGATCCCCCGGTGCAAGGCCATTGATGACGATTACAGACTTCTGCTGTTTTCTTTCATTTTCTTTTCTTGTACTTTTCTCTTTTTGGTAGATAGAGTACTATGTACTGCAGCAGGCAGATTTTGCTTTCCTTGAAACTTATGTACTTGAAAAGATTATGAAATGGAACAAACTTTTATCTGAAAAAGAATGTTATATCTGCACATTTCATACTTTGCACCGCATGGCATCATATTACACCTCAAATGTAAATGATATTGATCTGTTGTCTGACAATTGAGCACTTGCACTGTACTAATCAGATAATCAACTGACTAAACAGCAAAACAACACATACGAACCACTGCTCAATCCGAACACACAGCCCATACTCTGCTGGGGACTAATCTGCTGGGGATTGATCTGCATATAGCCCATAACACATCATTTGGTTCATTCTGCACACAGCAAACCCTGAACAAATAGCCCCAATCCGACGAGACGGATCACAAAGCTGACACGGTTGCAGTTGAAACACACTCGGATGTCCCAAATTTTCCCTTTCCTTCTCTTGCTTTGCACGGATGTAGAGAATGGCACAGCATTCTAAGCACAAGCAATTACCTTTTGGAAGAGGATGGGTTTTCAACCGGGGTATCGAGCCTACCACAGCGAGATAGACTTAAACAAATAACAAAAGGCACACGACCTAAAAGAGTGAGACACACTCGAAAAAGACTCAAAACTAAAATCGAGACCGACAGGTCAAAAGACACGACACACAGACATGTTTACAAAAAAGACCTCAGATCTCAAGAAGCCAGTTCCTCCGGGCATTATTTCCCACCCTTTCTGATTTGTGATACTCACATCGCTCGGCCCTCGGGCTCGATTTTTTTCTCTCAAAACCCTGTTCTCACTTTTCTCTCAACTTACTCCTCTCTATTCTTTATTCTCTCTTTTTTTTTTCAATCCCTCCCCAGAGTGGTTGATAGGTAAACGAGAGGTTGTGGGTTCATGCCCGATACTGTTAGCTCACGACTATTTCTTCTGGCGATGGAGTGCCTCCTTGGCAAGTGCGTTGATAACAAAAGGGGGGGCGGAACACCCGACTCAATTGTGCCCCTAGTTTGTCATTTTGACCATTTTTGTTTTTGTTTTCTAAAACAGTTTTGATAAAAAATGAGAGTTGGATAAACACACTTATTCAATTTTTGATTCGAAAACCACGCGAATCAGGTTGTGAGCACTGAAAATTCTCCTTTTGGGGTCCAAACATGGTCCAATTTTGAAAATGAAACAGTTTTCGAGAAAATAAGTCAACCTCAGTGAAAATTTTCAAAAACCATTTCTGCAAACAATCAACGTTGTTACGAGCGCGGAACTTACCCTCGAGATACGCAACCTTGGATCGGAGGCAATGGGAAATTGCCCCTGGCTTAAAGGGGGGGATAAGGCAACGGAAAGTTGCCCCTGGTTTGGACGGTAACTCAGGGCAACTTATGGCAATGGATGGCAACGGGAAGTTGCCCCTTGTTTGGATGATGCCGTGGCACGTTGTAAGCCAGTCTTTGTTGACGACGATCGGACCCTCGGGCGCGGAGGAGGCGAAGACGGCTTGAACCAATATATGTACACAGTCACCTGGAAGGTGTCGGTGGTTTGGACTTCAAGAGGAAGTTGGTCATGTAATTCCAGGTCGCTGCAATCGAGATTTTGGATTTGGAGGAGGCAAAAGTGATCAAAGCCATGACATGGACTGAGACGCTATGGAAGCGTTGGGGGCTGGACTTCAAGATGAAGTTGTCTACGTATCCCAAACATGGGAATCAAGCCTTACGTAGTTCCGGCTAAGGTACACTCGGGTATTTTAACCTTCACTGTTTAGGCTCTAACTTTTGCCAAGGTGCCCAATGCGGGTTTTCGACCTTGTGAGCTATATCTTTCTTCTTTTTTTTTTTTTTTCCTTTTCTTTTGGATTTTTCTTCTTCTCTTTTTTTGCTTTTCTTTTCTTTTTCTTTTTCTTTTTCTTTGCTCTAACTTTTGCCTGGGCCGCCCTTCCGGGTTTTCGGCCCAGCGAGCCTCTCAAAGGGTAAAAGTGTAGCTTTGTGCATGCCAAATGGTTTTGAAATCAAAGCCTCCCCGTATCCAGGAGAGCGACTGTCGTGTTGATTTGTAGGGAAAAGTCCATCACGGTTACTTCTCGAGCTTTCCTTGGTGGGACCTGATCTCCCTGACTTTACTTTGACGCCTCTTGCTCGAGGGTTGCTTCAAATTGGGCCACACACAGGCGTTTCATGGCGCTGAATTGTTTTGAACGGGTTCCAGTTTGCAACAGATGAATCAAATCTCGAGACTGGGAGCGATCCTGGGCTGCACTATCTCAATAGCGGTTCCACACGGGTCTTCGCGAGACTGCGCAAAATGTTTTGTTTTTGAAAGTTTTTAAGAAAGCGACAAATCATTCACGTTGAAGATAGTGTGGAACCAGTCTGGATCAGGTCAGGGTCCTTCTCAGTACTCACACTGACAAACATGATTTCATTCATTAAAAGCTTAGCAAGCCTCTCTTTCTCTCAAATGATCAAAATTTGCAAAACCCGAGGAATTTCTTTCGCTTCGTTTTCATCACCGCAGTGTTCGAAAAGGGGTTTTATGAAAAGCTTAGGCCATTATGACGATGTTCAAGGCACAACAGAGCAGGGGATATGTACCGTCGTTCCATTCACATTCTCCGGAACGGCTATCTCAAATAGCAGCAAGTACGGAACGTGATAGCCACAGCTGTTTCATTCAGATTTGTTGGCATAACTGGCTCCTCGGGAGAAACAACACTTAAAAAAGCAAAACAACTATTTATAAAACAAAACGGTGTTTAGGGCAACAACCCCGAAATCACCTTGTATATAAGAGGGACTGACTCATTACAATCAGACAGACCCTTAAGCAAAAGGACTGACTCAAGACAATGAGACAGACTTAAAACAAAACAAAAGATTGACTCGACACCCAAGTCAGGATTTACGAAACTAGCGTTGGCAGGTGCTCAAAAATGCGTGCCAAACGCCATATCCAAAAATGTACCAGACACTGCCCGCAGGCGGTTCACCTCCTGATTACATGCTTGCAGTATCTGTATCCTCAAAATCCAACAACTGAGTGGTGACGGACTTTGTTGAAGTAGGCAGGAGGATAACCTCGTTGTCAATCAAGTCTTGTACCTCATGACGGAGGCGGAAGCAATTATCAGTGGCATTGCCAGTCTGCTGATGGTACGCACAGTACAGGGAAGCATCGTGCGTGGCTGGGAGATTCTTCGGGAGGGGCCGAGGCTCCAAGGGTTTAAGGTGTCCCCTTTCGGCAAGGATCTGAAGTGCCTTGGACAATGGCATGTAGAGAGCATGGAAGACCCTGCGCCCTCGGGTGTATTTTGAACTGAGCACTCTTGCTAGACGCACTAGCAAACGGATCGGAGTGCGGCCTTGGATCTCGATCCTTTCCGGATCTTGGTGGGAGTGGGAAGCTGTTTTGGCATGACGGGCCTATCGATTCTCGATTGATCGAATCGCCTCGGCGGAGTAGGGAAGGCATCCTCCGCAGCTTTTGACATAACTGCGGATATTTGTTGCTTATTCATTCCCCCGGCTTTCAAAGCCTCTACTGCCCACAGCAGTTGTTCGATAGGGTCGGCATCTGCCTTCATCTTGCCTTTGTCTCCGGCCTCAGCCTGGTCTAGAACTTGGTTTGCTGCATCGTTGCCATAGCTGGAGGTCATCTCCGGTTGGCTGAGTTCCATTACAATTCGTCTCAGTAGCGGGGGCTCTTGGGGTATAAAGCCTCCGGCATATGGTGTAGCTGATGGCGAAACAGACATTCCATAGGCGAGATCTGCTACGGACCTTTGAAGATCACCTATCATTCCCATTAGTTCAAATGTAGTGGGCTCGCGAGCCTGATATAGTTGAGGAGTCCAGATTGGATGTGCGGCAGGCGATCCGGTGGATCTGCATGTCAATGATAGTCTCATCTGTGGGGTAATGCCTTGACTCAACGCGGTCGTCATGACCACAATCTCTTCTGAATTCTGTGTCATGTTCACCCCTCGGAAGGAGAAGATACTAGGCTGTTAGGATCAACCCATCAACCTCTGGTCAAACGGAAAACAAGCGAGATTTCAAATTTCAAACAGATCAAACATGGGTGTAGTCGAACAACTGTACTCTACTACTGAACACTGTTCCCCTGAATCACTATTCAAAACTGAATTGACATCCGCGGACACAGCTGATTCCAATAACACTGAAACTAGTGCCCTCAGGCCTAATACCCAAATCTTGCAAACTGATATGTGTGTTCCTGTAGAGATACACTCTAAAAGCACATAACAGGTAAAAGAGAGCCAATACACCCCTATGTTGGGGTAGGGTTTCTGTCCTATTTTTGTGTCAGCTAGGGTTTCACTACTACGCACACAGCGGTTTCAAACAACCTAATATCGGGTGAGCAACCTGTCCTAGTTTGGAATGGATTTCGATATGCACTAGGTCGAATGGTCGAAAAGGGTGCCCGTAAAACCGGGTTTGTGTTCCCATCTTGGCAGAGTTCATAGCCGTCGACCTTACGGACATGCCTTGACAAGACAAGCCTCCGGCAAACCGCTCAGGAATAGCAGATGGCCAACACGGTGTCCTAGGCGCACCAATGCACATGCAATGCAAAGAGACACATAGATGAAATCAAAACAGGATATCACGAGTTCGAGTCAAGCTCTCTAAACTCCCCAGCGGAGTCGCCAGAAACTGTAACAGCGCCCGTGGGCCTCTATGCTACAGTTCGGACTCCCTTTTGTTTGTTGCGGTTCTAAATCTGAACCAAAGAGTCCAAATCTGGCAAATCGTTTTGAAGAAAAATAGATTTTGAAAAGAAGTGCCAAACATGGACTGCTTTGCTAGATTACAGAGTCGCCACCTAAATATTTTTAAAATGGGAAAATTTAGGAAACCCTGACTCGGTGCCGAAGGCCACATGTCCGTTATCACCAAAGTGGTCTTGGCTCGGGAGCTTGGGTACGATCGGGGAAGGTCAGCTATGAGCACCCCCTTTCGCCCGGTCCGAAGACCGGCCTCTACTAACCGTGATAAGGTATGCTAAAATAAACGTGCCCTAATCTACCATCGAAAGCGAGTAAATAAAAGGGATAGAAAGAAATGGGGGTTGGAAGACATACACCCACTCACACACACTTATTACAATTTTGCCCTCACTCGGAGGGACCGAAAGAATATACAAAACCGAACAACTAATTAACTACGCAAGCTAATTAATTATTACAAATTAACTAAATTAACCAAATAGATTAATTAATCTAATTTAAACAGTAAACCGCCTCGGGATGAGGGCCAAATGCAGCGCGCGCTCGGAACTGGCTTGGAACCGCACTGCCATGCACGGATTGCCTCTGTTTCCCCTGCTATCCTCCTCTGAAAATTGCCAAAGTCCCAGGAGTGCCTCTCAGGGCACTGGGGAGTACCACCGGCTGGGGTAGAGCACCACCGGCTGAAGAAAGAGGTCACCGGCACTAGATGAAGTTATCGGCTGGCAATTGACTGCTGGTCGGCACTAAATAGTGCCGTAAGCACTTAATCTTAGAATCTCTAACCCACAAAGAAGAGAGGACAACAACATGCATGGCAATGTAATTCAAGGTATTTATGCACTATACACACCCTTATCATGTTATTGACTCAAAGGGGCATGTGCCTCGATTCAGGACCTGTCAATCGCATTTCCAAGCATGATGGCCCTAAGAACCAAGAATGCAACTTTGATTTCAAATGCATGCAATGCAAACAAGAAAACAAGGGTGCTCAACCTCCATCATACTTCACTTCAAGAGGCCAAACATGCACAAGACAAATGCAACCCTAAACATGTCAACTAGGCATGCAACATGGACTATGCAATATGTTCATGCAAAGGATTCAAGCAAGCATGCAGGTAAGCATGCAAACCAATGGAAGGATGGTCTTATACATGAATTAGGCAACTCAAATAGTCCTAAATCGGTGGCCAAAATGCCAAGTCAAGAGGGCCAACACACACACACACATGCAAGTGTTATGGTCCAAACCAAGGCATAAACATGGCAACCCCAAGCACACTTGGAGACACCAAACAAGGACAATTAACACACATTGTAAAGCTCTGAAAATCATGCAAAACATGATGCCAAATCATGCAACAAAACAAGCCAAACAAGGCATGCAAATGGTCTAAGGTTCAAAGCAAATCAATGAGGCTTTGAACCACACTTAGCACAACCACACATGGCAATACTTAAACACTTAAAAACAGAGTTTTAACACATAAAACTAAGCCTAAAGGACCACCTAGATGGCATCTAGATGACATGAATCCAAAGGCATGCATTAAAGCCAAAATATGGAGCGTTTAACACATACTCTTAAAGCATTTAAAGAGGAATGCTAAGCAATCAAACAAACATGTATGAAGGACTGAAATAGCATGCTAAATGGTTCCAAACCATCAAAATGATGCAAGCAAGGCATGCCACACATGCATACTCAAAGGCTAGCAAGCCTAAAATGCAAAAGGGCTATATAATGCATGCCAAGATCAACCCAAACGACTATGGACAGAGCTAAAACATGACAAAATAGGCACAAAACATTCACAAATCTAAGCCTAAAATGTCACACCCCAACCCAGCCCCCATAAGTTTGGGCGTGACTAAAGCAGAAACAGACAGAATAACCTGTATGGTATTCATTGGGGGCCTGAACGGAAGCATTAAATTTGAAACGACATCTAGAAATATCCATTGAGCAACTTTCAACAAGCCAGGACCGTCTTAACATTGAACCTAAAGTAACATGCACACAAAATGAGGTTACACAAACATTTACAATCCAGCCCAGGTCTTAGGCATACAAAACAATAAATACATATCCCTAACCAGCAATGTGGATACCAAAAGTTACATATACAAGGTATATTGATCTAATATGTAGGGTTTCCTCCAGTGCCTGGTTATCCTTAGGCTGACAAAAATGCATGAAGTGTGCTAGATCGGCTCCTCAAGCTGGTTCCTACAGAATCAGACAAAATTACAGAATGAGACAAGCTCAGTGAATAGTAGTGCGTAGTAATAAAATCACAATGTACAGTAGCATATGTATCAAAATCAAACACCGAGATAGCAGATTGGCCTATTGGCCCAGATAGCCTCATGGCACGAATAGCCTTCGGCTCGGATGGCCTTGCGGCTGTAGTAGCCTTGCGGCACAGATAGTCTTTCGACTCAGGTAGCCTTGCGGCACAGATAGTCTTTCGACTCAGGTAGCCTTGCGGCACAACAGGTAGCCTTTCGGCACAAGTATACGAATATGGTTTCCACTTTGCATTCCCAGATCATTACATAATTTACAATTATGTCTTACAGAACAGATACATAAATATGTATGTAATGCACTATTACTCACAACGTTGGGCGGCGTACTAGTTCTTACGAGTGTGCCTGCACATAATATCTTGATAAATTAGTATCCTTCCCTTTTAAATCCTTATCAGTCATGCCATATGTCATATCACGATCATATACTCATCAGAAAAACATTCTAAAAGAACCAAAGGGTCAAGCATGAAAAGCGAAAAGCGAGTTTTCTCATCAAAAGATACTCGCCGGCGTAGCTTTGTCCCCTCCAGCGGACAGTGTAGTGCTACCAAAAATACTGGATGGTCGATCTTCACGCTCGGCGTCTGATTCTGCCTTTCGGCGGACAGGTAAATTTAGAAGCTATGGAAGGTGCATTTTCACGCTCGAGCGGTCCTGACCTCCGCTCGAGCGGACGACTACCCAGATTCAGGGCAGCCCGATCTCAAGCCAAAATTTCATCTTTCAAACCCAACTTTTCAAGCAATCAAGGGTAAAATTCATGCAAACATGCCACTTAACAACACCATAACATGAATTAAAGCTTAATCACATCAAGTTGAACCAAGTTAAGGGCTTCAACAAGCCAACACTTTCACAAATTTCAATCTAACTTCAAGTTCTTTAAACATACCACCCAAAATCAACATATATGCAAGATTAGATGATTCAAAATCAAGGATTTGAAGCATAGATTCATACAACACTCAAAGTAGTGTCAACATGCTCAATAGGTGAAAACCCCTAATGAATCAAACATTCTTATCCATGAACCCAACACAAACATGGGTTAAAATTCTTGAAGAGTTATACAAGGGAATTGAGTTACCTTACTTGCCTCTTTCAATTCTATCAATTGATTAGCTTCCCTTGGTGAACCACAAGTTTCCCTAATTGCTCACCCACGTTTCTCTCTTCTCTCCTCTTAGAGTCCCAATGCGTTTTGATCACAAGTCCCACAAGTCTTAAACATAGATATAGCAATATATATAAGAGCATAAAAGGCGAAAATCAATCGCTTTATGGTGCGAAATTAAAATTTCAAGAACATCCCATTATAGCTTAAAAATCATGCAGATTCCAAATATCAAATCAATTTACGCAAATTAAATCTCTAAGATGCTCAATTTCCATTTTAAGTAATTCAAGTGTAACAGAATCGTTCTAACTCAGAGATAGAAACTCATATCCCTAAGTTCCATGCTCTTTTACTATATTTTCACATAGATTTTCACAATAACATTCAAAGACAGAATAGGGAATTATAAAGGCAATGAGAATCGAGATATGAGGTGGGTATTACACTCTCCCCTTATTTAAGTTTGGTCCTCCAAACTTGCTTTTATAGGACAAAAATAGATACGGATATTGATTTTGCATTTCATCCTCTTTTTCCCAGGTTGCCTCAGTCCCGTAGTGCTCTTGCCACTCCACTTTTACCATTGGAATTTCCGGTTCAGAATCGTTTCACTGACGATCGAGTCGGAGTGGTTTTTCTTCATATGTTAACCTGTCGGTTAGCTCAATCTGATGATGGTCAATAATATGGGATGGATCTGGAAGGTACTCTCGGAGCATAGAAACATGAAATACATTATGAACCTGACTCAAATGTGGCGGAAGGGCGACTCGGTAAGCTACTGTCCCAACTTTACGTAAAATCTGAAAGGGCCGACATATCGGGGTGTTAGTTTACCCTTCTTTCCAAATCTTGGGTGACCTTTCATTGGGGTGACTTTCACAAAGACATATTTGTTTCATCAAATTCCAAATTCCTTCGTCGGTTATCTGCGTAACTCTTGCGGCTTTGAGCGGTTTTCAACCTTTCTCGAATAATCTTCACTTTCTCATTGAGTTAAGCGAGCGATCTCTGGCCCTAACAAAGGCCTATCTCCTACCTCAAAGGCCCGGCTTGGTGAGCGACACGGTCTCCCATACAGGGCTTCATAAGGTGCCATTTGAATACTCGAATGGTGGCTATTGTTATACGCGAATTCAATCAATGGTAGGTGAGTCTCCCAGCTCTCTTGAAAATCCAGAACACACATGCGAAGCATATCTTCTAACGTCTGAATCGTCCTTTCGGACTGTCCATCGGTTTGAGGATGGAAAGCTGTACTGAACTTCAATTCTGTACCCATTGCATTCTGTAGACTCTGCCAAAACCGTGATACAAATTTTGGATCTCTGTCCGACACAATTGAAACCGGGACTCCATGAAGCCTTACGATTTCATCTATATAGAGCAAAGCAAGTTTGTCGGCGTTATATTGGGTCTTCACAGGCAAGAAATGGGCGGATTTGGTTAATCGGTCAACAATAACCCATATCGAATTCATACCTCGAGGCGTCCGTGGTAATCCTACTACAAAATCCATCGTTAGGTGTTCCCATTTCCACTCCGGAACTGGAAGGGGTTGTAACAACCCTGCGGGTTTCTGATGTTCTGCTTTAACTTGCTGGCACTGCAAACATTTAGATACAAACTCTGCAATCTCCCTCTTCATACTTGGCCACCAGAAATGTTGTTTCAAATCTTGGTACATTTTGGTACTTCTGGATGTATTGAGACTCTCGAGGCATGTGCTTATTTCATCAACTTTCGTTTAAGTTCTACCACATTAGGGACACACACTCGACTCAAATTTAAATGCGGAATCGGTCAAAGTAAATCCCGATCTTGGTTTTGTCTCCATTTCACTACATATTTTCTTGAGGCGTCGTCCTCCATTTGACGCTTGATCTCTTCGATAGTGCGGTTGAGCCATCATTGCCGCTATTGTTGCTCTTTGCCCGTAGTATTAAGTCAATTTCCATCTTATTCAGTCCCCTATCAATTCTTTATTTTACGTCAATAGACTTGATTTTCCCATATTTTTCCGATCGAGTCGTCTGCTGCTAGTGTTCGCTTTGCCAGGATGATAGTGAAGCTGCAAATCATAGTCTTTAAGCAATTCTAACCACCGCCGTTGGCGCATATTCAACTCCTTTTGGGTGAAGAGGTATTTGAGGCTGTTATGATCAGTATAAATATCACAAGAAGTCCCATACAGATAATGTCGCCAAATCTTTAACATAAAGACAAGCTACTTTGCCAATTCAAGGTCATGTGTGGGATAACTTTTCTCATGGGGTTTAAGTGGCGAGGCGTGGCGATAACTCTTCCGTTCTGCATAAGAACACAACCCAGTCCCTTATGTGAGGCGTCACTATAAATTACGAATCCCTCGTTACCAGATGGTAACGCAAGAATCGGGGCGGTAGTTAACTCCGTTGTTAACTCCCGGAAAGGCAATTCTCTCGGTTCAGTCCATTCAAACGCAATGCCCTTCTTCGTTAGGCTGCGTAAGTGGTACGACAATCTTAGAAAAGTCTTGGACAAATCTCCGATAATAATAACGCTAGTCCCATAAAAGCTGCGCGCTTGATTACATTAGTCGGGGTTGGCGGTTTACTATTGCCTCAATCTTACTTGGATCAGAAACTCCTTCTTTAGTCATGACATGACCCAGAAATGCCAGTTCATGTAGCCAAAATTCACACTCCTTCAGTTTTGCGTACGACTTCTTTTCTCGGAGAGTTTGGAGGATTCAGCGAAGATGATTCTCATGAGCTTCTACATTCCCGAGTAAATAAGGATGTCATCTATAAAGACCACTACAAACTCATCGAGATAAGGTTTGAAAACTTCGGTTCATCGATCCATAAATGTCTTTGATGCGTTTGTAACCCCAAAGGGCATAACCAAAAATTCATAATGACCGTGGCGGGTTGGAAGGTTGTCTTCT
Source organism: Camellia lanceoleosa (assembly GCA_025200525.1). Lineage (NCBI taxonomy): Eukaryota > Viridiplantae > Streptophyta > Magnoliopsida > Ericales > Theaceae > Camellia > Camellia lanceoleosa. The sequence continues at coordinate 116,528,323 of CM045761.1, forward strand.
CGACATCTTGGCTTTGACTTTCAATTGGTGATACGGACCGCAAATCAATCTTAGAAAACCTGCGCCCTTATGGCGATCAAATAAATCATCAATTCTCGGTAAGGATACTTGTTTTTGATCGTTACTTTATTAAGCTCCGTAATCTATGCATAAGCGAAGTGTCTGTCTTTCTTCTTCACAAACAGATGGTGCACCCTGTGGAGAGACACTTGGCGAATAAACCCTTTATCCGATAAATCTTGAAGTTGACCCTTCAATTCCTTCATTTCAGCTAATGCCATTCGATACGGAGTTTTAGAGATGGGTTGAGTTCCAGGTAACACATCAATTGTGAACTCTATTTCACGGTCCACTAACTCTCCCGGCAGTTCCTTTGGGAAGACATCCGGAAAGTCACAAACAACCGGAAGCGCATCGATATTTTCATTCTCTACTGGGCCTCCCAGAACATTACACAAATACCCCCGACATCCTTTTTGAATCAATTTATAAGCCTTAGCTGCAGAGATCACATACGGTGGTGATGTCACTTCTTGACCCTGGAAGATAGTTTCTAACTGGCCCGGAGGATGGAATTTAATTTGTTTCATCAAGCAATCTATGGTAGCCCCGTATTCTCCCAACCAATCCATCCCCAAAATAATATCAAATGAAGTCATATCAAGTGGAACTAAATTAGCATATACACGAGCATTTCCAATGAGAATTTCACAAGTAGGATAGGCAATCTGGATCAAGGAAGTCCCCATAGGCGATGTAACACGCAATACATAGGCTAATTCTATTTCGATTGTATCTAAGTTTTTGCAAATTGCTTTGACACAAAAGAGCAGTAGAGCGAGAATCAAACAAAACATAAGCGAGTGGCCATAAACGTAAATGTACGACACTCATGTTGTTGCATTACAGATATCTCCGGAACCAACGCATAAACACCCTACCTTGCTTCATGGTGTCCTTGTTATTATTTGGTTTGACAATGGATTTGGCACTAGGAGTCGGTGTAGACCGGTGAGCTTGTGGCGGCCTTACTACCGGGTTGTTGATTCCTTTGTGGGCGATCCCTAATCAAATGTCTGTTTTCCACCGGAAACAAGCTCCGATCAACCTATGACAAACCCCACGATGTTTCAACCCGCATTCCTGACACTCAGGGGTCGAATTCTGAGATGTTGTACTGGTGAAGTTTCCCGAATTCTGCTTTTTATTTGGTGTAGTTGTTGATCCCTTAGACCATTGACTATTTTGCCTCTTCCCTTTCCATTCGTGAATCCAGTCGAGTAGCCAAATTTCTTCTGCGATGATGACCCGCTCCAAGACATCAACGTACGTCGGTAACTTCAACACATTGATCCGATCCTGAATGGCATTCCGTAATCCTCCCTCGAATTTCCGCGCCTTTTTGTACTCTGTGTCTACCATGTGAGGTGCGAACCGAGCTAGTTCGGCAAATTGGGCTTCGTACTCAGCTACAGTTTTGTTTCCTTGTCTCAACGTTTCAAACTCAATTACTTTCTTGTCTCGCATGCTTTGAGGAAAATATTTATCATAGAATAACACCAAGAACCTGTCCCAAGTCAACTCAGGATGCATTGTTCTGGTAAGTATCCACCACCTCCGCGCCTCTTCTTCAAGCGTGAAAGCGGCAAGCTGCACTTTCTGAACTTCAGTACAAGGAAAGACTTCGAATAGTTTCTCTATCCCTAGCACCCATGCCTCCGCCTTCATCGGTTCAATTCCTCCTTTGAACGAAGGTGGTTTCATCTTTAAACTCCGTGTAAGTGTAATGATGCGATCCTCAGCGTGAATATCTTGCATTACAGGTGGGGGTACTGGCGGGGGTGGCGGCTGAGGTTGTTGTTGCTGTTGTTGTCGTAGAGTTTCAGCCATATCTCTCATCATTCTTTCCATCCTATCCAACCGTACCGAGGTAGCATCTTCTGGCTCATCAGCCCTTGTTCTCACCATAGCCTACAAAACAAATCATTATACCATACACAAAGGTGTACAAGGAAGTCAAATTGTTAGCATTGGGTCAGCAGAAATCATATCACGTTGCTATCATTCCTACTTTCATGTTTGATGCCTACTACACTAGACATCCTAACGCTCAATGGATCCGTGTGTGAGATAGCAACTCGTGCTCTGATACCACTTGTCACACCCCAACCCAGCCCCCATAAGTTTGGGCGTGACTAAAGCAGAAACAGACAGAATAACCTGTATGGTATTCATTGGGGGCCTGAACGGAAGCATTAAATTTGAAACGACATCTAGAAATATCCATTGAGCAACTTTCAACAAGCCAGGACCGTCTTAACATTGAACCTAAAGTAACATGCACAGAAAATGAGGTTACACAAACATTTACAATCCAGCCCAGGTCTTAGGCATACAAAACAATAAATACATATCCCTAACCAGCAATGTGGATACCAAAAGTTACATATACAAGGTATACTGATCTAATATGTAGGGTTTCCTCCAGTGCCTGGTTATCCTTAGGCTGACAAAAATGCATAAAGTGTGCTAGATCGGCTCCTCAAATTTGGTTCCTCTGAGAATCGGACAAAATTACGAATGAGACAAGCTCGATTGAATAGTAGTGCGTAGTAATAAAATCACAATGTCTGATAGCATATGTATCAAAATCAAACACCGAGATAGCAGATTGGCCTATTGGCCCGAGATAGCCTCATGAGCAGATAGCCTTCGGCTCGGATGGCCTTGCGGCACAATGTAGCCTTATCGACTCGGGTAGCCTTGCGGCACGAGATAGTCTTCGACTCGGGTAGCCTTGCGGCACAGATAGTCTTTCGACTCAGGTAGCCTTGCGGCACAACAGGTAGCCTTTCGGCACAACAGGTAGCCTTTCGGCACAAGTATACGAATATGGTTTTCACTTTGCATTCCCAGATCATTACATAATTTACAATTATGTCTTCTGAAACGAATACATAAATATGTATGTAATGCACTATTACTCACAACGTTGGGCGGCGTACTAGTTCATCCGGGTGTGCCTGCACATAATATCTTGATAAATTAGTATCCTTCCTTTTAAATCCTTATCGGTCATTCCATATGTCATATCACTATCATAAACTCATCGAAAAAACATTCTAATAGCACCAAAGAGTCAAGCATGAAAAATCGAGCAAAAGCGAGTTTTCTCAAACGATACTCGCTCGGCGTAGCTTTGTCCGCCGGCGGACGATTAAATGCTACCAAAAATCTTGGATGGTCGATTTTCACGCTCGGCGTCTGATTCTGCTTTCGGCGGGCGAGGTAAATTTCAGCTTCTTTGGAAGGTGCATTTTCACGCCGGCGGTCAGACCTCCGCTCGAGCGGACGACTCAATTCAGGCGGCACCGATCTCCAGCCAAAATTTCATCTTTCAAACCCAACTTTTCAAGCAATCAAGGGTAAAATTCATGCAAACATGCCACTTAACAACACCATAACATGAATTAAAGCTTAATCACATCAAGTTGAACCAAGTTAAGGGCTTCAACAAGCCAACACTTTCACAAATTTCAATCTAACTTCAAGTTCTTTAAACATACCACCCAAAATCAACATATATGCAAGATTAGATGATTCAAAATCAAGGATTTGAAGCATAGATTCATACAACACTCAAAGTAGTGTCAACATGCTCAATAGGTGAAAACCCCTAATGAATCAAACATTCTTATCCATGAACCCAACACAAACATGGGTTAAAATTCTTGAAGAGTTATACAAGGGAATTGAGTTACCTTACTTGCCTCTTTCAATTCTATCAATTGATTAGCTTCCTTGGTGAACCACAAGTTTCCCCCAATTGCTCACCCACGTTTCTCTCTTCTCTCCCTCTTAGAGTCCCACGTTTTGATCACAAGTCCCACAAGTCTTAAACATAGATATAGCAATATATATAAGAGCATAAAAGACGAAAATCAATCGCTTTATGGTGCCGAAATTAAAATTTCACAGAACATCCCATTATAGCTTAAAAATCATGCAGATTCCAAATATCAAATCAATTTCTGCAAATTAAATCTCTAAGATGCTCAATTTCCATTTTAAGTAATTCAAGTGTAACAGATACGTTCTAACTCAACAGATAGAAACTCATATCCCTAAGTTCCATGCTCTTTTACTATATTTTCACATAGATTTTCACAATAACATTCAAAGACACAGAATAGGGAATTATAAAGACAGCAGAATCAGATATGAGGGTCGGGGTATTACATAAAACATGCTCAAATTAGGGCTAACAACCTAGGCATGTTAAGGGACTAAAGAGGCATTTCAAAGCAACCATCCAAAACATGCAAGGAGTACTAAAACCAAATTAGAAATATGTTATATCATGGCAATATAAGCATGAAAAACAAACCAAACATGCTCAACACCCACTCAAGCATAGGCTTCCTCAAGAGGCCAAATCTTGCCCTTTTCAAGGAAATCAAGGAGAGGGGGTGGCCCTCTCCTTCTTGAGACTCTAAGGCATCATCTTCACCACTGAAATCCCTCAAGATTTCAGTGGTGAAGAGATCCTAACACTAAAGTCTCGGATCCCTCACAAAATAGCACAAAATGAGGACTTTTCAAGGCCTAAGGGTGGTCAAACTTGCTCAAACCACAAAACACTCTTAATAAACAATAAAGAGGCTTAAAAAAATAGAACTTTTATGTGTTATAGACTAAGCACAAAAACTGTTTTAAACTAGGCAAAAATGGTGTGCAAAAATGGGGTAAATAAAGTAAGTTTCTCACCCTTGTTGACTCTCTTCACAAATGTTGATGTTGTTGGTTCCTTGAGCTCCAAACCAGTCAAAAACTTCAAGAACAAGCCTTTGGACCCTCAGCAACCAAAGGAAGGTGAAACACTAGGTGTTGATGTGCAATAGTAAGTCACAAACACCTAGTGTACAAAACAAGAGGGAAAGAGAGATAGGATAGATACACAAAACCTAACCTAAAACCAGAGCTTCTCCCTCTCCTAAAATGTCTAACTCTCCAATTTTCTCCCCTCTTGAGCCAAGAGAAGAGGCTTCTCTTGTATAGGCACAAAACTTACAAGTTAAGTCACCAAAAGGGGCTCATCCCTCCATACACGTGTATGGAGGGGAAACAAATGCAAGAAAGCTGTCTGAAAATATCTCCAAAAATAGCTGTAAAGTGATCGGCGGGGCAAAATGGTCATTTTGCACAAAATAGTGCCGACCGGCACAAAATAGTGCCGACCGGCATAATATAGTGCCGGTGGCAACTACAGCCAGCCGGTGGCCTCTAGCCATAGCCGGTGGTGTGTGGGGATGCCTCACAAGGCATTCCCTGTCCCTCCAAGGCAAAGCACAAGTGTTTGGTGCAAAACCAGACACAAAACGATCGAGTTCGGAGGTCCTGAGGCAAGGCGCATAGCCGAGAACTTCGGGAACTCCAAACGAACACAAACATGGATAATCACCGAGTGTTCCAACGGTGACGTCCAAGTCTTGAGGACGGTCAAAAATGGGGTGTCTACAGCCTCATAAGTTAACTTGTCATCCAACACAATTTGGTGATAGTCTATAACATGAGATGGATCTGAAAGGTACCCTCGAAGCATTGAGACATGAAACACATTGTGTACTTGGCTCATACTTGGCGGAAGGGCGACCCGGTAAGCTACCGGGCCCACTCTTTCCAGGATTTGAAAGGGACCAATAAATCGGGGTGTTAACTTCCCCCTTTTTCCGAATCTTGGGTGTCCTTTTAGCAGAGTGACTTTCACAAATACATGGCTATTCACTTCGAATTCTAAGTCTCTTCGTCGGTTATCCGCATAACTCTTCTGCCTACTTTGAGCAGTTTTCAATCTTTCTCGAATCACTTTGATCTTTTCAGTTGTCAATTGAACAATTTCAGGCCCTAACAGGGACCTATCCCCAACTTCGGCCCAACATACGAGAGAACGACATGGTCTTCCATACAGAGCCTCATAGTGGGCCATCTCGATGCTCGAATGGTAACTATTATTATAGGCAAATTCTATTAACGGTAAATGGGTTTCCCAACTTTCTTGAAAACCTAGCACACACATTCGGAGCATATCTTCCAGGGTTTGTATTGTTCTCTCGGATTGACCGTCAGTTTGAGGGTGAAAAGCTATGCTGAACTTAAGTTCTGTACCCATAGCTTCCTGCAGACTCTACCAAAATCTCGAAACAAACTTGGGGTCTCTATCTGACACAATGGAAACGGGAATATCGTGAAGCCTCATAATGTCATTCATATAAAGTGTTGTGAGCTTATCTGCATTATATTGAGTCTTTACTGGTAAGAAATGAGCAGACTTCGTTAACCGGTCCACAATGACCCATATTGAATTCATGCCTCGGGGAGTCCGCGGTAACCCCACAACAAAGTCCATTGTCAAATGTTCCCATTTCCACTCCGGGATGGGAAGAGGTTGCAACAATCCGGCAGGTCTTTGATGTTCCGCTTTGACTTGCTGGCATTGCAAGCACTTAGAAATAAACTCCGCGATCTCCCTCTTCATACTTGGCCACCAAAAGTTTTGCTTCAAATCTCGGTACATTTTAGTACTTCCTGGATGCATTGAAAATCTTGAGGCATGTGCTTCTTCCATCAATCTCCGTTTAAGTTCCAACACATTAGGGACACATATTCTATCTTGAAACTTGAGCACTGAATCCATTAAACTGAACCCCAATTTTGGTTTTGACTCTAACTCGTCACATATCTTCTTTAACATGTCATCCTCCATTTGATGCAATTTGATCTCTTCAAGTAAGGTTGGCTGAGCCATTACTGCTGCCATCAGGGCCTCCTATCTACGGGTCACACACTCCACATCCAGTTTATCTAATTCAATTACCAACTCCTTTTGTTCCGTAAATAAATTTGCCAACTTTTCCCTATCTCTCCGGCTAAGTGCATCCGCAACCATGTTAGCTTTACCAGGATGGTAATGGATCTGTAAATCATAATCCTTAAGCAACTCTAACCACCGCCGCTGTCGCATATTCAACTCCTTCTGGGTAAAAAGATATTTGAGACTTTTGTGGTCGGTGTAAACTTCACAGGTTGTGCCATAGAGATAGTGTCGCCATATCTTCAAAGCAAAAACTACTGCTGCTAGCTCCAGGTCATGTGTGGGATAATTTTCCTCGTGGGGTTTTAATTGTCGAGAGGCATATGCAATAACCCTTCCATTCTGCATAAGTACACAACCAAGCCCTTTATGCGAGGCATCATCAGAATTACAAACCCTTGATTGCAGGATGGTAAGGCCAAAAGCGGTCTCAGTAGTCAACTTTGTTTTCAGATCTTGGAAAGCAGATTCCTGTTCTTCTAACCATTCAAATGCAACTCCTTTCCGCGTCAATTGTGTAAGTGGCACAGTGATTTTGGAGAAATTCTGAACGAACCGCCTGTAATAGCCAGCTAATCCCATGAAGCTACGCACCTCGGCAACATTGGTAGGAGTTGGCCAGTTCATAATCGCTTCAATTTTATGCGGATCAACAGAGACTCCTTCTTTTGTTACCACATGCCCCAGAAATGTCACCTCTTGTAGCCAGAATTCACACTTCTTTAATTTTGCGTATAATTTCTTCTCCCGGAGTGTTTGAAGGATTAGGCGAAGATGATCCTCGTGAGCCTCTGCACTCTTTGAATAGATGAGAATATCGTCAATAAAGACCACTACAAATTCATCCAAATAAGGCTTGAAAACACGGTTCATCAAATCCATGAAAGCTGCTGGCGCGTTAGTAACTCCGAATGGCATAACCAAAAATTCGTAATGACCATACCGGGTCCGAAAAGCTGTCTTTTCCACATCGTTGGCTTTAACCTTCAATTGATGGTATCCTGACCGCAGATCGATTTTCGAGAAAACTTGTGCCCCTTGTAGTTGGTCAAATAAATCATCAATCCGTGGTAAGGGGTATTTATTTTTGATTGTCACCTTATTGAGTTCTTTATAGTCAATACATAGCCGAAGTGTTCCTTCCTTCTTTTTCACAAATAAGACTGGCGCACCCCAAGGAGATACACTCGGTCGGATAAATCCCTTATCGAGCAAATCTTGTAATTGAATCTTCAATTCTTTCATTTCAGCTGGGGCCATCCTATACGGTGTCTTAGAGATAGGTTGAGTTCCCGGCACCACCTCAATCACAAATTCAATTTCACGGTCTATCAGTTGCCTTGGCAATTCTTCGGGAAAAACATCTGAAAATTCACGAACCACTGGAATTACATCAATACTTCCTTTTATCACTTGTTCCTCCCAAATGCTACATAAATACCCTTGACATCCTTTCTGCATTAACTTACAAGCCTTCACAGCAGAAATCAAATAAGGTGGCGAAGTTACTTCCTGCCCCTGAACAATAGCCTCTGGTTGCCCCAGAGGATGGAAATTGATTTGCTTCGTCAAACAATTTATAGTTGCACCATATTCATTTAGCCAATCCATTCCCAGAATAACATCAAAAGAGGTCATATCGAGAGGTATTAGGTTAGCATACACCCGAATATCCCCTATTAGGAGTTCACAAGCAACATATACAGAAGTGCAGTTCATAGATTTCCCTAAGGGTGAGGTTACACACAATATATAAGACAAGTTTTCTTCGATTTTATCCAAATTAGGAGCAAATAGTTTCGACACAAAAGAGTGGGTGGAGCCAGAATCAAACAATACATGAGCAGAATGACCATAAGCAATAAATGTACCTGACACCACTGTTGCCGCATTCTGTACATCACCTGGGACCAATGCAAACACCCTTCCTTGCCTTGCAGTATCTTTATTATTAGTAGGTTTAGCTGCTGTCTTTGCGTTGGGGATTCGTGTAGACCCCGCAGAACTGGTAGCAGGTATATTGCCCTTTTGTTGAGCCCATTGTGGGCAATTCCTTACCTGATGACCCGTTTTGCCACACTTAAAACAAGCCCCGGTCTTCCAATGGCAAGTCCCTCGGTGCTACCTTCCACAATCTGAGCACACAGGAGTGGAATTTTGAGTATAGGTGGTGGTGCTAGAGTTTCCAGAGTTATGCTTCTTATTGGGTGGAGTCACTGATCCCTTTGATCACTGATTGTTCTGCCTTTTCCCTTTCCATTCGGAAATCTGATTCTGAGCAGCAAGATTTCCTTCTGCTATAACAGCCCTTTCTAACACATCAACATAAGTAGGTAGCTTCAACATATTGACCCTGTCTTGGATGGCACCCCGTAACCCTCCTTCGAATTTTCGTGCCTTCTTATAATCCGTATCCACCATATGGGGCGCAAATCGAGCTAGTTCTGCAAATTGAGCTTCGTATTCTGCAACAGTCTTACTTCCTTGTCTAAGAGTTTCAAATTCTGTCACCTTCTTATCTCGCATGCTTTGAGGAAAATATTTGTCATAGAACAATTCTAGAAATCTATCCCATATTAATCCGGGGTGTACAGTCCTTGTGAGCATCCACCATCTCCGCGCCTCATCCTCAAGAGTGAAAGCAGCCAATTGCACTTTTTGAGCTTCTGTACAAGGGAACACTTCAAATAGTTTCTCGATTCCCAGCACCCATGCCTCAGCTTTCATTGGTTCTATGCCTCCTTTGAAGACTGGCGGTTTCATCTTTTTAGACTCTTTAGTAAGGGTGATGGTTCGGTCTTCAGCATGAAAATCTGGAACTGCCAGTGGAGGTACTGGTGGTGGTGGTTGTTCTAGTGGCTGTTGCTGCTGTTGTGGTTGTTGCTGTTGTTGTCGTAAAGTCTCCGCCAATTCCATAATCATTCGCTCCATCCTATCCAACTGGGCAGAAGTAGCATCTTCCGCGTCATCTATCCTTGTTCTCACCATTGCCTACACAACAAACAATTGTATACAGGAAACATGATTCAAAATTGTTAGCATTATCAGAGTATACGTAACGTTGCCATCACTCTTCCATATACTTTCAGGATGTCATGCAAAATGCCTAAAGCTTTTCTAGACACCCTAAGCTCAATGGACCCGTGTGTGAGATAGCAACTCGTGCTCTGATACCACTTGTCACACCCCCAACTTGCCCCAGAAAGTTAGGGCATGACCTAAGCAGAAAAGGACACTTAACCTGTTGTATATCTAGAAAGTAGGGGCCTAAACGGAAGCAGTAACAACAAGTAATACATAATAGGAAAATATGACATCCATTGAGTGACTAAACTATGCCAGGATCACAGACATCACATAAGATTAATAAGCCAAAAAGATGAACCAAAGGAGATACACGTTTGAGAGCTAATAATATACATACACAGATCCAGCCCCAAGAGTGGGCGCATAACAAAATATTATGTACATAACAATCTAGGCCAAAAGCAAGAGCATAAGCAATAGTCTAGCAATTCCACAAAAGTATGGTTTCGACCCAAAGCTTCGCTGTGCTTAGGCTGACAAAAGTATGACGGTACCGGGTTAAGCTCGACCTCCTGACTGGTTACCTACAGGTACAGACATAACATAGGATGAGCCAAGCTCAATGAATAATAGCACTTACATGCATGTATAACAAAAATAACAAAATAACCGTGTAGTTAGTCTGCTTCTGTATGACTTCGTAAGATAACTTGTTGGTTCGCAATTTCATAATTTGGCCCCTGGCCTAAGGAGTTCACACATTCACAAAGAGCCATTGGGTTTCATAAATTCACAACTTATCGTAATGGCCTTCGGCCCTTGTTAATTCACAATTCACAAGTTCACACATCCATATTTCACATATCGGCACTTGGCCTCATAACTTAGTTCATAATTGGCTCTTGGCCACATAGGTTTACAACTTCACAATTCCTTAGATGCGTTCCATAAATCACAAGATTTCACACAAAGCGTTCATAGCTTCACAACCACTTTCAATGTTTCCATAGTTTCATCATATTTCTCATATAGCACATAGCTTCATGCAACATGATTCTTATAATAAGGATCATAACGTCAATAACAATATTTATGAACGGATAGAGGTACATTGAAGTACTATTACTCACAGCGTTGTGATGGCATGCTAGTTTCTTCCGGAGTGTGGGCTGCACACAATCATAACTTATAAATTAGTTTGCTTTCTTTATAAATCGTTGGGGAATCATTTCCTACATCATTACGCTTCTCATGAATTGATAATCAACTTAAAATCATCAGAAACATATTCTAAAACTAGCAGGGAATCAAGCACGCAAAACCGAACAAGCATATTTTTCTTTCTGAAAATTAGTCCCCCGCTCGAGCGCCACTTTGGCCGCTCGAGCAGACTGTAAAATGTACAAAACTGCTGGGAGGTGGTTTTTCCCGCTCGAGTGGGCTTTCCGCTACTCGAGCGGACCACGCGAATTCTGAAATTCTGAACTTCGAATTTAGCAACTTCATTCCACTTCTCATGCAATTCCAAATGAATCTAAGACCATATTTCAACCCAACATCCCTATAGTATGAATTCTACCTTGAACATGACAAATTAAGCAAGATTAGGAACTTAAATAAGCCATCTCTTCCCCAAATTCCACTTTTGGATTCAAGTTCTTCATGTTCTTGAACCATAGCACATGATATATATATATATATATATGTACATAAATCCATAAAGTGATGGTATAAAACCAAGGATTGAAGTATAATTTCATATAACACCCAAATTAAGTGTCAAAACAATCAATTGATGAGAAGCCCTCACAAATTAAACATGAAGCATACATGGATCAAACATAAACATAAATTACAAGCTCTAAATTGTCTTGACAAGAAGATCTTGAGCTTACCTTGAATTTAATCCCAAACTTCTACCAATTTGCCCAAATTCCTTGTTGAATCCCTTCTTCCCCAATTCCTCTTCTTCCCTTTCTCTTATTTTCTCTCTCAAATGGTATTCACGTTTTTGATCTTTAGTCCTAAACAAGGCTTAGAGATATATATACAATATAGGAGCACATAAGACAAAAATCAATCGCTTTATGATGCCGAAATTGAAATTTCGTAAACATGCTTAATATTACCTAAAAATTATGCTGATCACAGATATATAATCAATTTCAGCTAATTAAGCCGTTAAGGCTTCCAATTTCTAAGTCAAACGCATTAATGGTAACAGATACTTTTCTTGCCCAACAGATAATGTTCATTTCATAAGGCATCAACTCATAAGACATATATACATAACTTAAATTCTCATGCAGTTTCACATTAGACATTTGGAAGCACTGAATTACAATTAAAATAGAGCAGAGTCACATACGGGGGTCGGGTTATTACACCCAACCACTCTGAAGGTCATCAAGCTTGAAATGCTATTCAAGAGGGCTTAAGGTGTGAATTTCATTTCGGACAAAGAGGATGGATACACCGATTCGGCGGTGACTTTGCCGGATCGATTCAAGATGCCACATATAGACCGTTTTGACAGTTCTGGGGACCCCGTGGTACATCTGCGATTGTTCTCGGATATCCTAAGGCCAATGGGCCTCTCCAAATTGCAAAAGCTTTCCCTCTTCAGCCGAACCCTGTCAGGTGTTGCGGCTATTTGGTGCGCAAAGCTAGAGGACTGTGTCAAGAGAAGCTGGAAGGAGATGGCTGAGGCCTTTGTAGCTCAATACTCCTACAACACACAGATTGAGATCACAACTCGTGATCTTGAGACAACCAGACAAGAGCCGAAAGAGGGATTCTCTGACTTTGTAACCCGTTTGAGAGCCAAAGCTTCTATGATGACCACCAGGCCGGTCGACAAAGATCAGATATAGATGATTGTGCGCAATCTCCAACCCAAACTGATGCAAAAAATGATCGTGTTACCCCTTCCCACCTTTGCTAATTTACAAGAGATTGGGGTACAGATTGAGGCGCCATGAAGCAGGGTCTGATTGACCACGAGAGAGAGAAGCCCAAGAGGGCATTTACCCGCAGTTCGAATGCAGGCACGAGTAATGCTGCACCTACCAGAACTTCTGATGTGGGCATGGTCACTACCACCACCCCAAAAATAGCCACACCTTTCACCGGTGCAACCGAAACTATCTCACAAACAGCCAGATATCCACCCCGATGCTAGAGAACCTTTACTCCACTGTACATGCCCCTGTCCAAAGCTCTGGGGGTCCTAATCAGAAAAGGGCATTTGAAGCCTCTGGAGCCGTGACCATTACCAGATAAACTTCCTGCTTCCCATAACCTAGCCAACATCAGGTTTTCACCAACAAAGATGGTCACGACACCGACTAGTGCTTCAGATTGCGTCATGAGATCCAGGATCTCATTGACAATAAGGTGATTGCACTTCCAGAAAAACCAAATGTCACAACCAACCCCCTCCCACCACATAACCAAGCTCCACCACCCAAACACATCAACCTAATCCAAACCTCGGCCATTCCATATGACCCAAGTATATACATCCCAACTTCCCACCTATCCAAGCCTGAGGTGATCATCTGAGATACCATAGATTTGTGCATGTTAAGCACCTTCCAAACCCAACCTGAACCGATGGTGGTCACTATCGAAGATAGAATTGGGTTAACTTCGGAGGCAGATGATAATATTAATTCAGAACCTGAGGGGTCTGGGAGCTTTTCGTACAACCCGAGTGCTTACATCACATCAACAGATCAGGCTAACCCAAGAGTAGAGTTGCCAGTTGGGGCAGAAATCAGTGTGGTCCGGGAGGATGGATCTAGTTAGGGGTTAGATGACCGAACAGAGCAAGAAGAGGGCATTGCAAATCTCCAGTTCTTCAACGAGCAGGACTCAGGGGATGTGAACTTCAACTGGTTCGACTTGGATGGATTACTAGAAAATACTGGGTGGCTCAGTGACGAGCTAGATGTTGTTGAGGTGTCTCGAGCGAGGGCAATCGAAGCGAATATCAACAAAGGGTAATGGCCAAGAATCAGGAGAAATCATCAGAGAGCCCCAGTGCTAAGAATTTTGCTCGGGATCCGGGTAGTTTGAGTATGGTAGATACCGAATGAGAGGTAGCATTGAAGCAACTTGAGCAAGAAAAGATCGAGGACCTTGAGAGGGCTAGGAAGGCCAAAGCCCCTGCGAGGATGGAACCAACCAAATGACACCTAGTACGTTGAGGAGGTGGACCATATGACTAGAAGTGGGCGATATTTCGAGCCCCTACACTTGGACCTGCCGGAGGCGTCCGGGAAGAACAAAGACGCAGAGAGCCAGAAAGAAAAACTGCTCGATGTGGAGGTTGTGCTAAAACAGCTTAAGAAAATTCAAGCAGACATCTACATCTAGGGACTGCTTATGGCCTCAAGAGTTCACAGACAGGCTGTCCTTTCTACCGTGGACAAGGCAAAACTTTCAATCGATACAACTCCAGAGCAGTTGGTAAGATTGGTTTTCCCGGGAGGAGCCTCCCCGACATTGACCTTCACTGACAAGGAACTGCTGCCTGAGGGCTCAGATCATAACAAACCGCTCTATATCTCTGTCGAGTGTAGAGAGAAATGGATACCGGTGGTCCTTGTTGACACAGGATCTGCTATCAACGTGTGTCCGTCGAGAACGGCAGATGCTGTCGGGTTGAAGCCTGCGGATTTTGTGCCTATGGCCCAGGTGATACGAGCCTATGATAATTCCAGTCAAGAGGCGATGGGGACTGTACAGATTCGAACTCAGGTTGGTCCGAGGCAATGGGACATTGAGTTTCATGTCTTGCACGTTCCCGCAACCTTCAATCTACTCCTGGGGTGGCCGTGGCTGCACCAGGTGAAGGTTGTCTCTTCCACCCTGCACCAGATGCTAAAATACCCCCACGGGAAAGGGGTGGCAATTGTCTTTGGGAATTCTTTGATACATCCTCTGCCAGAGGTTTCTACACCAGTTCTGGAGATTGAGCATGGCGCGAAGGATATGTTTTTGTCAGGATTCACCCTAGCTGAGGCCCAGGTTGTACAAAATATGCTAGCTGTTAATGAGGGGCTATACGTCAGTGCACAGTCTGTCTACCTTATGAACAAGCTTCAACACATCCCTGGGATGGGATTAGGGTGAAGTGGCTGAAAAGGCATTGCAGCATCGGCTGAAGTGCTGCATAACCCATATATCTTTGGCTTAGGTTATATGCCTACCAAGGAGGATTGGGTGAGGAAGGGAAGAGAAAGAGCCAAGAAAGCCGGGAAGCACTATGAGTTGGTGCACCGACCTATCCAGGGGACCCTGAACGGACACTTTGTCCGAGAGGGGGAAGACTTCCTGTTCTGCGGCTTCCCAGAGCCATGGCTAAATGTAGAGAGGCCGCGCTTGTCGGGATTTGAGATTTTCTTTGACTTGCAATTATTTGGGGATGAAGTTTCCGTCGAGCAGACAGACCCACCAGCTGAGGCTAAGTAGTGCAAGGAAGAGGATTTTGAGAGCATAGAAATTGAGATGGGGGTAGCACTGGCTTGTCTCGTCACAGATCCTCAGATCGTACCGAAGTGCTTGGGGGATAACTTCTCAGTTTCCATGATCGGGAATGAAGTGGCTGTGAGCCCATCTTCAAGCATTTTGGATGCATCCATCGCACCCTCCCTCGTCTAGCTTTTTATCGAGCAGCATTGGGTCAAGTAATGTGTCAGAATCTGATTCCACTAAGTCTGTGGAGTCGGAATCAGGTTCCAGCTCATCTGAGTCTGAGTTCGGTATTCTTGGGGGTGATAACTCAGACGCCATTGTCCTGTCCAGGTCATCTTTTTCTTTTTCTTTTGAGTCTATTGTAACAGAGGAATCAGGCGGACTAGATGTTATTAATGAGAATGGTACGGCTGTGGCTTCCGAGTACTTTTTTGTGACTTTAATTTATTGCATTAATCAAGACTTTCAAAATTTTGGTGAAAAACCACGAGGAAGAAATTCCTTCAATTTTACAACGTTTGATTCATCAAGAGCATGAGAGGTTTATAAAATCGTTGGTTGATGAAATTACCACAATTTACGTTGGTACTGAGAAGGGACCTGCGGCTGGTCCAGATCGGGTCCACGTTGTCTTTGGAGGAGCGTGAGCGCTTAGTCGCTTTATTAAAAGATTTCAAAGATGTTTTCATGTGGTCCTATGAAGACATGCCTGGAATCGATCTTGAGATTGTATAGCACCTGATCCCTCTTGACCCAGAGGCCCGACTTGTTAAGCAGAAGCTCCGAAGGATCCGCCCGGACTGGGCTCTGAAAATCAAAGAAGAGGTCACCAAGCAGATTGACGTAGGGTTCCTGTTGGTATCTGAATACCCTACTTGGTTGGCTAATATAGTTCTGGTGCCGAAGAAGGATGGCAAAATTCAGGTATGTGTAGATTTCAGGGATTTGAATAAAGTCAGTCCGAAGGACGACTTTCCTCTGCCGCATATCGACGAATTAGTGAACTTCACTGCTGAGCATGCACTGCTCTCGTTCATAGATGGGTTTTTAGGCTACAATCAAATTTTGATGGCACCCAAAGATAGGGAGAAGACTGCTTTCACCACCCTGTGGGGAACCTATTCTTATAGGGTGATGCCGTTCGGGCTGAAGAACGCTGGGGCTACGTATCAATGGACTGCGACCACGATTTTGCACGATATGATCCATAAAGAGGTTGAGGTGTATGTGGAGGACATGATTGTCAAGTCCAAGGAAAGAGAGGGCCACTACACTGCCTTGCAGAAATTTTTCCAACGGATCAGAGAGTATCGGTTATGGCTGAATCCTCAGAAATGTACATTTGGTGTTATAGCAGGGAAAATGCTGAGGTTCTTGATCACACAAAGAGGCATCGAAGTCGATCCTTCCAAAATCAAGGCCATCTTAGAAATGCTACTACCGAGGACTGAAAAGGAGGTGCAAGGCTTTCTGGGCAAAGTGCAATTCATAAAACGGTTTATTGCAAAATTAACCTTGACTTGTGAACCACTGTTTGGTCTCTTAAAGAAAGAAAAGAAGTTCCAATGGGACAACTGATGCCAAGTTGCTTTCGAGCAGATCACGCAATATTTACAGAACCCACCTTTGTTGTCACCACCTAAACCGGGGAAACCGTTGATTCTGTACCTATCAGCTACTAAAATGACAATGGGCTACATGCTTGCACAGGAGTCTGAGGACAAAGTAGAGAAGGCTATCTACTACCTGAGCAAGAAAATGCTAGATTACGAGACCCGCTACACTCCACTGGAGAAGACTTGTCTGGCCTTGGTATGGGCTACCAGGAAGTTGAGGCACTACCTGTTAGCTCACTCTATAATAATGGTTTCGAGATTAAATCCCGTCAAATATCTCTTCGAGAAACCAGCACTTACGGGTAGGCTAGCTCGTTGGTTGCTTCTGCTTTCCGAATTTGATCTGAAGTACATGACGCGCAAGTCAGTGAAAGGGAGAGTGTTAGTGGAGTTCCTAACCGATTACCCAGTTGAAGGAGATGAAGTAGTTGAGTATCTGTTCGCAAACGAGGCCATTCTGCATGTCGAAGAAGAGACTTGGACAATATTCTTTGACGGAGCGTCAAACCAATACGGGTATGGGATAAGGGTGTGGCTAATAGCAACCGACAATTCCCGCATACCCTTAGCATTCAAACTCTGGTTCCAAGTGTCAAACAATGAGGCAGAGTATGAGGCATGTATTGCTGGATTAGAAGCCGCCCAGGAACTAGGGGCAAAAGGGTTGGATGTCATCGGGGTCTCAAACCTTGTTGTATCTCAAGCTAAAGGAGATTGGAAAGTTAAAGAAGAAAAGATAAGAATCTATCACCAGACCTTGGACGTTCTAATTCCTCAGTCTGAGAAACTGAACTTCGCTCATCTGTTAAGAGAGAACAACAAGTTCGCTGATTCATTAGCAACTTTATCTTCTATGATAGACATCCCTTTCGGAGTCCGGATGCGTTCGATCATCATTGAATAGAAATTCATGCTGGCCTACGAGCCGATTGCTGCCATAGATGAGGTACAAGATCAAAACCCCTAGTATTACGACATCTGGAACTTCTTGCAAAATAAGGCATACCCACCAAGGGCAAATGCCAAAGATAAGAGGGCAATTCGAAGAATTGCTGCTCAGTTCATCGTCTGTGGGGTAAACTGTACAAGAGGGGTCATCTCGAGATGCACAAGCTATGCATGGTTGCTGAAGAATCCAAGCGCCTGATGAAGGCCAACCATGCAGTAGAGTGCAAAGCGCACATGAGCGGGGTGGTGCTAGCTCAGAAGATCCTCAGACAGGATTATTATTGGTCAACCATGGAGGAGGATTATATTGGATTTGTTTGGCGATGCCACAAATGTCAGATCCATGCAAACCGCATGAACATTCCCTCGTCGCCGGTTGCATAATATAACTTCACCGTAACCATTTTCAGTCTGGGGGATTGATGTAATTCGGGTTGTCACTCCGAAGGGGTCCAACGGGCATGAGTATATTCTCGTAGCGATAGACTACTTCACGAAGTGGGTTGAGGCCCAATCTTACGTGGTGTTGAAGGCGTCGCACATTGCTAAGTTTATCAGGAACAACATTATTTATCGCTACGGGGTCCCAAATGAGATTATTTCGAATAATGGTTCCCACTTCAAGAAGGAGGTGATCGACTTGTTGGAGAAGCACAATGTGGCTTTTCACAAGTCATCTACGTATCGGCCGCAAACCAATGGAGCAGTTAAGGCCGCCAACAAGAACATCAAGCACATTCTGCAGAAGATGGTAGAAACCTATGGGGACAGGCCAGACAAGCTGCCATTTGCTCTTGGGGGCTATCAGACTTCAATTTGAACTTCTAGTGGGGCTCAGATAGCTGAGGCAGATTAGCAGCAAAGCAGGTTTGAAGAACTCATGCTCTTTGATGAAAGAAGGATGAAAGCACTGTATTACGTCCAGGGTTATCAACGAAGAATTGCCAGGGCTTTCAACAAGAAGGTTAAGTCCAAGAATCTGAAAGAGGGGGATCTAGTGCTCAAAGACAACCGAGCTCCCACCCACGACCCTAGGGGCAAGTTCAGACCCAATTGGACTGGTCCCTACATCATCAAGTCTATCTGGTCAGGTGGAGCTGTCGTTCTAATGGACCTAGATGGCCTTGAGTTCTCCCATCCGATCAACATGGACAAGTTGAAGAAAAACAATCCCTGTGTGGCTCGTTAGGCCAAAAAAACCGAAAGGGCGATCTGGGCAAAAGTTAGAGCATGAAAAATTTGAAATAATAAAAACTGAGCTCGCAAGGTTGAAAACTCGAAAAGGGCGGTCTTGGTAAAAGTTAGAGCGCAAAAGGTGAGGGTTAATACACGAGTGAACCTGACCCGGAATTACGTAAGGCTTGATTCCCATCTTCAAGATATGTAGGCAACTTCATTCTGAAGTCCAGCCATAAACACTTCCCCGATCAACTTTGTCCATGTGATCATGCTGGTCATCTTTGTCTATTCTACATTCAAGAGCTCGGTTGTGATCTCTAGTGCAGTGCTATTTAGAGTTGTTTTGAAAAGTTTTAATAAAAGTTGATTTTGCTCAAATTAATCTTTTTACAACTTAGACCATTTTTGGACCAAACGGAAAATTTTCAATACCCACAAACTTCAATTACATTGCTCTTGAATACAAATTAAAGTTTCTTTTTATTACATTCATAAAGAAAACTTAAAAGTACTGATAAAGCAATAAATTTGGGGCATAGTTAGGTGTTCCTGCCCCCCCTCCTAGAGCTAGTCGCAGCCTCTGATGCCAAAGTAGGCCCAACTTGCGCCTCTTCATCAAGCCAAGCTATGTACTCATCAGAGAGGGTGCAACTGAAAGTGGGAGTGGGGGCCAGAAGCTCTCTCGTCCTTCATGCTGTGGCATACCGAGCTAGCTATGCGCCTCGAACTGGAAATGCGGTAGGGTACTCTATCCATTCCTTCGGGCAAGTCTGATCATGGCCAAATTGGCGCCAGAATTGGAACGGGAAATAAAAGACACAGTGTGCCAGGCCAATCAATTGAATGCCCGGCTGGCAAGACATGCTGTAACTCATCGTTGGTAGATTGAGCCAAGGGCAGCACCAAGCAATACTGATAGCGGATAGACTGCACATCCATTCGCACCACCATCCCTTATCAGGGGCATCCACTAGACGTCACCGGAAGGAATAGCCGCGAGTTGAATATGCTGAGCATGAGTCCAAAACCTTCCACTTATCCATCAACCATATCTGGGGAGGGATAAAAAATGAGAGATTAAAGAATAGAGAGGTGTACGTGGAGAGAAAAGTGAGAAAAGGGTTTGGAGAGAAAAACTGAGCCCGAGGGCCGAGTGATGTGAGAAATATATGTGAGATAGGGTGGGAAACATTACCTGCAGCAGTAGTGACTCCCCGCAAATCTAGTCGTCTCCCGACGATGGAAAGCATCCAAACCCATCAATGTCTTAGCCAGCGTCATGGCAATACAACTTTTGCCCTCTTTTAAACCTTGGGCAACCTCAATCAAACGGACGCTAGATCCTCCGAAGCCTGGGGAAAGCAAGAAATGAGACAACACGCACAAGCAAAGCGCATGTCGCCGAAAACCCTGCCAGTGATGATCGCCGCAGTCACCGGCATCAGAAAACTGACGAATCAAGCTCGGGATGTCCAGTTCCCCATCGCGGATCAAGGACCGAGCATCATGCAAAGTGAGCCCGCACATCCGTCCTAAGGCTTAGATGTAGCCGAAGCAAAATTGGGGCAAGACTTCTTCATCGTGCTGAAATTCCATCAAAAGTGGGGCACATCTCTTGTCCGCCAAAGCTAAAAACGTGGGTTATCGGATTCCAACACCTTGTCGTGGCATGGAGGAACGGAAAACGCAGCAGGGTATGACTCAGCGTGAATAGTGCATTTATTCCGAAGCCCCAGAAATTCAGCTTTTTCGAGCCATCCAAGGTAGATATCCAATTTGTGAGATTTTGGACAACAAATGCTTCCATTTGGAGGAGAAACTGAGTTAGAATGAGGGAACCATGAAACTGGAACCTTTATGGAGGATAAGGTACTTTTCAGAGGACATGTGGCAAAAATGTGGAGGTCCCCAGCCACACTGGTCAGCCGACCACTTTTTCTGGTTGACTAACCACCTTTTCTAGTTGACCAACCACATTTTCTAGTCTGCAGACCATAAAAGTGCTCGACAAGCTATTTTAGCTGGTCGGCAATGAGCAAAAAGTGGTCTGTAGCCACTTCTAGTCTCCAACAAAGAGTTCCTAGCCTTTTTATGTGTTGAGAGTGTCAAGGTCCGAAGTTTACTTACATTTCGATCGTCCGGTTGCTTTGTTTGCCCAATATGCATTTGCTTATTGAATTGTTAAGTTTTGCTTATCGAGTTGTTGCTCTTTGAATATCGAGTTGTTGCACTTTGATTATCGAGTTGTTGCGATTTGTTTATCGAGTTCCTGCTCATTGTTTATCGAGTTGTTATAATTCGTTTATCAAATTGTTCTTTAAGTTGTTTTGTTTGTTACGTTGGTTCACTACCTGACTCGGCAATACACGAATGTTCAATTTCCATCAATCTCATTTTTTGTGCGAAATGATGCGATGCGATGCTTAGAATACAAATGCAACTTTTTTGAACAAAAACATCATTTTCATTCCATCATGGTTTCTTTTTACAACATGGTACAAGTTTTAAGGAAAATAAAAATGCTTAATGCTGTACAATGTGTTATAACTACTAGTAAAAAGAAAACAAAGCAAAAACATCTACGTCGGTGCTATTTGGCTCAAGATTGAGCGGCCCTCTTCACCCTCTTCGGTTGAGCAACCTTTGCACCACCGCCGTCGGCACCACCTTCTGAACCAGAGCCCCCATCCTCAAAATCCTCCTCGGCGTCGTCTCCACCATCAGAACCGGAACTGGTGTCATCACCTCTGCCCACGGATGTCTACGACTGAGGGTGTGCTGACTCCTCCTCCTCGCTGGACTCGTCGTCATGTCTGGCAAGCACTCTACGTCTCCCTCGGCCGCGTGTTGGGATCCCTCTCCCTGCTACTCAAGAAGACTCGAGTGGCCCGGGCTGTATAGGTGTGACCTGAAAAGGCAGTTTGAATACATTAGCTAGAGTGTGTATATCAGATGCAAGTATGGTGCATAGAGTGAGCGCATGCAGATATAGTATGTGAATGTGATGTGTCAGATGTGATCTACGCATGCAGTGAATCAGTGCAGTGAAATGTTCAGCTTTGGTATGTTATCAGAAGTATGATAAATGCAAGGAAACTGAAAAGTACCGGGATGTCGTGGGAGTGCAGCATCGTCTCTCTCCTCAAAACCATGAACTCGAGTGAGGCCATCGCCTCAAGCAACCCCACAACATATCCTCTTGGATGCTACAGGTGCAAGTTCAAGTCATCAGTGAATGAATGAATGTCTAAATATTTGAATGATAGAAGAAAAGCTGTGAGGCATACCGATGCTAAGTTAGGGGCACTGAAATATCGATGATCTCGCAATGGAGCCTCCAGTGAAATCTGGTATGTTGTCCCATACCACCAGCCTGTTAGCTCGGTCGGAGGATCTGGCCACCCAACACACTGCCAAGTGGGGGGCATCTCTCTGGTCCTACCTCCTGATGTGCTGGCTCTGCTAGTCGAAGGTATGTTTGTAGCTCGGGCATGGCTCGATGACTGGATGTCAGCATCTCTCCTAATGAGGGCACGAACACCTATCAGCGGAGACGTCAGGTATGTGTGAAGGTATGTCGTGTACTCCACCTACTCCAGGAAAAGGACCGCGTCAGCGCCTTGCATAAGGTCGCTAACCTCCTGGGAAGAGAGACTCTATGCGGTCTGCATATTTGATGGAGGCGGTGAAGGGATCTCCTAAGCGGGATTACCCAGTGTCTGGTACATGAAGCGCTCACCGAGAAACCAGGCTCTACCAGCTGGTTCCTCAAACAAAATCTGGTACCGGGAGGCGCCCTATACCCTAACAAACTGGAACCGAGAAAACCTGGCATCACCACCCAAGGCTGCTAGGTGATCTGCGGATTGAAAGTGCATAAATTGATTAGTTGTCACAAATATGCAAGATGAATCAAAGCTGAAAGCATGAAGACTAAGAGTTCGGGATTACCTCCATCTCCTGTACGGTGTCAAAATAATGCCTCAGATACGACAGAGTCTCCCGGGGTCTGGGCCAGCACCGACCCTTGAATCTGCGTAAGTATGGCACCTCGAGTGGTGCCTCAACCTCCAAATTCAGGGCAAGCCTCGGGAAGTAAGCCCAAACCCACAACTGTGAAAGGCAAGACAGTGGTAATGAGAATACAGAATATATAGAAAATGCGTAATCGCCGAAAAGTGTAATGTAGAGTGTAATGTAATGTGTGCTATGTGGACTGTAGTGTATAAGTAATGAAAAGCATAAATGAAAACCAAGAGGGTAATGTACATCCAGTGCTCTCCAAAGAGCCACCTACTATGTTCCCTCGCCCGTAGGAGATCGCGCTCATATAGTAGTAAAGGATAGCAAGGCCAGCGCTACCCCAATCAGAGTGCCGAACCTGTGATGGATCAACTAGAGCACTCAGGAGATATAGCCCGACCGTGTTCCCCCTGTCAGAGAATAATGTGGTCCCGAGAAGGAACATCAGAAATCCTCAGCGCATCGCTCACATCACCTCAATACGCGCATACCCATCTCAGACTACTCCGTGAACCAGGTGTATCTGACCATGCATGATGATCGGTAGATCGGCGGATGGGCTCCGAGTAGATAAATCCAAGCTACCTCCCACTCGTCCATATCGAAGTCATATAGGATCGACCGACCTCCCACGTTGAGGCCCATCAGCATAGAAAAGTCATATGGGGTCATTGTCATGTCTCCAGTAGCTGAGAAATGGAAGGAGTTGGTGGTGTCCCACCATCTCTCTACTAATGCTCCCATGAGGGTCTTACTCGCCTGAAGACGCGATAACCCCACGCAAAACGAGCCGAACCTTGCCTCGTCCATAATCTATCAGACACCATCTGGGAGCTCCATGTACCACTTCCTCGCTATGATCGACCCATATCCTCGGGTGAAATGGAAAGGCACCGGCATTCGGAATGAGCGAATCTGATGTGAGTTTTGTTCAATGAGCGAAATGCAAGGTCGGTTGTGCAGAACGAACAAGATGTATTCAGTTTCAGAATGAACAGAAATAAAGTGTGAGTTGTGTGCAGAATGAACAGATATAGTCAGTTTCAAAATGAACAGATTGCTGTGTGTGAGCTGTGTGCAGAATAAGCAAAATGCTGTGTGTGAGTTGTGTGTAGAATGAATAGGTGTATTCAGTTTTAGAATGAACAAAATGCAGTGTGTGAGTTGTGTTCAGGATGAGCAGAAGTGTTGTGTATGTAAATGTGTTCAGAACGAGTAGATATAATACATAGCGAAAGCATGAAGTGTGCAAGAAATGCAAAATACATCGCAGAAAATGCAAAAGTGCAGTATGCACCTCGCGCGTGAGGTAAGACAAGTGAGACTCTGGCTCCCGTAGTAGCAAGTCTGTGGGTGCTCGTTGCGCAAAATCTGTGAAATGATGAAAAGTGCTCGGTGGTAGCATGTGCTCCTAAGGGTGGTACCTCTCTGGGTAGAAAGGTCAAACCCTCAGCGGCAATGGCATGATATCAGGCTCATCCTCTGCTCTCGTGGAACCCCTGCCATGTGGCGCTTGGTCAACCATTTCAAAAGAAGGTCTAAAATGAGCAAAAATGAGCGAAATGAGCTAAAATTGCCAAAAGTCAACAAAAGTCAACTCTCGGGAAGAGAAAAAGTCAAAGAAAGTCAAATCCCGGGAAAAGGTACTAAACTTCAAGAGAAACATACCTCAAATGGTGAAAATGAAAAAAGAATCTCTGAAAACAAATTCTGATCGGTTCAAAACGAAGAGAATCGAAAGTTTTCGCGAATCAACTTCGCGTGGGGCATTGGAAAATGCATACAAAGCCTGGATCTGAGAGGGAAAAGGGTCTAGGAAGGAAGAAGAGTGGATTTCGACCTTGTGTAGACAAAGAAGGGCAAGACTTCGGCGCTTTAGACACCCCATTTTGACCGGCCCTAAGACTTGGGCGCTTTCTTTTGATTACCCGATGGTGACAATTAGAATTGTTTCTCACAGAATCCTCAGCAAGAGACATAGAATTTGAACTTTAATCCCAACCTTCACCATTATGGTCCAATTGTTTTAAACTACTAAATATTTTATTAGTTTAGTATTTTGTTATTTTGCATAATTTTATTTGTTTGTTCATATTTTTGGTGTGTTTATATAAATTGGTATAAATTATATATTTTATATGTATAAAATAAAACAATAAACAAAGTTATTTTGTAATATTATATGTTTAGTATGTTATGTATAGTTATAGTATTATATTATATGTTTAGTATTTTGATATAAATTATATATTATATATATTTTATATTTTATATTATATATATTATAAAATAATAATAACAACTCGTTTGATGTTGGTCTGCCGACATCAAACATCGCATATATATATATATTTATATTATTATGTTTATATTATTATATTATTATTATGTTTATTATATTATTATTATTATATTATATTTTGCCTATATAAGGACGAAGAGGAGAGACTCAGAGGAGAACCAAAAAAAAATTGATTTAAGAAGCAAAAAAACATTTGAGTTAGAGAGAAAAGAGAGAAAATATTTCAATCTTGAGCCAAAATACTTCCAAACTTCCATAGCTACTGAGAATTTGAGAACACACTTTTTACACTTGAGAGTAATCCAAAGAAAGTTTGTGACTCATAAAATTCATCATTTCCCCAAAAGGTGAGTTTTCACAAATTTTCATTTACTTTAAAAATGTGATATAATTTGTTTAAATACTTCATTTACTTCTTTTCATAACTGTTTTTTTTTTTTATCGCTTTAATGGGAAGGCTGCACCACCTACATATTATTGTAATTTATTATTATTATCATACTGTTTTACTGTTTCAACGAGAAGATTGCACCACCCACATATTTGCTATAATTCAAATATTGTATTAAACTGTTGTAATTTTTTACTTTAAATAATTTACCCCACCGGATGAATAGTAACCTCTGGCAGTAAATAGTAACCCCGACAATGAATAGTACCTTCGGCGGTGAATAGTAAAAGTGGTAGGTTTCTCTCAAATTCTTTTGGGGCTGTTTTTCAACATCTAAACTATGTGATTTGAAGTTGTAAAAGTGGAGGGGTTAGCCACCCTTCCTTCTACTTGTTTACTAACTTGATCGTATTTAATTTTGCTCGCTTTCTATAGCTTAATTTTAGCACTATTGTATACTATTTAGGGGGCTGTTTAATTTATTTCAATGATTTATGTTTTAAATATCAATTTTGTTCGTACTAACCAATTAATCAACTTTGCATAATCATCTCTGCAACCTCCCTCCACTCTTTGCTTATTTCGATTAAAAAGTTGTGAAAAATTAAGATTGTGGTTCAAGTATAAGAAATGAACTCTTCCATACTTGATGGTTTAATCTCTTCGGAGGTTCATTACCAAAGGTATAAAACGCTCTATGCTTAACGGTTTAATCTCTTTGGAGAGTCACTAGCAAAGGCATAAAACGTTTTATGCTTAGAAGGTTCATTACCCAAAACGTTCTATGCTTAATGGTTTAATGTCTTTGGAGATTC
Organism: Camellia lanceoleosa; assembly: GCA_025200525.1. NCBI lineage: Eukaryota > Viridiplantae > Streptophyta > Magnoliopsida > Ericales > Theaceae > Camellia > Camellia lanceoleosa. The sequence continues at coordinate 116,554,976 of CM045761.1, forward strand.
ACTACCAAAGCCATAAAACGTTCTATACTTAACAATTTAAATTCTTTGGAGGTTCACTACCTCAAATGTATACATGTCCTTATACTAAAGCACAATCTTTTATATTTCATTTCTCTTTATTCATCAGTGTGTTTACTTTTAAGGGACTAATTTACTCTTGGAAATCACCAAGAAAAGTGTCATTATCACTTATTATCAAGTTTGGATTTCAAGTCATTATCACTCAAGTTTAGGTTTTTCTACGTTATTATCACTCTTTTGAGTTTGACTAGTCCTTGTTGCACATCTTGAGTTTGACTTGGAATCCCTTATCGCTTATAAATAAGTTTGACTATTCTTTTGTAATTTCCCACAAAGATAATAAGATTTGTTTCTCGGGTTAAGTTGATGCTTGTTTCTCTTTATTGCGTTTTGGACTTAGTAGACGTAAATATCACTTTTGCACAAACAGGAGAAAAGATAAAGAAATGGAAACGTAATTAAAAAAAAAAAAAAGCTAATAAAATTGGTTAAAATTGGATTACGACCGACATAAAGAACCAATATGATTAATTGAATTCGGTCGGACGTTATACCAAGTTTATTGTGTCAAGGTTTGTGTTACATCAATTCTGATAATTTGATGAATCTTGAAGTGCCTCTACTTCTCTTCTTCAATTCACTTCATGATAGGAGGCAGGGGTGGTTGTTTATTCATTGCATTTATTGATCATTGTCCAAATTATATCCGAGATCATTAAGCAATCAACTTGCTAATTGATGGTTTTGGAGATGATTCCAACCCTCTCTTGAGTATTTTTATGATAGAGAAGAGTAAAAACAAAGATAAACATGGCTAGGAATACCCTGTCTACACTGTTTCACCTCAGGTGCAAAAAATAGATTTACACAAGAAAACAAAGTATTAGATTTATTTGGGGCTTGACTGAGTTGCGTTTTGGGGCCGGCAAGGCTCCAATAAATTGCAAAACAATACAATTTTGGTCGAAAGCAGTAACTAGGGGTGAAACAAAACAAATCTCAGCAAGGCAGACAGAATAATTCCCGAGGAGCATCGAGCAATCATTCCATATTATTATTGTAATAAATTAGACAGCCCCTTTTCATTTATTAGTCATTCGGCTTTGTAATAATTATTTATTCGTGCACTTGAACATTTGCACCCTCCTTCGCGAGGACAAATATGTAATAAGTTGTATGTCTTCCAACCCCCATTCTTTCTCCCTTTTATTTCACTACTTATGATGGCTAGATTAGGGACATCATGTTTAATTAGCATTTTCCATGATTTGCATCCATTCGTTTACATGCATAAAAGTTCGGCTCATCATATTATTCAAATATCAAATTCAAACTCCTTACTTGCATACATGCACTATCACATGCCTTGAATTGACTCCCATTCCATACTAGTAGCCGAACCTTAATTGCACGTTGCATGTGTTGCATTAGTCATTAAATTAGGATCACGCATTTTTTTTTCTAGCTATTTGCTTTCTTTTTGGACTCGCCTTCAGACATTAAGGTAAGCATTTTTGCTTTAGCATATTGGATAAGTGTGAATGCTGTCATATCAAAACATACTACCGTGAGGCTAATTGCTTATTTGATATACCTATTTGAATGCTTGTGAATGAAAGCTAATCATTTGAATTGGGATACTTTGATTCATGTATGTATGAGATCACCATTTTCAGTAATACATATTCAAAATATTCTTTTCCAAACAAACATGAAATCAAACGTTTCAACTTTTCATGAAATTAGTCTATACTTGTATGTTACATATAGAACAAGAGCATATACTATACATAAAAACCACATCATGATTAGTAGAGGCTGATCTTTGGTCTGGTGAGTGGGGTGTGCAATTCTTGACCTTCCCCTCTCATACTTAAGTTCCCGAACCAAGACAGTTTGGTAATGACGGACTAATAGCCTTTGGCACAAGTCGTGGGTTTCCTAAATTTCCCAAAAATAAATATTTAGGTCGTGACTTTGAAATCTAGCAAAGTAGTCCATTTTTGGCATTTGATTCAAACATCGATTTTCCAAAAGAAATTGCCGAATTTGTATTCTTTTTGTGTTTCCACTAGTTTACATTGCACTTGTGAAATCAGAATCAGAACCAACACGCAAGTGGAGTCCGAACTGTAAGGGCTGTTTCGTTCTTCCGAAAGGGAGCGCGAAAAGCTGAGCCACATCGGCAGACAATCCAAACACTTCTAACCAACAGAGTGGTATAAGTGTCGGGCACACAGTCCAAACACTTCTAACCAACGGAGTGGTATGGACATCGAGCACCCCAATGTCTTTAACCAGCGGGGTGGTATAAGCGTAGGACACACGGTCCAAATGCTTCTAACCAAAGCAAAGAGGTACAAGCATCGGACACACGGTCCAAATGCTTCTAACCGAAGCAAGGAGTGGTGTAAACACCGGGCGTACCAGAGTGTTTCTAACCAACAAAGGAGCGGTGTACACATCGGGCGTACCCGAGTGTTTGTAACCAAAGCAAGAAGTGGTGTAAGCATCGGGTGTACCTGAATGCTTTTAACTGAAACAAGGTATGGTGTAAGCACCAAGCGCACCCTAATGCTTCTAACCGAAGCAAGGTGGTCAAAAGACAGGAATGATCTTACCTGGAGTTCCTCTAAATGAACCATACATACGATATCGTCTGGTTGCACCAGCTTTGAATGAATCGTATATACAATATCGTCTGGTTGCACTAGCTTCGAATGAACCATACATACAATATCGCACTTGCACAAGGAAGAAACTTTATAGGTACAATGCAATACAATAAGAATGCATGTTCTACGCGAGATTGACAGCATGACACAATGCTTAGCGAGGCATGTTTCATGCACATCATGCGAGGAACAAAACAAAAGCATATCTTATACAACAAAACATGGAGCGTATTCTATGCAACACCGAATGCATGCACAATGCAACAGGTACGGACAACTTCTATAAGAATGTAAGGGCATGCACAATGCAATACAACATGACATGCATATTCTATGCAGCATAGAAACATGGGTGACGTAATGCGCTGCATCATACGTATTATGTGCTCAATGACAACGATGCATATGCAATGCAACATCGATAGCATGTCCAATGCGAAACATCGAATAAAGAAATGTGTGTCTAAAAAAGACCGATTCAGCTGCAACCTCCGATTTAGCTCTCGGAAGAGTTACAATGTATTTCAAATAGGATACACCTCGTGCATGACGGCTGATGACGAGTCATGCATCAAAGACATGTGTTTGAACTTTCGCAGAGACATTTTGAGCTGAAAAGTGGGCTCTTCTTGCACTTCTTGAGAACCAAGGACTCAAAATAGTTTGAAAACACTTAGAGGGAACAATGGCCACCTGTTGACCACCATGAAGTATTGCCAGCCACTTGATAAAACTGTCGGCCACCTAAGTGGCCGGTTGGCCACAAAAACAGGCTGGTCGGCTAGTTATGGCAGATTCGGGCCAGTTTGGTCATTTTTCTTGGAGAACTTTAAAAACACACATCCAAATCACTTTTGCTCACACCCACAAGGCCGAAATTCCTTTCTTTATACTCCTAGACACTTTTCCTCCTCAGATCCGTGCCCCACACACGTTTTCCAATGCCCTCGCGAAGTTCATTCGCTAAGACTCTTCGGTTTCTTCGTTTTGAACCGATCAAAACTTGTTTTCGGAGCTTTTTTCTCCACATTCACCATTTGAGGTATGTTTTCCTCAAGTTTGTCTTGAGTTTGGTGCCCTTTTCCCGGGCTTTGACTTTTTGACTTTTTCTCTTCTTGAGAGTTGACTTTTGTTGACTTTTGGCATTTGTCGCCCATTTTGCTCATTTTTGTCTGTCTTTCGCCCCCCTTTTCAGATGGCAGACGGCGCGCCACACGACAGGGGTTCTTTGAGGATGGAAGAGGAGCCCGAGCACATTCCATTGCCACCGAGAGTCCAGCCATTCAACCGAGCGACGTACCACCCCGAGGTACATGTGCTACCGCCTAGCATGGTGCGCAACTTCATTGGATTTGCACGGCGCGCGCCTGCAGATCTTTTACTATGGATGCTTAAGTCCAATCTGCCTCACGACGCCACTGAGGTACACACGACACTCTGACAGTTTCTGTGATGTACTTTACATTTCTTGTATAGCTCGTACTTTTGCCTTGTACTTCATCTGCTCATTCAGAACACATTCATACACTGTATTTCTGCTTATTCTAAACACTTGTAGACACTGTACCTCTGCCCATTCTGAACACATTCACACACAATATTTCTGCTCATCCACACAGGTTGACTCCTGTTTCACCCATGAATACGGGTCCACCGCGGCGAGGGAGTGGTATATGGACCTCCTTGACGGCGTTTGACAGATTGTTGACGAGGTAGGATTTGCCCTATTCTGCATTGGGCTCTCGTGTCTCATGGAAAACAGGACCTTGCTACGAGCACTTGTAGAGAGATGGTGGGACACCACCAACTCCTTCAACTTCTCTACTAGCAGGGACATGACCATGACCCCGTATGACTTCGCTATGCTGACAGGCCTTGAGGTAGGAGGCTAGCCATTCCCATACGATTCTGACATGGGTGAGTGGGAGGTCGCTTGGACTTATCTACTGGGAGCACACCCACCCATTTTCTGCTCATCAGGCTTGGTCTAGTACACCTGGTTTGTTGACCACTTCAGAGGGGGATAGCCCACGACAATCGAGGCTACAGAGCAGTACGCCCGAGGTTTCCTCATGTTCCTCTTTGGCACTACATTGTTCGCCGACAGGGGGAACACAGTCGAGCTATATCTGCTGGGCGCTTTAGTGGACCTATCCCAGGTTCGGCACTATGATTGGCGCGGCACCGGCTTTGCTACCCTTTACTGCTACATGAGCTTGACCTCCCGCAAAAACGGGAATGTAGTAGGTGGTTATTGGAGAGCCTGAGAGGTATGCTTTACTGTTCAGCTTTACATTTTCTGCTATGCTTTCTGCTTTGCATTTTCTGTATACTACACACTGCACACATACTCATTTTTGCTCTGCACTTGTACTTTCTATATACTATGCCATACTTTGCTTGTTACATTTTTTGTATTATGTATTCTCACTGCCATTGTCTTGCTTTTCACAGTTGTGGGCATGCGCCTATTTCTCGGTGCTTGCTCCCGAGCTAGAGGTTGAGACACCGTCCGAGGTACCCTATTCACATCGATATGATGGCAGATGCCAGCCAAGGGCCTGGGAGACCCTCCCCTACCTGCGCCAGTACTTCGACACAGTGAGGACGATGAAGGTAATTCAAAACTCACAGTTTTTTCTACTTTTATCTTTAATTCACTTTGCATATCTAAATGGAAACTTATCAGTCTATGCACCTATTGTCTACAGATCACATGGCAGCCCTGGGCGGCGATGCCAGAGTTTGCCTGATTTCATTTTGCCAGAGCTTGGGGCGCCTCCCGATATCGGCTTGTGCACGAGGGACCTATGGGCAGAGCCTGGTTCTTAGGTGAGCGCTTCATGCGCTAAACATTGGGCTTGCCGTTATAGTCAGTTCCTTTGCCTCCACCACCATCTATGCGGGCCACAGAGAGTCTCTCCCCTCAGGAACTTACTGACGTTATGCGAGGTGCGGATGCAGACCGGTTCATTGGAGAGGGAGACTTCACAACTTACCTCCAAACATATCTCATGCCCCCGTTGTGAGGTGCTCATGCTCACACGGGGAGAGCAGCTTTTATTGTGTCGTCGAGCAGGGTGCGGACAGCAGGCGCCTCCTCGACGAGTAGGGCCCGGGCAGCAGATGCCCTTTTGATGAGTAGGGCTCGAGCACCGAGGGGTGAGGTCAAAGGGATGCCTTCTACTAGGCAGTGTGTTGGATGGCCAGATCCCTTGATTTAGCTGACAGGTTGGTGGTGTGGTGGGGTACCTTATCAGATTCCACTTGAGCCCCCATTGCTTGATCACCGATACGTCAGGACGTCTGGCTCACCACCAATACACTTCACAGCTTTTATGTTTTTCATTTTCGCTCAGATACTTATGCATTTATTCATGCACTCATGATTTCAACTTGCATTTGCAGCCCTCTGTAGAGTATGTCGAGGGGTTACTACAGGTGATGGCCTCATTTGAGGGCATGATCCTATGGAGAGAGAAGATGCTGACCTCCCACGGCATTCCAGTACTCTTTAGTTTTCTTGCATTTATCCTACTTTTGCTGATATACTAAAACTGATATCTTAACTGAACATTTTGGCATGCTACACTAATACATTGCGCATACAGAGCACATCTGACACATTGCACCACATTCTATATCCGACTTCTGCATACACTCACCCTGCACATCATACTTGCATCTGATATACATACGATGACTGATATATTCACACTGCCTTTTCAGGTCACACCCTTACAGACAGGACCCTCAGAGCCTACTCTAGCCGTAGGGAGAGAGATTCCGGAACACAACTGAGGGATAGGTCGGGAGCCCGTCACGCGTGATGTCGATGGCGAGTCTAGCGAGGACGCGAAGCTAGCAAGTCCTCAGCCAGAGTCATTTGAGAGTGGAGGAGATGGCACCGGCTCAGGTTCTGAGGGTGGCGACGATGCCGAGGAGGGCTCCGAGGATGGGAGCGGAGGCAGCTCTGGTTCAGATAGTGGTGCCGGCGACGATGGTGCAAAGTCTACTCAGCTAAGGAAGACGATGAAGAGGGCCTCTCGATCCTAAGGTGGTCGACACCGATTTAGATGTTTTTGCTTTATTTTATTTTTGCTAATAGTTTTAGCACATTGTACAGCCTTCGACAGTTTTATTATTTTTAAAACTTGTATCTTTTGTAAAAGAAACCATGACCGGAATGAAAATAGCTTTTTGTTCAAAAAGTGTTGCATTTTATATTCTGAGCATTGCATCGCACCATTTTACACAAAATGAGATTGATGAACATTGAACATTTGTACATTGCAAAGTCAGGTAGTGAATTGACACAACAAACCACAAATGAGACAACTTAAAGAACAACTGGATACGCAAAACAACGACAACTCGATAAACAATTGCAACGAACTCGATAAACAAATACAACAAACTCAATAAGCAAATACAACTCAAAATGTAATAATGTAACACATCCAAGGAGAATCAAACTGTGTTTTCAAAGATCCTCAAAGACACAGAAGGCTAAAAGCTCTCATTGGGATCAGAGATCGAATCTCCGCTCACGACGAGGGTGTAAATTGTAGTTCTAGCTACTACAGTTCGGACTCCTATCACGATTCTGAATCTAATCTCACAAAGTGCAATGTAAAACTGATAAATCACCAAAGAGTCCAAATCCGGCAAATCATTTTGAAAAATCGATTTTAATCAAAAAGTGCCAATCATGGACTACTTTGCTAAATTTCAGAGTCACCACCTAAATATTTTATTTTGGAAAAATTTAGGAAACCCTGACTCGTGCCTAAGGCCACGTGTCCGTTATCACCAAAGTTGCCTCGGCTCAAGAACTTGGGCACGAGAGGGGAAGGTCCTGAAATGAGCATCCCCGATCGCCCGATCAAAGATCGGCCTCTACTAACATAATATGTTGTTTTTCAAAACACATACGTTCTTATTCCAGTTTATTGGCTAACTTACTATGTGATGCGCACAACATACAAGTATAGACTCAATCGTAGGAATTGGAACAAAACATCTCATGTTTGTTTTTCAAAAATGGTTTGAAGTTGCTACCCTCAAGTAGGCTAAAATGCAGATTTGCCACCCTCGAGTGGGCTTAGAAAAACATGATTTTGCCACCCTCAAGTGCGCTTAAAGCTCACATTTCGATGAATTGTTCCAATTCAAGCAATGAAGCCTTCATTCACAGGCATTCATGCAGTTAAACACTTAAGCAGTTAGCCTCATGGAAAGCATGCTATAATGGCAGTCACTTACACACATGCAAGGATGCTAAAGCATAAACACTCACAGTGTACTCTGAGCCAAAACAGAAGCTATGCTAGAAATCAATGCATGATCCTTGCTATCTTTGAAATGCCTAATGCAACACATGCAAAATACAACTAAGTATGCTCGGCTATCTAAGATGGCATATGAGTTGCAACACTTGATAACATGCTTTGAAACACGATTCAAGTAGGTATTATTGAAATACAATGCGCTTGAATGATGCGCCGAGTCTGCATGCAAGACAAATGAATGATGCACTCATGCAAGCATAAGTATGCTAATTGAAACATGCCCTAATCTAACCACTGAAGCCGGGTAAGTAAAAGGGAGAAAGACGTGGGGTTGGAAGACATTCACACACACACGCACACTTATTACAAAATTTTCCCTCTCGATGGAGGGTCCGAATAATAATAAGCTAATTAGCTACGCTAAGCTAACTATTACAAAATGAAACTAATTAACTAACAAGTTAACTAATTACAAACACAGATGAATGGCTAAGTGCATTAACTACTTAAGTAAAGAACCAAATAGTTAACTAGCTAAGCAAAGCAATTAAAAGGAGCCTCGGGGCAAGAAGTGCATGCATGCTCGATTGCCTTGCTCGGAAATCCATTACTATGCCCCGAGTTGCCTCTGTTTGCATTTGATCTTTGAAAGGTGCACTGACTTCCAAATAGCTTCAACTCCAACAGAGGGACCTCCTGGAAGGTTGCCGACCAGAAAATGGTGTTGTAGACCACCTGTAGACCACTTAAGTTTCTTGTAGACCCGAAAAAGTGGTCAGCCAGCTACTTTTTCTGGTCTGCCGACCAGAAATTTCTGCCAAGCTCCAATTTGCTACAACAGAGAACAAGAAGGGGCACAGCATTGTATTTGCAAGGTACGTGTGCACAACCACCCCCTATCATTTCATAAGCTCAAGGGAGTGCGATACTCGACTCTCGGGCCACCAACCGAGCATCGCAATGCATGATGGCCGAGAAGCCAAGTTTGCACAATTCAATGTCAATGAATGCACAAATAACACATAAGGGCCTTAACCTCTATCATGTATGATCAAGAGGGTCGGCGACCGAGAAATGAGGCATGTTTTATCACTTCAAGTATGAAACATCCCTCGTTTCTCTTATTCGGATTAATGTTCATACCAAACACAATACAATGCAACAACATTCCAAACAACATGCAAACAACATGAGCATGTCAAGTTAGAGTCCTAAAGCATGAAAGCTAGTGAAGGATTCAATACAAGGGCTGAGTAATGCAATGCTCAATGGATCAAACCAGCCCCAAACTAACTTCATGCATTCCAAAACAAAGGCATAAGCATGCTGGAATTGAAGCTCAATGGATTGAACGAACATGTATACATGTTAGGCCACAAACAAGGCACAATGATCAACTCTCAAACACAATTAAAGAGTGATATGCATAAGAATATGGCAATGCTATATGCTCTGAAATCAAGTATTAAATGATGCCAAATCATCCAAATAGCTCAAAGATAGCATGTCAAGAGGCTTGAAACACACGGCTACTAAAGGGGACTACACAAGAGGCATGCAATACATGACACAAATGATAGAACCAACCATAGACAGAGCTCAATTAGGTCAAAACAAAGACCAAAACATGCTAGGATGGGAGCTCAAAAGCCTAGACAAGCATGCATACGCATTGGCCCATAAACAAGTCACAAAAGCACAACTCTTAAAAACACTCAAAGAGTGAAAGAAGTGAGAACATGGCAATGCTATATGCTCTGAAATAACATGTTAAATGATGCCATATCACTCAAAAAACACAGATGAGGTATGCTATAAGGCTCAAAACACAAGGCTAGTCAAGCCCATTGCACTATAGCTATACAAAGCAAGCCCCAAAAGGCCAAGAACATCCAAAACAGTCCTAAAGCATGTCAAAATAATGCTAAAACATGCATGGAGTATAGCCAAGACAAGCTAACATGAAGGGCCAAAAACACCAAGTACAATAGGCCAATGAGCATGATTACACTACAAGTGTAAGAAGCAAATGAGGGATACTCTAACCAACCAAAAACAGAGTTGTATCATGGCAAAATAACACCAAAAACACATTGAAATGGTAGCCCTAAAGCTTAAGCAAGATGGCATACATATTGGCTCATGTTTAAGGCATTAAGCACAACCTTCCAAAAGCATTGAAAGAGTGACACATGTGAGTGTATGACAATGAAACATGCTTTGAAATAACATATCAGCTGATGCTAAATCATGCAAATAGCCCAAGCAATGCATACTAGTGACTTGGAAACTCAAAGCTAGTGACTAATATTGCACTATGGCTATACAAAGCAAGGCATGCATGACCAAAACAACTTAAAACAGAGCTTAAGCATGGAAAAACATGAGTAAAAGCTTGCGGAGTGGAGCCAAAAACATGCTAGAATGATGGTCTAAAGCATGATGCATGTTAAGGCTATAGGAGGATTGCACTACATGTGTCGAAGCATGCAAGAGGCAACCAAACCAACCTCCAATAGAGCTATATCATGGCAAAACAAGGCCTAAGACATGCGGAAATGGAGCCTCAAGAAGGTAGAAAAACATGCAAACTTGGTGAGCCATCAACACAAGCACACAAGAGAAGAGAAGTGGGGGACAACCCCCTCCTATTTGGGGCCTCAAAACACACTTTCCACCACTGAAATTCTTTTGGAATTCAGTGGTGAAGAGACCAAACAAAGGTGATCTCGAAGGCCTAAAGAGATGGCACAAAACAAAGCAAAATAAGGCACAAAAGGGGGTAGACCACCCCCAACACCAAAGAGGCGTCAAACAAACACTTTTAACACTAAAAAATGAAGCTTTTTACAGTATAAAGTTAAGCCTAAAACATCATGCAAATAGGGACAAAGACTTAAACAAAAAAAAGCTTTAAAAGGACTAGAGCCTTACCCTTGAAGGCCAAAAACAAGGCAACAACTCCAGCAACTTTTCTAAGCTAAAACCAGCTGAAAACACTGAAATGCAATCTCCAAGAACCTCAGCTCAAGAATGAAGGTATTTCACTAGATGTTTGTGTCCAAAAGTGTGAAGAAATGGCAATTTAAAGCACAAACCAATGCAAATATAGAGAGAGAGGGAGAAAATAGGATAGATATAATATGTATAGCCCTAATGCAATTTTCTTAGCCTGAGACAACAGAGAGGCGGCTCCCTTTTATAGAAATCCATGCCTTAAGCTTGTTAGACAAGCTAAAGGCTTCAACCAATCTCTCCATACACATGTATGGAAGATGCCTTCTGTGCCCAACAGCTGGCACAGGCGGAGGCTCCCTTTTATAGAAATCCATGCCTTAAGCTTGTTAGACAAGCTAAAGGCTTCAAGCAATCTCTCCATACACATGTATGGAAGATGCCTTCTGTGCCCAACAGCTGGCACAGTTGGCATGGGAAATATCTACAGAAAATGTAGAAAAGGTGCCGACCAGTTGAGGTGGTCGGATGACCACTCCCACTAGTCGACTGACCACAAAAAGTGGTCTGCAAGGACAAAAAGTGGTCGGCAAGGAGGAGAGGTGGTCTGCACAAAGAAAGGAAGGTGGTGGCATGGCTGCCGACCACTTTAGGTGGCCCACAGACAACCAACCCTAGCTGGCCGACGTGAAAACTGGCTAGTAGGGAAGAAAAGTGGTCTATAGGGGGAGAAACTGGTCTACACTTATGTTCCAGTCTCCAGGCAAAGGATAACAACGTTTGTACAAAAAAAAAAAAAAACAAACCAAAAAGGATGCAAGACAAGAGTTCGCAAGGTGAGGCACGCCGCTGGAAGCCCCGAAAACTAGTCTACGGGTACAAAAAGTGGACCACGGCCACAAAAAGTGGTCTACAGACCTTTGTTTCCCTCTAGGCAAAGGCAACAAGGAATGGTCCAAAAACCAGGCCAAGAGCAGAACGTTAAGAGGTTCCGAGACAAGGTGCTCACCCGAGGGGTACGGAAATCAAAAACTAGCCTACAAGAGGGAAAAGTAGTCTACAACTACAAAAAGTGGCCTACAGGCCTCTCTCTCCCTTCAGGCAAGGGCAAAAAGGCATGGTCCACAAACCAAGCCAAAACACAAAGAGTTTAGAGGCCCGGAGGCAAGGCACTCAGCCGAAAACTCCGGAAACTCGAAACGAGCACAAACATGTGCAATCGTCGAGCACTCAATCGATGACGTCTGAGTCTTAAGGTCGGTAAAAAATGGGGTGTCTACATAGACAAGAAGTGGTTGTCGGCCACTTATTCTCATTGCCGGCCAGGTCTGCCAGTAAAGGTGGCCGATCGGCTACTTCAACTGGCCAGTCGGCCAGAAATTTTGACAATCTCCAGATCGCTGCCATCTATCCTTCACTTAGTGCCTTATCTTCTACAAGAGCATCAGCTTCGTGGTTTCTCCATTTCAGCTCCTTTTTTGCCCCAAATGGAACCGTTCTTCGCCGAAAAACTCTCCAATTGGATTGCGACTTTAGATGGCTCGGAAAAGTTAAATTTCTAAGGTTTTGGGCTAAACGCACTATTCCCGCTGAGTCGCACTCCACTGTGTTTTCCATTCCTCAATGCCATGACTAGATGTCGGAATCCAATTACACATGTTTTTAGCTTTGACGGACAAGAGATATGCCCTACAATCTAAGAATTTCATGCTTTGATGGAATCTCGGCGTGACGAGGAAATTTTTCCCCAGTCTCATTTTCGCCACATCCAAGCTTTGGGAAGGATGTGCGAGCTTACTTTATAGGATGCCCGAGCTTTGGTTCACAATGGGGAGTTGGACATCCCCAATCTTATTCATCAGTTTTTCGATGCCGGCAACCGCAGTGACCACTTTTGGCAAAGTTTTCAGCAACATGCCCTTTGCTTGTGTATGTTGGCCCATTTTATGCTTGCCCTTGGCTTCGGAGGGTCTAGCGTTCGGTTGATCGAAGTTGCCCAAGGCCTGAAAAAGGCAAAGTCAGATCGGTTGACACTTGCCGAAACTTTGATGGGGTTGGATGCTTTACATTGCCGGGAGACAACCAAGTTTGCAGGAAGCCCACTACGGCTACAGGTAATGTTTTCCACCATTCTCACATGTATTTCTTACATCACTCGGCCCTTAGGCTCTATTTTTCTCTCAAAATCCTTTTCTTACTTTTCTCTCCACGTACACCTCTCTATTCTTCAATCTCTCTTATTTTTCATCCCTTCCCAGGTATGGCTGATGAATAAATTGAAAGTAGTGGATGCTTGCCCTGCGTATTCAGCGCGCGGATATTTGTTTTGCCCTCGGCTAGTTGACTTTATGAACGGGGGATGGTGGTGCCACTGGATGTGCAGTAGATCCGCTGTTGACATCACTTGGCATTGCCCCTAGTTTGATCTATCAGAGATGAGCTACAACATATCTTGGTAGCCCGATATTCAGTTGGCTGGCTTGACACACTGTGTCTTCTACTTTCCATTCCGATTCTGGCGTCAGTTCGGCCACGACCAGACTTGTTCGAAAGAGGGGATAGAGTTCAAAAGAGGGGATAGAATACCCAACTTCATTTTTTATCTACGGGCTACAGCTAGCTCGGTATACCACTGCATGGAGGATAAGAAACTTCTGGCCCGCTCTCTCTTTCAGTTATGTCCTTTTTGGCGAATACATTGCTTGGCTTGAAGATGAGGCACAAACTAGGCCTACTTTGGCATCCAAAGCTTCCACAAGCTCTTGGGGGAGGGGGGGGCGCCGGAACACCTGACTTGACTATGCCCCAAGTTTATTGCTTTAGTCTGTACTTTCAAGTTTTCTTTTTGAATGTAACAAAAAGCAACTTCAATTTGTATCGAGAGTTGGAGAACTCTGTATTGAAATCAATGAAATTGAAGGTTGTGGGTACTGAAAATTTTCCGTTTTGGTCCAAAAATGGTCTAAGTTGTAAAAAGATTAATTCGAACAAAATCAACTTTTATTAAAACTTTTCAAAACCATTTTCGATATGGATCACAACTGGACATGCCCGAGATCTTTCACTAAGATGTACAACCACAAATCCAACAACCGAAAAGTTGCCCCTTATCTGAATCGCACTGTACTGGAGATCGTAACTAAACTCTTGAATGCAAAAAAGACAAAGATGACCGAAACAATCACATGGACATAGTTGATTTGGAAGAGTTTATGGCTGGACTTCATAATGAAGTTCCCTACGTATCCCAAACATGGGAATCAAGCCTTACGTAGTTCGGTTTGGGTTCACTCGTGTATTAACACTCCTTTTGTGCTCTAACGTTTGCCAAGGCCACACTTTCTGGGTTTTCAACCTTGCGAGCTCAGTTTTTTTATTTCAAATTTTTTGTGCTCTAACTTTTGCCTAGGTCACCCTTTTGGATTTTCAGCCTAGCGAGCCAAACAGGGATAGTATTTCTTCAACTTATCCATGTTGATTGGCTGGGAGAACTCAAGGCCATCTAAATCCATTAGAATGACAGCTCCACCCGACCAGATAGACTTGATGATGTAATGACTAGTCCAATTGGGTCTGAACTTGCCCCTAGGGTCGTGGATGGGAGCTCGGTTGTCTTTGAGCACCAAATCTCCTTCTTTCATATTCCTGGACTTAACCTTCTTATTGAAAGCCCTGGAAATTCTTCGTTGATAACCTTGGACGTAATACAGTGCTTTTAGCCTTCTTTCATTGAACAACATGAGTTCTTCAAACCTGCTCTGTTACCAATTTGCTTCCGCCATTTGGCACTCAGCCATTACCCGCAGCGATGGAATTTCAACTTCGACAGCGTAATGCCTCCATCCCATAAACCAAGGAATACGGAGTTGCCCAAGTAGCAGCTCAAATGATGTCTAGTAGCTTCAAAGAGCAAATGGCGCCTTATCTCCGCCAGAGGTTTCCACCATCTTCGCAGAATGTGCTTGATGTTCTTGTTGGCGGCCTCAATCGCTCCATTGGTTTATGCCTATATGTAGATGATTTATGAAAAGCCACGTTGTATTTCTCTAATAAGTCGATCACTTCCTTCTTGAAGTGGGAACCATTGTCCGAAATAATCTCATTCGGGACCCCATACCGGCAGATGATGTTGTTCTTAATGAACTTAGCAATGTCTGACGCTTTTAGCATCGCATAAGATTGGGCCTCGACCCACTTTGTAAAGTAGTCTATCACCACCAAGATGTACTCATGCCTGTTCCTGAATCACATCAATCCCCCAGACTGAAAATGGCCATGGTGAAGTCATATTGTACAGCTTTGATGGTGGAATGTTCATGCGATTTGCATGAATCTAGCATTTGTGGCATCGCTGAACAAAACCAACACAATCCTCCTCCATGGTTGACTAGTAGTAACCCTGTCTGAGATCTTTCGAGCTAGCATCACTCCGCTTATGTGCAATCCGCACTCTCCTCGGTGGATGGCCTTCATTAGGCGCCCTGACTCTTTAGCATCAGCACACAGTTTATGCATCCCAAGATGGCCTCGTTTGTATAATTTACCCCCACAGATGATGAACTGAGCAGTCATTCTCCATATTGCCCTCTTATCTTTGGCATTTTCCCCTGGTGTATAAGCCTCCTTTTCCAAGAAGCTCCAGATGTCATGATACCGGGGGTTCTGATCTTATACCTCATCTATAGCAGCAATCAACTCGTAGGCCGGCACATACCTCTGTTCAATGATGATTGGATGCATCCGAACTCCCAAAGAGATGTCTATCATAGAAGATAAAGTTAATAAAGCGTCAGCGAACCTGTTGCTCTCTCTCAACAGATGCATGAAAGTTAACTTCTCAAACCTAGGAATTAGAATATCTACGGTTTGGCGATAGATTTTCATCCTTTCTTGCTTAACCTTCCAATCTCCTTTCGCTTGAGATACAACAAGGCTCAAGTCCCCAATGACGTCCAACCGCTTTTTCCCTAGTTCAAGGGTAGCTTCCAAGGCAGCGATACATGCCTCGTACTCTACTTCGTTGTTCGATACTTTGAACCGGAGTTTGAAAGCTAAGGGTATGTGGGAATTGTCGGGTGCTATCAACAACACCCCTATCCCATACCCGTACTGGTTTGACACTCCGTCAAAGTACATAGTCCAGACCTCTTCTTCAAGCTGTAGAATGGCCTCATCCGGGAACAGATAGTCTACTGCTTCATCTCCCTCCACTGGTTGATCGGCTAGGAACTCCGCTACTGCTCTCCCTTTCACAGACTTGCGCGTTATGTACTTTAAATCAAATTCGGAGAGAATAAGCAACCAACAGGCTAGCCTACCCATAAGTGCTGGTTTCTTGAAGAGATATTTGATGGGATCTAATCTCGAAACTAACATTATAGAGTGAGCTAACAGGTAGTGCCTCAACTTCCTGGTAGCCCACACCAAGGCCAAACAAGCCTTCTCAAGCGGAGTCTAATGGGTCTCATATTCTAGCATATTCTTGCTCAGGTAATAGATAGCCTTCTCCACTTTGTCCTCAAACTCCTGTGCAAACATTCAGCCCATTGTCGTGTCGGTTACTGATAGATACAATATCAACGGTTTCCCCGGCTCTGGCGGTGACAACACGGGCGGGTTCTGTAGATACTGCTTGATTTGCTCAAAAGCAACTTGGCATCGGTCGTCCCACTGGAATTTCTTTCCTTTCTTCAAGAGACCAAACAGTGGTTTACAAGTCACGGTTAATTTTGTAATAAACTGTCTTATGAATTGCACTTTACCCAAAAAGCCTCGCACCTCCTTTTCAATCCCTAGTGGTGGCATTTCTAAGATTGCCTTGATTTTGGAAGGATCGACCTCGATGCCCCTTTGTGTGATTAAGAACCCCAGCATTTTCCCTGCTGTAACACTAAAAGTACATTTCTGAGGATTCAATCGCAACCAATACTCTTTGATCCGTTGGAAAATTCTCTTCAAGGCAGTGTAGTGGCCCTCTCTTTCCTTAAACTTGACAATCATGTTGTCCACGTACACCTGAACCTCTTTGTGGATCATATCATGCAAGATCGTGGTTGCAGCCCGATGATAAGTAGCCCCAACATTCTTCAAGCTGAATGGCATCACCCTGTAGCAGTAGGTCCCCCACGAGGTGGTGAAGGCAATCTTCTCCCTGTCTTCGGGTGCCATCAAAATCTGGTTGTACCCTGAAAACCCATCCATAAACGAGAGCAAAGCATGCCCCGCAGTGAAGTCCACCAATTTATCGATATACGGCAGAGGAAAGTCATCCTTCGGACTGGCTTTGTTCAGATATTTGAAATCCACACATCCAAATTCTGCCATCTTTCTTTGGCACCGGAACTATGTTGGCCAACCAAGTAGGATAGTCAGACACTAACAGGAACCCTGCATCAATCTGCTTGGTGACCTCTTCCTTGATTTTCAAAGCCCAATCCGGGCAGATCCTTCGAAGCTTCTACTTAACAAGTCGGGCCTCAGGGTCAAGAGGGATCTGTTGTTGTACAATCTCAGGATCGATTCCACGGATGTCTTTGTAGGACCATGCAAAAACATCTTTGAAATCTTTTAATAAAGCGACTAAGCAATCGCGTTCCTCCGAAGTCAACGTGGACCCGATCTAGACCAGACGCAGATCCTTCTCAGTACCAACGTTAATTGAGGTGATTTCATCAACCAAAGGTTTTATAAACCTCTCCTGCTCTTGATCAATCAAATGTATTAAAATTGGAGGAATTTCATCCTCGTCGTTTTCATTAAAATTTTGAAAGTCCTGATTAATGCAATATACTGAAGGCACAGAAAAGTACTCAAAAGCCATAGTGGTACCATTCTTATTAACATCCAGTTCGTCTGATTCTTTGAATACAACCGACTCAAAAGAAAATAAAAATGACGACCTAGACAAGACAACGGCATCCGAGTTATCACCCCTAGGAATATCGGACTCCGACTCAAATGAATTGAAATCTGATTCCGACTCCACAGACTCTGTGGAATCAAATTCCGGTTCACTACCTGGCCCAGAACTGCTAGATAAAAAGCCTTCCTCGTATTGCCAGACGAGAGAGGGTGCGATAGATGCATTCAAAATGCCGGAAGAAGGGCCCACAGCAGAGTTATCTCCAATCATGGAAACTGAGAAATAATCTCCCGAGCACTTCAGTATTGTAGACACCTCATTTTTTATCGCCTTTAAGACTTCGATGTGCTTGTAGGTACATCCAGCAACAAGTTTAATGGCTCGTCGGGTGTTCGACTTTCACGACGGAATGCTCCAGGTTTGATCCTTCCAAACCCTATTTCCATTCTGTCTCATTTTTGGACCATGTGTTGGTATTTTCTTTGTGATGTCCTTGATGGCATGCCGGCCATTAGAGAGGGCTGCTAGGCATTGGCTTTGGCCTGCCGGCCATCAATAGGCCCTACTGGCTATCAATGAGGCACTGCCGGCCGTTACTGATGGCCGGCCGGTCACCATTGTTGTAACAGATATTTTTTAGATATTTTTGAGCTAGTTGTTTGCAGGATTGACCATCTGCATCTGCGTGGAGGGCTGGATTGATTTGAAGGCTTCTTGAATCTTCTATATATAGAGGCTATCTATATGTATGCAAGGGGTTGGAAGTTTTGAGCTGAGATATTTTCCTCCCTCCCTCTCTCCAGAATCCTCTCTCTCTACATTTTAGCCTTCAAAGTGTGTTTTCTCTTCACTTCTGCACTAAAACACCTAGCCAAACACCTTCACCTTAGGCTTGAGGCTCTTGGAGACCTTGTTGGAGCCCTTTGGAGTTGATTTTGGCTCAGAAGTTGGTAGTTTGCTTGCTATTTTCTTGTTATGCTACAAGGGTTAGAAACTACCGCTTTGTTCTAGTTCATTGTTTTGTCATCTTTGTATGCAACTTTGAAGCTGGTTTTAGTCTCAAAAAATTTCTTTTTTTAAGGCTTTAAAATGTTGGTTTAAGCCTTGTGTGGTTAGGGGGGTGGTCTCCCTCTTTTGCTCTTTGGCTTGTTAAGGCTCTTAGGCAGACACTCTAAGCTTTTGAATCACCCCTTGCTCAGCCTTTTTAACCACTGAAATTTAGAGAAATTTCAGTGATAAAAAGTTGGTTTTGAGGGTCAAAATAGGAGGGGGTGGCCCCCTCTTCTTTTGTCTTACTTGCATGCTTTGTTGGCCTCATACTTGAGCATGCTTTTCTACTCTTTTGTGACTTAGCTCAG
The DNA here is from genome assembly GCA_025200525.1 of Camellia lanceoleosa. Classification (NCBI taxonomy): domain Eukaryota; kingdom Viridiplantae; phylum Streptophyta; class Magnoliopsida; order Ericales; family Theaceae; genus Camellia; species Camellia lanceoleosa. The sequence continues at coordinate 116,574,138 of CM045761.1, forward strand.
GCATGATTTTGTGACTTTTTGGACCTTCCATAACTCTTTTTTTGGTTGGTTTGGTCATTGGTTGCTTGCATCTTATACTTGTAGTGTAATCCTACTTGTTGGCCTAACATGAGCATGCTTTTCTACTCTTTTGTGACTTAGCTCAAGCATTGTAAGACTTGTAGTGCATGGTTGTAGTGTGAATGCCTTGACTAGCTTTGAGTTTCAAAGCCCCTAACATGCTATACTTGTGTTGTTTGCATGATATGTCATCATTTGGCATATGATTTCAGTGCTTGTACCTATATCATGCTCTCATATATATCATTGTTTCAATGTGTTTGAAAGTTAAGCTTTGTGCCTTGTTTGCGAGCCGTCATATGAGCATGCATTTCTTGATTTTTGAGCCTAAGTTTTAGTGTGTTTTGGCCACTATTTTGAAGTATCTTAGGACTGTCCATAGCTGGTTTGACCATTTGAGATTGATAGTGCATGCCTCATGTGTAATGTTCTTCACTTGCTTTAGTGCTCTTGGCCCCTTAAAATGTCTTGCACGCATTGCTTACATGATAGAGTCTTGTGCATGCCACCTTAACATGTCAAGATTAGCATGTTGTTTGCATAGCATGTTGTTTGCATTGCATGGTGTTCAACCGAAAGTTATGTTGAACACAAGGTGGATTAGTCTACTTCATACTCAAAGTGATGAAAGTGAACCAATCCCCTTTGTCACCATTGCCTTGATTATCCATGATGAGGTAGTGGATTTAGAGTCTTGTTTGCATGGCATTTATTGAAATGTGTGCAAGTTGGATCTTTGGCCGTCATGCATTGCATGCTTGATTGATGGTTTTGGATCTAATGGTGCCTCTTCCTTGATGTTTTGAGGTGATATGGAGTGGCATAGTACATACATGTTCTTTGGAGACCCTCCATTTTCCTCTATTTTGTACTTTGTTGCAGCTTGGTGTCACAGCACACTAGTGGCGGGTAGTGCCACACTGATGGCTGGCACCCTTGCATTGTTGACCGGCAGAGGCCCATCTTTGGCCAGCAGGTGGCTGGCAGGCCACTGGTGCACTCCTTGGCATGGATTTGGTAAGTTTCAACAGAGAGTTCTTGAAGACACCCAGCAAACAGAGCCCCTAAAAAGAAAATCGGAAGGCTTTTCGGGGCAAGAAGCCGAATGCATGCATGCATGTTCAACACCTTCAAACAAAGCTGAGGCAACATTGGTTACAACTTTACATGTTTAGTTAGCATTTGTGTTTGTAGTTAAATAGCTAATTTGTTAATTAGTCAAATGATGTAATAATTAGTAAATAGATTGCCTATTATTCAATTTGGTTGTGTAATAATTAGTCTAATTAGATTATTAGATTAGTTGTTAGCTTAGCTTAGACTAGCTTAGCTCATTTGGACCCTCCATCGAGAGGGCAAATGTTGTAATAAGTGTGCGTGTCTGTGTGAATGTCTTCCAACCCCACATCTTTCTCCCTTTTATTTAACCACTTTCGATGGTTAGTTGAGAGTCATTTTTTTTATTAGCATACCTTATGCTTGCATGCGTGCATCATTCATTTGTCTTGCATGCACTGGGCTCGGCGCATCATTCAAACTGCATTGTATTTCAATACTTACTTGAATACATATATCAAATTGTTGCATTTGTATGCCATGATTAGATAACCGAGCCTATTTAGTTGCATTTTGCATGTATTGCATTAGGCATTATTAACATAGTTAGGATCATGCATTGATTTCTAACTAGTTTTCTGTTTTGGCTCGGAGTACACTGTAAGTGTTTATGCTTTAGCATCCTTGCATGTGTGTAGGTGATTGCCATGATAGCATGCTTTCCATGAGACTATCTGCTTATTTGATTAACTGCATGAATGCCTGTAAGTTGAGGCTTGATTGCCTAAATTGGGACAATTCATCAAATGCGAATTTTAAGCCCACTTGGTTGTGGCAAATCATGTTTTAAGCCCACTTGAGGGTGGCAAATCCGCGCTTTAGCCTACTTGCGAGTAGCACTTTCAAACCATTTTCCGAAAGCAAACATGAGTTGTTTTGTTCTAATTCTTACGATTGAGTCTATACTTGTATGCTGTGCGCATCACATAGTAAGTTAGATAATAACTGGAATAAGAACACATAAAGTTTATAAAACAACATATCATACTTAGTAGAGGCCAATCCTTTGATCGAGCGAGCGGGGGTGCTCATTTCAAGACCTTCCCCTCTCGTACCCAAGTTTCCAAGCTGAGGCAACTTTGGTGATGATGGACACGTGGCCTTTGGCACGAGTCAGGGTTTCTTAAATTTTCCAAAAATAAAATATTTAGGTGGCGACTCTGTAATCTGGCAAAGCAGCCCATGTTTGGCGCTTTTTATTCAAAATCGATTTTCCAAAAAAATTTGCCAGATTTGGACTCTTTGGTGATTTATCAGATTTACATTGCACTTTGTGAGATTAGATTCAGAACCGTGACAAGAGTTTGAACTGTAGTAGCTATGAACCCAAATCCGCGCCCTCTCCTAAGGGGGGGCATGCGGAGGAAGTTCGGGGGTCTATAGTTTCTAGCGACTCCGCTAGGGACTTAGAGAACTTGACTTGAACATCATGATATGTTGTTTTGTCTACATTTATGTGTTTCTTTGCATTGCATTTGCATAGGTGCGTCTAAGTCACAGTGTTTGCCATCTGCTATTCTTGAACGGTTTGTCGGGGGCTTGCTTGGAAAAGCGTGCCATAAGGCTAACCGATTACGGGCTCTGCCACGATGGGAACACAAACCTTGGTTTTGCCGAGGCACCCTTTTTTGACCAATCGACCTAGTTGCATATCGGAAGCCATAGAGATCATTCCAAACTAGGACAAGCTGCTCACCCAAATGCAGGATTGTATGAAACCGCATGCATGAGTGAAACCCTAGCAAAAAAAAAAAAAAGGACAGGAAACCGTACTCCATCATAGGGGTGTTTTGGTTTTAATTAATCGGTATGTGCTTTTACAAGAAAATCAGATAGAGATGTGCATGTTAGTTACCAAGTTGGTATCTGCTTTGGGTTAGAATTTTGTAGAGAGCATACTATTCAACTATGCTCATATCTATTCTCGATGAAATCAGCCGAGATGTCAGATGTTTTCTCTTTTGCAAGGTAGTCTTGGAACCATAGCTTCAGAGAGCTCCGATATCCTCCGGGTACATTGGACTTGTGTTGATAGAATTTTTCAGGTCAGAGATTCAATTCAAGGGTAACTAGTGTTTCCTTCGCTAGAGGCAGGGCAAAGAAAGGCCAAACAGAGCTCATTGGTTTAAATGATCCGGCAATCACCAGTTACATCACCTTTGTTCAACTCAGCTGACCGTGATGGCACAGAGTCCGGAAAAAGTTGTGGCCATGATAGCGGCATTAGACTAGGGAACTGCCATGCAGGATGAGACCAATGTCGAAATGTAATGCCCATCTGGGGCACCTACCACACATCCAATCTCGGAACCCCAATCATCTCAAACCCATGAACCCACTACTTCTGAGCTGATGAGAATGATTGAAGATTTGCAAAGAATTGTGGCAGATTTAGCCTTTGGAATTTTTGCTCCATCATCGGCCACATCGTAGGCTAGAAGTTTTAATCCAAAAGGCTCCACAATCTTGGGGCAAACTGCAATTGAAAAGGGCCAACCTGAAGCCATCTCAGATCCAAGTGGTGGCATGTCGACAACAACTAGGATCCGCTCTGATATAGCGATCCGATCCTTTGACAAAGTGGAGGCAAGTGGTAAGAACAAGGTAGGGGCAGGCATTGGTCCCCATCAACATCTTCAGTGGGCTATTGAGGCCTTAAAATTCGAAGGACTGAACAAACAGCAAGTGCTGGCAGTGGTTGCAAAAGCTGTGGATTACACTTTTGTCGCTCAGGATAAGAGCATTTTGAATCAGGAGGCAAACAACGGAAAGGGATGTCGTACCAGAAACACCCCTCTCAACTTTAGTCCTACATCTGTCGGAGATCAACAAACCCAGTCAGCACCTACTAATCCTTTCGCCGGTATGTCCCACTCGACCACCCCACAACTAGCAAAATATCCATCCCGGGGTCAGAGGACTTTTACCTCGCTATATATGTCTCTATCGGCCGCCCGAAGGTCTCGATCGAAAAGGCATCTGAAGCCCCTGGAACCATGCCCACTGCCAAATAATCTCCCTCCCTCACATAACCCAGCCAAGTATTGTGTCTTCCATCAACAAACCAGTCATGATACTGACCTTTGTTTTTGTCTTCCCCACGAAATACAAGATCTGATTGACAACATGGTCCTCGTTGCACTAGGTCCTGCAGAGTCTATCGGCACCGGACCAATGAACTTGGGGGACAATATGATTATGTGATCGGTGGATAAACCACCTGCGAATGGTGCTCAGTTTACTCCAAATGTGGTGGATGGCATGCACTGTTTTGACCAATGTACAAATGATGTTAATTTTACTTTCTGACTTGGGTATTGGGTCAGTCTTGTTGTGTTGTATTGAGTCATTTGCTTGTTCTGAGTCAATCGAGTCTGTCTTGTTGTATCGAGTCAGTCCAGTTGTGTTGGAGTCAAGTGATTTCGGGGGTGTTACCTCGGACATCGCTATCTTGTTTTGTGTTTGTCTTTTACACTCTTTCTTTTGAGTCTGTTCCTGCCATGGAGCCAGTTGTGCCAGAAGATCTGAATGAAACAACAGAGTTTTTCACCTACTTTTCTGTGCCTTGAAATCATTGCATTGACCTAAGTTTTTCAAAACTTTTCTAACAATGTGGTGAAAACAAAGAGGGAAGAATTCCTCGGGATTTGTAAAAATTTGATCAATTGAGAGGAATAGAGGCATGCTAAGCCCTTAATGAATGAAATCATGTTTGTTAATGTGAGTACTGAGAAGGATCCTAGCTTAGTCCAGATTCATCCTACATTGTCTTCAGCGTGAGCGACTAGTCACTTTCTTAAAAAATTTCAAAAAATGTTTTGCGTGGTCCTGCGAAGACATGCGTGGAATCGCTCTTAAGATTGTGCAAAGATAGATCACTCACCGAGACTCAACCCCTTTTGCTTTCAAACCATGAACTTTGATTCAGAATGTTCAACGGTCAACCACAATGTGAGGCTTGCATGGCCAAATTGAAGCAGCCCATGAACCAGGGGTAATAAGGTCGTATGACATCAAAAGAGGCCCGCCTGGCTAGATTTGAAGTAGCCCTCGAACTAGGGGCAAGAAAGTCAGATCAAGAAGATCAGATGTTATCAAAGGAAGCCTACGAAGCAAGATCAGAAGCATTCCTTCAACTAGTGGCAAAAATGTTAGATGTGCTCAAAGATTCAAAAGATGGGTCATTCTGCAAACCAACGAAGACTAGCAAGAAAGCCAAATTGCAGTAACTGGAAGAAGAAATTTTATTATTGAAGGACAATCGAGTTCCAATCTGCAACACTAGGGGCAACTTCAGCCCCCATTGGATGGACTCCTACAGCGAACAACAACCATTCTACTAGATTCAGATGGGTTTAAGATCTGAAACTGATCAATATCGACAAAGTAAACTTTTACCCTTGAGAGGCTCGCTGGGCCGAAAACCCAGAAGGGTGACCCAGGCAAAAGTTAGAGCAAGAAAAAGAAAAGAAAAGAACAAAAATGAAAAAGAAGAAAAGAAGAAAAGAAAAAGAAGAAATGAAAAGAAAAGAAAAATAGAGCTCGCAAGGTTGAAAACCCAGAAGTGCGGCCTTGGAAAAAGTTAGAGTGCAAAAGGAGAGCGTCAACACCCGAGTGAACCTCAACCCGGAACTACGTCAAGCCTGATTCCCATGTTTGGGATACGTAGGCAACTTCATCCTGAAGTTCGGCCCCGATCATTTTCAGCCTGCTTGGCTCATCCATGTTGATCGGTTTACCCTTGTTCAACTCGGCTATCTTGTCCATGTGTAAACTAGCTTGTCTTCGTTCAAATTCAGACTATCCTATTCCGTTAGAAAGATTCAACTGCAAGACAAATCAAATTCAGATCTAAAATTGTGCATCTCAAGGGTAGATTCTACAGTGGCTGAGTAGTGGCCATTTGCAAAAACAGTTTTGAGGATTTTTAATGAGGTTGACTAATTGTCTCAAAAATTATTCCATTTTTCCAAAACTAGACCATTTCTTAGACCTAAAAAAGGAAAATCTTCAGTGTTCATAGCCTGACTTGCATGATTTCGAATTAGAAAATCGAACAAGTGTGTTAATCTAACTCTCATATTGGTCAAAATTGTGTTTAGTTGAAATCTGAAAACAAAAAAATGGTCAAAATGATGAACTAGGGGCACAGTCGAGTCAGGTTTTCTCTTTTTCCCTTGTCACCATACTTGCCAAAAAGGGCACCATATTTGCTAGAAAGGGCACAACTGAGGCTAACAGCAAAGGGCCGAAAGCTCTCTCATCCTCCAAGCAAAGAAGGTATCAACCTGTACGAAGCATGAGCCGAACTAGAGCAGATATTCCGCCCTCATCTAGACGGGTTTGATCTCACCCAAATTGGTGTCGACCTTAATGGGGACGAGAAAATGCAATGTCGTGAGACTAATCAATTGTATGCTGGGTGGGACATGTTGTAACTCATCTCGATCAAGCTAAGTCAAGGGCATCACAACCGATGTTAGTTGCAAATCTGCTACACATCTAGTCGCGCCATAACCCCTCTGTGACAAAGTTCACTATTGTGAGCGAAAAAAGGAGAATCTAGTTGAATACTAGGGGCAAGAGCCCACAACTTCCTATTCATCCATCAACCACCCAGGAGAGGGATAAAAAATAAGAGAGATTGAAGCATAGAGAGATGTGCGCTGAGAGGAAAAGTGAGAAAAGGGCTTTTCAGAGAGAAAGAGATTGAGTACCAAGTGATGTGAGAATCACAAATGAGAAAGGATGGGAAACAATACCCGGAGAAGCTGTGGGATCCCCGTGAACCAAGAAGTCTCTCGCCATTGGAACATATCTGAGTGTTGTGTGTGTGTTTTGGTTTGTCTTGATTCTTGTTTTGAGTCGTTTTGAGTGTCAATAGATGTATTTAGGTTGTTTTACCTTCATTTTTCCTTTGTTGAGTCATTTTGACTGCGGTCAGTCGTAGGCTCAATACCCAGTCGAGAACTCATTTCTCATCCCAATTTCGAAAATAAATCATTTTGTGCTCAGAGTGCTGTGCCATTCTCTACATATATGCAAAATAGGATTTGTTCTTTCATAAAACTGCAAGGTTCAACCCAGGTCATGTGAGAACAATAGAACAAGGACCTATCTGAAGCTCTATAGGTTCCAGACTGCAAAGCAAAAGTAAAGAGGGAAAATTGGAGCATCTGAGTTTGTTTCAACTTTAAAAAGTTCCGAGATTGCATTCCATATGCACCTCCTTAGGCCTTGTTAATTCTCCAAAGTATGAGTGTGCCTCTACCTCAAGCTCAAGCCTGCTCCAAGCCAGAATGGCGATCAGAAGTGCTCTCCCTGAGTACCATTCCCTGTCAGAGACATCTTGGTTGTGTTTGTAATGAGTTCCTAGAAGATCAACCGCGACAGTGGAAACTAGAGTTCGAATGGCTAATGCCTGGAACGCAAAGATTTGGAATTTCTGAGACTAAAGTCTAGTTTAAATACCCAGAGGTGTATCCCCAGTTTGAAATCTGTATGGAAGCCCGATAGGTTGAGGCAACGGGTATGCTCCTCAATTCTGGATACTGAACCAACCTAGTTTGTAACCCTGTTGGAGAATGGGGAAAGTTGTGAATATGATCAGGAAGAAAAGTGGCATCCAAAGTGTTCTACGTGAAGAACCCCTGTCAACATTTTAGGACCTTTGTACTGTGAGTTGAAGGTAAGAGTTCAAAGAACACAAAGGGGAGATCCCAATCAGAGTAGAGCGGTTCGTCGCCACTCACTCCATGAGGTGCTTTTTTTTTTTTTTTTTTAAAAGCATCGTTTTCTTTGTTTATTGCATTTCCTAAACATCATGCGTTACATCGCTTGTAACATGTATCATATCATCACACTTATTGCATTTATTTGCATCTTGTGTTATCTTGTATCATTTATCCTTTTACGTTGAGCAGCGTTTAGGATCGTTGTCCCCCGAGACTATTTGGAATGTGTCATTCCTCTCACGATTTCAGCATGTTTGGAATTTATCTCAAGATGCGTCGATCGCGCTCCTGATTGGTCGTTTTCCGACCTCTTCTCACGATTTCAGCGTGGTTAGAGTGTCTCATTCCTCTCACGATTTCAGGGTGTTTGGAATTTATCTCAGGACGGGTGAAGTGTGCTCCTGATTGGTTTGAGTGTTTCTTTCCTTATACGATTTCAACATGTTTGGAATTTATCTCAGGTTGCGTCGAGCGCGCTCCTGATTGGTTGTTTTTGGACCTCTTCTCACGATTTCAGTGTGGTTACAGTGTCCCATTCCTCACACGATTTTAGCATGTTGGAATTTATCTCAAGTTGCGCTAAGCGCGCTCCTGATTGGTTATTTTTGGACCTCTTCTCACGATTTTAGCGTGTTTGGAATTTATCTCAGGTTGTATCAAGCGCACTCCCGATTGTTGTTTTATGACCTTTTCTCACGATTTCGCAGGATTAGAGTGTCCCATTCCTCATGCGATTTCAAATAAGGTTTGGAATTTATCTCAGGTTGCATCGAGCGCGCTCCTGATTGGTTGTTTTTGGACCTCCTCTCACGATTTCAGCATGGTTAGAGTGTCTCATTCCTCATAATGATTTTAGTGTGTTTGAATTTATCTCGTCGCGTCGAGCGCCTCGATTATTGTTTTGGACCTCTTCTCACGATTTCAGCGTGGTTAGAGTGTCCCATTCCTCATACGATTTCAGCGTGTTTGGAATTTATCTCAGGTTGCGTCAAGCGTGCTCCTGATTGGTTGTTTTCTGACCTCTTCTCACGATTTCAGTGTGGTTAGAGTGTCTCATTCCTCTCACGATTTCAGCGTGTTTGGAATTTATCTTAGGTTACGTCGAGCGCGCTCCTGATTGGTTGTTTTCCGACCTCTTCTCACGATTTCAGTGTGGTTAGAGTGTCTCATTCCTCTCACGATTTCAGTGTTTTTGGAATTTATCTCAGGTTGCGTGGAGCGTGCTCCTAATTGGTTCTTTTTCGATCTCTTCTCACGATTTTAGCGTGGTTAAAGTGTCTCATTCCTCACACGATTTCAGCATGTTTGGAATTTATCTCAGGTTGCGTCGTGCGCGCTCTTGATTGGTTGTTTTCCGACCTCTTCTCACGATTTCAGCATGGTTTGAGTGTCTCATTCCTTTCACGATTTTAGCATGTTTGGAATTTATCTCAGGTTGCGTCGAGCGCACTCCTGATTGGTTATTTTTGGACCTCTTCTCACAATTTTAGCGTAGTTAGAGTGCCCCCTTTCCTCACACGATTTCAGCGTGTTTGAAATTTATCTCAGGATGCATCGAGCGCGCTCCTGATTGGTTGTTTCCCGACCTCTTCTCATGATTTCGGCGTGGTTAGAGTGTCTCATTCCTCTCACGATTTCTGCGTGTTTGGAATTTATCTCAGGGTGCATGGAACGCGCCTCTAATTGCTTTTGTTAGGACCTCTTCTCACGATTCCTGCGTGGTTTGAGTGTTTCTTTCCTCACACGATTTCGGCGTGTTTGGAATTTGTTATTCCTTATCTCACGATTCCAGCATGGTTGGAGTTTGTCACCCTTTGCATCTACTGCACTATCTGTTATATCTATTACATCATACCATTTTATTGGTTGTATCGTTTCCATGTTAAGCTTAGTTTGGCATGTGCTCATACATTTTCTTTATTGAAGCATGGTTCTATGATAATGTGTACACACCTATTCCACTAAGAGAATTGGGTTTCAGGGTCTCGGCACCTTTTCTGTGTCAGACATGGTCTGCTTTGTGTCCATACCTTTTCTAGGTGAAATGTGGTTTGGCCGCGTGCCTTATTCACTTCATCCATTGCATCCATTGCATCCATTGCATCGTACCTTGTTTTGTTGCATTCAGCATTTAGGATCACGATCTTTCCTCAGTAGATCACTCCTCACTTTTATCATACCGCCTCATTCACTTGTATATTGTATTCTTGTTGCGAAACACGTAGTTTTGCATGTGCGCGCACCCCTTTCACGTTGAAACACGGTTCTGTTATGTGTAAGCATCCATGTTGGGCTGAGGCCAGTACTAAGGATGTAGGCACCTAGCCTGTGTTAGGTGTCGTTCAGCTCGTGCCCACTTCTTTTCTGTGTTAAACGTAGTTTGATTTTGCATGTCCCTCCCTTTATGATATTTTTGTGGTTTTGCACTGCTTGTGGTTTGATTATTTCAATTACATTGCATGTCATTTGCATTTGTTTCATTACATTGTATATCATTTACACTATTTTGTTATATTACATATCATTTTGGCATCCTACCTTTGAACTAGGCTGGTTTGATTCCTTGCAAAGGGATACGTAGGCAACCTACAGGCGCAACCATTTATTTTTGTCTTGTTTGTTTGTCCAAGTCTTCGACCTTGTCAAAAATGGGTCATCTCTGGGCTTTGACATTCACTCACATCATTTCATGACTCTGAGCTCTGTCAAAGAGGGGCAACTGTAGGCACCCCATTTTTTACTGCTCTTAAGACTTAGGTGCTACTGATGGTTTACTTGGTGATGAAAGGTGTGAAGTGCAAAGGTTCGATTTCTTCGGCAATAAGAGAGTCAACTCCCAACTTCACACCCCTTTTTGGACCGAAACCATTTTGACCAAAATGATTTTAGACCTTAAAACACTCTCTTTCAAAATAGTTTTTGAAAAAGTGTCTACGATGTTCCGACGCTCTCATTTTGTTAAATGTTGCGCTTTTTGGTAAACCAAGCAAGGACAAAGTGGAAATGAATATAAGAGAGGTGGACTCTTTGGAAAATCTTCAAAACACCTTATTTAGGGGTTTGCAGTTGAAGAAAATGGGAGAGGAGAGAAGAAACTAACTTGGAGAAGAAGTTGGGCATGAACCGTTAAGGGAGAGTCGAGCGACCCTTGCTAAATCAGGCCAATTCATTTGTACATTTGGATTTAATCTATGATGACACCACCATTGGAAAGGGGACTTCCGGGGCTTCATTTTACACTCAAGGATCTCCTAAAGTCGAGTCCGGATGCAGGAGATATGGTTGGTTGAAGTTAGGCATCAATCCAATTGAGCTGGAAATGAGCAGTCTTCACTAATAGAGGGATATCTCTTAGCACACGTGGAATTTTGATATGAAAGGGCCACCATTGGAAATCTTACTTCTGGGGCTTCAATTTAGACCCAAGAATGACCTACAAAGGGGTCTAGATGAAGGAGTTATGCCCATTTGAAGTTGGACCTAGAAAGCAGAATTTTCGGCCTGCCACTGGTGAACGGTGCCGGCCATCAATGATCCCCTGCCGGCCACCAATGATGGCCGGCTAGCCAATGATCTCAAAAATCAGATATTTTGCAGATCTTTTCCCTCCAGCTGTTCTACACAAGCTCCAGCTCAGATATTTCGACCATGCTCTTGTTTTTGCTATATATGAAGGTCATATCAATCATTTTGCAAGGTTAACAAGTTTGGGAGCTTCTCACACTGAAATCCCTCTCTCTCTACAAATTTTCAGAGTTGAAAATTCTCTATCTCTCTAGAATTCTCTCTATATATATATATATATATATATTGTGCTTGAAAGTGGTTTTTCTTCACATATTTGCATACAACCCTTAACCAAACACCCCTATTTTGGAGCTGAGGTTTCTTAAGGCTTGTTTGGAGTTCTTTAAGGCTAGTTTTGGCTCAGAAAGTTGCCATCTTGTTGTTGTGCTTCAAGGGTAAGCTTCTTTCCCTTTTAAGCTTATTTTCATACATTCTCTTGGCCACCTTTGCATGCTATTTTAGGCCTACTTGTCAACTACAAAAACCTGTATTTTGAAGTATTTAAAATAGTGGTTTGATGTCCTTTTGGAGTTAGGGTTGGTGCACCCTCTTTTGTAGCTTATTTGCTAAGTTGTGTGCCATATTTCAAAGCTTTTGAAACCATCTCTTTTTGGCCCTTTACCACTAAATTCTAGAGGAATTTTAGTGGTGGAAAGGTGGTTTTGAGGTCTAAAATGGGAGGGGGCGGTCCCCTCTCCTCTTCTCTTGTTTGCATGTGTTGATGGCCTACCAAATGAGCATGTATTTCTACCTTTTTGAAGCTTAGTTCAGCATGTTTTAGGCTATATTTTGACCTTCTTTAAATCTATTTTTAGCTGGTTGGGTCACTTGTGGCTTCATTTTGGTACTTATAGTACAACCATGCTTACTAGCCTAGCATATTTGATGATTTAGCCTATCGATCTAGCTTGTCTTGGCTTAGCTCCAGCACATTTTTGCTAATATTTTGGCATGTTTAGGCTTTGTTTTGAGCCGGCTTGATCACTCGAGTTTTGCTTTGTATGCTTGTAGTGCAATTGTGCTAAATTGCCTAACATGTGCTATTGTTTTGGCCTCTAAGTCTAGCCTTTCTTGACTTTTTTTAAGCATGTTTTAGAGCTCCATTTAGGCTGTTTTAGGATTGTTTTAGGTTGTTTTGGTCATATGGCTCATGTATTGCATAGATATAGTGCAAGTGGCTTAACTAGCTTTGAGTTTTAGGGACTCTAGCATGCTTTGCTTGTGATGTTTGCATGATATAGCATCATTTCTCATGTGATTTAAAAGCATATATCACTATCATACTCTCTCATATATCACTCTTTAATTGTGTTTGAGAGTTGAGCCTTATCCCTTGTTTATGAGCCAATGCATGTGCATGTTTTTCTTGCTTTTCATGCTACCATCTCAGCTCATTTCAGCCACTGTTTTGGTATGTTTAAGCTCTGTCTAGATCTGGTTTGGTCCTTTGTGCTTGATATTGCATGGTTCTAGTGTAATGCACTTAACTAGTTTTTGATCCTTAAGTCTCCTAACATGTTGTGCATTTGTTGATTGCATGATTTAGTGTCTTTAGTATGCCATATCAGCACTGAATATCTGCAATCTTCCTCTTTGCTTTACTTTTGAATTTGATTTTGAAAATGGTCTTAAGCCCCTTATTGGCTTAAGCATGGAACTGAGGCTCTCATGCCTAATGGTTGTAACCTTCTCTTGAGGGTTTCTACTAACCAACAGCATGAGGCTTCTTTCATGCTCAAGGTGCTTGTGGCTGAGGCCATCTTTTCCATTAGAGGAATTTCACATTGAACTAAACCAGTAAATGAATGGCTTGGTAAATGTTAAAATGTGTAAACAAGAATTTAATCAAGTAAAACATGCCAAGATAAGCATGTGCATTGTGTGCATTGCATTGTGTTCATTCGGATGTTATATTGAACACGAGGAAGATTGGTTCATTTCATACTTGAAGTGATGAAAATGAGCCGCTCTCCTTTGTCTCCATTGTCTTTGATCTTTCATGATAAGGTTGTGGTCTTAGAGTCTTGTTTGTCTTGCATTTATTGAATTTGTGCAAATTGGATCTTTGGCCATCATGCCTTGTGAATTGCTTGATTGATGGTTTTGGATCCGATAGTGCCTCTCCCTTGATATTTTGAAAAGATGAGGAGTGGCACAGTACATTCATGCCCTAGGGAGACCCTCTATTTCCTCTATTTTGTGCTCTATTGCAGTTTGGTATCACAGCACACCAGTGGTTGGGAGTGCCACACTGATGGACGGCACCCTTGTATTGTTGGTTGGCAGAGGCCCATTCTTGGCCATCAGATGGCCGGTAGCCACCATTCATGGCCGGCAGGCCACTGGTGCACTCCCCAGCATTGTTTTGGTAAGATTCAACAAAAAGTTCTTGAAGACACCCTGCAAACAAAGCCTCTAAAGAGCAAATCGGAGAGCTTTTCGGGATGAAAACTGAGGCATGCATGTTCAACTTCTTCAAATAGAGCTGAGGCAGTGTAATTTATTGCTTTACTAGTTAGTTAGTATTTGATTTGTAATTTAATCAATTAGTGTGCTAATTAGTTAAGTGTTGTAATAATTAGTAAGTAGTTTACTAGTTATTCGTTTGTTTTGTAATAATTAGTGTAATTAGTTTAATTAGATTAGTTGGTTAGCTTAGCTTAGATTAGCTTAGCTTATTTATTCAGACCCTCCTTCGAGAGGACACATTGTTGTAATAAGGGTGCGTGTGTGTGTGCATGTCTTTCAACCCCACTTCTTTCTCCTCTTTACTTAACCGCTTTCGATGGTTAGGTTTAGGGCAATTTTCAATTAGCATACCTTATGCTTTGCATGTTTGCATCATTCCTTTGTATTGCATGCACCATGCTCGGGGCATCATACAAACTGCATCGTATTTCAATACCTATTTGAATACGTGTATCCAATTGTTGCATTTCATATGCCATCTTAGATAGTCGAGCCTATTTAGTTGCATTATTGCATGTGTTGCATTAGGCATCTTGTATAGTTAGAATCATGCATATTTCTAGCTAGTTTTCTATTTTGGCTCGGAGTACACTGTAAGTGTTTATGCTTTAGCATCCCTGCATGAGTGTGAGTGTTGCCATGATAGCATGCTTGCCATGAGGCTATTTGCTTATATGATTAACTGCATGAATGCTTGTGGGTGAAGGCTTGATTGCCTGAATTGGAACAACTCGATGATTGTGAGTTTTAAGCCCACTTGAGGGTGGCAAATCTGCGCTTTAGCCTACTTGCGAGTAATACTTTCAAAACATTTTCAAAAACAAACATGTGTTGTTTTTTTTCAATTCTCGTGATCAAGTCTATACTTGTATGCTGTGTGCATCACGTAGTAAAATTAGCTAATAACTAGATAAGAACACATGGTTTATAAAACAACATATCATGCTTAGTAGAGGCTGATCTTTGATCGGGAGAGCGGGGGTGCTCATTTCAGGGCCTTCCTCTCTCGTACCCAAGTTCCCTAGCCGAGGCAACTTTGGTGATGATGGACACGTGGCCTTCGGCACAAGTCAAGGTTTCCTAAATTTTCAAAAATAAAATATTCAGGTGGCGACTCTGTAATCTGGTAAAACAGTCCATGTTTGGCGCTTTTTGATTCAAAATTGATTTTCCAAAATTGATTGCTAGATTTAGACTCTTTGGTGTTTATTAGTCTCACGTTGCACTTTGTGAAATTAGATTCGGAACCGTGACAAGAGTCCGAACTGTAGTAAGACCAAATTCGCGCCCTTTCCGAAAGGGGGCACACGAAGAAAGTCGGGTCTACAGGCCCTCTTCATCCTCTTCCTTAGAGGGGACTCGAGGGCACTGTCTCCATCGGCGCTACCATCAGAATCGGACTCCGAACCAAAGCCAACATTGTCATCTCCGCTTCCTGACTCAAAGTTAGTCTTGGCACCCTCCTCGCTTCCTAACCCTGAGATAGCATCATCATCCTCGCTCTCAGACTCAGAGCGTCGGCTCACTACCTCCTCAGTGTCGCTAGTCTTAGCATCGTCGCCACTCAAAACCGACTTCGAGGAAGAGGAGGTCTCTTCTGTCTGGGACTCGCTACTCCAACCCCAAGCACCTCTGCCGCTGCCTCAACCTCGACGCTCATCTCTGCTGCATGATAGGGCCTATCTACCTCTCCTCCCTGCTGCTGGAAGAGGTGTTGCCGGTGTTGCCACTGTCGTTGGTGCCCTCTGTGTATGTTGCAGAATGTAGTATGCAGTGTGAGTATGATACAGAAGGCAAATTCAACATAGGTGTAGTGCATCAGTGTAGTGTGAGGCAGTGCCAAAATGCATGTCAGTTTACAGTATGAGTATCGTGTATCAGTGGGAGTATGGCATGTCAGTGCAGTGTGAGAAGCAATGCAATGCACGAGAGGGAGGAAAATATACCTAGACACTGGGAAGAGCAAGCAGTGTCTCTTTCCTCTGCCCCATGTGAACTAGAGAAACAACCAGCTGAAGAAGGCCCTTGCTATACTCTATAGGCGCATGCAAGTGAATTTGAATAATTAGTATCTAAAAGGGAATGCGAAATGCAAGTTGTCAAGTGTGGTCTATACCTGAGGTGTGCCCGGGGCTCTAACATACCCATGCCCCGCCTCTGGTGGCTCTATTGAGATCTGATAGGCCATCTCGCTTGGCCACTAGCAAGGAATTATAGTAGCAATCGCTAACCAACCGGCTATATGTACAATGGAAGGGGCCTCTCCAACATCAGCCTCAGCGTCTTGAGCAGCCCCTTTGACAAAAAGGACACCTACAGCGTCGCCGGCGCAAACTTTGGTCAGGGGTGGCATGAGGTGAGTCCCGATGACGGCTGTTTAGTCTCTGTCTCGCTAGAAGTAGTACGCATCCTGTCCTGCCATGAACTGAATAATAGCCTCAACTGGGAGGTTATTGGCTAACCTCATCAATACTAGAGGCAGAGTAGGAACAATTGGGGCAAGTAGGCCCATGGTCTGGTGTACAAAATGCTCACCCAGAAACCAAGCTCGCGAATGGACCTTCAAAGAAGATCCGGTACTAGGAGGTAGCCCAAGCCCCAACGTACTGGTCCCGGACTCCGGCCGACATCTTTGCCCATGGCTGCCACGTGATCTGTAAATGGAGAATTTACAAGTCATTAGTTGTCGTCAGTTATTAGAGTATGGATCAGAATAGTAGTAATGGAAATAATTAAGAAATGATTGTAAGTTTTGAATTACCTCCTCCTGACTCTCGGGCTGACTCCTATGGAAGTGCTTATGGAACCAGCTGTATCTGACCATAGCTGGCCTATCTGGAGGTGCACTCGCTACAAGTAGGTAGATCCAGGCCACCTTCCACTGGTCCATATCCATATCAAACGAGATCGGATCACCCGTTACTCCCAAGCCGGAGATCATCGAGAAATCATAAGGGTCATCATCATCTCCCCGGTGGAAGAGAAGTGGAAGGAGTTGGTGGTATCCCACCACCTCTCCACCAAAGCTCCGAGTAAGGCCCAGCTGGCCATATGGCGTGAAAGCTCGGTGCAAAATAAGCCAAAGCCCAGCTTGTCGACAAGGTCGTGGACTCGATGGGGGAGCTCGTGATACCAGTCCCTGGCCGTCACCATCCCTTAATCTCTCCAGGAGCCAGAGTCCTCCTATGACAAGGAAAGAGTGAGTAAAATAAAAGACAGTCAGATGAAAGGCGGTGATGAAATGGCTAAAAGAAAGTCAAATGAAAGTGCATGAAAGCAAAGTTTGTACCTCAGAAGCGCCGTAAGAAAGGTGGGAGGTACACTCTCTCAGCAAAACATCTTTTGGCACACCAACGACAAAATCATTAAACCACAGCATGCCGCCGGGGGCCATCGCGTGCGTCTGTGGGTTGTAAGTGATCGGATCAAATGGCCTTAGCCTCAGTGGCAGCAGCTTGGGCTCGAGCCCTGGTGGAAAGATTGCCTTTGCCTTGGCCTCAAAATAAGCGGTGATGTCTTCTACCGCCCCGCCAACCTTAACAACTACTGGCTCCTCAACCTCGGCTATAGGGGCACTGTCATGTGGGACATTTTTTGCCATCTGGAAAGTGGGTGAAAAGTGGTGAGAAATAGAGAAAATGAGGAAAAAAAAAGGGAAAACTTGAAAGAAGTCAACCCTAAGAAAGAGAAAATAGAAGAAAAAGTCAAAATTTGCGAAAGTTTGCAAAACCCAAAAAGCACCCGAGGGAAATAAGCCTAAAGTGATGAAAACTCAGAAAAATCAACGAAAACAAAATCTTATCGGTTCAACGTGTAGAGGACCAAAAGTGTTTTACAAATAAAGTTTGCGTGGAGTGTTGGAAAACGTGTACAAAGCACAAATCTAGAGAGAGAAAGCACTTAGAGAGAGTGTTTGTGTTTTCGCATGGGGCGTAGGAAATGCCACTCGAGCATGAAAGGCACCCCTATAGTACTTTTGCAGACATGCAAAGTACTGAAGGTTTGCAACTCCTGTTCGAGCCCAGGATAGCACAAGAGTCGGTTCAAAACCAAAATCGCTATAATGCCCATGGTAAGATCATTTGTATTTTTTACAAGATCATAATATGCCACATTTCATATTTCAATCCATTTTGTCTTAATTCATTTCACCTTAATCCATGAGTTAAGCTCATTATTATCCAGATAACCCAACTAAGGCTACAACTCAGTGGTTCTCTAATAAATACAATGATTACATAAACACTTCAAATTTGCCATTTTACAAAAATTTCATCCGTGGGAATCGGCACCCATGTATACGCACGATTTTCAGGACTTTCACCCTGGACACACAGGCTAACTTAATTTACTGGAGTCCATCCTGTTTCTCCTCCCAAACCCGTACTACATCCCCTTTCTCCTCCCAATCATCATACGTATACAATGTATAAAATACAGTCATGTTCAACAACAACCAATAGGAGATTAGTTTCAATTCACCTCATCCTCATGCAATTTCTACAACAATCATAGCTATCCTCCACCGATAACCCAAAACAGATATTTCTAAACAAATATACAATTCTCAAGACTGATAAATTATCCAAATTTCCATAGGTGAGAGATAATGCTCATCACACTCCATCATTTATATAAACATTCATCTAATTTCATATTTCGAATACCAATTTTATTATTTCTACAAAATAATTGTTTGAAACATTTTAGGGAAAAACTACATTCTCTCCCAAATCTAAGTCATGTGTCAAAATTAACAAATTTAACACAACACATCCTCATATCTATATCCATAACCATTTTCAATACATTCTTTTGAAAACCTTCTTTTGATTTTAAACCAAAACCCTAGTTTTGTCTAAAATCCTCCAAATCCCAACGTTTATTTACACAATCAATGAATAACTAAGTTAAAAATCGTAAGAGAGTATAGAAAGTCCCTACCTCAAGCTTATAAGACCAAGGACAAAGTGGAGGAACTTCAAAGACGTCGAAACCAAGATCTATTTGGATCAAAACGTAGTCCTTGAGGTGCTCTACCTTTTTAACAAAGGCACATGGGTGGACAAAACCCCAGATCTAGATGAAAATGTAGAGAGAAGGTAGGTTTTAGAGAAAGAGGGTCTCAACTTTAGGGTTTTGAGAGTAAGGATATGAAAAAGTGATGTAAAAAATCACTTTCATGAACTGATATACGCATAGTCCGCTCAAGTGTGAGAAGTGGCCCTCAAGCGTCAGACATAATAAGTTGTTCCGCTTGAGCACAAGAAATGATGCTCGAGTGTAGAATGCACACTCCCAGTAATTTTGCCGATAACAAACCAATGCTCAAGCACAAGAAGTGCTGCTCAAGCACAAGAAGTGCTACTCGAGCACAGAAAGGACCGCTTAAGTATAGAATACACTCTCCTAGCAGTTTTGCAGACTTGCAAAAGTACTGAGAGTTCACAAAGCCCGTTCGAGCGCAAGAAGTGCCGCTCGAGCAGAGGAGCAAAATCCTGGGCAACAAAAGTTTGAAAACTAAGCAACCAACCTATTCCAAACATGCTTGGTACAACCCAATAACCAAACTTAAGGAGATACAAGGGAAGTAAGATATAAACAACAACACAGAACCAAGAAACCCGAGTCCAAGATGCAAAAAAGGTCAGGTTAAAATCGGAATCGCTATATAACAATATCTAAATTTGAATAATGATTTAGTAATATAGTTATTATTATTGTTTTTAATGTATATCTATCAAAATTTTAAATTATTTAATGGGACAAGTTAATCAATTTTCTAAAATTATTAATTTTTCAATTTATAAAATAGATTTAGAAAAACTATTGACATATTTATTTATTTAATTATTTTAGAAATAATAATTATCCCTTAACTTATGGATTTCAAATGGAAAGATAACAAAAATATTTCATAATATCTCCATCCTAATCTCTCTCACGATTTCCAATGGAAAGATAACAAAAATATTTCATAAGCTCTCCATCCTAATCTCTCTCACGATTTCCAAAAAAAAAAAAATTAAAACTTGCTTTCCTTCTCTTTTCCCCAAAAAATCAGATATGAAAACATTCTCAAATTGCTAAAATCAATGCGTGCAATTAGCAGGTGGTCCATCCCTTATCACAGAGCTACTCGCCTTATCTCCTAAGTTCATTGATCAAACGCTGATAGACTTTGTAGGACTTGTTGGGGTCATGACCTTGCTATCAATTAGGTCTTGAATTTCAAGGTGGAGGCAAAAACAACAATCTATATCATGGCCATGTTACTGATGGAAAGAACAATACTTAGTAGAGTCATGTCTGGCTGGAAGGCGATCGAAGAGAGACCGAGGGTCAAGGGGTTTGAGATGGCCTTGTCCTATGAAGATTTGAAGGGCTTTGGATGGAAGCATGTAAAAGGGATTAAAGGCGTGGCTACTAGTCCTGGGAGTATTGACAGAGGGGTTGCCGGGTGTTGATTGGGTTTGGATATCTTTTACAGGTTTAGGATTGGAGTTGGAAGTCGTGTTTCTGGTAAGGCCTCTCTTTTCATGGCTTAACCCCTGATTCAAAATGCCCCTAACCTAAACAACAAAAGTTTCATCCATGATCTTTTCAACAATTGTTAGGACTTATTGTTTGTTCAACCCTTTGATCTTCAAAGTCTTAACAGCCTATGGAAGCTGTGAATAAGGATCAATACTTGCCGCGACTTGGTTCTTGCCACTTGCTTCAGCTTTTCCTAGGGATTGGGTAGCTATGATATCATCTAGGCTTGAGATGGTGTCAAGTTGGCCTATTCCAATTTTAGCTCACCTCAAGATTGGAGAGCTTTTTGACGTGAAATTTCTGGCATGTGATGTGGTCAGTGATGGAGCCAGGATTCCAAAGGTTAAATCTGCCATAGTTCTCTGAAGATCCTCAATCATGCTCAACATCTCAGAAATAGTGGGTTCGGCCATTGGTACTCGTAGTGTATTTGAACTGATTTGGTCTTGATAGATTGGCTGGGGTGGGCGCTTTGGAGTGGATTGGACTTGAATTGGGCTATTTTGGAGTTCGATTTTTGGGGTTTGGGAGGATTGAGGTTCAGGTGCATTCATCATACATAAGTCTGTGCTTTCTAGAATGAACACTTCAGGGTTGGGTAAATGGATTGGAGCGATATATATATATATATATATGCTGGGGTTGTAAGTGGATGGCAATGTATGGATTAGGTTGAGGCTAGGATGTGGTGGTGCATGGTCATGAGTTGACGATGAGTTAGTGGTGGCATGGGGTCTTTTTGGTGGAGCTATGATCCCATTGTCAATAAGATCCTGAATCTTATGATGGAGGCGGATGCAACAGTTTGTGTCATGACCTTGTTGTTGATGATAGGCACAGTATTTAGCGAGGTCGTGCCTTGGTAGAAGAGGACTTGGGAGGGCCGAGGTTTATGAGCTCTAGGTGCCCTTTTCCTAGCAAATTTTTCAAGGCTTGAGAAAGATCCATGTAAAGAGGATGAAAACTTTGGGCTTGGGGCCAAGTTGGAGTGGCTGGTTTTACGCTATTATCAACAAAAGGGTTTTTGGTGGGAGTGATAATAGTGTTTACTTCTTAGAATTTCGCAGCTATCCTATTACTAGTAGTAGCATTGGAACTGTGAACAACATTTTTCCTCATAGGCTCGTTACCTTCCATAATGATCCCTTGTCTGATGGCATCCTCGATTTGAACTCCAATGTCATAGAGGTCTTTAAAGTTGAACAGTGAGAGAACTATCATTTTCTGCAATAACCTTTCATGCAGACTTCGAATAACTATACGAACTTGATCTTTCTCTAGAGGTTTGTTTGCCATCATAGCTATCTTGGCCCTCCATCTGGCGACGAAGGCTATAAAATTTTCATTCGGCTCTTAAGGTTATAGGCATACTAGGTGATAAAGGCCTTAGCTAGTTCTTCCTAGCTTTGTTTCACCGAGTCCTCTAACTTGGCATACCAGATGACAACCACACTTGACAAAGTCCACCAGAATAGGGATAGTTTTTGCGGACGAGTCAAACCCATAAGCTTCAAAACATCAGAGAACAAGCAGATGTGCACCATTGGGTCACCAAATCCATCGAATCTATCAGTGGGTGGCATTTTAAATCGTTTAGGCAACTTTACAGCTATTTCAGCATCCTATCTTCGATATCTTGGATTGAGTTAATTCCTTACGACCTTTTAATCATTTTTTTCCAACTTGGCCGATTTCAACAAAGTTGGATTGAACACAATGGCTTTAACGAGAAAAGGAGAAGTGGGCCTCCCGTTGGCTATAAAAGGAGAAGTGGGCCTCCCAATGATTGCACAAGAACCCTTAGGTCTTCTGGTAAGATGGGCTCAGAAAGCGCCTCAGCTAGTGGAGGTGAAGTTGGAGTTGTATGAGTCATTGGAGGTGGTTGGGTACTGGACGCCCCAGATGGGCATAGCAGTTCGGTGAGAGGGTCACCCTAGTTGGAAACTGTATGAACAATAGTATCCATGCTTCGTTGAAGAGCCAAAAACATGTCTACTATATTTTTCGAGATCTGAGCCATTGTTGGTTTTGGTGAATTAGGTGGGGATGATCTGGTAGCTGAAGAACACTGGTTAGCCCTTAAACAAATTCATAATTTTACAAAGTCTACTAGCGCGAATCCACTAAATCTAGCGGGATATCAAACAGTTTTGAAGCTATGGTACTACAACTACCTAGCAAAAACAAAACGAAACTCCTAATCAGAATTTCGACAGCATTTCAGCTCAACTGATCATTGTGCAAACTGAACTCAACCCCTCAAAATGATATGTTTGACTCATTAATCATATTTGAGAACCGTAGATCCCATACATTGCACATAGCAGGAAAGAAAACAAACACCCCTATGGAGGGTAGGGTTATTGTAGACACCCCATTTTTTACCGCCCTTATGACTTGGACGTCACCACTTGCACACCTAATGATGAATGTGTATATGCTTGTCAAAGTGCTCGAAGTCTTCAGCAAATGCCACAGCTTTGAGCCTTCAAATCCTATACACCTCTTGCCTTGTTTTGGACCACAACCATAATTCTTCAAGCCTAAAAAACCTTGGGACCTACCAGCCACCACTATTGGCTGTCAGCCACTGATCTTGGCTGTCGGCCACTTATGTGACCTGCCAGCCAAAATTAGTGGCTGTTTTGGTAGATATTTTTGCCAATTGTGCCAGCAGTTGTCACAATTGTATGCACTTGCTTACACGTGTATGTATTGATATTTCTGAGGGAGTTTGATTTTTGTCTATATATAGGGGACCTCCCTTCTTGCTTTCAAGGTTGGAAAATTTTGGAGCAAAATATTTTCTCTCTCTCTCTTGCAAATTTCTTGAGGCTTTGCCTATACACTCTAAACCAAACCTTGTGGTCTTTGAGCTGAGGTACATTTGAGACTACTTTAAGCTCTTGAGGGTGTGTATGTGTTGAATTGTTGCTTAGAAGTGTTCTTCTGTTCAAGAGGTATAAGACTTGGCATGTTTCCTTACTTTGTTTGCTATTTTTTCTACTATTTTTATACTATTTTTGGACTGTATAAACTCTATAATTTTAGGCTGAAACTTGTGATTTAAGGCCTTAAAGGGTGGAGGGGTGATTCACCTTTCTTTCAACCTTGGTTCTCTAGCCTTTACTCTTGTGTTTCCCACCTTTACACTATCTTTTTTTGAGTTTTTAAACACTAATTTTGAGCTTTTTCAGTGGCTAAAATGTTGTTTTGAAGTCTAAAAATAGAGGTAACCTCCTCCTTGTGTTTGTGTAGTAGCTTAATATGCTCCATGTTTTAGCTTATTTTTCTAGCTATTGTCATCTTAATTCCAAAGATGTTTTAGGACTAATTTAGCATTGTTTTAGTATTGTTTTTAGTGGTTCATTGCATTTGAGCCTTGTATTGCATGCTTGTATCAGTAATTGTCCTCATAAGCTTGGTGGTCTAGGCCTTAGCCACCAACTTATTTGAGTTAATAGCATTTTCTTATGGTTTTCCATACTTGTTTTCACCCCTAATCACTTCTGCAACCTCCCTCCTTTCTTGGCTTTTGCTTTGCTATGGAAGTTGGTTCAAACTAGTTGCTGGTTTAAAGCATGAGATTGAGGTCTTGTGCTTAATGGTTTAATCCCTTTGGGGTTTCATTACCAACGGCATGACATTTCTCTCATGCCTAAAACAACTCTTGGCTTGATGTTTCTTTCCATTATAGGACTTATAGCTCACCTTTGGACTTAATTTACTAAGGAATAGTTGGTAATTAAAATGGGGTAGTAAAAATGAAGATTAAAAATGATGCAAGATAAAAACTTGGTTAGGGTTCAATCAGACGTTAATTGAACCCTTGAGTTTTGAATTGTTTCATACTTGTTAGTGATGAAAACGGTTCAAGAGTCAATGTGAACCACTTCCCTTGATTAATCCATGACAAGGAAGGGGTTTGAGAGTCTTTATTTGTTGCATTTATTGAACTTGCACACTTTGGTTCATAGGCCATCATGCATTGAAATTGCATCGACTGATGGTTTATGAATCAAGTTTACCTCTCCTTTGAGTTGTTTGATGATAAGGAAGGGTAAGTTGTGCAAACAACCCTTGAGAATACCTTGTTCTTGCGCCATTTGCTCTTTGTTACAATGGGAAGAACCAAGCATCAGTGGCTAGCAAGCCACTTTTTGTGGTTGGCAGGCCACTATTTCTAGATGGCAGACCATCTTTTGTGGATGGCAGGCCACCACTTTTGGTTTGCCGGCCACCTTTGCAAAACCCAGCAGTGGACTTTTGAAATGGAACAAGGCTGATTTTGAGGTGAAAAACAGTGCAAGTGTTCTAACTATGCAACAGAGGCTTCCTGGTAGTAGAATAGTAGATTTTTTTTGGTGGAAATCATCGCACATGCACGAGCACTCCTTGCTTCCAGAGGCCGTTTAGCTTTACTTAGCTTAGTCGTTTCATTAAATGTTGTAAAGTGTTGTAAATAATTAGTTAACTAGACTAGTTATTTAATTTTGTCTTGTAATTAGTTTATTAGCTAGAAGAGTTAATTAATTTTTTGTTGTAATAATTAGTTAAGTAGCTTAGCTAAATTATTTATTTGGGTTTGTAATAGTTAGGTAATTCGTAGTAATTAGCTTAGCTAGTTAGTTTATTCAGATCCTCTTGCGTAAGGACGCAAATGTTGTAATAATGTGTATGTCTTCCAACCCCATCTCTTTCTCCATTTTATTTACTAGCTTATGTTGGCTAGTTTTAGGGCATCATGTTTCATTCATCATCTCTCATGCTTTGCATCCACTTGTATTGCATGCATCGAGGCTCGGCGCATCATTTTAACTTGAATTGTTAGTTAATACATCTTTCAATATGTGCTTAGACCGCATGCTATAAAATTGATTCATATGCCATATTAGTAGCTGAGCTCAGAAATTGCATATTGTATGTATTGCAATAGTCATATTGCATAGTTACGATCATACATTTTTCTAACTCTTTTGTTTCTTTTGGCTCGCGTCGGAGTACTAGGTGAGCATTTTTGTGTTTTAGCATATTGCATTGCATGTTGATGTTGCCATATCTAGCATGCTTTCCATGAGGCTAATTACTTAAATGATAAACTATTTGAATGCCTGTGGATGAAGGATAGTTGCTTGAATTGGGATGGTTTGATTCATGCACGTTTAAGCCCACCTTCTTTGAGTAGCACATTTACAAACTCTTTTCGAAACAAACACGAAATCAAGTGTTCCAATTTTTACGAGCTAGTCTATACTTGTATGTGTGCACATCACATAGTAATGCTAGCTTAATAATCGGAATAAGAGCATCACATCATGATTAGTAGAGGCCTAGCTTTGACCGAGCGAGCGGGGGTGCTCAATTCATGACCTTTGCCTCTCATACCTAAGTTCCCGAGCCGAGACAATCTTGATGATGACGGATAAGTGGCCTTTGGCATGAGTCTTGGGTTTCCTAAATTTCCCAAAAAATATTTAGGTGGCGACTCTATATTTGGCAAAGCAGTCCATTTTTGGCAAAGCAGTCCATTTTTGGCAATTTGATTCAAAATCGATTTTCCAAAGATTTGCCAGATTTGGACTATTTGGTGTTTATCTATTTCACATTACACTTGTGAGATTAGATTCAGAATAGCGGGAGTCCGATACTGTAGGGCTTATTCGTCTTCTCAAAGGGGGTATGAAAAGTCGAGCTACAGTTATCCTGTCCTAGCAGGAAATGAAATGATCTTGGATTTTGCTAGAGTATACTATAGGTCAGTCTAGTCAAAAGGGGTACCTTAGCAGGATACCGATATAGCTACCTAATCTGGCGGATCAAGTGGTACATAGTGATCCTCATTCCAAGGCTTATGCACCCACCATATTATAGCCCATGTCCGTCTATCCTCTCGAAGTTGAATAGCTGTCTAGGATAACAG
Organism: Camellia lanceoleosa; assembly: GCA_025200525.1. NCBI lineage: Eukaryota > Viridiplantae > Streptophyta > Magnoliopsida > Ericales > Theaceae > Camellia > Camellia lanceoleosa. Next base: position 116,600,541 of record CM045761.1, read on the forward strand.
GTGACGAGTACAGGACTTCAGCGCACCAATGTATGCAATGCAATGAACAATAATTGGAAAAAAAATAAAAATAAAAATAAAAATAATGCCATGGGATTTGTGTCAAGATTTCAAAATATCCCCAACAGAGTCGCCAAAAACTATAACATCGCTCGGGGGTACCTGGGCGCATTAACACTTCAGACCCTCGGTCTCTTGGATCTAGTCTCACGAATGCAATGTGATACGTAGATGAGAGACTACATTTGACAACTTTTAGAAAATCTATTTTATTGCAAAAACATTTGTCAGAAATAGACTGCGTCATCAAATCTCACAGTCGCCACCTAATATTTATTTTAGGAAAATTAGGAAACCCGTGACTCGTGCCAAGGCCACTGTTTGTTGTCATCAAGGATCCTAGGCTCGAAACCTTCGGTATGAAGGGAGAATGTCATTAATTGAGCACTCTTCTTCACCCAATCAAAAGATCGGCCTTTACTAACCATGATATAATTTTTATTGACTTTATGAGCTCATATTCTGATTATTAATAATAAATCCTAGAATTTACTATATGAAACAAACAAATATAGACAGTATCGTCCATTTTGGAAAAATTTGATTTCAGTATCATGAAAATGTTTTCAATAGTGCAATCATGAAAATCAATTTTATTTCAAATTAAATAACTCAACTTTCACCCACTGGCATGCATAGAGTTCGGTCAAATAGGCAAATAGCCACATGGTAGGATGCTAAACATAGTACGAAAATCACACACTGAAAGGATACTAAAGTACAAAAACTTATAAATTTACTGGCGTCCCGCAAATAGATACAAAAACAAAATTAGTAAACATACATGATCCTATATACAAGATCCTAATGCAACTCACTCATAAAATGCAACTGCAGATCTGGTTTTTATGTATATGGCATGTGAAACATCTCAAGACATAAGGTGGCACCCAAAATTACATAATAAACAATTAAACCCACAAATGCAATTTTAGCCAGATCTTAAGGCACATGACATGGATGCAATGCATGGATATGATGACAAGAATGATATATTACATATTTACAGATAGGGAAAGCAAATAAAACAACAGGATAGAAAGAAGTGGGGATGGGGAATTATTACAACTTTGGAATATTACAAATTCGAATAGAGGGGAGGAAAATAATTTCAATAAAATTAAATCCTCACAAAATCTCTCTAATTAAATTAAAAATGATAATAATAATAACAAAAGTTGTAAGCTGTTGGGTTTTGTCCTGGAGAATAGTGGATGGCTGGCCAAAAGAGGAGCTGGCCTGCCACAAAAGCTGCTAGCAGGCCAAAAAAGGGGCTAGTCGGCCACTTAAGCTAGGTCAAAGGCTCTGTTTTGTTCAAAACACCAGAAAGCAAATGAAAAATGTGTATGTGACTCAACTCACCACTTATAGTTAGCTTACAACAAGTGTAATATGAAATTAAAGCATGAAAATCAATTCAAGGAAAGAAAATGCAAGAAATATAAGAAAATGAAAAGTATGTAAAATTTACCTTCCAATGAAAGGATTTGATTTCCAAACTTCCTTTTGCTTACCCTCAAGCTTATGGAAGTGTATTCTCAATTCTCAATTTGAAGCTCGAAATTCTAGTTTGAATGGTATTTTTAGGTGATATACAGTGTTTGAGGGGAGAGCTGTTCCAACTCTCTGTTTTTCTCTCAATTTGAAGAACAGTTAATTGCTCTTGGATTACGGCTCTTGAATATCACTCTCACATAATTTATGGGCTTGGTTTGGTATATTGAAAGGTGGAATATCAATGTGTATTGAAGTTTTTGGCTTAAAAACATAAACTTTCTCTCTTTTCTCTCTAACTCTTTCAATGTAATTCTTTTTTTCTTCTTTTTTTATCTGATTCTCTCTGTCTCTTAATATAGAATATGAATGGAATACTCAATCAAGGAGGTGGGAGACAAGGTGGGTGACAAAGAGGATTGAAAATTGTGCCACCTTTGAAGAAGATGACAACCTCTCTTTTGACAATTGAGACTAAACAAGGATCATGGAGGGGTCCTAGATATATTTCATGCATGAATGAATTAAGAAATAGCTGGAATGAACAAGACCCACACGCTTGCATCAAGATTTTGCCGAAACTACCCTATTTCTAGGCAAGGTAGCCAGCCAGCCACTTTTTTGGCTGGCCAGGCAAACGATGAATCACTGGCCAAAAAGTTGGTCGTGGTTGATGGCTTTGCATGAAATAGGATTTTTTGACAGAATTCTCGTCATTTCCTTCTATTTCCACATTATTTTTTGCTCAATTTCCTGAGAAAATGTTTCATTTTGAAGTTTAAAAGTGAGCTTCGGAACAGTATGAAAATATTTAGAAAATAACGCAGAAAGAAAGTTTCGAAAGAGAGTTTTGAACGGGGATTTGAACACTTGGCCAAAACAAGCCTAGGTTTGGAAATGAAGCACAAATTCCATCTTTCTTAATGAGAATTATGTGAGAAACACATTCTTATTTTCATCACTGAGTAATCAAAAGAAAGCGCCCAAGTCTTAGGGGCGGTCAAAATCGGGTGTTTACAGTCGGCCATACAAGACTTCAAGAGGTGCCATACCAATACTCGTCTATAAGCTATTATTGTAGACAAATTTCACGAAAGGCAAGTGTCTCTCCCATGACCCCTTAAAATCTAGAATGCAAGCCTGAAGCATATTTTCTAAAATTTGAATGGTGCGTTCAGATTGCTTGTCAGTTTGAGTATAATAGGCAGTACTAAGGTCAACTTAGTGCCCAAGGCACCTTGTATGCTCTACCACAATCGAGCTGTGAAACGTGGATCCCTATTCGAAACAATAGTCATTGGAACCCCATGAAGTCCCACTATATCCAATATATAGGTTGACAAGGTAGTCTACTAAGTCACACATGTGCATCGGTAGCCGATCGACTACCACCCATACCACGTCATTACTCTGTTGAGTCATCGGAAGACCTACAACGAAATCCATCATGACATGCTCCCACTTCCACTAGGCTCTAGGTAAGGATTGCAACAAACCTGCTGGTCATTGTTGTTCAGCCTTCACTTGTTAACAAATAAGGCACCTCAAAACAAACAAGACTACGTCCATCTTCACCCCTTCTACCAAAACTGGTGACTAAGGTTGTGGTACATCTTTGTACCTCTCAGGTGTACTGCAAGGCGTAAATGATGGAACTCTCGAAGTACCTCTTCTCTATAAGATTCTAGCACAAAAGGGCGGTCTAGGTACTTCACACTTGAGTTAGCATAAACGTTTATACCCTTCTCTTCCTTCCCACTAGATATCTTTACCGGAATAAATTCCACTTTATGATCATCCTGTTGTGCTTCTAAAACTCTACTCACTCAAGTAGGTTGTGCAACTACGGTGAACAAAATGACTAAATCGATGGACTCGCCAAGATGCAAGTCAAACTCGCCCACGACACCTAATATCTCCCATTCCTAGAGGGCGATACTAGCTACACAACTTATGGATTTCCTACTCAAAGCATCAGCCACTACATTGTCCTTTCCCAAATGATAGTGTTACTCAAAATCATAATCCTCCATAAACTCCATCCAGCTCATTTACCTCAAATTCAAGTCCTTCTGTGAAAACAAATACTTCAAACTCTTATGATTGAAAAACACCTTGAATCTTTCCCCGTATAGGTAATGCCTTCAAATATTCCAGGAAAAAATCACCGCTGCTAACCCTAGGTCGTGAGTGGGATAGTTTTTCTGATGTGTTTCCAATTGTCGTCAGCTATATGATACCACCTTTCCCTCTTACATCAATACACAACACAGACCTTCTCGAGATGCATCGCAATAAACTAAATAACCCAAACCCCTCTCTCAAATAATCAAAACTAGAGCACTGGTGAGTATAACCTTAAGTTTTTTAAATGACGTTTCACAAGTCTCACTCCACATAAATTTGATTCACTTCCCTGTCAATCTAGTCAATGGTGAGACCAATCTGGAGAAATCATTCACAAAACGTCGATAATATCTGGCTAAGGCCAAGAAAATCTGAATCTCAAAGGCATTCTTAGCTAGTATGAAGCTCTATTTCTAGAGAATAGATTATGAAGTTCTTGACTGACAACTATAACTGCAATTTTTATTTTTATTTTATTTGTCTGTTTGTTTGTTTTTATTTTATTTTTTTATTTATTTGTTTGCCTGTTTCTTTTAATTTTTCCTTTTAAATTAAAAATATATATGATTTTGTTTGCTTAATTAGTGTCTAATGCAGTAGCATGTAAAATAGATTCTTAAAGTTTGTTACCCACGTTATAGAAATCGTATTTCACTTAATTGTATTCTACTAAAAGTATAATTCGTCATAGTGTTTAATTTCTTTTTTTTTTTATTTGTTTGTTTGTTTTTTTTTCTATTTCCTTTCAAATAAAAAATACATTAGTGGCACGGGACTTTATAAATTTTAAAAAAATTATTATAATTATCTTGAAGTAATTTAATATTTTGTCTTGTGGTATACATAAAATTTATCAGTTAACTTTTATATTTATAACTTTTCAAATTATTAGTTTAAAAAAATTTTAAAAATATATATATATATATAAATCTATTTAGTGCAATTTTTATAATTTGTATTCAAAAACAAAAAAAAAAAAACAAAAAAAAAAAAAAAGAAGCTAAACCTAAACCTAAATGAGATTAAATGAGTTATGGCATACCTTTTCTTGTTACCAAAATATACAAATTTAAAAGTTATAATTATGACAAATATATAATTTTATTATTAAATGTGAAGTGATATTTAGCAATAATTGATATGATATTTCTATTATTAATCTAATAATTGAAGTTACATTTCTTTCTATTTCAATTTCATAACTAAAAATACAATATGAATATAATACATACAAAGATTTCTAGTCTTTAAGAATAAGAAGGTTTCAAAATATTTTCAAACTTTTATTATTATCTTTTAATTTTTTTTCTCCAATTTGATTTTAAATTCGAATTAAAATTTTGATACGAATTACTTTAACTTTTTTATTATATTTTTATCAATTTTTAAAAGAATTTTCATTCTTTTCCCACTTTTTTTTTCTTTTCACAAATTTCGATGGAAAAAAAATCATAAATTTCAACATTTCATCTTTTTAAATTTTTATCAAATTATAATTTGATAAAAAAAAAAGATATTATGGGTTGAATATTTTCTTAATTGGAATTATAGTGAAATAACATCTTGAAAGTGCCAAAATTTGAGTATGTGGTTGGTTGAAATGAATAATTTAATTAATTTTCTTCTCATATTTGCATAAAAATTGACAGTTATAACTATATCATTATATGTTGGATTATGGAAAAAATTTGAGGTGTCAAACATTTTCCATTTGTAAATATCCTACATAATAAAAAAAGAAAAAGGAAAAGGAAAAAGAAAAAGAAAAAGAAAAAATGTGTAACTTTTGGATATGTGTTTATCAATTTTGTTTTATGGACATAAATAATTGATGTTTCAATTTAAAAAATTAAAAAGTAAAAAAAAAAAATAGATTGGGTTTTTTAGAGATAAAAGAAACCATCTAACTCTTCTATATTCTATTTAAGATAGACTATTTTAATTACAAAAAGAATATATTATATTTAGAGATATACAACTATAACTATAACAAATTAACTATAATATATATGAAAAGTTATATTAAACTTTCATTTCAAATAATTGAATTATAATTAACAAACTAACAAATAGCAGTAACGGTATAATGGGATAGAAAGAGAATAAAAATAAAGAACACAATGATATTTAAAAATTTTAAATTTATCTAGTTATACAAAAATGTAATATTATGGTAAAATCTTGAATTCTCAATAAATTTTCATATTTTCTATAAAATAAAATGACAATAAACAATAAAAAAATTTGATACCCATTTTTTTTTTACTTCAATTTTATGGTCTTCATTGAAGAAAATAAAATTCGATCAAAATTCTTGGCACAGAACGGGCATAGATATTTCAATTGCAACTACAATCGCCAATAATTCTTCTTCACCATGCAAACTTGTAAACAAACACATAAACCTCACTAAAACCGAAACCGAAACAAAAACAAAAACCAAACCAACAGCATAGAAAGAGAATCACACAGGAAAAAAAAATTAATTAAATTTATGAAGTGGGAGAATATTACCTCCAACAACTTATACCTCACCTAACCCAATTCGTTAACTCCTCTGTCAGTGCCCACAAAGTCTACAAATTAGGATGACTAATTAGATCATTCTTTAAAGAAGATTTGAAAATTGATATTGTCATATTTATAGAAAATTATATTACTAAATCATAATTCAAATTTTGATATTGTCATATTTTTTTGAGATCCATATCTAAATTCTTACATTTTTTTTTTTTTTGGTGGATTCTATTTGGGTTTTTTTTTTTCAATTTATTTAAGATGGAGTTGTGGGTTTCTATTTTTTTTTTAATTTAATTTATCTGTGGTTTCTATTTACTTTTAATTATTATTATTTAGACAAGTTATGATGTGAGTTAGATATGTAATAGACATGTGAGTTATATTGATTTAAAGTATGATTGTGTATGATATTTTTAAATTAGATTTGTTTAGATAAACTTTAAAGATTTTTAAATTTTAAAATTGGATATGAGATGCAAAAGAAAGTTTTTAACTGAATAAATAAAAATCAAATTTATTAATTTTATCTGTTTGTATGTCTGATTTTTAGTTTTTTTTTTTCTTCTTTTTTGGTTATGTTATAATATAATATATAAGATGTAGATAGATATCCAAAACTTCCATGAAAAATATTATCTGATTTTTTGGGAAAGAGAAAAGAAAAGCAAGTTTTAATATTTTTTTTGGAAATCGTGAGAGAGATTAAGATGGAGAGATTATAAATTATTTTCGTTATCTTTCCATTAGAAATCGTGAGAGAGATTAGGATGAGAAGATTATGAAATATTTTTGTTATCTTTCCATTTGAAATCCATAAATTAAGGGATAATTATTATTTCTAAAATAATTAAATAAATAAATCTGTCAATAGTTTTTTTTTTAAATCTATTTTATAAATTGAAAAATTAATAATTTTAGAAAATTGATTAATTTGTCCCATCAAGTAATTTAAAATTTTGATAGATATACATAAAAAAAAAAAAATAGATAACTATATTACTAAATCATAATTCAAATTTAGATATTGTTGTATAGCGATTCTGATTTTAACTCTACCCTTTTTGCATCTTGGACTCGGGTTTCTTGGTTCAGTGTTGTTGTTTATATCTTACTTCCCTTGTATCTCCTTAAGTTTGGCTATTGGGTTGTGTCAAGCATGTTTGGAACAGGTTGATTGCTTAGTTTTCAAACTTTTGTTGCCCATGATTTTGCTCCTTCGCTCGAGCGACACTTCTTGTACTCGAACGGGCTTTGTGAATTCTTAGTACTTTTGCAAGTCTGCAAAACTACTAGGAGAGTGTTTTCTACGCTCGAACATTGGTCGGTTGTCTGCAAAATTACTGGGAGTGTGTATTCTGCACTTGAGCATCATTTCTTGCGCTCAAGCGAAAGAACTTATTTTATCTGATGCTCAAGCGCCACTTCTCACACTTGAGCGGACTATGCGTATATCAGTTCGTGAAAGTGACTTTTTACATCACTTTTTCATGTCTTTTCTCTCAAAACTCTAAAGTTGAGACTCTCTCTCTCTCTAAGACCTACATTCTCTCTACATTTTCATCTAGATCTAGTGGTTTCTCCACCCATGTGCCTTTGTTAAAAAGGTAGAGCACCTCAAGGACTACGTTTTGATCCAAATAGATCTTGGTTTCAACGTCTTTGAAGTTCCTTCACTTTTTCATTGGTCTTCTAAGCTTGAGGTAGGGACTTTCTATACTCTCTTATGATTTTTAACTTAGTTATTCATTGATTGTGTAAATAAACATTGGGATTTGGAGGATTTTAGACAAACCTAGGGTTTTGGTTTAAAATCTAAAGAGGGGGCTTTCAAAAGAATGTATTGAAAGTGGTTATGGGTATAGATATGAGGATGTGTTGTGTTAAATTTGTTGATTTTGACACATGGGTTGGATTTGGGAGAGAATAGAGTTGTGCCCTAAAATGTTTCAAACAATTATTTTGTATAAATAATGAAATTGGTATTGGAAATATGAAATTAGATGAATGTTTATATAAATGGTGGAGTTTGATGTGCATTAACTCTCACCTATGGAAATTTGAATAATTTACCTGTCTTGAGAATTGTATATGTGTTTAGAAATATCTGTTTTGGGCTATTGGTGGAGGATAGTTATGATTATTGTACAAATTGTATGAGGATTAGGTAAATTGAAACTAATTTCTTATTGGTTGTCATTGAACATGACTGTATTTTATACATTGTACATGTATGATGATTGGGAAGGGAAAGGGGATGCACTCCATGCTTGGGAAGAGAAAGTGGATGGACTCCAGTAAATTTTGAATAAATTATCTGTCTTGAGAATATATATATATCTATTAGAAATATCTGTATTGGGCAATCGGTAGAGGATAGCTTTGATTGTTGTAGAAATTGCATGTCGATTAGGTTAATTGAAACTATCCCATGGTTGGTTATCATTGAATATGATCATGTTGTATGTGCATTGTATATGTATGTTTATTTGGAAGTGGAAATGGATGTACTCCATGTGTGATTATGTGTTTATATACATTACATATGTATGTGTGTTTGAGAGGAGAAAGGGGATGGACTCCATTATAATTAAATTGGTCGGAGTGTCCTAGGTAAAAGTCCCGAAATCTATACATGGGTATTGTGGACTCACCTTTTTCTGCACCCTGCCTTTCAGAAAGGGTTTGAAGTGAAAGGCCTCACAGTTCGGACTCCCGCGGTTCTGAATCTAGTCTCACAAGTGCAATGTGAAACTGATAATCACAAAAGAGTCCAAATCTGGCAAATTATTTTGGAAAATCGATTTTCAATCAAATAATACCAAAGTTGGACTACTTCGCCAGATTACAGAGTCGCCACCTAAATATTTTGTTTTTGGAAAAATTCAGGAAACCCTAACTCGTGCCAAAGGTCACGTGTCCGTCATCACCAAAGTTGCCTCGGCTTGGGAACTTGGGTACGAGGGGAGAAGGTCATGAATTGAGCAGCCCCGCTCGCCCGATCAAAGATCGGCCTCTACTAATTATGATATATTCTTTTATAAATGTTATGTGTTCTTATTCCGGTTATTAGCTAACATTACTATGTGACGCACACAAGCAAGTATAGACTAGTCGCAAGACTTGGAACAATTCAACTTATGTTTGTTTTTGAAAATGGTTTGAATTTGCCACCCTCAAGTGAGCTTAAAGATGCAGATTTGCCACCAAACATAATAGCCTTAAAACATGATTTGCCACTTCACAAAGTGGGCTTAAAATGTTCCAATTCAAACAACAAGCCTTCATTCACAAGTATTCATGCAGTTTAGCATGTAAGCACATAGCCTCATGGCAAGCATGTGAAAACATGGCATCACTCACACTCATGCAAGTATGCTAAAGCGTAGAGCTTACTGAGTACTCCAAGCCAAAACAAAAACTAGTTGGAAAAGATGCATGATCCTAACTATGTTAAGATGTCTAATGCAACACATGCACTATGCAATTAATAGGCTCGGCTACTAATATGACATATGATACCATTTGATAACATGCAGTTAAACATGTATTCAAAGAAGTGTTGAAATTACAATGCAGCTTGAATGATGCGCCGAGCCTCGGTGCATGCAAGACAAATGAATGGATGCAAACATGTGAGCATAAGGTATGCTAATTGAAAATGATCCCTAATCTAACCATCAAAAGTGATTAAATAAAAGAAAGAAAGACGTGGGTTGGAACACATGCACATGCACGCACACTTATTACAACATTACGCCCTTGCGAAGGAGGGTCCGAATGGATAAGCTAACTAGCTATGCTAATTAAGCTAATTATTAAAAACCAATGAAATTAATTAACTAATCTAAGCTAATTATTACAACAATTAAAAACAAATTAACTAACTTATCCTAAGCTAATTAAATATTACAAATCGAAATTAAATAATTAGTTACACTAACTAATTAAGTACAACACTTGAATTAACTAGCTACTCTAAGCTAAATAAAGCAATCAAAAGGCCTCGAGGGCGAGGGAGGAATGCATTCTTGGTTGGCTTTCTCCCGAAAATCCACCGCCTTGCTATCAGACACCTCTGTTTGCACTCATTGAACCACTGAAAAACTGTGCCAACTCCCAGAACACCTCTGCTCCACCTCAGGAACACACTTGTGCAAGATTTCATTTATGGCCGGTCGGCTACAAATGGCGGCTGTCGGCTACCACTAGTGGCCGGTCGGCTACTGTTGGTGGCCGTCAGCCACTATTAGTGGCCGGTCGGTCCACCCTTCCCTGGACTTCTTCTTTTGCTACAACAGAGAGCAAACAGAGGCAAAGTAGTGTATTTTCAAGGTTTGTGTGTACTAGGGGTGGGCGTGGATCGGTTGCAGCCACGGAACCTCCAATCCGCCATCCGTTCACCAGATTGGTGGATTGGAGAAAATCAATCAGCATCCATTCGCCAATCCGGCGGATGTGGATTGAGCAGATGGATGCGAATCAGTTTGGCGGTTTAAAATTTTATAAATTTTCAACATAATTCAACTTGTGCACTTCTTAAAAAAATATATATATATATATTACAGTCAATGACTTAAAAAAGTATTACAATCATTGGATGTCTCATCGAAAAAAAAAAAAGTTTGAAACTTTAGAATATTACAATCACTGCATGCATCCACATATTACAATCATAGCATGTCTCATCCACATAAAGTATTTCAATTTATGGTTCTTAAAATATAAAGACAATTCAAACCATGAAAATCATGAATAGAGCAGTAATAGAGATTGCATACCTCTGTATTGTTACATCTATATCTATTTTTCAAAACAAAAGCTATTATTTTTAGAGTGAGATTTAAAAACAAAAAAATATAGATAAATAATACATTTTTTTTTTTTCAATTCAAAAAATATATTCAAGTTGAAAGCTCTTTTTCAACATAATATATTCAACATAATATTTGAACTCTTTTTCAATTGAAAACACAAATTCTTATAAATTACTAGGGATGCTCGCGGTTTGGCGGTTTGGTTGCAACCAAAGGAACCTCAAATCCGCCAACTGTCCAAAACTAGGCGGATTGGAAAAAATCAATCTGCAACCATCTGTTCGTCATCATGCATCCATCCAAAATGCGACGGATCGATTCGGTTTGGTCGGTTTGAGTGGATCAATATATCCGCTGCTCACCCCTAGTGTGTACTGCTACTTTCCTTATCATTACACAAGCTCAAAGGAGTGTAACTTTTGGCCCTTTAACCATCAACCAAGCATTATTCATGCATGATGGTTGAGCAACCAAACTTGTACAAGCTTAATGAGTGCAAAATAAGACTCAACAAAGCCATAACCCTATCATGTATGATCAACGGTGATGGCGACCAAGGAAAGTGGCACGTTTCATCACTTTGATTATGAAACGTCCCATTTTCCTCGTGTTCGAATTAACGTCTGATCCGAACAAATGCAATGCAACACAAAGATGCTTTATCTTGCCTTCTTTACTTTGTTCATTTTGTTTACTCATTTTAAATTACCAATCCATTCTTTAATCGATTAGTCCAAAAGGTGAGTGTCCTCTAATTGAAAGTAGGCTTAAACCACAAGTGTCTTGAGCATGAAAAAGTCCTCATGCAATTGATAATGAACTCCCGAAGGAATTAAACCATTAAGCATGAATGACTCAATTTCACACTTAAGCCAACAAGGGGTTCAAAGCCACTTTCAAAATGAATGAAAGAGTGAAACAGAGGAGTATGTGACAGAGCTTATGATGCTGAAATTACAAGCAAAATAACACTAAAACATACTTTCAACTCAAAAGAATGATGGTCAAAGCATTGAAACAACAAACTAGCCAAGGAAATTACACTACAACCACACAATAAGAGCCTCAAAGGACCAAACCAGCTCAAAACAGAGCTGAAACCAGTCAAAATAGTTGCAAAAATATGCTGAGATTAAGGCACAAAATGCTAGAAAAACATGCTCACATGGTAAGCTATCTAGGCATGCAAACAAGACACAAGAATGGGAGGCTAACCCCTCCAATTTTGGATTTCAAAAGAGAGTTTTTGCTATTTAAATAACAATAAATTTTAATGGTTTAAAGACCCAAAAAAATTTGATTTGAATATGCTAAAAGATGGTGCAAAGGTCTACACAATTAAGCAACAAGAAGTGTGGATCACCCCTTAACACAAAATATCCTCAAACCATCATGTTAAGCCTCAAAAATAAGATTTTTTTGTAGTTGAAAACTAGCTCAAAAACAATACAAAAGGATGGAAAAATAAGTAGTCAAAGCAAGTACACTAAGCAAGTGAACTACCTTTTGAAGCTCAAGCACAAAACAACCCCAAATTCCAGCTCAAACCCCCTTCAAGAGGTCAAACTAAACTCTAAAGAACCTCAACTCAAGGGTGAGAGTGTTTGGTTAAGGATTGGTGTGCAAAAGTGTAGAGAAACCTAGCTTTAAGGCACAAAATAAGAAGAGAGAGAGAGAGAGAGAGAGAAATTTTATCAAAATTTTCTAGCCCCTCCAAATGGGGAAGAGCACCCCCTATATATAGAAAATCAACGTATAAGCTTGAAATCACCCTACCATACACGTGTATGGAGATGCACTTTAGTGAACAACAGCTGGCATAGCTGGCAAACAAATATCTAAAAAAAGAGATATATGGCCGTCGGCCACCATTAATAGCCAGCCACAATTAGTGGCCGACAGGCACAACTAGTGGCCAACAAGTTCCCTCCCTCTTCCAGGCAAGAGGCAACAATGTTTTGGTCCAAAAACAAGCACAAAACAATCAAGGTTCAAGGCTTAAAGCTAGGGTGTTCTACCGAGGACTTCGGGTGCTAAAGACGAACACAAACAAGCACAATCATCAAATGTACAAATGATGACGTCAAGTCTTAAGGACAGTCAAAAATGGGGTGTCTAGTGGTGTCGATCCCACGAACAAAATATCCGTAAATTGGCAAGATTGAAAACTATACATGGGTACCAATCCCGTGGATGAAATATCCATAAAATGACAATTGGAAGTGTTATATGTTGATTGTGAAATTGTTAAATCATTGAGTTGTAGTCTCATTTGGGTCATTGGAAGATAATGGAAATTGACTTATGTATTGGAATGAATTAGAGGAAAAATGAATTGGAATATGGAATTGATATTCTATGGCAATACATGGTATGAATGTTTTATCCTGGGCATTTTATATGCACACACACTTGTATCTTTATTAAATCACATATATTGTGTTAGATTGTTCCTACTGGGCTGTGGCTCACCCTATTTAGGAAAAACATTTTCAGGTAATGAGGGCATGCCTCCACCAAGGCAATAGCATTGGAGGAATCTTCGAGAAGCAAGAGCTTCTTGTTTCTGTTATATTTTGTATAGCCTAGGGCTTTAATTGTAAGGGCTAGTCCCACTTTCGTTGTAACCAAGTCAAGGCTTGGAAAGGTGTAAGCATGAAAGGCATTTATTTGTGTAAACTCTTTGTAATATTAACTTCATGTTATGAAAGAACCTTTTGTTCTGATGTATGCAGTTACTTATATGTACTTATGGGTGTATATCTATGGTTATATTTAAGGGCACTACAACTTAGTATTAGAGCGTACCGGGTTTGAATACTTTTGGTATGTAAGAAGTGGTTAGTACCACAATGGGTTTGTCTCGCTTGTTAGATACTTAAGTTTGAACGATTTGTGCTTATATGATAACATGTTTATGTGATTATATGGGTATGGGATCTAGTTCCTTAGATATTGATTGGGACTACAGGTTTCTAGAAGTCCTATTAGAAAAGCACTTGATCACTGCTGTTTCTAATTGGAATTCTAGCAATGCCACAAGACGATCATTATCTAAGACTGAAATTCGTATGTAATGTGATTATGTGCTTATGTAGAGTGAATTACTGTTGTCCACTGTATTAGGACGTGAGTGAACTAGCTTTGGCAAATTTATGAATGTGCTAATATTTATGTTACCTTTATTAGGATGTCAGGACGTGGTTGTGGAGGTAGGCGTAGTAGGCCTAGAAGGCACGAGATGCCTATACCGGATGAAATTTCGGCACAGGAAGAAAGAGTTTGTCAAGCCAATGTGGCCAAACCAGTTAGTCAACAAGACATGGGCGCCTTAGCTCGCAAAATGGCCGAAACATTGAGGGAATCTATAGACATTCTCTGAGCTGAGAATCAGGTTCAGGCCCAGGTAGCTGATGCAAGGCCTTCTTTTCTGAAGAGGGAATTCTTTCAGTAAAATCCAGATGAGTTTTTGGGTGATCCTAGGGAGCCACTGAAGGCAGATAAGTGGCTTGAACAGATGGTGAAGACATTTGAGATGCTCGGCATCGAAGACGGGGGTTTGAGAGTGACCTTGGCGTCCTTTCAGCTAAAGTGAGACGTGGGTCAGTGGTGGAAGTATGCGCAAGGGTGCATTGGAGGGACTTGGGAGGCTTTTGTCATTGCCTTCCAGGACAAGTACTTGCCTGCTATAGTAAGGGAGAAATTGAGGGATCAATTCTCCAAGTTGGTGTAATTAAACACGCCAGTGGCAGAGTTTGAGGCCACATTCATCAGTTTGTCGAGGTTTGCAATGAAATTAGTGGTGACCGAGGAACGCTATTCTCTGGAGTTCGAGAAGAGGTTGAGAACCGGGTTAAAGTTTAAGGTGGCCAGTTCGATGATTAGGGATTATGGGCACCTTGTAAAGACTGCAGCCCATCTTGAGACTATCATACAGGGTGAGGATGAGGGGCTCCAGGAGGAGTCAAGATAGTCAAGGGGATGGTAAGGGGCAGATGGGTTCTAACCCTTAGCAATTCCTAGGAGTGTAGTTGAGGTCTACCTTTCCAATGCTGAGTTCAGGTTTTGGGAGAGGTGGTCAGGGAGATGTAACTTGTTTCAAGTGCGGTCAGTTGGGCCACAAGTCTTCAACTTGCCCACAGAAAAGAGAAGGGCAGCGAACATCTTCATCTTCAGCTGGTTCTTAGGGCCAGAGTCAAGATAAAGAACAGCCGCTCACTTGCTATCAGTGTGGTCAGGCAGGGCACCTGAAGAGGTTTTGCTCACAATTGGGTGGCACACCCGGTACGTCTGGTTCAAGGCAGACACAGAGTCACTAACTTGCACAGCCAACACAGGCCTCGAGGGCTAATCAAGGAGCCTCTTCAGCTCAATCTGTGTAGCAAGCTTATGCTCCAAGGGGTGAACATCTAGATCAGAGGCCAACGGGGCGTGTGTACACTATTACTATGCCAGATCTTGTATTGGCTCTGTCTGTAGTGAGAGGTACCATTTTGTTTTGCAATTCAGTTGCTAATGTGTTGATTGATACGGGTGCATCCCATTCTTTTATCTTGTTTACATTTGCATCAGTTTTGGGGTTGGAGTTGGCACAGTTAGCATCTCCCATATGTGTAGAGTCACCTATTGGTGGTGAGATTATCTTGAAATAGGGGTGTCAGGGTTTTGACATAGAGGTCGCTAGTCGTCAACTTCCATTTGCATTTGTATTGCTTGACATTACTAGTTTTGATGTTATGTTGGGTATGGACTGGTTATCATCATACCGAGTTGTTATAGATTGCTACCGTCAAAGGGTTACTGTATGTACCGTGAGCGGCAACTGTTTTTATTTCTTGGGGAATCGGGTGGATAGAGTCTTATCACCGGTATATGATCCGCTTGGGTGAAGTGAACTTAGCTGTCTTCTTGCTAGCTTTCAGAGTAGTGAGTGTAACGAAGTCCGAATTGAGTTGCCAAGAGTGGTTTGTGAGAATCTAGATGTCTTTCCCGAGGACCTTACTAGTTTGTCACCTCTCCGAGAGATCGTGTTCTCTATTGATTTAGTGCCTGGCACGACACTGATTTTTATGGCACTGTGTCGGTTTGCACCTTTTGAATTGAGTGAGTTGAAGATTCAACTCTATGAGTTGCTAGATAAGGGTTTTATCCGCCCCAGTACTTCACCTTGGGATGCGCCGGCTCTCTTTGCTAAAAAGAAAGATGAAGCCTTGCGACTTGGTATTGATTACCGGAAGTTGAACCAGGTCATTATTAAGAATAAGTACCTAATGCCTCATATAGATGATCTATTTGATCAGTTGAAGGGATCTCGCTGTTTTTCTAAGATAGACCTGAGATCAAGTTATCATCATTTGAGGTTAAGGGAGGAGGATATTCTGAAGATGGCATTCTTTACGTAGTATGGCCATTATGAGTTTTTAGTGATGCCTTTTGGGCTAACCAATGCTCCAGCTGTATTTATGGATTTGATGAATCGGATATTCCGAGAGTTCCTAGATCATTTCATAATCGTCTTTGTGGACAATATCTTAATTTACTCACCCTCTGAGGAGGAACACCAAGAACACTTACGAGTAGTGCTTGAATTGCTTAGAGCCCACAAGCTGTATATTAAGTTTGGGAAGTGTGAGTTTTGGCTGAAAGAGGTTAAGTTCTTAGGACATGTAGTATCTGGGGAAAGAGTGACTGTAGATTCATCCAAGATAAATGCAGTGCAAGATTGGGCACAACCTAAGAATGCTTTCGAGATCCGTAGTTTCTTGGAATTGACCGGGTACTACCATCGGTTAGTGAAGGATTTCTCTACATTAGCTTCGCCTTTGGCTAAATTGACAAGGAAAGGGATCAAATTTGTGTGGAATGAGGCTTGTAAAAAGTTGTTCTAAGAACTTCAGGTTAGACTTACCACTGCTCCAGTTTTGATTATTCCAAAGAAAGGTTTGGGCTATTCTATATATTGTGATGCCTCACGAGAAGGATTGGGTTACATGTTGATGCAAGAGGGGAAAGTAGTAGTCTATGGCTCAAGGCAATTGAAAACACATGAGAGAAATTACCCTACTCACGATCTAGAACTAGAAGCGGTGATTTTTGCCTTGTAAATTTGGAGGCATTATCTGTACGGCGAGAAATTTGAGGTGTTTTCTGATCACAAGAGTCTGAAGTATCTTTTTACTCAAAATGACTTAAATTTGAGACAATTTATACAGGATTATGATTTTGAGTTGCATTATCATCCGGGTAAGGCCAATGTTGTGGCTGATGCTTTGAGTAGGAAATCTATTGGTAGTATGGCTTGTATCGCCATTCGGGAATGGCAGATGTTGGGTACTCTTGGGGAGTTTGACTTGCATCTTGGCTAGTCCGTTGAATTTGCGGCCTTGTCTGCGGTAGTTGCCCAACCCACACTTGTGAACCGGGTGTTAGAAGCTCAAGAGAGTGATCTTGACGTAGAAACCCTCAGGAAGAAGATTTCCAGTGGGAAAGTGGAGAGGGGCTTGAGTGTGTATCCCGACCAGAGTATGAGATACCATGACCGTTTATTTGTGTCAGAGTCTTGCCGAGAAGAGATACTCCGAGAGTTTCACCATTCACGCCTTGCGGTGCATCTGGTAGGCACAAAGATGTATCACGACCTTAGTCATCAGTTTTGGTGGAGGAGTATGAAGAAGGATGTAGCCGTGTTTGTGTCGAAATGCCTTACTTGTCAGCAAGTGAAGGCCAAACATCGGAGGCCAACAAGTTTGTTGCAACCCTTACCTATAGCTGAGTAGAAGTGGGAGCATCTCACGATGGATTTTGTTTCTGAGGACTCAACGGGGTAATGATGCCATTTGAGTGGTAGTTGACCAGTTAACCAAGTCTACACACTTCTTACCTATGTCTGTCGTCTGCAAAAGTTCTGGAGGTGTGTATTCTATGCTTGAGCGGGCCGCTTCTTGCGCTCGATTGGAACAAATCTTTGTATCTGATGCTTGAGCGTGAAACTCTTCGCTCGAGCGGACTGCACGCATATCAAATCGTGAAAAACACTTTTTTACATCACTTTTTCATATCTTTTCACCCAAAACCCTAAACTTGAGTGCCTCTCTCTCTACAACTCACATTCTCTCTACATTTTGACCTAGATCCTTTGATCTCTACACCCTTGAGCCTTCATTAAAAGGATAAAGCTCCTCAAGATCTTCTCTTTGACCCAATTAAAGCTAGATTTCAGCATTTTTGGGGTTCCATCCTTGCTGAGCTCATCTTCTCTCTTTGAGGTAAGGATTTTCTACACTTTGTTATGAGTTTTAACTTAGTTGTTTGTGATTGCATAACAATGGTGGGTTTTGGTGGTATTTTGAACAAAACCTAGGGTTTGGATATAAAATGGAAAGAGGGCCTTATGGTGAATGAGAAGGAAATAATGGTGGGGTTTGAAAATGATGTTGTATGGTGTCTAAATAGTTGATTTTGATACTTGGTTGAGATTCGAGGAAAAGATGGAGTTTTCCCTAGAATGAGTATCGTATTTATTTTGTATAGATAAATGAAATTGATGTTGAAAACTTGGAATTGGACAAGTATTGAAATGGATGGTGAAATGAAATAGATGATGTGTCTCATCTTTGGAAGTTTTGAATAAATTGTCTGTCATAAGAATATATATATTTGTTAGAAATATCTGTATTGGCCTATCGGTGGAAGATAGCTTTGATTGTTGAAGAAATTGCGCGTGGATTAGGTGAATTGAAACTATCCCATAGTTGGTTATCATTGAATATGATCATGTTGTAAGTACATTGTATATGTATGTTTATTTGGGAGTGGAAAGGGAATGTACTCCATGTGTGATTATGTGTTTATATACATTGCATATGTATGTTTGTTTAGGAGGAGA
Organism: Camellia lanceoleosa; assembly: GCA_025200525.1. Lineage (NCBI taxonomy): Eukaryota > Viridiplantae > Streptophyta > Magnoliopsida > Ericales > Theaceae > Camellia > Camellia lanceoleosa. The sequence continues at coordinate 116,619,441 of CM045761.1, forward strand.
AAAAGGATGGACTCCATTATAATTAAGTTGGTCGGAGTGTCCAGGGTGAAAATCCTAGAAGCTATACATGGGTGCCAATCCTGTGGACAAAATATTCGTAAAATGGCAAGATTGAAATCTATACATTGGTGCAGATCCCGCGGACGAAATACTCGTAAAATGGCAATTGAAAGTGTTATATGTTGATTGTGAAATTGTTAAATCATTGAGTTGTAGTCTCATTCCGGTCATTGGAAGATAATAGAAATTGACTTATGTATTGGAATGAATTGGAGGAAAAATGAATTGGAATATGGAATTGATATTCTATGGCAATACATGGTATGAATGTTTTATCCCGGGCATTGAATATGCAGACACACTTATATCTTTGTTAATTCACATATATTGTGTTAGATTGTCCCTATTGGGCTGTGGCTCACCCTATTTGGGAAAAATATTTTCAGGTAATGATGGCATGCCTCCACCAAGGCAATAGCATTAAAGGAATCTTCGAGAATCAAGAGCTTCTTGTTTTTCTTATATTTTGTATAGCCTAGGGCTTTAATTGTAAGGGCTAGTCCTACTTCTGTTGTAACCAAGTCAGGGCTTGGAAAGGTGTAAACTCGAAGGGCATTTATTTGTGTAAACTCTTTGTAATATTAACTTCATGTAATGAAAGAACCTATTATTCTGATGTATGCAGTTACTTATATGTACTTATGGGTGTATATCTATGGTTATATTTTGAGTGCGTTACAGGCATTGTAGATGCATATTGTGACGACCCAGAAATTTCTCCCTCCGCTCGAGCGGAGGAGTGGCTGCTCGAGCGGACTTGTGAGAATCCCAGTATTTTTGCAGGCTGCTCGAGATTCCGAGGGTTGTAGATTCCCGCTTGAGCGTAGAAATGGACGCTCGAGCAGATGGCTTTGTTTGTCTGAGCGCTCGAGCGGGTCGCCTAGTTCAGCTTGAATTTTGAGGCACGTGGGTTCGTCTGAGGCATTTTTTTTATAAGGTATTTGGAACCTCCTTATTTTATTCTGGGGTACTGATTGTGGTGGTAATATGATGGTAGAGTAAGATTTGATCCAAAACTTTAGTTTGAATAATTTGTTTGCGACCAACCGTCACTTATTTGCCCTTTTCTTTTTCCACACTTTGATTTTGGATGTGAGGTTCGAATCGTTGGAAAGCTTATTTCCGGGGCTTCAATTTGGGCACAAGAACGACCTAAAACGGAGTCCGGATGGGAGAGTTACGCATGTTTGAAGTTTCGGGATCTATGCTGAAAACAGGTCCGCTCGAGCGGAAATTTATCCGCTCGAGCGGGGATTACGGGACAGCGGCTTTAAACACGAATTTTTGGATCATTTCTTCCATTTTTCCTTTTCCCTTCTTCTCTTCTCTCCCTAGGTTCGAAAACCCTGGGGTTTTGATCCCCAAATACTTCCATTTCCCTTAGGTTTGAGCAAGACCTTCCACCAAGAAGTGAAGAAGACAAGAAGACGAACAACTTCAACTGATTGGAATTTCGAGATTTGGGGGATTCGTCTCAAAGCTTTGCCCCTTGCTTGATTCTTGAGGTAGGGACCCTTATTCTTTTACAATACTTGAATTCATGGATGGATTGTGGTATTTTGAGTATATAAATGCAAAATTTATGGTTTTGAACATTTGATGTCAAACTTGAGGTTTGGGGTTTTATGGTTTGTGATGTTGGGAGTTAAATTGATGAGTTTAAATGATGGATTGTGAATCCTAGGTGTAGAATCATTGGGAAATTTGGAATTAAAAGTGGTGATTTAAGAAGTTTGAATTTTTGCTAAAGATCCTCATTATTCTTGAAACCCTAGATTAATTGGTGATGATAAATACTGAGGTTGCCCAAATTAAACATAGAATCATGGAATTGGTGGGTTGAATTATACGTGTATAAGTTTAATTGGATTTCTGAGATGTACCGAAATTATGTTTAAATTTAGCGAATGAACTTTGTTATAAATGTGGAATTCATGTAATAAAGTAAAGGAAAAATTAGGGAAATAATTTAGCAAGGATCTGGATGACATGAACTTAATTGTGGGGTGTTGAAATGGGATTCAAAGATTTAGTTTGAATTATGTTGAAGTGCAAAGTGATGTGTAATTGGAATAAAGAGAATTAATTAAGAACGAAATAAGGTTATGTGATTCGATTTCTTTGTGTATTACAAATTGTGTAGGGACAACTACAAGGCGAAGCAAGCGACCAAACACCGTGAGTAATAGTACTTCACATGTACATTCTTTTCCGTTAATAATCATTGTTAATAATATTCTCATTATCCGCAAAGAATATGGTAACACTTGGTGTAATCTATGTGAACATGGAAAGAATTGGCTTAATTTTGTATTCCGATTACGGTTCAGGATCATTGGTAATGTGATATGAGCACGCATAATAAATGTATGTGAATTATTGAGATTGTTCAGCATTACTAACGTTCTGTTATCTGTAAAATACTTCTGTTGATTGGTAGTGAACAAGAGAAGCAATAATGCTTGTGTATTCCGACTTATTCTGTTTTGTTAATAATGGATCAAGAGTGGTACGAGGTAAATGATAACGTCCTTATCAAGGAGTATTATTAATATTCTGATATACATGAGACGATTATGACTAATTGTAATAGACCATGAGATGATTTGTGTATATCGTGGTTGTTGGTACCTACTTTATTGTGGTCTTCGGACCTACCTGATCTGAATATGAAAATGATTACGCTTATGCGTTCTGTTATTTCTGGGCCGGTGGCTGTTCTCTTATTTTGGGCATATGGCCATTCTCAGATCTTCTCACATACTGGGCTTAAAGCTGCTCTATTATGAAAACCAGAACTATGATTGTTTGAGATATATTTACAGAATGTAGTTAATTATATACTGCTGCAGTTAATATATACTTTACTGTTGAATTGAACATTATATGATTTACGTACTATTATTCACTGAGCTTGACTCACTTTATTCTATGTCTGTTTCTGTAGGCACTCAACCAGGAGGTCAACCTTAACCTGTGGTTTCGCTACGCTTGTCAAGCCTTGAGTATCTAAGCTCTTAGGTGTCGACCGTGCAATTATGGGGTTTTGTTAAGTTTTAATTTGTACCATAGATGTCTATTATGATGTTTCATGTGTATGTAATGTAGATGTATATGTACATTGTTATCTTCACTTACACGCCATCAGATATTTATCTCAGATACGCTTTGTCTCATGGGTCTCGCATAGTAGTGATAGCTCAATGGATATTATTTTTACGCTATTATAGGTTATTAAATGCTTCCGCTCGTGCCCATAGGTTATCTACATCGGTTTTGCGTCTGTTAGTAATGGTCATGCCCAAACTTTTAGGGCGAGTTTGGGGTGTGACACATATAGTCTATATTTTTATTATACATCCTCCTCACAGTATCTTCTCTTATTCTATACAAAACCTAAACTCAAACCTAAACCTGCATAATATCTTCTTTTATCACTTTTGTTTGTTAGTTTTTAGTTTTAATTTGTAATGTTCTAAATACTTATGGCGAAACAAGTTTTCTTATGGTTGTTTAAATTCTAGAATAGTATGTTGCCATTATAGAAAGACATGTTGCTATTGTGGAACTAATATAGCGCTATGTTTATGTTTTTATAAAATTATAGTGTTATATATATTTTTTGTTATTTAATTATGTGAATCTGTGGTCCTAAACTGATCCAATTCGTGTTTTAATGGATTGGTTCGGATTGGATCCAATTTTTTATCCCAATCTGATCCAATCCGGACCATGCTCACCCCTAATACTTATATCTTTATTAAGATTCATATATTGTGCTAGATTGTTTCTACTGGGCTTTAGGTCATCCTACTTCGGAAAAACATTTTCAGGTGCTGGTGATATGCCTGTGCCAAGGACTTAGCTTGGGAGGATTGTGGAGTTTGAGGCTCACTTTTGTTTACCTTGTATTTATCTTTTGCACAAGCCTAGGGCTTTACTTGTATTGAACTTATGACTCATTTTGTTGTAACCAAGCACAATCTTGGAAAGATGTAAGCCATCAGGGCATATGAATATCTATTTAGCCATCATTCTTTATTACGTCTTGTAACACATGTTGTAGATTCAGGATGAACGATTTATGAATGTATATCACATCGAGGATGACCAATTGAATGTATATCGCATCTTGAAGCAGGAATTTTTTCGATTGAATCTGGATGAGTGGCTAGAGCAGATAGTGAAAACGCTCGAGATGCTTGGCATCGAGGACGACCAGTTGAGAATGACCTTGGCATCCTTCCAGCTGAAGAAAGATACAAGTCAGTGGTGGAAGTACGCGCGTGGGCGCATTGGAGTGACTTTGGAGGCTTTTGTCAGCGCCTTCCAAGACAAGTTTTTGCCTTCCACTGTTAAGAAGAAGTTGAGAGATCAGTTTTCCAAGCTAGTACATTAAACACTCCAGTGGTCGAATTTGAGGCCACATTTACTAGCCTCTTTAGGTTTGCACCAGAGTCAGTAGCGACAGAGAAGCGCCGTTGTTTGGAGTTTGAGAGGACGCTGAGGACCGGGCTTAAGTTTAAAGTAGCCGGGTCAATGATTAGAGATTATGGACACCACGTGGAGGTGGTGGCTCATCTAGAGACCGTGATGTAGATGGAGGAGGAGAGGATGAGAGGCTCCAAGAGGAGTCAGGATGTTTAGAGGGGCAGTAAGAGGCAGAGGGTTCCTACCCCACAGCAGTCCCAAGGAGCTCAGTCGAGGTCCACTTTTCCAGTGCCGAGTTCAGATTTTGACAGAGGTGGTCAGGAAGATTTCACTTGTGACAAGTGTGGCCAGTTGGTCCACAAGTCTCCACCTTTCTCGCAAAGAGGAGGAGGGCAATGGTCTGCATCGTCTTCGGCTCGTTCTTAGGGCCAGAGTCAGGAGAGAGGCCAGCTACTCACTTGTTATTAGTGTGGGTAGGCAGGGCACATGAAGAGGTTTTGTCCACAGTTGGATGGCATACCTAGTGCCTTTGGTTCGAGGTAGACACAGAGCCACCAGCCTGTACAGTCAAAACAGGCCTCGAGGGCCAATCAGGGAGCCTCTTCGACTTAGTGCATTAGGCTTATGCTCCGAGGGGTGAAAAGGTTGAGTAGAGACCTACAAGGCGTACCTTTTGTTTTGCAATTCAATTGCTAATGTGTTAATTGATATGGATGTATCCCATTCATTTATCTCATCTGTATTTGCATCGATTTTGGGTTTAGATTTGGCTTAGTTAGTATCTCCTATCTATGTAGAATCACCTATCGGTGGTAAGGTTGTTTTGAAGCAGTGGTGTCGGGGTTGTGACGTAGAGGTTGCCTGTTACCGACTTCCTTTTACATTTGTGTTGATTGATATGGCTAGTTTTGATGTTATTTTGGGTATGGACTGATTGTCTTCATATCGGGCTATTATAGATTGCTACCGTCAGAAGGTTACTTTATGTACCTTGAGTGATGATTGTTTTTATTTCTTAGGGGACCGGGTTGATAGAGTCTTATCACCGGTGTAGGATCCGCGTGGGTGGAGTGAACTTAGTTGCCTCCTTGCCAACTTCTTGAGTGGGGAGTGTGATGAAGTCCGAGTTAAGTTGCCAAGGGTGGTTTGTGAATACCCGAACATTTTTCTTGAGGATTTCATTAGTTTACCACCTCATAGAGAGATTGAGTTCTCTATTGATTTAGTGCCAGGCACGGCACCAACTATTTTTGCCAAAAAGAAAGATGGTGCGTTGCGACTTTGTATAGATTACCAGAAGTTGAACCGGGTAACTGTTAACAACAAGTACCCAATGCCTCAGTTGAATGGTTTTTGTTGCTTGAAAGGTTCTTGTATAGATGATTTGTTTGATCAGTTGAAGGGTTTTTGTTGCTTCTCTAAGATAGACCTGAGATTAGGTTATCACCAATTAAGAGTGAGGGAGGAGGATATCCTGAAGATGGCATTTTGTACGCAGTATGGCCACTACGAGTTTCTAGTGATGCCCTTTGGACTAACCAACGCACTAGCTATGTTTATGGATTTGACGAACCAGATCTTTCGTGAGCTCCTAGACCGTTTTGTAGATGACATCTTGATTTACTCACCCTCTAAAAAGGAGCACAAGAAACACTTGTGAGTGGTGCCTGAGTTGCTTAGAGCCCACAAACTATATGCTAAGTTTGGGAAATGTGAATTCTAGCTGAGGGAAGTTAAATTCTTAAGCCATGTCTTATCTGAGGAAGGGGTGACTGTAGATTCATCCAAGGTAGAGGTAGTACAAGATTGGGAACAACCTAAGAATGCTTTTGAGATCCGTAATTTCTTGGGGTTGGTCGAGTATTATTGTCAGTTTATGAAGGATTTCTCTAGGCTAACCTCACCATTGACTAGATTGATGAGGAAAGGGGTCAAGTTTGTGTGGAGTGAGACTTGTGAGAAGTTGTTCCAAGAGCTTAAGGTTAGACTTACCATTGCTCCAATATTGATTATTCCGGAGAGGGGTTTTGGCTATTTAGTGTATTGTGATGCCTCGCGGGAAGGATTGGGTTTTGTTTTGATGCAAGAGGGAAAGGTAGTAGCCTATGGCTTGCGGCAGTTGAAAACACATGAGAGAAACTACCCTACTCATGACCTAGAGTTAGTAGCGGTAATCTTTGCTTTGAAGATTTGGAGGCATTATCTGTATGAAGAGAAGTTTGAGGTGTTTTCCAATCATAAGAGTCTGAAATATCTGTTTACATAGAAAGATTTGAATATGAGGTAGAGGAGGTGGATGGAGTTCATAGAGGATTACGACTTTGAGTTATATTATCATCCAGGGAAGGCTAATGTGGTGGCCGATGCTTTGAGTAGGAAATCTATTAGTAGTGTGGCTAGTATTGCCATCCGAGAATGGGAGATGTTGGACGCTATTGGAGAGTTCGACTTGTATCTTGGCGAGTCTATTGAGGCTGCAGTCTTGTTTTTAGTAGTTGCGCAACCTACACTTGTGAACCCAATGATAGAAGTACGGAGGAGCGACCTTGAAGTGCAATCCCTCTGAGAGAAGATCTCCACTGGAAAGGTGGAGAAAGGCTTGAATTTGTATTTTGATTTGAGTATTAGATACTCTAATCATCTCTTTGTACCGGAGTCTTATCCAAAAGAAGTATTCTAAGAGTTTCACTATTCACACCTTGCAGTGCATCCGGGAGGCACAAATATGTATCACGATCTTAGCCGCTATTTTTGGTGGAGGGGAATAAAGAAGGATGTGGCCGTGTTTGTATCGAAGTTCCTTACTTGTCAATAAGTGAAAGCCAAGACTCGGAGGCCAATGGGTTTGTTATAACCTTTGCCTATAATCAAGTGGAAATGGGAGCATGTTGTAGACACCCCATTTTTGACAACCCACAAGACTTAGGCGCTTGGTTCGATACACTTGATGATGAAAGTTGAATTGTCTGCTTTGAATTCACAATGATTCGGATTCAGTCAGGCTCTTAGAATAACCTCAAATCTTCAATATTTACCTTGTTTGAACCTGTGAGTTTCATTTTTGGATCTTTTTCTATCCTGAGTTGAGTTTAAACCAAAAAAATAGGGGAAGGCATCAAAGCCTGGCCGTGCATCGGTGATGGCCGGCCTGGCTATGAATGGCCGGCCAGCCCTTGGTGGCAAAAAGCACTGTTTTGGGCAGGAGGCCGCCAGTTGTCCATTTTTGAAGATATTTATCACCTTTTGAGCTCGAATTCTATAAAAACGAAGCTGTGTTATTGTTTTGAGGGTTGAATAAAATTTAGACAGCCTATATATACCTTGAGAGCTCCTCCCTCCTTCTTCCATTGCAAGCAATCTTTGAGCAAACCTAGCTTCCTTGTATCATCTCTACACTCCATATACAACCTTGTCTCACCACCTTAGAGTCTTGGTTGATCGTGGAGAAACATAATTCAAGCTTGAGAGTGGGTTGAAACCAAGTTTGGATCACAAACAACAAGCTTACCTCTTGAAAGGTATAAGCTTGTTTTCTTCTCTTTTGCTTTCATTTCTTCCATTTGCTTCATAGTTCTTGCTGTTTTATATTGTTTTGAGATTATTGAAGTGTTCAAGGTTGGGTTTGAACAGCTACCAAAAGGGTAGAGAGAGCTTGCTCATTCTACACCTTTACCTATAGCTCAAACCCTTCCTTTTTCACTCCTTTTCTTTGATATCTACATTGATTTTCATAGTTTTAGAAAGGCTAAAAATCATATTTTGAGGTTTCAAAAGTGGAGGGGTTAGCCACCCCTCCTTGTTCTTGCTTCCTAGCTTTGTTTCATCTCTTTATTGTTTAGCTTTTTAGGCTCTTTTCATGCATGTTTAGCCTCTGTTTTTCATATATTAAGGGTTGTTTTAGGGCTGTCCAAGCCTTTTGTATTGGTTCGTACTTTGTTTAGTTCATTTGTTGTCTCATAAATTAGTATACATAACTTGTTGCATGTTATTCCAAGCTTCCCTTTACTGATTTCTATGTTTAAGAGTCTAAGTTTAACAATCAATCCACCATCCATCTCTTTCATGCTTGAGAATGATTTCAACTGATTGAGATTGTTCAAAACATGTAAGAAAGATTCCTACTTAATGGCTTAATCTTTTCGAAGATTCATTGCCAACGGTATAGTCTTTCTCTCATGCTTTAGAAGAACCTCTCGTTTGACATTACTTCTTGCTTAGAGGATTTTAACATCACCATGGAAAAATGGACTAAAGAATGGCAAGGCTTAATAAAATTGGTTTAAAACTTGGATCAACACACATAAAGAAAGTGGCTTAAATTGCTTAAACTTGGCCGGCCGTTATGCCAAGTTCCTTGTGTCAAGAGTCGTCACATGCTAATCCATGGCAATTTGATGATTCTTGAAGCGTTACGACCTCCCTCTTTGAGTTCATACTATGATAAGAATGAGGGGTGGTCTTATTCTTTGCATTTATTGACTTTTTGTCCAAAATTGTATCCCAGATCATCAAGCAATCAATTTGCTCAGTGATGGTTTTGGAATCAATTTCAACCTTCTCTCAAGGTTTTCCCATGACAAAGAAGGAAGATGGGACAAACAGAGCTTGAGAACACTCTGTCTGCACTGATTCACCTCAGAACACAAAAATAGAGTTTTGCACCAAATTGAGGCACGGCCTGCCATCTGTAGGCCCGGCTGGCCATCAGTGATGCACGGCTGGCCCTCAGTGTGGGGCCAGCAGTGCAGTTTTTGCAGGAAATAGAGGCACTGGTTGAAGGTGAAACAGAGGCAGCTTGGGTAGACAGATTAGCTCTCAAGTGCTGTGCATGCAATCTTTATCCATCTTCACTTACGCATTCTATCGAATGCAATTAATCTTATTGTAATTAATTAGTTGTAGCTAGTTAATTTTGTAAAGTGTTGTATCTAATTAGTTAGTCAATTAGTTATTCAATTTTGTTTTGTAAATTAGGTAGTTAACTAGAATAGTTAGTTAATTTATTTGTTGTAATAATTAGTTAAGTAGTTTAGCTAATTTCATTTGTTTTGTAATAATTAGCTTAATTAGCTTCGTTTTAATTAGTTAGTTAATTAGCTTAGTTTATTCGGACTCTCCTTCGTGAGAGCGCAATGTAATAATGTGTATGTCTTCGAACCCCTCATCATTCTCCCTTTTATTTACCAGCTTATGATGGTTAGATTAGGGACATCATGTTTGGATTAGCATACTTCATGTTTGCATCCATTTGTATTGCATGCACCGATGCTCGGTTCATCATTCAAACTTGGATGGTCATTTAAATAAATATTTGAATACGTGCTTAGACCGCATGTTAGCAAAGTGATTCGCATGTCATAAATTAGTAACCGAGCCTATTTAGATTGCATATCACATGTGTTGCATTAGTCATAATTGCATAGTTAGGATCACACATTTTTCTGACTCATTTTTCTTTTGGCTTAAAGTATTAGGTGAGATTTTATTAGCTTTAGCATATCGCATGTGTGTGGTTGTTGCCATGTTTCGCATGCTTGCCATGAGGTTAATTGTTTAAATGATAAATTGCTTGAATGTCTGTGGATAAAGGCTTGTTGCTGGAATTAGAATGCTTTGAGTAATGTTCATATGTGATCACTTTTTTAAGTAGTACAAATCTTCAAAACAAATTTCAAAAACAAACATGAATCAAAATGTTCCAATTCTTGCAAAGTTAGTCTATACATGTGTGTGTACGCATCACATAGTAATGCTAGCTTAATAAACTGGAACAAAAGCATATCATGTACATAAGATTCATATCATGTTTAGTAGAGGCCAATCTTTGATCGGGCGAGCGGGGGTGCTCAATTCATAACCTTCCCCTCTCGTACCTAAGTTCCCGAGCTGAGACAATCTTGGTGATGACGGAAATGCGGCCTTTGGCACGAGCCATGGGTTTACTAAATTTCCCTAAAATAAAATATTTAAGTGGCCACTTTGTATCTGGCAAAACAGTCCAATTTTGGCATTTTTTATTCAAAATCAATTTTCTAAATAGTTTGCCAGATTTGGACTCTTTAGTGTTTATCAATTTCACATTACACATGTGAGATTATATTCAGAACCACTAGTGGAGTCCGAACTGTAGGGCTTATTCCAAGCTTCCAAAAAGGGGGTGCAAAAAAGTTGAGCTACACATTTCACGATGTATTTTGTTATGGTTCTTCCTAGAACTCAGCGGGGTAGTGATGTAATTTGGGTGGTAGTTGACCGATTGATGGAGTCAACGTACTTTATTCCTTTACGTATGAGTGACTTAGTAGATCATCTTACCAACCTTTACATTAGCCACATAGTGAGGTTGCATGGGGTCCTAGTGGCCATTGTTTCGGATAGAGAACCGCGTTTCATGGCTCGGTTGTGACAGAGCCTACAGAGTGCCTTAGGCATGAGATTGACCTTTAGTACCTCGTATCATCCTCAGACTGACGGGCAGTCAGAGCGCACCATTCAGATTTTAGAGAATATGCTTCAGGGTTGTATCCTTGACTTTAAGGGTTCGTGGGAGACTAGAAATAGAGCTAGATATTCTCATCCTCCAAGCAGCGAGGTATCAAGCCAAGTGCGAAGCACAAACTAGAAATGGAGCTGGATATTCGACTCCCTCATCTGGACAGGTCTAATCACATCTGAACTGGCCAAAGACATCGCCAAATGATGTCAATTGCAGATCTGCTGTACATCCAATCGCATCACAACCCCTCTGTGGGAAAGCTCACTAGTTGTGAGTGAAAGAAAGGGCATCTGGCAGAATACTAGGGGCAAAAGCCAACAACTTCTTCTTTATCCATCAACTACCCAGGGAAGGGATAAAAAATAAGAGAGATTAAAGAATAGAGAGATGTGCATTGAGAGAAAAAGTAAGAAAAGGGCGTTTCAAAGAAAAAGAGATTGAGTGCCAAAGTGATGTGAGAGTCACAAATAAGAAAGGGTGGGAAACAATACCCGGAGAAATAGGCTCCTCGTAAACTGAGAAGTCTCTCACCATTAGAACACATTCGAGTGTTGCGCTAGTTGTTTTTGTTTGTCTCGATTCTTTTTTTGAGTCATTTTAAGTGTCAATAGATGTGTTTAGGTTGTTTTACCTTCGTTTTCTCTTTGTTGAGTCATTTTGACTATGGTCGGTCGTAGGCTCAATACCTAGTTGAGAACTCATTTCTCAATTTTAATTTGAAAAATAAATCGTTTTGTGCTTAGAGTGCTGTGTTATTCTCCACATTTGTACAAAACATAATTCTTTCTTTCATAAACTGCAAGGTTCAACCCAGGTCATGTAAGAACAATCGAACCAGGACCTATCTGAAACAATATGGGTTCCAGCCTAGAAAGCAAAAGAAAAGAGGAAAAATTTGGAGCATCTGAGTGTGTTTCAACTTCAGCAAATTCTGAGTCTGCATTCCAGGTGCATCTTCTCAAGCCTCGCCGTTTCTCTGGAGTATGAGTGTATTTCGACCCCAAGTGTAAGCCTGTTTCAAGTCAGAATGGCAATTAAAGCAGCATGCAGATGTTACCCCTCGCCAATATGGACGGGATGTATCTTTTTTTCTTTTTTCTTTTTTGAGCTGAGCATGGTGCAAAGTCCTTCGAGGTAAATTGGAGGCATCAAAGTACATATTTTCCTCCCTTCTTGCATAGAATGTGCACTTTCATATACACTTCCATTGCATGCGTGCCACGCATCGTTTATGATTCTTGCATAGAATATCCTTTCAATGTTACATAGAATATGCCTGTCTCTTGCATAGAATATGCTTATAATATTGCATAGAATATGCTCTTGTTTCATGCATGGAATATGCATGTCTCTTGCATAGAATATGCTTTTGTCTCTTGCGTAGAATATGCTTGTTTCATGCATAGAACATGCTTTCAATTCACATCATGCATCTATCGCACAATAATCTTACTCAGGGCATCTGTTTCACAATTTCATCTCACTCGCACTGTCTTGTGCACCTTGTGGTTGTGTATCACTCACACTGTCTTGTGCATCCTGTGGTTGTGTCTCACTCACACTATCTCATGTATTTACACTTTGTGTCTCACTCGCACTGTCTTGTGCATTCTTTGGTCTGGGAGACCTTAAAATCCTACATTTACACTCGTGCTTTCTTGCGTATTGCACTTTTTTGGCATTACACTCGCGCTTTCTTGCGCATCGCACTTTCTTGTGCAATTTACACTTGCGCTTTCTTACGCATTTATTCACTCTTTCTCCACTCGCATGAGGCGCGTTTGGACATATTCGCGTTTTTTTGGTGCATTACACTCATGTTTTCTTGCGCATCGCACTGTCTTGTGCACTTCCATCGTACTATTTTGTGCACCTTGTATCACACTGTTTTGTGCACCTTGCATATTGCTCTATCTTGTGCATTCACATTTATTTCGTCCATTCACTTGCATCGCACTGTTTTGTGCATTTAACCCATGTTGCACTGTCTTGTGCACTCTCTGGTCTAGGAGACCTTAAATCCTCTAAAGGTGCAATTCCTTTGGTGTTTGTCGTGCCCGAACAACTTCCGGTGGTCTGGTATATCCACATGCCTGTGTTTGCGGTGAGTTCCTAAGAGATCAACTAAGACGGTGGAAACTAGAGTTCGAATGGCTGATGTCTAGAACACAAAGGTTCGGAATTTCTAAGACTAAAGTCTGGTTTAAATACCTAGGAGTGTATCCTCGGCTTGAAATCTGTATGGCAACCCCATAGGTTGAGGTAGCATGTATGCGCCTCAATTCTGGATACTAACCCAACCTAGTTTGTCACCTTGTTGGAGAATAAGGAAAGTTGTGCACATAGCTAAGGAGAAAAGTAGTACCTATGGTTTGGAAGCATAATCAAAAGGGGAAGATCCCCAGTAGCATAAGGTTAGTCATCACCGATTTCCCCTGTAAGGTACTTTCACTGCCTAGCTGCTACATCATATTTAATATCTATTGCATCACATTACGTCTGTTGCATTGCATATAGCATTTATTGCATGCATCTATTCCATTATCCATTTTATCGCCTGCATCCTTTCCATGTTAAGCTTAGTCTGGCATGTGCTCATACATTTCCTTCGTTAAAGCATGGTTCTATGATAATGTGTACATGCCTATTCCACTAGGAGAATTGTGGTCTGAGGGCTTCGACAACTTTTCTGTGTTAGACGTGGTCTGTTTTGTGTCCATACCTTTTCTAGGCAAGATGTGGTTCAGCTTCCGCCTTATTCACTACATCATTTGCATCCATTGCATCATACTTTGTTTTGTTACATTCAGCATTTAGGATCACAATCTTTCCTCAACAGATCATTCCTCACTTATATCATACCATCCAATTACTTGTATTCTTTATGTGAAACACATAGTTTTGCATGTGTACATGCCTATTCCACTAAGAGAAATGTGGTTTGAGGTTTCCGACACCTTTTATGTGTTAAACGTAGTTTGATGTTGCATTCCCATCCCTTTATGGTATTTGTGTGGCTTTGCACTGCTTGTGGTTTGATGATTCAGTTACATTGCATATCATTTGCATTGTTTCGTTGCACTGTATATCATTGCATTGTTTTGTTACATTGTGTTTTATTTTGCATTTTGACCCTAAACTATGCTGGTTTAATTCCATACAAAGGGATATGTAGGCAGCCTGCGGGCATAACCATTTGTTTCTGCATCTTCATTTTGTTTATTTGCCCAAGTCTTACGGCCTTGTCCAAATGGGTCATCTCTAGGCTCTGACATTTACTCACGCCATTTCATGACTCTGAGCTCTGTCAAAGAGGGGCAACTGTAAACACCCCATTTTTTACCGTCCTTAAGACTTGGGCGCAACTGATTGCTTACTTGATGGTGCATGCTATGTTATGCAAAGGTTCTATTTCTTTGGTAAGATGAGAGTCAAATCCCAACCTCACACCCCATTTGTGGACCAAAACCATTTTGACTGAAATGATTTTTAGACCTTAAAACCCTCTCTTTCAAAATATTTTTGGAAAAAGTTTCTACGATGCTCCGGGGCTCGCATTTCATTAAATGTTACGCTTTTCGGTAAACCGAGCAAGGACAAAATGGAAATGAATGAAAAAGAGGTGAAATCTTTGAAAAAAGATCTTCAAAATACCTTATTTAGGGGTTTGGAGTTGAAGAAAATTGGAGGAGAGGGAAGAAGCTTAGTTGGGGAAGAAGTTGGGCATAAACCGTTAAGAGAGAACCGGGCAGCCTTCACTAAATCAGGTCTCTCTTTTTGTACACTTGGAATTAAGTTATGAGGCCTCCACCATTGGAAAGAAGACTTCTGGGGATTCATTTTACACTCAAGAATCTCCTAAAGCCGAGTCCGGATGAGGGAGATATGGCTGGTTGAAGTTAGGCATCAATTCGATTGAGCTGGAAATGAGCAACCTTCACTAAAAGAGGCATATCTTTTTGTACAGTTGGAATTTTGATATGAGGCTTTCACCTTTGGAAATTGTACTTCTGGGGCTTCAATTTAGGCACAAGAATGACCAAAAAAGGAGTCCAGATGAAGGAGATATGCCCATTTGAAGTTGGGCCTAGAAGTAGATTTTTGGTGGCCGACAATGCACACTTTTGGCCGATTGACCACCAATGAAAAAAAGCTCAGATTTTGTTGATATTTTGCTCCAGCTGTCTTCCAAATGCTCCAACTGTCTTTAAATCAGATAGTTCGACCTGAAGCTCATATATTACTATATATAGAGGCCCTTCTCTATTATTTTCAAGGTTAGAAAGTTTGGAAGCCTCTCTCTCTAAAATCTCTCTCTCTCTACGATCCTCTCTCTCTAGATTTCTCTCTCTCTTGAGTTTTTGTGCTTAGAAGCTTGTATACTTCAAAATTTAACGTATCAACCCTTAACAAAAGTGGTTCATCTTTGGGCTGAGGTTGCTTGAAGCTCTCTTGGAGCCTCCTTTGAGTTTTAGAAGGTGGTTTAAGCTCAAATTTGTGCCTAATGTGTACTTTGCTTCAAAAGTATAGAACTTGCCCTATTTAAGCTTGTTTTACACACTTGTTTTGCCATCTCTTCACACTATTTTTGAGCTGGTTTTCAACTACAAAAAATTCTATTTTTCAGTCCTAAAAACGGTGGTTTGAGCCTATTCCTTTTTTGCTCTTTGTCTTGTGAAGCCTTTTGCACCATTTCTTGCCATCTTTAAATCAAACTTTTTGGCCCTTTCAAACACTGAAATCCAAAGTTATTTTAGTGGTAAAAATCAACTTTTGAAGTCCAAAATAGGAGGGGTTAGCCTCCCCTCCTTGTGGCTTGCTTTCACGCCTAGCTTGTTTCACATGTTAGCTTGATTTTCTAGCTTAACCTAACTTAATTCAAGCATGTTTTAGGCTCTATTTTGGCATGTTTCAGCTCTGTTTTGGGTTGGTTGGTGCACTTGAGGCTTGCTTTTTGTACTTGTAGTGCAATTGTGCTTACTAGTCTAGCATGCTTCATGATTTACCCTATTTGTCTAGCTTCTGTTAGCTTAATTTCAGCATGTTTTTGCTACTATTTTGGCATGTTTTAACTCTGTTTTGAGTTGGTTTGGTCAGTTGGGACTTATTTTGCATGGTTGTGATGCAATATCTTTCACTAGCTTAATGTTTTAGGCTCTTGAGCATGATTTGCATGAGTTGCTTGCATGTTTTAGTGTCATTTTGCATGCCATTTCAGCACTGAAATATCTACAACCTCCCTCCATTCTTGACTCTTTAATGTTTTTTGAAAGTGGCTTTGAACCCCTTGTTGGCTTGAGTGTGGAATTGAGACCCTCATGCCTAATGGTTTGATTCCTTCGGGAGTTCATTACCAATAGCATGAGGCCTTTTTCATGCTCAAGGTGCTTGTGGTTTTAGCCTACATTCAATTACAGGACATTCACCTTTGGACTAATTAATTAAAGAATGGATTGGTAATCTAAAATGTGTAAACAAAACGAATAAAGTAAAAAAGGCAAGATTAAGCATCTTTGTGTTGCATTGCATGTGTTTGGATCAGACGTTAATCCGAACACAAGAAAAATGGGACGTTTCTTACTCAAAGTGATGAAACGTGCCACTTTTCTTGGTCACCATCACCCTTGATCATGCATGACAGGGTGGTGGTTGTTTTGGTATTATTTGTGCCTTCATTGACCATGTACAAGCTTGGTTCTCTAGCCATCATGCATTGAGAATGTTTGGTTGATGGCTTGAGAGCCGAGAGCTACACTCCTTTGAGCTTAAGAGATGATAAGAAGGATAATAGTACACACATTTCTTGAAAATGCATTGCTTTGCCTCTATTTGCTCTCTGTTGTAGCAAAAAAAGAAGTCCATAAAAGTTGGTGGCCGACCGGCCACTTGAAGTAGCCGATAGCCATTTTTTGTAGCTGACCAGCCAGTAGTGAATTTTTCACAGTGTGTTCCTGAAGGGATCATAAATGTTCTAGGAGTTGGCACAATTTTCAAAGGTCAAATGAGTGCAAACAGAGGCATCCGATGGCAAGGCAAGGGCATTTTCGGGTGAAGCAACTGAGCATGCATGCATCCCTCGCCCTCGAGGCCATTTAATTGTTTTAATTAGTTAGCGTAGCTAATTATTCAATTCGGTTTGTAATATTTTAGCTAGCTCAGAATAGTTAGTTAATTTATTTCAATTGTTGTAATAATTAGTTAACTAGAATAGTTAATTAGTTTCGTGTTGCAATAATTAGCTTAATTAGCATAACTAGTTAGCTTATTCATTCGGACCCTCCTTCGTGAGGGCGCAATATTGTAATAAGTGTGCGTGCGTGTGTGCATGTCTTCCAACCCCGCATCTTTCTCTCTTTTATTTAACCACTTTCGATGGTTAGATTAGGGACATGTTTTGATTAGCATACCTTATGCTCGCATGTTTGCATCATTCATTTGTCTTGCATGCACTAAGGCTTGGCATATCATTCAAACTGCATTGTATTTCAATATACTTATTTGAATACGTGTTTCAAAGCCTGTTATTAAATCGATTCATATGCCATGTTACTAGTCGAGCCTATTAATTTCATATTGCATGTGTTGCATTAGGCATTTTTGTATAGTTAGGATCATGCATTTTTCTAACTAGCTTTTGTTTTGGCTTGGAGTACTCGGTAAGATTTTATGCTTTAGCATATTTGCATGAATGTGAGTTTTGTCATGTCTAGCATGCTTGCCATGAGGCTATTTGCTTAAATGATAAACTGCATGAATGGCTGTCGATGAAGGCTTCTTGTTTGAATTGGAACAATTCAACGAATGTGAGTTTTAAGCACACTTGAGGTGGCAAATCTGTGTTTTAGCCCACTTGAGGGTGGCAAATTCAAACCATTTTCGAAAGCAAACATGAGTTGAGTTGTTCCAATTCTTGCGATTCTAGTCTATACTTGCTTGTGTGCGTCACAGTAATGATAGCTAATAACCAGAATAAGAACACATAATGTTTATAAAATGACATGTCATGATTAGTAGAGGCCGATCTTTGATCAAGCGAGCAGGGGTGCTCATTTTAGGACCTTCCCCTCTCATACCTAAGTTCCCGAGCCGAGGCAACTTTGGTGATGACGGATGTAGATACCCCATTTTTGACCGTCCTCAAGACTTGGATGTCACCATTTGAACACTCGGTGATCATCCATGTTCGTGTTCGTTTTGAGTTCCCGGAGGTCTCGGCCACGTGCCTTCCCTCAAGATCTCTCAACTCGACTGTTTTGCACCAAACACTTGTGTTTTTGCTTTGAAGGGCAGGGAGTGGCTTGTTGGCCATCCCCACACCTCACCGACCTTCCCTATATCTCACCGGCCATTTGTTGATGCCATCGACCTTGGTTTCTTGATACCAACGGCTGGTCGGCTATTTGGATGGTCGACCCGCATTCTGTTTGGCCGATGGCCTCCTTTTCTAGCCAGTACCACATTTTTGCCTCTTGCAGGCATGGTGCATGCCAGCTGTGCCAGCTGGGATGCACACACGCCTACACACGTGTGTGGTATTTGTTTTAGCACCCTTTTTGATCCAAACTTCTTCTAGAAGATTGCACCCTTTGATCAAGATTATTGAGGAAGCTTGACCCTTTGTCTTAGCTTCCTCAAGAAGCTTGGACCTTTGGGATAGCTTCTCTTAGAAGCTTGGTCCCTTTGACCCTTTCATTTAGCTTCTCTAAGAAGCTTCAAGCCTTTGCCTTGTCTATATAAGGAGACCTCTCTTCTCCATTTGAAAGGTTCAGCAAAACCAGACCTTATACATCTGATATATGATATATATCACCCTCTCTCTCTATATCTCCCTCTCTCTCTTCATTTGTGTGTGTTTGAGGGCCTAAAAGGGTGATTTGTTCTAAGTTTTGCACTAAGGCACACACCATTACACCATACTTCGACTTGGGAGATTTTGAGAGTTTGTTCTTGGAGTTTTGGGCTGGTTTTGATCAGAAGGAAGAGGCTGAGCTTGCTGTTCTTGAAGTGTTCTTCAAGGGTAACACTTTTGCTTTATTTTCTCCAATCTTGTACTAGCTTTTAGCCTACTTTGCATGATTTTTTAGACTTTGTGTATAACTTAAAAAAGTCTTGTATTTTCATGCTCAAGATCTTTCATTAAGGTCATTTTGTTTTTTGGGGTCGACCTCCCCCTCTTAGGTCTTGTTTGGCCCTTTTTGTGCTCTCTTTGTTAAGCTTTGAATACTATTGTGTTTTGGCCTTCTCACCACTGAAATCCAATGGATTTTTAGTGGTGATGAAGAGGGTTTGAGCTCTTGCATAGGGGAGGGGCACCCCTTTCCCTTGGTCTCTCATTTGTGCATGTATTTGGCTCATAAGGGTAGCATCCATGATTACTTGTTCTTGGCTCCATTTCAGAGGTTTTTGGGTGTTATTTGGGCATATCTTACCTCTATTTTTGGTCGGATTAAAGGTCCCTTGCATGCATAATATACTTGCTTTGTATTCCCCCATTTTGCCTAGAAGTGCATCATGCATTTAGCCTACCATGCTCTCATGTTTTGGCCTAACTTTGTGAAGTTCTTAGCCATGTCTTACCATGCTTAAGGTCTGTTGGGAGCTTATTTGATCATATTTGCCATATTTGGTATAGCCCCTTTGTATTTTAGCTTGCGAGCCTTAAGTGTGTGAGTTATTAGCATGCTTTAGTTGGGTTGTTTCAATGATTTGAAGTCATTTCTCATGCCATTTCAGTCCCTAATCCATGCTTGTATGCTTGCATTCATCATTCCTTTCATGCCTTGAAGTGTTGCTCTTTTATGCCTTGAAATAGGTCTTAATGCATGCCTCTTGGTTTAAGGCTTTAGGCTACCATATCAGTGGGTTTTGGGGGCTTATTTTGCATGTTGAAACTCTGTTTTTGGTTGTGTAGCCCATGCCATGAGTGGTTGAGGTGGTTGTGGTACAATGCCCTCTTGTTGGTCTTGAATCCACCTTTGTTTCGCATCCATTCCTTATCATGATTTGACCATGATCTATGCATACTTTAGTCTTGTTTTGGAATGCTAAGGGACTGTTTTAAGCTATTTTGGTCTGGTGGGGTTTGGTTGGTATAGCTATGATTTGGACCCCTTTGCTAGCTTCTAGATTTGGGCCCTATTGCATGCCTTGCTTGCATATTTTGTTGGATTTGGCATCATTCTTCATGTGCTTTCAGAGCCTATTATAATGCCATGTTCTCATGCTTACCACCCCTCACTCATGTTTGAAGGTTGGACATTGTGGTCTAGGTATTGGACCAATTAGCATGCTTGAATGCATTGCATTTAGTTGCCTTCACCCATCACTTTGGCCACTGTTTTAGGGTGTGGCTGAGGCCTCTCATTTCAGTTTAAGACCACCCTTGTATATAGCTGCATACTTAGCATGTTGCATGTTGCATTCCATTATTTTGATGCTTGCATTATGTCTTGTTTGCATGCTTGCATATTGTTTAGTTAGTTGCATCACGTAGTCTTGTTGCATGTTTTTATATGTTCATGTTTAGCTTGCATGAATGGGTATCATGGCATTGCATTAGGTGCGTTACTTTGCATTGTATATGACATACATGCATTACATTTTGCTTGGTTTGGGGTGTCAAACCAAGTATGAGGATTGAGAAGTGTTCGTACTTGAAGTGACGAAACACGTTTCAATCCTCGATCGCCAATACCCTTGATCTCAACATAATAGGGCGTTGACACTCATTTGTTTTGTTGCATGCATTTACATTGATTGGCAAACTTGGTGTCTTACGCCATCACGCATTTGAATGCGTGATTGGTGGCTCGAGCACCAAGGGCCGCACTCCCTTGAGTCCATGACATGATTGGGAGAGTGGCCATTCACACATTTGCTTGAAAATTCCATGCCATACACTGCTTGCCCTTTGCTGCTGTCAACTGCAGGATTCTGCAGGAATAAATGGCCGACCAGCCATCTCTAGTGCTGACCGGCCAGCAGTGTCCAGCCGATGACACCATCTCTGGTTAAATAAGCTTATTCCCATGGCCGGTGACCTTTTGTTCTGGCCGGTGGCACTCTACAGCACTCAAAAGGAAGTTCAAGGCAGTTTTGGAGACTTTCATGATTTTCAGAGGAGCAAGACAGTGTAAACAGAGGCAACAGTGGCATGGCACGGGTTTTCGGGCGAGACGGATTTGAGCATGCATCATCCACGCATTTCGAGGCAGGGCTGCGGCTACCTTCCTTCTGCATTTAATTTGTTAACTAATTATAAGTTCTGTAATAATTAATTTGGTAGTATTCATTTGGTTGTGTAATATTTATTCGGACCCTCCGGGCGAGGGCAATTGTGTAATAAGTGTGTGTGAGTAGGTGTATGTTTTCCAACCCCCACTTCTTTCTTCCCTTTTATTTACTAGCTTTCGATGGTTAGTTTAATGCATGTTTCAATTAGCATACTTATAATAGCGTGTTTGCATACATACATTTGTCTTGCATGCACCAGGCTCGGCGCATCATGCTAACTGCATTGTATTTCAATTCCAAATTGAATACATGTTATCTGTTACATTTCACATGCCATGTTTAGGATAGTCGAGCCTGTCTAGATTGCATCTTTGCATATGTTGCATTAGCCATTTTAAATATGAACTAGGATCATGCATATAATTACTAACTAGTTTCTATTTTGGCTTGGAGTACTAGGTAAGCTTTTATGCTTTAGCAAGCCACATGTGTGTGAATGTTGCCATGATAGCATAATTACCATGAGGCTAGCTACTTATGTGATATAACTGTCTGAATGTCTGTGGATGAAGGTTGGGTTATTTGAATTGGGACAATGCACTGAATGCGAGTTTTAAGCCCACTTGGAAGTGGCGAAACCATATTTTCTAAGCCCACTTGAGGGTGGCAAAATTCATGTCTTAGCCTACTTACAGGTAGCGTCATCAAACCATTTTCAAACAAACAAACATGAAATGTTTCGTTCTAATTCAAGCTGCTCGATCTATACTTGTTTGCTATGCATAACATAGTAAATCTAGGCTAATAACCGAATAGGAACACGTAATTTTTAAAAAACAAGATATCATGGTTAGTAGAGGCCGATCTTCGGATCGGGCGAGAGGGGGTGCTCATAGCTGACCTTCCCCAATCGTACCCAAGTTCCCGAGCCGAGGCAACTTTGGTGATGACGGACACGTGGCCTTAGGCAAACGAGTCAGGGTTTCCTAAATTCCCCCAAAATAAAATATTTAGGTGGCGACTCTATATCTGGCAAAGCAGTCCATGTTTGGCACTTCTTTACAAAAATCTATTTTCCAAAACGATTTGCCGGATTTGGACTCTTTGGTTCAGATTAAGAACCATGACAATTTGAGTCCGAACTGTAGTGAGCCCAAATAGAACAGAACGAGATTCATCCTCCTGGGACGTTCGGGGACGTCTACAACGGACACGTGGCCTTTGGCACGAGTCAAGGTTTCCTAAATTTTCCAAAAATAAAATATTTAGGTGGCGACTCTGTAATCTGGGAAAGCAATCCAATTTTGGCATTATTTGATTCCAAATCTATTTTCCAAAAAGATTTGCCAGATTGGACTCTTTGGTGTTTATCAGTTTCACATGGCACTTTGTGAGACTAGATTCAGAACCGTGACAGGAGTCCAAACTGTAGAACCAATTCAAGCTCTCCAAAAGGGGACCCAAAGAAAGTCGAGCTACAGTTTCATATTAGCATGCTTCGGAAGTATGAGCCAGATCTATCACACGCATTGGACTAGATCGACTTAAAGGTAGATGAGGATGCCTCATCTGAGGAGAGACCGGTGAGAGTCTTGGGTACGCGGGAGCAAGTCTTAAGAGGCAAGATCATTCCCTTGGTTAAGGTATTATGGAAACATCACGGGGTGTAGCTTGCTTTTCGTGCTCCTTTCGGATACGATAGACCTACAGTTCGGACTCTCGTGGTTCTGAATCTGATTTCACTAGTGCAAAGTGAAATAGATAACTAGAAATGAGTCCAAATCTAGCAATTCTTTTGGAAAATCGATTTTGAATCAAAAATGCCAAAAATGGACTGTTTTGCCAGATTTCAGAGTCGCTACCTAAATGTTTTTGGAAAATTTAGGAAACCCATGACTCGTGCCAAAGGCCACGTGTCCGTCATCACCAAAGTGTCTCAGCTCAAGAACTTAGGTACGACAGGGGAAGGTCATGAATTGAGTACCCCAATCGCCTAATCAAAGATCGGCCTCTACTAATCGTGATGTGATTCTTATTTACATTATATGCTCTTGTTCCGATTATTAGCCTAATTTTACCATGTGATGTACACAAGTATAAACTAATTTGCAAAAGTTGGAACACTTTGATTTCATGTGTGTTTTTGAAAGGTATTTGAATATGTACCACTTGAAAAAGTGATCTCATATGTACATTAATCAAATTATCCTAATTTAAGCAATTAGCCTTCATCCACAGGTATTCAAACAAGTATGTCACTTAAGCACTTAGTCTCATGGTATATATGCTTGACATGGCAACAATCACATACATGTTATATGCTAAAGCAATAAGTGCTCACCTAATACTCCAAGGCAAGCCAAACAAAGCAAACGAATTAGAAACACATGCATGCCCCTAACTAATGCAATATGACTAATGCAAGACATGCAATATGTAATTTAAATAGGCTCGATCAATTTGATAGAATGTGATTTAAGCACATTTTCAAAGAAGTAATAAATAACAATGTGAGTTAGAATGATGAGCCGAACTTTTATGCATGCAAGACACATGGATGCAAAGCATGGAAAATGCTAAACGAAATATGATGTACTACACTATCCATCATAACCGGGTAAACAAAAGGGAGAAAGAACGGGGGTTGGAAGCCATACACAAATTATTACACATTTGCCCTCGCACAAGAGGGTCCGAATAAATGTCCTAGCTAACTACTATGAATTAACTAACTATTACTATATCCAAAATAAATGAATCAACTACTCTAGATAATTATTTACAAGTTAGAGCCAATTAATTAATTACAATAAAAAATTAATTAACTAATCTATTACAAGTTCAAAGGAATTGCACTTTATTAGTTACAAGATACTAATTAATGAGCCACAAAGAGAAAGTGCTTATGCATGAAATGTGGATTTGCCACCCGAAAATGCCCCTATTGGCTACCAGAATGATGATGTTTTGGACTCAGAAAATTGCGCCATATTTCACCTCAACCTCTACTCTATTCTGCAAGAAAAAAAAGGACACTACCAAGCTAAAAAAGGTGGCCGGCCAGCCAGAAGAAATGATCAGCCATACAGTAATGTGGCCAGCCAGTCACTAATATTTGGTACTGCCCTGCTGCAACAGATAAGAAACAGAGCACAAACAGAGTATTTTCAGGAGATGTTTGTCCACCCTACCTCTCCCTCTCATCAAATAGGTCAAATGAGAGGTAAGCTTCATTCGCATGCCATCAATTGACGCAAAGTCATTGCGTGATGACTTATGAAGCAAGGGATACAATCTCAATAAATGATACTAAAAAGACTCACAAACCCCTTCCCTCTCATGATATTGATCAAGGGAAGTGCTTGACATTGACTCTTGAACCATTTTCATCACCAACAAGTATGAAACGACCCAAGACTCAATGGGTTCAATTAACGCCCAATTAAACCCAAGTTGATTTTATTATCTTGTTTCATTTTAGCCCCAATTTTATTAGCTTCTTTTGATTATCTTTCCATTCTTAGTCATTTTAGTCCAAAAATGAGTATTAAGTCCACTAATGGAGAGAAGTGTCAAACAAAGGGTTGTTTTGGGCAACAGAGAGATGTCATGCCTTTGATAATGAACCTCCAAAGAGATTAAACCATTAAGCACAAGGATCTCTATCTCAAGCTTAAACAACAATCGGTTGAAACGACTATTAAGGAAATAAAAAGCCAAGAAATAAGAGAGGTTGCAGAGGTGATTAAAGGTGAACACAAGTATGAAAATCACTAAATAAATGCTATCAACTCAAATAGGTTGATGTCTAATGCCTAAAACACCAAACCTATGAGAACCATTACACTACAAGCCTACTATACAAAGCATAAATGAAACTAACACATAAAAATAGTCCTAAATTAGGCTAAAAAAATGCTGGAATTAAGGTAAAAACAACTAAAATAGCAAGCTAAAATAATGGAGCAATTAAGCTAGCAAACAAGCCAAAAAAGTGGTGGCTAACACCTCTATTTTTGAGACTTCAAAACAGCATTTTTAGCCTCTGAAAACCTCTGAAAATTAGTGGGAAAAAGTTGAAAAAAAATATGGGAAACACGAGGGTAAAAGCTTAGGAAATAAGGTTCAAAGAATGGTGATTAACTCCTCTACCTTTAATAGCTTTTAACCACAAGTTTCAGCCCATAAACACAGTTGAAAAATAGACCAAAACAGTAAGAAAATATAGGAAAGAAGTAGTGCAAAAGAGCTAGAATGTATACCTCTTGAAGAGGGGTGACCCTTGGAGTTATAAACCAACAATTTCACACCCTCAAGTGTTGAAATTCAAGCTCAAGAATTTTAGCAAGGAACCCTAAAATATTGGTTTAGAAAGTGTACAAAGAGAGTATGTAGGTTGCAAGAGAGAGAGAGAGAGAGAGAGAGAGAGATTTGGGGATTTTTCACTTCACAATTTTTTGTAACCTAATTTTATGAGAGCGAGTCAAGTATATATAAAAAAATATGTGACTATCTTGGAAATATCAATAGACACACAGCTGGTGCAGTGCATGCACCTATGGAGCCAGCTGGCACAGTTGGTAGAAAATATCTGTTTTTCCTGAAAATATCTGTTTTGACCACTCATTTGTGGCCAGTAGGCCACTAAGTGGCCTGTAGGCCTCTGGGTGGTCAGGTTTGGGAAAATATTGTTTTGGTCCAAAAGTGGTGCAAAGTTCGTAGGCTTTTGAAGCTTAAAACCGAGGCTTTCTACTGAGGAACTCGAGCGTGACAAGCATAGCAATCATCATTGGGTGATCAATCGGTGGCACCCAAGTCTTAAGGGCGGTCAAAAATTGGGTGTCTACAATTGTCCCTCTTTGACAAAGTTTGAAGCCCAGAGATGACCCATTTTGACACGGCCGTAAGACTTGGGCAAACAATCCAGACATAAAATTAAATTGGTTGAACCCAAGGGTTGCCTACGTATCTCTTTTCAATGAATCAAATCAGCGTAGTTCAAGGGTAGAATGCAAAACGATACATAAGATGCGATGCAAATACAAACAAGCATATCGCCCGGAAAATGAGATTCAATACAATGCAACAATTGACATAAATAACAAAAAAACAATCTTAACTACACTTCCGTGCAGAAAGGTTTAACAAGAATCATTTCTCACCACACTTCCTCCCAGAGAGATAACAAAAGAACAACCCTCACTACACTTTCGCGAAAAGAGGAACAAAAAAACCACTGAAACCACACTACCGTTTAGAGGGCTAATCCTAACTACACTTCCATGTAGAGAGGATAACAAATGAACAACCCTCACTACACTTCTGCGTAGAGAGGCACTACAAAGGAAAAAGAACGAACCAAGCCACACTTCTGCGCAACGAGGAGCAAGAACAACCAAGCTACACTACCTTGTAGCGAGGTGATCCTAACTACACTTCCGCATAGAGAGGCATAACAAAACCGCCTAAACTACACTACCACATAGAGGGGCAAAAGATCAAACCAAGCCACAATTCCACACATCAAGGAACAAGAACAACCAAGCTACCCTACCATGTAGCGAAGTGATCCTAACTACAATTCCATGTAGAGAGGACAAGAGCAAACCAAGCCACACTTCCGTATATCGAGGTTAATGGAAGAAAACCCAACTCACACTCACTTGACAAAGGTAGGCACAAGAGTTGAAAAGCGTGACACCCATAATGCAACACACTTACTATAATCGATGCGAGTACCATGATAATGCATGCTCTATGCACTAAAACACATCACAGAAATAAGATGTGATGCATGTTCTATGCAAACAGATATGCGAAACTAAAAAATAAGTAGAAAATAGTGTCTGAAAACACCTCACAACGAACTCTGACTTACCACTCGGCGGCTCTTCAAGATGCTTAAAAAAAAAGGATACAACTCGCTCACATTTCAGATCTAGATACATCTATGCATCGGAGACAAAGCAGGAACTGGAATGGCACAGTCGGAACACAATTTCGGGATCCTCGGAAATAGTGCCAGCTTCAAATATTTCAATTCTTCTTCCCTGACCCAAAACAGGACCTCCCACATACTAATTAAGCAAGACAATAGCAAACACCAACCTTGGGCCACAAATGGAGCTGGTCACCCCCAAATGGGGAACGGTCAGCCAACAAGTGGACGGCTAGCCATTTGTGGTAATTCGGGGGGCAATTTTGGGATTTCGGCTCTGGTCCTTTAAATACACAACCCAAACATCATTTTGCACACACCCATACCACTTAAAACACTCTCCTCCACTCTCTCTCTAGATTTGTGCTTTGTACACGTTTTGCAACGCCCCACGCAAACTTTATTGGTAAAACACTTTTGGTCCTCTCCACTTTGAACCGATCAGATTTTGTTTTCGTTGATTTTTTTGGGTTTTCATCACTTTAGGCTCATTTCCCTCGAGTTTTTCTTGGGTTTTGCAAACTTTCCTAGATTTTGACTTTTTCTTCTATTTTTTCTTTCCTAGGGTTGACTTTTTTCAAGTTTTTCCTTTTTTTCCTCATTTTTTCCATTTCTCACCACTTTTCACCCATTTTCCAGATGGTAGAAAATGTCCCACATGACGGTGCCCTTCCTGAGGTACTTGTGCTTCCACCTATGGTCAAGGTAGAGGAGCCAACAGTTGTCGAGGCCGGCGGGATGGCAGAGGATATCGTCGCTGATTTTGAGGCCGAGGAAGAGGCAGTCTTTCCACCAGGGCCCGAGCCCAAGCCATCGCCACTAAAGGTCGAGGCCATTTGATCCAGCCACTTACCACCCACAGACGCACGCGATGGCCCCCGACGGCATGTTGTGGCTTGATGATTTTGTCGATGGCATGCCAAAGGATGTTTTGCTAAGGGAGTGTACCTCTCACCTTTCTCACGATGCTTCTAAGGTACAAACATTGCTTTCATGCACTTTCATCTGACTTTCTTTTAGCCATTTCATCACCGCCTTTCATCTAACCGTCTTTTATTTGACTCACTCTTTCCTTGTCATAGGAGGACCCTAGCTCCTAGAGAGATTAAGGGATGGTAACGGCTAGGGACTAGTATCACGAGCTCCCCCATTGGGTCCGCGGCCTTGTCGATGAGGTGGGCTTTGGCTTATTCTTCACTAGGCTCTCATGCCACATGGCTAGCCGGGCCTTACTCGAAGCTTTGGTAGAGAGGTGGTGGGACACCACCAACTCCTTCTACTCCTTTTCCACCGGGGAGATGACAATGACCCCTATGATTTCTTGATGATCACCAACTTGAAAGTAAAGGGTGATCTGATCACGTTTTATATGGATATGGGCCAGTGGAAGGTGGCCTGGATCTACCTACTTGGAGCAAGCCCACCTCTAGATACAGCTGGTTCCTCAATCACTTCCGTAGTTGTAGCACGTCCGGCGGAGGGACCTCGCTACAGTTCGGACTCAATTTTGTCACGGTTCTAAATCTGAACCAAAGAGTCCAAATCCGACAAATCGTTTTGAAGAAAAACAGATTTTTGAAAAGTAGTGCCAAACATGGACTGCTTTGCCAGATTACAGAGTCGCCACCTAAATATTTTAAAATGGGTAATTTAGGAAACCCTGACTCGGTGCCGAAGGCCACGTGTCCGTCATCACCAAATGTCTCGGCTCGGGAGCTTGGGTACGATCAGGGAAGGTCAGCTATGAGCACCCCCTTTCGCCCGGTCCGAAGACCGGCCTATACTAACCGTGATATCCAATTTTGAAAACTTTATGCGTTCTTATTCCGGTTTTTAGCCTAGAATTACTATGTTGTGCGCCCAGCAAACAAGTATAGACTAGATTGCCTAATTTGGAAATAAACATTGCATATCCGTTTTGTCTCGAAAAACGTGTTGCTTTTTGCTACTCGCAAGTAGGCTAAAATATGGATTTCAATGAGTTGTTCCAACTCACGCAATCCAACCTCCACCCACAGGCATTCAAACAGTTTATCTCACATAAGCACTTAGCCGCATGGTAAGCATACTGCCATGGTAACATTCACACGCATGCGATATGCTAAAGCCTAAATACTTACATCGTACTTCGTGCCAAAACAAGAAACTAGTTAGCAAACATGCATGTCCTAGTTCATGTTAAGTGGCTAATGCAACACAGGCATAGATGCAATCTAGAGTAGGCTCGACTAACCCTAAACGTGGCATGTGAAATGCGCGAGTAGCACGTATTCAATTTGAATTGAAAATTGCTATGCAGTTTGTATGATGTACCGAGCCCGGTGCATGTAAACAAATGCATGAATGCACGCATGCATAGCATAAGGATGCTAATTGAAATATGCCCTAATCTACCATCATAAGCGGGTAAATAAAAGGGAGAAAGAAATGGGGGTTGGAAGACATACACCCACTCAAACACGCTTATTACAATTATGCCCTCACTCGGAGGGACCAAAAGAATATACAAATTAATTAACTACGCAAGCTAATTAAATATTACAAATTCACTAAATTAATTAACAAATCAACTAGGTTAATTAAAACAGTAAATGTCTCGGGAAGAGGGCCAGATGCATCGCGTGCCCGGGACTCACTCGGAATCGCACTGCCATGCATGATTTGCCTCTGTTTTCCCTACTTTCCATCTCTGAAGACTGCCAAAGTCTCAGGAATACTTCCTTGGGTACTGAAGATCATCACCGGCTGGGGTAGAACACCACCGGCTGAAGGATGTGGCCACTGGCACTGAATTCATCCATCGGCCATTGATTGACTGCCGGTTGGCACTAAATATTGCCGGCCGGCAATGAATTCCTGCAGAACCTGCAACTCACAGCAGCAGAGGGCAAAACTTGCATGGCAGCTCAATTCAAGCAATGTATGCACCAAACACATTCCTTATCATGTTTGTGACTCAAAGGAGGATGTGCCTCGATTCTCGGGCCACCAATCACGCATTTCCATGCATGATGGCCAAAGAGTCAAGTGTGCATTTTAATATCAAATGTAATGCACACCAAACATATCAAGGGACCCAACCTCAATCATAGTTGATCAAGAGGCAAGGCAATGCACAACAATGCACATGCAACCTAGATAACATACAAACATGCAATGCAACTACATGGCATACACAACGCTAACAACATAACTTGCACAACGCATTGAAACAGGGCATACACAATGCAACATGGACTTACACCAACACAAGTGGGCCTCTGCCACACTCACATAGGAGGCCATCGGATAAAAGCGAAGTGCCTCGAAATGCGTGCACACGGGCATGCAAACCGAGGCAACGGCATACGAAATGCAAAATGGACTTACACTAACATGAGAGAGCCTCAGCCACACTCACATAAGAGGCCGTGAGATGAAAATGAAGTGCCTCGAAATGCGTGCACACGGGCACGCAAACCGAGGCAATGGCATAAAGGCATGAAATGGCATGGCAAACGATATGCAAACATGCTAATGGAATTTCAGCACTGAAATGTGGGGGAAAACAGTCCCGAATCATGGCCAAAGTACATCCGATGCACGGAATAGTCCCGAAACATGAATTTTAGCACCCGAAATGGCCTATAGCTATGCCAAATATGCAAGATATGAACATGAAGTATGAAGACAGAAACTAGACAGTCCCAAAACAAGCATGTTCATAGTACAAAGCATGGCAAGACAGCAAGCACAAGTGGGACTAACATGGCATGCAAAAAAATGGCTCCTCAAGGGAGGCAATGAGGCAAGTGATAGATACAATGCTCAAACAGAAAAATGTCCTCCTAAAACATTGAATAGGGACCAAAAATATGAACATTTTCAGTAGATAACAAGTCCCAAAACAGTATGCACACATACTCAAAATGCAATGCAAGATTAAGGCCCACAAAGGGGTATAACATGAAGTACCAAAAGGATGCACCAAACAGCCAAACACCCTTCATGAGACATGTAGAGGGGGTCAAAATAAGACCCTTTTCAGGCCTGTAGAAGGCCCAAAAACATAAGCATGGTAGGCTAAAAAGACAAGCAAAAAAAGGGGACCAAAGAGGGGTAATGAAGCAAGTCATACATGGGGGTCCCAAACAAGGTTGAGCCCTTCTTCAATGTTGAAGAAGGGCTCAAAATGAGCCTACTTTCAGTTTACATTGTGCTCAAAAACAGATCACACATAGGCTATAAATACTATGCAAGATTATGGCATACAAGATGGTATTGAAGCAAGTACCAAATGGAGGGCTCAAACAGGGTTGAGCCCTTAAACAAACATGAAACATGGCTCAAAATAATGGCCCTTTCAGTTAGGGTCGGAGCCCAAAACAGTAAGAAAATAGGCCTAAGCAATGGTGCAAAAAAAAGTGCTACAAAAGAGGGAAAATGGTCTTACCCTTGAAGATCAATTCTTTGCTACCTCTTGGACCAAGGAATGTTGCTTCTAAGCCTCTAAAAAACCCCTCCTTACTGCTGGAAATGGAGTGGTGATGGTGGTGCTTGGTGGTGATGAAGAAAAGGCCCAAGAACAAGGGTGTTTAATGGTTGAATGGAAGAGATATAGTGAGAGATGGATGGATATAGGTGTATATATCAAATATGTATGTCTATATCAGGTTTTTTGCTCCAAGAAATCCAACCTACACCAAGGAAGAGGAAGAGGGCTGAAATTTTGCTTTGAAATTTCTAGAGAGAGAGAGGTTTTTTGGAGTGAGAAGCTCTCAAAACTTCACTTTTTGTTCTAACCCTCCTCAATATGAGATATATGGTTCTATATATATCAAAACAAGAGCTTTTGGTCGAAATATCCCAATTGAAAATATCTTCCACAGTGTATTGATAAATATCTGTCAAAAATCTGAATTCTGGGCACTTTTGGCCGGCCGGCAATCTTTTGTGCCGGTCGGCAATCTTTTGTGCCGGTAGGCAGCCGGTAAGCTCAAAAAGTGCCGGTGGAAGTCCAGATTGAAGCCCCGGAAGTTAGCTTTCCAATGGCGCAAACCTTGCATTAAAATTCCTTCTGTGGAAAAAGTTATGCCCTTTTCCGTAAAGCCGCGCAGATTCGGTCCAACCGGACTTCAACCAACCATATCTCCTCCCCCCGGATTTGGACTTAGGAGATTCTTGAGTGCAAAATGAAGCCCCGGAAGTAAGGTTTCAAATGGTGGTGGCCCCATATTTTAATTCCTCTTGTACAAAGAGTTACGCCCGTTTGGAAGCGCAGACTTTTCTCCTTCCTGATTCATCTTTGAACCACTCCCAAACTAGTTTTCTCCCCTCTTCTCCTCTTTTCTTCAACTTCAAACCCCTAAGTAAGGTGTTTTGAAAGATTTTTCAAAGATTTCATCTCTCTTTCATTCATCTCCCCTTTGTCCTTGCTCGGTTTACCGAAAAGCGCAACATTTACCGAAATGCGAGCGTCGGAACATCGTGGGAATTTTATTTCAAAAATGTTTTGAAAGAGAGGGTTTTAAGGTAAAAAACCATCAAAAATAATTTTGGTCCACAATGGGGTATGAAGTTGAGATTTTCTCTCTTCTTGAAGAAATCGAACTGTACCTTTGCACACCTTTCTCCAACAAGTAAACTATCAGAGTGCCCAAGTCTTAAGGCGGTCAAAAATGGGGTGTCTCATGAGAGTCGGCCGAGATTGAGTAGAGGTAATCCGAAACTTACAGTCATTTTTTCTTTATTTCCATTACTACTATTCTAATCCATACTCTGACAACAGACGACAACAAACAACTTGTAAATTCTCCATTTACAGATCATGTAGCAGCCATGGGCGAAGATACCAGACGGAGTCTGGGACCAGTACGTTGGGGCTTAGGCTACCTCCAAGTACCGGATCTTACTGAAGGGCCCATTATGCCAGGCTTGGTTTTTGGGTGAGCATTTTGTACACCAGACCACGGGCCTACCTGCCCCAGTTGTTCCTACTCTACCTCTCGTATCGATGAGGTCAACCAATAGCCTCCCAATTGAGGCTATTATTTAGTTCATGGCGGGGCAAGATACGGACTACTTCCAGCGAGACGGAGACTACACAGTCTTCATCAGGACTCACCTCATGCCACCCCAGACCGAAGTTTACACCGACGATGCTGTAGGTGCCCCTTTCGTCAAAGAGGCTAATCAAGACACCGAGGCTGATGTTGGAGAGGCCCCTCCCATTGTATATACAACCGGTTGGTCAGCGATTCCTACCATAATTCCTTGCTGGTGGCTAAGCTATGATAACCCTGTCCCGTATTATGCTAATTAACCTTAATTATGATTGTGATTATGTGTTTGATATGATTTTGTGTGCCATTTATATGAATATATGTGGTTTCGAATTTCTATCTGTTCACCGTAGGAATATCTGTTCAACTTACTGTTATAAATTGAAAATTTAAGGCCCTGTCAACCACAGAAATAGAAATTGATTATGCCATTATGATTGGCATAATTTTTAGAGCCTACAGTGAAATTTAATTGAAAATTGATTCGGATCAAAATAATTAGATTCAGAACGATTAATTAGAGCGCTATTATTAACCTTGATCAATTTGATTAAGTGGGCGACTATAAAAGAGGGAATTACACTCTCATTCATTTTTATTTGAGCTCAAATCAAATTTTTCTCTCTAGAAATATAGAGAACCGAACTTAGAGAGAGAGAGAGAGAGAGAGAGAGAGGGAGCTTAAATTGAAGATTGAGCTAAAGGCTTGAGAATTGGAAGGCTAGGCTCAAGGTTTAACCACCATTTGTGAGAATTGAAGCTCCTAGGTGAGTGATCAACCCTTAATTCATGAATTTGAGTTTGTAATCATGTAAATTCAAGGAGAATATGTGATCAAGAACAAGAATTGTGTTGTAATTGATGAATTTGAAGTCAAAGAATGCATGCATGAAAGGGATTGCCGTGAATTTGTATGTTTGAGCATGAAATACATGATCCATGTTGAATCTTTGATTGAAGTTCATGCTTTTGATCATCTCTTCATCATTTAAATTGAGAATGAGAGCTATATCTCACATGCATGTACAATTCATAAGAGTATGAGTTTTGAATGCATGAATTTGTTATGTTGGAAATGAGTTTGGTGTAATTTGGAGCACGCATGTAAGTAATTCATGTGATTCGAGCTTCATAATGTGGTGAATTGGTGTTGGCATCATGTTAGTAGATGTATATGAGAGTTATGAGTCGTCATATCCAACAAACAAAAGTTTGAATGTCAAGTTTGAAGTTCAAATGGTTGCTGGAAAAACCCAGAATTCGGTATGTCCGCTCGAGTGGGGAAAGCGCCGCTCGAGCGTGAAATGCAAGCTCCCAGCAGTTCTACAATCAGTGATGTCTGCTCGAGCAGAGACATTCACGCTCGAGCGGGGAGCTATGTAGAGTAACTTCACTCGGCGTCGAATTCACACTCGAGCATAAAATTGAGATAACCAGTATTTTTGCAGACCATCAGGGTCCGCTCGAGTGGTGGAACCCACGCTCGAGCGAGGACCCTTGTTTTAGAAAATTTGTAAAGGTGTTCTGTGTTTCATTTTCCGTTCTCTATCGTTTCTAAGTACCCTTAGGCATGCATTGAGCATTATGAATTAATGAATTAAAAGAACAAGAAGGAAGCCTAAGAGGCATGTATGAATTAAGAACAGATTGAATTGATTGTAACCCATGTGTATTATGTAATGTGTAAGGTCGAGCTCCAGGGCAAATCCACCTGCAGACCACTGTGAGTAATATCTTAGTAAATATGATTTGAAGTATGCTATTTGTCCTATTGCTTATTCCTTATAAGTCTCCTAAGCTTGTGAATTTGAATTCTGGACAAATGATTGACATGGATGATTGGGCTAAAGGCCAATTGACATGAACGATTGGGCCGAAGGCCGTTTGACATGAATGAACAAATGGGCCAAAGGCCGTTTGACACGAATGGATGAATGAATGGGCCAAATGCCATTTGTCAAAGAACGAAGTGGGCCAGAGGCCGTTTGATATGTTCGGGCTTGAATCGCCTAATGTACCAAAATAATGCACTAAATAGAATTCCACATGGGCCCAAGGCCATTTGATATATGTGAATCTCATTTGCGTACCTTCTTTATTTGATATTATTCACTGGGCATTCGCCCACGCTCATTCATGTGTATATAGGTGAGCAAAGAGACATCCAAACCCAGCCCAGGTGAAGTCCGTAAGAAAGGTCATGTTTTGGAGAGTCAGCCCTAAATGTCTCATGCATGAGACTTACATTTTGCCTCTTTTGATCTCTTGTTGTAATCTCGTTGTGTCGGCGAAATGTTAGATTATCTTTGTATATAAGTTTGGTTAGGCTGACTAAAACTTGAATGATCCTGTTATGTAAAGTTTATATGTTAACTTCCCTTTTGATATGAGTTATTAACGAACACTTATGTGAAATGTTATAGTGTGCATATAAGCACAGCTCTATGGACAATGTTTTAAATTTGCTTCTGTTTGGCCCCTTCTACTCTGACGAGTTATATCTTGTTTGGTTTGAGGCCGTAGGTAATCCCTTGATTACTGGCCGGTTATGCCCTTAACCCATAGGGGCGGGTTCGAGTCATGACAGAGTGGTATTAGAGCACGAGTTAATAACTCACACACTTGTCCAAAAGAGCAATAACCATCTAGAAAAGATCTAGGATGCATTCATGTGATAAGTAGGAATTTGTAAACACTGAGACTATGTTTAAATCCTCTGAAATAAATGATTACATGCTATATGTTTGTGCCTTACTTGCATTACAATTATTTGGATATGCATACTTGTGAAACTTCTGTATAAAGAATAATGCAAGTTTAATCAAATGGTGAGAACAAGAGGTGATGAGATAGAAGAGTCCTCTCCTGCCAGAATGGATAGGATGGAAAGATTAATCCAGGAAATGGCAGAAACATTGAGGCAACAACAACAGTGGCAACAACAGTGGCAGCAACCACATCCTCCACCTCCACCTCTGGCACCTCCTATGCCAAACTTACAGAATGATAACCGGATAATAGCTCTCACCAAAGAGTTTAAGAAAATGAAACCACCACAGTTCCATGGGGATTAGACCCATTAAAGGCCAAAGCATGGGTTCTCGGCATCGAAAAGCTATTCGAAGCGTTTCTTTGTTCAGAGACACAGAAAGTACTTCTAGCCACCTTTATGTTAGAAGATGAAGCAAGAAGATGGTGGATGTTAATGTGTGAGGATCATAAAGACGTTAACTGGACGAAATTCCTGGAAATTTTCTACGATAAATACTTTCCACAATGTGTTTGTGACAAGAAGGTATCGGAGTTCATGGAACTTAAACAAGATAGTATGATCGTAGATGAGTATGAGGCCAAATTCACTGAGTTGGCCAGGTTTTCACCTTATGTGATCAATACCGACTACAAGAAAGCGAGACATTTTGAAGGTGGGCTTCGAAGTGATATTTTAGAAAGGGTAAATGTCCTAAAGCTGGAAACCTATATTAGGGTGCTAGACCAGGCCATAATATCAGAGGCTAACATAGCCAGACAGACTAAACCAACGACAAACTGGAAAGCTAGTAAGAGACAAGGCTTCTTTTCAAAGAAGAAATTTTTGAAGAAGCAGAATACAGGCTCCACAAGTACTTCTAATTCTTCCCGAGATACAACCCCAATGTGTAATATTTGTAGTAAAAGGCATCGTGGGGTTTTTTACCATGTGTCAGGAGCTTGTTTTAAATGTGGAAAAATAGGGCATATGGCTAGAGAATGTAATCAGAACAGTGGAAAGATAGCTGCTAGTTCCACTGCATTGATCCCAAAACCGGGAAATACTATGAGATCTACTACCACCGAAGATACCGTGAGGCAAGGGAGAGTTTTCGCGTTTGTTCCGGGCGATACACGGAATGCTAACGCAGTTGTCTCAGGTACTATTTCTATATGTAATCAGGATGCTTTTGTGTTAATTGACTCCGGATCAACACACTCTTTCGTAACATGTGCATTTGTATCTAGATTGAGTAGACCTCTAGAATTATTGCCATATCTGCTGTGTGTATCTGCTCCATTTGGGGAATCTATATTGTGTGAATCTGTATATCGTTTTTGTGACATGTGAATTGGGAATGCTATTCTGTATGTGGATTTGTTGCCCCTGAACTTTAGACATTTTGAAGGCATGGATTGGTTAACTAAATATTGTGCCACCATTGATTGTGTAACAAAAAGAGTTATGTTTAGACACCAGAACAGGAAGAAATTGTGTTTGTGGGTAACGGGGTAGTGCCTCCACCTTATTTGATATCTGCCATGAAAGCATGTAAATTGATCAGGAAAGGGTGCCAGGGTTATTTGTGTCGTGTGCTATCTGAACAATCTGAGAATGTTGAATTGAACAGCATCCCTATTGTTAGAGAATTTCCAGATGTGTTCCCAAACGAACTACCAGGGGAATTGGTAGACAGGGAGATAGAATTTACTATTGGGGTTGTGCCAGGCACCCAACCTATCTCTAAAACTCCCTGCAGAATGGCTACTGCTAAAATGAAAGAATTGAAAGAACAATTGCAAGACCTGCTTGACAAAGGGTTTATCCGACCTAACACTTCACCATGGGGTGCACCAGTGTTTGTGAAAAAGAAAAATGGAACCTTGCGTTTGTGTATCGACTACCGAGAATTGAACAAGGTAACGATAAAGAATAAATATTCCTTACCTCGTATTGATGACCTGTTTGACCAGTTGCAGGGATCACAACTGTTTTCCAAAATTGATTTGAGATCCGGGTATCATCAGTTGAAGGTGAAAGCGGAAGATGTTGAGAAAATCGCGTTTCGAACAAGGTATGGTCGTTACGAATTTCTTGTTATGCCATTTGGGGTGACTAATGTTCCGGCAGCATTTATGGACCTGATCAACCAAATTTTTAAGACCTACCTTGATGAATTTGTTGTAGTTTTTATTGATGACATTTTGATATACTCGAAGAATGAACTTGAACAAGAACAACACCTGAGGACTGTTTTGCAAACACTTAGGGAGAAGAAATTATTTGCCAAACTGAAGAAATGTGAGTTTTGGTTGGATGAAGTTATCTTTTTAGGGCATTTGATCAACAATGAGGGAATTTCAGTAGACCCACAAAAGATAGCGGCAATTGTGAATTGGCCCACACCAACAAATGTAACAGAAGTCCGCAGTTTCATGGGCTTAGCTGGGTACTACAGGAGGTTTGTGAAAGACTTTTCGAAAATAGTTGTGCCGCTTACCCAACTGACACGCAAGGGGCAGTCATTTGAGTAGAATAACGAAAGAGAATCTGCCTTTCATGAATTAAAAATGAGATTGACTACTGCACCACTATTGACGTTGCCCACAGGTACAGAAAATTTTGTGATTTTCAATGATGCATCTTATAAAGGTTTGGGTTGTGTGTTAATGCAGAATGGGCAAGTAATTGCTTACGCCTCCTAACAATTAAGACCACATGAGAAGAATTACCCAACACACGATTTAAAATTGGCCGCAGTTGTATTTTCTCTGAAAATCTGGCGGCATTATTTGTATAGGGCAAAGTATGAAGTCTACACAGATCAAAAAAGTTTGAAATACTTCTTTACGCAGAAGGAGTTGAACATGCGACAAAAGAGGTGGCTTGAGCTAAGAAGGATTACGACCTTCAAATCTAGTATCACCCTGCGAAAGCCAATACAGTTGCTGATGCCTTTAGTAGAAAATCGATGGGGAGTATGGCTTGTTTGCTTACTGAACAGAAGGAGATCTTGCAAGATTTTGAGAAGTTCGAGATTGAGGTAGTATTGTGTGAATAGGGCGGACTGATAGCCGCTATTTCAGCCAACCGGCTATCATTGATGAGATTAAATAGAAACAAAAAGAGGATGAATTCCTCAAGAAAGTGATTGATGAATTTGAGACAAGTCCAAAAGAAGAATTTAGCATTGAATCGAAGTGTTGAGATTTCGGAACAGAATGTGTGTCCCAAATATTCTGGAACTAAAGAAAAGAGTTCTAGATGACAAAATGTATTTGCTATGCATCTGGGTAATAACAAAATGTATCGGGATTTGAAACAAAGCTATTGGTGGCCTAAAATGAAGAAAGAAATTGCGGAATATGTGTCCAAGTGCCTTCAATGTTAGTAAGTTAAAGCTGAACATCAGAAACTAGGCGGTCTACTTCAACCTCTCCCTATTCTTGAATGGAAGTGAGAGCATGTGACTATGGATTTTGTTATTGTTCTACCTCGAACTCCTCGAGGTATGGATTCTATTTGGGTTGTAGTTGATAGACTGACTAAATCTGCACATTTTCTACCTGTTAGAACTACATTTGATGCTTATAGACTGGCTACAATATATGTTGATGAGATTGTCCGTTTACACGGAATTCCGGTATCTATTGTGTCGGATAGAGATCTGAAATTTGTGTCTAGATTAGGGAAAAATTTGCAAAGGGCTATAGGGACAGAATTGAGGTTTAGTACCGCATTCCACCTACAGACAGACGGACAGTCAGAACGGACAATACAGACTTTGGAAGATATACTAGGAATGTGTGCTTTAGACTTTAAAAGGAGTTGGGAAGACTATTTGCCACTAGCAGAGTTCGCATACAATAACAGCTTCCACTCTAGCATCGGTATGGCACCATACGAGGCTTTGTATAGTAGAAGGTGTAGATCACCAATTTGTTGGACAGAAGTCGAGGATAGGGCTCTCCTTGGGCCTAAAATTGTGCAAGACACTTTTGAGAAGATCAAAATAATCCAACAAAGGCTCAAAATAGCTCAGGACCGACAAAAGAATTATGCAGATGTTCAAAGAAGACCTCTTGAGTATGAGGTTGGTGACCATGTGTTTATCCGTGTGACTCCGATGAAGGGCCAAGTAAGATTCGATAAGAAAGGTAAATTGTCGCCCCGTTACATTGGACCGTTTCAAATTCTGGAAAAGCTTGGTCCAGTTGCTTATAGAATTGCTTTGCCACCAGGATTTGAGTAAGTCCATAATGTGTTTCATGTGCCAATGTTAAGGGGTTATCTCCGAGATCCGTTTCATGTGATTGATTATCACCGGGTAGCTCTTGATGGAAATATGGAGTACGCCGAATGGCCGGAACGAATCATTGACTGGCAAGTGAAACATTTGAGAAGCAAGTCCATCCCGATGGTGAAAGTGGAATGGAAAGAACACTATGGGATAGATGCCACATGGGAAAAATAGGATGAAATGCGACTATACTATCCACATTTGTTTCTCGAAAAAGGTAAAATAAGTTTGGAGGACCAAACTTCCTAAAGGGGGGGAAGACTGTGATAACCATGTCCTGTATTATGCTAATTAATCTTAATTATGATTGTGACTATGTGTTTGATATGATTTTGTGTGCCATTTATATGAATATATGTGGTTTTGAATTTCTATCTATTCACCGTAGGAATATCTGTTCAACTTACTGTTATAAACTGAAAATTCGAGGGCCTTGTCGGCCATAGAAACCGAAATTGATTATGCCATTGTGATTGGCATAATTTTTAGAGCCTACGGTGAAATTTAATTGAAAATTGATTCGGATGAAAATAATTAGATTCAGAACGATTAATTAGAGCGCTATTATTAACCTTAATCAATTTGATTAAGTGGGCGACTATAAAAGAGGGAATTACACTCTCATTCATTTTTATTTGAGCTCAAATCAGATTTTTCTCTCTAGAAATATAGAGAACCGAACTTAGAGAGAGAGAGAGAGAGAGAGAGATAGAGGGAGCTTAAATTGAAGATTGAGCTAAAGGCTTGACAATTGGAATGCTAGGCTCAAGGTTTAACCACCATTTGTGAGAATTGAAGCTCCTAGGTGAGTGATCAACCCTTAATTCGTGAATTTGAGTTTGTAATCATGTAAATTCAAAGAGAATATGTGATCAAGAACAAGAATTGTGTTGTAATTGATGAATTTGAAGTCAAAGAATGCATGCACGAAACGGATTGCCATGAATTTGTATGTTTGAGCATGAAATACATGATCTATGTTGAATCTTTGATTGAAGTTCATGCTTTTGATCATCTCTTCATCATTTAAAATGAGAATGGGAGCTATATCTCACATGCATGTACAATTCATACGAGTATGTGTTTTGAATGCATGAATTTGTTATGTTGGAAATGAGTTTGGTGTAATTTGGAGCATGCATGTAAGTAATTCATGTGATTTGAGCTTCATAATGTGGTGAATTGGTGTTGGCATCATGTTTGTAGATATATATGAGAGTTATGAGTCATCATATCCAAGAAACATAAGTTTGAATGTCAAGTTTGAAGTTCAAATGGTTACTGGAAAAACCCAGAATTTGGCATGTCCGCTCGAGCGAGGAAAACGCCGCTCGAGTGTGAAATGCAAGCTCCCAGCAATTCTGCAGTCAATGATGTCCGCTCGAGCAGGGACATTCACGCTTGAGCGGGGAGCTATGTAAAATGACTTTCAGCTCGAGCGTCCGAATTGACGCTCGAGCATAAAACTGAGGTAACCAGTATTTTTGCAGACCATCAGGGTCCGCTCGAGCGGCGGAACCCACTTTCAAGCGGGGACCCTTGTTTTAGAAAATTTGTAAAGGTGTTCTATGTTTCATTTTCCGTTCTCTTTCACTTCTAAGTACCCTTAGGCATGCATTGAGCATTATGAATGAATGAATTAAAAGAATAAGAAGGAAGCCTAAGAGAGATGTATGAATTAAGAATGAATTGAATTGATTGTGACCCCTGTGTGTTATGTAATGTGTAGGGTCAAGCTCCAGGGCAAATCCACCGGCAGAACACTGTTAGTAATATCTGAGTAAAAATGATTTGAAGTATGCTATTTGTTCTATTGCTTATTCCTTATAATTCTCCTAAGCTTGTGATTTTGAATTGTGGACAAATGATTGACATGAATGATTGGGCCGAAGGCCGATTGACATGAATGATTGGTCCGGAGGCTAATTGACATGAATGATTGGGCCGAAGGCCGATTGACATAAATGATTGGTCCGGAGGCTGATTGACATGAATGATTGGGCCGAAGGCCATTTGACATGAATGAACAAATGGGCCAAAGGCCGTTTGACATGAATGGATGAATGAATGGGCCAAAGGCCATTTGATATGTTCGGGCTTGAATCGCCTAATGTACCAAAATAATGCACTAAATAGAATTCCACATGGGCCCAAGGCCATTTGATATATGTGAATCTCATTTGCGTACCTTCTTTATTTGATATTATTCACTGGGTTTTCGCTCACACTCAATCATGTATATGTAGGTGAGCAAAGAGACGTCCAAACCCAGCCCCGGTGAAGTCTGTAAGAAAGGTCAAGTTTCGGAGAGTCAGCCCTAAATGTCTCACGCATGAGACTTACATTTCGCCTCTTTTGATCTCTTGTTGTAATCTCGTTGTGTCAGCGAAATGTCGGATTATCTTTGCATATAAGTTTGGTTAGGCTGACTAAGACTTGAATGATCCTGTTATGTAAATTTTATATGTTAACTTCCGTTTTGATGTGAGTTATTAATGAACACTTATGTGAAATGTTATGGTGTGCATATAAGCATAGCTCCATAGACAAAGTTTTAAATTTGATTCCGTTTAGCCCCTTCTATTCTGATGAGTTATCTCTTGTTTGGTTTGAGGCTGTAGGTAATCCCTTGATTATTGGCCGGTTATGCCCTTAACCCATAGGGGTTGGTTTGGGTCATGACACGAGCGGAATGGCCTATCAAATCTTGATAGAGCCACCAGAGGCAGGGCACGAGTTGTCAGAGCCCCAGGCACACCTCAAGTATGGACCACACTTGACAACTTGCATTCCACGTTTTCCCTTTGAAGTTGCATCTCAACATCGCGAATAACATGGCTTTACCATGCTTATGTTGAACATGGACCTCTCTTTGCTGTTGCATTGTTACACACATTGCTTGCGTTGTTGCGCATGCTTTGCTTACATGTGTTTATGCCTTTCTTGCTTTACACACATTGCTTGCGTTGTCGCGCATGCTTTACTTACATGTGTTTATGCCTTTCTTGCTTTACGCATTGCTTGCATTGTCGCACATGCTTTACTTACATGTGTTTATGCCTTTCTTTCTTTACACATTGCTTGTGTTGTCATGCATGCTTTACTTACATGTGTTTATGCCTTCCTTGCTTCATGCATTGCATGCGTTGTCGCGCATGCTTTACTTACATGTGTTTATGCACCTTCTCGCATTGTTGCACACATTGTATGCGTTGTCGCGCATGCTTTACTTACATGTGTTGTTATACACCTCTCTCCTCCGCATTGTTATGTGTCACACCTAGGTTGCATTGTCATGCACCCCTTTACTCGCATTGTCATGCACTTTCACCTGCATTGTTATGCACCCCCTTCGCATTGTTATGCACCTCTTTC
Source organism: Camellia lanceoleosa (assembly GCA_025200525.1). Classification (NCBI taxonomy): domain Eukaryota; kingdom Viridiplantae; phylum Streptophyta; class Magnoliopsida; order Ericales; family Theaceae; genus Camellia; species Camellia lanceoleosa. The sequence continues at coordinate 116,663,067 of CM045761.1, forward strand.
TTCCGCATTGTTTTGCGTCACACTTAGGTTATATTGTCATGTACCCCTCCACTTGCGTTGTCACGCACTCTTCATTAACATTGCTATGCATGTTTCTAACGATATTGTACCTGTTAAGTTTCTTTCTTTTGCAGGCACGATATTGTATGTACGGTTCATTTGAAGCTGGCGTGACCAGACGGACCAGACGGTATTGTATACTCCGTGTGAGACACAGCGAGAATTGTATGATTCTCTTATATCCTTTCTGCATGAAATGTAGTTAATTTGTATTCGCTTGCTTAAAACTGTTGCATGTTTTGCTTCGTTGCAGCTCTTTTTGCATGATCATAAGTTATGTTTGGCATTGTGCATGTCATTTGCATCTTGCCCCCGCCTACGGGTGCATATCTTTGTTGTCTTGTATGCTCGTCTGAGTCTTCGACCTTGTCAAAAATGGGTCGTCTCTAGGCTTTGACATTCACTCCTGTCATCTTATGACTTTCGAGTTCTGTCAAAGAAGGGCAACTGTAGACACCCCATTTTTGACCGTCCTCAAGACTTGGATGTCATCGTTGGAACACTCGATGATCATCCATGTTCGTGTTCGTTTTGAGTTCTCAAAGGTCTCGGCTGCGCGTCTTGCCGTAGGATCTCTCAACTTGATTGCTTTGTGGTTGGTTCTGGACCAAGGACTTGTGGTTTTTGCTTCTGAGGGTAGTGAGTGGCTTGCTAGCCATCCCTATAACCCATCGACTAAGGCATGATGCCATTGCCGATGTTTTCTTGCCATCGGCCATTAATGATGGCCGATCGGCACTCTTTTTGGCTGATCGGCACCTTTTTTTGGGCCATCGGCCATATTTCCTGGCCGAACCATTTTCTTTCTGTCTGCAGGCATTGTGCTTGCCAGCTGTGCCAGCTGGTGAGCACAGACTGGCTCCTCCATACACGTGCATGGAGGGATTTGTTCCTTATGCTAGCTTCTCCAAGAAGCTTTGAATTTGGAATTCTATAAGAAAGGAGCTCCTCCTCCCTTCTCAAGGGTGCTGAAGATTGATGGAAGTAATATATACATCTCTCTCTCTCTCTCTCTCTCTATATATATATTTGTGCGTGTATTTGTGCTCTAAAGTGTGTTTTGTTCATACTTTTGCACTACAACACCTAGTAATACACCATCCTTTGGTTGCTGAGGTCCTTAGGAGTTGGTCTTGGAGTTCTTGAGCTGGTTTTGGTCAGAGGAGGGTGCTGGAGTGGTGTTCTTGAAGGTGTTCTTCAAGGGTGAGAAACTACTCTTTTATTCCCCATTTTTGCTTAAGCTTTTTGACCCATTTTCATACTAATTTGAGCTTAACTCTAAACTGATAAAAGTTCTGATTTTGCATGCTTAAGATGTTTGTTTAAGGTTACTTTTGGGTTGGGGGTTGTCTACCCCCTCTTAGGCCTTGTTTGGCCTTATTTTGTGTCTTTTTTGAGTTTTGGAACCTCCTTGTTTTGACCTTTCTACCACTGAAATCCAAAGAATTTTTAGTGGTGGAAAGGCGGTTTTGGAGTCTTGAATAGGAGAGGGACACCCCCCTCTCCTTGTGTCTACTATGCTTGTATTATTGGTTCATAATGATGGCATGTTTGCTTAGCATGTTTTGGTCTCATTTCAGCAAGTATTTGGCGTTATTTTGCCATGTTATACCTCTGTTTGAGGTTGGTTTAATGGCCTCTCGCATGCACCATACACTTGACTTGCAATCCTCTCATTTGCCTTAACATGCATCATGCATTTGGACCATCATGCTTGCCTATTTTGGTTTGACCCAAAGAAGATTTTAGCCCTATTTTACCATGATTAAGCTCTGTTTCATGTTGTCTTGGTCATACTTGCATTGTTTTGTATAGCCATGGTTCAACTTAGCTTGTTGGCTTTGAGTGTCCAAGTTACTAGCATGCATTGCTTTGACTATTCTCATGATTTGGCATCATTTGAAATCATATTTCAGTCCATGTAGTGTAGCCATACACTCACATTTGCCATCCTTTTAATACTTTGAAGAGTTATTGTTTTGTGTTTCAAGAGTGGACCATTGTGCATGCCCCTTTGCTTAGGTCTTTGGGATGCCATCTCAATGGGTTTTGGGGCTTATTTTGACATTCCATGGCTTTGTTTTTCATTGGTTAAGTCTTCCCATGTTTGGTTGTAATAGGTGTAGTGTAATGCTCCCTTTGTGGCCTTGCATGCCTCGTGTTTTGTGCCCATCTTTTAGCATGTTTTGGCCTTGCTCTATGCATGTTCTAGCCTTGTTTTGGCCTACCTTGGGACTGTTTTGGGCCACCTTGGCCCTTTGGGGCTGGGTTGATATGGCCATTGTGTGAGTCCCTTGACTAGCTTTGAGCTTTAAGTCCATTGCTTTAAGTCCATTAGTATGCTATGCTTGACTTTTGTACATGATTTGGCATCATCCCTCATATGATTTCAGAGCTTATTGCGTTGTCACATTCTCATGTTTATCACATCTTGCTCATGTTTGAAGATTGTGCATTGTTGCCTAGCGTATGGAGCAACGTGTGTGCATGCATGTCTTGCCTTTCGGTGCCTTAATTTTGATGTGTTGGCCACTGATTTGGGCATGGCTGAGGTCTGTCCTTTTGGTTTAAGTCCATTAAACATGTTTGCTTCCATGATATTTGCATGTCTTGCATTACATGGTCCATTACTATTGCATGCTGATCCCATTGTATTTGAGGTTGCATGTTTGAGTTGTTCACATGGTTCTTGACGTGCTCATGTTGCATTAACTTAGCTTGTATACTTAGGTTGCATTGCATTGAGTTGGCATTGATCATGTTGCATTGCATTGGTTGCATGCTTTGCATTGTATTTGCCATACTTGCATTGCATTGTGTTTAGTTTCGGGTGTCAAACCAAACATGAGGAATGAGGGACGTTTCGTACTTGAAGTGATGAAATGTGCCTCAATCCTCGATCATTAAACACTCTTGATCCAACATGATAGAGTGTGAGCCATTTTTATGATTTTGTGCATTTCATTCATATTAATTTGCACACTGGGCTCCTTTGGCCATCATGCATCGAGATGCGTGATTGGTGGTCTGAGGGTCGAGCATTACCCCCCCATTGAGTCTCAAATATGATAAGGGGTGTAGTTACAAACGTCTTCTTGCAAATGTATTGTCATGCCTTTGTTTGTCCTCTTTCTGACAAAGAAGCGACTTTTACAGAGGAGATGGCCGATCGGCTATCTTAAGTGCCATTCGGCTAACAATTTTTGGCCAATGAACTAAGAAGTGGTTGATGCCCCTTTCTCTTGGCCGACAGCCATATCTTTTGCCCGATGGCTCCTCAGAGTGTCCATGGGGCAGTCTAGAGGCATCACAGAAGATGGAATAGTTTTCAGAGAAGTATAAGTGTGCAAACAGAGGCAACATGGGGCATGGCAGCAGTTTACGGCGCCGACCGAGCATGCATTTCTTCATCACCCGCGAGGCTATTTTAGTACTTTTGATAGCTTAGAATAGTTATATATTTCAATTTGGATTGTAATATTTAATTAGCTTGATAGTTAGTTAATTAGCTGGTCTGTATTATTTATTCGGACCCTCCGTCGAGAGGGCGAATTTTGTAATAAGTATGCGTGTGTGTGTGCATGTCTTCCAATCCCCATTTCTTTCTCCATTTTATTTACCTGCTTTTGATGGTTAGTTTAGGGCATGTTTCATTTAGCATACTTATGCTTCGCATGTTTTCATTCATTCATTTGTCTTGCATGCACCGGGCTTGGCGCATCATACTAATTGCGTCGTATTTCAATTCCAAGTTGAATACATGTATCAATTGTTGCATTTCACATGTCATCTTAGAATAGCCGAGCCTGTCTTAGTTGCATTTTGCATGTGTTGCATAGTCATCTTAACATGAACTACGATCATTCATTGGTTACTAACTAGTTACTGTTTTGGCTCGGAGTACACTGTAAGTGTTTATGCTTTAGCATATTGCATGAGTGTTAGTATTGCCATGACAGCATACTTGCCATGAGGCTATTTGCTTATGTGATATAACTGCCTGAATGCCTGTGGGTGAAGGTTGGGTTACTTGAATCGGAACAATTCATCGAAATGCGAGTTTTAAGCCCACTTGAAGTGGCAAATCATGTTTTCTAAGACCACTTGAGGGTGGCAAAATCCACGTCTTAGCCTACTTGCGAGTAGCACCTTCAAACCATTTTCAAATAAACAAACATGAGATGTTTTGTTCCAATTTAGGCGATCTAGTCTATACTTGTATGTTGTGCGCATCACATAGTCATTCTAGGCTAATAAATCGGAATAAGAACGCATGTGTTTTCAAAAACAAAATATCATGGTAGTAAAGGCCGATCTTTGATCGGGTGAGTGGGGGTGCTCATTGCATGACCTTCCCCTCTCATACTCAAGTTCCCGAGCTGAGGCAACTTTGGTGATGACGGACACGTGGCCTTAGGCACGAGTTAGGGTTTCCTAAATTTTCCAAAATAAAACATTTAGGTGTCGACTCTGTATCTGGCAAAGCAGTCCAAGTTTGGCACTTCTTTATACAAATCAATTTTCCAAAACGATTTGCCAGATTTGGACTCTTTGGTGATTTATTGGTCTTGCATTGCACTTTGCGAGATTAGATTCAGAATCGTGACATTAAGTCCGAACTGTAGTAAGCCAAATGAACAAAACGGGATTTCGCGCCGTTTCGTGCACGGAGCCCGAGACGTTCAAGCGCGTCTACAATAGCCTTACCAAATAAATGTATAAGATAGTTGGAGATGGAGATGGTTATGGCCAAACTCCAGGATGAAGTTGCCTACGTATCCCAAAGATGGGAATCAGGCCTTACGTAGTTTGGTTCAGGTTCACTCAAGTATTAACTCTCTCCTTTTACGCTCTAACTTTTGCCAAAGTCGCCATTCCGAGTTTTCGACCTTACAAGCTTAGTTTTCTTTATTTCTAATTTTTCATGCTCTAAATTTTGCCTAGGTCGCCCTTTCGGGTTTTCGGCGTAGCGAGCCTCTCAGGGGAATATTTCTTCAACTTGTCCATGTTAATCAGTTGTGAGAACTCCAAGCAATCTAGGTCCATAAGGATAATCGCCCCTCTTGACCAGATAGATTTGATGATGTAAGGGCCAATCCAATCGGGCCAGAACTTGCCCCTAGGGTTATGGATGGGAGCTCGGTTGTAATAACCCGACCTTCGTACATGTTTTCTGGTATTCTTTCAGTCCCCTATTTTGCGCATTTACGTCCTTGTTGTGAAATTGCATTTAAAACTAATTTAAATTGAGTGAATCTTATGATAATAAGTTTATATATGTTTAATGAGGGTAATATCTGTTGCGATTATAATGCTTGAATCAGGAATTGGAACCCTTAGAGGCTTACTTACCGGAAATTGAGTAAATATTTGAGATCGGCATAAATTTTAAGTTATAATATGATTTTCTATGAAATTTCAATTTGGAATGACTAAACTGATTAAATTTCATCTTTATTCAACCTTATATATTTATATGTGCCCTTTTGGCATTTGACTTGGGAACCTTATGAAAAGATCTCCTGAGAGAAGTTAGAAGAGAAGAGGGTGTAGAAGAGAAGGAGGTATGTAACAAGGAAGAGGGTTGGAAAACTTGAAGGGAATTTGAGAGGTCTAAACTTGAGGTAAACTTATTCATCTCCTATAACTCTTCTTTTGAAATTGAGTGAGATTTCCTCATAATCATGTGTCTTAAGGTTATAATTGAGGTCTTGTGGGTGTGCAAGTAGTTACTTGGTAAGATAACTATACTGTTGATAGTTTTGCCTCAATTTGAATTATCTAAAGGAAGTTGCATCTTATTTCTTCAATTGACATGCTCAAACTCAATTATATGGACATGGCCATGTGTATATACATGCTTATGTGTGTGTGAAGTTAGAAGTCCCATGAATTGAATTATGTTTATGGGTTTCAAGATCAGGATCTAGTTTATATCTAGAGTGATATATGATTGTAAATCTTATTAACATACCTGTTGAACCTATTTGGAACCTTGTAAACACTTACCAAAAGATTGGGTTTTCATTGCAATTTCGGACAGAAATTGGCCAAATCGCCACACGTACGGGAGTCATGGCCATACGTGTGGAAGCACTGCCGCATGTGCGAGAGTCATGGCCGCACGTGCGGGGGAATGAAGAAATTCTGGGTTTTCGACACTGCTAGAAAGGCACGTGCGGGACCAATCGCCGCACGTGTGAGGCTCACAGCCGCACGTGCGGCCCATGCTGGGAAAAGTGATCTACTCTGTTTTACGTGCTTAACCCTCAGATATTTTTGAAATTTCTATTTCATGCCTTTTCAATGTTGTGTATTCATTCGAAGCCAAATCAATCAGAAAATGACTTAACTAGAGAAAGAAACTAAGTTGCTAGTTGTGTGTGTATGTAGGGCACCCACCGGGAGGGACTACCACCCCTTTAACGCACTGTGAGTACTAGTACTATGATCGTACATTTACTTACCGTTAATGATTCTTATTATAAACGCTCTGTCCTTTGCAAGTAATTATGTTAACGTTTATGTTGATTGGAATCAGTGTGAACGTTGAAAGATTTTGTTACATCAGTATGACTCTGGAACTGCTCTGCATTCTGGTTATGGTTAATAGCTACCATTAATGCTCTATAACCTGTAAATCATCTATGATGCCGCATAAGAATTGCATACGAATTATCAGTACTGTGGTTGACATAAAGAAATAGTGAATGTAAACCCTGCTCACTGGAAACATGATATTTTGAATGGGAACATAATATCCTAAATGTCCTATTAGGAACCCCTGCAGTCTATTTGGCTCAATATATGTTTTATGACAGATATATGCCTAGAATGAATCATCGGAAGGAATAATCAGATAGAACTACGGGTTGCTCGATACGTTAGTGACCGTTGAGAAACTATGATACATATCAAATGGAACTAAGAATGACTCAACCTTAGGAAAGAATTAAATACCAATAACATCGTTCTGTGACACACGCTATGACGCGAATTATTCAGTCCCTACGAATAGTACTGCAATGGTACATATGTTTTCTATGAATAACTATTGTTAATACGCTTTACATGTTGTTAGTAGTTATCATTAGCACTCTGTCAAACGCAAGTTAACTATGTTAACACATGAGAATGATTAAAGGACTCTATGTGCCTCTGTATAATTTGTAAGACCTATGTTTTCTGGTATGGAACAAAGTACTATACGGAACTAAGTGCTACTGTGTGAGTCACCTCTAGAATCCGTGCGAGACACCTCTTGAGTCCATACATACATGAAATGGGCTTAAAGCCAGTCTGTTAGTATTCTGGGCTTAAAGCCGATCCGTGAAATCTGTGAGGCCTATGGCCAATCTGTGATATCTGTTAGGCCTATGGCCAATCTACAAAATCTGTCCGACCTAAGGCTGTTCTGTATATTTCTGGGCTTAATGTCACTTTGTTTAATCTGGGCTTGAAGCCACTATGTTTAACGACTGGACCCAAGGCCGTCCTGAAAATAATTACAGCATTAGATTAACTACATGTCTTTCGCATTATATACGCATTGATCTGCATTATAATTCAAGTTGATTATTGAATTATTAAAGTACTATTATTCACTGAGATTATCTCAGTCTGTATTTTGTCTGATGCTGTAGGTAATAAATCTGGAAGTCAGCCTTAACCCTCGATGCTCGTCTCGTTTATAATATGTTGAAGTTTCCAATGTTTTTGTTATACGCCCAAACAAGGGCGGGGTCTGTATATGTGTATGTAAATATTTATCATCTGATGCATTGTTTGTGATCCTGGCATAATAGTGGTCACTCAATGGATGTAGTTTTTTTTATTTCATGTTATTTTATAATATTTAATGCTTCCGTTCAGGCCCCATATGTTATGTATAACAGGTTAAGTGTCCATGCCTGACTAGGTCATGCCCAAACTTTTAGGGGCGAGTTTGGGGCGTGACATCGGTTGTCTTTTGGCACCATATCTCCTTCATTAAGATTTCTGGACTTAACCTTCTTGTTACAAGCCCTAGCAATTCTACGCTAGTAGCCCTGGATGTGATACAATGCCTTCAACCTCCTCTCATCAAACAACATCAATTCCTCAAACCTACTTTGTTGCCAATCTGCCTGCTATCGACACTTTCGGCCATAATTCGCGATGTGGTACTTCAATTTGAATTGGCAAAACGGCTTCCATCCCATATACTAACGAATAGGGAGTTGCCCCTATTGATGTCCGTATTGAAGTTCTGTAACCCCAGAGCGCAAATGGTAGTTTATCCGGCCAATCTTTATAGGTCTCCCCCATCTTTAGCAGGATGTTCTTAATATTCTTGTTAGCGACTTCAACAACTCCATTGGTCTGTGGTCTATATGTCGATGACTTGTGAAAAGCCACATTATATTTCTCGAGCAAATCCATCACTTCTTTCTTACAGTGTGAGCCATTATTTCATATGATCTTGTTCGAAACCCATACCGACAGATGATGTTGTTTCTAATGAACTTGGCCACATGCGATGCTTTCAACATGGCATAAGATTGAGCTTCCACCCACTTCGTAAAATAATCAATTGCCACCAAGATGAACTCATGTCCATTTGAACCTTTTGGGGAGACTGCACCGATAATGTCGATTCCCCAAACTAAGAAAGTCCATGGCGAAGTCATGTTGTAAAGCTTTGACGGCGGGATATTCATTAGATTAGCATGGATTTAACATTTATGGCATCGCTAGTACAAAACCAATACAATCTTCCTCCATAGTTGACCAATAATAGCCTTGTTTAAGGATCTTCTGGGCTAGCATCACACCATTCACGTGTGCTCTATACTCCCCTCCGTGGATGGCCTCCATGAGCCGCTTCGATTCCTCTTCTTCCACACACAGCTTGTGCATTCCCAGATGGCATCTCTTGTACGGCTTACCCCCGCAGATGATGAATTGGACGGCCAGACACTGTATTTCCCATTTGTCTTTGGCATTTTCCCCTGGTGGATACGTATCTTTCTCTAGAAAATTCCAAATATTGTAATATCGGGGGTTTTTGTCTTGAACCTCATCTATCACAATGATAGTCTCATAAGCCGGCATGTATTTCTACTCAATGATGATCAGACGCATCTTCACTCCTAGCGGGATGTCTACCATGGAAGATAGAGTTACCAGCGCATCAGTGAACCAATTGTTCTCTCTAAGCAAGTGTGTGTGTAGACACCCCATTTTTGACCGTCCTCAAGACTTGGACGTCACCATTTGAACACTCGGTGATCATCCATGCTTGTGTTCGTTTTGAGTTTTCGGAGGTCTCGGCTATGCGCCTTGCCTCAGGATCTCTCAACTTGACTGTTTTGTGCTTGGTTGGACCAAACACTTGTTGGTTTTTGCTTTGGAGGGCAGGGAATGGCTTGTTGGCCATCCCCACACCTCACCAGCCATGGCTTGAGGCCACCGGCCTTGTTTCCTTGCCACCGGCCATTGGTGATGGCCGGTTGGCACTATTGATGGTCGGTCGGCATTGTGTTTGGTCGGCCGGCCACTGATTTTGGTCAATCGGCCACTTTTTCTGGTCGAGACCTTTTCTTGAGGGGGTTTGAACCTTTTAAACCCTTGTTTTAGCTTCTTGAGGAAGCTTGAACCTTTTGAACCCTTAGTTTTAGCTTCTTGAGGAAGCTTGAACCTTTTGAACCCTTGGTTTTAGTTTCTTGGGGAAGCTTGAACCTTTTGAACCTTTGTTCTAGCTTCTCCAAGAAAGCTTGAACCCTTTGCTCCAAGCTTCTAACAGAAGCTTGAACCTTTCTTAGCTTCTTGAGGATGCTTGACCCCTTTGCTCTTGCTTCCTCAAGAAGCTTGACCCTTTTGTTTCAAGCTTCTCAGAGAAGCTTGAACCTTTCTTAGCTTCTCCAAGAAGCTTTGACCCCTTGGTTTCTCTATAAAACAAACTCTCCTCTTCCATTCCAAGGGTTGAACATTCTGGTATCAAGATAGATACACTTCTCCTCATATCTCTACATCCCAAGCTCCAAACTCCATTGTTCTTGCACCCATTGCACTACAACTCCAAGCACAACACCTCCACTACCATCCTAAGTACCTTGGAGCTGTTTTTCAGAGGTTGATGGCTCACTTTCCTGGTCCAGAGCTTGCTGCATTGCTGTGCTACAAGGGTAAGTCTCTATTTTCCTCATTTTGACATTATTTTGCTCCATAGTTTAGCTCTATTTGCAAGCATTTTTGGACTTCGACATACACTGAAAAAAGTCATGTTTTAAACTTCTCTTCAAGTTTGTTCAAGGTCATGTTTTTGTTTGGGGTCATCTTCCCCCTTGCATGCTTCATTTCCTCATGTTTAGGGCTATACATTAGAGCATTTGTGTTGGCCTTGGTTTGGCCTATTAGCCACTGAAATCCGAAATCCAGTGGATTTTCAGTGGCTAACATGTGTTTTTGAGCCCTAAAATCAAAGAGGGGTGACCCTCTCACCCCTTGTTTTGTTTACTAGCTTTGTTGGCCTTCCAAAGGGACTCCTATTTACATGTTTCAAAGCCATATTTCAAGCTCTATTTGGTGAGTTTTAAGGTCTGCATAGGCTCTGTCCAGAGCCCATTTTGCCATATAAAGTGTCTATTATGCATGTGTAGAGCAATCCTAATCAAGGCCTTTCAAAGGGGCTTTTATTTGCATGCTTCCTAGACTCTTTTCAGGGCCTTTTTGGTGGGTTTTAGGGCCCTCATAACCTCTATCTAGAGATGGTTTTGCCATTTTGCATGTCCATCATACATGTGTAGCATAACCCCTTGCATGGCCTTCCAAAGGAGCCTATCATTCTTGCATGCATTGACTGAGTTTCAGTGGGTTTTTGGGCATATTTTGGCATGGAATATTTCTATTTTTGGCTGGTTTGGTGAGCTCTCATATGCTTCATATAGTTGTAGTACAACTCATGGTTCACTAGCTTTCTTTGCATGCTTTGTTTACTCTTGATTTTAGCACTTTTTGGCCATGCCTTAAACTGATGTTATGCATATTTTGGACTGCCTTAGCTTTTTTTTTGGGTCTCATGGTCGAAGGATGTTTGTTTTGCATGCTTGTAGTTCAATAACCATGCTTAACTTTGAGTTTTGAGCCTATTGCTTGCTTATACTAAGGTGTTTTCATGTTTTGGGGTCATTGAGCATGTCATTTTAGAGCTTATATGTATGCCATTGTATGCCATGTTTCATCCTTGCATTGCTCTTGGAGAGTTGCATTTTGTGCCTTAGGCTTGGAGCCTTTGCATTGTGCATGTTTGCATGAATCTTGGGCCTTGTTCTCATCTCATTTGGCCATTGATTTGATTGTGGCTGAAGCCCACTCATTTTAGTTTAAGTCCATCTTACATTGTGTATGCCATGTTACAATGTGTTGTGCATGTTATGTTGTTAGCATTGTGTATGCTAGGTGGTTAGTTGCATTGAGCATGCCATAGTTCATATAGCATTGTGGGTGCCATATAGTCTATAGCATTGTGTATGCTAGGTTGCGTGTTTGCATATTTAGGTTGTATACCTATTGCATATTGCTTGCTAGCATACTCATTTTGCATTAGTTTGCCTGCATGCTTAGGTTGCATAGCATTGAGCATGCATCCCTTGCCTCTTAACCAATCATGATAGAGGTTGGGGCTTTGATGTGTTTTGTGTGCATTTCATTTGATATTGAAGTTGCACACTTGGCTTCTTGGGCCATCATGCATGGAAATGCGTGATTGGTGGCCCGAGGGTCGAGAACCATACTCCCTTGAATTCATGACATGATAGGGAGGGTGGTTGTGCACACATTTGCTTTGAAAATGCATTGCCATGCCTTGTCTATCCTCTACTGCAGTAAAACAAGGTTCTACAGGAATGGATGGTTGACCGACCACATTGAGTGCCGGCCGACTACATATTTGGGGCCGAGAGCTTAATTTATGGTCGATGACCATTCTACCATGGCCGGTGACCATTCCTCTTGGCTAGTGACCTTCCAGAGTGCTCAGAAGGTGGTTCAGAAACATCCTGGAGACTTGTGCAGTTTTCAGAAGAGCAGAGCAGTGCAAACAGAGGCAACATGTGTCATGGCAATGGGTTTCCGAGCGAAGCCAATCCGAGCATGCGTGCATCCCTCTTCCCAAGGCCTTTTACTGCTTTCCATAGCTTAGTTAATTTATTTAATTAGTTAAGTGTTATGTAATATTTAATTAGCTAGGGTAGTTAATTAATTATTCGGTTTGTATTATTTATTCGGACCCTCCGAGAGAGGGCAATGTTGTAATAAGTGTACGTGTGTGTGATGCATGTCTTCCAACCCCCATTTCTTTCTCCCTTTTATTCGGTTTGTAATAAGTGGCCAGTGTAGCCCCTACTTTAGCCTCGCTGTGGCTAGCTTTGATGCTTGGTTCAGCCATTTCTTCATCACTATCCTGTAGCTATAGATCAAAGAAGATCTCAAATCTGAGGACGCACTTTTTTGAGGAATTTACCCAAGGCTCAGGAAAGCCACAAAAAAGAAAATCCTCTCCCTCTCGAACAAAACGGCCATTCAACGTCCCCTAAATTGGCCTATGGACGAGTTCATAATGCTTTCTCGCTCTCTTGTCCTTAGCTCTACCCCTCATTTCTTCCCCCTTTCTTATCCAGTCCTCTTTGGTGGGCAAGTAGCCCAACCCAAAGGCATGCGGGTTATGTGACACCTCGGCTGATGTTGTAACACCTTTCCGCCCATTCCTCCCGAGCCCCATTCCTAGGATATGTCGCAGCTTATTCATGAAGTAGATGGACTGGGCATTGAAGTACATGCCTTCATTCGCGACCAATATTGTATGCACTACTCGGGCTTTTGCTAGAGTGAATCCCGAGATGAATACATCCTCCTCACCATGATTGATCTCTAGCACTGGTGTAGTCACCTCTGGTGGTGGGTGGATAGATGAGTTCCCAAAAACGGTTGCTACTCCTCCCTCATGAGGATACTTCAACATTTGATGGAGGGTGAAGGACACAGGCTTCACGTCATGTAACCAAGGCCTCCCTAACAGCAGATTAAAGGTAGCTAGCACATCCAACATGTGAAATTCAATCTCTTGCTCTGACGCGCCCACCTGGGCTCGCACTTTCACTATACCCATGACCTCTCTTCTTGTATTGTCATATGCCTGTATCACCTGGGTTATATGGATAAAGTGTGCTGATTTGAGGCCAACCGCATAACCAATACAGGAAGGACAGACATTAATAGCAGAACCAATATCTACCAACACCACTGGCACCTACTTCTCTCTACATTCCACAGATATGTATAATGGTTTGTTGTGAGCCGAGCCTTCCGGTGGTAGCTCATTGTCAAAGAAAGTGAGCATTGGCTTGGCACCACTTGGAAAGACTGGGCCCACAAGTTGCTCAGGCGTAGTATCAATGGACAATTTAGCCTTGTCCATTGCTGACAATACTACTTGCCGATGCACCCGTGAAGCCATAAGGAGTCCCTAGATAGAGATATCTGCTTGGATTTTCTTGAGTTGCTTCAGAACTAACTTCTCTTCCAACCGCTTCTCCTTTTCTTTCTCGACTTCCTTGTCTTTTCCTGATGGCTCTGCTTGATCCAGGTGTGGAAACTTAAAGTACCGTCCACTTCGGGTAAGATGATCTATCTCCTCAGCATACCATGTATTATTTGGGATACAGTCCGCCCAGTCTTCGTCAGTATGGGCCAAATGCAAATCATTGTTGTCCCACTATTCGCCTCGGTTGCCGACAAACAGTTGTCTGACTCTACTTGAATCATTTTCACAATATGAGTGTCCTCCTTAGGACGACATGTAGTTACGATTTTCTAGCTGTCTTCAATTCTTTCTCTTTCAAACTGCCTCAATCTGACTTCTGCTCGATGTCTGTAGTGCTCACAACACCCACTTCTTGGGTTGGGTCTCCCGCACATGTGCCCTACAGTAGTTTTCCCTTCTCATTAGCCTTCCCAGCCACTATAACTACCTCAATTTCCTTTCCCTCTGGTTTCATCCCAGTTTCTTCTTTCTTGTCTGGCTCATCACTCAGCCATTTGGTATTATCAGTCGATCTGTTCAGGTCAAACCACCTGATATGTACATCTCCCTGATCATGCTCATTGAAAAACTACAAGTTGTCTAGATCTTCTTCGAGATCTGCTAAGTCATCCAACCCTTGGCTCAGGCCATCTTCCCTGACCACATTAATGCTTACTGAGGTTGGTATGATATAGCAACTCAAATCATATGCCCTGTCCAATAGGTCCTCGAGACACTCTAACAATAGACCAGTACCTCCTTCCGAGGTCAAAACCTCCTTTACTACATGTATTGTCACCACATTGTGAAGCTTAAGTTGTGGATTAGATGTGTCCATCATATAAAAATGTGTGCCCTAAGAAATGAACAACATCATTTTTGGTAGTTGGGAAGGGGTAATATATACGCTGGGGTCATAGGAGGTGGATAGTGTATGGATAAGGTTAAGGTTTCAAGGTGGGAGGACTTGATTATAGGCTGGGAGTAGATTTGTAGTTACATTTGGTTTCTGGGGTGGAGTGATAACCTTATTGTCAATGAGATCCTGAATCTCATGACACAAGCGGAAGCACTGGTCGGTGTCATGCCCATGCTGCTGGTGAAACGTATAGTATTTTGCGGGGTTATGCTTGAGTGGAAGAGGGTCAGGAAGTAGGTGAGGTTCTAAGGGTTTTAGGTGCCCTTTCTTAACCAGCACCTGCTTAGCCTTGGATAGGGTCATGTATAGTTGGTTGAAAGTCCTACCCTGAGATTGGGTAGGGTTGGACGATGTTTGTGGGCCAATGTTGGTGAAGGGGTCGGCAGTCTTGGTTGTGGTGACAACACTTACCTCCAATGGCCTCACAGCTGTGCTACCACTGGCAGCATTGGAACTGCAAACAAACGGGCTCTTAGCCAGCTCCTTATCATCAATAATAATCCCCTGCTTCATGGCATCCTCGATTTGAACCCCATCTCATGAAGTTCTTTGAATGTAAATAAGGGGAGAATAATCATTTTCTGCAGTAACTTGCCATACAGATTCCGGACAACCATTCTGATCTAATCTTTCTCTAAAGGTTGAAAAGTCATCATGGGTGCTTTAGCCCTCCATCTTCTCACAAACTCGAAGAAGCCACCCTTTGGCTCTGGACACATCGCCTCAAGATCACGAGTTATGACCTCAATTTACGTGTTATAAGAGTATTGAGTGATAAAGGACTCTGCTAACTCCTCCCAGTTCTGCTTTATTGAATCTACCAACTTTGTGTACCAAATGACTGTTATACCCAACATGGTGCGGCTGAAGAGA
Source organism: Camellia lanceoleosa (assembly GCA_025200525.1). NCBI lineage: Eukaryota > Viridiplantae > Streptophyta > Magnoliopsida > Ericales > Theaceae > Camellia > Camellia lanceoleosa. The sequence goes on from CM045761.1 coordinate 116,678,480, forward strand.
GATAGCTTCTGTGGTCTAGTTAAACCGATCGGTTGTAAGATATCTGAAAACAACCGTAAGTGAACCATCGGATCCCTGGTACCATCAAAGCAATCGATGTGTGGCATCTTAAACCGCTCTAGTAATGTAACCACCAATTCATTGTACCCATTCTCTATGTCTGGAATGGAGTTGACCCCTTGTTCTTTTTTGAATAGATTCTCTAATTTGTTGACTTTGAGCGCGGTTGGATCAACCTCGAATTTGAACCGTGCCTCAGTTTGATAACCCGGGGCTTTGGAAGCTTATGTCGGGATGGGTTTTGTTAGGACTAGAAAAATAGGAGTACCCTGGGTTTGCGGATCTTGCGTAGTGGCAATATTAGCAGTGGCACCGGGCATAGGGATAGTCGCGGTGGGTGCATGGGGTGCAAAGGCCGCAGCCGGCTACGGTTGTTGTTGTTGTAGCCTGGTTATAACCTCAGCCTGACAGGTCGCGTCATCTTTGTAGTGTCTCAACCGCTCATCGCAGATGGTGTATTAATTCCTCTATATTGGCCGAAGGATACTGCGCCATTAGAATTAGTGACTATTCTTGAGCTGGACTGGAAGTAGACAACTTTTCCCAAACTGGATTGAACACAGATGAATTGAGAGGTGATTGCTGTAAAAACGGCCCTAGTGAATTATGTCTAATTCTCTTTCGTCTTATAACCGATGATAGTGAGGTAAACATGAGTTGTCCCCGAACAAGATCCCCGACCTTGTAAAGTCTTCCGACGCCGGTCCAGAGTACTTGGGGGATATCAGAACCTTCCGAAGCTATGGTTTAAACTACCTAGCAAAATAAATAAAGCAAAAGAGCAGTAATCAGAAACCGCACAGGACCTCAACTAAAATGTTATCAACACAAACATGATCAAAGCTGTAGAACTGTACTCCATACTGAATTCTGCCCCAAAATAGATATCAATAGTGCAACTGATATGCACATTCCTGTACAGTTTCACTGTAAAGCACATACCAATTAAGAGAGAGCCAAAACACCCCTATGAGGAGGTAGGGTTACCCTGTCCTAGTTTTGTGATGAACTAGGGTTTTACTACTTAAATCAAGGGGTTTCACGCAATCCTGCATTCGGGTGAGCATTCTGTCCTAGTTTGGAATAGTCACTATGGCTTTACTATATGCAGCTAGGCTAAATGGTCAAAGGGATACCTCAACAAGATTGCCTAATATACCTCTCACACGATGCGAGAAGTGAAAGGAGGATCAAACGGTACAGCGATAGTTCAAATCCAAGGGTTGTGTTTCCAACATGGCATAGCCCACAATCGGTCAGCCTTTTGACAAGCTTTTGGGGCAAGCCTCCGAACCAAGTCTAGGAATAACAAATGGAAAACATAGTGACTTATAGTAATAATGCAAATGTGATGCAAAGAACATATATATGTAGATAAAATTTCACATCATGAATTTCAAGTCAAGTTCTCTAATTTCCCTAGCAGAGTCGCTAGAACTTGTAGCTTACTTTTCGTGCTCCTTTCGGATACGATAGCCCTACAATTAGGACTCATGTGGTTCTGAATCTGATTTCACAAGTGTAATGTGAAAGAGATAACCACAAATGAGTCCAAATCCAGGCAATTCTTTTGAAAAATCGATTTTGAATGAATAATGCCAAAAATGGACTGCTCTGCTAGATTTCAAAGTTGCCACCTAAATGTTTTTAGGAAATTTTAAAAACCCATGAATCATGCCAAAGGCCACGTGTCTGTCATCACCAAAGTATCTCCACTCGAGAACTTAGGCACAATAGGGGAAGTCATGAATTGAATACCCCACTCACCCGATCAAAGATCAGCCTCTACTAATCATGATGTGATTCTTATTTACATTATATGCTCTTGTTCCGATTATTAGCCTAATTTTACTATCTGATGCACACAAATATAGACTAATTTGTAAAAGTTGGAACACTTTGATTTCATGTGTGTTTTTGAAAGGTAGTTGAATGTATATTACTTGAAAAGGTGATCTCATATGTACATTAATCAAATTATCCCAATTTAAGCAATTTTCCTTCATCACAGGCATTCAAACAAGTATGTCACTTAAGCACTTAGCCTCATGGTATATATACTTGACATGGAAACAATCACACACATGTGATATGCTAAAGCAATAAGTGCTCACCTAGTACTCCAAGGCAAGCCAAACAATGCAAAAGAATTAGAAAACATGCATGCTCCTACTAATGCATTATGACTAATGCATTATGACTAATGCAACACATGCAATATGCAATTTAAATAGGCTCGGCTATTAACATGACATGTGAATCAATTTGATAGCATGCGGTTTAAGCACGTTTTCAAATAAGTAATAAATAACAATGTGAGTTAGAATGATGAGTCGAACTTTTATGCATGCAAGACACATGGATGCAAAGCATGGAAAATGCTAAACGAAATATGATGTACTACACTATCCATCATAAGTGGGTAAATAAAATGAAAAAAGAAAGGGGGTTGGAAGACATACACAAATTATTACATATTTACCTTCGCACAAAAGGGTCCGAATAATTGTCCTAGCCAATTACTACAAATTAACTAACTATTACAATACCTAAAATAAATAAATCAACTACTCTAGCTAATTATTTACAAGTTAGAACCAATTAATTAATTACAACACAAAATTAATTAACTAATCTATTACAAGTTTGAAGGAATTACACTTTATTAATTACAAGATGCTAATTAACGAGCCACATGAAGGAAGTTCTTATGCATGAAATATGGATTTGCCACTCGAAAATGCCCCTGTTTGGCTGCCAGAATGATGTTGTTTTGCAGTCAGAAAATTGCACTATTTTTCACCTCAGCCTCTGCTCTATTATACAAGGAAAAAAAAAAAAAAAAAAAGAGGGACACTGCCCGGCTGAAAAAGGTGGCTAGTCGGCCAAAAGAAATGGTCAGTTGTACAGTAATGTGGCCGGCCAGCCACAAATGTTTGGTACTGCCCTACTGTAATAGACAAGAAACAGAGCACAAACAGAGTATTTTTTAGGAGATGTTCGTCCACCCTGCCTCTCCCTATCATCAAACAAGTCAAAGTACGGGTAGGCTTGATTCGCAAGCCATCAATCGATGCAAAGTCATTGCGTGCTTACTTATGAACCAAGGGATACAATCTCAATAAATAACAATGAAAAGACTCACAAACCCCCTCTCTCTCATGATATTGATCAAGAGAAGTGGTTGATATTGACTCTTGAACCATTTTCATCACTAACAAGTATGAAACGACTCAAGACTCATGGGTTCAATTAACGCTCGATTGAACCCAAGTTGATTTTATTATCTTGTTTCATTTTAGCCCCAACGTTTTTAGCTTCTTTTAATTACATTTCCATTCTTAGTCATTTTAGTCCAAAAATGAGCATTAAGTCCATTAATAGAGAGAAGTGTCAAACAAAGGGTTGTTTTGGGCATGAGAGAGATGTCATGTTTTTGGTAATGAAGTTCCGAAGAGATTAAACCATTAAGCACAAGGATCTCTATCTCAAGCTTAAACAACAATCGGTTGAAACGACTCTCAAGGAAATAAAAAGTCAGAAAATTAGGGAGGCTGCAGAGGTGATTAGAGATTAACACAAGTATGGAAAGCACTAAATAAATGCTATCAACTCAAATAGGATAGTGTCTAATGCCTAAAACACCAAACCGATGACGACCGTTACACTACAAGCCTACTATACAAAGCATAAATGAAACTAACACATAAAAATAGTCCTAAATTAGGCTGAAACAGTGCTAGAATTAAGGCAAAAACAAAAAAGCAAGCAAAAATAATAGAGCAATTATGCTAGCAAACAAGCCAAAAGAGGGGTGGCTAACCCCTTCATTTTCGGGACTTCAAAACAGCATTCTTAGCCTCTAAAAATCTCTGAAAATTAGTGGGAAAAAGTTAAAAAAAAGATGGGAAACACAAGAGTAAAAGCTTAGGAAATAAGGTTCAAAGAATGATGATTAACCCCTCTACCTTTAATAGCTTTTAACCACAAGTTTCAGCCCATAAACACAGTTGAAAAACTGCCCAAAAATAGTAAGAAAATATAGGAAAGAAGTAGTGCAAAAGAGCTAGGATGTATACCTCTTCAAGAGACTTGACCCTTGGAGTTATAAACCAACAATTTCACATCCTCAAGTGCTGAAATTCAAGCTCAAGAATTTCAGCAACAAACCCTAAAAAATTGGTTTAGGAAGTATAGAGAGAGTGTGTGTAGGTTGCAAGATATACATATATATATTTGGAAATTTTTCACTTCACAGTTTTTCTAACCTAATTTTATGAGAAGGGGTCGAGTATATATAGAAAAATGTATGACTATCTCGGAAATATCAGTATACACACGGCCGGTGCAGTGCATGCACTTGTGGAGACAGCTAGCACAGTTGCCAGAAAATATCTGTTTTGCCTGAAAAAGTGGCTGGTCGGCCACTAAAGAGACGGTCATACACTCATTTGTGGCCAGCCGCACTAAATGCCTTGCAAGCCTCTAGATGGTCAGGCTTGGGAAAATGCTGTTTTGGTCCAAAAGCGGTGCAAAGTTTGTCGGCTTTTGAGGCTCAAAACCAAGGCTTTCACGAGAACTCGGCGTGACAAGCGTAGCAATCATCATTGGGTGATCAATCGGTGGTGCCCAAGTCTTAAGGGCGGTCAAAAATAGGGTGTCTACACGGGGTTGAGGAAGCAACTTGGGAACGTGAGTTGGAAGTCCATGAAAAGTACCTGGACTTATTTGTTGATGCTTGATCATGTATTGAGATTTTGTTATGTTAATGAAATATAAAAACATTGTATATATTATAAGACTATGCAAACATTGTATATGTTGTAGAAGTTTTGGGAACTTGGGTTAATATAAACATTGTATATGTTTTGGAAACAGAAAATTGTGTATTCAGTATGAAGAATTCGTTTATCATGATTGATGGGATTGAATGACCGGAGAATGGGTCATGGTGATGGAATTGAGTGATTATCATTGTAGTTATAATTGGTTTTAACTTAGTTTTAAAACTTGATTTGAAATTTCGAGGACAAAATTCCTTGAGGAGGGAGATTATAGCTATTCCAGTTTTAACCCAACCCTTTTTGCATCTTGGACTCGGATTTCTTGGTTCCGCATTGTTGTTTGTATCTTACTTCCCTTGTATCTCCTTAAGTTTGGCTATTGGGTTGTATCAAGCATGTTTGGAACATGTTGGTTGCTTAGTTTTCAAACTTTTGTTGTCCAGGATTTTGCTCCTCCGTTCGAGTAGCACTTCTTGCGCTTAAACGAGCTTTGTGTACTGTCAGTACTTTTGCAGGTCTACAAAACTACTGGAAATGTGCATTCTGTGCTCGAGCGAAACAACTTATTATGTCTTACGCTCAAGCAGATTGTGCGTATATCAGTTCGTAAAAGTGACTTTTTACATCACTTTTTCATGTCTTTTCTCTCAAAACCCTAAAGTTTAGACCCTCTCTCTCTAAAAGCTACATTCTCTCTACATTTTCATCTAGATCTAGTGGTTTCTCCACCCGTGTGCCTTTGTTAAAAAGGTAGAGTACCTCAAAGACTACGTTTTGATATGAATAGATCTTGGTTTCGATGTCTTTGAAGTTTCTCCACTTCTTTCTTGGTCTTATAAGCTTGAGGTAGGGACTTTCTACACTCTCCTATGATTTTTAACTTAGTTATTCACTGATTGTGTAAATAAATGTTGCGATTTTGAGGATTTTAGACAAATCTAGGGTTTTGGTTTAAAATCAAAAGAGGGGTTTTCAAAAGAAGGTATTGAAAATGGTTATGGGTATAGATATAAGGATGTGCTGTGTTAAATTTGTTGATTTTGACACATGGGTTGGATTTGGGAGAGAATAGAGTTCTACCCTAAAATGTTTCAAACAATTATTTTGTATAAATAATGAAATTGATATTGGAAATATGAAACTAGATGAATGTTTATATAAACGGTGGAGTTGGATGTGCATTATCTCTCACTTATGGAAAATTGGATAAATTACCCGTCTTAAGAATTGTATATCTATTTAGAAATATTTGTTTTGGGCTATCGGTAGAGGATAGCTATGATTGTTGTAGAAATTGCATAAGGATTATATGAATTGAAACTAATCTCTTATTAGTTGTCATTGAACATGACTATATTTTATACATTGTATATGTATGATGATTGGGAGGAGAAAATGGATGGACTCCATTTTTGGGAGGAGAAAGGGGATGGACTCTAGTAAATTAAGTTGGCCTGTGTGTCCAAGGTGAAAGTCTCGAAAACCGCGCGTATACATAGGTGCCGATTCCCGCGGACGAAATTTGCGTAAAATGACAAATTTGAAGTGTTTGTGTAATGATTGTATTGATTAGAGAACTACTAAGTTGTAGCCTCAGTTGGGTTGTCTGGATAATAATGGGCTTGACTCATGGATAAAGGTGAAATGAATTGTCGTTAAATGAATTAAGATAAAATGGATTGAAATATGAAACTTGGCATATTATGATCTTGTAAAAAATACAAATGATCTTACCATGCACTACAAGAGAACATGCTTTTTGAGTCGGCAAGTTGTTGTCGCAAAAAGCATAATTGCCGTCACAAAAAGTTTTTGCGACGGCCTTTCGACGGCATGGTGAGGGACGAGACTACGGGGGTCGCTAAAACTTTTTGAGTCGGCAACTGTGCCATCACAGAATATTTGCTACGGCAAAGGGTATTAATTGAGACGGTGTCCTGCCGTCGCAAAAAAATACCAAAAATCAATACTATTATTTATGTCGGTACATTACCGTCGCTATAGATTTTTTTGCGTCTGCAATGTGCTGACTCTAACAAAATTCACCTGTGCATTGCATAGGTTTTTTGAGACGGTTAATTGCCGTCACAAAATATATATATATATATATATTCATAAAAAAAGTTATTTCTTTTTTGTAATTAATACCTGTATTATGTTCGTTGAAATCTAATAAAAAAAAATGCATTCAATCAATAGACATTCATTCATTCAGAAACCAAAAGTGTTTATACAAATTCAGTCATCATCTTAGCTTCATTGACATCAAAATATTAACAAAAAATTTGTTACATCAATACAAATAGTATGGTGGCAATATGTTATAAATATTAAATACAAAAAGCTTGACATTTCAAACCATAGTATAATGTCCAAAAATAAAATTAGCTTCCATGCCACCATTAATTCTTCCATTCATCAGTCATTAATTAGTTACTCTTCATGCAAAACCTGAAAACAAAAACCAAAACAAAAACAAATTAAATCAAATATTAGGTTATATAATATATATATAGCTTCACCAAGTCATAAACTCAATTTTGGCAGAACACTCCCTAGCTAGTACTATTAGGCCTCACTGAATATAATCAAATTGTCTACATTATAATCAAATTGTCTAGCTCAGTGCTGGACAGTGAAGGCAATTGGGACATTGAAGTGCTGGAAAACTAGGTGTGCTCTTGAACCATACTAGAAATTCTCAAAATAAAATAGGCCCAGATTTGTGACCTTTACAAATGCTCCTTTTTAGGTTGGTTCCACTAGTGGTAAGTTCACTACTGCTGCTAACTATAAATTGCTAATCAGGACATGAGCAGTGGGGATTGGAATTGGATCTAGAATTTCATCTGGCTTATTCTTAAGGGAAGGTTGATGGCATTATGATAACCATGGTGCCAAAGGAGAAATTTCCTTTGTTTTTCATTCAACATATATCCATATTGGGCCTTTAGTTGCAAAAATATTTCCAATAATAGTGTCTCCACTTCAGTAGATGAGATTAAGCATAAGCGAAGAAGACTTGTCATAATCAAGTGACTAAAGCAAGATGTTATTGCAAAACACCACAAAGGTGTACCCTTCATCTTTCAAGTAGTAGTCCTTTTGAGAAGGCTTCCATGTTCACTGCTTCCAAAAACTTCACTAAGAAGGATTAATCATAATTAATTATTCTAATGACCAACTATACAATAAGCTGCAGACTTACAACTCAACAAGTGGACTGATCTCATGCCTCTAACGACTACCATGCCTCTATTATAATAATACATCATCTAGCACACCATAAAACATAGCCATAGTCAATTCAAAGAAGTGTTTCTTCACCTTAACATTCAACCTATTAGATCTGAAATCATATATACGGTACATTAAAAATGACTTTATTATTTATATCCTCAACAATCAAGTCATGCTGAGGAATATCCAGAGTTGATCAATAGCATAGGTCTAAAGACAACATGCAACCAGCTTTTTGGTGATAGCAATATTAACTTCTGCTTTCTTAATCCATCAAACTGTCTCCTAGGTTTCAACCAGACAAGTTCCTAACAATTAAAGCGATGTAAAGATTTTCTTAACATAATATGTGTGGAACAAGATCATGACTGAAGCTCCAATTGATTCAAAAAAAGATTATCGTAGTATCAAAGAAGCTCATAGCTTGACAACTGACAGATTTGATAATTCAATGCAATTGCCTATAATTGATCTGCCAAAAGAGAGTTGGGAATTTATTAATTGACTACACATTCTATGAAGTCATATATGATGATGCAACAAAGGTGAATGGTATCCAGGAACTTCAAATTTTTCATGATTGACTAATGACTATGAAGTATCATTGTTTATAGCTGCTATAGCAAAACAGTGAATGGTAATGACTATGAAGTATCATTGTTTATGATGCAACAAAGGTGAATGGTAATCTCTCTCATCCTAGACTAATCAAATGGTTTTGTCCACCTGTAGGAAAGCTGAAATTAAATGTTGATGGCTGCTCAAAAGGAATGCAAAATAGGTTCAACACTAATCAGTCTTACTTTAGGTTCAACATTAGGAAAATAGGTTCAACAGCAACAATAACACTAAATCGGGTTTTCAGTAGGCTAACCCTTAACCTCAATTGCGTGTGATTGTGAATATTACATTATGTAATAGAGATACCTGCACATGAGAACCCAACAACTCATCGTCTTGACTATCATGATCTCCTACAGACTTCCTGACTTGTTGACGTCCACTAGAGGCATTTGGAAGCTATATAACCAACACCAATACCATTTTATTAAATATGATACATAGAAATAAAAGAAAAGAAAAGAAAAGAAAAGAAAAACAAAAAAATTGCCCAAGTTAGTCAGTTAGTCATTTTTACTCCACCGGTATACCATTGAGGCCACCTTGGGACCTTATGAAGTCCATCCAAGCTCTAACTTGCTCGAACTCTACCTTCAACTTCTCAATGACCCTTTGCATCTTTACTACTCCAATACTCCACCATCACCCTCCATTGTTCTAGCAAAATGTCCAAAGGCACTTTTTCATTGATATTTGGATCATCTTTAAAAGGCTTGTAGTGATTGGTCTTAGTCTTATGTTTGTGATCCTTTCATAATTTATTACATGAGTCTATGACCACTTGCTTCAACCCTTCTGGAGCATATAACAAGTTATCCTACACAACACAAGGTGATGGAAATAAGATTAGCAAACATTATAATTAATACAGTGGAAATAAAGTAGCAAACATTATAAATGTATAAGACATTTGAAATAAAATTATTAAGCATTATAAACAAGACAAATGGAATGTACAAACAAATAAATTTATACCTGAACCTCCTTCCAAATGCCTTCCACAATATCTTCAGGTACTGAGTCCCAACTAAGATAAGTTAGAGGAACTCGGTGTGGATTGCGCACAATCTGACCCAATTGCCCCTTAAATGACCGTCATAGTTTATTAAGTGGCTAAAACATGGCATTGAACTCTACATTTAGCTTTGCTCCTGTACCCCATTCCTTGATTCCCTTAGCACGACCACAACCACGACCATGCCTCCATGAAGAAAGACCTGAAATAAAAAATTTATTTAAAAAAAAAATCTAATACAGAACATATCATAAGACAAAAAAATATATACCGGAGTCACGTGACTCTAATACAACAGTGGGCACTAGTGATGGTTGACTTCTTTGCGGTTGTAGCACCAATGATGGTGTCACATCTCTTGGTCGACACATAGACGTATGTGATGATTGAGAGGTTTCAATGCCATCTGAATCATATTCATGCATCTATAATAATGCCTCACCCATAGTAGCAGCAACATATTTTCTTTTTCCCATAAGTACCTGAAATTATATATTTTTGTTTGGTAAGTAAGTTATAAAATGAGACAAGAAATGAAGTTAGAACATGTGTATAACTACAATAAACCATTAGAAGTTATGCATAAGACTCTGCCAAGGACAAAAAAATAAATCGTGAAATTAATTGGGAAATTCCTTCAGCACCATCCTTGGCACCTTCAACACAGAAAAATAAATTTTCTCTTTGCCGATAAAAAAAAAAAAAAAAAAAAAAAAAAAAAAAAAAAAAAAACCTTTAACATAGAACAACTAGAGTGACATTACTCTGAAATTGCATGTTCTATGGAAATTAGATCATCTCCCAGTTTTAAATGACATATGGATGATTACTTTATGTTCTTCATGCTATGGTACAGACAAAATAGAAAAAAGTCACTCGCTTTGATCACTTGTTGATTCTTGGCAATATCTGGAGAGGAGGCCATTAACTTCTTCAGGTCGAAGTCCATATACTCTAAAACAAGATGCAATGCTTTATCATTATCCACTACGTCCAGCAATGTAGCAATCCCGGTTTCAATCCCTCTTTTATGTTTAGCCACTTTGGGGGCGGTCGAGGCGCGCCCTTTCGAGGTCATTGCCGGTCGGCTCGCGGAGTTCCAAGGCGCCTGGCGAGGTTGAGGGCGCCTCAAAACAAAAATTCATAATGCATTCAAAGTTACAGGATGAGTGTGTTGGGAGCTTAGTGTTGCTGCCCAGATTTTTGGGTCTTCGCTCGAGCGAGGGTTTGGTCGCTCGAGTGAGGGATTGCGTCTGGACTGGACCTGAAGGTTGCATTTCTTGGCTCGAGCGAGGTTTTCTGTGCCTGGTCGCTCGAGCGACCAAGTCTTCGCTCGAGCGAGCCTGTTTATATCAGCAGACAGCAACGTTTTGAACATCATTTTTTTTCATCTCTTTTGTTTTGAAACCCTAGCAGCCGACTCTCTCTCTCTCTAGACTTGTCTTCTCTCTAAGAAATCATCTCTTTCTAGTGTGAATCTACCCTAAGTGCTTTGTTAAAAAGATAGAGGGTGTTGAGATCTTCGTTTTAATCTGAAAATCTTTGGATTTGGAGCACGTTGGGTTTTGGTCTTCATCTCCATTTCGGTTCTAACTTTGAGGTAGGGATAACCTACTCCTCCTTATGAGCTTTGTCTTTAAATTTTGGTATTTTGAGATGTTGGAAATTATTGTGTAATTCTTGAGAAAGTTTGGGGCTTTTATGTAATTTTCATAAAAGAGGGGTTTTAACTAAACTGAATCTATGGTTGTGTGTAACACTGAAAATGGTAAATTTTGTTATCAAATTGGTGGTTATGAGGCCGTAGGGTCGGTATTGAAAATTTTGGAAAATTGCCCTAATTGATTGAATAAATTAATTTGTATAATTAATTTAGGAAATGAGGATTCGAGTTGGAAATGTTGAGATTGGGAAGGTATGGGATTAAAGGGTGTAGTTGAACTATTTATCACTCACCAAGTTGAAATGTTGATATATGTATCCATTTGTGCATTTATTTCCTGTTTAGAGATAATTGCTTTGGGCTATCGGTGAAGGATAGTCGTGATTGTTGTAGACAATGCATGATGATTAGGCAAACTGAAACTAATCAATTGGTTAAGTCACAGAGTATGACGGATAAAAGAATACATTATTGTTATGTATTGATTGAATATGTATATGACCTGTGTGTATATATATATGTTATGTTGTGTTGTATTGGAGGAGATAGGGGATGTACTCCACGGTTTAGGGGAAGATAGGGGATGGACCTCTAAACCGGCGGTTTAGGGGAAGATAGGGGATGGACCTCTAAACCGGATATTGTTTGGGAGGAGATAGGGGATGGACTCCATTGATACAGCTTGTATGCTTATCTAGTGATGTGTTGACACAGCTTGTATGCTTGTCTTTGGAAGTGTGGTATATGGAAGTGTTGATATAGCTTGTATGCTTATCTGTTGATGAATTGATATAGCTAGTATGCTTATCTATTGTGAAAGGGAAAATGTCTAATGTTGCTTGGCGTGTTCGAGCCATGGTTTGAATTGAGAAATGAATGAGAAATGGAAAGTTAAAGAATACTATGGACTTGTATGTCATAAAACAGTAATGTGACTTAAGGGAATGAAACAGTGATGACCATCTATCAACTGCTAATATTTTAGTCATTGTTCATAGTTGGTTTAGTGTATTTCTACTGGGCTGTTAGCTCACCCTATACGGGAATATCATTTTCAGGTGCAGATGGGACGTTACCACCAAGGCAATAGCAAGGGTGGATCATTGGGGAGCAAGAGTTTCCTTATTATGCTTTATGTGTGTATAAGTGTTGTTTGTAAAGCCAAGGGCTTAATATGTAATGGGCGAGACCCTATTTGTGTAACCAAGCAAGGTCTTGGAAAGATGTAAGCCTATATGGCATTTAGTTGCTTATTAAATTGTGAACTCTGATGTATGACCTTATATTTATTCCTCACATGAGTCATCTTTAATGTTATTATTTTGAGGGCGTTACAAGCAACCTTTTACAAAGAATTCCATCAACCAACATATGTTCAGAAAATCCATGATATTTAGAAAAATATTAGCTAAGCACAACCACTTATTCAAAATCTAGAGTCAGATTACTGTTTTGTGCAAATGGTGTACTTCAAAAAGTATATTTGCAACTTATTCCTCGCAACTGTTTTGTCCACGCTAGAATTAGGAAATTCATGAAAAACTTATTCCTCGCAAATTGGCATAAGAGTTGAATTCTAAACAATTGTATAAATAGCATACTTACCAACCATTCAGGACAATTATTAAGATTTGAGCTTAAAGTGGAGCTCATGTTTTGTTTGTGTGCACACGAGCACATGCACACATATTCTAAGGCCACAAATAAATATTAAATATAATAGTAATATCATGTGATTGTTTGTGTGCACACAAGCACATGCACACTCTTATGTCAAATGTCTCATTTCTCTAAGTAATAAAATAAAATAAAAGGCTTCCCTTAATGTCTGAGGGTATGAGGATTAAAATTTAAGACCTTAAGTCTAAGGAATAATATTTTTATCATTTGAATGGCACACAATATATAATAAATTATTTATTTATTTAAATAGCATACGCAAATATATATATATATATGGAGAGAGAGAGAGAGAGAGAGAGAGAGAGAGAGAGAGAGAGAATATGCATTTAACACTAGTAGGATAGGAAGTTACATTCAAAAGAGTGAGACTGAGAGTTAGAGTAACAGAGTAGTAATTGTTTAACACTAGTAGCAAGTTATTTTCTTTGAATAAATATCTACTCACGAAGTTGAGTTCTAAGGGTTGGTGTGAAAACATTTTCCACCAGCATGAGCAATGGAGTGGACTACACTCAAAGGAACATACATATTCATATATTAAGCATGCTTGTGTCTATGTAAGTCAATCTTTTCGGCTCTGTTCAATAAACTTGCCTATAAGTACTTTCAATGAGGCAAATGGCCATGTTTAGGCCATATAATATATCTGTCTTGTTTGGTGGGTACCCTAGTTGGTTTGCCATTTCTTCAATGACAACCACAGTTGAATCATACATATAGGACCATTTGATGGGTACAGATCATCATGACTTGATGTTCAACAATGTACATCACTATTCATGATCATCGTATACAAAACAAACATGTCTTTCCTTCCGAAGTCTCTTGTGGTATTAGGGTAAAAAAAACTCAAGGATGAGCTGATCTAAAATATAAGAATAAAAAAAAAAAAAAATTTTAAAAATCACAAGGAAGAATTTGTTAATTATTATGATGAGACATTAGCAATGAAACATAAATTATATTCTTACAATTTTTTATATAAATTCTTCACCTTATGTTCTTACAATTTTTTTATATAAATTCTTCACCAGAATGATATATCATATATATGACAGTGATAGTTTTATTATTAAAGTAGTCATTTATTTTAAAATGATCAAGTTTAAATTTAACTGCATATATATATATATATATATATTCTTCTGTATGTGTAACATATATATATATTTTCTTTCTCTCTCACTAATATATTTGTCTTTATATTTTAGTAGAAAAATCAATGGAGATGGCATCATGTGTCCCTCCTGGCTTTAGATTTCACCCAACGGAGGAAGAACTCGTGGGATATTATCTCAAGCGAAAGATTAACTCATTGAAAATTGATTTAGATGTCATTTGTCAACATTGATCTCTACAGAATTGAACCATGGGACATCCAAGGTAAATTGGCGTTCTTTTCAAATTTTTTCCTATTACTTAGACCAATTGACCAACCAAAATTACCATGTAGTACTTAGGTTTGATTAAATTATGATGATGTGAAATACAAATAGGTGTAGATTGGAATATGAAGAACAAAGTGAGTGGTATTTCTTCAGTCACAAGGACAAGAAGTATCCAACGGGAACGAAGACTAACAGAGCCACTGCTGCTAGATTCTGGAAGGCAACAGGGAGAGACAAGGTTGTGCTTTCAAAGAACAGAATAATAGGGATGAGAAAGACCCTAGTGTTCTACAAGGGCCGTGCACCCAATGGAAGGAAATCTGATTGGATCATGCATGAATAGCGACTCCAAACATCTGAACATGCACCTCCTCAGGCAAGTTCAATCAATGACTTGCAACTACAACAAATGTTTTCAAGGTTTCTTGCTGTTTTTTTTTGTTTTTCTTTTTTTTTTGTTTGATAAAATTACTTCTAAACTAAATGGGAAACAATGTCAAGAACATAAATGGAAAACTAACTTCTATAATTTCTTAGTGAGGACAACACAATATTACCCAATTAAAATTCTGCTAGTAGATTACAAAAGTATACACCATTAATCCCTCATATATAGAAAGCTCAAAAACAGAGAACATTTTTTGGGTACATATCAAGCCAAACCCATGCGGTGAAAGAACAAGGCCGAAAGATTACAAATGCATACACCATTTTTCCCTAGTTTGATTCCAGAGAAAGCTCAGAATTAACAAGGGGTGAAAGAATACAAATCGAACACTCAAATCATCTACTATTTCAATTCTTAGAGAGACTGATATATATATACATATATATATATATATAGAGAGAGAGAGAGAGCACTTACCCGCAAGAGGACAGTCGGCGGTGTTGGTGGAGGGGAGGAGAATCGGCAGTGCCGGTGGAGATGGAGAATCAGTGGTGTCAATGAAGAGTTTGTTTTTAGTGATGAACCAAGATTGAATTTAGGGCAAAAAGAGACAGAAAAAAAAGCAAAGATGGAGGGTATATATATCAGGTTCTAAAAACTATGTCGTTTTAATTTTTTTCAATTACTTTTTGTGACGGCACATAATATAGACGCAAAAGTGAGCTGAAATGGCGCGAAAAAAGGCGCGCGATGCAATTTTTGGAGCCAAAAAAGTGAAAAAAAAAATTAAATAATTTTTGTTTGAGATGGTAAAAATTTGGCCAACGCAAATAATATTTTTTTGTGACGGCATAGTTTGCCGACTCAAATAATAATAGTAAGTAATTTTTTTTTTCAGACGGTCCTTCTTTGCCGACGCTAATAATACATTTTTTGAGTCAGCAAATGCTTCTGTCACAAATAATGGGACTCAAATAGCTCATTTTCTTGTAGTGATGGGCATTGTAGATTCATATCATACTGGGCTAGATTGTTTCTACTGGGCTTTGGCTCACAAAACATTTTTAGGTATTGATGATATGCTCCACCAAGGACTTAGCTTTGGGGAATTGTAAAGCTGAATGCTCACTTTTGTTTACCTTGTATGTATCTTTTGCACAAGCCTAGGGCTTACTTATATTGAGCTTATGATTCATTTTGTTGTAACCAAGTATGGTTTTGGAAAGATGTAAGTTATTAGGGTATATGAATATATGTTTAGCCTTCATTCTTTATTACGTCTTGTAACACATGTTGTAGATTTAGAATGAACGATTTATGAATGTATATTGCATGCGTCACCTTTTGTATATTAACTCTGATTAATGAAAGCTTCTTATTACATCAATATCACTTTGCACTAGCGTTCAGAGTTGGATTATTGTAATTATTTTGGGGGCATTATACATTTTATATCTTTTTGAGATCCATATCTAAATTCTTATGTTCTTTATTTTTGTGTGGCTTCTATTTGGTTTTTTTTTTTTTTTTTTCCAATTTATTTTAGATGGTGTTGTGGGTTCTAATTTTTTTTTAATTTAATTCATCCATGATTTCTATTTGTTTTTAATTATTATTATTATTTAGGTAAGTTATGATGTAAGTTAAATATATGATAGATATATAAGTTTTATTGATTTAAAGTATAATAGTGGCTTCAAATTAGATTTGTTTAGATAGATTTTATAGATTTTTAAAATTTAAAATTAGATATTGAGAGGCAAAAGAAATATTTTAATTGAATAAATAAAAATCAAATTTATTAATTTTATTTGTTTGCATATCTGTTTTTAATTTTATTTTTTTATTTTTTTTATTTTTTTTTTTTGGGTATGTTATAATATAATATATAAGATATACATAGATACCCATAACTTTCATAAAAAATATTATCTAATTTCTTGGAAAAAAGAAAATGAATGGAGGTTTTAATTTTATTTACTTTTTTTTTTAAAAAAATGGTGAGAGTGATTATAAAATATTTTTGTTATCTTCTCATTTGAAATCCGTAAATTAATAGATAATTATTATTTCTAAAATAATTAAATAAATAAATCAACCAATAGGTTTTTTTTATTCTATTTTATAAATTAAGAAATTAATAATTTTAGAATTAGAGTTTGGAACTCTTAGAAGGCTTCTCATTAGAAACCCTTTTCTTTATATTAAATAAATAAATCAGTCAATAAATTTTTTTTAATCTATTATATAAATTAAAAAATCAAAAATTTTAAAATGAGAGTTTGGAAATCTTGAGAGGCTTCTCATTAGAAACCCAATGCAAGTTTTAATTTTATTTTTTTATTTTTATTTTTTTTGAAAATTAGTGAGAGAGATTATGAAATATTTTTGTTATCTTCCCGTTTAAAATCCATAAATTAAGGGATAATTATTATTTTTAAAATAATTAAGTAAATAAATCAGCCAATTTGTTTTTTTTTAATCCATTTTATAAATTTAAAAATCAATAATTTTAAAATGAGAGTTTGGAGCTCTTAGGCTTCTCATTAGAAACCTCATTTTCTTTATAATAAATAAATAAATCAACCAATAGGTTTTTTTTAATCTATTTCATAAATTAAAAAATCAATAATTTTATAATTAAAGTTTATAATTCTTAGGAGGCTTCTCATTAAAAACTTTTTTTTTTCTTTATATTAAATAAATAAATCAGTCAATAAATTTTTTTAATCTCTTTTATAAATTAAAAAATCAATAATTTTAAGATAAGAGTTTGAAGCTAGTTTCTCATTAGAAACCTCATTTTACTTGCATAATATAATAGATAGATAATAGATAGATAGATATGATTTTGTTTGCTTAATTAATGTCTAATGCAGTAGCATGTGAAACAGATTCTTAAAGTATGTTACCCACGTTATAGAAATTGTATTTCACTTGATTGTATTCTACTAAAAGTATGATTCTTCATAGTGTTTAATTTTGTAATCCAGTTCGGAAGGGATTCCTTTTATATATATATATATATAGAATTACAAATTCATTAGGAAACCAAATTAAAGTAGGAAACCCTTCCCCGACTCGACTAACCTATATAATAAATCATTGACACACGGCTTATCTTCCAATTTAATCTAATCTCATCGGTTTTCTACGTATAGCTTGCAGTTGGAGAAAGGTTGTAGAAGATCAAGCAAGATTCAAGAAGCGTGGTAATGATGATGATGGCTTCTTCTTCATGTGCTGCTGCTGCGAAAAAATTAGTAGTAGTTGTCGGGGTGTTGTTACTCGTACTCTCAAACGCAGTCCTTGGCGATGAGGAGTTCCTGATGCCAATGGACCGGTGCGTTCGGAGCCACTTTGATCCTATACCACCCCCATCTGACGATCCAGAGAGAGACAAGTATGCGGCCGCATTGCATTGCCAGATTTGTCGTTCAATTTATCGCTCTGTTTTCCACTTTGCATTGCCAGATTCGTGGCCACCTGAATACGTTACCGCCCTAAAAAAGGTTCCCTATTTGAAGAACAACCAATCCGGCCTCAATTACTATCTCAATCTTGATCATCCTGTTTCATATTGCAAATTCCCTAATTGGATCTGGTATGACTTCAGTAAATACAGCTTTTGAACAACTTCTTCTCTTTAGTAAATAAAGCTAACCGCATCCATAAGCTTTCAAAAAACATCCCCTACACATGGCCACCTGATGAATACGTTACCGCCCTTAAAAAGGTTCCCTTATTTGAAGAACAACCAATCTGGCCTCAATTACTATCTCAATCTTGATCATCCTGTTTCATATTGCAAATTCCCTAATTGGATCTGGTATAACATGGGTGAATTTTTGTATTTCAGAAGTAAAGGCCTAATATGAGAAATTAAACAACATTATTATTATTATTGAATTTATGCTCTCATTTTTTTTTTTCTTTTTTTTCTTTTATTAGTAATAGTAATAATCTTATTCAAGTGTGGTGCTGTGGTTTGGTTTCTTGTAAATTAGTTTCTTCGTTACTTATTTATGATATTTTACCCTATATATATGTTTACGCCGGTTAGTTTTAAATGGCTTATTGTTTGTTTGGTCTTGATATGGACTCTTAGACCCCGTTCATTTTTAGAGGTAGAATGGAGAGGATTCATAGTGAGGGGATTAAATAAAATTGTATTTGTTTTGATGATAGTTGTTAGTATAGAAATTGATTTTCACTTAACAAAAAATACAAAAAATTAAACATTCATGTTCAAAAAAAATACCCAACATGTAAAAAAATAAAAAATAAATAAAATAAATAAATAATTTCTAGTCATTGTCACTATTTTTGTAATACCATCTCCATCTTCTCCATCTCAATTCCTCTTCTAAGACCTATCCTAATACCAAGGAATTAGGAATCCCCTCTCCATCTCTTAAAACAAACGCCCCATATAGAAAATCTCACCTCACTATCCATCCCAATCCCCCCTATAATCCCAAACAAACGGGCCTTACTGGCTAATATGGACATTGTGGCTTACTGTTTGCCCTTGATATCAACTCTTTTAGGGTTTGTTTGGGAAGTGGGGTTGACTTTTTAATTTTTTAGCTTTTTTGGCTATTTTAGCCTGGGGCTAAAAAATCTCGTTTGGGAAGGGCTCTTGGCATTTTTGACTTTTTTGTGTGATGAAGAATGTAATGATTATGTGTTAGATATGATATTTTGTCGCCTATTTTGTTTTTTGTAGCTAAAATAGTCAAAAAAAAGCTCCAAACTCGGCTTCCCAAACGAATTTAAAAATTAAATAATAACAAAATTTTATTTTAAATGTACTGGAAAAATAATTTTGATTCACTAAATTTTTAGTCATTTTTATCAGAATTACACTTTTGTTGTTATGTTCTAATCTTAATAAGAAATACCTACCATAGTTTAATAATAGGATGCTATGATAAAATATAAATATATTTTTTGATTTTAGGTTATTCTATATTAGAGTTTGCTCAATGGTAAAAATTATAGTTTGTCTCATGTCACAATTTTAAAATAAGAATAAATTAAGATTGGCTTGGGGAGGTACAGTTACTCTAAAGGTTAAAAGTGTCTTAAAAATCTAGGTGACCTAAACTTTACTCCAACTTAATCATAACCTAATCATTAGTTTATGTCCAACCTATAAAACATTTGATCAATTTATTTGTTATATGGTAAATATATACTATTAATATTTTTAATAGTAAAAATAAAAAATATATACATATTATTCATATTTATTAAAACAAGATTAATTTGTCTTTTTACATTGAAATTTAACTTTGATTAATTTGTTTTTCTTCTCACTCTCAAAATAGGAAAATAAGACACATTCTTCGTTAGTTTAAATGAATAATATAACTTAACATTTTAATTTAAAATCACATAGGAGATATGTGATTATTTTTAAAAGATACAAGGAGCAAAATGAATTTTTGTTAACCATTATCCATAGAGCAATTAACAATTTTTTTTTTTCAAAAACCTGTTGAATATTTATACTGTACGTATTGTTTTTTTTTTTTTTTTTTGGTTCCCCTCCCGCAAAGGCGATTGGGAGTGGTAATATTATGAATGAAGGTATCTCTCTCATTGCATTCATCTAATAATATTATGTTCATTTTATAGTTTACGTAAGGCGATTTGGAGTGGTAGTATTATGAATGAAGGTGTCTCTTTCATTGATTTCATCTAATAATCCTATGTTCATTTTATTATTGTTTTATAGTAGTATGGGGCAGAGGTCCAATTTCTGTAATTACTTCATTTCCTAACTTATGCCCAGCTCGATCGGTTAGAATTTATGCATCTCACTTGGAGGTGAGTGGTTTGAATTTTTCTATTTGCATGGTGGTCTTCTATCAATTTGCATGGTGTCATGTCCCCATTTTTAAGGATTAATTAGGTGGAAATTAGTTATTTTAAGCGTGAGATTTTTTCAAAGAATTTCATTCTCATTCATTTAATTAATAAAAATTCCTTTTCATTAACTATTTTCTTTACTTTTAGAAGTCAAAACAAGAAAATACAATTGATGAACGCCATAAATTCACTCTCTGTGTATTACATTGAAAATAACACATTCTTTACAATCAAAGTGCCCAAAGGTTTACAATAATTGGGAGGGCGTTGCCCGTCACAAATAACGACGCTTAGCCAAACAAACAAATAAAGTCCTACAGCTCGTTACTGCCTTATAACTATGTCAAGATAAACCTGCTATTTGATCCTCAAGTCAAAAATAAATAAAAATAAAAATCACTATCTTATAATTACGTCAAGGTAAACCTACTATTTGATCCCCAAGACCAAAAAACAAAAATTAAAGTCCAAAAAAAAAAAAAAATTCCCTATACACATGTACAAGCAGAGATGAGCAAACCACTAGCTCACAAAACTATCTCATATTATAATATTAAAAGACATGCGAGTGCAATGATACTTATACATACACAAAATCATATCATGGCCAAAAAAAAAAAAAGATTTTATTACTGAATCCATTCAGCCCAAATTGTTTAATTAACCACAATTCGTTAAGTTAAATAAATGAACATGCTCTAAATGTCAACAAGATATTCTTTTTCAACCTATTTAAATAGGAAAATGATATAGGTCCTAAATTTTCTACCAAATGTCTCACATGGGGGTGAGGCCCTACACTCATGTGAGATATTTGGTCATTCATTTGATAGAAAATTTTATAACCCTAGCATTACCCATCTAATTAACCCTTCCCAGTTTAAATTAAACAGTTAACAATTTACGGTGACCTCTAACAAAGTATCAATTCCAAGTAATTTATTTAACTCATGTTAGTTAACTTAAATAAACCAATTTCAATGCTTTCAATAGGGCTTCAATTACATTTTATTTAGTTAACTCATGTCTGTTAAATTAAATAAACAACGAGAGCAACACTATCAATAAGAGTGTAAAAATGGCCCGTGACCTATGGGCGACTAGAAATCAACCCGTGGCCCAGGGTGGGGTCGGCCCATTTGGGCTTGCCAGGACCATCATTTTGAAGCATGTCCCTGCCCATCAGCCTGCTTAAGGCCTACTCAAGCCCAGCCCGCCTAAGACCCAGTATCTTTTTTAGTGAAAAATAATAAAGTTTTTGGTTGAAAAAATTAAAACAAAAAGACAAAAAAAAAATTTGATCAGGCCCACCCAAGCCCGCCCACCCAAATACCTCTTGGGCCTGGGAGCCCGCAAGACTCGACATGGGCCAGGCCAACTTTACACCACTAAATTTAATTTACACCCCTAAATTTAATTAACATATTATCTCATTTAATTAACTAATGGTGGTTAAATTAAATAAATAATCAAGATAACAAACTAGCAATAAGCATATACAGCTTCTTATTTAGTTGACTCATACTAATTAACTTAAATAGATCAACAATTTTAGTGACTGCCAACCGGGCCTTTTCAACCCATAGAGTGGCTTTTTCGAAGGTTGATCATCCTGTCTCATATTGCAAGGTTCCTCTTTGGATTTGTATAACTTCAGTGAATATAAGTATTTGAAAAGTAAAGTCCTAATATGAGATATTAAACAACATTGTTATTATTATTATTATTATGATTATTATTATTGAATTTATGCTCTCAAATTTATTTTTTTAATCTTTTATTAGTAATAGTAATAATCTTTCACAATGTTTAATACTTATTTAAGATTTGAACATTTTATATAGTATGATTCATTATATATATCAACGAAACAGTTTTACTCATATTGTTTCATTTATATTTTATGTGATTATTTGGTTTTTTCACCATAGACTTTTTAAATATTTTTTACTCCTATTTTTAATTGAGACAAAACACTCAAATTTAATTTAGTTTCATTTAATTTATTCATGATTCCCATTATTATATCTACAATCTACAACAAAGCAAAAGCGATATCATAGCAGGACTTTTATGTTCACAAGTTTCAAACAACAAATATCTCTTCAGCTTCATTAACCGACCGAAACTACTAAAAAAATTTTGAAAAAAAAAAAAAAAAAAAAAACTCTAGTTTAATAAATACCGCTTTTGAACAACTTCCCTTTAATTTTGATTTATTTCTTCCATTGTTTTACTTACATATTTTCTTCCATTGTTTTCATTTTGATGATACAAGTATTTGTTAAATAAAGGCCACATTATATTGAATTTATTCTCTCAACTTTATTTTTTATTTATAATAATAATAATGTTGCTCATTGTTAAATAATTATTTGAGTTTTAGAATATGAATTACTTGATATTGTGTTTGTAATATTTTACAAAAAGACTAAACCAACCGCATAAAACAATCAAGGTCATATATCTTTATGTATTATAAGAACGTAGTGAAACATGAGAGGTCTCCAACTTTTAATATTAAAAAATTTTAGAAATCAAATATACAAACAAATAAAATTAACAAATTTGATCTCTATGGCTTCAGTTAAAATCTTTCTTTTTCCTTTCAATATCTAATTTTAAATTTTAAAAATATTTAAAGTCTATCTAAATAAATCTATTTTTAAAATATCTCCCACCATCAGAATTTAAATCAGTAAAACCCACATGTTTATTAAGGATTGGTTTGGGATGTACTAAAAAAGTGCACTTTTTGACTTATTGGTGGGTTTGAGTTGGGTTTGGGTTGGGTTTGATGTGATGTGTTAGAGAGGTGATGTAATTTAAATAAGATGATGTGACTTAAATAAGATAGTGACTTTTTGACTTATTTAGGACATGCCAAACCAAGCCTAAGTCTCTAACGCATATAAGAATTTAGACATAGATCTTAAAAAGATATAACAATATTTAAATTGAATTATGATTTACTAATATAACTATCTATTATATATATATATATATATATCTTTAAATCAATAAAACTCACATGTCTATTAAGTCTCTAACTCATATAAAAAATTTAGACATTAATCTCAAAAAGATATGACAATATCTAAATCTGAATTATGACTTACTAATATAACTATCTATTTTTTTTATGTATATCTATAACTCTAAACTTCGTGGGCAGTGGTGGAGGAGCTGATAGCTTGAGCTGAGTGAGGTTTAAATTGTTGAACCACTCCATAAATTTATGTACTTATTTATTTCTTTCTTTATTTATTTCCTGTGTGGTTTTCTTTCTCTACTGTTGGTTTTGATTTTGGTTTTAGTGAAATTTATGCGTTTGTTTAGAGATTTACATGGTGGAGAAGAATTAAAAGTGATAATAGTTGTTGTCGAAGTATCTATGGCCATTCTGTGCTAAAGATTTTGATCGAATTTTGTTTTTTCAATGAAAACCACAAAATTGAAATAAAAGAATAGGGCACCAAATTTTTTATTTTTTTATTGTCTTTCTATATATTTTATAGAAAATGTGAATTTATTGGGAATTCAAGATTTTTACTATAATATTAAATTTTTGTATAATCAGGTAAATTTGAAACTTTTAAATATCGTTGTGTTCTTTATTTTTATCTTCTTTCTATCTCATTATACCATTACTCTTATTTGTAGTTTGTTAATTGTAATTCAATTATTTGAAAATTTTATTTGCAAGCACTAAAAGTTTCATGTAAATATTGATGAAGAGAGTGTATTGAGCCATAAGCTTCTAGGGAAAATTATGCAAACAGTCTCTGTATTTTACACGATGTGTCAATTTGATTCCTGTAGTTTCAATTTGCTCGATTTTGTCCCTTAATTTAACGAATTGTGTCATTTTAGTCCAATAAATAGCAGTTGTCAAGTTAATTTAACGAAAAATCAAATAATCTGTCAATTTGGTCCCTGCATTTTCCACAATGTGTCAATTTAGTCCTTGTCAAAATCGAGAAAATTGAAACTACAGGGACCAAATTGACACATTGTTTGATCTTCTGTTAAATTAACTTCACAACCGTTATTTATTGGACTAAAATGACGCAATATATTAAATTAAAGGACAAAATCGAACAAATTAAAACTAAAAAGACCAAATTGACATATCAAATAAACTACAGGATTTATTTGTATAATTTACCCTAACTTCTATTGATAGACATTTAAGAATTCACATAGACACAATATTGCTGGTTTGTGTAGTATTCATAATCCCCTTCCAAAGGTTGTCAATAAATAAATAATAATAACAAAAAAAAAAAAAAAATCCACTTCCACGTTCATCATCTCACAAGGTTGTCAATTTTAAATATTTGTTTTTTTTAAGTTTATCTGAGAAAATTTTCACATTGATTTTTCTTTTTTAAAACTTATTTGATAGCATTTCCTTATTATAACGTCCTATCTCTTCCGATTTGTTCGGCTTCGTTTGAGGAATCTTCTTCCGTAATTCTATCATCTCCAACTTCCTATTTTTTCTATATTTTTATTTTGTTTTATTTATCTTCCACAACTTCCTCATTATTTGTGATTCATGTCACTACAGAATTTGAAAACCCCACTATTTGTTAAGCGAAGGCGAAGATCGTCTAGACCCGATGCCGAGGAAAAAAGGCGAACCAGGTGGCCGATTAGATCACTTTGCTTTTGATATTTGCATGTATATGTATTCGGCAATATGTTCATCTTATCGTTTTGTTTGTACAGGCAGCGATTTGAAGAGAGTATTGGTTTCAGATAACGACATTGTGCTTGTAGAAATCAAAACCGCACTACAGTTCGTCAGCCGTCCAAACCTTCAAAAACAAGGGAGGACAGCCCACATTCTCCTACGGTACGAGCAGACTTACACAACGTTCTCGGTGGCAGACAACATTCTGATCGTGCGAGGCGACAATCAACTTGCTGCCCTCATCTTCCCCAACTTCAAAAACTTGAGGCAGATCAGTTTAAACTCATCTGATTTTGAACACGCGGAAGAACAAGTGGCCGAACCAATCGCTGAGGATTCGGACCGGTTGGCCGTGGAAGTTGACAAAGCGATTAATTCGACATTTGAGGAAGCCAGATTGAACTCTTCTGACCCTCCGTCTACATCAGGCCGAGGGGACGCCTTCGAAGATATTTTTTCGAACTTGGGAGACCTTCCCAGTGATTACTCTGGAGATATGACTGGGGAAAATCTTACGCAAATGGCACAGAAGAGGAACGCCGAACGCATGGCCGCTTGAAAAAACACCGAGGCCATCCGTTCCGGACTTGTCCCGACTGCATCTGTTCAACCTACTACTATTCTACAACATACTGTTGTAGAGGAATCGGCTCAAGTTGTCATCGTCAAGACGGAAAAGGATGTCGAGTGCCCGATTACAGAAGAGCGGCCGATTTTAGAGGATCGAGGCGAAAAAAGAAGCGTCGAGGACAAGGACGGCTTCGAAGAGGGCCCTGTTGATAAGTGGCCACGCTTAGAGGAGTCGGCTGTGGTTGCTCCTTTTATCATTGAACCAAAGATAAAAAAACATGTCGATCTCCTGTGAAGCGTCGGCTTTGAAAGATCCAGCTGTGGCATTGAGCTTGGCCACCGCGGTCTCCTTGCCGGCTGACAAGGCAACCTTTCATACCGAGCCGGACTTGGCAACGGTAGCATTAGCTGCTCAGTTGGCCCTTCTGGTACGTGTTTATCCTTGGAATGTGACGATCTTTTGGTTTGCATTCGATGTTTCTTGGAATGTGACGATCCTTTGTTTTGCAAACAGTTGGAAGAATCGCTGAATTAGGCCGACGCCAGCATGACGCTGTCGAAAGGATTGGCCGTCTGCAATCGGAAGTCGATGGCCAAAGGAGCAGGGCAGAGTTTAAGGCAATGAGAGCCGCAATGGAAAGTGCACGGGCAGAGGCTGAGAGGGAAAGAGCCAGGACTACTAATCAACTCAGGTCTGACGCCGAGGAGAGGGCGAACACGAGCGAGAATCCCTCAAGTTAGCCAAGGAGGCGCTTGCGAAACTAGAGGCCGAGTTGGAAGGGTTGAAGCAAGCCAAGGAAAAAGCCGAATCTGAGGCTTCCGCGGCGTTCGAGGCTAGGAAGAGCGCCGCTTTTAATGACTATGTAGAAGAAGTCCCCAAATTTGAGAATCAGGGATTCAGACATGGCTGGCTCAAAGCCCTTGCTGCCACTGGAGTTACATTGGTCATGTCAATTCCATACGAGCAAGTGGACGTTGAGCCACTTGAGTCTGATCCTGAGACTTGATTTGGGTGACATTCTAGTTTTGTTAGGCTTTACTCAATTTCAATGTATGTTTTTTATTAGTTGACTTTCATCTTTTTTGGATTTTCATATGTAAAATATCTGCTACTAGCGCCCAATTTATGAATGAAAATTTTATATGCTCTCAAATTATTTCTTGTATTGTTTGCTGTATGAGTATATAGTTAGGAGAATCAGCAGTTAGAACGAAATGTCAAGATTACGCGAGACGGCAGACTTAAAAGCCGATTAAATTTAGGGATCTGATTTAATCATAAACAAAATGGATTCATGACTACTGTACAGATAAATTGATTCGTGGCTAGGGCACTCAAGCCGTCTAGATTGATGAATCTGCCATTGCCCATCTGGTTCATGAACGTAGAACGCTGAACAACACGTTACTTATGAATCTTGTACTGAAGAATCGATTCGTAGAATGGCTACGGCACTCAGGCCATCTAGATTGATGAATCTGCCCTCGCCCCAGCTGGTTCATGAACGTAGAACGCCGAATATCAGTGGGTGATGTGGCGATTGGGGCGTAACTCAGTCGACGCCGGGCTGTTGACGCTTCAATATTAATGAGATCGCCTCGGAGGTGCTATCCTCATAGGAAATAAATGGGCGTGTACTTCGTGAATGAGGGTCCTATTTATGTGCTCAGTCAGTGACTCAGTCCAGCCTTTTGAGGAAGATTAAACAAGTGCGAATGTCAAGTAAGCTTTTTTTCAATAGCAAAGGTGAAGCGAAGACGCTAGCTGAGCTGGGAGGAGCCATGAGTCGAAGCGGTGAACCTTCACGCACGGGCAGTAGGACTTCTAAGGATCGGGAGAGACGCCAATCTCCTCGTGGTCGAAATAGGTCGCCTAGGAAGGACAAACAGCCACAGCGTAAGTCTCCTCAACCCCGTCCTGGAAGGGAATCCGACGCGACTCCTCGCCCATTGAGTTTCGCGGTCTTCGTGGGTAATAGACCAATGACAGAGGCGGATTCTATCATTCGAGATCAAATGTGGTAGTCGAGTTTGCTCGACAGATTTTTCCACCCGAAGTTCAGCAATCAATGGTAGGTCGGCCGGACTTCGAAGTGTTTCGTAAAGGCGTTCACGAGGCGGTGAGGGGACTGTACACGGCTTATGAGATCGGCATGCGTCTCCACGCCACTCGCCACTACATAGAACAGAGAGATTAACGCATTCGGAAGTTAAAAGCTCGCGCCAAGAAAGCCGAGCGTGAGCTAAAGAAAATCAAGTTTGTCGGGCGCCAATCAACCAGCCACCCCAACCCGGTTGTCGAAGAGAGGGTTACTCAAAGGCTGATTAGTGATGCGATCATACTACGGCTAGCATGTTCGCGATTGAGACTGCAAGAGCCTTCCATGACGGCCGACTGGCCGGAATTCAGAAGACCAAAGAGAAACTCGCTGAAGAAGTTTGCTGATGTGAAAATCGTGGCTTTGAGCACGGTTGGATCAAGGCATATCAAGCCGCGGTGTAGACGTCCCCGAATGCCCCGGGAGGGATGAGTCCCGTTCTGTTCATTTTGGGCTCACTACAGTTCAGGACTCTAATTGTCACGGTTCTTAATCTGAACCAAAGAGTCCAAATCCGGCAAATCGTTTTGAGAAAACAGATTTTTTTGAAAAGAAGTGCCAAACATGGACTACTTTGCCAGATACAGAGTCGCCACCTAAATATTTTATTTTGGGGGAAATTTAGGAAACCCTAACTCGTTTACCTAAGGCCACGTGTCCGTCATCACCAAAGTTGCCTCAGCTCGGGAACTTGGGTACGATTGGAGAAGGTCACTTCGTGAGCACCCCCCGCTCGCCCGATCAAAGATCGGCCTCTACTAACCATGATATCTAGTTTTGAAAACGTTATGCGTTCTTATTCCGGTTATTAGCCTAGATTTACAAGTATAGACCGGGTCGCCTGAATTGGAACAAAACATTTCATGTTTGTTTTTGAAAGATGGTTTGCTACTCGCAAGTAGGCTTAAAATGCAGATTTTGCCACCCTCGAGTGGGCTTAGAAAAAGATGGTTTTGCCACTATCTAGTGGGCTTAAGACTCGCAGTCAATGATTTGTTCCAATCCAAATAACCCAACCTTCACCCATAGGCATTCAAGCAGGTATATCACATAAGCACATAGCCTCATGGTAAGCATGCTATCATAGCAGTCACTCACATACATGCAAGGATGCTAAAGCATAAAAACTTACTGAGTACTCCAAGCCAAAACAGAAGCTAATTAGAAATCCATGCATGATCTTAACTATACAGAAATGCCTAATGCAAAACATGCAAAAATGCAGCTATAGCAGGCTCGGCTATTCTAAACATGGCATATGGAATGCTACAGTTAACATGTATTCAATTTGGAATTGAAATACAATGCAGTGAGTTATGATGCGTCGAGCCCGGTGCATGTAAAACAGATGAATGAATGCAAACATGTTATCATACTGTATGCTAATTGAAACGTACCCTAATCTAACCATCATAAGCTGGTAAATAAAATGGAGAGAAAGACGTGGGGTTAGAAGACATACATCACACGCACGCACACTTATTACAACATTGCCCTCGCTCAAAGGGTCCGAATAAATAATACAGTCCCAAATGAATAGTTACAATCCGAATAAATACAAAATCCTAATTAATTAACAAACTAAACTAGGAAAGCTGTAAACTAGCATGCAAGCTAGGGACTGCCTCGACTCTGCTCCGGATGATGAATGATGCATGTTCGGGTTGCTTGGCACAGAAATCCATTGCGATGCCCCAATTAGCCTCTGTTTGCAATTGATGCCGGAATGCTGTGCAAGGCTTTTGAAAGCTGTTGATTTCTGATTTGCTGCAACAGAGAGCAGGAAATGGGCATAGCAATGTATTTTCACATATGTATGCTTGACTACTCTTCAGGGAGTGTAGTCCTCGATCCTCGTGCCACCAATCACGCATCTCGATGCATGATGACTGAGGAATCGAGTTGCACGACTTAATATGAAATGAATGCACACATAAACACAACAAGACTGAGACTCCATCATGGATAATCCGAAGTGTCGGTGACTGAGAATTGAGACACGTTCCGTCACTCGGAGTACGAAACGTCCCTCGTTTCCCGTGCTCGGGCTAACTCCTACCCCAAACACAATACAATATGCATGACATGCATGAATGCAATCCTAACATGCAACCTAGCATACGCAATGCTATGTAATGGCATACACAATGCATGATGTAACATGGCATACACGATACTCTAACATACAACCTAGCATACGCAATGCTATGAATTGAAATGGCATACGCAATGCATGATGAACTTACACCAATATGAGTGGACCTCAGCCACACTCACATCAGCGGCCATTAGATGAAAATGAGACACTCGAGATGCGTGCATGTGCACGCAAACCGAGGACCGAACCTAAGGCACGAATGCCACTCTACCAAAGCATGGCAAGGCATGGAATATGGCATACGAACGTGCAAATTTCAGCACTAAAATATGATGCTAAACAGCCCCGAAACATGGCAATATGGCACCCGATGCATGAGATGAACCCCGAAACTCAAAACTAGGCATACGGAATGACCTATAGCTATACAAAGCATGCATTATTTGATCATGAAGCATGAAGACAGAGTCAAGGAAGTCCCAAAACATGAACTTTCTTAGTTCAAAGTATGGCCAAAAGAGGCTAGCATGATGGACTAAAATAGCATGCGATTTTGACTAGTAAACATGGGTTACATGGCGAGTACATGAATCAAGTGAGAACTCATCAAATTAGAAAAAATCAGTGAATAAAACATGCCAAAATATGCCCAAATAACCATGGAAATGCAGCCAAAACATGCACAAATGAGGGGCTCCTTTAGAGGGCATACAAGGGGGTTATTAGGCACATACAAGATAGACATGAAGCATGACCAAAACAACTCTGGAAATCAAATATGGTAGTCCCAAAACTCACCAAATTGACCCTAAAATGTGACTTCAAAGCATGTAAAGAGGGGGGCCTTTGAAAGGCCAAAATGGCCATCAAACAAGTCAAGGTGAGAGAGGGTCATCCCCCTCTGATTTGGAGGCTCAAAATAGCATCAAAGCTACTGTAAATCCACTGGATTCCAGTGTCTATAAGGTCAAGCAAGGCATGCAACAAGGGCTAGGGTGTAAGGCTCAAAATAAGAGACAATCGAGCATACAAGGAAGCATGTGACCTCAAATAAGAAAATGCCCTTAATAAAACATGAATATGATGTCAAAACAAGCCTTTTTCCAGTTTATAACAAGTCTCAAAAATGAACATAAATAGGGCTAATCTATCATGCAAAAATGGCCCTAAAAGAGAGAATAGAGACAAGGGACAGCAGCTGGCCCCAAATAGCAAAGAGTCCTTCAACAACATTGAAGAAGGGCTCAAAATATGGCATTTTACAGTTTACATCAAGTCTCTAAAATGAACACAAGTGAGGCTAAATCAACATGCAAGAAAAAGGCCTAAAAGAGGGATAAAGAGGCAAGTGGCAGCAGCTGACCTCAAACAGAGGAGAGTCCTTCAACAAAGTTGAAAAGGGGCTCAAAACAAGACATTTCACATTTTATGGCCAACTCCAAAACAGCTCAAAAATAAGACTAAAATACCATGCAAAAATAGGCCTAAAAGAGAGTTTAAACACAAAGGGTGAGGAGGAGACCTCAAAAAACGAAAGACCCTTGACAAAACATGGAGATGAGCTCAAAATATGACTATTTATAGTTTGGGTGGGAGCCCGAAAATGCAAGAAAAAAAGGCTAAAATAGCATGCAAAATAAGGCAAGAAAGAGGGAAAATGGGACTCACCCTTGTAGAAACAAGCTTCAACAGCTTTTGGACCAAGTTTGGTGGCTCTCAACCTCTGGAAATCAGCTTCAAAGGATTGGAATGGAGGATGGAGGTGTGGTGCTATGGGGTCTAGGGTAAATGGTGCAAGGGGCTTAGGGTTTGAAGGGTTTGCAAGAGAGGGAGAGGGAGAGTTGTATGCAAGACTTAAAACAATTTTTGTAACCCTCTAAAATGGAGCTGGGGGGCCTGGTTTTATAGAGGGAGGAGTGGAGGAAAGGGGGGGAAAATCAAATTCAAATTTCCCCCAAAAGGCCCCCCCCGGATACAGGATCTGGGGGGAAAATGAGGGTGCAGCTGTAAGGAACCAAGTGAGGGGGTCATGGCCGGCCAGGTTCAGAGGGTTCAGGTGGCCAGCCAGCCAGGGTCAAAAGGGCCAATGAGAATTAGTGGCCGGCCACCCTAGAAAAGTGGCCTCCCATGTATGCACAACACAGCCATGTAGAGAAAAACCAGGAAATGTGACCCAGTAGAGAGAAAAATCCATTTTTTAGAGGGGTTCAAAAGGGTCAGGGAGAGTTGCTGGCCGACCATGCCATATTGGTGGCCTCCTAGGTGTGTACAACACAAATATGTGGTTGATGGCCAAAGAAAGTGGCCCGGGAATGGTCAATACCAGCTTTCTAGCGAGGAAAACGAGCGACGGAGAGCGATGAAGGAATAAAGCTGGTCTTCAGAAAAATTGCTAGCCTCCCACCCTTCTATGACCTTCATAACAATGAAAATAAGGTCCCTGCCAAAAATGGACCCAAACCGATGCAAATCGAAGGTTCGGGAGCCGAAGCACGCAGCTTGGGGCCCTGAAATTGACTGTTAAGCACCGGAGGTGGCGTTTGACCGTGAAGTTGGTCTCTCGAGCCACAGTGTCCCTCAAAAGGGGGGAAATAGGTTGTGTGCCAAAAATCGGAGAAAACAGAGGTGGTTAAGCGGTCCCGAACCGAGGCACACGGCTGACGGCTCCGAAAACCGGGAAACGGGCTCCAAACAGGAAAAATGGCCTACGACCACGAAACATAGCCTACGGCCACTGAGAGATGATCTATGAGACCTCTCCCTCCCTTCGGGAAGAGAAAACGGAGAAAACGGGACCCGATTCGCGAACCGAGGCAAAGCACAAAAGAGTCCGGAAGCCCGGAGGCAAGGCTCGCAACCGAGACTACGTAACCTCAGAACGAGCACAATATGCGACATCACCAAGCACTCAATCGGTGACGTCTGAGTCTTAAGGTCGGTCAAAAATGGGGTGTCTACAATTGCCTCTCTTTGACAGAACTCGAAAGTCATAAGTAACGGGAGTGAATGTCAAAGCCCAAAGACGACCCATTTTTGACGAGGCCGAAGACTTAGACAAACATACTAGATAACGAAGAAATGTGCCCGTAGGCAGCGGCAAAGTGCAAAGCGACATGCGCAAAGCCGGATGTAACTCTTGATTATGCAAAGCAGCAAGCATATACAAATCTAACTACATTTCATGCAGTAAGGATCATGTAAATAAAGTTGTAACAAAGCAAATATTCACAATAAATGCGACAGTTTTATGCGGGAAGGCAAATCAAACTACACTTCATGCAGTTATGATGTAAGAAGATTATGCAATCTTAGCGAGCATGTGTGATAGATACACAAAAGTGAAGAGAGTGTGATGGATACACTATATGAATAAAGTGTGATTGATACACTAAGTGAAGCAAAGTGTGATAGATACACAAAGCAAAGCGAGTGTGATGGATACACTATATGAAGCAAAGCATGATGGATATACAAAAAGTGAACACAAAGTGTGATAGATGCACTATGTGAACAGAGTGTGATTGATACAGAAAAAGTGAACACAAAGTGTGATAGATGCACTATGTGAACAGAGTGTGATTGATACACTAAAAGCAAACACAAAGTGTGATAGATGCACTATGTGAACAGAGTGTGATTGATACACTAAAAGTGAACACAAAGTGTGATAGATGCACTATGTGAACAGAGTGTGATTGATACACTAAAGGTAAACACAAAGTGTGATAGATGCACTATGTGAACAAAGTGTGATTGATACACTAAAAGTGAACACAAAGTGTGATAGATGCATTATGTGAACAGAGTGTGATTGATACACTAAAGGTGAACACAAAGTGTGATAGATGCACTTATGCAAACAGAGTATGATAGATACACTAAAAGCGAACACAAAGTGTGATAGATGCACTATGTGAACAGAGTGTGATTGATACACTAAAAGTGAACACAAAGTGTGATAGATGTACTATGTGAACATAGTATGATAGATATACTAAAAGCGAACACAAAGTGTGATAGATGCACTAAGTGAACAGAGTGTGATTGATACACTGAAGGTGAACACGAAGTGTGATAGATACACTTAGTGAACAAGTATGATGGATATACTAAAGGTGAACACGAAGTGTGATAGATGCACTTAGTGAACAAGTATGATGGATATACTAAATGTGAACACGAAGTGTGATAGATGCACTTAGTGATCAAGTATGATGGATATACTAAATGTGAACACGAAGTGTGATAGATGCACTTAGTGATCAAGTGTGATGGATACACTAAAGGTGAAGTGTGATTGATACACAAAAGTGAATATGTGAGTGATAGATACACAAAATGAGAATGTGCATGATAGATACAGAAAATAAGAATGTGTGTGATAGATACACAAAATGAAAGAAGTGTGATTGATACAGAAAGTAAATGAAGAGAGTGTGATTGATACACTAAATAAATGAAGTGTGATTGATACACTAAGCGAATGAAGACAGTGTGATAGATACACTAAGGGTGAATGAGGTGTGATTGATACACTAAATAAATGAAGTGTGATTGAAACACTAAGCGAAGAGAGTGTGATTGATACACTAAATAAATGAAGTGTGATTGATACACTAAGTGAATGATTTTAAACGGAACTTCTTTGAATGAACCGTACATACAATATCGTGCATGAATGAGAAAGAAACTTGAGAGGTACAATGCAATACAATGCATGATTCTTAAGGAAAGCAATAAATGGATGAAGCAGCGCTTTAGAAAGCACCTTATGAGGTGAGTGGCGGTGAACCGCTCTTCTCCGACGGGGATCTCCCCTTGTGCTCTTCGAACACTTTACCTTCAACTCACAGTACAAAGGTTCTGAAATGCTGACAAGGGTTCTTCACGTAGAACACTTTGGATGCTGCCTTTTTTCTTGATCATATTCACAACTTTCCCTATTCTCCAACGGGGTGACAGACTAGGTTGGTTCAGTATCCAAAATTGAGGTGCATACACGCTATCTCAACCTATGGGGCTTCCATACAGATTTCAAGCCGGGGATACACCCTTAGGTATTTAAACCAGACTTTAGATCCGGAAATCCCGAACCTTTACATTCTAGGCATCAGCCATTCGAACTCTAGTTTCCACCGTCACAGTTGGTCTCCTAGGAACTCATTGCGAACACAGCCAAGATGCCTCTGGTAGGGAAAGGTACTCAGGGAGAGCACTTGATCGCCAATTTGGCTTGAAGCAGACTTGATCTTGAGCTCGAGGTAGAGGCACACTCATACTTCGGAGCATTGACAGAACCTGAAGAGGTACATACGGAATGTAATCTCGGAACTTACTGAAGTTGGAACAAACTCAGATGCCCGACATTTTCCTCTTTTGCTTTTGCTTTTGCTTCACACGTGTTTGCATGCTTTGTGTTTCACTGTATAAACATTGACTGGCCCGAATCAACTAGGCATTTAATTCTGAACGGTTAAATGCTGGCTTGTCATGAGCATTCTTCATTAAATATATATTTGGCATACGTGTCACGCACGGTCAATGCGCCGATGAGGCTCCGAATTCGGAGGCTTTTATCAGCCCAAAGGCGTCATGCGCCGATGAGGCTCTGAATTCGGAGGCTTAATCGGCCCAAAGGTGTCATGCACCAAAGGGGCTCCGAATCCGGAGACTGTCAGCCCATCTATAATTGCCGTTTAGATAATTAGGCCATTTTAACTCCAAAAAGCCAAAAATTAGAACATGGAGTGGCTGTGGCCAAAATCGATTGGCGTCCATCTTTTGGAGTTCAGTGTTAATGAAATCGCCTCGGGGTCATTGCAAGGATTAGAAATAAATCGCCTCGGACTCTTCGTGCCAGTAACTTCACTTACTTCGTTCATACTCAATTTAAAAAAATTTTGTTGCGTGGGGTTAGATAAGTGTGAATGTCAAATGGAGTTTTCTTCAACAGCAGAGGAGAAGCTCGAACTTTGGTCGAGCTTGATACTGCAATGAATCACAGCAGAGAACCCACCCGTGCGAGAGGCAGGGCGTTCAAAGAACGGGAAAACGTCAGCCTCCTAGTCGTCGAAGCATATCACCCCGAAGGAAGAAACAGCAACGGGAAACTTCTCCGCAACCGCGACCGTGACCGAGAAATGAGGCCGATGTAGCACCGCGACCGTTGAGTTTTACTGTTTTCGTGGAGAATTCCTTTCTTGTCCTAGATCTTGGCCTTGACATTGTGTATGGTGTCAGGGCTCTCTACCTTGAGGGTGATTGTCTCGCCGATGTGAACATCGTGGATTCAAGCATGGTCAGATCAAAGCATTTCAAGTTGCGGATGCTCTCTGAGCAGCGGGCGTTGATTCGGCACTGCCGCTGTACCAACGCGATCACTTCCCCTTTTTCGCCTTCGAAGTTGAGAAGGGTGAGGACGACGGCAACGCCGTATGAAAATAGATATTGTAATGCTCGAACGCGGATTGTGTTTATGTAATTACTGTTTAATAAAAAAAAATGTTTTATTTTAAATGCTTGTATCTCATTCTGAATTTTTATATGCTTAATTAAGCATCTTATTTCGAATGTTAGCACATTTTGTTTTGTGGATGCGGTTGTGCCGGCTCAACTTACATATCCTTGCTTTGATGTGTAAATATTTTTTCATTCCGGAGGGCGCTCCGAATTTGGAATATTCACGAAGGGCGCTCCGAATACAGAGACTTTTTCGGCCCAAAGACATCATGCGCCGATGGGGCTCTGAATCCGGAGACTAGCCAATCGTGATATCCACGCAGGGCGCTCCGAATCCGGAGGCTTTTTCAACCCACAGACATCATGCGTCGATGGGGCTCCGAATCCGGAGAATTTTTGGCCAGTTGTGATATCCACGAAAGGCGCTCCGAATTCAAAGGCTTTTTCAGCCCAAAGACGTCATGCGCTGATGGGGCTCCGAATCCGAAGGCTATTTGGCCGATCGTGATATCCACGAAGGGCGCTCCGAATTCGAAGACTTTTTCGGCCCAAAGACGTTATGCACCAATGGGCCTCCGAATTCGGAGGCTATTTGGCCCAACGTGATATCCACGAAGGGCGTTCCGAATCCAGAGACTTTTTCGACCCAAAGATGTCATGCGCCGATGGGGCTCCGAATCCAAAGACTTTTTGGTCAGTCGTTATATCCACGAAGGGCGTTCCGAATCCGGAGGCTTTTTCGGCCCAAAGACATCATGCGCCGATGGGGCTCTGAATCTAGAGACTTTTTGGCCAGTCGTGATATCCACGAAGGGCGCTCCGAATCCGAAGGCTTTTTCAGCCCAAAGATGTCATGCACCGATAGGGCTCCGAATCCGAAGACTTTTTGGCCAATCGTGATATCCACGAAGGGCGCTCCGAATCCGGAGGCTTTTTCAGCCCAAAGACGTCATGCGCCTTTGGGGCTTCGAATCCGGAGACTGGCCAATTGTGATATCCACGAAAGGCGCTCCGAATCCGAAGGCCTTTTTCATCGGAGCACTTTTCAACTGGATTTCGCAGTGGGTGGGATTACAACTTTTCAACACGAATCCTTGCATTACAAAAGTGGAATGTGTACATAGCGAATCATTTAGGACTAGGATCATTCCCCACAAGTCAGGTTTAATGACAGAATTTTTGCAAGTTCCAAGGCCGTGGCAGACTCCTTCTTGACATATTTCTGAGCCGATATGGAATCTATCTGATAATGGCTGTCTTAGTTAGGACCCAATTTTCCATCAACCGATTTCTTGTCATTTGGAAGTACCTTCAAGATCAACTCTCCCCTTGTGTAGCGGCGTAGCTGAACGCATTGATTATACAACTTAGCAAGCTGCTGTTGGTATCGTCTAGGGCTTCCGTGGCTTTTTGCTAGGGAGTCGTCCGACATCATCGAGGCTGTTTCGATTCGGCACTTTAGCGGAGTTGACCTGCGACTCCGTTGGTGTCTTTCCAGAAAGGAGATAACATGCTTGTGCGGATTGTTGGGAACCACGGATTTGCTCAATGCCATGTTCGGTCGGGAAGTGTAGCAGCTGATGATAGGTGCTTGGTACGGCCTGAATAGTATGCAACCAAGTTCGCCCCATGATGAGATTATACGGCGAGCGGAGCTTGACGACCAAGAATTCCACATCCACTGTTTTGGAGCCCGCTCGAACGAGTAGTGTGATTTTCCCCAATGGGTACTCTGGATTTGCGATGAAGCCGAATAATGGATAAGGAGCCGGAGACAGGTCTGATTCGTTGAAGCCGAGTTTGATGAAGGTCTCATAATACATGACCTTCGAAGTGCTCCCCTGGTCTATGAGGACGCGTTCAACGATAAATCGATTTATGTGTAGTTCAATGACCAATGGATCAATGTGGGAGAGTGTTATGCTGATAAGATCAGAATCGTCGAAGATAATACTCGGAGCTTCGTGGGGTCGTTTCGTTGGAGTGCGTTGCTTCTAGGGGGCTGACTGAATTGCGTGTACAGTAAGAGGTGTTGGAAGGCTATATATCATATGAATGACGCTGAGCGAAGGTAAATCCTGCCGAAGGGCAACAGTATTGATTGCTCTCTTTCGGACATGTTGCTGGAGCCGACCATCTTGCACCAATTCCTCAATGTGGTTTTTCAAAGCATAGCAACTGTCCGTATCATGACCGTGATCTTTGTAATATTCACACCGCCTGTCCCGTCTTCTCATGTCAGGAGGTCCCACCATTTTGGACGGCCATTTGAAAAATGGAAGATGTTAGATTTTGGACATTACCGAGCTGATTGGCTCTGACAGCTCCGTATATTTCTTGTCAGCGCGCTTTGTGCGCCTACTATCAACTTGCAGTTGCTCATGTGCTCGGTGTGAGCATTTATCGCTTGATCGGCGAGAATCCCGTCTCTTGTCTCGTTTAGTCCGTTGTCGTGGTTCAGGGCTCTGAGGTGGTATAGAACTTATTAGCTGAGCAATTTTAGGAGGGGCTGTTTTGTTTGCCATGTGTCCAGCTTTAACCCGCAAGGCGTCATCTTCCACTTTGCAGTATTCCTCTACTTTCTTCATCAACCCCCAGACTGTTTTGGGGGGGTCTTCTAGTCAAGGAACTACAGAGGGCACTATCTGGATGTAATCCCATTTTGAAGGCAGTGATGGCCATGGAGTCGTTGCAAGCGTCATCAACAAGATTAAAGCATTCCCAATATTGCACCAAATATGCTCTTAGTGTTTCTCTTAGCAGGATTTGCATTGCCCAGAGAGAGTCGGCTTATTTCGACTGGACCTCGTTGGTGATGAATCTAGCCCTGAAGGATTTCTGTAATTGGTGGAAGGTTTTGATCGAAGCCGGCTCCAGTTTATAATGCCACCTGACAGCCAATGGTCCCAAACTGTTGGGAAATATTCGACACGTACAAGAAGTTAGGTCTTGAATGACGAAATTTTTTTGTCTCCAAAGAGCTAATTTTGTCACTATAGATATTTGTGAGGAAATATTTTCGTCACCGGTTTCTTCATTGAATGTTTGTCACTAAAAACCATCGTGACGAAAAATAATTTCGTCACCAATGAAATTATTTCAGTGACGAAATTTTTTGTCACCAATAAAACAATATTTTGTTGCCAAAAATTCTCATTTTCGTCACCAAATAGTTATTCAGTACCATATTTATGATTTTAGTTGACGAATAAATTTGTCACGCATGTTGATCCTTGATGAGGAAATAATTTCGTTACAATAAAATGTAAAGGTGACGAAATTTTTCGTCTTCAAAAGTCATAATTTTTTGTCACCAATAAAACAACATTTTGTCGCCAAAAATTCTCATTTTCGTCACCAAATAGTTGTTCAGTACCATATTTATAACTTTAGTTGACGAATAAATTTGTCACGCATGTTGATTATTGATGAGGAAATAATTTTGTCACAATAAGATATAAAGGTGACAAAATTTTTCATCTTCAAAAGTCATACATGGATGACGAAATATATTTCGCCACAAATATATATACACGTGACGAAATTTTTAGTCACCAAACAACAAAATAAATAAAAACTTTCATATATAAACTGCAGTAAATTTTGTAACAAAAAAAGTTTATTAGTGACGAATAATCACTTTGTCATAATAACAAGTACAAATGACGAAAAAATTCGTCACTAAACTTGTTCCATATTTTATATTCAATTTAAATTATTTTTTCACAAATATCCCTGCTCATATCCAAATAGCCTTTTAATTGTACTAAGAAATCCACTAGCTATTATACACCACTCCACACAAAAATTCACTAAGCCATTATATTATAAATCAAAATGTATCCATCAAACAACTTTAATAATAATCCATTATGTATAACAAAAAAATCATCAAAGCAAATCCCAAAATGAACTAACGTGGAGTCCACAAAAAAAAATCAACACTCAATCTTGATTTGCAACTACAACTAAGTATCAGTTCAGGAAATAAATAAATAATTCAACACTTGATCTTGATTTGCAAATATGCTTCCAAACGTCATCAAAACCAATCAAAAGAAAATAAATAAGGAAGACATTAATATATTATTAATTACATCTAAAATCATATTTAAATAATTTTATTTTATAAACCAATTTAATAGAAATGCATATAACAATCCAAAACTTCAAAGAGTTGAAGTGATCCTTAATGATAAGCAACATAGATAATAGAAGATGACAAAAGATTGCAAGAATACCATGTATCACTAGCACTAATGCCAACAAGAACCAAAGAGAATCACATGACGTGTTCACAAACTAATCAATCCATAGTTTTTATAGGAGTTACCATTTTCATTTAAATCTAAATATGTTCCTATTTTATTTTTAACTTCAACGAGGTAAAAGGTCAAAACACACATTCAAGCAAACATAAAAACAAAAACAAATACACACGAATAGATATTGAAATAAAAACACAATTAGACCTCCGAACAGTTTGGGTTAATTATATTTTATATGGTTTTGTCCAAAAACACTTTACCTCCTTCATGTTTAAAAATATACACATAACCCTCTTGAAATTTGGAGTGTGCAAACGTTGCAAATTCTGGTTAAGTTAACCATGCGTTAACACACTAAATTGAGCGTGTTAAGAAATATATATAATGATACTTTTGCCCCTTTTTCAATTTGCCTTTTCTATTCTTTTCTTCTTCATTCCCTCTCCCTCCTCATCCTTTCTATAGCAGCAGACCCACTCGCCATTCCCCTTCTCACTTCCTCCTATATTTCACATGCCACCAGCAACCAATAGCCTCATGGGCCACCATAGCTATCAACCACCTCTAAAACAAAACCCAGTATCCACTTCCCCAAACACCTAGGTTGGGTGACTTAGCAAGACGCAGTCCACCAGGACACCACTATGCATGGCCAAACCCAACCCTAACACCTAGTGGACAAGCCCATCTCATCCCTCTCATCTTTCTCTCCTTCGCAGGGAAGTAAAATTTAAAACTCATTTCCCTCTAACAACCTAAAAACAGAAAGTTCTAAAGGCAACGAATCACCTTTTAAGTTCTGAATTGTGAAAACTCCAAGAAAAGAAAAACAATGAAAATGAAAATGGGGTAGAAAATTTAGGGGAAAATGCTATATAGTTGAGTACGAGACTGAGGAGAGACATTGTCATTTTTTAAGACAGCTAAGCTGAGAACAATTAAGATGTTATTAATGAAATCATTAAACCAATGATGTGTATTGATCAATCACTATAGCCATGTCCCTGCATACCATCATCTTATGGTCAGAAAATGCAAATAGATTTCACGTGCATTGCTAACAAAATTGAATATCGAAGGAAATTGCAACAACTTACAGAGAGTTGAGAAAGTTCATCCCTGTGAGATTGGGCAAAGGTCCATTCAAATTATTATTCGACAAGTACACGAAAAGGCATAACCAAAACACTTTCTTAATGACACAACTTGAATTCTACATGAAGTTGGAAAATTTTGTGTGTGTACTTACAGCTCCCCGACACTTGTAAGGTTGTTGAGGTTTGAAGGAACAGCCCATTTAATGAATTCCAATTGAAGCATCTGTTTGCAAGGCAAAAGTTTCAATCCAAAACAAGAAACCAAATTTGTTATTATAGGAACATGAAAGCCAATCACGAATGGTTTACAAGAAGCTTAGCAAGAAGTTTCTAGAGTACATGACATAGATACTCACATGGCCTCCAAAGTGCATATATCCTAGTGTGTCGGGATGCTTCCAGTGAGTTTGTTGATATCAAAAATCTTGCTCAATATAAAAGTATAATTATTTATTAGAGACTATAACAAGATAATGTCCAAATTGGCATTAGTTGGAACATAGGATCACCTAGTGTCACAACAACTGAATCAAATGCTCCACATGAAGTCAAAATATGCTAATTAATGACTAAGTTTTGTCGTTCATAACATCAAAGATTACAATTTGGAAACTTATGTATGTATCAGATTCATGTTTGAGTGGAAAAGTTTAGATGGAATGCTGCTGAATAGCTGATTCATTCCTAGATGAGTGTGAATAATGGGCAGAAATTTGCTTAAATTTAAATAACAATAATACTAAAACATGTTATCTTCAAAACAATTTGAAAAAAATAAAATAAAATAAAATTTAAGTTTGATATTTCAAAGAGGTGAGACATACAAGTGCCTTGCTTTAACTAGCATATCCAGACCAGTTGTGCTTCCACTAGAGACTAGAATTGTTTCATTAAGCTGGTTCTCGGTTAAATCTAGCCATGAAAGATTAGACAAATTACCACTGGAAGGCGGGATTGGTCCATCAAGGCGTAGCATTGAGCTCTGCAGACAATGCTAATAAAAGTTTAATATATTTCGTACCATAATTAAAAGACCAAAGACATGAGACTAGACATATACTTTGGACTTGAAATTCTTACAAGAAGACCCGAATGCAGAGATCCTATTGAGTCCGAATTGGACCAAAAGCGCAACCAATGAGGATTACAGATGTAACAAAGAGCAAATGATTCAATGTAAGGAGTGAAATTGCACGAAGTTTCGTCTTCGAGAAATAGATAGAATTTTCTTACAAGGTTGTAAGTTGATTCAAATTCCCAATCAATGATGGAAGAGTTCCAGTCAGACCCTTGTTGTTAGATAGATCCCTGTATGCAAAGGTTAATAATGAGAAATTATCTCTCTTTTTTTCTATCAAGAATGAAGAATATAAAAAAAATAATGCAGCTAATTAAGCAATGAACTAAAAATAGTCTTATGGAAGTCATGTTATTTAAGATATCCAGAATAATAATTCAACAATTATGTCTATGATGAATCAAGCCATTGAAAATGCCAAGGATATCCAATTCCAAGCACTATAGTCTACAAAGATGATGGTAACGGAAAGTGAATATGCCATTTATATTACATCTAAATGGATTAAAAGCAAAAGAAAAATTAGAAAACCTATAGATATTGCAATTTAGATAATGATAGGATGTTTGTAGACGTCCCCGAACGCATCCCGGGGGAAGGGAGTGCGAGTCCCCCCCGTTCTGGTTCGATATTGGGTCACTACAGTTCGAAGGACTCACTTGTCACGGTTCTTAATCTTGAACCAAAGAGTCCAAATCCGGCAAATCGTTTTGAAAACAGATTTTTTGAAAGAAGTGCCAAACATGGATCGCCGCCAGAATCTGAGTTGCCACCTAAATATTTTAAAATGGGAAATTTAGGAAACCACGACTCGGTGCCAAAGGCCGCGTGTCAAATCATCACCAAAGTTGTCTCGGCTCGGGAACTTGGAGTGCGATTAGGAAGGTCACTTCGTGAGCACTCACGCCCGGTCAAAGACCGGCCTCTACTAACCATGATATCTATTTTTGAAAACATTGTGAGTTCTTATTCCGGTTATTAGCCTAGGTTACTATGTGATGCGCACAGCATACAAGTATAGACTGAATCGCCTGAATTGGAACAAAACATTTCATGTTTGTTTGTTTGAAAATGGTTTGATGGTGCTACCCGCAAGTAGGCTAAGACGCAGATTTGACACCCTCAGGTGGGCTTAGAAAACATGATTTT
Organism: Camellia lanceoleosa; assembly: GCA_025200525.1. Lineage (NCBI taxonomy): Eukaryota > Viridiplantae > Streptophyta > Magnoliopsida > Ericales > Theaceae > Camellia > Camellia lanceoleosa. Next base: position 116,722,716 of record CM045761.1, read on the forward strand.
TGCCACTATCTAGTGGGCTTAAAACAAACATTTGATGAATTGTCCCAATTCAAATAACTCAACCTCCACCCACAGGCATTCAAGGCAGTTATATCACATAAGCATTTAGCCTCATGGTAAGCATGCTATTCATGGCAACACTCACACGCATGCAAGGATGCTAAAGCATAAAACTCACCGAGTACTCCAAGCCAAAACAGAAGCTTGTTAGAAATCCATGCATGGTTCTAACTATACAGAAATGCCTAATGCAACACATGCAAAGATGCAAACTATAGCAGGCTCGGCTATTCTAAACATGGCATATGAAATGCTACAGCTAACATGTATTCAACTTGGAATTGAAATACAAATGCAGTTTGTATGATGCGCCGAGCCCGGTGCGTGCAAAACAGATGAATGATGTAAACATGCTGTCATACTGTATGCTAATTGAAACATGCCCTATATCTAACCATCATAAGCGGGTAAATAAAAGGGAAGAAAGACGTGGGGTTGGAAGACATACATCACACTCACCCACACTTATTACAATTATGCCCTCGCGCAGAGGGTCCGAATAAATAATACAGTCCGAATAAAAGAATATTACAGTCCAAAATATTACAGTCCAGATAATGCACAAATTCCTAATTAATTATCAAATTAACTAAGAAAAACTGTAAACTGGCATGCAAGCCAGGGGCTTCCTTGACTCCGCTTCGGATAATGAAATGATGCATGTTGGGTTGCCTTTTGCGGAGATCCACTGGGATGCCCCAATTAGCCTCTGTTTGTAATGTTTCTCGAAATGCGTGCCAGACTCCGAAAAGTTGCTAATTCTTCATTTTTGCTGCAACAGAGAGCAGGAAAGGGGCATAGCAATGTATTTCACAAATATATGCATGTCTAAATCCTCGTGCCACCAATCACGCATCTTGATGCATGATGGCCGAGGAATCGGATTGCACAACTCAATATAAGATGAATGCACATGAATGCTACAACAAAACCTAACTCCATCATGGGTAATCCGGAGTGTCGGTGACTTGGGAATTGAGACCCGTTTCGTCACTCGGAGTACGAAACGTGCCTCGTTTCCCATGCCCGGGCTAACTCCTATCCCGACCATGATGCAATATGCATGATATGCGTGAAGTGTAGCTAATATGCAATCCTAACATACACAATGTTATAGAAATGAGATGCCTCGAAATGCGTGCCCACGGGCACGCAAACTGAGAAAATGGCATACGGAATGCAACAGGACTAAAATGAGCATACAGGATGCAATATGGGCTTATACTAACATGAGAGGGCCTCAGCCATACTCACATAAGTGGCCGTCGGATAAAAGTGAAGTGCCTCGAAATGCGTGCACATGGACACGCAAACCGAGGCGATGACATACGAAATGAAATGGCATACACAATGCAAATTGGGCTTACACTAACATGAGAGGGCCTCAGCCACACTCACATAAGAGGCTGATGGATGAACATGAGCTGCCTCGAAATGCGTGCACGCGGGCACACAAATCGAGGCAATGGTACTAAAGATAAGAAATGGCATTCCAAATGCAGATTGGGCTTACACTAACAAGAGAGGGCCTCAGCCACACTCATATGAGAGGCTATGAGATGAAAAATGAAGTGCCTCGAAGTGCGCGCACACGGGCACGCGAACCGAGGCGATGTATTAAAACATGAAATGATATAGGGAATGGTGTGCAAACACTCCAATGGATTTTCAGCACTCCCAAATGATGCAAAACAGTCCCGAAAGGTGGGGAAATGACGCCAAATGCACGAAACGGTCCCGAAATGCGATATTAAGCACCCGAAATGGCCTACAGCCATACTAAACATGCATAATTGGTACGTGACATGCAAAATAGTAGCAAGGCAGCCCCAAAATAGCATTTTTACAGTACAAAACATGGCGAAATAGTGAGCATAGATAGGACAACAATGGCATGCAAAAATGGGGGCCAAGAGAGGGGTATTGAAGCAAGTGATGTATGCGATGCTCAAAATGAAAAATTCCCTTCTACAACACTGATGAGGGACCAAAAATATGCACATTTACAGTTTATGACAACCCTCAAATCAGTGTGAAAACTTGCTAAAAATGTCATGCAAGAATAAAGCCAACAAGGGCCAAAACATGGAGTATGCCTTACATTCATCAAACAGTCTTGGACCCTTAACAAAACATGACAAGAAGGCCAAAATATGGATATTTTCAGTACTAATGATGGCCGAAAACAGAAGCTAGATAGGCCTAAAAGGCATGCAAAAATGAGGGCTAAAGAGAGATATAAAGACAAGCACAACATGGAGATCCCCAACAAGGTTGATCCCTTCTACAATGTTTTATAGGGACACAAAATAAGCCTACTCACAGTTCATGACATGCTCCAAAACAAATTTCATATAGGCCAAACAAATCATGCAAATTTACGGTAAATATGATAGATTATGAAGCAAGTGCATGATAGAAAGGCCAAAAAGGGTTGATCCCTTCTTCAATGTTGAAGAGGGACTCAAAATAGGCCCACTCACAGTTTACATCATGCTCGAAAATAGATCACACATAAGCTAGATGAAGCATGCAAAAACAAGGGTAAAACATGGATTCAAAGCAAGTGGCATATGGAGCATGAAAACAAGGTTGAGCCCTTCTTCAATATTGAATAGGGGCTCAAAATAAGCACAATATCAGTTCATGGGAGGCTCCAAATCAGATCACACATAGGCCAAATATTCAATGCGAAATAATGGCATATAAGAGGATATTGAAACAAGTGCAAGATGGAGGGCTCAAAAAGGGTTGAGCCCTTGAACAAACATGAAGAATAGCTCAAAATAGACCTAGTTTCAGTCCTGGTCGGAGCCCAAAACCACAAGCAAATAGGGTAGAAAAATGATGCAAAAAAGTGCTAGAAAAGCGGAGATAGTGACTTACCCTTGAAGACTACACTTTGGTTGCTTCTTGGCTTGAGTTTGTTGCTTCTTAGCCTCTGAAAAACCTTCCCTTGTTGCTGGAATGGAAGTGGTGAAGGTAGTGCTTGGTGTTGATGAACAAATGAGGCCAAAACTTAAGGATTTTGGAGGTTTTTGGAGAGGGAGATGGAAGCCAATGTAAATGAGCTCTTAAGGGAAGTTTTTCTAACCCTAATGAAGGAGCTGGCCAGCCACTTATAAAGGCTAAGAAGGGGGTGTAAAAGAGGAGGGGAATGCACCCAAGCTTTCCCTCCCAAAATATCCCCCGGATGCAAAGATATTTTGGAGGAAACGACTATCTGAGTGTAAAGAACTCAAACTGAGGATGCCATGTGCTTTTACTGGAGGTGGCCGGCCGGCCACCCCCCATGGCTGGCCGGCCAAGGGCAAAAATGGAAAGTGGGAGTTTCTGTCCGGCCACCAAAGGTTGGTGTCCTCCCAAGTGTGTACAACAAGACCCTGTGGTTGGAATCTAGCAACTCTGAAACATGAGAGACAACATGCCACCTTTAGGAGAGGTTCAAAAATGAAAAGAGGAATTACTGTCCGGCCATGTGTTTTTAGGGTCCTCCCATGTGTGTACAACACAAATATGTGGTTTTGGCTCGAAGAAATGGCCTAGGGTGTTCAACATTAGCAGGAAGTGAGAAAAAGCAGGGGGGCGCCAGAGGAGCATAACTAGTTGCTGAGACAATTGCTGTCCTCCCACCCTCCAGTGACCTTCCTTATGATAAAACAGAGGTACCTGCCAAAAATGAACAAAAATCGATGCAAAACAAATGCTCGGGGGCCAAAACATGCAGTTCGAGGTCCCGAAAACCGGCCGTTAAGCACCGAAAGTGGTGTTTGGCCACGAAGTGGGTATCTAAAACCCCAGTGTCCCTTGAAAGGGAGTAAATGAGATGCATGCCAAAAACCGGAGGAATCGGAGATGGTTGGGTGGTCCCGAACCGAGACACATGGCCTGACGGCTCCGAAAACCGGGAATCGGGCCCCGAAATGGGCAAAATGGCCTACAGGCACGAAATGTAGCCTGACCCCGAGAGATGGTCTCTGGGACCTCTCCCTCCCGGGAAAGAAAATAGAGAAAAAGTGCAGTTCGCAAACCAAGGCAAGGCACAAAAGAGGTTGAAGTCGGGAGGCGGTACGCGGCGCGACTCGAGACTTCACGAGCACAAAATGCAACATCACCGAGCACTCAATCGGTGGCGTCACGGAATCTTAAGGTCGGTCAAAAATGGGGTGTCTCGTTGCCTCTTTGTGAACTTCGGAAGTCACAAGTGGCGGAGTGAATGTCAAAGCCCAGAGCGACCTATTTTGACAAGGCGAAGACTTAGACAATCATACAATGGTGAGCAGAGATATGTGCCCGCATGCGGGGGCAAAATGCAAAGCGACATGCCTGAGCCAAATGATCATGCAAATGACAAAGAATTTGTAATGAGGCAAGTATTCGCAAATAGATGCAAGCAAGAAGAATGCAAGCGACAACTACATTTCATGCGATTAGGAATGCGGAGAATCATTCAATTCTCGTCGCGTCTCACACGGAGAAGATACGATACTGGCGATTAAATGCAGTCGCTTACCTCAAATGAACCGTACATACAATATCGTGCTGCAAAGAGAAATTCAACAAGAACAATATGCTAACAATGTGATTCCTATGGTTCGAAAGTTTGACACCTTGCGGCTTACGAGTGAATGCATCATAATGCGAAAAAAAGGCGTCTTGGCGACAACGCATGCTCAAGCATAGAGGTATGGTACATCAAGAAATCATGCATGATAATGCAAAATGTTGATGAGAATCACGAGTTATGTGCATAACAATGCAAAATGAGCACGAATCGAGTGCGTTGTTCTTGAAACAACGAAATGGAAAACGCATTTCAGCGAAGGCAACTTGATCGCGGCCTCTGATTCACCTCCCGGAGAGGTTACAACATGTTTGAAAAGGATACACCTTGATTTTGATGAGTGATGATGAGACACACGTCGAAATTGTGAGTTCGTGAGCGATTTCGCGCCGAAGTGCACTTTTCTTGAATTTTTTCAGGCCCTGGGAACCCTGATCTTCCTCAAAATTTGTAGAGAGCTAGAGGGGGGTGTGGGGACCACCCCCGGCCAGGGGGTTGCCCTTGGGGAGGCCACCGGCTAGGAAAGAAAAAGCAAATGGCCGGCCAGAGAAAAAGGTGGCAGGCCACTTAAGCGAGGGCATTTTGGTCATTTTTCTCATTTCTATATATATCCACCTCCATTCATTCCGAAATCACTCCCATAGCTGAAAAAACACCTTACCTTGCTCCACAAAACATTTTTTCCTTCATATCTGCATTTATCGGCTTTTGACTTCCACTTAAGTTGTTTCACGAAATCTTTCGGTTTAAGCACTTTGAGCCGATTAAATTTTGATTTCGGGGCCTCCCTTCTCATTTTCACCACTTGAAGTAAGTTTGTCTCAATATTTGGAAGATTTTCTCGGGAGTTGACTTTTGTTGACTTTTCCATTTCCCGGGAGTTGACTTTTGTTGACTTTTTTCAATTTTGGCTCATTTTGCTCATTTTTGCTCCTTTTTGCAGATTTCTTGAAATGGCGGGTGATTACCCTCATGGCGGAGGTCCTCGGTAGGGATGACTTTGATGTTATGACCTTTGCCCGAATTTTTCCTTTCATTCTGGGAATCTGCCGGTGCATGTGTTCATGAAGTTTTTCGCCGTTTCACTGGGTTCAACGACCGGGCACCCGGGGATTTACTTCTGCGAGAGCCGGAGCAGCACCTCTCTCATGATGCACGAGAGGTATTTTACTCTATTTTCTGCATTTTTCATGCATTTTTGTAGCTTTGTCATGCTTGAACACACAGTTTTAGCTTATGACATAGTACTTTGTCTGCATCCTGAACATGTAGTTTAAACACTTGAATTGTTGAACACACGGCTCATTGACTGATTGATTGTGAACGCACGGTACACATTAGTTAAGAATTGAACATACGGCTCAAACACTGATTTGTCGAACACACAGCCCGAATTTGAAGGTGAGCACACCGCGCACACTGATTAAGAGTAGAACACGCAGTCCCAAACTCCGATTTTCTGAACACACAGTCCAAGTTGATGGTGAACACCACGACCCCTTGATTGAGAGTAGAACACACAGCCCTAAACTCTGATTTTCTGAACACACAGTCCAAGTTGATGGTGAACACACAGCCCTAAACTCTGATTTTCTGAACACACAGTCCAAGTTGATGGTGAACACACGACTCCCTTGAGAGTAGAACACTGACCCTAAACTCGATTTTTAGAACCGCATCAAGTTGATGGTGAACACACGGCCCGCTTGATTAAGGATTGAACACTACCTGCCAAAACACAAATTTAGTGAACACAGATCCAGTTGAAGTGAACACACCCACTTATTTTTGAAATTTGAACCGCAGCCCAAAACAGTTCTTGAACATGACCCAGTTTGAAGTGAACACACATTGCTTGATTGAGGATTTGAACCACATTCCAAAACACAGTTCTTGAACCACCCAGATTTGAAGTGAACACCTGACATTGATTTTTACGAAATTTGAACACATTGACCAAAACCAGTTCTTGAACCGCGACCCAGTTTGAAGTGAACACATTACCTTGATTGAGGATTTGAACCATGACCTAAAACAGTTCTTGAACCGACCCAGTTTGAAGTGAACACACCATTGTGATTTTTACGAAATTTGAACCGACCTAAAACCAGTTCTTGAACCGCATGCCAGATTTGAAGTGAACACATTTGATGATTGAGGATTTGAACACGCCCAAAACACAGTTCTTGAACCATGACCCAGATTTGAAGTGAACACACAGCCCACTGATTGGTTTCACTTGCACACAGCTACTTCATTTTATTTACACACAGTTACTTCATTTTATTTGCACACAACTTGCATTTCATTTGCACACAACTTGCATTTCATTGTATACTGAACACATATATTCATTCTGAATGCATGGTGGCTCTCATAGCGTCTTGATGCAGCTCTACCGCATGAAGGATTTGTCTGCCGAGCTTCGAGAGCTGTCCGGGATCTAGTCGATCTAGCGAGGTTGAACGTGCGTGGGATTATCACGTTGTCCTGCCAGCAGGACTTTGTTAGCTGCTTTGGTGGAGAGATGGTGGGACACCACCAATTCCTTCCACTTTTCTACCACTGGGGATATGACCATGACCCCGTTAGACTTTGCTGTGCTCACCGGCCTAGACATAGGCGGTTGGCCCATACCTTACGACGAGGATATGGGAGAGTGGGAGGCAGCATAGATATATCTGTTGGGGGCTCGTCCACCTGTAGACAGAGCTTCCGGGAGGGTCCGGTACACTTGGTTCTCTTCCCGTTTTTGGAGGCCGGAGATGGAGCCTGAGTCTCCTGAGGAGGTTGAGCAGTACGCCCGTGGCTTCCTTATGTTCCTCTTTGGCACCACTCTGTTTGCCGATAGGGAATTTCTTGTTGAGTTATATCTCTGAGTGCCACTGGTGGACCTTTCACGGGTTAGTCGATATGGTGGGGTGGCGCTACAGCTACCTCTATTGTTACATGGCCTGTGACCTCTGGTGAGGAGACTTACTCGGTGGCTATTGGAGAGCCTGGGAGGTACGTTTTGTCCTCTTGATTTACATTTCTGCTCCTCATTACTTATTCATTGCACACACGACGCACTTTACACTTTGTATTCACATTCCGCACTACTTTTCTCAGCTATGGGTGTATGTATACTTTCCCACATTAGCCCGGGAGATGGAGGTGGCAGGAGTCCTTATGACTCCGTTTTCATTAGCATTCGAGGGCGAGCACCGAGCGAGACCTCGAGAGATGCTCTTCTACCTGCGACAGTATTTCGATACTGTGCGGACGACAGAGGTATTTCAAAACTCTCAGTCCCTTTCATTTTCATCTTTGATCTGCCTTGTATACTCCTGATTCCTGATTGATTTATACCTTTGGTTATCCATGATTACTTGGCGACTGGGCGGTCTTTAGTGATGGTCTTGACATCGGTACCGAGATCGGGTAATTCGATATAGGTTCTGCTCGAAGGACGGTTGGTAGGAGCATGGTTCTGAGGCAACTTCTGCGTCGGTGTGAAGTGCGATTCTCGGGACCTCCTCTTTGTACCTCCAGCCACTATGCGGACTGCCGATAGACTATCTTCCTAGGAGGTCATCAGTGCTATGCAGGGCACCGATGCTTTGTTATATCTCATGGAGGGGAACTACGCCACCTATCGTCGTATATATCTGATGCCCCCCTTGACGGGAGTGCGTGCTCGCCCACGGAGGTCTCTTGATGTACCATCTTGAGTCGTGCGATGCTACGGATATCCCTCCTCTAGCGGGGCCGGTGCATCTAGGGTAGAGGTAGTTCGATTCCTCCGATCCCTCCGTCTCTTCATCATCATCCTGGGTGGCCAGACATGCCGACCGAGTTAACGAGTTGGTGGTTCGGGACTCCTTACCAGGTCCCGCTAGAGCCTCCTCTTCGACCCTGAATATGTCGAGACCACGATTCACCCGGTATGTTTCTGACTTTGATTTATCGATCGAGATATTTGGACATTCATTCCCTCACTGATAGTTCTGTATTTGTATTTGCAGCCCCCAGTTGAGTACACGGACGAGTTGCTCGAGATGCTGGCCACATTCGAGGGCATGATCCTACGGAGGGAGGCACAGATGGCCATCATGGGTGTGCAGGTACTGTTCATCTTCCCTGCATTTAGCATATTTCTGATGACATATTGGTTTTGAACATTCTGCTGTATTGATAGGCTGTGTAGAGCACATCTGACACACACCCCACTCGCATATTGTACTCGCATCTGCTCTTCATATTTGAACTGATGTATTTGAACTTTTCATTTTCAGATGCCTCCTGTGTATGCTCCATCGCAGGCCGGACCACCCGGGCTTTCTCAGAGAGGTTGAGGTACTGGGCCATTTGGGCCTTTTCGAGGAGTTGGGCCATCCAGGCCTTCTCAGGGAGCTCGAGGAGCAGGGTCGTCTCGCAGACGTAGGGCACCCATTATTGAGGAGGAGGAGGAGGTCATGAGCCGTGAGTCGAAGACATCATTTGGGAGGGAGGCTCGGTCTTGGTTCAGGAGTGGAGGCGAGGCTGAGGATCCGGGATGATGGCGGCTCGACGGGATGGTGATGATGGTGCAGAGGTTGTCCCGCAGAAGAGGATGAGAGGGCCTCCTCATTCCCGTTCCCGAGGAGATTGATGTTATTTCTTGCTTTATTTTACTTTTTGCTAGTAGTTTGTAGCGCTTTGCACATTTTGTTAGGCAGTTTTATTTCCTGTAAAACTTGTACCTTTATTTTGTTGGAAAACATGATGGAATGAAACAGCTTTTAAAAAAGTGTTTGTATTTGAAACCCTTAGCATCGCATCGCATCATTTTGCACAAAAAGGAATTGAATGAAAATGTGCCTTGTGTATTTCACAGATTCGGAGTAATGAGCCGGCATAACAAATCAAAACTCGGCTCACTAAGAAAATGACAGAATCTTAGCAAGTTTACAACTCGATAAGCAAAGTACAACAATGTTCACGACTCGATAAACAAGACTTAACAAAATTGTGTAAACAGAAAGTAACCACTCAAAACCACGAAATCATTGCTCGACAAAACTTACAACTCGATAAACAAAGCAACAACTCGATAAGCAAAACAACAACTCGATAAGCAAAAATACAACTAAAAGCGTATTTGGACGGACGATCTGGATGATGGAGCGTATCCGGCGAGAAAATGGAGGCCTTGACGTTCGGATGCCTAGAAATGCCTCAAACTTTCTTCCGGAGAGCAAAACAAGACCAATGCGTGGCCGAACACATTTTGCATTTGGAGATTAGAGGGTGGCTGGCCTACTAGGATAGATGGCCGGCCGGCCACCTCTCCCGCAATCCCCAAAATTTTGACACGTGTCCTTTGAATAGTATTTTACCCCCCCTATAAAAGCCCTAGCCTTGGAACTTAATTATTTCATCACCGTTTCTCACAAAAATGGAGGCATTTCTCGCAGAAAATCTCTCATCTTGGATCTCTTCTCTAGACGGCTCGGTAAAGTTGAACTTAGGGTTTGGCTTAAATGCACTATTCACTTATTGGTGGACTCACTACATCTTCCTTTCCTCTGTCTTTGCGGCAAGGTTTTGGAACGGTGGCGCATGTCTTGACCGGGGGCAAGAGGTATGTCCTACTTTTGAAGATTTTCAAGCTTTGATGGAGTCTGAACACTCAGAAGAGATTTTGCCTCAGTCTCGTTTTGGCCATGCCCAAGCTTTAGGGCGGATGTGCGGTCTCAACGCTCATGATGCTCGATCTCTGATTGGTAATGGCTTGTTGGATATCCTGAGCCTGATTTACCGATTCTCTGATGCCGGTGACCGTAGCAACCATCATTGGCAAGGTTTCCGACAACATGCGCTCTGCTTGTGCATGCTATCTCATTTTCTGTTTGTCTCAAGCTCCGGAGGGGCTAGCATCCGTTTGATTGAAGTCGCTCAAGGCTTGAGGGAAGGAAAGAGCTGTATCGCCATGACATTGGCCGAGACGCTGCTGGGTTTGGATGCCTTCTACCGCCAAGAGACAACCAGGTTTGCGGGGAGTCCACTACTGCTGCAGGTAATGTTTCCCACCCAAGCTCACATATGTGTTTGCTTACATCACTCGGCCCTCAGGCTCGGTTTTTCTCACAAAATTCTCATCTTACTTTTCTCTCATCACACATCTCTCTATTCTTTATTTTCTCATTTTTCATCCCTCCCCAGATATGGTTGATGGATAAATTGCAAGTTGTGGACTCTTGCCCTGCTTACTCAGCCCGCGGCTACTTCTTTCGACAACGCCTGGTTGACGCCCTTGATGAGGGATGGTGGTTTGAATGGATGTGCAACTTGTCAGCTGAACGCATTGCTTGGCGCTGCCCTTGGCTTAACCTTCCGGCGATGAGCTATAGCATGTTCCAGGATACTGGGATCCGTTTGATCGGCTTGACTCATTGTGTATTCTATTTCCCATTCTGCATTCTGCGCCAATTCGGTCATGACCAGACTTGCCCTCCGGAGGGGATTGAATACCCGGTCGCATTCCTGGTTCGAGGTGCACACCTTGCTCGACATACTATGGCCTGGAGGACTAGAGAGCTCTTGCCCCCATACTATTTTCGGTTGCACTTTATCGGCGAGTCTTTGGGATTGGCTCAATGAGGAGGCACAGATTGGGCCTAGGTTGGCGTCAGAGGCTCCAACTAGCTCTGGAAGGGGGCGCAAGGACACCTGACTCGACTATGCCCCAGATTTATCGCTTTATTAGTACTTTCAAGTTTTCTTTATGAATGTAATAAAAAGCAACTTCAATCGTATGTAAGAGCAAGAGAACTCTGTTTTGAAATCAATGAAATTGAAGGTTGTGGTACTGAAAATTCTCCGTTTTGGTCCAAAAATGGTCTTAGTTGTGAAAAGATTAATTTGAACAAAGTCAACTTTTATTAAAACTTTTCAAAACTATTTTCGATATGGATCAGAACTGGACACGCCTGAGATCTGTCACTGAGAAGCACAATCTCGGATCCTAGCAATTGGAAAGTTGCCCCTAGTTTGAAAAGTGCCTCGGCGATTCATAGCAACGGAAAGTTGCCCCTAGTCTGGATGGTGCCGCAACACTTCATTGCAACAGAAAGTTGCCCCTAGTCTGAATAACAACATCTTAGGAGATCACGATAAATCTTTGATGAATAGAGATGGTGAGATGATCGGATGGACAAAGTTGATCGGGAAAAGATTGAAATTTGAACTTGGGATGAAGCTGCCTACGTATCCCATAGATGGGAATCAAGCCTTACGTATTTCAGGCTTAGGTTCGCTCGGGTATTTTTACTCTCCTTTTGCGCTCTAACTTTTGTCAAGGCCGCCCTTTACGGGTTTTTAACCTTACGAGCTCGGTTCTTATAATTTCAAATTTTCTGTGCTCTGAGTTTTGCCTAGGTCGCCCTTTCGGGTTTTCGGCCTAGCGAGCCTCCTAGGGGTAGTATTTCTTCAACTTGTCCATGTTGATCGGTTGAGAAAACTCCAAGCCATCTGGATCCATCGAACCCACAGCTCCAGGACAGTTGACTTGATAATATAGGGACCGGTCAATTGGAGTGCGAACTTGCCCTTAGAGTGCGTGGATGGGAGCTTCGGTTGTCTTTGAGTACCAAATCTCCTTCTTTCAAATTCTGGACTTAACCTTCTTGTTAAAAGCCGGCGATTCTGCGTTGATAACCTGGATGTGATGCAGTGCTTTCGCCTTCTTTCATCGAAAAGCATGAGTTCCTCAAATACATTTCTTTGTAATCTGCTTGACTATCGGCTTTCGGCCAATACTCGTAATAGCGGGACCTCAATCTCAATAAAAAGCGGCTTCCATCCCATAGACCAATGAGTGCTGATCGCCCGGTAGAAGTTGATCGAAGTCACCTGTGCCCAGCAGGCGAAAAGCGACTTATCTTCCGATCGATGGTTTCCACCATCTTCTATAGTATCGCTTGATGTTCTTGTTGGCGGCCTCAAGCTGCTCCGTTGGTTTCTGCGGCGGTAAGTAAACGACTTATGAAAAGCCACATTGTATTTCTCAACAAATCGATCACCTCCTTTTGAAGTGGAACCATTATGCAAGCGATTTCATTTGGGACCCGTGGCGAGATAATGTTGTTTGATAAATTTTGCTACATGCGAAGCCTTCAATCTGACATAAGATTGGGCCTCAACCCACTTTGTGAAATAATCTATCGCTACCAAGATGAACTCATGCCCATTCGACCCCTTTGGCGTATGACTCCGATTACATCAATTCCCCAAGCGAAGCGGCCATGGTGAAGTCATGTTGTCTGACTTTGGCAATGGGATGTTCATGCGATTTGCATAAATTTGACACTTGTGACATCATGGGATGAAGCCAATACAATCCTCCTCCATGGTAGACCGGTAATAACCTTGTCTAAGGATCTTCGCCCGCATTACCCCATTCATGTGTGCACCACATTCACCCCGTGGATGGCTTCCATCGAGCTTTGACTCTTGACATCAACGCCATACGGTTTATGCATTCAGATGACCCGTTTATCGGTTTACCCATGAGACGATGGTAATTGCCATTCTTGATTGCCCTCTTGTCTTTGGCATTTACCTGGCGGTATGTTTCTTTCTCCAAGAAGTTCCAAATGTCGTAATACCGAGGGTGTTAAGTCACGAACTTCATCTATGGCTGCAATCGACTCATAGGCAGGTGCAAATTTCTGGTCAATGATGACCGGACGCATTCGGACTCCACACGGGATGTCTATCATAGATGATAAAGTTGCTAATGAATCTGCGAACCTGTTGTTCTCTCTTAGTAGATGAGTAAAACTTAGCTTTTCAAACCGAGGAATCAGCAAATCCAAGGTTTGGTGATATATCATCATCTTTTCCTCTTTTACTTTCCAGTCTCCTTTAGCATGAGACACAACAAGGTTCGAATCCCCAATAACGTCCAGCCGTCTTGCCCCTAGTTCTAGGGCTGCTTCTAAACCAGCAATGCACACCTCGTATTCTGCTTCATTGTTTGAGACTTTAAATCGGAGTTTGAAAGCTAGAGGGATACGGGAATCATCGGGTGCTATCAGCAACGCTCCTATCCCATACCCATGTTGATTTGATGCTCCGTCAAAGTACATCGTCCAGGTTTCTTCGTCGATATGCAAAATTGATTCATCCGGGAACAGATACTCAACTGCTTCATCCCCCTCAACCGGGTGGTCGGCAAGGAACTCTGCCACTGCTCTTCCTTTCACTGACTTGCGTGTCACGTACGTGAGATCAAATTCGGAGAGCAACAGCAACCAACGAGCTAGCCTACCGTGGCTGGTTTCTCGAAGAGATATTTGATGGGATCAAGTCATGAAACCAACATTACGAGTGAGCTAACGGTAGTGCGCGGCTTCTGGTAGCCCATACGAGCTAAGCAAGCCTTTTCGGCGGTGTATATCGGGTCTCATACTCGGCATCTTTTTGCTCAAATAATAGATGGCTTTTCCACCTTATCTTTTGATTCTTGCGCAAGCATACGGCCCATTGTAGTTTCGATCAGCGGATACAAAATCAGCGGTTTCCACAGTTACGGTGGTGATAAAGCGGGTGGAGTTACGTAGATGTTCTTTGATCTGTTCAAATGCAGCTTGACATCGGCCGTCCCATTGGAACTTCTTTCCTTTCTTGAGGAGGCCAAAAAGTGGTTCACAAGTCAAGGTTAGTTTTGAAATAAACCGTCTTATGAATTGCACTTTACCTAGAAAGCCACGCACCTCCTTTTCAGTCCTTGGTGGTGGCATTTCTAGGATGGCCTTGATTTTAGAAGGATCGACCTCGATGCCTCTTTGTGTAATCAAAAACCCCAACATTTTCCCCGCTGTAACACCAAACGTACATTTCTGAGGGTTTAGCCGCAACCAGAATTCCCTGATCCTTTGAAAAAACTTGTGCAAGGCGGTGTAATGGCCCTCTCTTTCCTTGGACTTGACAATCATGTCGTCCACATACACCTCAACCTCTTTGTGGATCATATCATGTAGTATTGTAGTCGCGGACCATTGATAAGTAGCTCCAGCGTTCTTCAACCCAAACGGCATTACCCGGTAGCAGTATGTTCCCCACGGGGTGGTGAATCTGATCTTTTCCATCTTACGGCGCCATCACTATCTGGTTGTATCTGAGAAGCCATCCATGAATGAGAGCAATGCATGCCTGCATGAAATCTACCAACTCATCGATGTGCGGTAAGGAAAGTAGTCGCCGGACTAGCTCTGTTCAAATCCATGAAGTCTACACACGGATCCTGCCATCTTTCTTGACGCAAAACAATGTTGGCCAACCAAGTCGGATATTGAGATACGGTGAGGAAGCTGCGTCGATTTATAGTGACCTCTTCCTTAATCTTGAGAGCCCAATCGGGCGGATCCATACGAGTTCTTGGAGTCGGGCCTCGGGGTCAAGGGGATCCGATCTTTGTACAATCTCGGGATCGATTCGGGTATGTCTTCGTAGGACCACGCGAAAACATCTTTGAAATCTTTTAATAAGCGACTAAGCCCTCGCGTTCCTCGAAGACAACGTGGACCCGATCTGGACCAGCGGGTCCTCATCGATCCAATGTTCACGGTAATGATTTCATCCATTAATGGTTTAACAAATCTCTCTTGCTCTTGCTCAATTAAATGTTGTAAAAGCAGGAGGAACTTCGTCCTCGTCGTTTTGATCAAAATTTTGAAAGTCTGAATTAATGCAATAAATTAGGGCGCGGAAAAGTGCGGAAACCACAGATAGTTCATTCTCATTAGGCACATCAAATCGTCGATTCATTGGTTACATGAGACTCAAATGAAAAGGAAAAAACTGACACAGGCGGGTGTGGCATCGGGTTAACATCCCTAGGAGTACGGACTCAAGCTTCGGTCAGTGGAACCTTATTAGAACTCACGGGACTCGGTGGAATCGATTAGGCTCACTACTGACGGTCTTCTTTGGACAAAAATCCCTCCTCTCTTGCCAAGTGAGAGGTGCGATCGATGCATCAAGATAGGCTGGTATTAGGCTCATGCCGTTCATCCCCAATCATGGAAACCACGAAGTTATCCCCAAGCACTCTTGGTCGTCGGGGATCGAGAGGAGACATGCAGTGCTACCCATTTCCAATTACGTGCCCTCGGGATCCTTTGCTTTATTACGCTCAACCTCGGTTGTTGGAGTGCATGCCTTTCTGTAGCAGCGTCATCCCCGGATAGTTGCGGTCGAAGAAGATTTTGAAACAGTGCAGCGCTTCTTCTCGTGTTTAACCATAGCTCTGGAAGCGCAAAATAAAGAAAGTCCTCCCCTCCGGACGAAGCGTCCGATTCGAAATCTACTGGATGGGCTGTGCATTAAATCAAAGGCTTCCCGGCTGCCCGCTCGCTCTGCGGCCATTTCCTTTCCTTTCCTCACCGATCTTCTTTGGTGGGCGGATAACCCGACCAAAAGGTATGCGGGTTGTGTGGCACTTGGCCAATCTTTGCGACTCCTTTCTGCGCTTCTTCCTAATCCCATCGAGGAATATGTTGTAGCTTGTTCATGAGGTAGGCGGATTGAGCAGCGTACACACCTTCATTCCACGGCCATTATATTACGCACTACGGGCCTCGCCAAAGTGAACCACGATAAGAACCGTCCTCCTGCGTGCTCGATTTCCAAAAGCTGGCGTGAACACTCTGGCGGCGGATGGATGGATGAATTTCAAAACAATTGCAACCCCTTCCGTGAGGGTATTTCAACTTATCTGGTATAGAGTGGAAGGCGCTTTCACTTGGTGCAACCACGCGCCCAAGAGCAAGTTGAAGGTTGCGAGCGTCCAAGACATGAAATTCAATGTTGTGTTGTCTGGACCAACTTTGGTGCGAACCCAGCGGTCCTATCACTTCCCTCTTGGTATTATCATAAGCTCGATCACTGAGTGGTTGGTATGAAGTCTGGGGTTTTAACCCGATTGCATATGTCGTTGGCGGAACATTGATAGCGAACCGGTATCAACAAGTACCACGGTATCCATATCTCTACACTCACGGAGATGTAGAGAGGTTTATTATGATTCGTGCCCTCGGTGGCAATTCCTTATCTGAAAAGGTTAATCTTGGGGAACCTCCTCCGGAAAAACCAACCAATTTGCTCTGGCGTAGTTTCGATGGAAGTTTGGCCTTGTCCATAGCGAGATAGAATGACTTTGTCTATGTACCCTTGATGCCATAGCGGTCCCAGATGGAAATGTCTTGTATCTTCTTTAATTGTCTCGATCTGACTTCTTCTTCAATTTGCTTCTCTTTCTATTTCTCTGCCTCTTTATCTTTCCCAGATGTCTCAGGTTGGTCAAGGTGTGGGGGCTTGAAATACCGCCCACTCCTGGTCATGTGGTCCACCTCATCGAGGTACCAAGTATCATCTGGTTGAGTATCTGCCCAATCTTCATCCGTGTGGGCAAGACATAAGTCATCGTCTTCCCACCACATCCCACTAACGTTCAACAGACACCTATCCGGTTCTGGCAAGTTCTTACTCTCGGTATTTTCATCCCACATGCTCACGGCATGTCACGCTCTTAATGCTCGCGGCACTTTCCAACCTCTTCATGATTCTTGGCTTTAGGATTCTCTCGAATTCCACTTCTTTTCTTGCTCCTGTGTTAGTAGGGTTTGTTGTTCGGTTTCACAATATCTTGATTAGGCGAAATTCTTTGTCTTGGCGCTCTCCGGCAATTCATTACGACTCTCGGCCCTTAGGCCATGATTGATCTTGTGACAACCCGAAATTCTTCCCTCGCTCAGCGGAAGAGTTGGCCTTCGGCGGACTTTTGGAGTTTCCGGCAATTGTGCGACGGCACGAGATTAGGAGTTATGATTCTCGCTTCGGCGGGAGTTCTGCTTTCGGCGGACGGCTTTGTTGATTGCGCTTTCGGCGGAAGAGTTGGCCTTCGGCGGGCCTCTAGGTTGAGTTGTATTTCTGAGGTGTGGGTTTGTTTTGGACATTTTTATTAGTGTATTTGGAACCTTCTTATTTTATTTTGGAGTATTGGTTGTGGTGGTAATATGATGGCAAAGTAAGATTGGGCCAAAAGCTTTAATTAGAATAAATTGTCGGCGACCAGTCGTCACTCTTTTATCCTTTTCTTTGTCGACACTTTGAATTTGGATGTGAGGTTAGAACCATTGGAAAGCTTATTTCCGGGGCTTCAATTTGGACACAAGAACGACCAAAAACGGAGTTCGGATGGGAGAGTTATACCTGTTCAAAGTTTCGGAATCTGTCTTTGAGGCGAGTCCGCTCGAGCGGAAAGCGATCCTCGGCGGGAATTACAGACGGCGGCTTTAAGAACAGGATTTTGGATCATTTCATAGATTTTCTTCAACCCTCTTCTTTCCTCTTTGCCTTAGTCCGAAACCCTAACTCTCAAACCTTTGATTTCACCCATTTTATCAACAATCCACCATGGTTTTGGCATGTAGGATGGAGAACTAAGGAGGATCAATGTTTTTACCGATTAAAATTTGGATTGGTGAAAGTTTCTTCTCAAGCTCACCTTTGCTTGATTGTTGAGGTAAGGTTGAAGACTCTTTAATATTTACATCCATAGATAGGTTGGAGGTGTCTTCATTGTATAATGGTGCAAGTTTTCATTTATGTTATGTATATGGAAGAAATTATGAGATTTTGGGAATTTTGGGGTTTGAACATTGGGGTTTTATGGTTTGAAGATATTGGGAGTTAATTGATGGGTTTAAATAATGGTTTATGAGTCCTAGATGTGTAATTGATGGAAAAATAGTGTTGGGTTAATAAGTTTGATTATTTCTTGAAATCTCATTATTTTCTTGAAACCTAAGTTTCTTAAGGATGATAACCAAAGATTTAACCCAAATTGAATGTAGAATAATGAAATTGGCGTATTGAATTATGTATATACAAGTTTAATTGGAATTTGGTGATACTTGGAAATTATGTTTAAATTTGCGAATGAACTTGTTTGAAGCTTTGTGAATCATGTCTTAGTGAGGAAGGAGAGTGGGGGGTAGGGTTTGTTGATGATGTGGTTGATGTAAATTGAGCCTTAGCAATTTAATGTGAATTATGTGAAATTATATTTGGTATGGCAGGTGGAATGATGTTAAATAGTTTGGATTATATTGGATGGTGATAATTATGTGGAGTTATGTTGATTCATTGGGGTTGTGTTAATGTTGTTGAATTGAATTGTGTAGGGTTAGGCTGCGGGGCGGACCTAGCATCTAAACACTTGTGAGTAATAGTACTACAAATGTACCTTGTTTAGCGTTAAGAATATTGTTAACAACATTCTACTTCTTGTGAACTAATATAGTAATGTGTTTGTTGGTGAAATTGATGTGAGCGTTGAAAGAGTTAAGCGCACCTCGGTATGATTCTAAACCTATTAAAGTATTTGAGGTTATGGTATCATCCTAAAATTACCTATATACGTATAAGAATTGTGTTATGAATTGTTACGATTCACCTTGGGTTATTAGTAATGTTAAGATTCTATTAATTACAAAACAAGTATATGCGTACAAAGAATCATGAGGAGACATTGTACTATATGTTTTGTTTGCTATTGATAAATAATGTTACCATTCTATTATCGGCAACGTTCTATTAAGCTTATGTACTTATGTTATTTATTTGATTAATGGGAAGAATGAGTTTATTGGTATTAATACATTACGATGTTTACGGTATGGAACAAAGTCTTTGTCTGAAAGCAGTGCTACACTTGGTGGGAGCCACCTCTGGAATTCATACGAGCCGCCTCTTGAGTCCATACATCTGTACCTTCGTGACTCGCTATCGCGTTACGTACCTTCTGTGACTCGCTATCGCGTTCTGTACCTTCTGTGACTCGCTATCACAGCGTTACATGCCTTCTGTGACTCGCATTCGTGCAGCATACGTGACTACGCTATATGCGTTCTGTACCTTCTGTGACTACGCTATATGCGTTCTGTATCTTCTGTGACTACGCTATATGCGTTCTGTTACCCACGCTTATGCGTTTTGTTATTTCTGTTAGTTACGCTACTTACATTATTTACATTATACGATATCTGTCATTTCGGTTATTTACATTACTTTGGTTATTTACATTGGATTACATTATGTCTATTATTTATGTTACTTCCGATATCTCTGTTACTTCTGATATCCCTGGACCTATGGTCGTTCTGCATCTATAGGCCTATGGCTGTTTTGCAATTAATCACGGAATGTAGTTAATAATATGTATCTGAAACTATATGTTTTGATTAGTCAGGTTAAATATCACAATATTTATGTACTATTATTCACTGGGTTCGCTCATTCTGTATTTTATGCATGCATTTACGTAGGTAGCCAATCGGGAGTTCAGTCCCAACCTTTAAAGCTTGTGTTCCTCTTGTCAACCTTGAGGCGTCCAGGCACCACCTGAAGTCGTTCGTTTTGTAAAGTTTTGCCGAGTTTCAATTTATGCATTAGATGTCTATTTTTGGGTTGATTGTAAATAATTCCTTCTTCATTATTATTTTTGTTATGTGTCTATTTGTGAGGTTAAGTCGAGGCATATGGATGTAAACTGTCTGTATAATATTTACTTAGTGTAATGTTGAGATCCTGGCATGTTAGAAGTAGCTCAATGGATGTTATTCGATGTATTTTATATTATTGCATGCTTCCGTTCAAGCCCCATAAGATATGTATAACAGGTTTAGTGTCTGGTTTCGAATGGGACATGCCCAAACTTTTAGGGGCGGGTTTGGGGTGTGACAGATACCCCCACCTACCTTGCCTGGTGAATTTCCTAACTTATCTGGTGGTCATCTAACCACCCGGTAATTTCTACCGACTCCCCATATTCAAACCAATTGCTTGGTGCATCCCCTGCTTCTTGATGCGTTGAAGGCGAAGGTTAGCAAAATCTTCTTCCACCATTGTCAGATCATCTACCCCTTGTTCTAGTCCATCCCCCCGAATCATGCACAGTTCAGCTTTTTCTGGCAATCCTACACTCGGCTCAGACCGGCCCACTGATACAATGTATCCACTCGGATCATAGGCTCTCCCAGCTAGATTCCCAAACTATTCCATCCCAGACTCACCGATTCTATTCTCCTCTGAAACTTGCCCCGTTCCATCTTCGGAGGTCACCACCTCTGGCTCAGATTGGGTTGTGAAGGTGTCCAACATGCACAAGTCGGTGCAATCAGGAAGGATCACCTCCGGCTTAGGTAGGTGAGAGGGAGTAATATAGATACTAGGATCGTAAGAAACGACCCCAGTTTGGATGAGGTTGACTCTTTTGGGTGGTGGATCTTGGTTATGTGCGGGGAGTGGGTTAGTTGTGACGTTGGGTCTTTCGGGAGGTACGATGATATTCTTGTCAACGAGGTCTTGAATCTCGTGGCCTTGATCGAAACATTGATCGTGTCATGGCCATCTTTGGTGATGGTACGCCTGATGCCATTTGGGTTGTGGGAAGGGGGGAGTGGATTCGGTAGTGGCCTCGGTTCTAGGGGCGTCAGATGCTTCTTCCTGATTAACACCCCCAGAGCCTTGGACAGGGGCATATATAGTGGAGTGAAGGTTCTTTGGCCTCTGGATTGATATCTCGGGGCTTGGCTACTACTCCCGGAGGTACTAGAAAATGGGGTGGCCGCTGCGGGCCTTGGTTGAGAAGGGGGAGTGGTGATGACCATACCGACCTCCGAAGTTCTTGTGTTGGCAGCGCCATTCGGGCCTGCGTTGTTATTGCTATTGAATGTCCTTCGGGGCTGTTCTCGGTCCTGATCGATTAAACCTTGCTTCATCGCATCCTCGATCTGTACCCCCATCTCGTGTAAATCTGAGAAGGTGGGGAAAGAATCTGATCATTTTCTGCATTAACTTGGGTTGGAGGTTGCGTACAATCATCCGAATTTGATCCTTATCTGTTGGCCTTAAGGTCATCATCGATGCCTTCGCTCTCCAGAGTTACAAAATCGAGAGAAAGTCTCTTTTGTTCTGCCTCGTTGTTTGAGATCACGTGTTGTAATCTCGTCTGCGTGTTATCTGAATACTACATAGCGAAGGCCTCGGCCAACTCATCCCAATTTCTCTTTACATCATCTTCTAATTTTGCGTGCGGATGGCGCCACCCAGACAAAGTTCTACCAAATAAAGAAAGCCGTGGTTGGGTTAGGCCCATTGGCCTCAAGATGTCTGAAAATAGCGGAGATGGACCATAGGATCACGATCGTCAAAGCGATCAATCTGGGGCATCTTGAATCTATCCGGCGATGTCACGGCCGCGTCGGTGTAGCCATCTTCAATATCTGGAATGGCCTTCACCCCTGTGATTTCTTGAAAAAGCTTTTTCCGGCTTACCGACGATTGTATGATCAACCTCGAACTCAAATGGAAGTCCGGTGGTTAGGTGTAGATTCTTGGGCGATTCTTGGCGGTGAAGGGCGGGCCGGCCCGTTGGAAGACTTATGTCCTCTTGATGTTAGGACATCGGGTAAGGTATTGAGTATTGGGATGATATTACGAGGATTTGGCGGGGTATTACGACGGTGGATGCTGCTCGGTAGTGGAGCGGCTGGTGGAGGAGAAGCTTTGATGTGAAGCGAGCCTATTTGCGTTCTGTCGCGGCCTAATGTCAATGTCGGCATTATGTCATGGCCGTAACTGGCACTTGTTGTTTGGAAAATTCGCTTGGCGGATGGCATCATCTTGCATATGCCTCATGCTCTCATGCATCTGGCGTATCATCGCCTCCATCCTGACGTGATACTGCATGTTCCATCTGAATGGCGGTAAATGTACCTCTCTGGCGGAACCACGAAATCTCAACTGATTGTTTCTTGTCAAGCGACCCTCTGTCGGTAATCCTGTTCGACAGCTGCGCCTTCTCGACCCTTCTTCGATAGCGGGGTAGAGAGTAGAACCTTTGGATGTCGTCAGCGAGATCCTCGGATTGGTTGGTCGGCGACCTCGTGTCCAAAGTGCTTGGGGTATCTCTTGGTTCGGAAGCAATCGTGCTAAAAGCGCCTAGCAAAAAGATAATAAGCGAAAAGAAATAAACAACGGAAAAGCAGGCGCATAACGACAAATTAAATACACACAACACGATCGGGCATACAACACGTAGTTGATAAGTGAAAATACCTGTCCTCGATAACTTATCCATTCTGTATCCTTTGTTCCCCAAAAGCTGAATCGGATATCCACAGACAAGCGATTCTCGAATCTTGGCCGCCTTGAACTGATGCCCAAACTCAAGCGATACATGCATTCCTGTGAGGCACACTCTAACAAGCACATAGCAAATAAGTGAGGTGAAAACACCCCTATGTTGGGGTAGGGTTTCCTGTCCTATTTTGTCGAGAGCTAGGGTTTTTACTACATAGCGGTTTCAAACAACCTATAAGCGGGTATGCAACTTTGTCCTAGTTTGGAATGGTCACTATGGATCGAATATGCACTAGGTCGAATGGTCAAAAGGTGCCCGTAAAAGCAGGGGTTTGTGTTCCCATACTAAGCGAGCCGTAACCGATCGGCCTTATGGACATGCCTTGACAAGACAAGCCTCCGACAAACCGCTCGAGGAATAGCGAGATGGCAAACCACGGTGTCCTAAAGCACCAATGCAAATGCAATGCAAAGAAACACACAAGTGTAGTCAAAACCGGATATCATGAGTTGAGTCAAGTTCTCTAAATCCCGGAGTCGCGAAGCTGTAGGCGTCCCGAGCATCCGGGAAGAGTGCGAGTCCCCGTTACAGTTCGATATTGGGTCACTCTGATTCGAAGGACTCACATGTCGCGGTTCTTAATCTTGAACCAAAGAGTCCAAATCCGCAAATCGTTTGAAAAGCAGATTTTTTGAAAGAAGTGCCAAACATGGTGCTTGGCGGATCTGAGTTGCCACCTAAATATTTGAAAATGGGAAATTTAGAAACCACGACTCGGTGCCAAAAGGCCGCGTGTCTGTCATCACCAAAGTTGCCTCGGCTCGGGAACTTAGATACGATTAGGGAAAGGTCACCGTGAGCACCCCTTCGCCCGATCAAAGCAAGCCTCTACTAACCATGATATCTATTTTTGAAAACATTGTGAGTTCTTATTCGGTTATTAGCCTAAGTTACTATGTGATGCATGACATACAAGTATAGACTGAATCGCCTGAATTGGAACAAAACATTTCATGTTTGTTTGTTTGAAAATGGTTTGATGGTGCTACCCGCAAGTAGGCTAAGACGCGGATTTGCCACCCTCAGGTGGGCTTAGAAAACATGATTTTTGCCACTATCTAGTGGGCTTAAAACAAACATTTGATGAATTGTCCCAATTCAAATAACTCAACCTCCACCCACAGGCATTCAAGGCAGTTATATCACATAAGCATTTAGCCTCATGGTAAGCATGCTATTCATGGCAACACTCACACACATGCAAGGATGCTAAAGCATAAAACTCACCAAGTACTCCAAGCCAAAACAGAAGCTTGTTAGAAATCCATGCATGGTCCTAACTATACAGAAATGCCTAATGCAACACATGCAAAGATGCAAACTATAGCAGGCTCGGCTATTCTAAACATGGCATATGAAATGCTACAGCTAACATGTATTCAACTTGGAATTGAAATACAAATGCAGTTTGTATGATCTTGTGAGCCAGTGCGTGCAAAAGCAGATGAATGATGTAAACATCTTTGTCATCTTGTATGCTAATTGAAACATGCCTATATCTAACCATCATAAGCGGGTAAATAAAAGGGAAGAAAAGGCGTGGGGTTGGAAGACATACATCACACTCACCCACACTTATTACAATTATGCCCTCGCGCGGTCGAATAAATATCTGATCCGAATAAAAGAATATTACAGTCCAAAATATTACAATCCAGATAATGCACAAATACCTAATTAATTATCAAATTAACTAAGAAAAACTGTAAACTGGCATGCAAGCCAGGGGGCTGCCTTGACTCCGCTTCGGATAATGAAATGATGCATGTTGGGTTGCGTTTTGCGGAGATCCACTGGGATGCCCCAATTAGCCTCTGTTTGTAATGTTTCTCGAAATGCGTGCCAGACTCCGAAAAGTTGCTAATTCTTCATTTTTGCTGCAACAGAGAGCAGGAAAGGGGCATAGCAATGTATTTCACAAATATATGCATGTCTCGATTCTCGTGCCACCAATCATGCATCTTGATGCATGATGGCCGAGGAATCGGATTGCACAACTCAATATAAGATGAATGCACATGAATGCTACAACAAAACCTAACTCCATCATGGGTGTCCGATTGTCGGTGAGTTGGGAATTGAGACCCGTTTAAGTCACTCGAGTCTGGCGTGCCTCATTCCGTGCGGACTAACTCCTATCCCGACCATGATGCAATATGCATGATATGCGTGAAGTGTAGCTAATATGCAATCCTAACATACACAATGTTATAGAAATGAGATGCCTCGAAATGCGTACACACGGGCACGCAAACCGAGACGATGGCATAAAGGCATGAAGTGACATGAAATATGATATACAATGAGACTAAAATGAGATGTCTCGAAATCGTGCTTACAGACGCATAAGCAAAAAATGGCATACGGAATGCAACAGGACTAAAATGAGCATACAGGATGCAATATGGGCTTATACTAACATGAGAGGGCCTCAGCCATACTCACATAAGAGGCCGTCGGATAAAAGTGAAGTGCCTCGAAATGCGTGCACACAATCACGCAAACCGAGGCAATGACATAAGGAATGAAATGGCATACACAATGCAAATTGGGCTTACACTAACATGAGAGGGCCTCAGCCACACTCACATAAGAGTAGATGGATGAACATGAAATTGCCTCGAAATCGTGCCTGCAGACGCATAAGCAACAATGGTACTAAAGATAAGAAATGGCATTCCAAATGCAGATTGGGCTTACACTAACATGAGAGGGCCTCAGCCACACTCATATGAGAGGCCATGAGATGAAAAATGAAGTGCCTCGAAGTCTGCGCTGCAGACACATGAGCAGAAGCGATGTATCAAAACATGAAATGATATAGGGAATGGTGTGCAAACATGCCAATGGATTTTCAGCACTCCCAAATGATGCAAAACAGTCGAAAGGTGGGAAATTCGCCAAATGCAAGCGGTCCCGAAATGCGATATTAAGCACCGAAATGGCCTCTGACCATACTAAACATGCATAATTGGTACGTGACATGAAAAACAGTAGCAAGGCAGCCCCAAAATAGCATTTTTTACAGTACAAAACATGGCGAAATAGTGAGCATAGATAGGACAACAATGGCATGCAAAAATGGGGGCCAAGAGAGGGGTATTGAAGCAAGTGATGTATGCGATGCTCAAACTGAAAAATTCCCTTCTACAACACTGATTAGGGACCAAAAATATGCACATTTACAGTTTATGACAACCCTCAAATCAGTGTGAAAACTTGCTAAAAATGTCATGCAAGAATAAAGCCAACAAGGGCCAAAACATGGAGTATGCCTTACATTCATCAAACAGCCTTGGACCCTTAACAAAACATGACAAGAAGGCCAAAATATGGATATTTTCAGTACTGATGATGGCCGAAAACAGAAGCTAGATAGGCCTAAAAGGCATGCAAAAATGAGGGCTAAAGAGAGATATAAAGACAAGCACAACATGGAGATCCCCAACAAGGTTGATCCCTTCTACAATGTTTTATAGGGACACAAAATAAGCCTACTCACAGTTCATGACATGCTCCAAAACAAATTTCATATAAGCCAAACAAATCATGCAAATTTACGGTAAATATGAGAGATTATGAAGCAAGTGCATGATAGAAAGGCCAAAAAGGGTTGATCCCTTCTTCAATGTTGAAGAGGGACTCAAAATAGGCCCACTCACAGTTTACATCATGCTCGAAAATAGATCACACATAAGCTAGATGAAGCATGCAAAAACAAGGGTAAAACATGGATTCAAAGCAAGTGGCATATGGAGCATGAAAACAAGGTTGAGCCCTTCTTCAATATTGAATAGGGGCTCAAAATAAGCACAATATCAGTTCATGAGATGCTCCAAATCAGATCCCACATAGGCTAAATATTCAATGCGAAATAATGGCATATAAGAGGATATTGAAACAAGTGCAAGATGGAGGGCTCAAAAAGGGTTGAGCCCTTGAACAAACATGAATAATAGCTCAAAATAGACCTAGTTTCAGTTCTGTTCGGAGCCCAAAACCACAAGAAAATAGGGTAGAAAAATGATGGTAAAAAGTGCTAGAAAAGGGGAAATAGTGACTTACCCTTGAAGACTACACTTTGGTTGCTTCTTGGCTTGAGTTTGTTGCTTCTTAGCCTCTGAAAAACCTTCCCTTGCTGCTGGAATGGAAGTGGTGAAGGTAGTGCTTGGTGTTGATGAACAAATGAGGCCAAAACTTAAAGATTTTGGAGGTTTTTGGAGAGGGAGATGGAAGCCAATGTAAATGAGCTCTTAAGGGAAGTTTTTCTAACCCTAATGAAGGAGCTGGCCAGCCACTTATAAAGGCTAAGAAGGGGGTGTAAAGAGGAGAATGCACCCAAGCTTTCCCTCCCAAAATATCCCGGATCTGAGATATTTTAAAGGAACGACTATCTGGTATAAGAACTCAAGCGAGGATGCCATGTGCTTTCTTGGAGGTGGCGGTAGGCCACCCCCATAACCCGGACAAGGGCAAAAATGGAAAGTGGGAGTTTCTGTCCGGCCACCAAAGGTTGGTGTCCTCCCAAGTGTGTACAACAAGGCCCTGTGGTTGGAATCTGGCAACTCTAAAACAGGAGAGACAACATGCCACCTTTAGGAGAGGTTCAAAAATGAAAAGAGGAATTACTATCCGGCCATGTGTTTTTAGGGTCCTCCCATGTGTGTACAACACAAATATGTGGTTTTGGCTCGAAGAAAATGGCCCTAGGGTGTTCAACATTAGCCCGGAAGTGAGAAAAAGGCGTAGAGTGGTCTTGGGAGGAGCATAAGCGGTTCTTGAGACAATTGCTGTCCTCCCACCCTCCAGCGACCTTCCTTATGATAAAAGCAGGTACTTGCCAAAAATGAACAAAAACAGATGCAAAGCGAATGCTTGGGGCCAAAACCAGATTCGAGGTCAATCGGCCGTTAAGCAAAAGTGGTGTTTGGCCACGAAGTGGGTATCTAAGACCCAGTGTCCCTTGAAAGGGAGTAAATGAGATGCATGCCAAAAATGGAGGAATCGGAGATGGTTAGGTGGTCCCAAGAGACACACGGCTGTGACTCAGCCGGAATCGGCCCCGAAATGGGCAAAATGGCCTCTGAGCCGAAATGTAGCCCACCCACTAAGAGATGGTCTCTGGGACCTCTCCTTCCCTCGAAGAAAAGCAGAGAAAAGCGAGTCGTTATGGCAAGAGGCAAGGCACAGAAGAGGGTTCGGAAGTTCGAAGGCAGGGCGCACGGCTGCGACTCTGAGACTTCTGAACGAGCACAAAATGCAACATCACCGAGCGCTCAATCGGTGACGTCTGAGTCTTAAGGTCGGTCAAAAATGGGGTGTCTACAATGTCATTGGAAAGGGAACCCGTCAAATCCATGCCTGCTAGTATCCTAAAATTGAAAGTTAACTGGTTCAAGATCAAAGATTGTCAAGTTTTTTAAAATAGTAGAACATGATTGCATTACATGGAGGTCACTTGTGAATTGGTGCAAGAAATTCCTCAATTAAAAAGTGACAAAAAATAAATACTATCACACTTAATTAAATTAGGTGTGATTAAAATATTAATTTGATTTTTTTAATCACATTTTCATTAAAAGTGTCATGTTTTAGTTTCTTAAGTATGATCTTTAAGCATTTTTGTAGTAGTCTTTATCAAAAGCGAAGATTCTTATCAAATCGAAGCCACAATATGAGACTTGCAAAATGGCACTCTTAACATTTAAAGACCAAACATTCATAGCCATAAAAAGGTTTACGCAGATGATTCGTCATAAATTCTTTTCCAATTTCTTAAAAAAGAATGCCATCGTAGAAGACAAAAATCGCTAATAAAGCATTTAGTTGAACCAAACGAAAAATAAACAACATAAATTACAAAAATCTAACCAAGGAAACACTTAGTTTAACAATGTTTGCATTTGATGTGTTATGTACATTAAAAAATGACGAAACATGCATGTTTTGCACCATAAAAGATCAAAATCTATGTGAAAGTCCTCCAAACGGAAAAGAAGAAATATATTTCACATAGGTAAGGTGATATATTTCATGGAGGTAAGGTGCACTATTGGCATATTAGCTGTGCTATGTAAGAAATGGCTTATCAGCACTACTATAAATGTCAATAAGACATGCAATTGGCACAGATATGTATAGATTTTCAAAACAAAATAAAATTATTTTAAACATGACTGGTAGGATGATAGCAAGTATTGTCAGTAATTATTTCCAGTTTTAAGCTACTAACCTCCCAGAAGTTCCCCAGCTAATTATGCATGCAACTCCAAAATGGGGATGAACAGAAATATGATCGTGTTTGAGTGTTAAACCATCCACAAGCACATTTCAAAATCATAGAACAATCCTTCTTATTACTAGCACAAGCTAATACTCTGTTGCAACTCAATCTAGTGTTAGATCTATTATTTCCAAAGCAAACAATGCTAATGCTGATCTCTTTGTTGTGCCTGGTGATAAAATATGTTTTGGTGATCTTTTCTTGGAAGTCTTGTGTTATTAGGTAGGGTAGTTCAAATATAATTACGGTGAAATGTGAACCTGATGTTGTTGAATTCAATCCTCAGGGGATACAATTACATTTTTTATTTGAACTGAATGATATGTGGTGTGTATTCTTGGAATGGAAGGAGTGTTTTCATCATCAAAAGGAAGGGTGCCACAAAGAAGCACATACAAGATAACCCCACAGCTCCATACATCTACCTTAGGTCCAGCATACAATTTCCCAGATATAACCTATGAAAATAGATGAATTTATTAAACTTGGAAATTCAATAGTTACTTTAAATACAAATAGCATTCAATTGAAAAATCTCACTGACTTGTTTCACTGTCTTAAATTATTCCATAGATACCATAACTCTGAGAAACATAATTTGGGCTTCCATAACTTGTTTTCAGAAAATGACCATCCCGCATGATATTGCTCAGGCCAAAATCAGCAATCTTCAAATTGCACTTGGAATCCAAAAGCAGGTTCTCAGGCTTAAGATCTCTGTGAACCACCATATTGTTTTGGTTTCCTTAAGAATCCGGTATTATTTCCGTAAACAATTTACTTCTTACTTCTTAGCAAAAGAGAAGATAACCACAGAGGTCTTATATAAGTTTTATGGTTAAAAATATTTGATATTTGTACCTGAAAGATCTCAAGAGTCAAATTTTATGATCCAGAGGAGGATTTGTGAAAGTGGAGACAGTTCCAAACCATGTTCTTTCTTTCTTAGGAGAGGAAGAAGGCATTATTCACCCAAAAAAGGAAAAAGGCATTGTTGTTTGCTAGTGGCAGACACAATTCAGTTTTCTGATTCTTTCTTCTACTTTAAATTTTTTTTTTCTTTTCTTATTCTCTCATTACTTCATATATGTCTATGTAAGCCCCCAAAAAAGGTTGAGATAGAAATAATAATTTCCTCAATTGAAATAGTTACAAAGTGGTATTATAGTTTTGTTATGAACGTTAGAAAATTATTGTGAATAATTATAATGTAGTTAAAAAAAAATGCATATGTATTTTTTAATAGAGTGTGTATTACAATTTTCCTATAGAAACACAGATAAATGGTGTTGGGGAAAACATTAGACAAGCTTTAAAAAAGTGAATTATGGAGTAGGTGCTGACCCATTAATTATCTAACCATATCTACATTTAGTGAAAAATACAAAACCCAGATCTAAGTTTTTCATAATATATAGATGATATAGCTAAATCTACACAAATGCAAATAAAAGCTTGATAATATTAAAGTTTGCGCAAGTTATGATTTCTTTTGGAATTCCACTTTCGAAACCACTATAAAAAGTAACATATATGCAAGAGCAATATTATTTTTCCAAGCAGATCATAATTACTAGTCCATGAAGTGCAGATAGAAATGTAAATGTGTCGGCTTTACAAACAATAAAAAAACATCAATATTTTATTTATATTTGTTCATATAAACTTTATAACTTGGTCCTTTGAAATTTAACCTGAAACATGATTTCCTTCTGGAAGCACTTTCAACTCTTCAAATGAGTCCAAATCTAATATTGAGTGGATGAAGAAAAGGATTGAATGAAATAGTTTTTCAGTTCAACACTTCCATAGAAGACAGAAAAAGAAAGACAAGAATTTTACATACCTTGTTGTCGGATTACGCAACAAATCAATCACCAACATAAAAATACAAAAGTGAATGGAATTACAAATATTAACAGAACATAGAGAAAGAGTCTGCAAACACACACAGATGAAGAACAAACAAATAAACAATCATGTACTAAATAAAAAGCAAAAATCCATAAATTTCATATAAACAATACTTAATCACCTCCTTACCAAAACTATACAAATTGCAATCCCTAATAAGTAAATTAAATCAATGCACAATAAATCCAGAAATTACAACACCCAGACTCGTAGATTCAACTAATTCCAACAAAATTAACTCAAATTCCAATGCTAATACCTATATCTACATTCACATATATAAAAAACGAGTATGGTGGGAATTGATTGAATTACCCATAGCTCTCTAGGGTTTGGTCGTCCTTCAAGATCTGCCATCGCCGTCACTGAGGTGATGGTTCTGCGGCAGAATGAGGTGTTGCACGACGGGCAACAACGGTGGATCGGTGATGGTAGATCTAACACTGATGGTGATTGTTGTTATTGGGGAAGGGAGTTTCAACGCTAGGGTTTCTACAGGGGAGAGGAAGATAATAAAACCCTAGCTATTGTTGAGTGGTGAGAGGGAGAGGGGGAGACGGGGAGAGAGATGGTTTGATTTGTTTGTGTTTCACTGTGGATACTATACATATATATATATATATATAAATAAATAAATAAATAAATATAATCACACTTAATTAAAAATATACATATAATCACACTTAATTAAAAAGTGTGATTAAAAATATATATATATATATAATCGCACTTAATTAAAAAGTGACATAAAAAATAAATATTATCACACTCAATCAAATTAAGTGTGATTAAAATATCAATCTAATTTTTTTTTATCACACTTCTAATAAAAGTGAGATATTTTCATTTATCAAAGTGTGATCTTTAATTGTTTTTGTAGTAGTGTTTCGCTCCTAGAAGCAAAACACACAATTTTGCCGAAGAAGTTTTTGACCACATTCTAACAGATACAAGCAATGGAGGTTATAGGGTAATAAACTATCCTGGCCAATTAGATTTATAGGGTAATAAACTATCCTGGAAACATTCTATTAGAAAGAAAAAAACATTGAACAATTAGATTTATAGGGTAATAAACTATCCTGGCCATGAAATCTAGAAATAATACATGTATATATACATATGTTTTATATAAGCACACGTTCTTTAGAAAGAATAAAGTGAAGGCAACACATCAATAGAAGAGGTCCAAAAAAAATACCTTCAAGCTTCCAGCTATGTAATCGAGGTTATCTTCTGGATGTAAGTAGATGTAAATAATAATTACAAATCTTTATGCCAACAGTTTAAATATAATTGTCATAGCCCTCTGACTCTCCAAACAAGTTCATCTACTTCCAAAAATAGAAAAAAAAAAAAATATATATATATATATAGAGTACAAACCAATAAACCAACTTCAATAAAACATGCCAAAATACCCCACACCCTACGAGAAGCGGCAGAGTCCACACCAGGGATCATCAATGAATAGTTCGAGAGATTTTCAGCTACAACAAAAATGTATCTCGGAACATTGTTTGTGTCAACACAAACACCATAAAACAATAAAAACTACAAAGAATGCTAACAACCAAGGCACTAACTCTCCACTAGATACAACTGGCAAAATCAATTTCAGTATATAAAAAAAAAAAAAGATAATTTCTGATCTAAAATTAATCATCTAATTGTCTAAAATCAATTAGGATGTAATAAATAAATTTAGACCCAACCACACTAAATAACCAATTCACTAGTATGTAACAATCATCCTAGGACACAACCACACTGAATAATTAACTAAGTTGTATAAAAAACACACCCACACAGGATAAAATCTGTCTTCTTCTTCAAAGAATAGAATGAAACCAAAGCAAAATTCAACTCTCTCTCTCTCTCTCTCTCTCTCTCTCTCTCTCTCTCTCTCTCACTCTCGATTTTCTTCCTCAAATCTTCATCATTTTCTTTCATTTTCGTTTCATTGTACTCACAGATCAATGTCTTTCACTTTCTTAACTCAAAAATAAAGTAAACCCAAATATATTTAAGAAATTTCTGTTCAAATAAAATAGCAAATTTTTTTTATTCCAGAATTTTCCCCCCCCCCCCCCAAATCTTTGTTCAATATGAGGAAACGAAGCACAAATCACCAGAATTGAATCCCTATTTTATAAATCTAATCCCTAAGCAGAGCATTGATGGCTAACAATTAACTACCAAGAAAAACCCAAAAAATACATATAAACTTGAAAACCCAAATGATAAATCAAAGCGTTTAAATCGCTCAATAAAGAAAACAATTCCAAATTTATTACCAAATCAACAATAAAGCGGATTATAAGCTAAAAAAATGTGCGATTGAAACCCATAAAATTTTTGAAACAACTCAATTAAATCGATGCACTACAAAAAAAATAGAAAAAAAGAACCTGGGTTTGATGCAGAAAGTGGAGCCCTATTTATACAGGAAGGGCCGACGGTAGTGTAGGCGTTGAAGGTGGAGTAGCGAGGAAGCAGCGATGGCGGAGGTATTACGTGTGTGTTTTGAGAGAGAGAGAGAGAGAGTTGATAAACAGAGAAAGGGCAAAAAATTAATACCCTATTTTGAGAGAGAGAGAGATGGTAAATAGAAAAGGATAAAAAAAAAATTAACTTGTTCAGTTCCAATTTTTAGAAATTAATTTTCAGAAAATTCTATTTATTTATTTTTTATATTTTCATATTTTTAATGAATTTTTTTAATATTTTTATATTTTTTAATTTTTAGATACACTTAATATAAATACACTTAAAAAGTATAATATATGTGAAAAAAATATTTAAAAAATACACTAAATACCAAAAAATATAAAAAAAATATATATATGAAAATTCATTACACTTTTCATATTTTTGTGTATTTATTAATTTTTTAAAATATTTTTTCAAAAATATTTTACTATTTAGATACATCTAAATAAAATGCATCTAAAAAAGTAAAAAAAAAAAATTACTTAAAATTTAAAAAATATTAACTAAAAACTAAAAAATACGAAAAACAAAACACACCGTTTTTAGAAAACTGAAACCAAACGCACTGATATTTTCTTTTTTTTTTTTATTGCTGCTCAATACATTAAAATATTTCTACCAAAATTGGTGACAACATTATTTTCTCACCACAAGATCTCAAAAATATTTGGTGACAAAACTTTTTTTTTTCTCACCAAAAAGTATGTATTTATTGACGGAAATAAATTTCGTCACCTATTATTTTTATATTTTTACATGACAAAATTTATAATTCTTCATCGATTATTCTTATTTAGTGACGAAATTTGTTTTCTTCACTAATTTTCGTTACCATACCAATACAGAGAATAAGAGAAAGAGACACCAGAAAAGGAGCAAAAGAGAAATCACGTACCAAATCACCGAGCGAAGAAGATGTGGCGGTTACCAACAAGGCTACTAGTGGCGGCGACGATGGCGATCTGCATGGTGGAGCAAGAGGTAAGACAAATTAATACCCTATTTTGAGAGAGAGACACAGAGAGAGAGAGATAGAGATGATAAACAGAAAAGGGGTAAAAAAATTTAATACCCTATGTTTTTCTAATTGCCGTTCAATATATCAAAAATTTTCCACCAAAATTGGTGACGATATTATTTCCTCACCAAAAGATATCAAAAATATTAAAACATTTTGGTGACGAAAATATATTCCTCACAAATAATTTTATAATTAGTGACAAATGTTTTTCTCACCAAAAGTCTCAAAATTTTGGCGCCACCAAAAAGAAGTAGAGGGAAAATTTTTTGTGACGAAACTTAATTTTTCCTCACTTAAAATGAAGTATTTATTGACAAAAATAAATTTTATCACCTATATATCATTTTCATTTTTTTATTATATGTGACAAAATTTATAAATTCCTCACGAATTATTTTTATTTAGTGACGAATCTTATTTTCTTCACTAGTTTTCGTCACCATAGGTTACTTTTGTTGTAGTGAGGGCCTCGTCGTCTGCATGCAATGTCATGGCTTGCTTATAGTGGCGGATGTGGTCGGCGGGGTCTGATTTGCCATCGTACAAGGTGAATGACGGTGCTTTGAATTTCTTGGGTAGCACTGCCTTTGCAATCCGTCGTATGAAGGGATCGTGTTGATCTTTGTCCGAAACTATTCCTTCTTCGCTTGTGCCTTATATGGGGACTTTCTTCAGAAGAACTGGTAGTTTTAGGTCGCCCCTTCTTCCTAGGCTCCGAGGATAACGAGTCGGGATCGCTATCAATGTCGTCTTATCGAGCTCGAGGTCATCGACAACCTGCCTTCGGAGATCGTTCCGGATTTAGGCGTATAGCTTGTTTGGACTTCGCCACTTCCAAGGCCAAGTCTTCACGAAGACGTTCGTTCTCAGCGATTATGTTCTCCAACCTCTGTTCATTTTGCTTTGCTTGTTCTGTGATCGCCTGCATTGTCTCATGCTCCGAAGTCGAGGGTGAGGCGAAGTTCAAGGCACGTCTTGTAGCGATAGTCTCCGGTCCAAGCATGTTTGTTGGAGTGAGGTCATCTCTTTGCGTGGTTTCATCAGTGACTATTGGAGGATCTTCTGTTACGCCTGCCATGGATATATTTGAGTATTCCCACAGACGGCGCCAATTGTGGAGAAGTGGTTTAGAAATACTTTTATGATCCCAAGGGACGCTAGTGATCCTCTTCTAGTCGCCTGAAAAGGAATAAACACTCCTGTCGGGAGTGCCGGAATTATCACTCCGACGGGCAAGTCAGTCTCTAATATTTGTATTGCTTATATTTTAAGTAAAGTGTAATAATTCTCGCATACCTTTCTCTGATGGGTGATCCTGTAGTTATAGTATTTTCTTTGGGCCTTTGGGCTGGGACCATCCTTGTTCCGTCACATGCACCTATACTCTGCGTTTGTTCTACTGGCTGGGATACTGGTTATTTTATTCAGCTCCTTGATTGGCTGGGGTATATGCCGAATAGAGGTTACGTTTCGGACCGGACACGCTCATCGGTTCCCATGGATCTAATGAAATTCGACTCCCACAATACCCATAACTTTCATGAAAAATATTATTTGATTTTTTGGAGAAGAGAAAATGAATGCAAGTTTTAATATTTTTTTTAAAAAAAATAAAAAATAAAAAATTGGTGAGAGAGATTATGAAATATTTTTTTTATTTTCTCATTTGAAATCCATAAATTAAGAGATAATTATTATTTCTAAAATAATTAAATAAATAAATTAGCCAATAGGTTTTTTTATTCTATTTTTTAAATTAAAAAATTAATAATTTTAGAATGCGAGTTTGGAACTCTTAGGAGGCTTCTCATTAGAAACTTTTTTCTTTATATTAAATAAATAAATCAGCCAATAAATTTTTTTAATCTGTTTTATAAATTAAAAACTCAATAATTTTAGAATGAGAGTTTAGAGATTTTGGGAGGCTTCTCATTAGAAACCCAATGCAAGTTTTATTTATTTATTTATTTTTTAAAATTGATGTGAGAAATTATGAAATATTTTTGTTATCTTCCTATTTGAAATCCATAAATTAAGGGATAATTATTATTTTTTTAAAAATTAAATAAATAAATCATCTAATAGGTTTTTTTTAATCTATTTTATAAATTTAAAAATCAATAATTTTAGAATGAGAGTTTAGAGCTCTTAAGATGCTTCTCATTAGAAATCTCATTTTCCTTATATTAAATAAATAAATCAGCCAATAGATTTTTTTAATCTATTTCATAAATTAAAAAATCAATAATTTTAGAATGAAAGTTTATAATTCTTAGGAGGTTTCTCGTTAGAAACCCCTTTTTCTTTATATTAAATAAATAAATCAACCAATAGGTTTTCTTAATCTCTTTTATAAATTAAAAAATTAATAATTTTAAAATGAGATTTTGGAGCATATTCCTCGTTAGAAACTTCATTTTCCTTACGTAATATAATAGATAGATAATAGATAATAGATGGATAGATATGATTTTGTTTGCTTAATTAATGTCTAATGCAGTAGCATGTGAAACAGATTCTTAAAGTTTGTTACCCACGTTATAGAAATTCTTCATAGTGTTTAATTTTGTAATCCAGTTCCGAAGGGATTCCTTCATATATATATATATGGAATTACAAATTCATTAGGAAACCAAATTAAAGTAGGAAACCCTTCCCCGACTCGACTAACCTATATAATAAATCATTGACACACGGCTTATCTTCCAAATTAATCTAATCTCATCGGTTTTCTACGCATAGCTTGCAGTTGGAGAAAGGTTGTAGAAGATCAAGCAAGACTCAAGAAGCATGGTAATGATGATGATGGCTTCTTCTTCAAGTGCTGCTGCCGCTGCGAAAAAATTAGTAGTAGTTGTCGGGGTGTTGTTACTCGTACTCTCAAACGCAGTCCTTGGCGATGAGGAGTTCCTGATGCCATTGGACCATTGCGTTCGAAGCCACTTTGATCCTATACCACCCCCATCTGACGATCCAGAAGGAGACAAGTATGCGGCCGCATTGCATTGCCAGAGTTGTCATTCAATTTATCGCTCTGTTTTCCACTTTGCATTGCCAGATTCGTGGCCACATGAATACGTTACCTCCCTTAAAAAGGTTCCCTATTTGAAGAACAACCAATCTGGCCTCAATTACTATCTCAATCTTGATCATCCTGTTTCATATTGCAAATTCCCTGATTGGATCTGGTATAACAAGGGTGAATATTTGAGAAGTAAAGGCCTAATATGAGAAATTAAACAACATTATTATTATTATTGAATTTATGCTCTCATTTTTTTTTTTCTTTTTTTATCTTCTATTAGTAATAGTAATAATCTTATTCAAGTGTGGTGTTGTGGTTTGGTTTCTTGTAAATTAGTTACTTCATTATTTATTTATGATATTTTACCCTATATGAGAAATTAAACAAAGGGTGAATTTTTGTATTTGAGAAGCAAAGGCCTAATATGAGAAATTAAACAACATTATTATTATTATTATTATTATTATTATTATTATTATTGAATTTATGCTCTCAATTTTTTTTTTCTTTTTTATCTTTTATTAGTAATAGTAATAATCTTATTCAAGTGTGGTGTTGTGGTTTGGTTTCCCGTAAATTAGTTCATTATTTATTTATGATATTTTACCCTATATGTTTGCCGGCTCATGTGGTTAGCTTTAAATGACTTATTGTTTGGTCTTGACATGGACTCTTAGATCCCGTTTGTTTTCAGGAGTAGAATGGAGAGAATTTATAGTGAGAAGATTAAGTAAAATTGTATTTGTTTTAATGAAAATTGTTAGTGTAGGAATTGTTAAATTATTTTTATATAAAATAATAAAAAAAAATTTTAAAAAAAACAAAAACGTTAAGCATGAATGTTCAAAAAAAAAAAAAATGCCCAACTTGTAAAAAAATTTTAAAAAAAAATTTAAAAAAATTTCCAAAAAAAATAAAACAATGATTTTCCCTTAACAAAAAATACAAAAAATTAAACATTCATGTTAAAAAAAAATACCCAACATGTAAAAAATAAAAAAAATAAACATTTCTAATCCTTGTAATTATTTTTCTAATACCATCTCCATCTCCTCCATCCCAATCCCCCTTCTAAGACCTATCTTAATACCAAGGAATTAGAAATCCCCTCTCCATCAATTAAAACAAATACCCGATATAAATAGGGGTGCAACTCGGGCGGGTTCGGTTGGGTTGGGAGGTTGTCCAAACCCAGCCCAAGTTGTGCTGAGATCTGCCCAGGCCCGAATTGTAACCCGAGGTTGCCTGTCCAAACCTGACCCGAGTTAAACCCGAATTGCCCGAATTGTAAATGAATTTCATTTTTTTTTTCCAGCTACATTATTAAATTATTAAAATTTGACTCTATTTACATTTTTTTTATATAAAAAATTATTAATATCACCAAAACAAATAATTTATATAATGTAAGAGAGATACTACTATAGTAGTCCTTACAATTTGAGTGAAAATAAAAAAAACTTAAGATTTTATGTTATTCGTATATATAATAATATATATTCAATATGATTCAATAATCTAAATTACTTTAATATCATGTAATGGCTAATAATTTATATGTATATTTAATATTTTTATATATCTATGTATATATAATTAAGACTTGAGTTGCTCGGTTTGTTTGATATCTTTACCTAAGTCCGTCAAATTTAATTTGGGCTTTTGAATTTTGCCCAAGCAGTGCAATTCAAAAATATCTTGTCCAAGCTCTAAAAAATTTTGGATTGGGTTCGGGTTGCTCGGGTTGAGCCCACCCAAGTTGCACCCTTATATATAGTAGATCCTACCTCACTATCCACCCCAATCCCAACTATAACCCCAAACAAACAGGGCCTTACTGGCTAATATGGACACTGTGGCTTATTGTTTGCCATTGATATCAACTTTTCTAGGGTTTGTTTGGGAAGTAGGTTGGCTTTTTGATTTTTTAGCTTTTTGACTTTTTTTTGGCTATTATAGCCTAGGACTAAAAAGTCTCGTTTGAGAAGAGCTCTTGATTTTTTCGACTTTTTTGTGAGAGAAAGAATATAATGATTATGGGTTAGATATGATGTTTTGCCTTATTAAGCTATAAGCCTATTTTGGTTTTTGTGCCCAAAATAGCAAAAAAAAAAAGAGCCCCAAAGTTGGCTTCCCAAACGAATTTTAAAATTAAATAATAACAAAAAATTTATTTTAAATGTACAGGAAAACTAATTTTGATTCACTAAATTTTGTTGGACAATCTTCACTGTATTTAAAAAGATTTAATTCTGTTGTGTACTAAACAACAACAAGAATATACATAAATTAAGAAAATGAGAGAATTTGTTTGATTACAAAAATCAAACTAGAAATAAATATATAAACAAATAAAAAACAGATTTTATTTTGTTACAAAAACAAAATTAAAAGCTGATTAAATAAACAAATAAAACAGAATAATAAATTAAACAACTTACTTGATTAATTTTCTTTAAATAATAATCTGATCAAGTCCAGTGTTTGACACTGTGTCCTTAAGACAGATTCGTCATCTCCATGGTGCTTTTAGAATGTGGACGTTTATCTCCCAGGATAAAATGATCTACTACAAACAATAACAGCACTACAAATTGTTTGCCTAACGAACACACTAAGTGTTTATACTCTCTCTGACAGGAAAATAATGCAGCAATATGAAGAGAATGTTTTCAGAAGTATGAATGACGAAAATTCGAGTTATAAATCCAAATGAGGGTTGTCCTATTTATAGATGTAATGGTGGCTGTAGGATTTGAATTGAACAAGTATGAAACCTGTTGGCTTTGAATTCAAACAAATTTGAATCTGTTGAATTATATTTCAAACATATATCAAAAATGGGAAGGGCCCTGTTTAGGTGTGCACTAATACCAAACCTGTTTATTTTCGAGAAGGGCCCTGTTTGGATGTACAATAAAACCAAACCAGTTTAATTTGAATTTATTTTACCAAAACTAAAATTAAATTCAAATGTTTTTTATCCAAAAAGATTAGTATTGGACCGAACAAGCCCAACCTCATACCACGCACCGCGCCCAAGCCCAAGCCAGCCCGCCCGACCGGACAGCGGCGACGGCGCGCGCGTGTGGTGATTTTTGAGTCCAATGGGTCTAGCCCATTTTACCCATAACCTCTCCCTCTAAAACACTTGGATACCTCTTAGAGCACACTCCAAGTACCAAACCCATGCCTTATAAACCCTTTCAAAACCTCCCACCAAATCAATGTGGGACAAGCCTTATTCAATACCTTTAAGGATTTTACACCAAAACTCCACTTCCACAGAGCATACTTTGGGTTCAATTTCCCATTCACTCGGTAATAGTTTTGAACAACCAAATATACCACGTGAATCACAACGCGGCATAGAACGCGTTACCACTTTGACCCGTGTAAATCGATGCACGGGGTCCACCTAAAAATTAAACCAAACTTAGGAAAAAAATTCTGGTTTTAACTAAAATTTTATAACCATTTCCAACAATCCCCCACATAAATGGAATTTGATGACAACGGAAATGCAACAATATGC
The DNA here is from genome assembly GCA_025200525.1 of Camellia lanceoleosa. Lineage (NCBI taxonomy): Eukaryota > Viridiplantae > Streptophyta > Magnoliopsida > Ericales > Theaceae > Camellia > Camellia lanceoleosa. The sequence continues at coordinate 116,763,846 of CM045761.1, forward strand.
AGATTTTATCAAAAGAGTATAAGTCGAAAATATCTTGCATCAGGATAGGTAGTTTTCGGCCTTGAACCTTCCCTAGTGATAACCTATCGGACTTACTGGCTAACCAATGGACGCGATACCTTGAATTGTTCAGCCGTTTGTGTAAGCCAAGACAATAGATTTTACACAAAATATCTTCTAACACATCGTGGTTCTCACTGTTGTGTTCATTTTGGCCTTAAACGCTCCTGGTTTTCATGAGTGTTTCTAGAGAATGTAGCCTCTTTCATTCTCATAGAACCGGTCCCAGTTCAACACTCATATAGGTGATTCTTATTGCGAGTATCTTCTTATACTCGTCTTGATTTTATGCCTCTAATCAAGATATAAATAACCATTAAAAGCAAAGCTTATCCTTATGCCCCTACAGACAACATATGTTGCAGATATCACTCTCACCATAGGAATGGGTAGGGAATTTTAATCCCTTGGTGATTTCTAGCGAGCCATACTTAACTTAGTTGTCCCTTTGAACTTAGTTCTTGGGATCTCCAGTCATATAAGTAGGGTTACCATTATGACGACGCTTATGTAATAGGCTTTAATCCTATCCCCTTTGATGAACTATACACTAGCTCTTTTGTCAAACCTTTTGTTAACGGATCCGCAATATTCTTTTTAGATTTTATATAATCTATTGAGATTATTCCGTTTGACAACAATTGCCTTACGGTATTATGTCGACGACGAATATGGCGTAACTTACCGTTATACATGTGATTCTGTGCCCTGCTTATTGCAGATTGACTATCACAATGAATGCAAATAGCTAGTACAGGTTTTGGCCACATTGGAATGTCTTCTAAGAAGTGACGAAGCCATTCTGCTTCTTCTCCTGCTTTGTCTAAAGCAATGAACTCAGATTCCATTGTGGATCGTGCGATGCATGTTTGTTTCGTGGATTTCCAAGAAACAGCAGTGTCTCCCAGAGTAAAGACATATCCACTTGTGGATTTTGAATCTTTAGTATCTGATATCCAATTTGCATCACAATAACCTTCAAGTACTGCTGGATATCGAGTAAAGTTCAAACCATGATCACGGGTGAATCTTAGATATCTAAGAACCCGAATGATAGCTTTCCAATGGTCTTCTCCGGGGTTACTAGTGTATCTACTCAATTTACTGATAGCGTAAGCTATATCAGAACGAGTACAATTCATTAGGTACATTAGACTTCTAATGATTTGAGAGTATTTTAACTGAGACACTGTATCACCTTTATTTTTCGATAAATAAAGACTGATATCTACAGGTGTTCTAGCTAAATTCAAATCATCCTTGATAAATTTATCAAGAATTTTCTCAATATAATGAGATTGAGATAATGCATATCCGTCAGAGGTTTTAGTAATTTTCATTCCTAATATAACATCTGCGACTCCCATATCTTTCATATCAAATCTTTTGTTAAGCATTTGCATAGTTGATTTGATCATGTTTTGACTGCTTCCAATGATAAGCATGTCATCCACATAAAAACAAACTATGACATATCCTTGATCAATGTTTTTAACATAGACGCATTTGTCACATTCGTTTATCTTAAACCCATTAGTAAGCATTGCATGATCAAATTTTTCATGCCATTGCTTAGGTGCTTGTTTTAATCCATAAAGGGATTTTATAAGTTGACAAACTTTCTTTTCTTACCCTGATACTACAAACCCTTCGGGTTGCTCCATATAGATCTCTTCATTTAGATCACCGTTTAAGAAAGTTGTCTTAACATCCATTTGATGTATTTCTAAATTAAACAACGCTGCTATAGAAATAAGAATGCGAATGGATGTTATTCTTGTCGCAGGGGAATATGTGTCAAAATAGTCCAGACCTTCCTTTTGTCTGTAACATTTAACTACAAGTCTTGCTTTATACTTGTCAATTGAACCATCTGCTTTTATTTTTCTCTTGAATATCCATTTATACCCAAGAGGTTTAGAACCTGGTGGAAGATCCACTAATTCCCAAGTATGATTTTGCATAATGGATTCAATTTCGTTATTAACAGCCTCTTTCCACAAAGGTGCTTCGAGATCTGTCATTGCTGCCTTAAAGCTTTGAGGTTCATTTTCTAACAGGTATGTCAGAAAATCTGGACTAAAGGATTTTGATGTTCTCGCTCTCTTACTTCCTCTTGGTTTATCATCAGGTAAATCTTGTTGGTCGAAACTATTACTAGTCTCTTGTGCTTGATTGTCATTAGTCTCCTGACTTTGTGTACAATCATAAGTTCTTTTCTGTAAACTTAATTCCTGTCCTTTCTTGTAAGGAAAGACATGTTCAAAAACATAGCATTCATTGACTCTGTAATAGTGTTCACATTTATATCAGGTATTTCTGATTTATAAGTCAGAAATCGATATGCACTACTATTCTGAGCATAACCAATAAACACATAATCTACTGTTTTTAGTCCAATCTTAGTCTTTTTAGGAACAGGAACTTCAACTTTTGCCAAACACCCCCACACTTTTAAGTATTTGTAGGAAGGTGGTCGACCTTTCCACAATTCATAAGGAATGCTTTCGGTTTTCTTGTGGGGTATTCTATTAAGAACATAATTAGCAGACAATATTGCTTTCCCCCACAAGTTCTGTGGTAAGCCTGAATTTAGTAACATGTCATTCATCATTTGTTGTCTATGATGTACTTGATTCATAAATTTCAAATCCAAAAATCCAAAATAATTATGACTACACAAATCAGAATTAATGTTTTGACAAAATCATATCCTCATAAAAAATTTGCCTAAGAAACGAACAATTCAAAAACCCAATTGATTGTATAAATTCTTGCAACTCATTTATAAATAAAAGTCACTGTCATAAAAATATTTGTGATAGAAGAAAATTAAATTATCTCAACTAATGCAAGAGATACACCCCATATTAATAAAATGGTTTATGATTTAACAATTTCTACTACGCAAGTAAAATAATTATTAATGACATCTCATTCAAAATAAACCAATAATCAACATAAAAGATTTCTTAAATTACATTCCAATTAAACGGAACAATATAATTACATACATCTTCATGTTTAAATTTCTCTGGTGTTTAAACACCCATTCAAAATTGATTAGAAATATTCAAATTAACCTGCTTATGTCCAAAGTCGACATAACAATTTATCATTCCAAATCACTTGAAATTATTGTTAAGAAAAAACTTGAGTTGATATCATACATGCATATCAAACGCATCAAAAAATGAATTAACAAAATAAATCAATCATGCATGATCCCATCACTTGCATAATGAAATAAAAAGATTTTCAACTCATAAATAAAATCCAACGCATTTAAACTTTAAACTTCAAAATGACAAAACATACCTTCATTTAATAAGTTTGATTTGTACATAAATAAACAAATTAAATATGCATTAAAATGTTCTTGTGAATATATATATATATATATATATATTTTCCGACTCAAGTGCAGAAACAATTCAAAACTATGAATCCACATTGTAATAAAAATAAAATTAATTTTTAAAACTAATATTTTACTCTAGAAACAAATTCTTCCATATATACTCACAATGAACTATGATAAAGTCAAAAGAATTAACACATTTTCACAAAGGGTTAAAAAATAAGTGGTCTACCAAACGAAACCATAAGTCACTTACAAAATTAATAGATTGTGACTAAGTCACAAAGTTACATGATTGATTAACAAAATTAATTTTCTAGTTACTAAAACCAGAAAATAAATTACAATACAAAATAATTTTATTTTCCTTGTTACTAAAACAAGTAAAATAAAATACCGAAATAATATCTGATTACAAAAATCAGAAAACCAAACCACAAATTAATTTTCTAGTTACTCAAACCAGAAAATAAATTATAACATAAAATAATTTTATTTTTCTTGTTACTAAAACTAGAAAATAATATAATTTTATTTCCCTTGTTACTAAAACTAGAAAATAAAATATCACAAAAATATCTGATTACAAAAATCAGAAAAATACAAAATAATTTTCTAGTTACCAAAACCAGAAAATAAATTCTAGTTACTAAAACCAAAAAATAAATGATAACACCAAAATAATTTTATTTTTCTTATTACTAAAACTAGAAAAATAAAATACCAAAATAATTTTCTATAACACCAAATAATATTCTGCAATTGTGAATGACACCAGTATATTACTACTAGTTGTCAAAGAAAAGAGACAGTATATTATTACTATCTGTCAAATAGCATAAACCACTATTTGTTTTTCCAACCAGAATATTACTTTGAAAACACAAAAAATTAAATACAATGAAGATATAAAAAATGTTCTGTCTTCAGATTGTTGGACAATCTTTACTATATTTAAAAAGATTTAATTCTGTTGTGTACTAAATAATAACAAGAATATATAGAAATTAAGAAAATGAGAGAATTTGTTTGATTACAAAAATCAAACTAGAAATAAATAAATAAATAAATAACAGATTTTATTTTGTTACAAAAACAAAATTAAAATCTGATTAAATAAACAAATTAAACAACTGACTTGATTAATTTTCTTTGAATAATAATCTGATAAAGTCCAGTGTTTGACACTGTGTCCTTAAGACAGATTCGTCCTCTCCATGGTGCTTTCAGAATGTGGACGTCTATCTCCCAGGATAAAATGATCTACTACAAACAATAACAGCACTACAAATTGTTTGCCTAACGAACACACTAAGTGTTTATACTCTCTCTGACAAGAAAATAATGCAGCAACATGAAGAGAATGTTTTCAGAAGTATGAAGGACGAAAATTCAAGTTATAAATCCAAATGAGAGTTGTCATATTTATAGATGTAATGGTGGCTGTAAGATTTGAATTGAACAGGTATGAAACCTGTTAGCTTTGAATTCAAACAGATTTGAATCTGTTGAATTATATTTCAAACAGATATCAAAAACGGGAAGGGCCCTGTTTGGGTGTGCACTAATACCAAACCTGTTTATTTTCAGGAAGGGCCCTGTTTTGATGTACAATAAAACCAAACCAGTTTAATTTCGGGAAGGGTCCTGTTTGGATGTACAATAAAACCAAACCAGTTTAATTTGAATTTATTTTACCAAAACTAAAATTAAATTCAAATGTTTTTGACCCAAAAAGATTATTATTGGGCCGAACAAGTCCAACCCAACCTCACACCACGCACCTGCGCTCAAGCCCAGCCTGCCCAATCGGACGGATGACGGCGCGTGGTGATTTTTGAGTCCAATGGGTCTAGCCCATTTTACCCATAACCTCTCCCTCTAAAACACTTGAGTACCCCTTGGGGCACACCCCAAGTACCAAACTCATGCCTTATAAACCCTTTTAAAACCTCCCACCAAATCAATGTGGGACAAGCCTTATTCAACACCTTTAAGGATTTTACACCAAAACTCCATTTCCATGGAGTATACTTTGGCTTTAATTTCTCATTCACTCGGTTATGGTTTTGAGCAACCAAATATACCACGTGAATCACAACGCGGCATAGAACGCGTTACCACTTTGACCCGTGTAAATCGATGCACGGGGCCCACCTAAAAATTAAACCAAACTTAGGAAAAAAATCTGATTTTAACTAGAATTTTATAACCATTTCCAACAAATTTTAGTCATTTTTATTAGAATTACACTTTTGTTGTTATGTTCTAATCTTAATAAGAAATACATACCATAGTTTAATAATATGATATTATGATAAAACATAAATATATTTTATGATTTTAGGTTATTCTATATTAAAGTTTGCTCGATGGTAAAAATTACAGTTTGTCCTATGTCACAATTTAAAATAAGAATAAATTAAAATTGGCTTGGGAGGTAGAGTTATTCTAAACATTAAAAGTGACCTAAAAATCTTGGTCACCTAAACTTTACTCCAACTTAATCGTAACCTAATCATTAGTTTATGTCCAACCTATAAAACATTTGATCAATTTATTTATTATATGGTAAATATATTCTATTAATATTTTTAATAGTAAAAATAAAAACTATATACATATTATGCATATTTATTAAAACAAGATTAATTTTGTCTTTTTACATTGAAATTTAACTTTGATTATTTTTTTTTTCTTCTCACTCTCATAATAGAAATATAAGACACACTCTCCATTAGTTTAAATGAAAAATATAATTTAACATTTTAATTCAAAATCACATGGCAGATATGTGATTATTTTTAAAAGACACAAGGAGTAAAATGAATTTTTGTTAACCATTATCCTTAGAGCAATTATTAACAATTTATTTATTATTTTTTTTCAAAAACCTTTTGAATATTTATATTGTACGTATTGTTTTATTGTGTTTTTTCCCCTTCCCCAAAAGGCGATTTGGAGTGGTAGTATTATGAATGAAGGTATCTCTCTCATTGTATTCATCTAATAATATTATGTTCATCTTATAGTTTACGTATTGTTTTATTTTATTTTTTGTTTCCCACCCCCAAAGGCGATTTGGAGTGGTAGTATTATGAATGAAGATATCTCTCTCATTGATTTCATCTAATAATCCTATGTTCATTTTATTATTGTTTTATAGTAGTATGGGGCAGAGGTCCAATTTCTGTAATAACTTCATTTCCTAACTTATGCCCAGCTCGATCGGTTAGAATTTATGCATCTCACTTGGAGGTGAGTGATTTGAATTTTTCTATTTGCATGGTGTCAAGTCCCCATTTTTAAGGATTAATTAGGTGAAAATTAGTTATTTTAAGCGTGAGATTTTTTAAAGGAATTTCATTCTCATTCATTTAATTAATAAAAATTCCTTTTCATTAACTATTTTCTTTACTTTTAGAAGTCAAAACAAGAAAATACAATTGATGAATACCATAAATCCACTCTCTGTGCATTACATTGAAAATAACATATTCTTTACAACCAAAATGCCCAAAGGTTTACGGTAATTGGGAGGGCGTTGCCCTTCACAAATAACGACACTTGGCCAAACAAACAAATAAAGCCCTACAGCTCATCATTGCCTTATAACTATGTCAAGATAAACCTATTTTTTGATTCTCAAGTCAAAAATACATAAATAAATAAAAAATAAAAATCACCACCTTATAATTACGTCAAGGTAAACCTACTATTTGATCCTCAAGACCAAAAAGCAAAAATTAAAGTCAAAAAAAAAAATAAAAAAAAATTCCCTATACACATGTACAGGCACTGGGTGAGCAAACCACTAGCTCACTAAACTATCTCATATTATAATATTAAAAGATATGCGAGTGCAATAATACTTATACATACACAAAATCATATCATGGCAAAAAAAGAAAAAAAAGATTTTATTACTGAATCCATTAAGCCCAAATTGTTTAATTAACCACAATTCGTTAAGTTAAATAAATGAACATGCTCTAAATGTCAACAAGATATTCTTTTCCAACCTATTTAAATAAGAAAATGCTATAGGTCTTAAATTTTCTACCAAATGTCTTACATGGGTGTGAGGCTCTACACTCATGTAAGACATATTTGATCATTCATTTGGTAAAATTTTTTATAAACCTAGCATTACCCATTTAATTAACCCTCCCCAGTTTAAATTAAACAGTTAACGATTTACGATGACCTCTAACAAAGTATCAATTCCAAGTAATCTATTTAACTCATGTTAGTTAACTTAAATAAACAATTTCAATGCTTCCAATAGGGCTTCAATTACATTTTACTTAGTTAACTCATGTTTGTTAAATTAAATAAACAACGATAGCAACACTACCAATAAGAGTGTAAAAATGGCCCGCGACCCATGGGCTACCAGAAACCCGCCCGTGGCTCAAGGTGGGTCCGTGTCATGACCCAAACCCGGCCCTATGGGTTTAGCATCAGAATCGCCAAGAATGTCGAGATTACAAGGCCCTCTGACGATGTAATCTGATAAGGCCAGTCTGAGCTGGCGGAATATCTGATATAAAACTAGTGTCCATTGAGCTGTGAAAATCTGTATGCCAAAAACATTTTATGCATTCATACAGTCCAAAACAATACATTCTATACAATCATTTACAGTCAGTTAGCACGGGGATCGAATCCCTCGATAACAGTACAGTCTATACAGTAAACGGTCTACACATAAGTACAAAACAGTAGGGAGACAGGTGGGGGAAACAAAACACCCCAAGCCATGGCATGGCGTCTCGGAACCTCACAGTGAGGCACATTGGCTGGCTTGACAAAACTGGAGACTAACCCACGCTCCTAGCTCCGGTCTGGCTGCTGAGAACCTACATATATATATATATGATGAGCTAAAGCCCGATGAATAACATAAAGCGTAAGAGGTTATGAATGAATGTCCTTCTGAATGAAATCAATTCATTATACAAGATTTCAATCTTTCAAGATTTCACGATCGGTATTTCAATCAATCACCATATGTGGTACATCCATTAGCCTATAAACAAGAGGGTCCAAAAGGACCGCCTTAACAACCCAACAATAATGATGGCCATCAATCAAGATGGTTCCACAAGGAAACCGACAGCTCTCAGAATACCAATAACAAGTGGGTGCTAAGGATGCCACTGTCGAAATACAGGACATACATTCATTCAATAAACAATATCAGTTCAATAAACAGTTCAGTTCAGTAATCAAAATATAACCATTTTGAACATATCTTTACACAATCTGTTACTCACAGTGATTGGGCTATCAGTAGCTAGAGCGCGTCCCCGTGAGCCAACCCTAAACAGTCAATCAATAGAACACACACTAAGTTTACAGTCGAAAAGATGATAATTACATCCCTAAATTCCTCGGTGTGGTTCTATGCCTAAATCCTCATTAAGATGTCTTAAACTAGGCCTAAGAATGCCTAGGATGCGATGAGGATGCAAAAAAATACAGTTGGAAGGCATTTTTCAAAAGTTGCTGAAAACAGGGGTCTCGCTCGAGCGAGCCTTCCTTCGCTCGAGCGAGCTTCCAAAATCAAAGGCTTCGCTCGAGCGAACAATCCTTCGCTCGAGCGGTCTGATGGAACAGTAAAAATACTGGATGCTAAATTTTTACGCGCGATGCTCGCTCGATTCTCGCTCGAGCGAGCTTCCAAAATCAAAGGGTTCGCTCGAGCGAGCCTTCCTTCGCTCGAGCGGTCTGATGAAACAGTAAAAGTACTGGATGTTCGATTTTTACGCTCGAGCCACCAATCCTTCGCTCGAGTGTGGCTCAGAGGAACGTTGGTCGCTCGAGCGAGGAATCCTTCACTCGAGCGAAGAAGCCAAATCTGGAATTTCCAGATTTGCCTTCCAAGCTCAAACCAAGCATTCTCAACTCAATTCTCGACCTCTTGGGCTCAAATTCTGGAGAATACATCCCAAAACAATGTATAACAAGTTTCAAAAGCCAATTTATGAATTCAAGCCCCAAAGGTGAGTCAATTAAAACCATTTTCAAACCCATTTTCAAGAACAAGTTTAAAACATGCAATGCATGAGCTTCAAACCCAATTCAATCTTCAAATCTTGCTCTAGAGAGCTCAATAGTTGGAAAACATCCTGAAAACATGAGCTAATATATAGACATGGACATGCATATATAGTTCAAGCATGAATTCAACTCCAATTTCACTAATTCAACCATGCATGCAACAATTGATCTTCAATTCAACATATATGGGCAAAATCATGTCTTAGCTCTACAATAATGCATGAATCATGCAAAACTTAGCTCAAAGACAACAAGAAGATGATGATTTCCTTACCTAGAGTGTCAATTACAAGTCTTGGAAGCTCAAATATGCCAACTACACCTCAATGCTAAGCAAATTCAACAATATGAGCTCAAATCTCCCTTACTTCTCACTCTCTCTCCTTTCTCACTTGTTTGGTCGGCTATGGAGGAAAGAAATGGCTGATGAAATGTTTTCTCTAAGTGTATGACGTGTATAAGGCTCATTATAATTGAATAAACAAGCTCCACTCACCATGGCACTAACGTAATTAAATCGAACTCTTTAATTGACTTAATTTAATCTAATTTAATCATTCCGGATCAATTTTCAGATAAAAATACCATAAAATCACAAATATTTTACTGATCATGAAACACTAAACGGTTCCTAAATCGGCCGCCGATAAGGCCTTCGATTAGCAGTTTAAACATAAGTTACAAACAGATAAAATCATACAATCAAACAGATAGAATATGCGATTCAATAAATAAACTCATTCGATTTCAGTATCAATTTCAATCAGTTAGTTCGGTATCTCATTCAGTTCACTTATCAGTCATTAGCGGCTCAGTTTAGCATTAATCAGTATATAATTCAGTGGTTAAACGGTAGTCAATACGAGGGTTGTTACAGTTCGGCCTGTTTGGACCTGTCTGGGCCATCATTTTGAAGCCTAGCCTTGCCCATCAACCTGCTTCAAACCCACTCAAGCCCGGCCCACCTGATGCCCAGTGTTTTTTTTAGTGGAAAATAATAAAATTTTGGTTGAAAAAATTAAAACAAAAAATCAAAAAAACTTGATCAAGCCCGGCCCACCGGCCCAAATACCTCTTGGGCCTGGGAGCCCGCAAGACCCGACATGAGCCGGGTCAAATTTACACCCCTAAATTTAATTAACATATCATCTCTTTTAATTAACATATCATCTCATTTATTTAGTTGACTCATACTAAAATAGATCAACAATTTTAGTGACTGCCAACCGGGCCTTTTCAACCCATAGAGTGGCTTTTCGAAGGTTGATCATCCTGTTTCATATTGCAAGGTTCCTGATTGGATCTGGTATAACTTCAGTGAATATAAGTATTTGAAAAGTAAAGTCCTAATATGAGAAATTAAACAACATTGTTATTATTATTATTATTATTATTATTATTATTGAATTTATGCTCTCAAATTTATTTTTTTAATGTTTTATTAGTAATAGTAATAATCTTTCACAATGTTTAATACTTATTTAAGATTTGAACATTTTATATAGTATGATTCATTATATATATCAACGAAACAGTTTTACTCATATTGTTTCATTTATGTTTTATGTGATTATTTGGTTTTTTAACCATAGACTTTTTAAATATTTTTTACTCCTATTTTTAATTGAGACAAAAACACTGAAATTTAATTTAGTTTCATTTAATTTATTCATGATTCCCATTATTATATCTACAATCTACAACAAAGCAAAAGCAATATCATAGCAGGACTTTTATGTTCACAAGTTTCAAACAACAAATATCTCTTCAGCTTCATTAACCGACCGAAACCAATAAAAAAAAATTTTAAAAAAAAAAAAAAAAACTCTAGTTTAGTAAATACAGCTTTTGAACAACTTCCCTTTAATTTTGATTTATTTCTTCCATTGTTTTACTTAGATATTTTCTTCCATTGTTTTCATGTTGATGGTAAGTATTTGCTAAATAAAGGCCACATTATATTGAATTTATTCTCTGAACTTTATTTTTTATTTATAATAATAATAATAATGTTGCTCATTGTTAAATAATTATTTGAGTTTTAGAATATGAATTAATTGATATTGTGTTTGTCATATTTTACAAAAAGACTAAACCAACCACATAAAACAATCAAGGTCATATATCTTTATATATTATAAGAATGTAGCGTGAAACATGAGAGGTCTCCAATTTTTAATATTAAAAAGTTCAGTCCCGTTAGGAAGCTCGAATCTTTCGCGGCTCGAATGGCTCGAGGTGCCAAAACGACGTCGTTTTGGTACCCTTTTTTCTTCTTTTTTTTTCCTCAGTTTTTTTCTTTACTTTTCTTCTTCCACAGAATAAAAAAAAGAGAGAGAGAGGAGAGGAAGGATATTTAGCAGACGAAGAGGAGAGGAAGGATACTCAATTTTTTTTCTTTACTTTTCTTCTTCCACAGAATAAAAAAGAGAGAGAGAGGAGAGGAAGGATATTTAGCAGACGAAGAGGAGAGGAAGGATACTCAATTTATATATAGTCCCCAAAAAAAGAGAGGAAATGAAGGATATTCAGCAGTTCAACCTCTGATGAACTGCATATATATACATATATTTTCTTTTCTTCTTCCACAGAATCAATAAAAGAGAGGAGAGGAAAAATCAAAAAAAAAAAAATATATCAAACATCAAAAATCAAACACAATACAAATCAACCCCAAAAATCCCACAAATCAAAACAAATCAAACCCAAAAATCAAAACAGAAATCAAACCCACAAATCAAATCCAAAAATCAAAAAAAAAAAAAAATCAAACCAAAAATCAATACACAAAACAAAGAGAGATAGAGAGAGATACAGATCAATAGATCTGTGTGTAGAGGATGGTCGGTGATGGCGAGGATAGCCGGTGGTGGTGTCGGTCGGTGATGCTTCTCTCTTCCTTTCCTTTCCCTTTCTCTTTTTCTCTCTTCCTTTCTCTTATCTCTTTCTCTCTTCTTCCCTTTACTTCACAAATAAAAGAGAGGAGAGAACAAAAAAAAAAAAAAGAAACCCAAAACGATGTCGTTTTGGGTTTTGAGCCAATTCGAGCCAACGGGATTTCGAGCCCTCAAACATTTTTCTAAAAAGTTTTAGAAATCAAATATACAAACAAATAAAATTAAAAAATTTGATCTCTATCGCTTCAGTTAAAATCTTTCTTTTGTCTCTCAATATCTAATTTTAAATTTTAAAAATATTTAAATTCTATCTAAATAAATCTATTTTGAAAATATCTCCCACCATCAGAATTTAAATCAATAAAACCCACATATCTATTAACTCTCTAACGCATATAAGAATTTAGACATAGATCTCAAAAAGATATAACAATATCTAAATTTGAATTATGATTTACTAATATAACTATCTATTTATTTTATATATATCTTTAAATCAATAAAACTCACATGTCTATTAAGTCTCTAACTCATATAAGAATTTAGACATGAATCTCAAAAAGATATGACAATATCTAAATCTGAATTATGACTTACTAATATAACTATCTATTTTTTATGTATATCTATAACTCTAAACTTCGTGGGCAGTGGTGGATGAGCTGACAACTAGAGCTGAGTGAGGTTTAAATTGTTGAACCACTCCATAAATTTACGTATTTATTTATTTATTTATTTCCTGTGTGGTTTTCTTTGTAGCAATCACGGTTTCGACCCTTCTTTCATGTTTTGCCACTTCGACTGGGTAGGTTGGGGATCGAGCTGCTTGGTTAGCTCGCGGGGGTCCAGGGGACAGCGCCCCTTGGCGGGTCCAAGGGCAGCACCCTGGCAAGGTCGAGGGGCAGCACCCCCGAAGCAAAAATGCAAAATGCATTCAAAGTTGCTTGTCCGCTTAAGTGGCCGTTTATGCGCTCAAGCGGAGAATGTTTGGTTCCAGAAGTTTGACCTGTCTGCAAAAGTACTTGGAATGTGTATTCGACACTCGAGCGGGGCTTTTCACGCTTGAGCGGACCATGTTATATCAATTCATGAATTTGATATTTCAGATCACTTTTGTATCTCTCTAAAAACATTTCCTCTCTCTTCTCTCTACATTTCCCTATGCCAAATTGGATCAAAACCTTGATTTCTCATGATCCATTAGAGTTTTGCCATAGGTTCTTCATCAAAGTTAGTTAACTTTTTGAGGGCTTCGTTGTGTGCAGTGAAGATCGAGTTTCGACACCGTTGATTTTGGGGGTTTCATCTCATTTCTTCTTCAAAACTTGAGGTAGGGATTCTCTTAGAGTTATATATATATATATATATATATTTGTAAGATCTAGATGATTTTTGAAATCATCTTTGGATAGCTTTGAAAATTGATTGTTGATTCAAGAAGTTGAGCAATTTTGAAAGTGGGTTTGTCTCTTGCTCTTTTAAAATGATCTTATGGGTTTTGATCTTATTGATTGAAGAAAAGATGATTTTGGAAATTTTCTTTTAAAAGATTTGAGTTGTATAGTTTTGGTGAGAAAACTTAGAATGTGGGGATTTTTTTAAAAGAGACTGGAAATCGATGAATGATATTGTTATATTTATTTTGTGTGTCAAAATAAATAAATTTTTGGAAAATTTCTTGTTTATATTTATATAAATGACGAATTTCAAGGAATATGAGAATTGTTGTTCATTTGGAAATTATTGTTCAAAACGTTGAAATAGTCTTGAAATGACTAGTTGTTGAGGATACTTGAGAATAGGGAATTGTATTATTCCTCAAATGATGAATTGGAATAAAAGTACTTATATTCATCTTGTGTTATTGGCATATCAATTCATTTGATTACATTAAACTTTGAAAGTTGATTTGAAAACTTGCATTGAGAAAAGAATGTTGAGAAACAAGTTTTCATGGAATGGTTTTGGGGTAAATACGTTGGTAAGTCTTGATAGGTGGTGTAGATGATATTGAATAAGTTGGCCTGAGAGTCCGGGGTGAAAGACCGAAAACCCGCGCAGATAGGTGTCAAGCCTTCTGGTTAATACCGGTAAAAATAACAAATTGGTAGTACTTGTATAGTCTACTTGCAGACACCGACCTAGGGATTACCAGAGTTATATTTACCGCTCTTGAAATGAATTATTAAGTTTTAAAGAATTGAAATTGTATGACATCATTGAGCATGATGGTTTTCAAAGATGAAGATGTGATTTTCTTTCAAAAGGGCATAGCATGCCATGTGTATTTCATCTCTTGAGACTTGTATAAAATGTATATACTTTGTTAAAGATTTCCTACTAAGCTTTATGCTCACCCTACGGGATTTTTGTACAGGAAAAGATGTGGTGATGCCGCCTAATTAGAGGCGAGGAAATGTGTGTTGAGAGTACAAGACTCTCATTTTACTATGACTCTGTGTGTAAGCCAAAGGCTGTATGTGTGTGGAATTGAATAACTATTTTGTGTAACCAAGCTCAAGCCTTGAAAACTAGTAAACCCCTTGGGGGTATTTATTTGTTTATTTACTTGTTGTTGGATCAATGTATTATTGCATGAAGAACTATTGTATCATGTAATATAAGTTTGGAGATTTATATTCGGTTTTCTTTGAAAGAGTCGTGATTGTTGTATTATCATTTACACTAATAACAGGCTTATGTGACTAAATGGGTATGGGACTGGACTTTTGGGATGTTGTTTGCGCTTGTTAAATTCCTTAAGGTCTCATTAGAAGGGTACTTGACCAATACTCGTTCTACTAAGAATTTTTGATTTTTTGTGGGACGGATTTCATTGTAAAAGAATAGTCCGTATGTGTTTACATGACTAAGTGCTTATGTGAAGTGAAATTGAATTGTGTATATGGTAGAGAAATATATGGAATTGTTGTAGTTGACAGTGTGAGTCAAGTTACGAGCGCATATGAGTTAATGTGCTAAATTATTTCTCTTATGTCCTTTATTAGGATGTCAGGAAGGGGTCAAGTCTGTAGTGGTAGAGGCGGGAGGCATAGTAAGGCTCGCCGAGGTGTGCATGAGGTACCGGTCCATAGGGTTCCGATGCAAGAAGAAGGGTTCGGTTAAGCTAATCTGGCCGAGCAGATGGGACAAGCGGTTCAAACCGCAGTGGGGGCCCTAGCTCGAGAAATGGCAGGGGCTTTAAGAGAGTCTATGAACTTGTTGAGGGTGGAGAATCAAGCCCGAGAGAACACCGCGAAGTCAAGGGCGAGTTTCCTTGCTAGAGAGTTCTTGCGGGCCAAACCGGACGAGTTCCATGGTGGCCTCGAGCCCAAGAAAGCGGATGAGTGGCTCGAACAGACTGTGAAGACATTTGAGATGCTTCACATCGAAGATAGTGAACTAAGAGTGACTCTAGCGAGTTACTACCTTAAAGGAGACGCGGGTCAATGGTGGAAATATGCCAAGAGTAGAGTGGAGCCGACATGGGAAGCCTTTGTGGTTGCTTTCCAAGATAAGTACATACCTTTCATTGCTAGGGAGAGATTAAGGCAAGAGTTTAAAGACCTTAAACAACTCGATATGCCCGTGGCCCAGTTTGAGGCGATCTTCTCTAGTTTGTTCAGGTTTGCACCAGAGTTGGTGGCAACGGAAGAGCGCCATTGCATTGAATTTGAAAAGAAATTGAAAACAAAAATTATGTTCAAGCTTGTCGAAAATATGATTCGGGAATATGACCGTCTTGTGGAGACGGTGACACACGTTGAAATTTCTATACAAGCCGAGGAGGAGAGGCTTCAGAGTTCGAGGTCTAGGGGCCAAGAGTCTCAAGGAGACTATAGGCAGAACGAGAAGAGTAGGAACACCTATCCATCCCAGTCCCAACCACAGCAGTCTAGATCCACTTTTCCTTTGCCTAGTGCGGGTTTGGGAAAAAGTGCATCGAGTAGCTTCTCGTATTTCAAGTGTGGCCAACCGGGTCACAAAGCCTTTTCATGCCCACAGAAGGGAGGAGGCCAGTTAATGTTACCACCACCTAACCGATCTGAAAGTCAGTCTCAGTCTCAGAATAAAGGTCAAGGGTTTAATTGTTATCAGTGTGGTCAGCCGGGGCATATGAAGAGAACTTGCCCACAGTTGGGAGGCGCATCTGGCACATCAGGGTCGAGGCAGACTCAAAGTCACCTGCAGGCCCAATTAGTCCAAGCTTCATGAGTTAATCAGGGAGCCACTTCGGCTCAATCAATGCAACATGCCTATGCTCCGAGAGGGGAGCAAGTTAATCAGGGGCCACAGGGGCGCGTGTATCTTTATTCCGTGCAGCAGCTGCGATCCCTCCAGAGAGGTATTTTTGTTGTGTGTAATTTTTTGGCTAATATATTGATAGACACGGGTGTAGACGTCCCCGAACGTCCTGGGAGGGAATCCCGTTTTGTTCATTGGGCTCACTACAGTTCATGACTCAATGTCACGGTCCTGTATTTAATCTCGCAGAGTGCAATGCAAGACCGATGAATCATCAAAGAGTCCAAATCCGGCAAATCGTTTTGAAAAACAGATTTTTTGAAAGAAGTGCCAAATATGGACTGCTTTGCCAGATACAAAGTTGCCACCTAAATATTTTGTTTTGGGGGAATTTAGGAAACCCTGACTCGTTGCCTAAGGCCACGTGTCCGTCATCACCAAAGTTGCCTCGGCTCGGGAACTTGGGTACGATTGGGAAAGGTCACTTCGTGAGCACCCCCGCTCGCCCGATCAAAGATCAACCTCTACTAACCATGATATCGAGTTTTGAAAACATTATGTGCTCTTATTCCGGTTATTAGCCTAGATTTACTATGTGATGTGCATAGCAAACAAGTATAGACTGGATCACCTGAATTGGAACAACCCATTTCATGTTTTTTTTTTAAAACAGTTTGCTACTCGCAAGTAGGCTAAAATGTGGATTTGCCACCCTTAGGTGGGCTTAGAAAATATTGTGATTTGCCATTCTCAAGTGGGCTTAAAACTCACAGTCAATGCATTATTCCAATTCAGATAATCCAAACTTCACCCACAGGCATTCAGGCAGATATATCACATAAGCAGTTAGCTTCATGGTAAGCATGCTATCATGGCAGTCACTCACATACATGCAAGGATGCTAAAGCATAAAAGCTTACCTAGTACTCCAAGCCAAAACAGAAGCTATGTTAGAAATCAATGCATGATCCTAACTATACAGAAATGCCTAATGCAACACATGCAAAAATGCAACTATAACAGGCTCGGCTATTCTAAGAATGGCATATGAGATGCTACAGCTAACACGTATTCAACTTGGAATTGAAATACGATATAGTTAGTATGATGCTGTAGACGTCCCCGAACGCATCCCAAGGGAAGGGAGAGCGAATCCCCCCCGTTCTAGTTCGATATTGGGTCACTACAGTTCGAAGGACTCAAATGTCACGGTTCTTAATCTTGAACCGAAGAGTCCAAATCCGGCAAATCGTTTTGAAAACAGATTTTTGAAAGAAGTGCCAAACATGGACTGCTTCGCCAGATACAGAGTCGCCACCTAAATATTTTTTAAATGGGAAATTTAGGAAACCCTAACTCGGTGCCAAAGGCCACGTGTCCGTCATCACCAAAGTTGGCTCGGGAACTTGGGTACGATTGGGGAAGGTCACATCGTGAGCACGCTTCGCCGATCAAAAGACCGGCCTCTACTAACCATGATATCTGATTTTGAAAACGTTGTGAGTTCTTATTCCGGTTATTAGCCTAGGTTACTATGTGATGCGCACAGCATACAAGTATAGACTGAATCGCCTGAATTGGAACAAAACATTTCATGTCTGTTTGTTTGAAAGTGGTTTGATGGTGCTACCCACAGGTAGGCTAAGACGTGGATTTGCCACCCTCGAGTGGGCTTAGAAAACATGATTTTGCCACTATCTAGTGGGCTTAAAACAAGCATTTGATGAATTGTCCCAATTCAAGTAACTCAACCTCCATCCACAGGCATTCAAGGCAGTTATATCACATAAGCATTTAGCCTCATGGTAAGCATGCTATCATGGCAACACTCACACGCATACAAGGATGCTAAAGCATAAAACTCACCGAGTACTCCAAGCCAAAACAAAAACTACATTAGAAATCATGCATGATCCTAAGTATACAAAATTGCCTAATGCAACACATGCAAAGATGCAAACTATAGCAGGCTCGGCTATTCTAAACGTGGCATATGGAATGCTACAACTAACACGTACTCAATTTGGAATTGAAATACAAATGCAGTTTGTATGATGCGCCGAGCCCGGTGCATGCAAAACAGATGAATGAGGCAAACATGTTGTCATATTGTATGCTAATTGAAATATGCCCTATATCTAACCATCGTAAGCAGGTAAATAAAAGGGAAGAAAGACGTGGGGTTGGAAGACATACATCACACTCTCCCACACTTATTACAATTATGCCCTCGCGCAGAGGGTCCGAATGAATAATAATACAGCCCGAATGAAAGAATAGTACAGTCCGAAATATTACAGTCCGAATAAATAAATACAGATTCCTAATTAATTAACAGATTAACTAAGAAAGCTGTAAACTGGCATACAAGCCAGAGACTGCCTTGCTTCCGCTCCGGATAATGAGATGATGCATGTTGCCTTGGCTGAAATCCATCGATGCCCCAATTAGCCTCTGCTTGCGATATTTCTCGAAATGCGCGAGTTACAAAAGTTCGATTCTTCATTTTGCTGCAACAAAGAGCAGGAAAGGGGCATAGCAATGTATTTCACAAATATATGCATGCCTCGATCCTCGTGCCACCAATCACGCATCTCGATGCATGATGGCCGAGGAGCCGAATTGCACAACTCAATATAGGATGAATGCATATGAATGCTACAACAAAACCTAACTCCATCATGGGTAATCCGGAGTGTCGGTGACTTGGGAATTGCGATCCGTTCCGTCACTTGGAGTACGAAACGCACCTCGTTTCCCGTGCCCGGGCTAACACCTATCCCGAACACGATGCAATATGCATGATATGCATGAAATGCAGCTAGTATGCAATCCTAACATACACAATGCTATGAAAATGAGATGCCTCGAAATGCGTACACGCGGGCACGCAAACCAAGGCAATGATCCTAAGGCATGAAATGGCATGAAATATGATATACAATGAGACTAAAATGAAATGCCTCGAAATGCGTGTCCATGGGCACGCAAACCGAAGAAATGGCATACGGAATGCAACAGATCTAAAATGGCATACACGATGCAAGATGGGCTTATACTAATATGAGAGAGCCTCAGCCGCACTCACATAAGAGGCCATCGGATGAAAATGAAGTGCCTCGAAATGCGTGCACACGGGCACGCAAACCGAGGCAATGACATATGGAATGTAATGGCATGAAATGACATGAAATGCAAATTGGGCTTACACTAACATGAGTGGACCTCAGCCACACTCATATGAGAGGCCGTCGGATGAAAATGAAGTGCCTCGAAATGTGTGCCACGGGCACGCAAACCGAGACAATGGCATACGCAATGCAAATGAGATGTGGCATATGGCATATGAAAAATGCAAATTTCAGCAGCCAAAATGATGCACAAACAGCCCCCGAATTATAACAAAATTACACCCGATGCCCGAAATGCTATGCTAAGCACCCGAAATGGCCTACAGCTATGCCAAACATGCACAATATGGACATGACATGTAAAGACAGATGCTAGGCAGTCCCCAAACTATCATTTTTCCAGTACAAAGCATGGCCAAAAAATGATCACAAGTATGGAAAAAATAGCATGCAAAAATGGGGGAAAAGAGGGGAATAATGAAACAAGTGGTATATACAATGCTCAAACTGAAAAACACAGTTCTACAACATTAAAGAGGGGCGAAAAATATGCACATTTATAAGAGATGACATCCCCAAATTCAGTATGTAGATATGCTCAATATAGCATGCAAGATGAAGCCAACAAAGGCTATAACATGAGGTATCAAAAGAATGCACCAAACAGCCTTGGACCCTTAACAAAACATGAATAATGGGTCATTTTAAGACTCTTTCCAAGCCTGATGAAGGCTCAAAAACAGAAGCATGATGAGCTAGCAAGGCATGCAAAAATAAGGAACCAAAGAGGGTATAACATGAAGTACCAAAAGAAATCACCAAACAACCTAAGACCCTTAACAAAAAACGACAAGAAGGCCAAAATAAGGCTCTTTTCAGGCCTGATGAAGGCCGAAATCAGAAGCCAAATAAGCTTAAAGAGGCATGCAAAATGGGGCCAAAGAGAGGTATAAAGAGAGGCCATGCATGGAGGCCCCAAACAAGATTGATCCCTTCTACAATGTTGTAGAGGGTCCTAAAATAGACTCAATATCAGTTAATGGCATACTCAAAATCAGATCACACATAGGCTAAACAAATCTTGCAAATTTACGGTAAATTAGAAAAATTACAAAGCAAGTGCATGATAGAGAGGCCAAACATGATTGAGCCCTTCTTCAATGTTGAAGAGGGGCTCAAAATAAGCCCACTCACAGTTTATATCAGGCTCGAAAATGGATCACTCATAATCCAAACAAAGCATGCAAAATATTGGCACAAAGAGTGATATTGAAAGAGGTGCATCATAGAGGTGCCAAACAAGGTTGAGCCCTTCTACAATGTTGTAGAGGGGCTCAAAATAAGCACAAAATCAGTAGGGGTCGGAGCCCAAAACCATAAGAAAATAAGGTAGAAAATTGAAGCAAAAATGTGCTAGAAAAAGGGAAATGAAGACTTACCCTTGAAGACAAGTCTTTTGATGCTTCTTGGCTTGAATTTGCTGGTCCTTAGCCTCTGAAAAAGCCTCCTTTGCTGCTGGAATGGAAGTGGTGATGGTGAGGCTTGGTGTTGATGAAGGAATGAGCTAGAGACTTGAAGGTTTTTGAGGTTTTTGGAGATGGAGATGGAATCAAATGGAGATGAAGTCTTGAGAAGAAATTTGCTCTCCTTGGAGAAGATGATGGCCAGCCACTTAAATGGGCAAGAAAGGGGTGTAAAAGGGGAGGGAAATGCACCCAAACTTTCCCTCCCAAAATATCCCCCGGAGGCTAGGATATTTTGAAGAAACAGCCGGACAGCTGTAAAGTGCTCAAAAGCAGAAAGCAGGCCGGCCAGGTGTTTTTTTTTAAGATGGCCGGCCGGCCACCCCACTGGTCGGCCAGCCACTCCCCATGGCCGGCCGGCCATGGCCAAAAATGAAGTGAACAATTACTGGCCGGCCACCATTTTTTGGTGTCCTCCCAGGTGTGTAGAACAAGGCCCCATGGTTGGAATTTGGCAACTCTGAAACAGGAGACACAACATTGCATTTGAAAGAGAGGCTCAAAAATGAAAATCACAATTACTGGCCGACCACCACTTTTTAGGGTCCTCCCATGTCCCCTCATCACAAATATGTAGTCTCGGCTCGAAGAAAATACCCCTAGGGTGTTCAACATTAGCCCGGAAGTGAGAAAAACGGGCGCCGGAGGAGCGAAACTGGTTTTCTGAAACAATTGCTGGTCTCCCACCCTCCAGTGATGTTCCTGGTGCTAAAACAGAGGTACCTGCCAAAATTGAAAACGAAAGCTCGGGGACCAAAACCGCGCGGTTCGGGGTCCCGAAAATGGGCTGCAGGCACCAAAAGTGGTGTTCGGCCACGAAGGTATCGAGGCCCAGTCCCTCGTTATGATAAAACAGAGGCACTTGCCAAAAACTGAACAAAAACTGATGCAAAATGAATGCTCGGGGCCCAAATCACGCAGTGCGGGGTCCCGAAAATGGGCTGCAGGCACCGAAAGTGGTGTTCGGCCACGAAGTGGGTATCTGAGACCCCAGTGTCTCTCGAAAGGGAGTAAATGAGATGCATGCCAAAAACCGGGGGAATCGGATATGGTTGGGCGGTCCCAACCGAGGCACACGGCCCGACGGGCTCAAAATCGGGAACCGGCTCGAATGGGCAGAATGGCCTCACGGCACAAAATGTAGCCCACGGCCACCGAGATGGTCTCACGGACCTCTCCCTCCCAGAAAGAAAAACAGAGAAAACCGAGTCTGGTTCGCAAACCGAGGCAAGGCACTGAAGAGGGTTCGAAGTCCGGGAGGCGGCGCACGACTCGAGACTTCTCGAACGAGCACAATATGCAACATCACCGAAGCGCCAATCGGTGACGCCCGAAGTCTTAAGGTCGGTCAAAAATGGGGTGTCTCTGAGATCGCCGAGCCCGGTGCATGCAAGACAAATGAATGGATGCAAACATGCGAGCATAAGTATGCTAATTGAAACATGCCCTAAAACTAACCATCATAAGCTGGTAAATAAAAGGGAGAAAGACGTGGAGTTAGAAGACACACATCATACACACGCACACTTATTACAATTGTGCCCTCGCTCGGAGGGTCCGAATAAATAATACAGTCCGAATAAATAATTAAATATTACAAAACCCTAATTAATTAACAAATTAACTAGGAAAGCAAGTAAATTAGCATGCAAGCTAAATGGACCGCCTCAGCTCTGTTCCAAATGATGAAAGATGCATGCATGCTCGAGTTGCCTCATAGAGAAATTCCTCGCGATGCCCCGATTTGCCTCTGTTTGCAATTAATCTTGGGATGTTGTGCAAAGCTCTAGAAGGCTGCTGATTTTTGGTTTGCTGCAACAGAGAGCAAGAAAGGGGCATAGCAAAGTATTTTCACATATGTATGCACACCTCGATCCTCGTGCTACCAATCACGTATCCCGATGCATGATGGATGAGGAGTCGAATTGCACAACTCGATGTGAAATGAATGCACATTACAACACAACAAGGCCTAGACTCCATCATGGGTAACCCGGAGTGTCGGCGACTGGGAATTGAGACACGTTTCGTCACTTCGGGTATGAAACGTCCCTCGTTTCCCGTGTTTGGACTAACCCTACTCCAAACATAATGCAATGAGATGTCATACACAATGCGACTAACATGCAACCTAGCATACGCAATGCTATGGACTAAAATGATATACACAATGCACGTGACATAACATGGCATGCACAATGCACTAACATGCAACCTAGCATACGCAATGCTATAGACTAAAATGGCATACACAATACAAGATGGACTTACACCAATATGAGTGGACCTCAGCCACACTCACATCAGTGGCTATTGGTGGAAATGAGACAACCGAAACACATGCAAACATGCATGGATGCAAATGACCGATCCTAAGGCATAACATGCAACTCTAACTCAGCATGGCAAAGGATGAAACATGGTATAAAATGGGACATGATACGGCTCTGAAATGGCATAAAAAACGGTCTCAAAACATGCAAATATGTCACACAATGCATGCTAGATGGCTCGGGTACTGAAACTAGTGAAGTGCGTTACACTAGAGGTACCCAAAGTGATGCACAAATGGAAAAACCAACCCCAAACAGACCCTAGGTAGGTCTGAAACAGTGGGAAAATGGCCTAAAACGGTGGCTCAACATGCAAGGAAATGGAGCTCACTCAATGCTCTGAAAACAAGGCATTCATGGACAACTCTCAAGCACATTTAAGAAGTAGAAAACATGGCAATATGGCATTCATACAAGCTCTAAAATATGATGTATAATTGTAACGACCCCAAAGTGCATATAGAAAGTTATCCTTATTTAATCATGGGTTAATGTGTTTGTTATTGGAATTGAAGAACTATCCGTTGGGCTATGCCTTTGAAACTGGAATTGGTGATCTTTACCAAACAATCTGAAAAATTGTCCCTCCGCTCGAGCAGAGTAGTTGGCGCTCGAGCATACTTTCGGGGTTTCCAGTAATTTTATAGGTAGACTGAAATTCTGGGAGTGGTGATTTTCCGATCGAGCGTAGAAGTGGTCGCTCGAGCGGACGGCTTTGTTGGTCTTCACGCTAGAGCGCAAGGTTTGGCACTCGAGCGGGTCGCCTGGTTAAGTTTGATTCTGAGGCATCTGGGCTCATTTTTGATGTTCTTCTTAGTGTGTTTGGAATATTCTTACATTATTTTGGGGTATTGATTAAGATGATAATATGATGGTAAAGTATGATTGGACCCAAGAATTTAATTCGGATAGTTATTTTACTATCAACCGTCACTCTTTTACCCTTTTCTTTTTCCACACTTTGAATCTGGATGTGAGATTAGAACCATTGGAAAGCTTATTTCCGGGGCTTCAATTTGGACACAAGAACGACCTAAAATGGAGTCCAGATGGGAGAGTTATACCTGTTTGAAGTTTTGAAATATGTGCTGGGAGCATGTCCGCTCGAGCGGGAATAAGGACGCTCGAGCGGAAATAGCGAACACAGCAACTTAAAAACGGGATTTTAAGATCATTTCTTATATTTTCCTCCCTTCTCTTGATCCCTCTTGCCCTAGGTCCGAAAACCCTAGGGTTTTGATCCCTAAATACTTCCATTTCCCTTAGGTTTGAGCAAGATCTTCCACCAAGAAGTGAAGAAGGCAAGAAGATGAACATTTGCAACCGATTGGAATTCCGAAATTATGGAGGAATCTCACCAAGGCTTGCTTAATTCTTGAGGTAAGGAATCTTAAGAGTTAAATTGATGGATTAAAATGATGGGTCATGTATCCTAGGTGTATAATCAATGGAAAAATTGGAATGAAAAGTAATGGGTGAATAAGTTTGATTTTTTTTCTTGAATTTCAATGTTTTCTTGAAACCCTAGGTTGGGTCATGATATTACTCGATGATTTAGCCCAAATTGGAAGTAGAATCATGAAATTAGTAGGTTGAATTACATATGTGCAAGTTTAATTGGAATTTGGTAGTACTTGAAAATTATGTTTAAAATTTGCAAATGAACTATGGTATAAACGTTGTACTTCATGGTATAAACGTTGGGGAATAATCTATTAATGATATAGATGACATGAACTCGGGTGTGGAATATTGAAATGAGATTCAAGGATTTAATTTGGTTTATGTTGAATTGCAAAGTGATGTGTAAATGGGATAAAGAGAATTAAACAAGTTAAGAATGGAATAATTATATGTGACCCGATTTCTATGTGTATTATGAATTGTGTAGGGTCAGTTACAGAGGCGGACCAAGCATCTAATCATTGTGAGTAGTAGTACAAAAATGTATATTTTATCTATTGTTGATATTTATTGTTACTAATGCTCTGTTCTTTGTAAGTGTTATACGAACATTTATGACAATTGGAAATCAATATGAACTGACATGAACGCTAAACGATTCGCGTACGTCGGTATGATTTTGGAATCCTTTGTTCTGTTAATGACAAATATTAACCCTTTGTTATTTATAAGCATGCTGTGATTTCTTAAAGGATAAGTGGAACTGATGTTCATCTTCGAAGAATCAGAATAATTGGAAAACTATGTGAATCCATATGAATCTGAAGTTATTTTGTTGTGTTACACATGAATGCAAAAGTTTAACATCATTATGTGACCACATAAGAATATGACTTATTCTATTTTGTTAGGCGCATAATGATGACATAATATGACAAGAAAGGCTCTGTTTTCTGATGTGTTACGTTATGACTTAATGAATGTTTACAAGTTTACGTATGTTCTAAGTTCAAGTCTGTTACAAGATTACGTATGTTATAAGTCAAGAATGTTACAAGTTTATATATGTGACAAGTTCAAGTATGTTATAAGCCAAGAATGTTACAAGCCAAGAATGTTACAAGTTTATATATGTGACAAGTTCAAGTATGCACAAGTTTAAGTAAGTTTACAAGTTCAAGTATATATAAGTTAATATGTTACAAGTTCAAGTATGTTATAAGTTCATGTATGCTACGAGTCCAAGTATGCGATAAGTCTATGTATGTTACAAGTCCAAATATGTTACAAGTATACGCATGTTACAAGTTCATGTATGTCGTAAATTCAAGTATGTTTCAAGTATGGTTTCAAGTATATTACAAGTTTAAGGATGTTTCAGGTATGCTTCAAATATATGTTACAAGTTTAAGTATGCTACAAGGGCTTCATACCACTTTCAAGGGCTTTATGCCACTTTCAAGGGCTTTATGCCATTTTCAAGGGCTTTAATGCCAATATGTTTTCAAGGGCTTTATGCCATTTTCAAGGGCTTTAATGCCAATATGTTTTCAAGGGCTTTATGCCATTTTCAAGGGCTTTATGCCACTTTCAAGGGCTTTATGCCACTTTCAAGGGCTTTAATGCCAACAAGTTTCAAGGGCCTTAGTGCCATATGTTACAAGGGCTTTACGCCACAAGTTACAAGGGCCTCGTGCCATAAGTTTCAAAGGCCTCGTGCCACCATGATTCAAGGGCTTATAGCCATTATGTTTATGTTGCAGGATTGGGCCTAAGGCCATCATGTACTTAGCACAGAATCAGACTAACTATGTGAACTCTGCATTTTTATATGCGTTGATATGTACTATGTTTCAAGTTAAGCATCATTTTATTTATGTATTACTATTCACTGAGCCCGGCTCACTCTCTGTTATGTCTGTTTCTGTAGGTCACCAATCAGGTGGTCAGTCCTAGCCAAGACGCCTGCTTTCTTTTGTCAACCTTCATATGTCCAGGCACTGTATAAGATGTTGGCTTGTTTAGGGGTGTCCATTTAAGGTTGATGTATTTAACTTTCATGTTTATTTTGTTGTATACGCCCAATCATAGGGATGGAACTGTAAATGTGCATGTATATGCTCCAGGATATAGTTTGGAACTTTATCTATCTACCATAATGCATGTGATGAATGAGATCCTGGCATGTAGAAGTGGCTCAATGGAGTTTATTTCTTTAATTATTTTCATATTTCGTGCTTTCGTTCAGGCTCCATATGTTATGTATATCAAGTTTCAAGTCTGTTTTGAATAGGTCATGCCTGAAACTTTTAGGGGCGGGTTTTGGGGCATGACAATAATGGACCCAAAACATGAACACACCTCAGTAGATGCATGGAATGAGCCTCAAAACTCAAAGTTAAGCATGGGTATTGAACTACAAGCATGCAAAACAAACATCATTCGACCATGAGAGCCAAAAAAAGAGCTAAAGCAGTCCAAAATATGCATAAGATCAGTTTAAGTCATGGCCAAAAAGTGCTAAAATCAAGGGTCAACAAAGCATGCAAAGTAAGCTAGTGAACCATAATTTACACTACATGTATATGAAGCACATGAGGGCTCACCAAACCAACCAAAAACAGAAGTATGCCATGCCAAAATATGCCCAAATAACTATTGAAACTCAGTCAACACATGCAAGAATGAAGTGCTCCTTTGAAAGGCCATGCAAGAGGTTATTCTACACATGTATGATGGACACACAAAATGGCAAAACCACCTCTGGACAGAGGTTATGAGGGTCCTAAAACCCACCAAAAAGGCCCTAAAATTAGTCTAGGAAGCATGCAAGTGAAAGCCCCTTTGAAATGCCTTGAATAGGATTGTTCTACACATGCATAATAGACATTCAAAATGGCCAAAAGGGCTCTGGAAAGAGCTTATGCAGACCTTAAAACTCACCAAATAGGGCCTGAAATATGACTTCAAAACATGCAAAATGGAGCTCCTTTGGAAGGCCAACAAAGCTAGTAACGAGAACAAGGGGTGAGAGGGTCACCCCTCTCTGATTTTTGGGCTCAAAAACACATATAGACCACTAAAAATCCACTAAATTTCAGTGGTCAAAAGGCTAAACCAAGGCCAATACAAATGCTCTAATGCATAGCCTTAAACATGAGGAAATGAAGCATGCAAAGAGGAAGATGACCTCAAACAGAAAAATGACCTTGATCAAACTTAAAGAGGAGCTCAAAAAAAATCTTTTTTCAGTTTATGTCAAAGTCCAAAAATGCTTAGAAATAAGGCTAAAGTATGGAGCAAAACAATGTCAAAATGGGGGAAATGGTGACTTACCCTTGTAGAGCCGACCCTCAGCAACTTCTAGACCAAGGTAATGAGCCTTCAACCTCTGCAAATCAGTTCCAAGGTGCTTGGATGGATGGTGGAGGTGTTGTGCTAGGAGGTGAAGTGTAAATGGTCAAGAATAATGGAGTTTGGAGGCTTGGGATGTAGAGATATGATGAGAAGTGTATGTATGCCTTCAACAAAGGTTCAACCCTTGCAATGGAGGAGGAGGCCCTCTCTTTATAGAGAAGAGAGGCCAAAGCTTCTCTTGGAAGCTTCAAATATCCTCCATACACGTATATGGAGGATGCACCAAATGCCTTCCAGCTGGCACAACTGGAACAAACTCAGAGAGAGGAAAAAGCAGGAAGCAGGCTGACCAGTTAAGGTGGTCGGCCGGCCACTCCCCCTGGTCGGCCGACCAGGGGTCAAAAGGTTCAAGCTCAGAAGGTGGTCGGCCTACCCAGAAAGGTGGCCTCCCAAGTGCATGCAATACAGTGGTGGTATGGGAGACAAGAAAATATGACCCAGGAGAGAGGAAAACCAGCTTTCTAGCAAGGTTCAAAAGGGTCAGGAAGAAAAGCTGGTCGGCCTACCCATATTGGTGGCCTCCCAGATGAATGCAACACAATGGTGGTATGGGAGACCCAAAATTGTGGCTCAAAAGTGAGGGAGGCCACCTACCTACCAAGAAAAACCGGCCTACCGGGAAAAGGTGGTCTCCCACCCAACTACCACCTTCCTAACAATGAAACTAGGGTCCATGCCAAAAATGAACCCACACCAATGCAAAACGAGGGTTCGGGGGCCAAAACGTGCAGCCGGGGGCCCCGAAAACTAACTATAAAGCACCGGAGGTGGCGTATGACCACAAAGGTGGTCTCCCAGGCCACAGTGTCTCTCTAGGGAGAGGAAACAAGGTGTGTTTAAAAAATCGGAGCAAACGGAGGTAGTTAAGCGGTCCCGAACTGAGGCGCACGGCCGACGGCTCCGAAAATCGGAAACTGGTCTCCAAACATGAAAAATGGCCTACGGCCACGAAACGTAGCCTACGGCCACTGAGAGATGGTCTTCGAGACCTCTCCCTCCCTTTGGGAAGAGAAAACAGAGAAAACAGGACCTGGCTCGCAAACCGAGACAAAGCACAAAAGAGTCCCGAAGTCTAGAGGCAAGGCTCTAAGCCGAGGCTCCGCAACCTTAGAACGAGCACACCATACATCATTACTGATCGCTCAATCGGTGACGTCTGAGTCTTAAGGTCGGTCAAAAATGGGGTGTCTACAACGGGTGCGTCTCATTCATTTATATCTACTGCATTTGTTTCTACATTGGGGTTAGAGGTAGCACGGTTAGTGCCTCCACTCAGAGTAGAGTCACCTATTGGGGTACAGTTGATTTAGACCGGGGTCGTCGTGATTGTGAAATAGAAGTTGTCAGGCGTCGACTTCCGTTTGCTTTTGTGTTGCTAGATATGTCGTGTTTTGATGTCATTTTAGGCATGGACTGGTTGTGTTCTTATCAAGCTGTGATTGATTATTACCGTCAGAGAGTTATGATGTTCACTTCAGGTGGTGATCGTTTCTATTTTTTGGGGAATTGAGTTAATAGAGCCTTGTCGCCAGTTGTTGACCCTCGTAGTAGGAGCAAGCTTAATGGCATTCTTCCAACTCTCTTGGATAGTGAGAGTGATGGGGCTCGTGTTGAGTTTCCAAGGGTAGTTTGTGAATACCCGGATGTGTTTCCAAAAGATCGTACTAGTTTACCACCTCACCAGGAGATCGAGTTCTCTGTTGAATTAGTGTCTGGCACGGCACCGATTTCCATGTCACCGTATAGATTTACACCCTCCGAATTGCATGAGTTAAAGATTCAACTCCCAGAACCTTTATACAAAGGCTTCATTCGCCCTAGTATGTCGCCTTGGGGAGCGGCGGCTCTCTTTGCGAAGAAGAAGGATGGGTCATTGCACCGCAAGTTGAATAGAGTTATAGTTAAGAACAAGTATCCTCTACCCATAATATATGATTTGTTTGACCAACTTAGAGCGTCTCGTTGCTTCTCAAAAATAGATTTGAGGTCGGGGTACCATCAGTTAAGAGTCTGGGAGGAGGACATTCAGAAAATGGCCTTTCGTACGCGTTATGGCCACTATGAATTCCTTGTAATGCCTTTTGGGTTAACTAATGCGCCTGCTTCCTTTATGGATTTGATGAATAGAATTTTTCGGGAATATTTGGACCGTTTTGTGGTCGTCTTTGTGGACGACATATTGATTTATTCAAGCTCCGAGGAGGAACACAAGACTCACTTGCAGGTAGTGCTGGGTTTACTTAGTGAGCACCAATTGTATGCCAAATTTGAGAAATGCGATTTTTGGTTAATTGAAGTGAAGTTTTTGGGGCATGTAGTGTCTAGAGAGGGAGTAATTGTGGACTCCTCAAAGATAGATGTCGTACAGGATTGGGAACAACCCAAGAATGTTTTCGAGATCCGAAGTTTCTTGGGATTAGCGGGGTATTATCAGCATTTTGTAAGGGACTTCTCTAGACTAGCTGCACCTTTGACTAGGTTGAGTAGAAAGGGTAACAAATTTGTGTGGAGTGAGGCTTGTGAAAAGTCATTCCAAGAGCTTAAGACTAGATTGACTACTGCACCGGTTTTGATAATTCTGAAAAGGGGTTTGAATTACACTGTCTATTGTGATGCGTCCAGGGATGGACTTGGTTGTGTCTTGATGCAAGAGGGAAAAGTTGTGGCCTATGGATCATGACAATTGAAAACTCACGAGAAGAATTACCCCACCCATGATTTAGAATTAGCGGCGGTGATTTTTGCCTTGAAAATTTGGAGGCATTACTCGTATGGTGAGAAGTTTGAGGTTTTCTCCGATCATAAAGTCTAAAGTATTTGTTTTCTCAAAAAGACTTGAATTTACGACAACGGAGGTGGATAGAATTTATGGAGGATTATGACTTTGAGTTACACTATTATCCAGGAAAAGCCAATATGGTGGTCGATGCTTTGAGTCAAAAATGTATGAGTAGTTTGGCAAGTGTGGCCATTTGAGAATGGAATATGCTAGGTGTTATTGGTAAGTTTGATTTGCACTTGGGTGAGTCCAGAGAGAGTGCTACCTTGTTTACTTTGAATGCTTAATCTACCTTGGTTAGTAAGGTCATAGAGGCATAACGAGGAGACCGTGATGTGGAATCAATCCGTGTTAAGATTTCCAATAAGAAGGAAGAGAAAGGTTTGAACGTTCACTCAGATAAGCATGAAACTTGGCACACACGACCGCCTAGGCACGAGAGAATTGAGGGAGAAGACAGGACTTGAATCGGGCTCCTGGTTTGGGAGTCAGAGCCATATTTCACTCTAGGGAAACTAGTTCCGTAAGAAACTTGAATTCGAGGTGTTGACGGCCCAAAATCACCAAACGAGGTCAAATTACCACGAAACTTGGCACACATGACTGCCTAGGCACGAGAGACTTATGGGAGAATATAGGACTCCAATCGGGTTCCCGGTTTAGGAGTTAGAGAAGGATTTCATTCTAGGCAAACGAGTTCATTAAGAAATTTGAATTCGAGGTGTTAACGTCTCAAAATCTCCAAATGGCGTCGGATTAGAACAAAACTTGGCACACATGACTGCCTAGGAACGAGAGACTTGTGGGAGCAGATGGGACTCAAATCGAGTTCCCAATTTTGGGAATTAGAGTCGAATTTCACTCTAGGCAAACTAGTTTCCTAAGAAACTTGAAATCAAGGCGTTGATGCCCCGAAATCGCCAAACGGGATCGGATTAGCACGAAACTTGCCACACACGACCGCCTAGGCACGAGAGACTTGTTGGAGAAGACGGGACTCCAATCAGGTTCCTGATTTAGGAGTTAGAGCTGAATTTCAGTCTAGGAAAACTAGTTCATTAAGAAATTTGAATTCAAGGTGTTAATGCCCCAAAATCTCCAAACGGCGTCGGATTAGCACGACACTTGGCACATACAACTGCCTAGGCACGACAGACTTGTGGGAGAAGACGGGACTCAAATCGGATTCCCAGTTTGGGAGTTAGAGCCAGATTTCACTCTAGGCAAACAAGTTCCTTAACAAACTTGAATTCGAGGCGTTGATGCCCCAAAATCACCAAACGGGGTCGGATTAGCACAAAACTTGGCACACACGACCGCCTAGGCATGAGAGACTTGTGGAAAAAGACGGGGCCCCAATCGGATTCCGGGTTTGGGAGTTAGAGCAGGATTTCGGTCTAGGCAAACTAGTTCAATAAGAAATTTGAATTCGAGGTCTTGATGCCCCAAAATCTCCAAACGGCGTCAGATTAGCACGAAACTTGGCGCACACGACCGCCTAGGCACGAGAGACTTGTGGGAGAAGAAGGGACACGAATCGGGTTCCCGGTTTGGGAGTTAGAGCCAGATTTCACTCTAGGCAAACTAGATCCTTAAGAAACTTGAATTCGAGGTGTTGACACCCCAAAATCACCAAACGGCATTGGTTTAGCATGAAACTTGGCACACACGACCGCCTAGACACAAGAGATTTGTGGGAGAATATGGGACTCCAATCGGGTTCCCGGTTTGGGAGTTAGAGTTGGATTTCACTATAGGCAAACTAGTTCATTAAAAAACTTGAATTTGAAGTGTTGACGCCCTAAAATCACCAAACGGGGTCGGATTTGCACGAAACTTGGCACACATGACCACCTAGGCACGAGAGACTTGTAGGAGAAGAAAGGACTCAAATCGGGTTCCCGGTTTGAGAGTTAGAGCCAGATTTCACTCTAGGCAAACTCGTTCCTTAAAAAACTTGAATTCGAGTTGTTGACGTCCCAAAATCACCAAACAGTGTTGGTTTAGCATGAAACTTGGCACACGCGACTGCCTAGGCACGAGAGACTTGTGGGAGAAGACGGAACTCCAATCAGATTCCCGGTTTGGGATTTAGAGCTGGATTTCGGTCTTGGCAAACTAGTTCATTAAGAAATTTTAATTCGAGGTCTTGATGCCCCAAAATCTCCAAACGGCGTCGGATTAGCACGAAAGTTCGTACACACAACCGCCTAGGCACAAGAGACTTATGGGAGAAGACGGGACTCGAATCGAGTTCGCGGTTTGGGAGTTAAAGCCAGATTTCACTCTAGGCAAACTAGTTCCTTAAGAAACTTGAATTTGAGGTGTTGATGCCCCAAAATTACCAAACGGGTTTGGTTTAGTACGAAACTTGGCACACACGACCGCCTAGGACGAGAGACTTGTGGGAGAAGACGGGACTCCAATCGGGTTCCCAGTATGGGAGTTAGAGTCGGATTTCACTCTAGGCAAACTAGTTCATTAAAAAACTTGAATTCGAGGTGTTGACGCCCTAAAATCACCAAACGGGATCAGATTTGCATGAAACTTGGCACACACGACCGCCTAGGCAAGAGAGACTTGTGGGAGAAGATAGGACTTGAATTGGGTTCCCGGTTGGGAGTTAGAGCCGGATTGCACTCTAGGCAAACTAGTTTCTTAAAAACTTGAATTCGAGGTGTTGACGTCCCAAAATCACCAAACGGCATCGGTTTAGCACGAAACTTGGCACACATGACCGTCTAGACACGATGCATTTGTAGGAGAAGACGAGACTCCAATCTGGTTCCCGGTTTGGAAGTTAGAGCCAGATTTCGGTCTAGGCAAACTAGTTCATTAAGAAATTTGAATTCTAGGTGTTAACGCCCCAAAATCTCCAAACGGCATCGGATTAGCACAAAACTTTATACAGACGACCGCCTAGGCATGAGAGACTTGTGGCAGAAGATGGGGCTCGAATCGAGTTTCCGGTTTGGGAGTTAGAGCGGGATTTCAGTCTAGGCAAACTAGTTCCTTAAAAAAATTGAATTCAAGGTGGTGACGCCCCAAAATCACCAAATGGCGTCAGTTTAGCATGAAACTTGGCACACACGACCGCCTAGGCACGAGACACTTGTGGGAGAAGACGGGACTCCAATCAGGTTCCCGGTTTGGGAGTTAGAGCTGGATTTCACTTTAGGCAAACTAGTTTCTTAAGAAACTTGAATTTGAGGTGTTGACGCTCCAAAATCACCAAACGGGGTCAGATTAGCACGAAACTTGGCACACACGACCGCCTATGCACGAGAAACTTGTGGGAGAAGACGGGGATCGAATTGGGACAAACTAGTTCCTTAAGAAATTTGAATTCGAGGTGTTGACGCTCCAAAATCACCAAACGGCGTCGGTTTAGCAGGAAACTTGGCACACACAACCGCCTAGACACGAGAGACTTGTGGGAGAGAACATGACTCCAATCGGGTTCCCGGTTTGGGAGTTAGAACCGTATTTCTGTCTAGCTAAAATTATTTACTTAATTATCTTTGTAATTATATAGTAGTTAATTTTTTATGTTTTTTTGTAATTAAAATATTAACACATAATTATATTGTCATTAATTATTTTTATTTTTTGTTTTCAGATATTTCCCAAGTAGCAGTTTACTTCTTGTAGAATGCAAAGTGTAAAGATTGCGACTAACTTTTGTTTTTGTTACCCACGTAAGAATCCATGAGGGAAACTTTTGTTTTTAATTTACGTTATTTTGAATTGTGAACAACATTATGTATTTAAACATTTCATATGTATTATGGAATATTATGTAGTGGGATAATTTTGCTGATGTGTTGTTATGAAAGCAAGAATATTTTTATTATGGATGAATTGTTATTTTTATACTGAAATTTTTATATTATTATGTAATTATTGGTTTCTTTTTCAGTTATTTTTCATTTAATACAGGTAATTTTCATATTTTTAATAATTTTATTGCAATTTTTTTTTTGACACGGCACCACACCGTCTCAAAAAACAACAGAACCAGATTTTTTTTGCGACGTAGGCAATGCCGTCGCAGAAGATATTGGCAAAGTCGAAACAAAAACCTTTCGCGACAGAATTCTTTGCCGCCGCAAAAAATCTTTTAACTACGGCATGTTGTGCTCTCTCAAATAATCTTTTAGCGACGGCAGGTATCCCGTCACAATAAAAACATTTTCGCGACGGCATTTTTTGCTGTTGCAAATAACACTTTTAGTGACGGCAACACAGTGCCGTCTCAAAAAAATCTCAGATTTTTACATATTAATGCCGACAACAGAATTTCGTCGCAAAAAGGCAACTTTGCTGTCTCAAAAAAAAAAAGGCGACAACATTGTGCTGTAGCTAAAACCTTTTAGCAATGCCCTTTGTTGTGACCCCCCACTTGCCATCGCTAAAGGTCAGTTGCTGTCGCAAAAAAGTTTTTGAGACGGAATTTTGAGTATTTGCGACGGCATTTTGCCGTCGCAAAAAACTGAAATTTTTGTAGTGTTTAGTGAAAGGGGATGAAGAAGGATGTAGCCATGTTTGTATCGAGGTGCCTTACTTGTCAGCAAGTGAAGGCCGAGCATCAGAGATCAACGGGTTTGCTGCAACCCCTGCCTATAGCCAAGTGGAAGTAGGAGTATGTCACAATGGACTTTGTTGTGGGTCTTTCGAGGACTCAACGGGATAATAACACCATTTGGGTGGTAGTTGACCAATTGACCAAGTCAGCGCACTTTGTACCCATACGCGCGAGTGACTTTATAGATTATTTAGCAGAGCTCTACATTAAGGACATAGTTCGACTTTATGGGGTCCCTGTGACTATTATTTCAGATATAGATCCGTGTTTTACGGCTCGGTTGTGGTAGAGCTTGCAGAATGCCTTAGGCACTAGGTTGACTTTTAGTACCGCCTATCACCCTCAAATTGACAGGCAGTCAAAGTGTAATATTTAGATCCTAGAGGATATACTTTGACGTTGTGTTCTTGACTTTAAGAGGTCATGGGAAAAACACTTGCCTTTAGTGGAGTTTGCATATAACAACAGTTTCCAGTCGAGTATTGGTGTGACACCGTTTGAGGCCTTGTATAACGGACCGTGTAGATCTCTCGTGTGTTGGCCCGAGGTGGGTGATGCACCTATAATAGGTCCAGAGTTAGTCCGGAAAACAACGGAGAAAGTTACACTTATCCGTAAGAGGTTGGTTACAGCTCAAAGTCATCAGAAGAGCTATGCCGACCGTAGGAGGAGACCGTTATCCTTTGAGGTAGGAGATCATGTCTTCTTGAAGGTATCACTTAGGAGAGGTTTGATGAGGTTTGGGAAGAGTGGGAAGTTGTCTCCTAGATTTATTGGGTCTTTTGAGATCCTAGAACGGATTGGGGAGATAGCTTACCATTTGGCCTTGCCGCCATAGCTTTCAGGGGTTCACGACATGTTCCATATCTGTATGCTTCAGAAGTATGAATCTAATCATTCACACGTGTTAGATTGGACTGCGTTAGAGGTAGACAAGGATGCCTCATATGAGGAGAGACTGGTTAGAGTTTTAGACACTCGAGATCAAATCTTGCGAGGCAAAATGATTCCTTTGGTGAAAGTGTTGTAGAGATACCACGTGGTTGAGGAAGCCACTTGGAAGCATAAGATGGAAGTCTGTGAGAAGTATCCGGAACTATTTTTCGATGTTTGACATTGTATTGAAAACTTTGTTATGTTATTGTAATAAAAACATTATATGTTTTGGAAATATGAATTGTGTATTCAGTATTAAAACTCGTTTATCATGTTGATGAAAATAGATGACGGATGGATGGGTGATGCTGATAAATTTGAATTACTATCATTGTTGTAATTGGTTTAAACATGATTTTATGTCTAATTTAAAATTTCAGGTACGAAATTCCTTGAGGGGGAGATTATAGCGATTCTGGTTTGAACTCGAACCATTTGATATTTTGGAACCAGGTTTCATTGTCTTGTATAGCTGTTCATGCCTCGGTTTCCCTTATTTCTCTTTGAGTTTGGCTATTAGGATGTGTTGGTCGCATTTGGAACAGATTAGTATCTTGGTTTTCAATCTGTTGTTGCCCAGAATTTTGCTTCTTTGCTCGAGTGACACTTCTTGCACTTGAGCAGTCCTTGTGAACTTCCAGTATTTTTGCAAGTCTACAGAGATACTGGGAGTTGGCATTTTTCCCTCTAGCGGTATTTCTTGCGCTCGAGCGAGTCTTCTTGTGCTCGAGCGGTGGTTCTCTGTCTGTAAAACTTCTGGGAGTTGGTATTCCTTGCTCGAGCGAAGCTTCTTGCGCTCGAGCGATGCAACTTATTGTGTATGGTCGCTCGAGCGAGACTTCTTACGCTCGATACGTGTATATCAGTTCACAAAGTCACTTTTCATAGTCACTTTTTTCACTTCACTTCATTCTCCCTCTCTCTAAAACTCTACTTCTCTCTACAAATACACCTAGATCCGTCAAGTTCTTTACCAGTGTCCCTTTGTTAAAAAGGTAGAACTTGTCGAGGGTTTCGTTTTAATCGGAGCAAAGTTGATTTTTGGCGTCTTTAAGTTTCCTTCACTCTCTCTCTCGTCTTCTAAGTTTCAAGTAGGGATTCTTCGCACTTTTTATGAGTTTTAACTTAGTTATTTATTATTTCTAAACAATATTGTGATTTGGAAAGTTTTAGGACAAATCTAGGGTTTTAGGGTAAAAATTCAAAGAGAGGTTTTCAAATGGATTCTTGAAAATGGTTTGGGAATTGTAAATGATGATGAGTGCTGATAAAATAGTGTGTTTTTATCCCTAGCATTCATTCATAAATAGAAAAGGGGTTTTTCCTTAAATGTCTTAAATGTTGTTTTTGTATAAATAATGGAATTGATGTTGAAATTGTGAAATTGGATTGATATTAATAAGGATAGTGAAGTTTGATATGTATTATCACTC
Source organism: Camellia lanceoleosa (assembly GCA_025200525.1). Taxonomy (NCBI): domain Eukaryota; kingdom Viridiplantae; phylum Streptophyta; class Magnoliopsida; order Ericales; family Theaceae; genus Camellia; species Camellia lanceoleosa. Next base: position 116,802,016 of record CM045761.1, read on the forward strand.
ACATCTTGAAATTTGAAAAGTTTATTTTAGTTGATAATTGCTTATCTGTTTAGAAATAACTATTTTAGGCTATCGGTAGAGGATAGCTATAATTGTTGTAGAAATTGCATGAGAATTATGAGAATTGAAACTATTTCCTCATTCATTTGCATTAAGCATTATCTTACACTTACACATTAGAAATGTTTATCGTTTTGAGAAAAATAGATGAATTTGGAAAATAACTGTTGTCACGTTAAAATAAATTGGTCTAAGTGTCCATGGTGAAAGTCCAAAAACCAGCGCGTATATATGCACTACTACAAAAATAGATAAAGTTCACACTTTTTTTTGTGTGATTTATGTTATTTAATCACACTTTTTAAATTTTGTCAAAGTGTGATATGTGGGAGTAATTAAAAAGGGTCATTTTTAATTACATCTTTTAAGTGTAATTAATAACATTTAGATCACATATTTTAAGTGTGATTAAAAACTAATAAAATATGTGATAATAAACATTTAGATCACACATTTTAAGTGTGATTAATAACATTTAGATCACATCTTTTAAGTGTGACAATATCTAATAAAACTTATGATTAATAATGAGATAAGATCACACGTTATATGTATTTCTCATCACAGTTAATGCGTATGATAAAAAAAAAGGGTTTGACATATTTGAAGAATAATAAATATTATTTTCGTATGCGCATTTCAAGAATGTAATACATACTAAATACTATACTTTGAATCACAACCACATATTGAATGTAATAACGTCATATATTTCATAAATGAAAGTTAAATATGTTCAAAAGTATATACAATGGAATTAAATAAAAAGTTTTAAACTGTGCTTACATATATTAAAATAAAAAAAAAAAAAAAAAACTAATTTCTTAAATTCTTTGACCATGTTTTGATCTCTCCAAGAAATTTCTGCCCTGAAAAAGGAAAACACAAATTAATTCAAAAACCACTAGAAACATATGAATAAACTAACTATTTGTAGAGATTGTTCCAGTCTTACAATAGATAATTACTCATTTCTTTATTCTACAATCTGATTTAACAGAAAGGAAATAAAAACACAACAGAAAAATGGGATGGATTAAGAAAACAATCTATGAAGATGAAAAAGCATGCAGAGAAAATTCACATTACCCAACTCAGTGAGGCAAAACAAAATCAATAAAACCCCACTTTGAGATCCAAATCAGTAAAATACAAGAGAAAATGGCAATGGAATGAGCTTCAATTTCACTATGGCAGAGACCAACCAAGAGCAAATTTTTAATTTTTAATATTTAAAAAATGAAGTATTAAAACCAAATCATGATAAATTATCAAAAGTGAAAAAGCGTAATATATGAACAAACCCAAAAAAGATAAGAACTGAGAAAATGAACACCTAAATTAATTATTTTAGTGCATAAAAGAAAGCACACATAAATCTCTTCATTATCAGCATATACACACAGATCCATATAAATCTCCGTATATACATATGTTGAAAAATGAATTTGCAAATAAATAACATGAAGAGAACAAAAATCAAACAAATCACATATCAAGTTCAAATCGTAGCCATATAACTTGAAAATTTGCAGATAAAAGTATGGATTGAAGCAAATAAGTATAAAGATGGCATATGGGTTATGTATTGAACTGAAAATTGAAAGAAATCACACCTGAAATGGATTTATTAGAGAAGTGAAGGCAACCCAGATTCAGAATCAGTGCAAGAACACAAAAACAACTAATAGAAGCAATTGAAATGGATGAATTGATCAATACTTTCACCTATCTCTGGCTTATCAGATGATGCCATAGCTTAATAACAATAAATTCCAAATGTTAAAGGAATTAGATTATAGAATAACTAGGAATTAGATTAAAGATAAACAAAACTGAAAGAATTGAGTTAGCACTAGATGAAACAGACAGGGAATAAACAACAAATACAAAGCGAGGGCACTATAACTTGTGAACATATAAGCATACACTTCAACTCAGATAATTTCTATTTGCATTGTGCATAAACATTATGTACAATATTTCTAGTAAATTGTATGGCAGAACTAAAGAAAAACTAAGCTTAAGTCCATTACTTCCAGAACAAACCATTGAACTAGTAAGAGCACAAAAGCAAAAGGATATACCAACAACAATGAAAGAAACCCAACAAAAGACTGTAAAAATATAGTCTGTTCCTCTAAATTTATGTTATTGAATACTGTTTATTTGCAGTCATTTTGTGGGTTTATGCAAAATTGGAGTACGTAGGTATAATATAATCACTATATGCTTCATAAAAAATTAATATTTTTTATTGATGTCATATTTGGGCTTTGATATTCAAGTTTTAGAAGCTATCTTAAATTGAGTTATATACTGGTGCATAATTGTTGTATGTTTGCTGAGAAAACTGAGGAAAATGGAAAGAAAATGAATTTTCCATAAGGAATGGCATTTTATGGTATACAAATATAGTATGTTGCTCTAAATTAATATACGGTAATTTTTTATCTAACCATCCCCACAATGCCCAAAGCATCAACCAATTGCCAACCACAAAGAATCACCAACCAGAAAAATCAAGTCAGAGTTACCTTCAATGATGAGATATATTCTAAACTCCATAACGATTCATTCATTTGATTACTTACTGTTTGTATAAGCTACATAATCTAATCAAACTAAATTTCAAAATATGACAGATATTTGTCTGTAACATTACCTGGTACGTCTTATCAGCCCACAATTGACACAAATGTAGCCACATCTCTTTTTCGATATCTTCATGAAACCTTCATGCCATACGAATAAAATTGAACGCTTCAAAATATTGAGCAATATAATTCATGAACTAGAAGGGAATATTAAACTAGACTAAAAAAAACTATCTTACTCAAAGGTATAATTCTCACTCTTCTCTTCAATCATTTAACCAACAACACAGCACACACATGCTTCTTGGTTGATTACAACACAAGTAAACTTCAAAAACAAAACAAAACACACCAAACACGAATTCTTCTATAATTGTTGAGAAACCATTGTAAATTTCCAATTTCTTCTTTTCTTTCATTTTATCTTCTTGGCCATCAAATGATTACGGAAAAACAAAACTTTAGCCAATATTAATAGTGGAAGTAACTGGAAAATCAAGACCCAACAAAAATCACACAAAAAATAAAGTTCAACTAAAGTACCTTTATAGAAGTCCTATCATTGTCCCTTTCTTAATAAAGGAGATTGTTTAAGTGCTAAACTCTAATTCCCTCCACAATCTTTTCATACAAGCTGAAAATGAATCTAGAAATTTCAACACCCAGACTCATAGATTCAGCTAATTCCAACAAAATTAACTCAAATTCCAATGCTAATACCTATATCTACATTCACATATGTAAAAAAATGAGTTTGGTGAGAATCGATTGAATTACCCGTAGCTCTCTAGGATTTGGTCGTCCTTCAAGATCTGCCATCCCTAGCACTGAGGTGGTGGTTCTGCGGCAAAAGGAGGTGCTGCACTACGGGCAACAGCGGCGGATTGGTGATGGCAGATCCAACACTGATGGTTATTGCTGTTGGGGATGGGAGTTTAAACACTAGGGTTTCTACAGGGGAGAGAAAGATAATAAACCCTAGCTATTGCTAAGTGAGTGGTGAGAGGGGGAGACGGGGAGAGAGACAGTTTGATTTGTTTTTGTTTGCACTGTGAATACTATATATATAGACAAATAAATATAATCACACTTAATTAAAAGAATATATATATACACTCAACTAAAAAGTGTGATTAAAATATATATATATATATATATATATATAAACACACTTAATTAAAAAGTGACATAAAAAATAAATATTATAACACTTAATTAAATCAAGTGTGACTAAAATATCAATCTAATATTTTTTATCACACTTTTAATAAAAATGAGATATTTTCGTTTATTAAAGTATGATCTTTAACTTTTTTTTTTTTTTTTTTTTTTTTTTTTTTTTTTTTTTTTTATGTAGTAGTAGTGATGGATGCCGATCCCACGGACAAAATTTTCGTGAAATGATAATAGTAGTGCTTGTAGAGCCTACGTTTACATGGGTGTCGATTTACGGTTTCCTGCTGACGAAATTTTCGTGAAAGGTTGGAATTGTTTTGAGATTTCCAATGTGTGATTACTGCCCTATTTTCTATGGTAAAGGAGATGATTTTTGAATTTTGATATTAACCTGGCATTGTATGGTTTTGGAAAGAGATATAAAATGTTTTGGCACAAGCATTGCATATGCATTAACCTTATATCTTTGTTAAGATTCATATATTGTGTTGGATTATTTCTATTAGGCTTTGGCTCACCCTATGTGGAAAAAACATTTCAGGTGTTAATGATATACCTCCGCCAAGGCAACAGCTTGGGAGGACTTGGAGTAAGAGCTTCATTTTGTTTTGTTGATTATTGTATATGTTTTGTTCAAGCCAAGGGCCTTTAACTGTATTGGATTTAAATCCACTTTTGTTATAACCAAGTACCGTCTTGAAAAGTTATAAGTCTTTACGGCATTTTTTATTTGTTTAACTTTCATTCTATTTCTTTATTATGTAACATATGCTATAAATTCAAGGATAAGCTTGTGAATGTATATCAGCATATGTCACTCTTTTGAAAAACTTAATTGGAAACAAATGGAAGATAATTACTTTATCATTTTGTTACTTATTGATGTTGTAGATAGGTTGTATTTATTTCATGCTACATGTGTATTGACTCCTCGGACTTTCCTAAGATCTTACTTGGTTATTAACCAAATGACTTATTAGTGATATTTCCTTCTCTTGTAACCTTAGATAAATCTTATATTTATTTTTGTTAATATATTTTGTGATGTTCCCGATTTTTAAGATGTCACACATTCTTCATGAAAGCTTTGGATATTCTCTTTGAATTGTTGTAGGAGTTTTGCTAACTCTCAACTTGTCAATCTCAAGTTGTCCATTCCATTTTGCTTGGTATTTGTAACACATCATTGGAATTCCTACTGATTCTAAACCTTTAAAATATTCAAATTCAACTTTTTAAGTCTCCAAATTTGAGACGTATTAGTATAATTTTCTCTCAATAAATGCAAACTATAAAGATAGCAATTTAAGCAAGAGACTAAAATTATTTATGATTGACCAATATTAACACCAGATTTATAACCAGTCAATAAAGAGATGACACATAAGCAAGAGAGTGGATCTTCTTCCTTTAATCCCACTGTCCACTACAGTGGAATTGATCTCTCAAATTAGTCAGTCATTACAACCGGATATCGATCCAAAATAAATATATGTTTTGTAAGTGTGTTGAGGAAAGATTAAAAACAAAGAAGAACTTTGAGTTGCTTAGAGTTTTTGGTGATTCAACATTACATTATTGTCCTCGAACCCCTTACAGCCATTAATGGACACCTATTAATGACTTCATAATTTTATGAGACTTATCCTTTGGAATGAACAACATGAAATTAATATGCCCAATGACTAAGGAAGGGAGGGCATATTTTTGAAGATTTAATTTTAATTTCTATGTTTGGATTTTAAATTTGTTGATGAAAATGACAAGAAAAAAAAAATATTTGAAAATTCTAAAAGTTGGGGAATAACAAATGCCTTCAAATAATAATAAGTTTGAGAAAACTTCACATCAGTTTCCGTGTCTTCATTTATTTTTAATTTTTTTCTATTTGGATTAAAATTTTATTTTTTTTTGATGTACTTAAATGTATTTAAAATTTTAATATTTATGAGAAAACCAAAAATTTTCACTAAAAAACAAAAAGTATGAAAATGTGCTTTTTTTTCTTTACTTTTATTTTTATTTTTAGTATGCCTTTTTCAAATTTCTTCACATTTTTTTAAAAATACTTTTTAGCTACGTCTAGACTAAGTGTATTAAAATTAAAAAAAAAAAAAACACTAAATACAAAAATCACGAAAAACAAAAACTAAATAATAATTTTACCATTTGAAAACCAAACAATGTGTTTTAGGTCTTTTACTAATGTTTTCATTGGTTTATTAGAATAAAATGATAATTTTTTCAAAATATTCATTTCATATTTGGTAAAGTAAAAAATTATGGAGATCCATTCTAAACAAAATTATCATTTTCTATTATAAAATAATTATTATTCCATAGGAAAATAAGAACGACCATTCCATTCCATTCAATTTTTTTTTAGTGAACCAAACACCAAACATTACTTCAAATTATTCCCAAAAAAATAAATAAATAAAATAAAGAAGAAGAAAAAGAAGAGAGAGAGAGAGAGAGAGAGAGAGAGAGAGAGAGAGAGAGAGAACTAAATGAAATAAAAGATTAAATATATGATAGGAATTTTGAATTGTAACGCTCCATTTGTTTGGGCAGAAAGACATGTGAAAAAATATTTTTCATTTTTAAAAGGCAGAAAATATTTCCTGAACTATTAATACCACCACATTACAACCAGTACCATCACCTCCACCTCCACCATTACCATGACCACAACCACAACCATAGCACCACTGTCACTTCCACAACGACAACTACAACCACTACCATCTCTACCTCATTACTACCACTATCACACCACCACTATTGTTGTCACCATCGCCGCCATCACCACCCACAAGACCTCCACCCTATACCACTAATTTCAAGAATGCAACCAAAAAATGTTTTCTGAAAAAAAAAAATTCTATTCAAAATGTTTTTCTATAACTTTTTTTAAAAAAAAAAGTTTTCTGTTGAAACAAACAGAACAATATTATATAGTACAAGTTATATCATGTGATAAATAGATAAAATGAGTGTACATTTTTGTATTATGTTCGATTAAGATGGAATAAAGATGTGATTATTTTTTATTATTGGTCTATTAGTATTGTGTTAATGATAATGTGGTAATTAATGTAGATGTAACATTTTTGTTTTTAAAATTCTTTTTCTAGTTGTCAAATAAATTTTTTTAAACTCTAACATGAAAAAATTGACACATAACTTGTCATTGTGAAGTAAATTGTAAAGTGGTGTTTAATAAAATTGAAAATTGAAGGCAAAAAATTGAAAATTAAGTAATGAAAACTAAATGCTAAAGTTTTTAAACTGTAAAGCTATTTGATTAAAAAATTAAGTGTCAAACTAGAACATATTGTTTAATATATACGAGATCAAATTCAAAATTTATTATTTTTAAATCATAACTTTTAATTTTTTTATTATAATAATAGCGACGACAATGGCAATAGTGGTGAAGGTAAAGACATGGTGGTTCTAGTGATGGTGGATAGATAATGTAGTGGATGTAAAAAGGAGGTGACAGTGGCGTAATGATGGTGGTGGTTATGATAATGGTGACAATAGTTGTGGAGGTGAAGGGTAGTCATAATAGTGGTGGAGAAAAGGTAGAATGCCATGGCTGGTAACTGTGGTGTGTAACAAGCCCGCGAGGGACCTCGCCATGCTTTGACTCGATTTTGTTGCAGTTCCAAATCTGAACCAAAGAGTCCAAATCCGGCAAATCGTTTTGAGAAAAACTGATTTTTGAAAAGAAGTGCCAAACATGGACTGCTTTGCCAGATTACAGAGTCGCCACCTAAATATTTTTTTAAAATGGGAAATTTAGGAAACCCTGACTCGGTGCCGAAGGCCACGTGTCCGTCATCACCAAACTCGAGAACTTGGGTACGAGAAGGGAAGGTCACATCGTGAGCACCCCCTCGCTTCGTCAAAGACCGCCTCTACTAACCATGATATCTGCTTTTGAAAACTTTGTGCGTTCTTATTCCTAAGTTATTAGCCTAGGTTACTATGCGATGCTTGCAAAGAAACAAGTATAGACTGGTCGTTCGATTAGAACAAAACATTTCATGTTTGTTTGTTTGAAAATGGTGTGATGGTGCTACCCGAAGGTAGGCTAAAATGCGGATTTGCCACCGTCAGGTGGGCTTAGAAAAAAACAGTGATATTGCCACTATCTAGTGGGCTTAAAACTCACATTCAATGCATTGTCCCAATTCAAATAACTCAACCTCCACCCACAGGCATTCAAGGCAGTTATATCACATAAGCAGTTAGCCTCATGGTAAGCATGCTATCATGGCAACACTCACACGTATGCAAGGATGCTAAAGCATAAAACTTACCGAGTACTCCTAGCCAAAACAAAAGCTGATTAGAAATCATGCATGATCCTAAGTATACTGAATTGCCTAATGCAACACATGCAAAGATGCAATTATAGCAGGCTCGGCTATTCTAAAGATGGCATGTGAGATGCTACAGCTATCAAGTATTCAATTTGGAATTGAAATACAAATGCAGTTTGCATGATGTCGAACTTGTATGCAAAACAGATGAATGATGCAAACATGCTGTCATACTGTTATGCTAATTGAAATATGCCCTATATCTAACCATCGTAAGCGGATAAATAAAAGGGAGAAAGAAATGGGGGTTGGAAGACATGCATCACACTCACGCACACTTATTACAACATTGTCCTCGCAGAGGGTCCGAATAAATAATACTGAAGAATAAAAGAATAGTACACCAAATATACATCGAATAAATATACAATTTCTTAATTAATTAACAAATTGAACTAAGAAAGTCAGAACCGCTTGGCCGTTGGTTGCTTGCTATGATGAATAGTGCACGGCCGCCTCGGTGGAAATCCACCGATGCCCCAATTAGCCTCGCTTGCGAGATTTCTAAATGCGCCACGACTAAAAGTTGTTGATCCTCGGTTTTGTCGCAACAGAGAGGTGAAAAGGGCATAGCAATGTATTTTACAAATATATGCATGCCTCGATCCTCGTACACCAATCACGATATCGATGCATGATGGCCGAGGGCATTGCATAACTCAATATAGGATGAATGCAGATGAATGCTACAACAAAGCCTAACTCCATCACGGGTAATCCGGAGTGTCGGTGATTTGGGAATTGAGATCCGTTCCGTCACTCGGAGTACGAAACGCGCCTCGTTTCCCGTGCAATATGCATGATATGCATGAAATGCAACTAATATACAACCTAGCATGCGCAATGCTATGAAAATGAGTAACCTCGAAATGCGTGCACACGGGCACGCAAACCGAGGTAATGCATGAATGCAATCTAAGATACAATCTAGTATGCACAATTTGGATGAAAATGAGATGAAAATAAGATGCCTCAAAAATCGTGCACGAAGGCACGCGAACCGAGGCGATGATGTGAAATGCAAGTCGGATAAACCGGCGTTCAAATGCGCGCCAGCGTGCACGTAAAACCGAGGCGATGATGAAATGAAAATCGGATAAATCGGCAGTGCCAAATGCGCGCTACCTACGCACGCAAACCGAGGCGATGATGAAATGGAAATTGGATAAAACCGAAGTGCCTCGAAATGCGCGCCCACAGGCACGCAAACTGAGGCAATGATGAAATGGAAATCGGATAAATGGCAGTGCCTCGCACGTGCACGCAAACCGAGGCAATGATGAAATAGAATGAAAAGGCATACGGAATGCCACGATGGGCTTACACCAACATGGGAGAGCCTCACCACTCACATAGGAGGTCGCTTGATAAAAACAGAGGTGCCTCAGTGTGCTTACGCGCACGCAAACCGAGGCAATGCACTAAAGCATGAAATGACGTGGAAAATGATATGCAAGCATGCAAACCAAGTTTCAGCAACTAAATGAAGGGGAAAACAGCCCCGAAATGATACGAAATGACAATCAACGCATGAAATCATCCCGAAATGTGATTTTAAGTGCCCGAAATAGCCTACGGCTATGCTAAACATGCAAAATTGGCACATGAAAGCAAAAACAGTAGCAAGGCAGCCCTAAAAATAGCATCTTCTCAGTACAAAACATGGCCAAATTGTGAGCATAGATATGGCAACAATGGCATGCAAAAATACGGGAAAAGAGGGGAATTACAAAGCAAGTGGTATTTACAATGCTCAAACCCAAAAAATCAGTTCTACAAAACCAAAGAGGGATCAAAAATATGTACATTTACAATAGATGACAGCCTCCAATTCAGTGTGTAGATATACTAAATATAGCATGCAAAATTTGGGCCAAAAGAGGGCTATAAAGAGAGGTACCATAAGCAATGACCAAACAACTTAAGACCCTTAATAAATCTTGAAGAATGGACCAAAAAAAGACATTTTCTAAGCCTGATGAAGGCTGAAATCCGAACCTAAGCAAGCCTAACAAAGCATGCAATTTTATGGAAAATATGGAGGATTACAAAACAAGTACCAAAACCAATCGTCAAATGGCTTAAGACCCTTAACAAAGCATGAATAATGGACCAAAATAAGGCACTCTCTAGGCCTGATGAAGGCTGAAATCCGAAGCATGGTGAGCTTAAAAAAGCATGCAAAATGGGAGTAGAACAAGAATTCAAAGTAAGTGATATGTAGAGCAAGAAAACCAGGTTGAGCCCTTCTTCATTGTTGAAGAGGGGCTCAAAATAAGCACAATATAAGTATGTTTCATGCTCCAACTCAGATTAAAAATAGGCCAAAACAATCATGCAATTTTACGGTAAAATAGAAGAATTTCAAAGGAAGTGCATGATAGAAAAGCAAAAAATGATTGAGCCCTTCTTCAATGTTGAAGAGGGGCTCAAAATAAGCCCACTATCAGTTTACATCAGTCTCGAAATCAGATTAATCATAAGGAAAATAAAGCATGCAAAACAATGGCCTAAAGAGTGATATTGAAGGAAGTATATCATGGAGACACCAAATGAGGTTGAGCCCTTCTACAAAGTTGTAGAGAGGCTCAAAATAAGCCTAAAACCAGTAGGGGTCGGAGCCCAAAACAAAGAGGAAATAGGGTAAAGAATTGATGAAAAATTATGCTCAAAAAGGGGAATTAGTAGCTTATCCTTGAAGACAAGTCTTTTGCTTCCTCTTGCCTTGATGAAAGTTGCTTCTAAGCCTCTGAGGAACCCCTCCTTGCTGCTGGAAATTGAATGGTGATGGTGAGGCTTGGGGTTGGTGAAGGAATGGGCTAGGGACTTGAAGTTTTTTTAGGATTTTGGAGATGAAGATGGAGGCTATGGGAGATGAAGCCTTGAGGTGAATTGTTCCAACCCTAGCAAAGGAGGAGTTGGACCCTTTAAATAGACAAGAAAATGGTGTAAAAGGGGAGGGAAAAGCACCCAAGCTTTCCCTCCCAAAATATCCCCCGGATGCCCGGGATATTTTGAAAAATATCCGGACAAATTGGAAAGGGCCGAAAGCGTAGTCGGGCCGGCCAGGTAGGTTTCTGGGAGGTGGCCGGCCGGCCACCCCACCTGGTCGGCCAGCCACTCACCCTGGCCGGCCGGCCATGGACCAAAAATGAAGGGCAAAAATTCTGGCCGACCACCATGCAATGGTGTCCTCCCATGTGTGTAGAATAAGGCCCCAAGGTCGGAAATTGGCAACACTGAAGCAGGAGCCACAACATAGAGCTTGAAGGAGGGGCTCAAAAATTAAATCCACAATTTCTAGCCGACCACCAACTTTTAGGGTCCTCCCAGATGTGTGGAACAAGGTTCCAAGGTCGAAAATTGGCAACACTGAAACAGGAGTCACAACATAGGACTTGAAGGAGAGGCTCAAAAATGAAATCCACAATTACTGGCCGACCAGTAGTTTTTAGGGTCCTCCCATGTCCCCTGATCACAGATATGTAGCTTTGGTCGGAAGAAAATATGCCCAAGGTGTTCAACATTGGCCCGGAAGTGAGCAAAACGGGCGCCGGAGAAGCAAAGCTGGTTATCTGGGATAATTTCTGGCCTCCCACCCCCCAGTGATCTTCCTGGTGTTGAAACAGAGGTACCTGCCAAAATTGAACAAAAACTAATGAAAAATGAACGCCAGGCCCAAACCGCAGCCGGTCCCAAAATGGGCCAGGCACCGAGAGTGGCATACGGCAAATAAGTGGGTATCTCATGACCCCTGTCCCTCGGAATGACAAAACAGAGGTTCTCGCCAAAAATCGGAGAAAACCGATGCAAAATAAATGCTCGGCCCAAACCGCGCACTGGGTCCCGAAACCGGCAGAAGCAATTAAAGTGGCGTACGGCCATGGAGTGGGCATCAAAGGCCCCAGTGTTCCTCGGAATGATAAAACAGAGGTTACTGCCATAACCCGGAGAAATCGGAGATGGTTGGACGGTCCCGAACCGAGGCACACGGCCTGACGGTCCTGAAAACCGTGAACCGGGCATCAAATTGGGCAAAATGGCCTTCGGCCACGAAATGTAGCTCACGGCCACCGGGGGATAGTCTACAGGACCACTCTCTTCCCGCAGGAAAGAAAACAGAGAAAATCGAGTCTGGTTCGCAAACCGAGACAAGGCACAGAAGAGAGTTCGGAAGTCCGGAGGCGGCACGCCGCAACTCGAGACTTCGAACGAGCACAAGATGCAACATCACCAAGCGCCAATCGGTGACGCCCGAAGTCTTGAGGACGGTCAAAATGAGGTGTCTGATTGCTCCTCTTGACGTAACTCTAAGTCAAGAAGTGACGGGAATGAATGTCAAAGCCCAGAGACGACCCATTTTTGACAAGGCCGAAGACTTAGACAATCATACAAGATAAACAGAGATGTGTGCCTGCAGGCAGGGGGGGCAAAAATGCAAATGATAGGCACGGAGCCAAGTGATTGTGTAAGTGCAACAAGCTGTAATGAAGCAAGTATTGACAAATAAATGCAACAATTTTAAGCAAGAATGCAAAGCAACGACTACATTTCATGCAGTTAGGAATGCGGAGAATCATTCAATTCTCGTCGCGTCTCACACGGAGAAGATACGATACCTGCGCAATTCGTCTGGTCGCACCAGCCTCAAATGAACCGTACATACAATATCGTGCCTGCAAAAGAGAGAAATCCAACAAGAACAATATGCTAACAACATATATTCAATGCGATTCCTATGATTCGAAAAGTTTGACACACACAGTGTCGGTGAAAGGATGTATCACAATGCGAGAAAAGATAACGCGCGACAATGCATGCTCGAGCATAGAAGTATGGTACACCAAGAAATCACGCATGACAATGCAAAACATTCATGAGAATGTAAATTATGAGCCAAATAATGCAAAACGAGCACAAATCAGGATGCCTGTTTGTTGCGCAACAACAAGCTGAAAACGCCAGATTTCGACCAAGAACTCGATCAAGACCTCTCGATTTACTCCCAGAGAGGTCACAACATGTTTAAAAAAGATATACTCTGATTTTGATGAATAATGATGAGACACATGTCAATAATTGCAATTGAAGTTCCGGTGGAGCAATCCGGCGCCAGAAAGTGCACTTTTCTTCAACTTTTTCGGGTCCCGGGAACTCCGATTTTCCTCAAAATTTGCAGAGAGGTAGGGGAGGGAATGGGGAGCATGGTCGGCCAGCCCACTACCCTAGGAGAGGCCATCGGCCAGGGGGAAAAAGTAGAGGGGCTGGCCAACCAGGTTAGGTGGCCGGCCGGCCACTGCCCAAAAAGCAGGGGCATTTTGGTCTTTTCGGCCATTTCTATATATATGTTTGCCCATTGCCTCCGAAATCGCACCCCCAAGTGTGAAATTCTCTCCTCTTGCTCTCTAAGCCATTTTCTCTTTCAGATCTGCATTTTATACGCGCCCCTCGGCCTCCCACGCAAGTTGTTTTTGCGAAATCTTTCAGTTTTAGGCACTTTGAGCCGACTAAATTTTGACTTCGGGGCTTCTCTTCTCATTTTCACCACTTGAGGTAATTTTGTCTCAATATTTGGAAAATTTTCCCGGGAGTTGAATTTTGGTTGACTTTTCATTTCCCGAGATTTGACTTTTGTTGACTTTTTCCAATTTTGGCTCGTTTTGCTCAATTTTGCTCCTCTTTGCAGATTTCTCGACATGGCGGGTCATTTCCCTTGCGGTAGAGGTTTTCCAGGTGCCGGAGATGATTACGACATTATGACATTGCCCCCGAGGGTTCGCCCTTTTATTCCCGAGCGATATGCCCCAACGGTACATAGGCTTCCGCGAACCACTTTTCGCCATTTCACCGATTTCAACGATCAGGTACCAGGGGATCTCCTTCTGCGAGAACCGGAGCAGCACCTCTCCTACGATGCAGAGGTATTTTACTTTATTTCCTGTATCTTTCGTGCATTTTGTACCTTTGCCATGCTTAGACACACAGTTTAGCTTACGACACAGTACTTTACTTGCATTCCGAGCATGTGACTTAGCCACTTGAATTTCACGAACACACAATATATCGCCTGATTGTGAATGTATAGTACGCACTAGTTAAAGATTGAACACACGACTCAAACTTTGATTCACCGAACACACAACCCGAAGTTGGAAATGAGCCCACAGTACATACTGACTAAGAGTAAAACACACAGTCCCAAACTCAGATGTACTGAACACGCAGCCCAGACTTGAAGTGAACACACAGCCCACTGATTAAGAGTAGAACACACAGTCCCAAACTCAGATGTACTGAACACGCAGCCCAGACTTGAAGTGAACACACAGCTCACCGATTAAGAGTAGAACACACAGTCCCAAACTCTGATTTACTGAACACGCAGCCCAGATTTTGAAGCGAACACACATTAATCGATTAAGAGTAGAACACACACCCCAAACTCGATTCATCAACACGCAGCCCAGATTTGAAGCGAACACACAGCCCACTGATTAAGAGTAGATCACTCAGTCCCAAACTCGATGCATCAACACACACCAGATTTGAAGCGAACACACGTTAATCGATTAAGAGTAGAACACATACCCCAAACTTTGATTTATCAACACGCACCCAGATTTGAAGCGAACACACACTTAATCGATTAAGAGTAGAACACATTCCCAAACTTTGATTTATCAACACGCACCCAGATTTGAAGCTAACACACACCCCATCGATTAAGAGTAGAACACACGCACCCTAAACTCGATTCATCAACACGCATTTCAGATTTGAAGCGAACACACGTTCGTGATTAAGAGTAGAACACACAGTCCCAAACTTTGATTTACTGAACACGCAGCCCAGATTTGAAGCGAACACACAGCCCACTGATTAAGAGTAGAACACGCAATTTAAACTCGATTTCATCAACACAGCCCAGATTTGAAGCGAACACACAGCCCACTAATTAAGAGTAGAACACGCAGTCCCAAACTCTGATTTACTGAACACACAGCTCATTACATTTCATTTGCTCACGGCTCATTACTTGCACACAGCTTCTTCATTTCATTTGCACACAGCTTTTCATTTCATTTGCTGATACAAGCATTCATTCTAAATGCAGGCCAGCTCTCGCACAGTGCGAGGATATGGCTCCACTGCCGCGAGGGAGTGGTATGGGGAGCTTCCGGAAGCTGTCCGGGACTTGGTCGACTTCGCAGGGTTCAGACCATTCTGCAGGGGGTTATCACACTGCCTTATCAGCAGGACATTATTTGCTGCTTTGGCGGAGAGATGGTGGGACACCACCAATTCTTTCCACTTTTCTGCGACCGGGGATATGACCATGACCCCGCTGGACTTCGCTATGATCACCGGCCTAGACCTAGGCGGTGGGCCCATTCCTTACGACGAGGATATGGGTCAGTGGGAGGCTGCTTGGATGCATCTATTGGGGCCCGCCTCATCAGAGACAGAGGTACCGGAGGGTTCGTATACTTGGTTCTTCCCATTTCCGTGCCACAGATGGAGCCCGAGTCTCCCGAGGAGGTCGAGCAAGATACTCTGGTTTCTCATATTCCTCTTTGGCACCACTGCTTGCCGATAGAGGAACATGGTCGGGTTGTATCTCTTGCGCTTTGGTAGACCTATCACAGGTCGGACAATATGATTGGGGCGGCGCTGGCCTGGCTACCCTTTATTGTTACATGAGCGCAGCCTCGCACGCTGGGGACTTACTTATGCGATCTTGGAGAGCTTGGGAGGTACATTCTGTCCTCTTGATTTACATTTTTGCTCCTCATTACTTGTTCACTGCACACACGGCGCACTTTGCATTATGTATTCTGCCTTTTAGCACTTTGTATTCACATTCCGCACTGCTTTTCTCAGCTATGGGTATATGCATATTTCCCCACATTAGCCCCAGAGATGGAGGTGGCAGGACCTCCTATGACCCCATTTTCATTGATGTTTGAGGGCGAGCACCTATCGAGGCCTCGAGAGACTCTCTTCTCTCTGCGACAGTACTTTGACACTGTTCAGGCGACATAGGTATTTCGGAACTCTCAGTTCTTTTCATTTTCATCTTTGACCTGCCTTGTACTTCTTGATTTCTGATTGATTTATGCACTGGTTATCCGCAGATCACTTGGCAGCCCTGGGCAGTGTTTGGCGACAATCTCGAGAATCAGTACCCTGGAGGGTCGACTAGTTCCCAGTATAGGTTCCTGCTCGAGGGACCAGTCGGCAGGGCTTGGTTCCTAGGGGAACGCTTTCAGCGTCAGGTGTGGGGGTATGATTCCCAGGACCCTCCTGCTGTGCCTCCACCCACTATGCGGACTGCCGACAGGCTATCTGCTGAGGAGGTCATTAGGGATATGCAGGGCAGCGATGCTCTATTACATCTTATTGAGGGGAACTACGCCACTTATCGCCGCATATATCTGATGCCCCCCTTGACGAGAGTGCGGGTTCCGCCACTGAGGCCTGCCGGCGCACCATCTTCGAGTCGCGTCTGCATGCACATTCCCTCTTCTAGGTGGTCGGTGCATCTAGAGGTAGAGGCAGTTCGATTCTGCCTATCCCTCCGACTCTCGATCATCCCGGATGGCCAGATATGCCAACGGAGTTGACGAGTTGGCAGTATGGGACTACTTCTCCGATCCCGATCCCTATGGAGCCTCCGATGCCTGGCCACAGATATGTCAGTGATCCTGACTCACCACCGGTATGTTCTACCATTTTCATTTGTCACACAGACATTTTGGCAGTTGCTTATTTATTGATGAGTTGAGCTTGTGTCTGCAGCCACCCGGGGAGTCCTAAGACCAGATGCTCGGGGTGGTGGCCTCACTTGAGGGGATGGTCCTGCGTAGAGAGGCACAGATGTCTATCATGGGCTTCCAGGTACCCTTCATCTCTCTTGCATTTATCATATTTCTGTCAATATGCTGGTTTTGAGCATTCTGCTGCACTGATAGGTTATGTAGAACACATCTGGCACACACCCCACTCACATACTGTACTTGCACCTGCTTTTTATGTTTGAACTGATGTATTGCACTTTTCATTTTCAGATGCCTCCCGTATATGCTCCGACACGAGGTGGGCCACCCGGGTCTTCTCGGAGAGGTCGAGGCGTTAGACCTACTCGCGGTACTGGGCCCCGAGGAGCTGGGCCATCCAGGCCTTACCGAGGAGCTCAAGGAGCAGGGTCGTCTCGCAGACGCAGGGCACCCATTGTCGAGGATGAGGAGGAGGAGGTTGCAGACTGTGTGTCAGAGACATCTCCTGGGGAGGGAGGCTCCGGTCTTGGTTCCGGGAGCGGAGATGAGCCTGAGGGGGATCCGGAGGATGACAGCTCTGATCCGGATGGTGGTGATGATGCAGAGATTATCCCGCAGAAGAGGATGAGAGGGCCTCCACATTCTCGTTCTCGAGGATACTGATGTTATTTCCTGCTTTATTTTACTTTTTGACTAGTAGTTTGTAGCACTTTGCACATTGTTAGGCAGTTTTATTTTCTGTAAAACTTGTACCTTTATTTGTTGTGAAACATGATGGAATGAAACAGCTTTTGAAAGGATGTTTGTATTTGAAATTCTTAGCATCGCATCGCATCATTTTACACAAAAATGGAATTGAATGGAAATGTGCCTCATGTATTTATCGGGTCAGGTAGTGAACCGACGCAACAAATTAAAACAAATCGACTCACTAAGAAATAACAGAATCTTAGCAAGTTTACAACTCGATAAACAAAGTACAACAATGTTAACGACTCAATAGACAAGACTTAACAAAATTGTGTAACCAAAAAAAAAGTGATAACTCAAAACATAAAATGCGACAGCTCGACAGGACTTACAACTCGATAAACAAAACAACAACTCGATAAGCAAAAACACAACAATATGTATTTCAGACGGACGATCTGGATGATGGAATGTATCCGAAACTGATAGAAATGGAGACCTTCGACATTTCCGATGCATGAAAGTGCCTTAAACTTTCTTCCGGCGGGCAAAACAGGACCAACGCGAGGCCGACAACAATTTGCAGTAAGAGATTGGAGGGTGGCCGGCCTACTAGAATAGGTGGCCGGCCGGCCACCCCTCCCGTGACCTCCAAAATTTTGACAAGTGTCGCGTGAATAGTGTTTTAGCCTTCTATAAAAGCCCCAATCTTGGAACTCATTCATTTCATCACATTTCCTCTCAAAATGGAAGCATTTCTCACCGAAAATCTTACATCTTGGATTTCTTCTTTAGATGGCTCGGAGAAGTTGAACTTCCGGGGTTTTGGCTTGAATGCACTATTCACGCTAAGCCGGACTCCACTGCATCTTCCTTTCCTCTCTGCTGCGGCAAGGTTCTGGAACCCGGTGACGCACGTCTTTAGCTTTGGCGGGCAAGAGGTATGTCCTACTTTTGAAGATTTTCAAGCCTTGATGGAGTCTGACCGCTCAGAAGAGATCTTGCATCAGTCTCGTTTTGGCCATGCCCAAGCTTTAGGGCGGATGTGCGGTCTCGACGCGCATAATGCTAGATCTCTGATTGGTAATGGGATGTTGGATATCCCGAGTCTGATTTACCAATTCTCCGATGCTGGTGACCGCAATGACCATCATTGGCAAGGCTTCCGGCAGCACGCCCTCTGTTTGTGCCTACTATCTCACTTTCTGTTTGTCTCTGGCTCCGGAGGAGCTAACATCCGTTTGATTGAAGTCGCTCAAGGCTTGAAGGAAGGAAAGAGCTGTATTGCTATGACTTTGGCCGAGACACTGATGGGTCTAGATGCCTTCTACCGCCAAGAGACAGCTAGGTTTGCGGGGAGTCCACTACTGCTACAGGTAATGTTTCCCACCCTACCTCACATATATATTTGCTCGCATCACTCGGCCCTCGGGCTCGGTTTTTCTCACAAAACCCTCATCTTACTTTTCTCTCATCGCACATCTCTCTATTCTTTATTTTCTCATTTTTCGTCCCTCCCCAGATATGGTTGATGGACAAATTGCAAGTTGTAGACTCTTGCCCCGCTTACTCAGCCCACGGCTACTTCTTTCGTCAACGCCTGGTTGACGCCCTTGATGAGGGATGGTGGTTTGAATGGATGTGCAACTTGTCACGAACGCATTGCTTGGCCGCCCTTGGCTTAACCTTCCCATGATGAGTTATAGCATGTTTCAGATACCGGGATTCGGTTGGTCGGCTTGACTCATGGTATTTTATTTCCCATTCCGATTCTCGGCCGGGCTTGGCCGTGATCGACTTGCCCTCCTGAGGGGATTGAGTATCCGCCACATTTCCAGCCGAGGCGCACCTTGCCTGACATACTACTACCGAGGAGAGAGCTCCTATCCCCCGCCCCTACTTTTCGTTGCACTTTATCTGATGAGTGCTGGGATTGGCTCAACGAGGAGGCACAGGTTGGGCCTAGGTTGGCATCTGAGGCTTTAACAAGCTCTGGAAGGGGGCGCAGGGACACCTGACTGGACTATGCCCCATATTTATTGCTTTATTAGTACTTTCAAGTTTTCGTTATGAATGTAATAAAAAGCAACTTCAATTGTATGCAAGAGCAAAAGAACTCTGTTTTGAAATCAATGAAATTGAAGGTTGTGGTACTGAAAATTCTCCACTTTTGGTCCAAAAATGGTCTTAGTTGTGAAAAGATTAATTTGAACAAAGTCAACTTTTATTAAAACTTTCCAAAACTATTTTCGAAATGAATTAGAACTAGACACGCCTGAGATCTGTCACTGAGATGCACAACCCCGAATCCTAGCAACTTGAAAGTTGCCCCTAGTCTGAAAAGGTGCCTCGGCAAAGTGTGGCAACGGAAAGTTGCCCCTAGTCTAGATGATGCCGCAACACTTTATGGCAACGGAAAGTTGCCCCTAGTCTGAATAACACTGTACCGGAGATCACAATAAATGCTGATGAATAGAGATGACTGAGATGATCAAAATGGACCAAGTTGATCGGGGAAAAGATTGTGACTGAACTTCAAGATGAAGCTGCCTACGTATCCCAAAAAAATGGGAATCAAGTCTTACATAGTTCAGGCTCAGGTTCGCTCGAGTATTTTTGCTCTCCTTTTGCGCTCTAACTTTTGCCAAGGCCGCCCTTTGCGGGTTTTCAACCTTGCGAGCTCAGTTTTTATAATTTCAAATTTTCTATGCTCTGAGTTTTGCCTAGGTCGCCCTTTCGGTTTTCGCCTAGCGAGCCTCTCGAGGATAATATTTCTTCAACTTGTCCATGTTGATCGGTTGGGAAAACTCCAAGCCATCTAGATCCATCGTAACCACGGCTCCACTGCATTGACTTGATAATGTAAGGACCAGTCCAATTGGGTCTGAACTTGCCCCTTGGGTCGTGGATGGGAGCTCGGTTGTCCTTGAGTACCAAATCTCCTTCTTTCAAGTTCCTGGACTTAACCCTCTTGTTAAAAGCCCGGGCAATTCTGCGTTGATAACCTTGGACGTGGTACAGTGCTTTCAGCCTTCTTTCATCGAAAAGCATGAGTTCCTCAAATCTGTTTTGTCGCTAATCTGCTTCGCTATCCGCACTCACCAATACTGTAATGACGGACCTCAATCTCAATAGGCGTAACGGCCTCCATCCCATAGACCAATGAGTACGAGTCGCCCAAGAGAAGTTCCGATCAAGTCCTCAGAGCCCCACGAGCAAACGGCTTATCCGCCGCCTCGATAGGTTTCCACCATCTTCTGTAATATACGTTTGATGTTCTTGTTGGCGGCCTCAACCGCTCCGTTGGTTTGCGGCCGGTAAGTAGACGACTTATGAAAAGCCACATTGTATTTTTCCAACAAATCAATCACCTCCTTTTTGAAGTGGGAACCATTGTCTGAAACAATTTCATTCGGGACCCCGTAGCGACAGATGATGTTGTTTCTGATGAATTTTGCAACGTGTGAAGCTTTCAACACTGCATAAGATTGGGCCTCAACCCACTTTGTGAAATAATCTATCGCTACAAGGATGAACTCATGCCCATTCGATCCCTTCGGCGTGACGGCTCCGATCACATCAATTCCCCAGACTGAAAATGGCCATGGTGAAGTCATGTTATACAGCTTCGACGGCGGGATGTTCATGCGGTTTGCATGGATCTGACATTTGTGGCATCGCCGAACAAAACCGATACAATCCTCCTCCATGGTGGACCAATAATAACCTTGCCTAAGGATCTTCCGTGCCAACATCACCCCATTCATGTGTGCACCACATTCACCCCCGTGGATGGCTTCCATCAGACGCTTGGACTCTTCAGCATCAACACACAGTTTATGCATTCCCAGATGACCCCTTCTATACAGTTTACCCCCGCAGATGATGAACTGAACGGCCAACCTTCTTATTGCCCTCTTGTCTTTGGCATTCACCCCTGGCGGGTATGTTTCTGTTTCCAAGAAGTTCCAGATGTCGTGATACCAGGGGTGTTCGTCCTGAACTTCATCTATGGCTGCAATCGACTCATAGGTAGGTACAAATTTCTGGTCGATAATGACTGGACGCATTCGGACTCCACATGGGATGTCTATCATGGATGATAGAGTTGCTAAAGCGTCTGCGAACTTGTTGTTCTCTCTTAGTAGATGAGTAAAACTTAACTTTTCAAACCGAGGAATCAGCAAATCCAAGGTTTGGTGATACATCATCATATTTTCCTCTTTTACTTTCCAGTCTCCTTTAGCTTGAGACACAACAAGGTTCGAATCCTCGATGACGTCCAGCCGTCTTGCCCCTAATTCCAGGGCTGCTTCCAAACCAGCAATGCACGCTTCGTATTCTGCTTCATTATTTAAGACTTTGAACCGGAGTTTGAAGGCTAGAGGGATACGAGAATTGTCGGGTGCTATCAGCAACACTCCTATCCCATACCCATGTTGATTTGACGCTCCGTCAAAGTACATTGTCCAAGTTTCGCCGATATGCGTAATTGCTTCATCCGGGAATAGATACTCATCGCTTCATCCTCGACCGTGGTCGGCAAGGAACTCACATCGCTTCTTCCTTTCATCGACTTGCGCCACATATGTGAGATCAAATTCGAGAGCAACAAAGAATCAACGAGCTAGCCTACTCGTAGTTACCGGTTTCTAAAAGATATTTGACGATCAAGTCGTGAAACCAACATTACAGAGTGAGCTAACAGATAGTGCCGCAGCCTTCGGTAGCCCATACCGTAGCTAAGCAAGCCTTTTCCAAAGGGCGATACGGGTCTCATATTCCAAAGATCTTCTTGCTCAAATAGTAGATGGCTCTTTCCACCTTATCTTCCGACTTCAGTGCAAGCATGCAAATTTCATCGTGGTCTCCGCATCGACAGATACAAAATCAACAGCTTCGGTTCTCTGGTGATAAAACGGGTGGGTTCTCAGAGATACTCTTTAACTGCTCAAATGCAGCTTGGCATCGGCCGTCCCATTGAACTTTTTTCCTTTCTTCAAGACCAAAAAGTGGTTCACAAGTCAAGGTTAGTTTTGAAATAAACCGCCTTATGAATTGCACTTTACCCGTAAAGCCTCGCACCTCCTTTTCGTCCCTGGTGGTGGCATTTCTAAGATGGCCTTGATTTTGGAAGGGTCGACCGATGCCCTTTGTGTAATCGAAACCCCAAAGATTTTCCCCGCCAGAACACCAAACGACATTTCGAGGGTTTAGCCGAACCTAATTCCTCGATCCTTTGGAAAACTTGTGCAAGGCGGTGTAGTGGCCCTCTTTCTTTTGGACTTGACAATCATGTCGCCAACGACACCTCAACCTCTTTGTGGATCATATCATGTAGTATTGTGGTCGCGCTCGTTGATAAGTAGCCCCAGTTTTTTAACCTAAACGGCATTACCCTAGAAAGATGTTCTACGGGTGGTGAATGCAATTTTTCTCGCCTTCCCGCCATCACTATTTGGTTATATCCCGAGAAGCCATCCATGAATGAGAGCAATGCATGCCCCGCAGGAAGTCCACTAACTCATCAATGTATGGCAGGGAAAGTCGTCCGTCGGACTAGCTCGCTCAAATCCCAAGTCTACACACACCCGATCCCGCCATCTTTCTTCGCACCGAACAATGTTGGCCAACCAAGTCGGATATTCAGATACCGAAGAGAAGCTCGCCAATTTGCTTGGTGACCTCTTCCTTAATCTTAAGAGCCCAATCCGGCGGATCCTTCCGAGCTTCGCTGATGTGTGCCTCGGGTCAAGGGGATCCGATGTCGCATAATCTCAGATCGATTCCGTGCATGTCTTCGTGAGGACCACGCGAAAACATCTTTGAAATCTTTTAATAAAGCGACTAAGCGCTGCTTCCGAAGACAACGTGGACCCGATCCGACCAGCCACGGTCCTCCTCAAGACTAATGTTCACAAAAATGATTTCATCCATTAATGGCTTAACAAATCTCTTGCTCTTGCTCAATTAGACGCTAGAAACCGAGGGACTTCGCCTCGCTGCTTTGATCAAAATTTTGAAAGTCCGATTAATGCAATAAATTAGGGCACGTAAAAGTACTGAAACCACATTCACCTCATTCTCATTAAGTTCATCCAAATCGCCCAATTCATCTACAACAGACTCAAATGAAAAGGAAAAAGACGACTGACAGATCGGCATCCGTTAACATCCCTCAGAGTACCAGACTCAGCCGAGCCGAATCTGATTCCGACTCACAAGACTTAGTGGAATCAGATTCCGGCTCACTACCTGACCCGGAACTGCTGGATAAGAATCCCTCCTCGTACTGCCAAGTGAGAGAGGGTGCGATTGATGCATCCAAGATAGTCACGGTCGGCTCGCAATGCTTTCATCCCCAATCATGGAGACCATGAAGTTATTCCCCAAGCAATCTTGGTCGACGGAGGATCGAGAGGAGACATGCCATACCCCCATTTCCAATTCCGTGTCCTCGTAATCCTCGCCTTTATTCTCGCCAACCTCGCTTGTTGGGTCTGCTCGCCTGCGGGCAACGCTATCCCCGATAGTTGCAGTCGAAGAAAATTTTGAAACCGGCACGCGCTTTCTCTCCGCTGAACCATGGCTCGAAGCCGCAAATGGAAAGTCTTCTCCCTGACAAAGCGTCTGCTCAGGTACCTGATGGGCCTATGCATTAGATCAAAAGGCTTCCCACTGCTTCGCTCGCTCACCGCCATTTCTTTCTTTCTCGTCTAATCTTCTTTGGTGGGCGATAACCCAATCCAAAGGTATGTGGATTATGTGGCACTTCGCCAACACCGCGACTTTTCCTCGCCGCTTCTTCCCAATCCCATCCCGGATATGTTGTAGTTTGTTCATGAGGTAGACGGCTTGAGCCGACATACACACCCTCATTCATGTACCATAATGTTTTGTACCACCCGCCTCACCAAAGTAAATCCCGATATGAACATGTCTTCCATACCGTGTTCGATCTCCAGATCGGCGAGATACCTCCTGAGGAGGATGGATTGATGAATTCCCAAAAACAATGGCTACTCCCTTTCCATAGGGGTATTTCACCATTTGATGTAGAGTAGATGAGACCTTCACCGATGCAAACTGTGGTCGCCCAAAAGCATGTTAAAAGATGCAGGACCTCCAAGACATGAAAATCTACCTCTTGTTGTCCGTGCCCAATCTTGGTTTGATTTTATCCCCTGTGACATCCCTACTTGTATTGTCGTAGGCTCTGATCACTTGAGTAGTCGGTGTGAAATCCGCAGGCTTTAACCCGATTGCATACGCCGTTCTGGCCGGGCAGACATTAATAGCGGACCCGGTATCAACAAGTACTACCGGAATCCATTTGTCCTTGCATTCTACAGAGATGTAGAGGGGTCTCATGATCCACGCCTCAGCGTGCGCCTTATCCGAAAAGGTCAACGCCGGGGAACCTCCTCCCGGAAAGACTAGCCCAACTAGTTGTTCTGGCGTAGTTTCAATAGAGTTTGGCTTTGTCCATAGCAGAGAGGACAGCCTGTTTGTGCACTCTTGAAGCCATAAGCAGTCCCCAGATGGAGATGTCTGCTTGTATTTTCTTTAGCTGTTTCAGTACAGCCTCTTCTTCAACTTGCTTCTTCCTCTGCTTCTCCGCTTCCTTATCTTTCCCTGATGCCTCGGGTTGATCAAGGTGTGGGGGCTTGAAATACCGCCCACTTCTAGTCATATGGTCCACCTCTTCGAGGTACCAGTGCCGCCCGTTGGCCACCGCCCAATCTTCGCCTCAGGTGGGCGAGATACAAGTCGCCATCTTCCCACCACATTCCATTAGCATCTAGCGTGCACTGTCTGTTCCGCTTGTTTGCGCTCTCAGCATTTTCCTCCCACATGCTTACAGCATGTTCAGTTTTTGTGCTCACAGCATTCTCAACCTCTTCATGGTTCTTTGCTTTTCGGATCCTCTCAGAATCCCATTCCTTTTCTTGTTCCTCTAGTGTCAATTGTTCAGTTTTCAAAATGTCTTGGTCCCGAGCGGAATTCTTCGTACCGGCGCTCTCCAGCGATTCAATCTGACCCTCGGCCCTTCCGGCCACAAATGGTGCAATATCTGGTTGATCATCCAACCACCCGATGACTTCTGCTAACTCCTCATATTCGAACCAGTTAATGGATGCGTCCCCTGATTCCTGGTCATTGAAAAACTGGAGGTTGGCGAAATCCTCTTCCATCGTTGTCAAATCATCCCCCACTGATTCAAGTTTGTCCCCCCGGATCATACACAACTCGGCCTCTTCCGGCGGCCCCACATTCAGCTTAGACTGGCTCATTGACAAGATATATCCACTCGGATCATAAGCTCTGCCAGCTAAATTCTCATCGCTTCCACCCCTGACTCAACAGCTTTTGTTTCCTAAGCCCCGCCTGCTCCATTTTCGTGGTCACCACCTTTGGCTCAAAGTTGGGTTGTAGAGGTGTCCATCATGCACAAATCGTTGCCAGCAGATCACCTCCCGCTTGGGTAGGTGGGAGGAGTAATGTAGATACTAGGGTCATAAGACACGCCCAGCTTTGATGAAATTGATTCTTTTGGGTGGATCTTGGTTATGTAATCGAGTGGGTTGGTTGTAACATTGGGTCGCCGGAGGTAGAATGATGTTTTTGTCAATGAGATCTTGAACCTCATGACGCAGCCTGAAACATTGGTCGGTATCGTGACCATGCTGCTGGTGGTATTTGCAATATTTGGCTGGGTTGTGGGAAGGGGGGAGTGGATTTGGAGGGGGCCTTGGTTCCAAGGGTTTCAGATGCCCTTTTTTGACTAGAACCCCGAGGACTTTGGTCAAAGGCATATGTAGTGGAGAGAAGGTTCGTTGACCCCTAGATTGGTATCTTGAAGCTTGGTTATCGCCTCCGATGCATCGAAAAGGTGTGGCCGCCAAGGGCCTTGGTTGGGAAGGGGATTGGTGGTGACCATTCCGACCTCCGTTCTTGCATTGGTAGAGCCACTCGGCCCGCATTATTGTTTCGGTTGAATGTCCGCCGGGTCGTTTCTGCCTTGGTCAAACAGACCGCTTCATCGCATCTTCAATCAGATCCCCATATCATGCAGATTCCGAAGGTGGGGGAAGGAACTACAATCATCTTCTTCATTAACTCGTTGAGATTGCGCACAATCATCCGGAATTTGATCTTCGTTATGGGCCTCAAGGTCATCATCGATGCCTTTGCCCTCCACCGTTACAAAGTCGAGAAAGACTCCTTGGGTTCTCGCTTGTTGTCTCGAGATCACGAGTGGTAATCTCGACCGTGTTATATGAGTATTGTGCAACAAAGGCCCCACCATCTCATCCCAATTCCTCTGACATCATTATCCAATTTTGCATACCAATGCCACTCCTCGACAAGGTTCGCCAAAAGCGAGAGCTTAGTTCGTTAGGCCCATTGGCCTCAAGATATCCGAAAACACCAGAGATGAGCCATGGGGTCCCTGCACTCCATCAAACGGTCGATCCGGGGCATCTTAAATCGTCCGCAAAGTCACGCCACGCCAAGATAGCCGCCCTCAATATCTCGATGGCCTTCACCGTGACTTCTTGAAGTGCTTTTCCAACTTGTTCAATTTCGTAGTCGTTCGTCTACCTCGAACTCGAATGGAGAGTCCGTGATTGGGTGTAATATTTTTAGACAATATGGCGAAGGGGCGAGCCAAATTGCTGGAAGACCCGTGTCCTCTTGGGTGTTTTGGAAGTTTAGCAGAGCTGCCTGTGGGTTTGGGAGGGTATTTTGGGTGTTCTGGTATTCTGGGATTTGGAGGAGCATTCGCCAAGATATCCGCCAGTAATGGGGGCCCCGTGGAGGAGGAACTCGATGCGCCTAGTGGAGGAGGGACTGTGTGAAGCAGATGCGGCTCATTGCTGTAATCGTGATCACCAGATCGTTGGGCCATGACAGCTCATTGCTTAGAAAATTCATCGCGGATAGCATCATCTTGCATTTGTTTCATGCTCATTCATCCGGGCGATCATCGCTTCCATTGTTGGATTCTCGTTGTTCCATCTCAAAATCGCAAGTGTATCTCTATAGCGTAAACAGAATTTCAACCCGATCGCTCGACACTAGAGTAGATCATTGCTCCGGTGATCCGTGCTCGGCACATCGTGCCTTCGCCTTCTTCTCGTGACTAGGGTAAAGAGGAACATTGGATGTCCGCCAACTAGATCCTCGACGGCTGAGTCGGCGACGCAGGTCCAAATTGCTTGGGGAGTATTGATCGCTCTAAGCAATCGTATACAAATCGCCCTAGCAAAAAAGATAATAAAGCAAAAAGGAAATAAATGACCGTAAAAACGGGCAAAGATAACAATTTTAATTTAAATACACACAACACACACGCATACAACACGCTTGATAAGCCGGAAATACACTGCCTCAACCATCGATCACTGCTTCAGATTACTATTCCCTAAATCAATCGATATCCGCAGACGATCGATTCTCAAATAATCGACCGATGTTCGCAGCGTAACGTACAACTCAAAACGGATGCCGGCAGTTCGATGTCCAAACTCATACCGATACATGCATTCCTCAGAGACGCACTCTAGCAAGCACATAGCGTATAAATGAGAGCCAAAACACCCCTATGTTGGGGTAGGGTTTCGCCCTATTTCGTCAGAACTATGGGTTCACTACGCACGCAATGCTTCAAACAATCCTATAAACGGGTAAGCAACCCGTCCTAGTTTGGAATGGTCACTATGGATCCAATATGCACTAGGTCGTAATGGTCAGGGTGCCCCAGAAACCGGGTTTGTGTTCTACATCGGCAGAGCCCGTAACCGATCAACCTTATGGACATGCCTTGACAAGACAAGCCTCCAGCAAACCGCTCAGGAATAGCAGATGGCAAACACGGTGTCCTAGGCGCACCAATGCAAATGCAATGCAAAGAAACACACAAGTGTAGTCAAAACCAAATATCATGAGTTCGAGTCAAGTTCTCTAAATCCCCAGCAGAGTCGCCAGAAACTGTAACAAGCCCGCGAGGGACCTCGCTACAGTTTGGACTCGATTTTGTTGCGGTTCCAAATCTTGAACTAAAGAGTCCAAATCCGGCAAATCGTTTTTGAGAAAAAAATAGATTTTTTGAAAGAAGTGCCAAACATGGACTGCTTTGCCAGATAACAGAGTCGCCACCTAAATATTTTTTAAAATGGGAAATTTAGGAAACCCTAACTCGGTGCCAAAGGCCACGTGGTCCGCTATCACCAAAGTTGGCTCGGGAACTTGGGTACGATTAGGGAAGGTCACATCGTGAGCACCTCTCTCACCTTGGCCAAAGACCGCCTCTACTAACCATGATATCTGCTTTTGAAAACTTTGTGCGTTCTTATTCCGCTATTAGCCTAGGTTATTATGCGATGCTTGCAAAGAAACAAGTATAGACTGGTCGTTCGAATTGGAACAAAACATTTCATGTTTGTTTGTTTGAAAATGGTGTGATGGTACTACCCGAAGGTAGGCTAAAATGCGGATTTGCCACCCTCAGGTGGGCTTAGAAAAAAACAGTGATGTTGCCACTATCTAGTGGGCTTAAAACTCACATTCAATGCATTGTCCCAATTCAAATAACTCAACCTCCACCCACAGGCATTCAAGGCAGTTATATCACATAAGCAGTTAGCCTCATGGTAAGCATGCTATCATGGCAACACTCACACGCATGCAAGGATGCTAAAGCATAAAACTTACCGAGTACTCCTAGCCAAAACAAAAGCTGATTAGAAATCATGCATGATCCTAAGTATACTGAATTGCCTAATGCAACACATGCAAAGATGCAATTATAGCAGGCTCGGCTATTCTAAAGATGGAATGTGAGATGCTACAGCTATCAAGTATTCAATTTGGAATTGAAATACAAATGCAGTTTGCATGATGTGCCGAACCCGGTGCATGCAAAACAGATGAATGATGCAAACATGTCATTACATCATATGCTAATTGAAATATGCCCTATATCTAACCATCGTAAGGATAAATAAAAGGAGAAAGAAATGGGGTTGGAAGACATGCATCACACTCACGCACCCTTATTACAACATTGTCTCGCCAGAGGGTCCAATAAATAATACGCATCAATAAAAGAATAGTACAAATCAAATATACAAATAAATATATACAATTTCTTAATTAATTAACAAATTGAACTAAGAAAGTCAGAACCGGCATGCTAGGGGGGTTGCCTTGCTATGATGAATAGTGCTGCCGGGTCTTCGGAAATCCACCGATGCCCCAATTAGCCTCGCTTGCGATTTCTAAATGCGCCACGACTTCAAAAGTTGTTGATCCTCGGTTTTGTCGCAACAGAGAGCAGAAAAGGGCATAGCAATGTATTTTACAAATATATGCATGCCTCGATCCTCGTACACCAATCACGATATCGATGCATGATGGCCGAGGCCGAATTGTACAACTCAATATAGGATGAATGCGATGAATGCTACAACAAAGCCTAACTCCATCACGGGTAATCCGGAGTGTCATGATTTGGGAATTGAGATCCGCTCGTCACTCGAGTAACGAACGCCTTCGTTTCGTGCAATATGCATGATATGCATGAAATGCAACTAATATACAACCTAGCATGCAATGCTATGAAAATGAGTAACCTCAAATGTGTGCACACGCACGCAAAACCGAGGTAATGCATGAATGTAATCTAAGATACAACCTAGTATGCACAATTCGATGAAAATGAGATGAAAATAAGATGCCTCAAAAACCGGCACGCAGTACGCCAACCGAGGCGATGATGTGAAATGCAAGTCGGATAAACCGGTGTTTCAAATGTGCCGCAGCACGTAAAACCGAGGCGATGATGAAATGAGAAATCGGATAAAATCGGCGTTCAAATGCGCGCCCACAGCACGTAAACCGAGGCGATGACGAATGGAAATCGGATAAATCGGCAGCCAAATGCGCGCCACGTGCACGCAAACCGAGGCGATGATGAAATGGAAATCGGATAAATCGGCGTGCCAAATGCGCGCCACGCACGCAAACCGAGGCAATGATGAAATGGAAATCGGATAAACCGGCAGCCAAATGCGCCCACGTGCACGCAAACCGAGGCAATGATGAAATGGAAATCGGATAAATCGGCAGCCAAATGCGCGCCATAGCACGCAAACCGAGGCAATGATGAAATAGAATGAAAAGGCATACGAATGCCACGATGGGCTTACACCAACATGGGAGAGCCTCACCACTCACATAGGAGGCCGCCTGATAAAACGAGAGTGTAGTCGTGCTCACGGCACGCAAAACCGAGGCAATGCACTAAAGCATGAAATGACGTGGAAAATGATATGCAAGCATGCAAACCAAGTTTCAGCAACTAAATGAAGGGAAAACAGCCCCGAAATGATACGAAATGACAATCAACGCATGAAATCATCCCGAAATGTGATTTTAAGTGCCCGAAATAGCCTACGGCTATGCTAAACATGCAAAATTGGCACATGAAAGCAAAAACAGTAGCAAGGCAGCCCTAAAAATAGCATCTTCAGTACAAAACATGGCCAAATTGTGAGCATAGATATGGCAACAATGGCATGCAAAAATACGGGAAAAGAGGGGAATTACAAAGCAAGTGGTATTTACAATGCTCAAACCCAAAAAATCAGTTCTACAAAACCAAAGAGGGATCAAAAATATGTACATTTACAATAGATGACAGCCTCCAATTCAGTGTGTAGATATACTAAATATAGCATGCAAAATTTGGGCCAAAAGAGGGCTATAAAGAGAGGTACCATAAGCAATGACCAAACAACTTAAGACCCTTAATAAATCTTGAATAATGGACCAAAAAAAGACATTTTCTAAGCCTGATGAAGGCTGAAATCCGAACCTAAGCAAGCCTAAAAAAGCATGCAATTTTACGGAAAATATGGAGGATTACAAAACAAGTACCAAAAAAAATCGTCAAATGGCTTAAGACCCTTAACAAAGAATGAAGAATGGACCAAAATAAGGCACTCTCTAGGCCTGATGAAGGCTGAAATCCGAAGCATGGTGAGCTTAAAAAAGCATGCAAAATGGGAGTAGAACAAGAATTCAAAGTAAGTGATATGTAGAGCAAGAAAACCAGGTTGAGCCCTTCTTCATTGTTGAAGAGGGGCTCAAAATAAGCACAATATCAGTATGTTTCATGCTCCAACTCAGATTACAAATAGGCCAAAACAATCATGCAATTTTACGGTAAAATAGAAGAATTTCAAAGGAAGTGCATGATAGAAAAGCAAAACATGATTGAGCCCTTCTTCAATGTTGAAGAGGGGCTCAAAATAAGCCCACTATCAGTTTACATCAGTCTCGAAATCAGATTAATCATAAGGCAAATAAAGCATGCGAAACAATGGCCTAAAGAGTGATATTGAAGGAAGTATATCATGGAGACACCAAATGAGGTTGAGCCCTTCTAAAAAGTTGTAGAGAGGCTCAAAATAAGCCTAAAACCAGTAGGGGTTGGAGCCCAAAACAAAGAGGAAATAGGGTAAAGAATTGATGAAAAATTATGCTCAAAAAGGGGAATTAGTAGCTTACCCTTGAAGACAAGTCTTTTGCTTCCTCTTGCCTTGATGAAAGTTGCTTCTAAGACTCTGAGGAACCCCTCCTTGCTGCTGGAAATTGAATGGTGATGGTGAGGCTTGGGGTTGGTGAAGGAATGGGCTAGGGACTTGAAGTTTTTTTAGGATTTTGGAGATGAAGATGGAGGGTATGGGAGATGAAGCCTTGAGGTGAATTGTTCCAACCCTAGCAAAGGAGGAGTTGGACCCTTTAAATAGACAAGAAAATGGTGTAAAAGGAGGAAAGCACCCAAGCTTTCCTCCCAAAATATCCTCGATGCCCGGATATTTTGAAAAATATCCTGACACTGAAAGGGCCGAAAGCGTAAAGTGGCCGCCAGTAGGTTTCTGGGAGGTGGCCGGCCACCCCACCTGGTCGGCCAGCCACTCACCCTGGCCGGTCGGCCATGGACCAAAAATGAAGGGCAAAAATTCTGGTCGACCTCCATGCAATGGTGTCCTCCCATATGTAGAATAAGGCCTCAAGGTCGGAAATTGGCAACACTGAAGCAGGAGCCACAACATAGAGCTTGAAGGAGGGGCTCAAAAATGAAATCCACAATTTCTGGCCGACCACCAACTTTTAGGGTCCTCCCAGATGTGTGGAACAAGGTTCCAAGGTCGAAAATTGGCAACACTGAAACAGGAGTCACAACATAGGACTTGAAGGAGAGGCTCAAAAATGAAATCCACAATTACTGGCCGACCAGTAGTTTTTAGGGTCCTCCCATGTCCCCTGATCACAGATATGTAGCTTTGGTCGGAAGAAAATATGCCCAAGGTGTTCAACATTGGCCCGGAAGTGAGCAAAACGGGCGCCGGAGAAGCAAAGCTGGTTATCTGGGATAATTTCTGGCCTCCCACCCCCCAGTGATCTTCCTGGTGTTGAAACAGAGGTACCTGCCAAAAT
This sequence comes from Camellia lanceoleosa, assembly GCA_025200525.1. Lineage (NCBI taxonomy): Eukaryota > Viridiplantae > Streptophyta > Magnoliopsida > Ericales > Theaceae > Camellia > Camellia lanceoleosa. The sequence goes on from CM045761.1 coordinate 116,835,220, forward strand.
TGAACAAAAACTAATGAAAAATGAACGCCAGGCCCAAACTGCCAGCCGGTCCCGAAATGGGCCGCAGCACCGAGAGTGGCATACGGCAATAAGTGGGTATCTCACACCCCAAGGTCCCTAATGACAAAACAGAGGTTCGCCAAAAATCGGAGAAAACCGATGCAAAATAAATGCTCGGCCAAACCCATTCGGGTCCCGAAACCGCAGAAGCACCGAAGTATGCGACGGCCACGAGAGTGGGCATCAAAGGCCCCAGTGTTCCTCGGAATGATAAAACAGAGGTGCATGCCAAAAACCGGAGAAATCGGAGATGGTTGGGCGGTCCCGAACCGAGGCACACGGCCTGACGATCCCGAAAACCGGGAACCGGGCTCCGAAATGGGCAAAATGGCCTACGGCCACGAAATGTAGCTCACGGCCACCGGGGGATAGTCTACAGGACCACTCTCTTCCCGCAGGAAAGAAAACAGAGAAAATCGAGTCTGGTTCGCAAACCGAGACAAGGCACAGAAGAGAGTTCGGAAGTCCGGAGGCAGGGCACGCGGCCGCAACTCTGAGACTTCTGAACGAGCACAGTATGCAACATCACCAAGCGCTCAATCGGTGACGTCTGAGTCTTGAGGACGGTCAAAAATGGGGTGTCTACATGGTGGTAGTATGGTGGTAGTAATGAAATAATGATAATACTTATACAATTATAACAATGGCGGAGGTTGTTGTGGTGGCAGTGGCAATAGTTTTTGTAGTGGTGATGGTGGTAGTGGTGGTGGTGGCGAAGAGTGGTGATGGCAAAGGATGGCGGTGATAGAAGTGGTGGCGGCAACGGTGAAGTTTTAACCAGGTATGTATGTGCATTATTATTTATACATTCAGTCAGAATTAAGTATGTATCATATCACTTACATTTTTTTTAACTTTTAGCCTGTATTTTAATAGCTATTTAAACTTTTAAGTGATACTTATTGTGATTATCAAACAGATTTAATTTATTTTTACTTAATGCATTCTGTTTTATGCATTGAATTAAATTATCAAACACCAAGTCTCAATTTTTTATCTATGTTCTATACTATTATTAAGTGAAGGTTGGACTTGGTATCCAAGCCTTTGGTTGATTCCTCTCATACCAAATGTCCCTGATTTAAATAAATACATAATTAAATTAGATAAAGGAGAGGAGTGAGACTCAAACCTTAAGTCACAAATTTACTAAAGAAGACACTTACCATTTGATTGATACACAATATATATATATATAATAAGCATTTTGTTTTATTTTTATTTATTTGATTTATACACATATCACGTGTGGCAACTGATAGTATTCTATAGAATAGAACAAACGGAAGATAATTTTAGAAAACTAACAAAGAAAAAAAAAAAACACAATAAGACAAAATCAGGCCTAATTAAAAAAAGCCCATATGAAAATACTATTAAAATTCCATTGAACTCCTAAGTGAAGGCTGGCATTTGATGAAAACAAAGGGTCAAAACAGGCAAAAACAACAAAAAGAAAGCCATGGCACATGTTCCTCACGATGTGTTTGGTTAGGAGATTTAGGAAGGAATTTAGAAAGGAAAAGGAAAAAGATGTGTGAGGTGAAATGTAAGTATATTTTATTTACATTTCACTTACATTTTTCATTTCTCTTTCTAAATCACTTCTCAAATTCCTCAACCAACCACAGCATAAATGAAAGGGTCTCTTATATTATAGTATAGATATATGTATCTTGTATGTGTGTGGATGGTTGGGTCACATTATTGTCATGAATTACTTGAAATTAAAGAGAATAAAATAGAAAAATTAGAAGCCATGAGATGATTGTGCACCAAAGTAGTTAATACCTTGAATGATTGTGACCTTGTCCTACTACCACATATCTACATTTATTTGTCCTACCATCCCATATCAAATATCCATAATATATATACCACCCTAATATGTATCTGATGAATAAATTTGTTTCCATGGATCACCATAAACTCAATCTTCTCTTAATTATTACTATCATTCTCATCTCATCAACCAATGCAAGAACCAGCACTTCCATTGTCTCTAGAACAACTAAACCCACTCGTCGGCTGGTCTCAAAACTTATCCATCGCGATTCAATTTTGTTTCCATATTATAATAGTCACAACGTCACCCTTTCAAAGTCTGAACTTGTTTCAACTATACAAAGCTCCATGGCTCGCTATACCTATCTAAAGGAAAGCACTAAAAACCATTCCACCACAAAGGATGTCCGGGGTGGTGTCATACCCGACTATGGAGGTATTATTTTCCTTGTAAATATCTCAATTGACAGCCGCCCGTTCCACAACTTGTAGCGATGGAAACTAGAAGCAAACTATTCTGGGTTCAATGTCACCCTTGCATAAATTGTTTCGAGCAATTAAGCACCATATTTGATCCTTCCAAGTCGTCAACATATGATAACATATCATGCAACTCTACTTCTTGCGTTTCTGACACCCTTCAAGAAAATTGTGTTTCTGTCACTAGTTGCCCATACCACTATAAATATGTCGATAGCTCGACTACAAGAGGAGATCTTGGTATGGAAGAGGTTAGGTTCATTTCCAATAAAGGCACAAGTGTTCTTTCTAATATTTTGTTTGGGTGTGGTCATGAAAATTATGGTTTCATTGAAGCCAAAGAAAATTATGGTTATAATGGCATTGGCTTAGCAAGTGGGGTTCTTGGACTTGGTCCAAGTAAGAAGTTATCTCTAGTTTCACACTTAGGTTCCAGATTCTTATATTGCATTGGAAATATGAGTGATCTTGACTATGAGTATAACCGGTTGGTTATAGGGGATGATGATGCAGAAATTAAAGGCTATTCAACACCAATACAAGTGTTTAACGATATGTATTACCTAACCCTCGAAGGAATAAGCGTATGAGAGAAACAGCTTGAGATCGATCCACATACATTCAAAAGAAACCCATCGTCTGGTGAGGGTGGAGTGATCATAGACACTGGAACAACACTAACCATTCTAGACAGAGGTGGGTACATCCCGCTTATTACAGAAGTGCAAAGCTTGATTGGCAGAATTTTGCCAAAATTGGATGACTCGTCCAACCCTGACAGGTTGTGCTACAAGGGTAGAGTGAGCACAGACCTTCTAGGGTTTCCAGTTGTGACATTCCACTTTGCGCAAGGGCTAGATTTGGTGTTAGATGTGGAGGCCATGTTTGAACAAGACCGTGAAATAGACAGGTTTTGCATGGCAGTGTTGCCGGCTTATTTTCAAGACTTAAGTGTGATTGGTATTAGGGCTCAACAGTATTACAATGTTGCTTATGACCTAGCTAGTATGAAGCTCTATTTCCAGAGGATAGATTGTGAAGTTCTTGACTGACAACAACAACTGCAACTGCAACTGCAACTGCAATTTTTTTTTTTTTTTTTTGTTTCTTTTATTTTTATTTATTTATTTATTTATTTTTGTGTTTGTAGGGAAATATGGGTATCTTAGGTGGAAAAACACCTACGAATTAAGATCTAAAAGCTTGAATTACGAGTCTTTCTTGTTGCAAACTCCACATCAGTAAAGAGACTACTAAAGTCTCCCTCATGGAACACACACCCTAAATTTCAAGGTACAAAAATGGTGACCGTGGAGAGATGAACAGAGAGAGAAATAAGTTTCGAGTGATCTCTTACGGGTAAACTACCACACAACATTCGTATATTTCTTTTCGCCATATTTGATAAATAGAGATACATAGATGGAGATCCACACTCAATAAAACTCTCTTATAGATAATTAAATAATTATCTTATCATATAATTGTTATGCCCCGACTTTTATTAACCGAATCCATTACCAAATCCATTATAATAATTCTATTTATTTGAGAATATGAACAAGAATAAATAACAACATTCTCTCACGACAACAATGATGATATAAATAAGACATGATACAATGCCCTTAGGTTTACATTGAATGACTATAAATAAATAAATAAAAAGGGATTTACACCCTTATTCAATACACGGCACACGGCCAACAAGTAAAGGGCCCGTGGCCAACAATTAATAGACTTCAAGTCCTACACGGTTTTTCCAGTCTTGTACCTGAAAAAATTTATCAACACGTGGGATGAGCACTATGTCCACTAGAGATCCTAATGATCCTAACCAATTACAACCTATAGATAAAAATGATCACGAGTGTATCAAGATATACCATATAAATAGTGTGGCATTTAATATCCAGAATATACACATATAGGTGTGTTTTTTCTAACACGCTTTCTCTTGATACATTTCAATATGAAATCAATTCTTCTCTTTCACATTCTCATCATTACTCTCAAAGAAAATATTTTAAAACCTCATTGTTTCTTTGATAAAACTTCTCACATTAACATAAAGGAATCTCTCTTAAACAACTGTTATGAAAACATAACCCCACATTCAAATCATAATCCCCATCATACCTCTCAATACACCATAAACGTATGCATCCCAATATATATCTACAACCTTTTCTAACCATAGGCCCAAGGATTTACAAAGGGTGACCGGTATGAAACAGCTAACACACATATACATTCAATCAAGATAACTGAAGTAATACACACAACCAACCTCATCCCAATATATATATCTACGACGAGATAACTGAAGTAATACATACTACCACTCTCATCTCCACAATATGAAAACCGACAACACGTATAAATATCCAAATGAGATAACTGAAGTAATACATACTACCAAACTCCTCTTCAACGGCCTACAACCACTAGAAGAAAAAACACTTTTGGCGACCACCTATTTTGAGTTAGTCGCAAATAGTCCACTTTCTGCGACTAAAATTTTTTTGGTCACTAATGGGTATGTTTTCGCGACGCACATTTTTTTTTATGGCTAATAGCTAATTTTTGGCGACCAGATACAAATTTGGTTGCAAAAGGTCATCAAAAAATAAGTTGGTCACGAATAACTTAACTATTGGCGACCAACTACAAATTTGGTTGAAGATCACCTTGGCGACCAAAAAATGAGTTGGTCGCGAATGACTTAATTATTGGTGACCAACTACAAATTTGGTGGCGGAAGATTACCTTTTGGCAACCAAAAAATAAGTTGGTCGCGAAAAGTTATGGTGGGATAAATTTAAAAAAAAACGGGTATTGCTGTAATTACATTGTATTTTTCTATTTAAGCATTGAAGGTTTTATGGAATAATAAATAACCCAATTTTTATGGGTTATATATTTTCTCTGCCAAATATGAACAACAAGCTTGTTATTGGTAGAGTGGATTGGGTGCATGGAGAGTGACTCTGTGGTTTGGAGTTCAACTCCCACGCAGCGCAAAAGAATATTTTTCTTTGGGTGAAGGCGCTGATTTTTGGCAATCAACTATAACTTTGGTCACTAAAAGTTACCTTTTGGCTAATAAGGATTGGACTTTTCGCGACCAATTATTTGGTCGCCAATGGTCCCTTTTAGCGACCAACTGTAATTTTGGTCGCATAAAACTCTTTGTGACGAGGCTTTACTGACCAACTCGCGACCAATACATTTTGGTCACGAAAAGATTTTAGCGACCAAATATGGTACTTTTCGCGACCAAAACGTTAGTCGCGGAAAGTGTAATTTCTTGTAGTGAGCATAGATGGCAGATCGAACAATACTAATAACACATAACACTTTACCTACCACTTTAAAGAGGTGCCCCTCAGGTCGTACTTTACCAAGCGCAAACCAGAGGGACCGAAGAACCTATCAAAAGGTGCCACGCTTTGCTGGCTATGATACGGCGGGAACGTACCCCCTTTTCACACTTTACGGATCACAAACCAGAAAGGATGAGAAAACCTCTGTCAAGGCACCACGCTTTGCCAGCTATGATATGGCGGGAAATAGACTCCCAAACATCATCACAATAAAAACATAATCACGCTAACCAACATCAATAATACATGGTGTAATACATACACCTAGTCTAATCACCACCATAATACCATAATCGCTAATTATATTAACTCATTTCTTTTAAAATATACTCATGAACCGCAGCTTCCACACGAAGTTTTCCTTTATTTCAAACATCTCCAAACACGCTATAGCGCATTAAACATCAAGACCATAACTATTCAACAATAGACCCTCGATGGAAACACATTTACAAACGTTCTAATTACCTCCTTAACAACAAAATTCATAACTCAACAATGGAATCGTCTATTCACAATGTTCACTTACAACCAACATTATATCATCTCATATCACATAGTCCATCCTACAATAGTACTCATGGAATATATCTAGCAACAATCAACACCATCCTCTACCGATGGCTAAGGACAAAACTCTAGACGCTAACTATATAATCCGAGAGAATAGATACACCCTGAGGTAATTCCACCTTCCCGTTCATCGTAAACTCTCAAGTTTTATCAAAATGGGTAATTACTTCAATGTTGTTTTGAAAACAAAACCTTACCACTCCAAATCCCAACAAACACCAGTAGACGTCCCCGAACGCATCCCGGGGCGAAGGGCGTGCGAGTCCCCCCCGTTTTGGTTCGATATTGGGTCACTACAGTTAGAAGGACTCAAATGTCACTGCTTCAATCTTGAACCAAGAGTCCAAATCCGCAAATCGCTTTGAAAATGATTTTTGAAAGAAGTGCCAAACATGGACTACTTCGCCAGATACGAGTCGCCACCCAAATATTTTAAAATGGGAAATTTAGGAAACCCCGACTGGCCAAAGGCCACGCGGTCCGCTATCACCAAAGTTGCTCGCTCGAACTTGGGTACGACAGAAGGTCACTGCGGAGCATTCCGCCGCCCGATCAAAGACCGCCTCTACTAACCATGATATCCGATTTTGAAAACATTATGAGTTCTAATTCCGGTTACTAGCCTAGGTTACTATGTGATGCGCACAGCATACAAGTATAGACTGAATCGCCTGAATTGGAACAAAAAAACATTTCATGTTTGTTTGTTTGAAAATGGTTTGATGGTGCTACCCGCAGGTAGGCTAAGACGCGAATTTGCCACCCTCAGGTGGGCTTAGGAAAACAATGATTTTGCCACTATCTAGTGGGCTTAAAACAACAACAATGAATTGTCCCAATTCAAGTAACTCAACCTCCACCCACAGCATTCAAGGCGCTTATATCACATAAGCAAGTAGCTCATGGTAAGCATGCTATCATGGCAACACTCACACGCATGCAAGGATGCTAAAGCATAAACTCACCGAGTACCCAAGTCAAAACAGAACTATATTAGAAATCATGCATGAACCTAAGTACATAGAATTGCCTAATGCAACACATGCAAAGATGCAAACTATAGCAGTTCGGCTATTCTAAACATGGCATATGGAATGTTACAACTAACACGCACTAATTTGGAATTGAAATACAAATGCAAATAGTATGATGCCGAGCCTGCATGCAAAACAGATGAATGATGCAAACATGTCATTACATCAGATGCTAATTGAAATATGCCCTATATCTAACCATCATAAGCGGTAAATAAAATGGAAGAAAACGGGGTTGGAAGACATACATCACACTCACGCACACTTATTACAATTATGCCTCGTGCGAGGGTCCGAATAAATAATACAAATCAAATAAAAGAATAATACAAATCAAATATTACAAATTAATAAATACAAATTTCTAATTAATTAACAAATTAATTACGTAAAAAATCAGAATCGCATGCAAGCCGTTGCCCGGATGAATGATGTATGTCGATGGCGTCGCTTACGCGAAATCCATCGATGCCCCAATTTGCCTATGTTTGCAATGTTTCTAAATGCGTACAAACTCCGAAAGTCGCCGATTCTTCATTTTGTCAACAGAGAGCAGAAAAGGGCATAGCAAAGGTATTTTACAAATATATGCATGCCTCGATCCTCGTTACCAATCACGATCACGATGCATGATGGCCGAGGAGCCAATTGCACAACTCAATATAGGATGAATGCAGATGAATGCTACAATAAAACCTAACTCCATCATGGATAATCCGGAGTGTCGGTGACTTGGGAATTGAGACCCGTTCCGCCACTTGAGTGCGAACGTGTTCGCTTCGCGTGCGCTAACTCCTATCCCGAACACGATGCAATATGCATGATATGCATGAAATGCAACTAAAATACAATCCTAGCATGCACAATGCTATGAAAATGAGATGTCTCGAAATGCGTACACGCGGGCACGCAAACCGAGAAAATGATCCTAAGGCATAAAATGGCATACGCGATGCAAATGGACTTATACTAACATGAGTGGACCTCAGCCACACTCACATAAGAGGCCGTCGGATAAAAATAAAGTGCCTCAAAATGCGTGCACACGGGCACGCAAACCGAGGCAATGGCCCTAAGGCATGAGATGACATGAAATATGATATACAATGAGACCTAAATGAGATGTCTCGAAATGTGTGCCCACGGGCACGCAAACCGAGGCGATGGCATACAGAATGCAATGAGACTAAAATGACATACAGAATGCAAAATGGGCTTATACCAACATGAGAGAGCCTCAACCACACTCACATAGGAGGCCGTCGGATAAAAATGAGATAGCCTAAATGCGTGCGTAAGCACGCAAACTGAGGAATGCGGAATGGCATGCAAAATGCAATGATGGGCTTATACTAACATGAGAGAGCCTCAGCCACACTCACATAGGCGGCCGTTGGATGAAAATGAAGTGCCTCGAAATGCGTGCCCACGGGCACGCAAACCGAGGCAATATCATACGAAATGAAATGACATACATAATGCAAATTGGGCTTACACTAACATGAGAGGGCCTCAGCCACACTCACATAAGAGGCCGAGAGATGAAAATGAGATGCCTCGAAATGCGTGCACGTGGGCACGCAAACCGAGGCATGGCCCTAAGGCACAAAAAATGGCATCCAAATGAGACGTGGCAAATGGCATACGGAAAATGTAAATTCCAGCAGCCAAAATGATGCGAAAACAGCCCCCGAATTATGACAAAATTACACCCGATGCCCGAAATGCTACGTTAAGCACCCGAAATGGCCTACAGCTATGCCAAACATGCACAATATGGACATGAAATGTAAAGACAGATGCTAGGAAGCCTCTAAACTAGCATTTTTCCAGTACAAAGTATGGCCAAACAATGATCACAAGTATGGCAAAAATAGCATGCAAAAATGGGAGAAAAGAAGGGAATAATGAAACAAGTGGTATATAAAATGCTCAAACTGAAAAACACAGTTCTACAACATTAAATAGGGGCCAAAAATATGCACATTTACAAGAGATGACATCCCCAAATTCAGTATGTAGATATGCTCAATATAGCATGCAAGATGAAGCCAACAAAGGCTATAACATGAGGTATCAAAAGGATGCACCAAACAGCCTTGGAACCTTAACAAAACATGAAGAACGGGTCATTTTAAGACTCTTTCCAAGCCTGATGAAGGCTCAAAAACAGAAGCATGATGAGCTAGCAAGGCATGCAAAAATAAGGAACCAAAGAGGGTATAACATGAAGTACCAAAAGAAATCACCAAACAACCTAAGACCCTTAACAAAACATGACAAGAAGGCCAAAATAAGGCTCTTTTCAGGCCTGATGAAGGCCGAAATCAGAAGCCAAATAAGCTTAAAGAGGCATGCAAAATGGGGCCAAAGAGAGGTATAAAGAGAGGCCATGCATGGAGGCCCCAAACAAGATTGATCCCTTGTACAATGTTGTAGAGGGACCTAAAATAAACTCAATCTCAGTTAATGGCATGCTCAAAATCAGATCACACATAGGCTAAACAAATCTTGCAAATTTACGGTAAATTAGAAGAATTACAAAGCAAGTGCATGATAGAGAGGCCAAAAATGATTGAACCCTTCTTCATCGTTGAAGAGGGCTCAAAATAAGCCCACTCACAGTTTATATCAGGCTCGAAAATGGATCACCTATAATCCAAACAAAGCATGCAAAATATTGGCACAAAGAGTGATATTGAAAGAGGTGCATCATAGAGGTGCCAAACAAGGTTGAGCCCTTCTACAATGTTGTAGAGGGGCTCAAAATAATCCTAAAATCAGTAGGGGTCGGAGCCCAAAACCATAAGCAAGTAGGGTAAAGAATTGAGGCAAAAAAAGTACTAGAAAAAGGGAATTAGTGGCTTACCCTTGAAGATCAAGCTTTTGTTGCTTCTTAGCCTCTGAAAAATCCTCCTTTGCTGCTGGAATGGAGGTGGTGATGGTGAAGCTTAGGGTTGATGAACAAGTGGGCTAGAAACTTGAAGGTTTTTGGAGCTTTTGGAGAGGGAAATGGAGGCAATGGGAGATATGCTCTTGAGAAGAAATTTGCTAACCTTGACAAAGAAGGAGGTCAGCCCCTTAAATGGGCAAGAAAGGGGTGTAAAAGGGGAGGGAAATGCACCCAAACTTTCCCTCCCAAAATATCCCCCGGAGGCTAGGATATTTTGAAGAAACAAATGACAAATTGTGAAGTGCTCAAAAGAAGCAGTGCCTACCACTTTTCTTGAAGATGGCCGGCCACCCCAATCGGTCGGCCACCACTATTATTGGCCGGCCAAGGTCAAAAATGAAGTGTTGAATTAATGGCCGCCATAGCACCTTAGGGTCCTCCCATGTGTCCTCAACACAACCCTGTGGTTGAAAATTGGCAATCGTGGAACCAGAGAGAGAACAACCCAGTGTAAGGAGGGGTTCAAACATGAAAAGAAGAAATGGTGGCGGGCCAGCGCTTTTTAGGGCCCTCCCATGTATGTAGAACAAGACCCCATGGTTGGAATTTGGCAGCTCAAACAGAGACACAACAATCCAATTGAAGGAGAGGCTCAAAATGAAATGAAGAATTACCGTCGCCACCACTTTTTAGGGTCCTCCCATGTCCCTCATCACAAATATGTGGTCTCGGCCAAGAAAATGGCCCTAGGGTGTTCAACATTAGCCCTAAGTGAGCAAAACGGCCGGAGGAGCGAAACTGGTTATTTGAGACAATTGCTGCCCCCACCTCCAAAGGATCTTCCCGGTGCTAAAACAGAGGTACCGCCAAAATTGAATAAAAACCGATGCAAATGAATGCTCAGGCCCAATCACGCAGCCGGTCCTAAAATGGGTCGCAGCAACGAAGTGGTGTTCAACCACGAAGTGGGTATTCGAGACCCCAGTGTCCTCATAATGATAAAACAGAGGCACTTACCAAAATTGAACAAAACCGATGCAAATGAATGCTCTGGCCCAAATCACGCAGCCATGGTCCTAAAATGGGTCAGAGCACCGAAGTGGTGTTCGCCACGGCGGGTATTCGAGACCTCGTTCTCGAAGGAGTAAATGAGATGCATGCCAAAATCGGAGGAATCGAGATGGTTGCGTCCCAACCGAGGCACACGGCCCGACGGCCCGAAACCGAACCGGTTCGAATGGGTAATGGCCTCACGGCACGAAATGTAGCCCACGGCCACTGAGAGATGGTCTACGGGACCTCTCCCTCCCCTCAGGAAAGAAAACAGAGAAAACCGAGTCTGGTTCACAAACTGAGGCAAGGCACAGAAGAGGGTTCGGAAGTCCGGAGGCAGGGCGCACGGCCGCGACTCTGAGACTTCTGAACGAGCACAATATGCAACATCACCGAGCGCTCAATCGGTGACATCTGAGTCTTAAGGTCGGTCAAAAATGGGGTGTCTACAACACCATAGCAGCCACGTCTACCAACATTAAACCAAAACCCAATTATTCATAAACAACCACATTATAACCCCATTTCTATTTAACATTAAACTTCTCTTTTATATTCCAAATCAATAAACTAAACACCCAACCTTTCCAATTTATATTCGACACATGGTATATAACCCACAACCAGTCATGCACAACCCACTTAACTCACTAATATAAACCCAAATCCACCCATATGCTTTTTAACAAAATCAACCACAAACTATGCTTTTAAATGTAATGAAAATATCACAAGTCTATCTATAAAGAGGTATTAAAGAGAAGCTCTTGAAGCAAAGAGGAAAAAAGCTAAAAATCCACCAAAGAATGAAAATGCGATCCGCCCAAATCAAAAGAAAGTCTCGCGACCCTCTACATTTTGATCTATAGGGCTAGGTAGAAAATTGGTGTAACTAGATGAAACCCAAGCTTTTAGGTCCAAGAAATTCCTAAAAGCGCACCGTGGCCTTATATAAACGCATAGTCCACTTGAGCGCAAGAAATGAAGCTCGAGCATCTAGACACAAAAGTGTGACTACTCGAGCACAAGAAGTGTCGCTCGAGCGTAGAATACAGACTCTCAAGTTTTGCATAAGTGACCACCACTGAGTATTAAAGTACCGCTCGAGCGAACACCGCTCGAGCGTAAGAATGACAATTCCCAGTATCTCTACAGACTTGCAAAAGTGCTAGAAATTCACAATAACCGCTCGAGCACAAGAAGTGCCACTCGAGTACAGAAGCAAAATTATGGGCAACACGAGCTTGAGAAACAAGTCACCAACATATTCCCAACGCAGCCAAGACACTCCGATAACTAGCCCAATAAACAATGAGTAGAATCAAGACCTGAATAAGCAAAAAGCAATGAAACCCGGATCCAAAACATCAACGGGTCAGATTCGAACCAAGAAGGCTATAATAATTCAAATCACTAAAGCTAATACAATAATTATGTTATTATTATGTGTAAATTATGCAAATGATCCTCGTAGTTTACATGATGTTCCAATTTGGTCCATGTTGTTTCAATTTGCTCAATTTTGCCCCTTAATTTAACAGATCGTGTCATTTGAGTCTAATAAATAATGGTTGTTAAGTTTCGTAGACAAAAAGTCTACACAACATGTCAATTTGGTCCCTTTAATTTACACAATGTGTCAATTTGGTCACTATTATTTTAGTTTGCTCGATTTTGATAGGGACCAAATTGACACATTGTGTAAACTACAGGGACCAAATTGACACATAGTTTGACTTTTTGTCGACCAAACGTAACAACCATTATTTATTAGACTAAAATGACACTATTTGTTAAATTAAGGGGCAAAATCGAGCAAATTAAAACAACATAGACCAAATTGACACATCAGACACGATTCTAGTTTAGACTCGACCGATTTGATGTTTTAGATCCGAAGTTTCATTGTCTTATACAATTGTTCATGTCTTATTTCCCTTACTTCTTTTGAGTTTGGCTATTGGAATGTTTTGGTTGCTTAGAACATGTTGGTAGCTATATTTTCAAACTGTTGTTCCTAAAATTTTGTTCCTTCGCTCGAGCGTCACTTCTTGCGCTCGAGCAGTCTTCTTGAACTCTCAGTACTTTTGTAGGTCTACAAAACTACTAAGAAGTGGTATTCTCCGCCCGAGTGAAGCTTCTTGTGCTCGAGCGATGTTGGCTCAAGCAGCCCTTGTTGCGCTAGAGCGTTGGTCTTCTGTTTGTAAAACTTTTGGGAGTTTGTATTCTTCACTCAAGCTAAACTTTTTGAGCTCGAGCAGTGCAACTTATTGTGTTTGGTTGCTTGAGCGACACTTCTTGCCCTCGAGCGATCTGTGCGTATATTAGTTTGTGAGAAGCTACTTTTAAGTCACTTTTTCATTTCTCTCTCTGTAAACTTTTCCAAACCCTAGATCCACACCGTCTCTCTCTAAAACTCTACTTCTCTCTACAAATACACCTAGATCCGTCGAGTTCCTCACACGTGTCCCTTTGTTAAAAGGTTGAGGCACGCCATGGGCTTCCTTTAGATCCTAACAAAGTTGGGTTTTGGCATTTTTGAACTATCTTCGCTTCTCTCAACTTCTAAGCTTGAGATAGGATATTTCCACACTTTTTATGAGTTTTAACTTAGTTATTTGTTATTTCTAAACAATATTGCGATTTTGGAAATTTTAGAACAAACCTAGGGTTTTAGGTAAACAAAAAATCAAAATAGGGGTTTTTTTCAAATGGATCCTTGAAAATGATTGTGATGTTGAAAATAATGCTGAGTTTGGAAGAAATAGTCGATTTTGATACTTGGGATTGATTTTGGAAAGAAAATTGACTTTGCCCTAAATGCCTCAAATATTGATTTTATATAAATAATGACATTGATATTGAAATTGTGAAATTGGATTAATGTTGATGAGGATGGTGGAGTTAGATATGTATTTTCACTCACCTCTTGAAAATTTAGTGTGTTTACCTTATTGATAATTGTTTATCTGTTTAGAAATATTTTTTTGGGGCTATTGGTGGAGAATAGCTATGATTGTTGTAGAAACTGCATAAGAATTAGGAGAATTGAAACTATTTTCTCATTCAGTTTCTTTGAGCATTATCTCACACTTGTACATTGAAAATGTTTATTGTTTTGAGAAAAATGGGTGAATCTAGGAAACACATATTATCTCGTTGAAACAAGTTGGCCTAAGTGTCCATGGTGAAAGTCCTAAAAACCACACGTATACATGGGTGCCGATCTGCGGGTAAAATATCCATAAAGTGGCAATAGTAGTGCTTGCAGAGTGTACGTTTACATGGGTGCCGCTTTACGGTTTCCCGCAGACGAAATTTCTACGAACGGTTATATTGGTTCTAAGATTTCCAAAGTGTTATTCACTGCCCTATTTTCTATTGTAAAGGAAATGATTTATGAACTATGATATTTACTTGGCATTGCATGGTTTTGGAAAGAAATGTAAAATGTTTTGGCACGAACATTGCATATGCATTGACCTTATATCTTTGTTAAGATTCATATATTGTGTGGATTATTTCTGCTGGGTTTTGACTCACCCTATGTGAGAAAAACATTTAAGGTGCTGATAATATACCTCCGCCAAGACAATAGCTTGGGAGGACTTGGATCGAGAGCTTCTTTTGTGTATTTGTTGTATTTATTTTATACAAGCCAAGGGCCTTAACTGTATTGGACTTAAGTTCACTTTTATTGTGACCAAGCACCATCTTGGAAAGATGTAAGCCTTTGGGGTATTTCTTATTTGTTTAACTTTCATCATGTCTATTTATTATGTCACTCTTTTGTAAAACTTAATTGTAAATCAATGAAAGATAATCACTTTATCATTGTGATCACATATCGATGTTGAGTATGGGTTATAGTAATTATTTTGGGGCGTTACACATCGTGTAAACTACAAGGACTATTTATATAATTTAGTCTATTATTATTATATGATAATAATCTTGTAACCCACGTGGATGCTCCATGGGTTATGGATTGCTAGATCCGATCCAATTCCTAACATCTCCCACTCGCCCACATCTCGTATCATTTCTCAATCTCTTATTCAATCCACTCCTCATATGAAAAATGAAGCGGCAACCCGATGAGAAAGTATAAGATAGGAATGCTATATTAAGTCACCATCAAGCTAACATAGCACATTACTCAAAAACTCGTCTATACCCCAAATTCGTTAGATCACACCAAATCATGCATTTTAAATCCCTCAAAAACTCATAAACATGCTTGACTTCGAATGTTGTATTTGTACTCGTGACTATATCGAGAACACAAATCTGACATAATCACCCGAGCAATGAGCTATAATACATGGGTATAAAATCTAAGAATTTATCCTAGCCACTCATGTCAATCCACTCAAACTTGACTGCTTTCCTAGACATGGTTCTCTAAATCGTATTCATCATGATCCTAGGGTGACATGCTAAAGTAGTAACATCGAGACATCACTTCATGGTATAGTTCCAAGTTCAAGGGCATAGCATAAACCAACTAATGGCTTAATAGAGCTCACACAACGCTAGAGTAGGGATTCATCTAGCTACTCACTTATATGGTCGACTATAGCACATACAATATGATATATATGCTATGACGAAGCTCCCACTCAATTGGGTTTGTCACTTTCTAATGCCATACGAATCTTAGTATAGTCGCTATATAAGTGCCTAACCTGAGTTTCTTATCCTAGTCGCTTATCAAGTGCTTATCTAAGATCTCACATTCGGCTATATTCAGGCCTCATGAAGTTGTGGAAAAAATTCATGTTCAACTTATATAAGTCTCATCTTAGCTAATGCCAAGGCGACATCTACTAATAAACTAGTTTTGTTCACTCCCAAATAACAAAACATTTATCTCACTTGCTCTCCAAGCACCAAGGTAATCTATGTCTCATCCTACTCACTTGACAAGCGCCATGTATTGCCAAAGGTAAGAGGGTCGATCTTAGCCAGTGACATGCATATAATTCAAAATATGTGCTCAAACAATCCATCATTATACAAAATAAAAGGGAAAATTAATTTCATTAATGCATAAGATCAAAAAAGGGTCCATCTGATATAAGCATATCAAATCCTACATAAGCCCAAACCCCTAACATGTCTATGAAAAACATCCCTTGGAATGGGTTTAGTCAATGGACCAAAGAACCATGTCACTAGTAAAGACATGTCTTAGAACCACCAATCAAGCAATGATATCTCGAATAAAGTGATAACATGTATTAATATGCTTAATTCTCCCATGATATTTGGGATCTCTCGCATAAGCTATAGCAGTTGTGCTATCACAGTATACCACAGTAGCCTCATCCAAATGCCTTGTTACACTCAACCTCTACAAGAATCTCCTTAACCATATTGCTTCTTGAACGGAAGCAGTGCTAGCCACGCATTCTGACTCAATCATGGACAAGGAACACATTGTTATTTGTTACTGCACCATGAAATGGCTCCTCCTCCAAGTACAAAAGCATAACCAGTAATTGATTTACGCTCGTCTCTATCAGCAGACCCATCTAAATCACTAAATCCGACCAATCTAAGAGAACCACCTTGAAAGCATAAAGCAAAGGCTACAACCCCTCGCAAATACTGAAATGTCCTCTTAACTGCAACCAATGTGTAGCTCCAAGATTACTTTGATATCGGCTAACCCTTCCAACCGCGAAACATATGGCAAGTCGAGTACACATCATAGCATACATCAGACTACCAATATCACTAGCATAGGGAACATTAGCCATCTACCTCTATTCTTCCTCTATTTTAAGACTTTGCATGGTGCTAAAAATTTGACATTTCTAAATTGGAGTGTCTATTAGTCTCGAATAATGCATACGAAACCACTCTAAATCCTCTTTATGTAAGTCACTTGAGACAAACTAAGAAATCTCTTAGAATGATCTCTACAGATCTTAACTCCTAGCACATAATCTGCCTAACCCATGTCCTTCATCTCAAAAGGAGAAGACAACCACCTTTGAGTGGAACAAATCAACTGCAAATCATTCCCATCTAACAAAATATCATCCACATACAATGATAAGATAAGAAACGTATTCCCAATCCTCTTGACATACACGCAATGATCTTCTTCCATCATCATAAAACCCATAGTGACAATAGTTTGATGAAACCAAATATAACATTGCCTAGACGACTGTTTCAAGCCATAAATAGAATGTTTCATGCGACAAACCTTGCGTTCTTTTCCTTCACCTTGAAAACTGTAGACGTCCTCGAACGCATCCCGGGGGAAAGGGAGTGTGAGTCCCCCCCCCGGGTTCTAGTTCGATATTGGGTCACTACAGTTCGAAGGACTCAAATGTCACGGTTCTCAATCTTGAACCGAAGAGTCCAAATCCGGCAAATCGTTTTGAAAATAGATTTTTTTGAAAGAAGTGCCAAACATAGACTGCTTTGCCAGATACAGAGTCGCCACCTAAATGTTTTTTAATGGAAAATTTAGGAAACCCTGACTCGGTGCCAAAGGCCACGTGTCCGTCATCACCAAAGTTGCCTCGGCTCGGGAACTTGGGTACGATTGGGGAAGGTCACTGCGGAGCACCTCGCCTTTGGCCAAAGACCGCCTCTACTAACCATGATATCTGCTTTTGAAAACATTGTGCGCTCTTATTCCTAAGTATTAGCCTAGGTTACTATGTGATGCGACAAAGATACAAGTATAGACTGGTCGCCAATTGGAACAAAACATTTCATGCTTGTTTGTTTGAAAATGGTTTGATGGTGCTACCCGTAGGTAGGCTAAGACGGATTTGCCACCCCTGGTGGGCTTAGAAAAACATGATTTTGCCACTATCTAGTGGGCTTAAAACAAACATTTGATGAATTGTCCCAATTCAAGTAACTCAACCTCCATCCACAGGCATTCAAGGCAGTTATATCACATAAGCATTTAGCCTCATGGTAAGCATGCTATTCATGGCAACACTCACACGCATGCAAGGATGCTAAAGCATAAAACTCACCGAGTACTCCAAGCCAAAATAGAAGCTCGTTAGAAATCCATGCATGATCTTAGATGCACAGAATTGCTTAATGCAACACATGCAAAGATGCAAACTATAGCAGGCTCGGCTATTCTAAACATGGCATATGGAATGTTACAGCTAACATGTATTCAATTTGGAATTGAAATACAAATGCAGTTAGTATGATGCGCCGAGCCCGGTGCATGCAAAACAGATGAATGAATGCAAACATGCTATCATACTGTATGCTAATTGAAATATGCCCTATATCTAACCATCATAAGCAGGTAAATAAAAAGAAAGAAAGATGTGGGGTTGGAAGACATACATCGCACTCACTCACACTTATTACAATTATGCCCTCGCGCAGAGGGTCCGAATAAATAATACAGTCCCAAATGAAAGAATAATACAGTCCCAAATAATACAGATTCCTAATTAATTAATAAATTAACTAAGGAAAACTGTAAACTGGCATGCAAGCCAGGGATTGCCTTGACTCCGCTCCAGATAATGAAATGATGCAGGTTTGGGCTGTTTTGCGCAGAAATCCACTGGGATGCCCAAATTAGCCTCTGTTTGTAATATTTCTCGAAATGCGTGCCGGACTCCGAAAAGTTGTTGATTCTTCATTTTGCTGCAACAGAGAGCAGGAAAGGGGCATAGCAATGTATTTCACAAATATATGCATGCCTCGATCCTCGTGCCACCAATCACGCATATCGATGCATGATGGCCGAGGAGCTGAATTGCACAGCTCAATATAGGATGAATGCATATGAATGCTACAACAAAAGCTAACTCCATCATGGATGATCCGGAGTGTCAGTGACTTGGGAATGAAGACCCGTTCCGTTACTCGGAGTACGAAATGTGCCTCATTTCCCGTGCCCGGGCTAACTTCTATCCCGAACACAATGCAATATGCATGATATGCATGAAATGCAGCTAATATGCAACCCTAACATACACAATGTCATGGAATGGCATACACGCTATACGAGGTAATACACAACCGGGCATACACAATGCTACGGATGAAATGGCATACGCAATGCAGTAATGGGCTTACACCAACATGAGAGAGCCTCAGCCACACTCACGTAGGAGGCCATCAGATGAAAACAAGACATCTCGAAATGCGTGCATGCGTGCACGCAAACCGAGAACGGACCCTCAGGCACCGAAATGCCACTCTAATGAGACATGGCAAAGACATGGAATATGGTATGCTAACATGAAAAAATCAGTGGCAAAACGAGGGGCAAAACAGCCCCGAAACGAGGTGAAATGACACCCGATGCACGGAATCTCTCCCGAAATGCGAAATTAGGCACCCGAAATGACTTGTAGCTATACAATACATGCATAATTTGAACATGACATGAAAGATCAGAAGCAAGGCAGCCCCAAAACTCACATTTTTACAGTACAAAACATGGTCAAATAGAAATCACAAGTACGGCTAAAATGGCATACAAAAATGGCTCCGCAAGGGAGGCTATGAAGCAAGTGATAGATTCGAAGCCCAAATGGAAAAATACCCTTCTAAAAAACTGAAGAGGGACTAAAAATATGAACATTTACAGTAGATGACAAGCCACAAATCAGTATGAGAACATGCTCAAAATGCAATGCAAGATTAAGGCCACCAAGAGGCTATAACATGAGGTATACAAAGAATTCACCAAACAGCCAAAGACCCTTAATGATATATTCCAAGATGGTCAAAATATGGCCATCTTCAGTTCTGATGATGGCCTAAAACAGAAGCTAGATAAGCCTAAAAAAGCATGCAAAAATGGGGGCCAAAGAGGGGTATAATGGTAAGTGGTACATGGAGGCCCCCAAAAGTGTTGAGCCCTTTTACAATGTTGTAGATAGACTCAAAATAAGCCTACTCACAGTTCATGACACACTCCAAAACAATTTACATATAGGCCAAACAAATCATGCAAATTTACGGTAAATAGGAGGGATTATGAAGTAAGTGCAAGATAGGGGGCTCAAAAAGGGTTGGGCCCTTCTTCAATGTTGAAGAGGGACTCAAAATATGTCCATTTACAGTTTACATTATGCTCAAAAACAGATCACACATAGGCTAGAAATCTCATGCAAAAATGTGACATACCAAGGGGTATTGAAGCAAGTACCAAATGGAGGGCTCAAACAGGGTTGAGCCCTTGAAGAAACATGAATAATGGCTCAAGATAGGCCTATTTTCAGTTAGGGTCAGAGCCCAAAAAAGTAAGAAAATAGGCCTAAGAGATGAGGCAAGAAAATGCTACAAAAGAGGGAAATGGCAACTTACCCTTGAAGACCACTTCTTTTCTACCTCTTGGCTTGAGGAATGTTGCTTCTAAGCCTCTGAAAAGCTCCCCTTGCTGCTGGAAATGGAGTGGTGGTGGTGGTGCTTGGTAGTGATGGAGAAATGGCACCAAACTTGAGAAAAATGAGAGAGATAGAGATGTATATGAATGTGTATGCTTGAGGCAAGTTTTCTAATCCTTGAGAGAGTGTTGGAGCTGCTGTATGGAAGCAAGGATGGATGAGCCAAAAAGAGAAAGTGTGTAGCCTTAAGGGATTAAGTTCCCTTCTCTACCAAAAGTCCCCCGAAATCAGATATTTTTGGGGATAAAGCTATACAGCTATAAAACACACTTTCCAAGAAGCATGGCCGGCCAGCCATTTTTGTTGTAGGTGGCCGGTCGGCTACCCCCTATGGTCGGCCAGCCAAGGGTCAAAAAGGTCACTGTGAATTTCTGGCCGGCCACCAGATATTGGTGTCCTCCCAGGTCTCCTCATCACAACCCTATGGTTCAAAATTGACAACTCTAAAACAAGAGAGAGAATAGGCCACTTTTAAGAGGGGTTCAAAAGGTCCAATTGCAATTACTGGCCGACCATGTGTTTTTAGGGTCCTCCCATGTGTGTAGAACACAAATATGTGGTTTTGGCTTGAAGGAAATGCTCCTAGGGTGGTCAACATTGGCCCAGAAGTGAGAAAAACGGGCGTCGGAGGGAGAAAATGGAATATAACTGGTTGCTGGAACAATTACTAGCCTCCCACCCTGCAGTGACCTTCCTGGTGATAAAACAAAGGTACCTGCCAAAAATGAACAAAAACCGATGCAAAACGAAAGCTCGGGGGCCAAAACACGCAGTCGATCCAAAATAGGTCATAATCGAAGTGGTATTTGACCACGGCGGGTATCTAAGACCCCAAAGGTCCCTCGAAAGGGAGTAAATAAGATGTATGCCAAAATCGGAGGAATCGAGATGGTTAGACGGTCTCAACCGAGGCACACGGCCCGACGGTTCAAAACCGAACCGGCTCGAATGGGCAAAATGGCCTACGACCACGAAATGTAGCCCACGGCCACTGAGGGATGGTCTATGGGACCTCTCCCTCCCTTCAGGAAGCGAAACAGAGAAAACCGAGTCTGGTTTGCAAACCGAGACAAGGTACAGAAGAGGGTTCGGAAGTCCGGAGGCAGGGCTCACGGCCGTGACTCTGAGACTTCTGAACGAGCATAATATGCAACATCACCGAAGCCAATTAGTGACGCTCGAGTCTTAAGGTCGATCAAAAATGGGGTGTCTACAGCTGCCCCTCTTGACCGAACTCTAAGTCACAAGTGACGGAGGAATGTCAAAGCCCGAGACGCACCCATTTTTGACAAGGTCAAGACTTAGACAATCATACAAGATGCATAGAGATATGTGTTGCAGCGAGGGGCCAAATGCCAAGCGATATGCACGGAGCCAGTTGTAACTTAATGATCATGCAAGTGCAGCAAGCTGTAATGAAGCAGGTATCCGCAAATAGATGCAACAGTTTTAAGCAAGAATGCAAAGCAACAACTACATTTCATGCAGTTAGGAATGCGGAGAATTATTCAATTTCGCCGCCTCACACGGAGAAGATACGATACTGCGGCGATTCTGTCGCACCAAATTTCAAATGAATCGTACATACAATATAGTGCCTGCAAAAGAAGGAAATTCAACAAGAACAATATGCTAACAACATATATTCAATGTGATTCCGAAAGTTTGGCACGTGCGGTGCCGGCGGGTGAATATTATAAAGCAGCATGATACAGGTAAGGTGCGCAAGATAGTGAGATGCAACGCACTAACAAGTGCAGGTGAGATGCGCAAGATAGCACGAATGTTACAATGTACAAAATAGTGCGATATGCTAAACAGCACGATTGATTTGAAATGCACAAGATAGTGCGATGTGATATGCAAAGCACAGGACAGTGCGATGGAGGTGCGCAAGATAGTGCGAATGATAAACTGCACAAAATAGTGCGATTCAGGTGCGCAAGATAACGCGAATGATAAACTGCACAAAACAGTGCGATGGAGGGGCGCAAGATAGCGCGAATGATAAACTGCACAAAACAGTGCGATGGAGGTGCGCAAGATAGCGCGAATGATTTTGAAATGCACAAGATAGTGCGATACGCTAAACAGTGCGATTGATCTGAAATGCACTAAACAGTGCGAGTGATTTGAAGTGCACAAGATAGTGCGATATGCTAAATAGCGCGATTGATTTTGAAATGCACAAGATAGTGCGTTACGCTAAACAGCGCGATTGCTCTGAAATGCACTAAACAGCGCGATACGCTAAACAACGCGAGTGATTTGAAATGCACAAGATAGTGCGATACACTAAACAGCGCGATTGATATGCGATGCACAAGATAGTGCGAGTGAGATACAACCACAAGATGCACAAGACAGTGCAAGTGAGATACAAAGTGTAAGTGCACAAGACAGTGCGAGCGAGATAAAATGCACAAGAAAGTGCGATAAAATGCATCTTCTATGCAAGTATGGAGGCACTTTCTATGCAAAAGATACGGGCATTTTCTATGCAAGTATGGAAGCACAATTTATGCAATATTGAAAGCAAGCATATTCTATGCAAGAATCATAACGATGCGCGGCACGCATGCAACAACAGTGTATATGAAAGTTCACATTCTATGCAATAGAGGATCATCAAATATGTACTGTGCCTCGACGGTTTCTTAGAGGACTTTGCAACCCTCACCAAAAAGGGCACACCTGCTCATATTGGCGAGATAACATTTGCATGTGAAACCCTCGGGTGCTGCTTGGACTGCCATTCGGACTTGAAGCAGGCTTACACTTGGGGTTGAGATACACTCATACTCCAGAGAAACGACGAGGCCTGAGAAGGTGCACCTAGAATGCAGTCTCAGATTTTGCTAATAGTTGAGACATGCTAAGATGCTTCAAATTTTCCCTCTTTTCTTTTGCTTTGCAGGCCGGAACCTAAATAGCTTCAGATAGGTCCTTGTTTTACTATTCTAACATGACTGGTTGAACCTCGCGCTTTATGAAAGAACCAATTGCTTTTGAACAAATGTGGAGAACACGGCACTCAAGACTGAGCACAAAATGATTTTATTTTTGAAATTGAGAGATGAGTTTTCACTGTATTAAGCCTACGACTGAACACAGCAAAACGACTCAACACGGAAATAAAAGGCACACAACCTAGACACATCGAGTAACACTCGAAACGACCCAAAACAAAATCGAGATAAAACTAAAAAGACACGACACTCAGACGTGCACAGGGAGCCTGTTTCACCGGGTAGTGTTTCCCACCCTTTCTCATTTGTGGTTCTCACATCACTTGGTCCTCAAGCTCTGTTTTTCTAAAAAAAAAAAAAAAGCCCTTTTCTCGCTTTTTCTCT
Source organism: Camellia lanceoleosa (assembly GCA_025200525.1). Lineage (NCBI taxonomy): Eukaryota > Viridiplantae > Streptophyta > Magnoliopsida > Ericales > Theaceae > Camellia > Camellia lanceoleosa. The sequence continues at coordinate 116,859,241 of CM045761.1, forward strand.
CATCGCACATCTCTCCGTTCTTCAATCTCTCATTTTTCATCCCTCCCTTGGGTGGTTGATAGATAAACAGCAAGTTGTGGGCTAGTGCCCCTAGCATTCTGCTAGATTCTTCTTCTTCTGCATGCAGCTAGTGAGTTTCTCCCACAGAGGGGCTGTGCTACAACTGGGTGTGTAGCAAATCTGCAGCTAGCATCAGTTGATGATGCTTTGCTAGGGAGTTTGGACGTGATAAGATCTGTCCAGATGATAGAGTGGAATATCTTGCCCCATTCCAGTTCATGCTTCGCACTTGGCTCGACACCTCGTTGCTTGGAGGATACGAGAGCTTTCAGTCCTTTGTCGTTAACTTCAACTGCGCCCTTCTTGGCAGGTAGAGTGCCCTTCTTGGCGAGTAGGGTGCCCTTTCTGGCGAGTATGTTGACAATGGGGAAAAGACAGAACACCTGACTCAACTGTGCCCCTAGTTCATTATTTCGACCATTTTTTTGTTCTTGCTTTTCACTAAAACAGTTTTGACCAAAATGAGAGTTAGATCAACATGCTTGTTCGATTTTTGATTTAAAATCATGCAAGTTAGGCTATGAGCACTGAAAATTTTCCTTTTTTGGGTCCAAGAAAAAGGTCCTGTTTTGGAAAAGATGGAATAATTTTCGAGAGAATCGGTCAACCTCAGTAAAAATTCTCAAAAACTATTTTGCAAACGGCCATTTGCTCAACGAGCATGAAACCTACTCCTGAGATGCGTAACCTCGGATCCAAAAAAAAACTGCCCCGTGCTTGGAGAGAGCTACATGGCAATGGAAAGTTGCCCCTTGTCTGAATGGCACTACGGCGCATTGAATGACAACGGAAAGTTACCCCTTGTTTGAATGGTACTGCAGCACATTGTAGTCAGTCCTCAGAGCGACAAACACAACCAAATCCTCAGATATAGGGAAGACAAAGATGATCAGAACCATCTCATGGACACAATTGAATTTTGAATTGTTTTACGGCTGGACTTCAGAATGAAGTTGGCTACGTATCCCAAAGATGGGAATCAAGCCTTACGAGTTCGGTTAAGGTACACTCTGTATTAACCTCTCCTTTTACGCTCTAACTTTTGCCAAGGCCGCCCTTTGCGGGTTTTCAACCTTGCGAGCTTTGTTCTTCTTTCTTTTCTCTTTTTTTTTTTTTATTCTTTTCATTCCTTTTTCTTCTTTTTTTTTTTGCATTTTTTCATTTTCTTTTCATCACATTTCTTTTCTTTGTATATATTTTTTTTGTTTTCTTTTTGTTTCTTTTTTTTTTTGTTTTTTTTTTTTGTTTTTTCTTTTTCTTTTTCTTGCTCTGACTTTTGCCTGGGTCGCCCTTTCGGGTTTTCGGCCCAGCGAGCCTCTCAAAGGGTAAAAGTGTAACAAGTCCATGCCAAATGGTTTTAGGGTCTCGGCCATCTCAGATCCCATAGAGTGGTCATGTATCGATTTACGTATGATCTATCTTCAGCTCTTCGAGCACATCGGAAATTTTCGCCCCTAGGTCGAAGGGTACTTCTGTTCTAGCTTTGCAAGCTTCTTCTGATCTTCCGATCTTCTTGATCCGACTCTCCTGGCCTCTTGTTCAAGGGCTGCTTCAAATCTGGTCACACAGGCCTCACATTGTAGTTGACCGTTGAACCTTCTGAATTCAAGTTCAAGGTTTGGAAGCAAAGGGATTGAGTCTCGAGACTGAGAGTGATCCTAGGCTGCACAATCTCAAGAGCGATTCCACACAGGTCTTCGCAGGACCGCGCAAAACATCTTTTGAAAATTTTTAAGAAAGCGACAAATCGTCACAATAAGACAAGATGTAGAACCACCGATCAAAGCTAGGGTCCTTCTCAATACTCACACTAACAAGCATGATTTCATTCATTAAGGGCTTAGCACGCCTCTCTTTCTCTCAATTGATCAAAGTTTTGCAAATCCCGAGGAATTCATTCCTCTTCGTTTTCACCGCAGTGTTCAAAAAGTTTTGAAAAACTTAGGTTGTTACAATGACTTCAAGGCACAGAAAAGACAGAGTTCTTAGTCAACATCGCTATCTCATTCAACTTCCGCATAATCGCACAAGGCGTATAAATGCGAGAGCATGAAAATTATCATTGCTCATTCAAAGTCTGGCCGCACAACCGACTTCAAGTAAACAGACTCAAAACAAAACAAAAAAAAACGAACACAAAACAAAATGGTGATGCCCGAGGTAACACCCTCGGAATCACCCGACTCCTATACAACAAGACTGACTCGATACAACAAGATAGACCCAAAACAAAAGAGACTGACTTAAAACAAAAAGACAGACTCAAAACAAAACAACAAAACAGACCCAATACCCAAGTTAGAAAGCACAAAAACTGGTATTTGCACATTGCTCAGAACAGTGCGTGCCATCTACCATATTTGGAGTAAACTGAGCGCTGCCCGCAGGTGGTTCATCCATCGATCACATCACATTATCCCCCACAAGTTCACTAATCAAGTGCCGATAGACTTTGCAGAGCTTGGCGGGAGGACAACCCCATTGTCAAACAGATCCTGTACTTCATGGCGAAGACAGAAGCAGTTGTCGGTAGTATGGCCAGTTTGCTGATGGTATGCGCAGTACTGGGTAGCATCATGTGTAGCTGGAAGAGGGTTCGGGAGAGGTCGAGGCTCAAGGGGTTTGAGATGGCCTTGTCCAACATGGATTTGGAAAGCTTTGGATAAAGGCATGTGGAGGGCATGGAATACCCTCTGACCTCGGGGTTGGTACTTCTGGGTTTGTGGATTTCTGCTGGGCGCACCAGCAAAGGGATTGGCAGGTGTTGGCCTGGTTTGCTGATCTCTTCCGAGTGGAGGATTATAGCTGAAAGGAACGTTTCTGATACAATGACCCTTCTCCCGGCTTGCCCCTTGATTCAAACTGCCCCCAACTTGAGTGGCGAAAATGCCGTCCACAGTTTTTGCAACAACTGCGAGCACTTGCTTTTTGTTCAGTCCCTCGGCCTTCAAAGCCTCAACAGCCAACAGAAGATGCTCATGGGGATCCATGTCCGCCCCTATCTTGTTCTTTCCGTTCGCTTCCACTTTGCCAAGGGATTGGCCTTCCTCAGATGTAGCCCGCCCCAAGACTGGGGAGCCTTTTGACATGAAATTCCCAGTATGTGGTGTGGTCGATGATGGAGCCAATGTCCCGGAGGCCACATCGGCCACAGTTCTTTGAAGATCTTTTATCAATCCCATCAACTCAGAAGTAGTGGGTTCTCGGGTTTGAGATGATTGGGGTTCAGGTGCATCCATCATGCATTAGTCCATGCCTTCTGGATGAACACCTCAAGCCTGGGTAGATGGGCTAGGGTGATGTATATGCTGGGGTCAAAGGTGGATGGTAGTATATGGATGAGATTGAGGTAGGCAAAGGATGTTTGGTCATTGGGGTCTGAAGGTGGAGCTATCGTCCGATTGTCGATGAGATTTTGGACCTCATGACGAAGGCGGTAGCAACGGTCGGTGCCATGGCCGCGCTGCTGATGGTACATACAGTACTTGGAGGGGTTATGTCTGGCTGGGAGTGGGTCAGGAAGAGGTTGAGGATCGAGGGGTTTGAGATGCCCTCTTTTCATCAGGACTTTTAGTGCGCTAGTCAGGCTCATATGGAGAGGGGTGAAAGTTCTACCCTGAGCTCGGGCTGGGCTGGTTGTTTGTAGGCTTGGTTTGGCAAAAGGGTTGGCTGTGGTGACTGTATTGATTTCAGTGGGTTCGGGAATAGTGCTACTTCCGGCATTGGTACTTCTTGAAATCACCCTCCTTGTCGGTTCCCTTGTTCTGGGAATGATCCCACTGTTGAACGCATTCTCGACCTGAACCCCCAGTTTATGTAAACTTTTGAAAGTGAATAACGGAGCGACTATCAATTTCTGCAACATATCATGCTCAAGGTTCCGCACCATCATCTGCACTTGATCCCTCTCAGAAGGGTGGCGATCTGTTATCTGTGCTGCCTTTGCTCTCCACATCGCAACAAATTTCATAAAAGGCTCTGTTGGGTTCTGGCGGGTTGCTTCAAGCTCTTGGATGGTCATTTCAACTTGGGTATTGTAAGAATACTGATCAACAAAGGCCTCAGCCAATTCTTCCCAGTTTTGTTTCACTTTGTCCTCCAACTTAGCGTACCAAGTGGCTGCTACACCGGACAGAGTTCTTCCATACAGAGAGAGTTTCTGTGGCTTAGTCAGACCCATCGGCTTTAGGACATTTAAGAAAAGTTGGATATGTACCATTGGATCCCCTGCATCTTAAACCGGCCAATATGTGGCATTTTGAATTGTTCGGGAGTCGGATGGCGACTTAGTGTGCCCATCCTCAATGCTCGGGAATGGAGTTAAGGCTCAGGCCTTTTTGAATTGCTTCTCAAGGTTCGCAATTTTCACCGCGTCGACGAGGTCATTAGCATCAAGGGATAAAGCCTCATTAGGTCGCACTAAGGGTCCGAAAACTCAGCTTGAGCTAACCCTTCTCGAGGATCCGACCCTACAAATCTTCGCCAGGAATTGGGTCAAAGTTCTACTGGGTCCCAAAGTCGATGTGAGGCAGATGCCTGCAGATGGGCGCTGCTTAATATCGGGTCTCACCGCATGGCGCTTCCTCGATTTGGCGCTGCTACCACGGCTCCAAATTCTTCCGAACCCTATGCCATCACGGGCCTACTGATGATGTGACTGGTGACTGCCGGATCAGATGAACCAATGAGCCCTGTCTGGCCCTTCTTTGCCTTGCCTCAGCGAAAGAACACTGGTTGCCCTTGAATTGAATCTTTGACCTGACAAAGTCTATCAACACTAGTCCAATGTACCCGGGATTTTGAGCCTTCAAGCTATGGTTCCAGGACTACCTAGCAAAAGGAAAACATGCAAAGATCTCAAATTTAACTTCACCAAAACAGATATGAGCATAACAGACGATTGTGCCTCTCATCAATTTCCGCCCCAAAATTCAAATTTTGTAAATCGTTACCCTCGTAAACCAATCCCAAAATATCAATTGGTGCCCGCAGTTCGATGGCCAAACTTGCAACCGATACATGCATTCTCAGAGACGCACTCTAAAGCACATAATGTATAAGTGAGAGCCAAACACCCCTATGTTGGGGTAGGGTTTCGCCCTATTTTGTCGAGCTAGGGTTTTACTACGCACGCAATGTTTCAAACAACCTATAAACGGGTAAGCAACCTGTCCTAGTTTGGAATGGTCACTATGGATCCGAATATGCACTAGGTCGAATGGTCAAAAAGGGTGCCCCGGTAAAACCGGGGTTTGTGTTCCCATGCTGTCAGAGCCCAGAGCCGATCAGCCTTATGGACATGCCTTGACAAGACAAGCCTCCGGCAAATCGTTCGGGAATGGCATATGGCAAACACGGTGTCCTAGGCGCACCAATGCAAATGCAATGCAAAGAAACACACAAGTGTGGTCAAAACCAGATATCATGAGTTCGAGTCAAGTTCTCTAAATCCCCAGCAGAGTCGCCAGAAACTGTAGACGTCCCCGAACGCATCCCGGGGGAAAGGGAGTGCGAGTCCCCCCCCCCGGTTCTGGTTCGATATTGGGTCACTACAGTTCAAAGGACTCAAATGTCACGGTTCTCAATCTTGAACCAAAGAGTCCAAATCCGGCAAATCGTTTTGAAAACAGATTTTTTGAAAGAAGTGCCAAACATGGACTGCTTCGCCAGATACAGAGTCGCCACCTAAATGTTTTTTAATGGGAAATTTAGGAAACCCTGACTTGGTGCCAAAAGCCACGTGTCCGTCATCACCAAAGTTGCCTCGCTCGAACTTGGGTACGATTAGAAGGTCACTGTGAGCACTTCGCCGGCCAAAGACCGCCTCTACTAACCATGATATCTGCTTTTGAAAACACCGTATGCTCTTATTCCTTATTAGCCTAGGTTACTATGTGATGCGACAAAGATACAAGTATAGACTGGTCGCTCAATTGGAACAAAACATTTCATGCTTGTTTGTTTGAAAATGGTTTGATGGTGCTACCCGTAGGTAGGCTAAGACGTGATTTGCCACCCTGTGGGCTTAGAAAAACATGATTTTGCCACTATCTAGTGGGCTTAAAACAAACATTTGATGAATTGTCCCAATTCAAGTAACTCAACCTCCATCCACAGGCATTCAAGGCAGTTATATCACATAAGCATTTAGTCTCATGGTAAGCATGCTATTCATGGCAACACTCACACGCATGCAAGGATGCTAAAGCATAAAACTCACCGAGTACTCCAAGCCAAAATAGAAGCTCGTTAGAAATCCATGCATGATCTTAGATGCACAGAATTGCTTAATGCAACACATGCAAAGATGCAAACTATAGCAGGCTCGGCTATTCTAAACATGGCATATGGAATGCTACAGCTAACATGTATTCAACTTGGAATTGAAATACAAATGCAGTTAGTATGATACGCCGAGCCCGGTGCATGCAAAATAGATGAATGAATGCAAACATGCTATCATACTGTATGCTAATTGAAATATGCCCTATATCTAACCATCATAAGCAGGTAAATAAAAAGGAAGAAAGACGTGGGGTTGGAAGACATACATCGCACTCACTCACACTTATTACAATTATGCCCTCGCGCTGAGGGTCCGAATAAATAATACAGTCCCAAATGAAAGAATAATACAGTCCCAAATAATACAGATTCCTAATTAATTAATAAATTAACTAAGGAAAACTGTAAACTGGCATGCAAGCCAGGGATTGCCTTGACTCCGCTCCAGATAATGAAATGATGCAGGTTTGGGCTGTTTTGCGCAAAAAATCCACTGGGATGCCCAAATTAGCCTCTGTTTGTAATATTTCTCGAAATGCGTGTCGGACTCCGAAAAGTTGTTGATTCTTCATTTTGCTGCAACAGAGAGCAGGAAAAGGGCATAGCAATGTATTTCAAAAATATATGCATGCCTCGATCCTCGTGCCATCAATCACGCATATCGATGCATGATGGCCGAGGAGCCGAATTGCACAGCTCAATATAGGATGAATGCATATGAATGCTACAACAAAACCTAACTCCATCATGGATGATCCGGAGTGTCGGTGACTTGGGAATGGAGACCCGTTCCGTTACTCGGAGTACGAAACGTGCCTCATTTCCCGTGCCCAGGCTAACTCCTATCCCGAACACAATGCAATATGCATGATATGATTGAAATGCAGCTAATATGCAACCCTAACATACACAATGTCATGGAATGGCATACACGCTATACGAGGTAATACACAACTGGGCATACACAATGCTACGGATGAAATGGCATACGCAATGCAATAATGGGCTTACACCAACACGAGAGAGCCTCAGCCACACTCACATAGAAGGCCATCAGATGAAAACAAGACATCTCGAAATGCGTGCACGCGTGCACGCAAATCGAGAACGGACCCTCAGGCACCGAAATGGCACTCTAATGAGACATGGCAAAGACATGGAATATGGTATGCTAACATGCAAAAATCAGTAGCAAAACGAGGGGCAAAACAGCCCCAAAACGAGGCGAAATGACACTCGATGCACGGAATCTCTCCCGAAATGCGAAATTAGGCACCCGAAATGACTTGTAGCTATACAATACATGCATAATTTGAACATGAAATGAAAAATCAGAAGCAAGGCAACCCCAAAACTCACATTTTTACAGTACAAAACATGGTCAAACAGAAATCACAAGTAGGGAAAAAATGGCATACAAAAATGGCTCCGCAAGGGAGGCTATGAAGTAAGTGATAGATGCAAAGCCAAAATGGAAAAATACCCTTCTACAACACTGAAGAGGGACTAAAAATATGAACATTTACAGTAGATGACAAGCCTCAAATCAGTATGAAAACATGCTCAAAATGCAATGCAAGATTAAGGCCACCAAGAGGCTATAACATGAGGTATACAAAGAATTCACCAAACAGCCAAAGACCCTTAATGAGATATTCCAATAAGGTCAAAATATTTCCATCTTCAGTTCTGATGATGGCCTAAAACAGAAGCTAGATAAGCCTTGAAAAGCATGCAAAAATGGGGGCCAAAGAGGGGTATAATGGTAAGTGCTACATGGAGGCCCCCAACAGTGTTGAGTCCTTCTACAATGTTGTATAGGGACTCAAAATAAGCCTACTCACAGTTCATGATACACTCCAAAACAATTTACATATAGGCCAAACAAATCATGCAAATTTATGGTAAATAGGAGGGATTATGAAGTAAGTGCAAGATAGTGGGCTCAAAAATGGTTGGCCCCTTATTCAATGTTGAATAGAGGCTCAAAATAGGCCCATTTACAGTTTACATTATGCTCAAAAACAGATCACACATAGGCTAGAAATCTCATGCAAAAAATGTGACATACCAAGGGGTATTGAAGCAAGTACCAAATGGAGGGCTCAAACAGGGTTGAGCCCTTGAACAAACATGAAGAATGGATCAAGAGAGGCCTAGTTTAAGTTAGGGTCGGAGCCCAAAACAGTAAGCAAATAGGCCTAAGAGATGAGGCAAGAAAATGCTACAAAAGAGGGAATTGGCAACTTACCCTTGAAGACCACTTCTTTTCTACCTCTTGGCATGAGGAATGTTGCTTCTAAGCCTCTGAAAAGCTCCCCTTGCTGCTGGAAATGGAGTGGTGGTGGTGGTGCTTGGTAGTGATGGAGAAATGGCACCAAACTTGAGAAAAATGAGAGAGATAGAGATGGATATGAGTGTGGATGCTTGAGGCAAGTTTTCTAACCCTTGAGAGAGTGTTGGAGCTCAGATGGAAGCAAGGATGGATGAGCCAAAAGAGAAAGTGTGTAGCCTTAAGGGATTAAGTTCCTTCTCTACCAAAAAGTCCCCAAATCGATATTTTGGGGATAAAGCTATACAAAGAAACACACCTCCCAAGAAGCATGGCGGCCACCATTTTGTTGCAGTGGTGTCGGCCACATTCCCCTATGGCCGGCCGGCCAAGGGTCAAAAGGTCATCAGGAATTCTGGCCGGCCACCGATATTGGTGTCCTCCTGTGTCTCATCACAACCCTATGGTTCAAAATTGACAACTCTAAAACAGGAGAGAGAATAGGCCACTTTTAAGAGGGGTTCAAAAGGTCCAATTGCAATTACTGGCCAGCCATGTATTTTTAGGGTCCTCCCATGTGTGTACAACACAAATATGTGGTTTTGGCTTGAAGGAAATGCTCCTAGGGTGGTCAACATTGGCCCGGAAGTGAGAAAAAGCAAGGCGGAGGCTTAAAATGGAATATAACTGGTTGCTGGAACAATTACTAGCCTCCCACCCTCCAGTGACCTTCCTGGTGATAAAACAGAGGTACCTGTTAAAAATGAACAAAAATCGATGCAAAACGAAAGCTCGGGGGCCAAAACACGCAGTTTGGGATCTCGAAAATAGGTCATATAATCGAAGTGGCATTCGACCACGAAGTGGGTATCTAAGACCCCAGTGTCCCTCGAAAGGGAGTAAATAAGATTTATGCCAAAAACCGGAGGAATCGGAGATGGTTAGACGGTCCCGAACCGAGGCACACGGCCTGATGGCTCTGAAAATCGGGAACCGGGCTCCGAAATGGGCAAAATGGCCTACGGCCACGAAATGTAGCCCACGGCCACTGAGAGATGGTCTATGGGACCTCTCCCTCCCTTCAGGAAGAGAAACAGAGAAAATTGAGTCTGGTTCGCAAACCGAGACAAGGTACAGAAGATGGTTCGGAAGTCCGGAGGTAGGGCTCACGGCCGTGACTCTGAGACTTCTGAACGAGCACAATATGCAACATCACCGAGCGCTCAATCGGTGACGTCTGAGTCTTAAGGTCGGTCAAAAATGGGGTGTCTACAAAAACCTACTGGTTTATCCATATAGATCTCTTTGTCTAGTTCTCTATGGAGAAATTTTGTCATTACATCCATTTGGAACAATTCCAAATCTAGAAGTGCAACGATAGCTAGAATGAGGCGAATGGAGGCAAATCCCACCACAAGAGAGAATGTCTCCTCATAATCTATACCTTCTTGTTGGGTATAGCCTTTCACCACAAATCGAGCCTTGTACTTGTCAATTGATCCATCAGTCTTGCACTTAATTTTTAAGACCATTTGTTACCAATGGTCTTGTGCCCAAGTGGAAAGTGAACTACCTCCCATATATTAGCCATTGAGCCCATCTTTTCCTGTATAGCAATTATCCATTTTTTCTGAATTGGGTGATTTTGTGGCTTCCTCAAAAGAAGTTAGCTCATCAGCATCTACAGAAATACTTATGAAAGACTCTCCTTCTATATTGAAGCATTAATGAGGAACTATTCCACGTTGGCTTCTACGAATCTGTGGATCTTTTAGGGCCTCCTAATGGTAAACTGCCACTAGGTAAAGGATCCCTTCCACTATCTCTCGCAACCATCGGATGAAGTTGTGATTCCTTATCCTGACTATTCGACATGGAAAGTTCTTCTAACTCATAGAGTTCAAGATAATTTTCTATTTCACCAACGCTTGGAAAATCCTCTTCTAGGAAATCAACATCGCATAACTCTATTTCAGTCATTTCCCTATCTAAGTGTTGACCATACATAACATAACCCTTAGAGTGCTTTGAATATCTAATAAAAACACATTTATTAGCTCTAGGACCTAATTTCCCATACTTATGCGAAGTATTGTGAACATATCTAGCCAATCCCTATGGGCGTAGACCTTGTAAATTAGGCTTTTCACTATTCCATAACTCATATGGACTGGTAAGAACCGACTTTGAAGGCACTCGGTTAAGGATGTAAGCCGCAGTCATTAAAGCATCACCCCAGTAACTTATTAGGAGATTAGCTTGCGCCATCATTAACCTAACAATGTCTGAAAGAGTGTGATTCCTTCTCTCTGCAACAACATTTTGTTGTGGAGTACCAGGAATTGACAATTATCTACGTATCCATTTTTCCTCTCATAGTTCTCTGAACTGATCAGACAAATATTCTCAACCCTTATCAGTTTGGAGAACCTTCAAGTTCTTCTCTTTTTGATTCTTAACCTCTGCTACAAAGCATTTGAAATAATTCAAAGCTTCAGAGCGGTGAGCTAACAGAAATACTGAGCTGAAACGCGAGAAATCATCTATAAGTTATAAAATAGGATGTGCCATATCATGTCTTGACATTCATTGGTCTGCAAATGTTATAATGGACTAACTCTAACATATGAGTTGCTCTAGAAGCCTTACCAAAAGGCTTTCTACATGCCTTTCCAGCTAAACAAAGCTCATATGTAGGTAGGCTAACTTTGGTAAGAAAGCCCAATAGCCCTCCTCTAGCCAATCTATCCATTCATTCTTGTCCTATATGGCATAGTCTTCCATGCCATTTAATGGAATCAAATACATTATCAGAAAAAGAAGAAGATGCAACACAAATAAAGGAATTATTATTCAATTCTGATTCTAAATCTAACATAAAGAAATCATCTCTCCAATTACCATGACCATAAAATGTTCTACCAAGATAAATTGACAAACTAATGTCCTCAAAATGAAAAGAAAAACCTAACTTCAAAAGTGCTGAAACTGAAAGCAGATTACATCGAATAATGGGTGTATGAAGCACATCATGAAGGAGCAAGTTGCGTCCAGTACGCAACTTGAGCTGAAATGTACCAACTCCTAAGACTTCTTCTTGAGCTCCATTTCCCATTATTAATTACATAATTCCTACCAACCAGTATCCAACGATAATCCACAAATCCAGCCCGATCTCTAGCTACATGTTTGGTTGCTCCCATGTCTACAATCCAACCAAGGAGAGAGTGAGCAATAAAAACATGTGAACAAACAAGTATATTTAAAAAGTTGGTAATAAGGTATACCTTCTTCGGCTCAGTACACTCTTGAGCAAAGTGATCTTTCTATCCATAGTTATAGCATTTGAGTTTGGACTTATCATTCTTTCCAACATGCTTGCCTTTGCGACGCTTGGTTACGCTGCCATCTCTTGGCGCTAGATTCTCAGCCTTTGCTTGTCTAGCTCCTTTTTGTTGTCCTTTGCGCTGAGGCTTGTATCCCCTACGCTTTCCAATTTTAAAAACAATTGTAGCAAAGTGGTTCGCATCTTTGCACCCCGCCTCGAGCTCAAGGTGTCAAGAAATGCCATCAAAAGTTTCGATTCCCTCATTGTGCATGAGCACCAATTTCACATGTCCCCACGAAAGGTCGGGTAGGGATCTGATGACTGACAGAATATGTTGCTCATTAGTGAGATCATTGCCAGCTGCCTTCATTTCTCTAATCATGGCAGACATCACCCTAAGCTGTTCAGCCATAGTATGTTTTGGGTCTATCACATATTAATTGAACTTCAATGCAAGGGCACGCAGCCTAGTTGCTGGCGTGCCTCCATACTTCAGGCACAATTGATCCCACATTTCTTTGGCAGTTGGGAATTTCTCAAATTCCCCAATGAGATCATCATACATGCAGCTTAATAAGGTAAAGTGCGCACTTCTGTCCCTCTTAAACCAGTTTGCATAGGCATCTTAGTCACGACAATGATGTGTCGTGTTCCCTGTCTCATGTATGGCCATGATGTTGGTCAAATAGTCAAGCAACTCTTGCTCATTGAGAAGGTACTGAACCTTCTTGTGCCAGATATCATAGTTGTTTCCATCCAATTTATCTCCCTTATTAAGTTCAGCAACAATATTCTTTAAGGCCACTTCACTGATTCATTGCGCAAGGATTAATTAGACACATATCTCAATATTTTATTCTAAATATTATTAGACCATAAAATTCTTTCTCACATTATAAGATCAAAAATTTTGCATTTCTAGGTGCTAGTAATCATCTCCCACAATGTGAGTAAGAATAAAATGTCTATTTAATTTAAAATAAAATATAGGGAACAATTCTCATTATCCACAGTTTTAAATTATCCATGATATAAATGCCATAGATTGTGCCATACGATTTGCACGTGGGTTCCACTTGAAACCTCATTAATGTTTTGGTGTAACATGTTAAGGCAACCTTGAAATATATTGGTGATAGCAAAACACATCCCCTTACATGGCTATGGAAAAATACATACAAAAAATAATTTACAACCCAAAAGAATCCTACTACATTGATTCTAAATACAAAAGGAAATAACATGGGGATGCCACTTCACCAATATATTTATGGGGTATACTTTCAGACATACACAATCAAATAAAATATTTTAAAAAAAATGTGTACCAATGAATACCAATGTCACCTCCATCCAAAAAACAATAAATAAATAAATTAAATTGAGCAATTAATAAATAAAAACTATTTTAAATGGGTCAAAGGATAGAGTTCAACTACAATTCCAAGGAAAAGAGTGTTGGACAATAAAACTTGAGACTCATATGTAATATATTGGTACTTAATCAACATATAAATTAATCACCAAATAAATTAACTCAACAATTTAATAGCACAAAATAAAATGTTAACAATATTAAGAGTTAATTAATTATGCAAAATCATTAATAAAACAGAAAAAAAAATTTAGAATATTTTCTTTTTAATTTTTTCTGTTATTTTTTTTAGATTATAAAAAAAATAAAAATAAAAAATTAGTGGCCACAAAAGCCCTAACATTTGGATGGGTCATTACTCCTAACTCACTGCTGGGATAAATTTGAAATTAGCAACAACATGCCCAACACTTTTGGGGTAGACGAATGAGCCATCTGCTAAACCTAGCCCAACATAGCAAATATATTTATATAATTGGCCCACCTAACAATTAGCAAAGTCTTTGTTTGCACCACAGTCTTGCTGTTTTAAAAGCAAAACGCATGTCTGAGCCGCGAGCCCCACGCCCCGCTCAGCCAGGCATGCAGAGTTGCTATAGCAATATTCAAAAAAATTATTTTCTATTCAAACTGTTCAGAAAATACATATTTATCTCAAAAAAAAAAAAAATGAAAAAACAAATATTATTCAATTTAACTCCAATTGAGTCCTATTTTATATTAAAAAAAAGCTTATGAAGAGTACAATCAAAATATGTCAATTTTATTTACAAAAAACGAAATCTTATTTTGTGTTTTTGAGTACAAAAAATCTGTTTTATGCAGAAAATATAGATTTAACTCAAAAAAAAAAAATTGAAAAATCATATATTTTTCAATTCAACTCCGATTAAAGCCTATTTTATATCAATAAAATGCTTATAGAGAGTACAATCAAAATTTGTCAACTTCATTTACAAAAAATGAAATCTTATCTTTTGTTTTTTAGTACAAAAAATCTGCTGTATGCAAAAAATACAGATTTAACTATTGTTAGTTCACATGTTTTTATTGCTCACTCTCTCCTTGGTTAGATTGTAGACACGGGAGCAACCAAACATGTAGCTAGAGATCGGGCTGGATTTGTAGATTATTGTCGGATACCAGTTGGTAGAAATTATGGGCTACTTTTGGCGGAAAAACACCCACGAAATAAGATCTGAAAGCTTGAATTATAAGCCCTTCTTGTTGCAAATTCCACGTCAGTAAAGAGACTATTAGAGTTTCCCTTATGGAATACACACTTCAAATTCCAAAGTACAAAAATAGTAACCGCGGAGAGATGAATAGAGAGAAATAAGTTTTGAGTGATCTCTTATGGATAAATTACCACACAACACACACATATTTATTTTCTCCATATATGATATATAGAGATATGTAGATAGAGATTTACACTCAATAAAACTATCTTATAGATAACTAAATAATTATCTTATCATATAATTCAAATAACTAAAGATAATACAATAATTATCTTATTATCTATCTATCTATATATATTATATAAAGAAAATGGGATTTTTAGTAAGGAGTCTTGTGAGAGTTTCAATATCTCATACTAATTTTCTTGATTTTCTTAATTTTAAACAATTAAGAAAATCTCCATTGGCTAGCTTAATTTGATAATCCCATATTAGGAGAATGAGGAAAAAAAAATACGTTTTTTTTTTTTTTTTTTTGATCGGCAAAAAAATCTTTATTGATGACAACATACAAAGTATGAAACAGTACATCAATAAAGAGGAGCTTGGAGCTAAGACAAAGCTCCAAGCGCCAGCTGGTGAGGAACCAACCAAAAGAGAACAGGAGGAGAAAAAAGAGGAAAGAAAACAATAAGAACTACACAGCAGAACAGAACTACCCGCATTCAAACATACACAGCAAAACAGAGCTATCAGCATACACCTAATTACTCAATTAGAACTACAACCCCCAGCTGCCATCTGAAACAATTAACTCTATAATTCTGTATCTTCCTCCTCTGCACAGTCCAACCCAGCTGAATGCAAACCAAGAACAACTGCATCAAGCTCCACTGTCAGCAATCTATACACCAAAGCATCCTTCCCATAAACAAACAGACTTCCATATCAGACCAAAAACCTCCCAAACTACCCATCAAGTCCCAACACTACACACCTGCAACATACAAAAGGACAGCATAAGGCAGAACAACATACACCAATCCACAACAACATAGCAAAACACTACACACCAGTTCAGTAAAGCTTAACGGCACATAATCTGAGTAATACACCATACCAGCCCAACAAAACATCATGAACCAAGCAAAGAATAAAGCAAAACAAGATACACCAGCAAAGAAATAGCATACAATGGGTAATACACCAAGATATCATGCAAAACAAGAGTACCCCAAGATTTCATGGGTAATACACCATTCCAAATTTCAAGATATCTCTCAAGACCCACCAAAATAACATAGCAGTAGTACAACTTACACCCAGCAACAAAGCCTAACAGATCAGTACACCATACCACAGATCAGCACACCACAGCTCAGTACACCATACCAACACACCCTCCCAAGCACTCCTCACTTGTCTCAGATTAAACACAAAATCGAACTAAAAAATTAAACTCACAAAACATGCTTTAACCCAAATGCAACCCTATATTTAATTAAGTCACAAAGGTCCTCCAGATTTGGAATAGTTTTTCAATACACACTCATTCCTACACTTCCACACGCATCACATCACTGCTAATGGAATCACCCTCCAGATCTTCCTTTCCTTCTTCTTTAACTTCTCCCCTACCCACCACAACAATAAACACTCCACAGATCTTGGAATAGTAGCTTGAATATCCCACCAAACCAACATTTCAGCCCAAACCCTCCACACAAAAGGACACCAAATTAAGACATGAGTCACTGATTCAGTGTCACTGCCACAAAACACACAAGCAGTAGAATCACTAGAGTTGATCACCCCCAGTTTTTGCAAAAATTCCTTAGACTTAAGCCTTTTCTTCCATGCAAACCAACCAAAGACCTGCACCTTAGGAGGGATCTAATTAAGCCAAATCAATTTGGTAATGCTCATCCTGGCACCCATATTATCCACACCCCTCCTGTACAGATCTGCCACTGTGAATATCCCAACAGATGAAGCTAACCATGTAAGCCTATCAACACCCTCTAAGCACTGTACAGGAGCCCCCCCTCAGATATTCAAAAAGCCTTGTCAACTCTTGCTCTTCCCACTCATATAGCCCCCTTCTAAACTCAAAGAACCAGCCACCCACTACACTTCTCTTATCAACCACACTTTTTAAGGATTCATTTTTATCCACAGCCAACCTAAACAAGATTGGAAATTCATCCTTCAAGCACACAGGCTGCCACCACATATCAGTCCAAAATCTGATTCTCCTCCCATCCCCCACCTTCAACTTAAAATTATTCAAGTAAAATTCCTTGAGGCTACTACACTGTTCAGCAACTGCAATAATCCCTTTCCAAACTCCCGAGTGCCTGTTAGATATAAATAGAGTTGGGATCCACCCGTCAAGCTCCATGCTATACCTGCTACAAATTACTCTCTTCCACAAAGTGTCCTTTTCACAGCCAAACCTCCACCACCATTTAATTAATAAACAGTTATTCACGTCCCTAACTTTCGTAATACCCAAACCACCTTTCTCCACTGTTTTTGACAAGTCTTCCCACTTAACCATATGGATTTTTCTTTCCAAGGCAGACCCACCCCATAAAAATGTAGCTTGAATCTTCTCCAACTCTCTAGCTACCCCTTCAGGCAACTTGAACAAAGATAAGTAGTACACTGGCAATGTTGAAGTCACCGATTTGACAAGTGTTAACCTCCTTGCAAATGACAACATCTTTCTCTTCCAACCAGCTAGCTTGCTTTTGACTTTATCCACCACTGGTTTCCATGTAGCTTTCTTCCTTGGATTAGCACCAAATGGCATCCCAAGGTACTTTAGAGGTAATGCCTTAGTTTTACAATTTAACACTGCAGCAAAGCTATCTAACAGCTCCTTGGAAACACCCACACCGAATACAACGCACTTGTGGAAGTTTATTTTGAGTCCCAACATAATTTCAAAACACCTAAGCACCCTTTTCAACTTCCTCACTTCATCCACCTGGGCTTCATAGAACATTAATGAATCATCTGCAAACTGGAGATGTGTTAACAAGACACCGTCATGGCCTACCTTAACACCTTTATTTAAATCTAACTAGGAAGCACGACTCAACAACAAATAAAGACCTTCAGCCACAAGATTAAACAAAAAAGGGGACAAAGGATCCCCTTGTCTCAAACCTCTTTGTGGGCTAAACTCCTCCGTAGGAGATCCATTAACAAGCACCGAGATCCTTGCAGTTGTTACACACTCCTTAATCCACTTATCTCCAAACCCAAAATTAGATAACATTGAGAATAGAAAACCCCAATTAATTGAATCATATGCCTTCTCAAAGTCAAACTAAATAAGTAACCCCTTCTTTTTGGCTTTCTTCCATCCGTCTACAACTTCATTTGCTATTAACACCCCATCTAAAATATTTCTCCCACTCAGAAACACAAACTGGGATTCACTAATGATATGAGGCATTACAGATTTCAGTCTATTAGCCAACAATTTTGCTAAGATCTTATATATAGAGCTCACCAAACTTATAGGTCTATAATCCGATAGCCCTATTGGATTCTTCTTCTTAGGTATAAGGGTTATGAATGAACTATTTATACCCTTTACCAACTTTCCATTGGTTTGAAATTCTTTCACAAACTTAACCACATCACCCTTCATGACTTTCCAGAACTTCTGATAACACATCAAATTAAACCCATCCGGTCCCGGAGCCTTATTCCCATTACAATCCATCACTGCTGATTTAATTTTTGCTACTGAAAAATCTGATTCTAACCATCCAGACCTCCCCCTGCCTACCACTGATGGGAAAGAACCCCCAACACAGGTCTTGATGACCAATGCTCTGTGTATTGGTTTTTAAAATGATCAAACACCTTGCACTTCACTTGACCCGGATCTTCCACCACCACCTCCCTATCTAATATAGAATTTATTTCATTTCTAACAGTTCTGCATTTTGCAACCACATGGAAGTATCTTGTATTCTTATCCCCTTTCATTGCCCAGGTAAGTCTTGACTTTTGCAACCATAACCATTCAACCATCCTGCTCAACCTCCACATCTCAACTCTGACTTCACTTCTCCTAACTTTTTCAGCACCATCAAGTTCTCTATCTTTAGCCAGGATATCAAAATTGTGAAGTTCACCCTCTGCTGCCTTCAGTTTATTTTGTACATTGCCAAAGACCTCCACATTCCAACTTCTAAGGCTACCTTTCAATCTCTTCAATTTTTGAAACAGAATAAAACCAGCCCAGCCTACGACACTAGGCTCTTTCCAACTCAACTCCCAAAACTTCCAAAAATCTTTGTGTAAAAACCATGCATTTAATACCCTAAAGGGTTTTGGACCCCAATCTCTCTCATCCTCCATCAATGAGCGGTGACAAAGGATCGTGAGACCTAGGAAGACCCCACAGCTTAAAATTAAACACCTCAAGCCACTTTGGGTCTACAAGAATTCTATCTATTTTGCTCCACTTCTCACCAGTACTAGAGTTGCACCAAGTGAACCTCCTCCCAAGTAATGGTAATTCAGCTACCTGACACTTGTCAATAAACTCATTAAAATCTTTCATTCCTCTATCTCTCCTCGAACACCCTTTTCTTTCCCCAATCTGCCTAATCTCATTAAAATCCCCTCCTAAACACCATGGATTAAGAAATTCCTCCTTCAGCTTCAACAAACACTTCCATAGATTCCCTCTAGATCCCACCTCATTAGGAGCATAGATGTTAAGAATAGCACAATGAAATTGGTTAAAGAGAGTACCTGATAATAATAGAAACCTTCTGTTGCTGCAACATTCCTTAATTTGGAATATGTCAGGATCCCAAATACACAACAAACCCCCTGCAGAGCCATCAGCATCCACCCCCATATACTCTATTTTTCCCATTGCCCAAACTGATCTGACTTCTTCCTCAGTTAACTCTGATTTCTTTGTCTCTTGAAACAGGGCAATATCTACTTGTCTCTCCATCACAATCTTCTTAATTTTGCTTCTCTTCTCCTTCCTCCCCATCCCCCTAACATTCCATGAGAAAATCTTCATAAGAACATCGCTACTTCACCTAATTCCCCCCAACTGGTAAATCCTACTCCCCAACTCTCACCCTCCCAACAATTCGGTCCATATCCTTCAACTCAAGGTCCACTATTTTCTCCAACACTTCAGCCCTCTTCCTTTTCAGCTTCACCCCAAGGAGTTCCCCCAATTTCAATGTTGCTTCAGCCTCATTAAGGATGATCCTCCCTCTATCCACACCACCCTCTATAGATGCAGTTAAGGACGATCCCGCCACCATTGCCAATTACGCTTCTTGTCAGGCCGAGCTTGTTGCTGCACCTCTGCTCCCGTATCTTCTCATTAGATCGGCTGACCTTCTTCGTAGCAAATTCGGATTGTATTTCTTAATACTTTTGATCATCTGTTTCCCTTTTTTATTCCTTCTTAGACTGCAACTGGGTTCCTTCTCATGGGCTTCTAATAGACTTGATAACCTCCCAACTGGTCCAACTTCTCTTGCCTTGTTACTACTAGAATTTCCTTGCTGCCCCAGCCCACACCGTGGTAAACAAAGCCCATTCCCCTGATTTGGTGAATTAAATTGGCCCAACATAACTTCAATATTTACCCCAGGCCCTTCTATACTAGGTCTGTCTAAACTTCTAACAAAACCTTGCATACTGACCAGATCATCCTTACTCTGACTAACTACCGTCTCCTCCAAAGAGCCGTTCCTCTATTTTCGCACATCCATCATTGTTAACCCCATCACTTCTACCAGCTATATCTTTCTCTACACCTCCGACCTTCCATGATGTCCACCTCCTCGCTCCGTTTTTCACCATTTGGCCTACCTACTTGGGCCACATCACACCCATCGTCCATATCATCTGCTGAATCATCTTCCACATCAGCATCTTCATCTTCCACATTCCTGGTATGATCTTCCATGACATTTGAACTGCTGATCTCCACCATATGTTGAACCTTATGACATTTGAAAGAACATTTTCCTAATTTGAAATTGGTCACCTGCTCTTTACACACCCTCACTGGAAACACCCTCCCCCCGCATTCCAAATTTACAGCCGAATTTATAGATTCCATGCTTTTGGTAGAAATCTTCACCTTTGCACACACAAATGTCAGTGGTTGACTCATATCTCCTTCAAGACATAACACTTGCCCCCACACCTCACCTATCTTTCTTATATTGTAACTATTCCACAAGTGCAATGGGATGCCATAGCAACTGAGCAATACACTTCTTTCCTGCTCCGAAACCTGCCCTGGTTTTCCTTCAGTAATTTCTTCACACCAATCAACAATCAACTCCTTAATAGCTGGAAATTTCAATGCCCTCTCCTCCTTTGAGTTGAATGTTATAACAGCATCTCTTTCCCCACTATCTCTTACCATTACATCCTCCACTCCTATCACTGCTATCTCTTTCTTCAAACTAATATTAGTATATGGTACCTTCAATCTGATTATTATACTCTCAAACAACCAGCCATTCCCTACGTCTACTGCCTTCACCAAGATACCCCCTCCTCCTTCTCCCATTTTGCCGGCCACCGCGTCTACATATGATCTTCTATCTCTAAGACCGCTACACCCAATTGGAACATCTCCCCCTTTATCAGCATAGACTATTGATCCCCGAACTTGGTTACGTAATGGCATCTTTTCAGCTTCGCCCCTAACCATGTCCTTCCCATACTCTGCATGTTTTACCTGTAAGGTTCGATCGTCCACCCATAACCCATGTGCTTTCTGGATAGCTATATTAGCTGCCACAGAACAACCAAACCTCACAAATCCAAACCTTGTGTTAGTCATCCTGCGCCTCTTTTTTGGTATAAAGACATCAATTACCACTCCAAACTTTGCAAATAGATTATATAGGCCTCTTGGGTTCAAAGATGTTGGTAAGTTATCCACGAAAACATTGAAAACACCTGCACTCCCTTCCAACCTCCATGGTCCTGATCCGCCCCTATCCCTGACAACCGGTATCCACCCTCCTTTTCCTTGTTGCCTCATCTCTCTCACGTAGGAAAAAAATACGTTGTTTTACTCGTATAAAGTGAATCTTATACTCTCCTTCCTATTTAATATTGTAGCATTTTTTTTAGTGAGGAGCCTTGTGAGAGCTTTAATATATCACACTAATTTTCTTAATTTTAAACAATTAAGAAAATCTCCATTGGCTAGTTTTTATTTGACAATCTCACATCAAGAGAAGAAAAAAAAATGAGTTGTTTTACTCATATAAAATAAATCTTATACTTACATCCTATTTAATATTGTAATATTGTACATATCTCAGTTCAATATAGTTTAAATTTTAAAAGTTTTAATAATTAATTTTTGTGTAACTTTGTTGGTCTTTTGACCTAACCGATTAGGCTAAATCATTTTTTATTTGATTGATTCATTGGTTTAACCGCTATTTTAGCGGTTTTATCAAAATATATTGATTAGATTATTGTTTGATTCGAAATAAAATTAAGATTGATTTGATTAAAGATTAAAAGACTGAGATTGTTTGATTAGAAATAAACTTTCCGTCTAAATAATTATTAACTTTTATTTTATAATCCCACATCAGAAAAAGAAGAAAAAAATGAGTAGTTTCACTTATATAAAGTGAATCTTAATAGTATAGCATTATATATACTTCAATTCAAGATACTTTAAATTTTAAAATTAAAATAACATTTAAAAGTTTTAATTAATTATTTTTTTTATAATTTAGTTGGTCATTTGACCTAACCGATTAGGCTGAACCTTTTGGGTTCGACTGATTCACCGATTTAATTGCGATTTCTCATACTAATTTTATTAATTTTAAATAATTAAAAAATTTGCAATGACTAACTTCCATTTAACTATATTAAAATAAAACTGTAACTAGTTTATGATTAATTTAATAATTTCACATTGGGAGAAGAAAAAAAAAACAAAGTTTGTTTCACTTATATAAAGTAAATCTTATACTCCCTTTTAATATTGTGGTGTTGTGCATAATTTAGTTCTAGATAGTTTAAATTTTAAAGTAAAAACTCTAATTAGTCAATGATATAATTTATTTTATAATCTCACATTGGAAGAATAAGGAAAAGGTAAGTTGTTTCACTTATATAAAGTGAATCTTATACTCCCATTTAATATTGTAGTGTTGTGGATGTTTCAGTTCAAAACAGTTTAAATTTAAAAATAAAATTTGAAAGTTTTAATGAATTAATTTTTATGTAAGTTGGTTGATCTTTTGACCTAGCCGATTAGGCGAAATCATTTTTTGTTTGACTGATTCACTAATTTAATTGCTATTTTAGTGATTTTATCCAAATATATTGGTTGGATTTGTTTAATTCGAAATAAATTAAAGATTGACTTGATTAAAGATTGAACGATTGATTACTTGATTAGAAATAAACTTTCCGCCTAAATGATTGTTAACTTTTATTTTACAATCCCACATCGAGAAAATAAGGAAAAAAATGAGTTGTTTCACTTATATAAAATGAACCTTATGTTCCTATTTAATATTGTAGTATTGTGCATATTGGTCAAGACAGTTTAAATTTGAAAATTAAAATAAAATTTAGAAGCTTTAATTAATTAATTTTTATATAAGTTGGTTGATCATTTGACCTCACCGATTAAGGTGAACCGTTTTTGGTTTAACTGATTCGCTGATTTAATCGCGATATTAGTAATTTTATCAAAATATATTGGTTAGATTTGTTTCATTCGAAATAAACTAAAAAATGATCTAATTAAAGATTAATTGATAGAGATTATTTGATTCGAAATAAACTTTATGTCCAAACAATTGTTAATTTTTATTTTTCACAATCCTATATCAGGAAAAAAATATGAAAAAGCGAGTTGTTTCAGTTATATAAAATAAACATATGTTCTCATTTAATATTGTAGTTTTGTGCATGTTTTAGTTGAAAACAATTTAAATTTTAAAATAAAATAAAATTTAAAAGTTTTAATTAATTAATTTTTGTATAAGTTGGTTAGTCTTTTGACCGATTCTAACAATTTTATCAATATATATTGTTTGATTTCTAAAAAGTATGTTTAAGTTTTATGACAAATTTTAACAAAGAATACACTAAAACTAACATTTATAAAATGAAATTTATTTTTATTTTACCATAAATATATATATATATATATTAATTTATTCTATTTTTTCATCTTTACCAATTAAATTATGACAACTGCAATATATATTCTAATAAAATCGTTAAAATTTAATTTATTCTAAATTATTTTTCTATACTTTTTAAGTAAATTTTATGTTATTATTTAATTTTAAAATTATTTATTTAACCCGTGAATCGCACGGGTTTATATACTAGTTATTATATAATAATAATCTTGTAACCGATGTGAACGCTCCATAGATTATTGATCGGGTTGGACCCGATCAAATTCCCAACATTTTTTTTTCTTTTTCCTTTTAAATAAAAAATATATATGATTTTGTTTGCTTAACTAATGTGGAATGCAGTAGCATGAGAAATAGATTCTTAAAGTTTGTTACCCACGTTATAGAAAGAGTGCTGTAATTAGCATTTAATAAATTATTTTGGACTATTCAATTTTTACTTTTTTTTATTACAATAATAACTTCAAATAAAATTATTAAAAAGGACATCATTAATTTTGGGACACTCAATTTCACAATTAAACCCACACACCACATCATGAATTAGAATTTATGAGAGCCTCCACCTTCATCACCACCCATCCATCTTCCTCAAATCTCACCTTCAAAACTTATTCACCCTTCAAACCTTTAAAACCCTTTGGCGACAATATTTTAGCGATAACAGTAACAACTATTTGATTACCTACACTTCTCCGGCAATGATAAGGAATGAAAGTTTTTTCTGCAACTACAACTTCATAAGACGAGAGAAGAATAACAATAAAAATTCAGAGAAAGTTCATAACTTTGATGGTGTTCTTAGCTCAGAGTAGATTGGTCTTATAAGGGTAAGTTTCTTAAAAATAAAAAATGGCAAAAATAATAAAATCTATTCATTATTTTTTCAAGACTAAATTCCCGAATATATGATCGAAATTCGAAAATTCAGGCCCGAACATTATTTATTTGTTTGGGAACCAATAACCGAAGATTTATTATTTGTTCAGGAATTGGTAACCAAATATTAATCATCGAAGAAAATGATGCGGCGGTAGAAAGAGAGAGAGTAGAGACAATAATCGCACTTGGCTCTTCTTCTTTTTCGTAGGTTTTGTTAGGGTTTTTGGGAAAGAGATTTTTTTTAAAGTGTGGAGGTGTGCATTCAATTGAATAGGTGGAATTTTTTCACAAGGATAATTTTGATATTATTTAAGGGGAGAAAATAAATTTTAAAGGTTTCAAAATTTCTAAGTAGGGGTTCAAAGAAATGAGGGTCCAAAATAATAGATGGAAATTGTATTCTACTAAAAGTATAATTCTTCATACTGTTTAATTTCTTTCTTTTTTTTATTTCTTTGTTTGCTTCTTTTTCTTTTTCCTTTTAAATAAAAATATATATATGATTTTGTTTGCTTAATTAATGTCTAATACAGTAGCATGTGAAATAGATTCTTAAAGTTTGTTACCCACGTTATAGATATGATCTTTCACTTAATTGTATTCTACTTAAAAGTTTTTAATATATGGAATTACAAATTCATTAGGAAACCAAATTAAAGTAGGAAACCCTTACCCCGACTCGACTGACCTATATAATAAATCATTGACGCACGGCTTATCTTCCAAATTAATCGAATCTCATCGGTTTTCTTCTAGGCATAGCTTGCAGTTGGAGAAAGGTTGTAGAAGATCAAGCAAGACTCAAGAAGCATGGTGATGATGATGATGGCTTCTTCTTCAAGTGCTGCTGCTGCTGCGACAAAGTTAGTAGTAGTTGTCGGGGTGTTGTTGCTCGTACTCTCAAACGCAGTCCTTGGCGATGAGGAGTTCCTGATGCCATTGGACCATTGCGTTCGAAGCCACTTTGATCCTACACCACCCCCATCTGACGATCCAGAAAGAGACAAGTATGAGGCCGCATTGCATTGCCAGATTTGTCATTCAATTTATCGCTCTGTTTTCCACATTGGCCGCATCCATAACCTTTCAAAAAACATCCCCTACACCTGGCCACCTGATGAATACGTTACCGCCCTTAAAAAGGTTCCCTATTTGAAGAACAACCAATCTGGCCTCAATTACTATCTCAATCTTGATCATCCTGTTTCATATTGCAAATTCCCTGATTGGATCTGGTATAACAAGGGTGAATATTTGAGAAGTAAAGGCCTAATATGAGAAATTAAACAACATTATTATTATTATTGAATTTATGCTCTCATTTTTTTTTTCTTTTTTTATCTTCTATTAGTAATAGTAATAATCTTATTCAAGTGTGGTGTTGTGGTTTGGTTTCTTGTAAATTAGTTACTTCATTATTTATTTATGATATTTTACCCTATATATATGTTTATCGGCTCATGTGGTTAGCTTTAAATGGCTTATTGTTTGGTCTTGATATGGACTCTTAGATCCTGTTCATTTTTAGAGGTAGAATGGAGGATTCATCTTGAGGATTAAATAAAATTTGTTAGTGTAGAAATTGATTTTCACTTAACAAAAAATACAAAAAATTAAACATTCATGTTCAAAAAAAATACCCAACATGTAAAAAAATAAAAAATAAATAAAATAAATAAAAAAAATTTAGTCATTGTCACTATTTTTTTAATATCATCTCCTCCATCTCAATCCCCCTTTTAAGACCTATC
Source organism: Camellia lanceoleosa (assembly GCA_025200525.1). NCBI lineage: Eukaryota > Viridiplantae > Streptophyta > Magnoliopsida > Ericales > Theaceae > Camellia > Camellia lanceoleosa. The sequence goes on from CM045761.1 coordinate 116,885,590, forward strand.
CTAATACCAAGGAATTAGGAATCCCCTCTCTATCTCTTAAAACAAACACTCCATATAGTAAATCCCACCTCACTATCCATCCCAATCCCTCCCCCCCATAACCCTAAACAAACAGGCCTTACTGGCTAATATGGACACTGTGGCTTACTGTTTGCCCTTGATATCAACTCTTCTAGGGTTTGTTTGAGAAGTTGGTTAACTTTTTTATTTTTTGGCTTTTTAGTGTTTTTAGCTATTTTAGCCTAGGACTAAAAAGTCTCGTTTGGGAAGGGCTCTTGGCTTTTTTGACTTTTTTGTGTAAGGAATGATGTAATGATTATAGATTGGATATGATATTTTGTCTTATTAGCTATAAAACCTATTTTGTTTTTTATGACTAAAATAGCCAAAAAAAGCTCCAAAGTTGGCTTTCCCAACGAATTTTAAAATTAAATAATAACAAAAATTTTATTTTAAATGTGCAGGAAAACTAATTTTGATTCACTAAATTTTAGTCATTTTTATCAGAATTACACTTTTGTTGTTATGTTCTAATCTTAATAAGAAATACATACCATAGTTTAATAATAGGATATTATGCTAAAATATAAATATATTTTGTGATTTTAGGTTATTCTACATTAGAGTTTGCTCGATGGTAAAAATTGTAGTTTGTCCTATGTCACAATTTTAAAATAAGAATAAATTAAGATTGACTTGGGGAGGTAGAGTTAGTCTAAACATTAAAAGTGACCAAAAAATCTAGGTGACCTAAACTTTACTCTAACTTAATCATAACCTAATCATTAGTTTATGTCCAACCTATAAAACATTTGATCAATTTATTTATTATATGGTAAATATATACTATTAATATTTTTAATAGTAAAAATAAAAAATATATACATATTATTCATATTTATTAAAACAAGATTAATTTTGTCTTTTTACATTGAAATTTAACTTTGATTAATTTGTTTTTCTTCTCACTCTCAAAATAGGAATATAAGACACATTCTCCGTTAGTTTAAATGAAAAATAAAACTTAACATTTTAATTCAAAATCACATGGGAGATATGTGATTATTTTTACAAGACACAAGGAGTAAAATGAATTTTTGTTAACCATTATCCTTAGAGCAATTATTAACATTTTTTTTTTTTTCAAAAACCTTTCTGTAATTACTTCATTTCCTAACTTATGCCCAGCTCGATCGGTTAGAATTTATGCATCTCACTTGGAGGTGAGTGGTTTGAATTTTTCTATGTGCATGGTCTTCTATCTATTTGCATGGTGTCAAGTCCCCATTTTTAAGGATTAATTAGGTGAAAATTAGTTATTTTAAGCGTGAGATTTTTTAAAGGAATTTCATTATCATTCATTTAATTAATAAAAATTCCTTTTCATTAACTATTTTCTTTACTTTTAAAAGTCAAAACAAGAAAATACAATTGATGAACGCCATAAATCCACTCTCTGTGTATTACATTGAAAATAACACATTCTTTACAACCAAAATGCCCAAAGGTTTACAATAATTGGGAGGCCGTTGCCCTTCACAAACAACGACGCTTAGCCAAACAAACAAATAAAGCCCTACAGCTCGTTGCTACTTTATAACTATGTCAAGATAAACCTGTTATTTGATCCTCATGTCAAAAATAAATAAAAAAATAAAAATAAAAATCACTACCTTATAATTACGTCAAGGTAAACCTATTATTTGATCCTCAAGACCAAAAAACAAAAATTAAAGTCCAAAAAAAAAATAATTCCCTATACACATGTACAGGCAGAGGTGAGCAAACCACTAGCTCACAAAACTATCTCATAGTATAATATTAAAAGACATGCGGGATTGAATCTGTGGATCATATTTTGCTTCACTGCCCTTTTGTGTGGCTGCTTTGGTCAGATATTATCCACTGGTGGGGATTGCAGTGGGTGATCCCAGGATCAGTGCATGGTTTGCTGGAATGGTGGTCCAAGTGTGTAATGCAGAAACTAGAGAAGAAAATCTGGATGGCAATCCCTTTGGCCACTCTCTGGTCCACATGGAAGCACAGAAATGATTGCGTTTTTAATGGGTCTCAACCAAATCTGGAAGCTTTGTGTGAATTAGTGAAGGTTAGAGTTTCTATGTGGTTCAAAGCATCGAAACTCCAGGTTGATTTCTCCATCAACGATTTGGTCTTTAATCTGCCTCAGGTGAAATATTGTATCAGGAATGGAGGGTAGTCTGGTGCATTTTGGTCTCATAAATGGGCGGGGTTATTGTCTGGAGTTTAAAACAGAAGTTCAATGGATTTTCTGAGTCTGTAGAATGAGAAAGATCAAGCTACTGAGGTTGTGATATGAGAAGAATCTAATAGTGGGAAGGATCATAAGGGTATCTGTGTAATCTAACTTGTTATTGGCTGCAAAAATATAAATTTGAATTGTTGCAATGTGGAGTCTTGAATCTGTAATGTGGAGTCTTTGGTGGGTTGTTAATTTGGGTCGATGGTGCTCTGTTATGTGGGTTGTTAATCGATTTGAAATTTGAAATTGGTGAAATTTGGTGGTTTGTTGGTTTCATTGGTTGGTCTTGTTGGTCTGTTGGTGGTCTATGGTTTGCTATTTTGCACATAGGCTTGGTCTGTTGGTCTGTTTTTCTGCATGTTTTTCTGTTTGTTTTTTTGGTTGGTTCTGTTGGTTTCTGATCTATTCTTCTGTCTTGTTTTCTTTTGGGTTTGGTTCCTCACCAAATTCCTTCCCTTTATTTGATGTAATCTCATATCTTGTATGATTTTTCATCTATAAAAGTTCCTTCTTTTTGCTAATCAAAAAAAAAAAAAAAAAGACATGCGGGTGTAATGATACTTACACATACACAAAATTATATATATCATGGCCAAAAAAAAAAAAAAAAAAAAGATTTTATTACTGAATCCATTAAGCCCAAATTGTTTAATTAACCACAATTTGTTAAGTTAAATAAATGAACATGCTCTAAATGTCAACAAGCTATTCTTTTTCAACCTATTTAAATAGGAAAATGCTATAGGTCCTAAATTTTCTACCAAATATCTCACATGGGGGTGAGGCCCCATACTCATGTGAGATATTTGGTCATTCATTTGGTAAAAAATTTTATAACCCTAGCATTAACCCTTCCTAGTTTAAATTAAACTGTTAACAATTTACGGTGACCTCTAACAAAGTATCAATTCCAAATAATTTATTTAACTCATGTTAGTTAACTTAAATAAACCAATTTCAATGCTTTCAATAGGGCTTCAATTACATTTTATTTAGTTAACTCATGTCTGTTAAATTAAATAAATAACGATAGCAACACTACCAATAAGAATGTAAAAATGGCCCGTGACCTGTGGGCGACCAGACACCCGCCTGTGGCCCAGGGTGGGCCCAGCCTGTTTGGGCCCGCCTGGGCCATCATTTTGAAGCCTGGCCTTGCCCATCAGCCTGCTTAAGGCCCACTCAAGCCCAGCCCGCCCGAGGCCCAGTATCTTTTTTAGTGAAAAATAATAAAATTTTGATCGAAAAAATTAAAACAAAAAAATAAAAAAAATTTGATCAGGCCGCCAAGCCAGGCCCATTGCCCAAATACCTCTTGGGCCTCTGAGCCTCTGAGACCCGCATGGGCCGAACCAACTTTACACCCCTAAATTTAATTTACACCCCTAAATTTAATTAACATATCATCTCATTTAAGTACCAACATACATATTATCTCATTTAATTAACTTATGCTGGTTAAATTAAATAAATAATCAAGATAACAAACTACCAATAAGCATATACAGCTTCTTATTTAGTTTTTTTTTTTTTTATCGGCAAAAAAGAAGCTTTATTGATGAAAAAACATAACACATATGAAAACTTACATCAATAAAGAAGAGGGTGCAAAAAGCATCACAGCGAAACATTTAGATCCCAACTAGGTTGGCACCTAAATGCACACCAAATCATCTGCTAGCACACACTCGATGCTCCAAGTTGGTGAGAAACCAACAAGCAGAGCGGAACAAAACAAACAAACAAACAAACCAGCTGATTTTTGCACCCAGACAGCATATGGATCCAAACCAGCACAGCCACCATGCTCACAACACAAACAACCAAGCTCACCTTAACCTATTAGGAGGCACTATCAAGAACAGGACAAACAACACCACAGCAGATCAGTAGCATGAACCTCAGGCCATCCTAGTGCAGAAATACAGTTGACTATAAGGGACACAGTGCACTCTCTGAGAGCTGGGGCTTGGCTTGAACACCAGCTGCAGCCTAAAAGAGAGATTGGGGTTGTTCACTCCAACAGCTGGAATACCATACAATGTCTCACTCCAAACCTTGAGCTGAGCAGACCAATACTGAGCAGACCTCCAGCAGCACATCTATGATAGCCAAACTACCTTAGCATCATACATCTCCGCAGACAACTAAACTAGAATTCCATCCAATATAGAATTTATGCTCATATTGCTAGCATAAGTTCCATCCAAGATAGAAGCTCCCTACCTGCTTTAAACACCTTAACAAAATAGAATTCCCTATGGATAACAAAGCTGCAAATCACCCAAAATCAGCAGAACATTAACACTTTCAGATTACTCAGGTTTCCCTTAGATGGCCAGAAGTAGAACAAAATAGCTCAACATTATCCACACCATCAAGCTGCACACCATCAAGGTTCCCATACATTTGCTGCTGGGTTGGCTCTTACTGGTGCAGCCTATGGCTGATCTAAGCATACCCTTGCTTGTCTTCTGTAGATCCCTAATTCTTGTCCAATTTGACTCCACCACAAGACTAGCAAGATTAGCAAACTACACAAACCAAAATGCTGCTGTATAACCGAGAATGATCTCACAAAACACACCCAGCCAACTAACCATTTGACTATCTGAGCCTCAGACCCATCAGCAAAAGACTTCAGCAAATTGCAGACCACCAGCAGACCAGCAACACACAACCAATTCAAACAACCAGCAGCACACTCACAGGGCTGGACTTGCAGCCATCCATCAGAACCTGCACAGACCAGAACTTGCAGCAGATCACCCAATTGCAGCCACCCACCATCAGACCAGCACACACACACAGCCAACCTGATTCTGCCCAGCAGACCACCAGCCCTCCTCCATCAGCCCAGCACACTCACACATACAGGACTGCCCAGCCGAGACCAGAACTTGCAGCCAGGTCCTTAGCAGACCAGCGGCCCAGGCTTGCCCAGCAGATCACCCAAAACCAGTGCACACACACAGCCAAGCATAGTTGGAGGCACAACCTAGCAGCCACCCAGTGCTTGCAGCACAGCCCAGAGCTAGCATGCCCAGCAGATCACCCACTTGCAGCCAGAGCTTAACATAGTTCACCATTGCGTGCACAACAGCGATGCCGCAGCCGGACCGGTGATAGCTAACCGGGCAGCGGTAGCACAACATTACGGTCGGCCTCCATTCACGATGCGATCGCACTTGTTGCATATTATACACAAGATCAGTAACAGAGAACACCACAGCCATGGGAGAAGACTTTATCCACATTGCTACTCTCACCTTCACAATATCACATAACTCATCCCAATTCGGTTGGATGCCCTGGAACACACACTCATTTCTGTGTTTCCAGATGGACCAGAGGATGGCTAGAGGAATAACTGACCAAATTTGCTTTTCCAACTTTTTCATTCTACATCTAGACCACCACTGTAGCACTCCATTGACAGAGCCAGGAATAGCCCACTGAAGACCCCACCATTTTACAATGTTTGACCAAAGCCTCCAAGCAAAAGGGCAAAAAAGAAGAATATGATCCACTGTTTCTGCCTCGCTTTGACAAAACACACATACAATATTCGCATTCCGGTCAAGGATCCCGGCTCTTTGCAAAAAACTAGAAGTTTTAACCTTACCGTGCCAAGCCAGCCACCCAAAAAACTGCACTTTGGGCGGAGCACAATTATTCCAAATTGAGCCTGCCATATCTTGCGTAGCCCCTAGGAAAGAGTCACACCAACTGTAAGCTGAAGAGACAGTGAACGTTCCGGAGGTGTCTACCTCCCATAATAGTTTATCTGTTTTGTTGCTGCAAGGTATAGTGCTGATACCAAGCGAGTATAGAGTCTACTGACCTCCTGCTCCTCCCAAACCCGCAATGCTCTTCTGAACTCCACTGACCAGCTGCCAGCTTCACCCTCTCTCGGAAAGAAACTGTTTACCACACCATGCTTGTTAGAAGATAAGGAGAACAACCTGGGAAATTCCTCCTTGAGGCATACTGTACCTGCCCACTTATCCAACCAGAAGAGTGATCTCCTTCCATCCCCCAGCACAATCTTGGCATTATTGAGGTAGTAGTTATGTAGATTTGAGTTACACACAACATTTTGAATTATATCGGACCACAGCTTGGATCCTCTGCCTTCCAAGCTTGGAACCCACCTACCTCCCTCTAAATTATATTTCTGACAAATCACTTCCTTCCACAAAGTTTGATGTTCAGACCCAAACCTCCACCACCATTTTAATAAAAGACATTCGTTCATAGTTCGAATTCTTCTCACACCCAGACCACCAAGAGCCTTATTCTTCGTAATAACCCCCCACTTCACCATATGCACCTTCCGTCTAAGGTCAGAACCCCCCCAAAGGAAGGCTGATTGGATTTTTTCAATCTCCTTAGCCACCCCTACAGGGATCTTAAACAGAGATAAGTAGTAAATAGGAAAGTTGGTCAGAACGGATTTGATTAGGACTAATCTTCCAGCAAAAGAGAGCACCCTTCTCCTCCAGGTAGACAATTTTTTCTTGAATTTATCTAGAACAGGGGACCAAGTACTTTTCCTGCTCGGATTTGCCTCCAAAGGCATTCCCGAATATTTCAAAGGGAGCTTCTGTAGCAGACAATTAAAACTAGTGGCAAAGGCTTGCAACAGCCCATCCTCTACTCCCACGCCACAAATGACGCTCTTGTGGTAGTTTATTTTCAAACCTGATAAGGCCTCAAAGCATCGCAGAATGCGTTTGAGATTCATCACTTCCACCCAGTCCACTTCGCAAAACAAAATAGTGTCATTAGCAAATTGTAGGTGGGAAACTATACCACCATTTCGACCAACCTCAGCCCCTTTTATGAATCCCAGCTCCTTGGCTCTACTCAACAGGATATTGAGCCCCTCTGCTACAATGTTAAAAAGAAATAGGGACAATAGGTCTCCTTGCCTCAGACCCCTTTGGGGGCTAAATTTAGATGTTGGAGACCCATTAACCAAGATAGAGATTTTAGCCGAAGACACACAAGTTCTCATCCAGCTCACCCATTTGTCTCCAAAGCCAAAATTTGAGAGCATGGAGAATAGAAACTCCCAGTTAACTGAGTCATACGCCTTTTCAAAATCCAGTTTGATTACCAAACCTTTTCTATTAGCTGTTTTCCATCCATCAATCACCTCATTGGCTATCAAAACCCCATCTAGTATGTGCCTGCCCCCCAAAAAAGCTGACTGAACGTCGCTAATTATCCTAGGCATCACCTGTTTCATCCTGTTTGCTAGTACCTTAGCAAGAATCTTATATAAAGAGCCGATCAAACTAATGGGTCTATACTCGTGCAAACCAGATGGGCTATCAGACTTTGGGATTAGAGCAATAAAGGAGCTATTAAGCCCGCTGACCAAGCTGGAATTCTGATGAAATTCACTCATGAATTGGAGCACATCATGTTTTACAATGCCCCAGCACTTCTTGAAAAAATACATGTTGAACCCATCAGGCCCAGGGGCCTTGTTGCCCTCACAGCTCTTGATTACCTCTCTGATTTCCTCCTCTGAGAAGACAGCCTCCAGTTGTTCCACCACTTGAGCGCCACCAATGTTCTTAAAAGGGCCAGATAATTTAGGTCTGAGTCTCCAAGATTCTGAGAATAACCTCATGAAATGAGTCTGAACTTCTTCCTTAATTCCCAGAGGTTCCTCAATTAAAGATCCATTAACAACAATAGAACACAAAGAGTTTCTACTATTTCTGCTAGAAGCCAAAATGTGGAAATACCTAGTATTTCTGTCGCCTTTGGATGCCCAGTTGCTTCTAGATTTCTGCAGCCAAATCCATTCCAACATTTTACTGAGTCTCCAAGCTTCGCTCCTAACTTCCTTTCTTCTACCCTGTTCTGGAGCAAGAAGTGGTCTTTCTTCAGCTAATAGATCAAGAGCATGGGCTTCATCTTCTGCATTTTTGAGCTTAGCTTCAATCTTACCAAACACCTCTGTGTTCCACTGTTTTAGTGCTTGTTTCAAGGCTTTAAATTTCATAAGACACTTGAACCCTGCCCACCCTTCCACCCTAAGCTCTGACCAGGTTTGCTTCACGAAAGGGAGGAATTTAGGATGTAGCAGCCAGGCATTAATGAACCTAAACGGCCTAGGGCCCCAGTCCCTGTCATCCTCCATTAAAAGAATGGGACAATGATCAGACAACAGTCTAGGAAGACCCCATAATTTGAAATTGAAGGTTTGCACCGAATCATGATTGAGTAAGAATCTGTCTAGTCTACTCCACTTCTCTCTGTCTTGGGAGTTACACCAAGTGAACTTCCTTCCAAGCATGGGCATATCCATTAATTCCAATTGGGCGATCATATGGTTAAAATCCCTCATCCCTCTATCACGTCTGGAGCACCCAATCCTTTCAGAGATGGTTCTGATTTCATTAAAGTCCCCACCCAAACACCATGGCCCCAAAAAAGTGGATTTAAGTCTGATTAGACACTCCCACACCGCTCTTCTTTTTGCCACATCACTAGGGCCATAAACATTGATGATAACACACTCGAAGCTATGAAAAATTGTACCTGAGAGCAGCAAGAAATTCTAGTTGCAGCAGCTTGCCTTTAGTTGAAAAACATCCAGGTTCCATATGCAAAGCAAACCTCTAGCTCTACCTATTGCATAAACAGACATGAATTCAAAGTGGTCACCCGGCCATAGGGACTTAACCACCTCCGAATTGACTTCTGATTTGTTTGTTTCTTGAAGAAGAGCGATGTCCACTCTTCTTTCAGCAAGAATATGCTTAACCTTTCTCCTTTTTTCCGGCCGCCCAATCCCTCTCACATTCCAAGATTGTATCTTCATAAGACAGTGCTAGACACTCTGATCTCCCTGGACTTGCTAAATTAGTTAGCATCACCATTGTAACAACCCTCGTACTGATTACCGTATAACCACTGAATTATATACTGATTATTGCTAAACTGAACTGATTATGACTGATAAATAAAGTAATTAAAGTACTGAATGAACCGATTGAAATCGAGACTGAAATTAAATGAGTTTGTCTGTTATATTGCATATTGTATCTGTTTGCTTGAATGACTATCTGTTTGAATTCGTATGTTTAAACTGTTAATTGAAGGCCTTATCGGCGGCCGAATTAGGAACCGTTTAGTGTTTTGTGATCAGGAGAATATTTGTGATTTTATGGTATTTTATCTGAAAATTGATTAGGAATGATTAAATTAGATTAAATTAAGTCAATTAAAGAGTTTGAATTAATTACCACATTGCCATTGGATGGACCCTTGTTTAATCTTGTTATTGAGCCTTATACACTTAGTTAAAACAACACTCCATCAGCCCTTCCTTTGTCTCCACCGAAATTAGAAGAGAGTTAGGGAGAGAGAATTGATTTTTCATCACACTTTGCTTGTTGAGCTTGAAACTTAAGAGGATTGAAGTGTTGACCCCATTGTTGATCTCCTAGGCTCTCAATTGAAGACTTAGGTATGTATTTTAACCACTCATTGTTGCATTCAAGGTTGGTTCCTGCTAGATTCATGGAAAATTATAGAGCTAAGACATGAATTTGTTCATAATTGTTGAGTTAGAGCTCCATTCATGCATGCATGTGCATATTGAGGAGTTTGAGTTGAATTCATGGTAGATTGTACATGCATGTCCATGTTTTTATCATAATCCATGTTTTCCACATTGTTTCAAAGATTGGAGCTCAATAGAGCAAGATTGGACCTTGAATTTGGTTTAAAGTTCATGCATTGCATGTTTTGGAAGTGTTCTTGAAAATGGGTTTGAAAATGGATTTAATTGACTCACCTTTGGGGCTTGAATTCATAAATTGGCTTTTGAAACTTGTTATACATTGTTTTGGGATGTATTCTCCTGAATTTGAGCCCAAGAGGTCGAGAATTGAGTTGAGAATGCTTGGTTTGAGCTTGGAAGGCAAATGGAAATTCAGTTGGCTTCTTCCTTCAGCGAAGGATTCCTCTCGGCGACCAACGTTTTCCTCGAGCCACGCTCGGCGAAGGATTGGTGGCTCGGCGTAAAATCGAACATCGATTTTTTCTTTGTTTCATCGACCGCTTCGGCGAAGGAAGGTTCGCTCGGCGAACCCTTTGATTTTGGAAGCTCGGCGAGCATCGAAGCGCATCGCGGCGTAAAAATTGAGCATCCGATTTTTCTTGTTTCATCACCGCCGGCGAAGGATTTCTCGCTCGAGCGAAGCCTTTGATTTTGCAACCTCGCTCGAGCGAAGGAAGGCTCGCTCGAGCGAGGCCCCTGTTTTCAGCAACTTTTGAAAAATGCCTTCCAACTGTATTTTTGCATCCTCATCGCATCCTAGGCATTCTTAGGCCTAGTTTAAGACATCTTAATGAGGATTTAGACATAGAACCACACCGAGGAATTTAGGGATTTAATTATCATCCTTTCCGACTGTAAACTTAGTGTGTGTTCTATTTGATTGACTGTTTAGGGTTGGCTCACGGGGACGCGCTCTAGCTACTGATAGCCCAATCACTGTGAGTAACAGATTGTGTAAAGATATGTTCAAAATAGTTATATTTTGATTACTGAACTGAACTGTTTATTGAATTGATATTGTTTATTGAATGAATGTATGTTCCGTATTTCGAATTGTATTGTGGCATCCTTAGCACCCACTGTTATTGACTGTTACAAAGCTCTGTCGGTTTCCTTGTGGAACCATACTGATTGATGGCCATCATTATTGTTGGGTCTGTTAAGGCCCGGTCCTTTTGGACCTACTGTTTATAGGCTAATGGATGTACCACATATGACTGATTGATTGAAGTACTGATTGACTGAAATATTGAAAGATTGAAATACTGTATAATGAAGTGATTTCATTACTGTAAGGGACATTCATTCACAACCTCTTTACACGTTATGTTATTCACTGGGCTTTAGCTCACTGTTTATATATATATGTAGGTTCTCAGCAACTGCATCGAGCTAGGGCGTGGGTTAGTTCCCGATTTTGTCGGCCGACCAATGTGCCTCACTTGTGAGGTTCCGAGGCGCCATGCCATGGCTTGGGGTGTTTTGTTTCCCCACTGTCTCCCCTCTTGTATTGTACCTTTTGTATAGACTGTTTGACTGTACTGTTATCGAGGGATTGAGTCCCCGTACTGAATGCCTGTAAATGATTGTATAGACCGTACTGGTTTGAAATGTATGAATGCATAAAAACGTTTTTGGCATACAGATTTTCACAGCTCAATGGACACTAGTTATTTACTGTATTGGCTTCCGCCACATACTGTTTAATTGTATTCTTGTTGATAGGCCTTGGTAATCTCGGATTCTTGGCGATTCACATGCTAAACCTTTAGGGCCGGGTTTGGGTCGTGACAGAGTGGTATCAGAGCGATACTTAACCACGGGTTATACCGCACACACGTGTCGAAATGAGTTATAGGGTGTCCTAGAAAAGCAATTAGGGCATCTCATGAATTTGAAAAGTGTGTGCTTATGACTGACTAAATACATGATAAAATGTTAAACTGTTTAATTGTACAACTGCTTATAATGATAACTGTTATAACTGCTTATAGCAAAATGGATAATGCAAATGAAACTGAAGCATTATCCTCTGAGGCCAGAATGGCCAGACTTGAACAAATGATGGGGCTGATAATGGAAAGATTGGATCAATAACCAAACCAACGGCCCCCACCTCCTCCTCCTCCGGTGCAACCGGAACAAAATGTACAGAATGTGAATGCTAATGAGGTGGACATTATTGCACTGACTCAGAAATTCAGCAAAATGAAACCGCCGTCCTTTCAAGGAGGCTTAGAACCGTTAAAGGCTGAAGCTTGGGTTCTTGAGAGCGAAAAGTTGTTTGAGGTTTTTCCGTGCTCCGAAGCAAACAAAGTATTGTTGGCAACCTTCACCCTTCAGGAAGAAGCAAGAAGGTGGTGGATGTTGACCCGCGATGCAAATGCCATTATGACTTGGGCTCAGTTCAAAGAGTCATTCTTTGAAAAGTATTTTCCCCAGTGCATCAGAGACAGAAAAGTGACTGAGTTTGAGCAATTTGAGACAGGCAAAAGCGTCATTGCGCAGTATGAGAAGCAATTTACAACTTGCTAGGTATGCACCACATATGGTGGATACCGATTATAAGAAGGCCGGAGGTTTGAAGGCGGCCTTAGTGTTGCTATCTGAGGATCGAATAAATGTTTTGAAAATGCCAACTTATGTAGGTGTTCTCGTAGGGCATTGATGGCCAGAGACAAATATTGCGATGAAACAATCAAACACCGAGAACCGAGTGGCAAGGCAAAAGCGAGTTTTAAATTTAAGAAGGCAAGCATAACCCAAGAACAAGAAAGCGAGAATCACGGTCGACGACTAGCTGACCAAGGGAGTGGGTTTACTCCACCTGCTCCATATGTGGCAACAAGCACAAAGGGTTTGCTACAGTTACGGAGCTTGTTTGAGTGTGGCAAGGTGGGCCTGAGAATCAAAGAGCGCCTTTGCCCGCCTTGACTAGTAGTAAAGTGCACCAAGCCTTGCGACATCAAACGCAAACACCAAAACCGAACCCCAAAGCTCAGGGAAAGAGCACGTGAGACAGGGCGGTATTTGCCCTAATCTAAGGAGACGTGCAAAACACTGAGACTGTTGTGTCAGGTATCCTTTCTATCTGTGCTCAAAATGCTTATGTATTGATTGATTCGGGGTCTACACATTCGTATGTGTCACATGCTTTTTCGCGTAAATTGAATAGATCCTTAGAACCCATGAACTATTTGCTAGCTGTATCATCACCTGTTGGGGGATCCATGACATGTGCATATATGTATCCTACTTGCGAGATTATTGTTGGGGATATGCATCTGTTTATTGATTTCCTACCATTGAACATAGATCATTTTGACGTAATATTGGGGATGGATTGGCTACAAAAATATCATGCCACTATAGACTGTGTAACAAAACAGGTAGTTTTCCGTCCACCGGGTTTGCCCGAATTTGTGTTTAATGGGGTGGAGTAGTACCTCCTCCATATCGATTTCTTCTGTAAAAGGTCAAATTGATTAGAAAGGTGTAAGGATATACGTGTTCTGTATTGATTTGTACGCTAATGATGATGTTAAAAGCGATGTGAATTGCATTCCTATAGTCGAGAATTCCCGGATGTGTTTCGGATGATCTACCAGGATTTGATTGATAGGAGATTGAATTCTGATTGATGTGATTAAATTACGGTAGATATCTAAAGCTCCTTCTGAGAATGGCTCCAATCGAATGAAAGAATTGAAGGTACAATTGCGAAGCTGTTAGACAAGAAGTTTATCGGACCCGATGCGTCACCGTGGGGTGCACCTGTTTTGTTTGTAAAGAAGAAAGATGGTTCCGAGGCGTGCATTGATTACATGGAATGAACAAGGTAATCAGAAGAATAAATATCCATTACAGCGTATTGATGATTTATTTGACGATTCTGAGGTGCACAAGTGTTTTCAAGATTGATCTTAGATCGGGGTATCATCAATGAAGGTCAAACCGAAGACATTGATAAAAGCCTTTTAGAACGAGGTATGGCCACTTTGAATTTTTAGTTATGCCGTTCGGAGTTACGAATGCCCCTGCCGCATTTATGGACCTCATGAACAGAATTTTTAAACCATACCTTGACGATTTTATTGTGGTATTTATTGATGACATACTGATCTATTCTAAGATTGTAGAAGAACATGAACACCATCTGAAACTTGCCCTGCAAACCTTAAGAGAACAGAAACTGTATGCTAAACTGTCTAAATGTGAATTCTGGCTAGACCATGTTATGTTTTTGGGACATGTTAGCAAAGATGGAATTTCTGTTGATCCACAGAAAATTGAAGCTGTAGTGAACTGGCCTAGACCAACAAATGTGACTGAAGTCCGAAGCTTTTGGGAATTTGGGATACTCTGGAGATTTGTCAAAGACTTCTCCAAAATTGCCTTACCATGACTCAATTGACTCGAAGGGTATCATTTATTTGGGTGACCAAAGGGAATCGGCATTTCAAGAATTGAAAACGGACTTGTGTTGCAGGATTCGACTCTACCTTGAATGCGGATGGTTATACTGTATTTAGTGATGCTTCTCACAAAGGTTTAGGGTGTGTTTTAATGCAGAATGGGAGAGTTATTGCTTATGCTTCCTGACAGTTGAGACCGCATGAAAAGAACTACCCGACCCATGACCTAGAACTTCTTTGATAGTGTTTGCTGAAAATTTGGCGTCACTATTTGTATGGAGCAACATGTGAAGTGTATACTGACCACAAGAGCCTGAAGTACTTCTTCACACAGAAAGAATTGAATATGAGACAGCGGAGATGGCTTGAACTGATCAAAGACTATGACCTACAAATCTTGTACCATCCGGGAAAAGCCAACACCGTTGCCGACGCATTGAGCCGAAAGTCAATTGCCAACTTAGCACTTTGTTGGTTGAATGAGAAAAGAATTGCTTCGTGATCTTGAAGCATTTGAGATCGAAATTGTTTTGAAAGAACAAGGTGGAACCTTAGCTGCTGTTACTGCTCAACCAGCCTTGATTGAGGAAATTAAAGAAAAACAACAACTAGATGATTTCTTGAAAAAGGTTATTGAAGAAAAAGATTCAAAACCGAGACCGGGGTTCAAATTTGAGAACAATGTTTTGAAATTTCAAGACAGATTTGTGTCTTAGAATGACCTTTGAATTGAAAAGAAGAGTTCTGCAAGAAGGCCACAGTTCGAAGTTTTCGATTCACCCGGGGAATACGAAAATGTATCAGGACTTGAAACAGAATTTCTGGTGGCCAGGAATGAAGAAGGAAATTGCCGACTTTGTGTCCAAATGTCTACATTGCCAACAAGTCAAAGCTGAACATCAGCGACCTGCAGGCTTACTGCAACCCTTACCCATACCAGAATGGAAATGGGAGCATATCACGATGGATTTTATCGTTGGATTACCTCGCTCCAGGAAAGGTATGGACTCTATTTGGGTTATTGTTGATAGACTGACTAAATCTGCACACTTCTTACCTGTCAAGACAATCTATAATGCGGACAAATTGGCTGTTATCTATATTGATGAAATTGTGAGATTGCATGGAGTGCCTGTATCTATTGTTTACGGAGGATTGAAGTTTACATCGAGGTTACAGCGAGCCTCTGATTGCATTAGTCTTGAATTGAGTAGTGCCTATCATCCTCGAACAGATGGACGGTCGAGAAAGGACCATCCAGACTCTAGAGGACCTCACGAGAATGTGTGTACTCGATTTTCGAAGCGGGAAAGTCATTTACCGTTGGTTGAATTCGCCTACAACATGACTACCATTCGAGTATCGGTATGGCGCCTTCGAGGCATTGTATGGCGAAAGTGTAGATCTCAATCTGTTGGCGAAGTTGGAGATGGGCCGTTGCTTGGGCCCGAGATTGTATACGAAACAACTGAAAAGGTAAAACTGATACAACAGAGATTGAAAACTGCACAGAGTAGACAGAAGAGTTATGCAGATGTCAGAAGACGGGATAGAGAATATGAAGTGGGTGATCACGTGTTTGTGAAAGTGACACCAATGAAAGGTCAGACTCGCTTTGGAGTCAAAGGTAAGTTAGCACCAAGATATGTCGGACCGTATCAGATTATTGAGAAAATCAATCCGGTGGTGTATCAAGTTGCACTTCCTCCTGAAATGGAGCATATGCATAACGTCTTCCACATTTCGATGTTGAGAGACTATCTTCGAGATCCGTTTCATGTGATTGAGCCTACCCGTATCGTGTTGAGTGATGACTACACTTACGAGAGCGGCCTATACTGATTGTAAACCAAGCGGATCAAGCGAGAAACAAAGAGATTCCGCTAGTGAAAGTTGACTGGCAGAACCATGGTGGTGTGTATGCCACTTGGGAAAGGGAAGACATGGCTAGGCGATATCCGGATTTGTTCCCGCTGAACCTTGTTTTCTTCCAGACTGAAGGTAACACGAGTTTAGAGGACTAAACTCCTTGTAAGGAGGAAGATCGTAACAACCCTCGTCTTGATTAGTATAACCTTTGAATTATATCTTGATTATTGCTAAAACCGAATGATTATGGTGATAAATGAAGTAATTAAAGTACTGAATGAACCGATTGAAATCGAGACTGAAATTAAATGAGCTTGTCTGTTATATTGCATATTGTATCTGTTTGCTTGAATGACTATCTGTTTGAATTCGTATGTTTAAACTGTTAATTGAAGGCCTTATCGGCGGCCGAATTAGGAACCGTTTAGTGTTTTGTGATCAGGAGAATATTTGTGATTTTATGGTATTTTATCTGAAAATTGATTAGGAATGATTAAATTAGATTAAATTAAGTCAATTAAAGAGTTTGAATTAATTACCACATTGCCATTGGATGGACCCTTGTTTAATCTTGTTATTGAGCCTTATACACTTAGTTAAAACAACACTCCATCAGCCCTTCCTTTGTCTCCACCGAAATTAGAAGAGAGTTAGGGAGAGAGAATTGATTTTTCATCACACTTTGCTTGTTGAGCTTGAAACTTAAGAGGATTGAAGTGTTGACCCCATTGTTGATCTCCTAGGCTCTCAATTGAAGACTTAGGTATGTATTTTAACCACTCATTGTTGCATTCAAGGTTGGTTCCTGCTAGATTCATGGAAAATTATAGAGTTAAGACATGAATTTGTTCATAATTGTTGAGTTAGAGCTCCATTCATGCATGCATGTGCATATTGAGGAGTTTGAGTTGAATTCATGGTAGATTGTACATGCATGTCCATGTTTTTATCATAATCCATGTTTTCCACATTGTTTCAAAGATTGGAGCTCAATAGAGCAAGATTGGACCTTGAATTTGGTTTAAAGTTCATGCATTGCATGTTTTGGAAGTGTTCTTGAAAATGGGTTTGAAAATGGATTTAATTGACTCACCTTTGGGGCTTGAATTCATAAATTGGCTTTTGAAACTTGTTATACATTGTTTTGGGATGTATTCTCCAGAATTTGAGCCCAAGAGGTCGAGAATTGAGTTGAGAATGCTTGGTTTGAGCTTGGAAGGCAAATCTGAAATTCAGTTGGCTTCTTCCTTCAGCGAAGGATTCCTGGCTCGATCGACCAACGTTTTCCTCTGAGCCACGCTCGGCGAAGGATTGGTGGCTCGGCGTAAAATCGAACATCCAGATATTTTCTTTGTTTCATCGGACGCTCGGCGAAGGAAGGTTCGCTCGGCGAACCTGATTTTGGAAGCTTCGCTCGGCGAGCATCGGCGAGCATCGCGCGTAAAATTGAGCATCGATTTTTCTTTGTTTCATCAGACCGCTCGAGCGAAGGATTTCTCGCTCGAGCGAAGCCTTTGATTTTGCAACCTCGCTCGAGCGAAGGAAGGCTTGCTCGAGCGAGGCCCCTGTTTTCAGCAACTTTTGAAAAATGCCTTCAAACTGTATTTTTGTATCCTCATCGCATCCTAGGCATTCTTAGGCCTAGTTTAAGACATCTTAATGAGGATTTAGACATAGAACCACACCGAGGAATTTAGGGATTTAATTATCATCCTTTCCGACTGTAAACTTAGTGTGTGTTCTATTTGATTGACTGTTTAGGGTTGGCTCACGGGGACGCGCTCTAGCTACTGATAGCCCAATCACTGTGAGTAACAGATTGTGTAAAGATATGTTCAAAATAGTTATATTTTGATTACTGAACTGAACTGTTTATTGAATTGATATTGTTTATTGAATGAATGTATGTTCCGTATTTCGAACTGTATTGTGGCATCCTTAGCACCCACTGTTATTGACTGTTACAGAGCTCTGTCGGTTTCCTTGTGGAACCATACTGATTGATGGCCATCATTATTGTTGGGTCTGTTAAGGCCCGGTCCTTTTGGACCTACTGTTTATAGGCTAATGGATGTACCACATATGACTGATTGATTGAAGTACTGATTGACTGAAATATTGAAAGATTGAAATACTGTATAATGAAGTGATTTCATTACTGTAAGGGACATTCATTCACAACCTCTTTACACGTTATGTTATTCACTGGGCTTTAGCTCACTGTTTATATATATATGTAGGTTCTCAGCAACCAGACCGGAGCTAGGAGCGTGGGTCAGTTCCCCAGTTTTGTCAGCCAGCCAATGTGCCTCACTGTGAGGTTCCGAGACGCCATGCCATGGCTTGGGGTGTTTTTGTTTCCCCCACCTGTCTCCCTACTGTATTGTACCTTTTGTATAGACTGTTTGACTGTACTGTTATCGAGGGATTGAGTCCCCGTACTGAATGCCTGTAAATGATTGTATAGACCGTACTGGTTTGAAATGTATGAATGCATAAAAATGTTTTTGGCATACAGATTTTCACAGCTCAATGGACACTAGTTATTGATTGTATTGGCTTCCGCCGTACATACTCTGTTTAATTGTATTCTTTGTTGAGGGCCTTGGTAATCTCGGATTCTTGGCGATTCTGATGCTAAACCTTTAGGTAGGGTTTGGATCGTGACAACCATCCCTTGCCCTTGCTCTTTCTACATCTTGAGTTTCCAGATCTTGTAGATGGCGAATCACCTCCTTTTCTTTCCCTTCATAATCTAGGCCAAGCACTTTCCCAATTTCAAGTGATGCTTCCGCCTCCGACAACACTAGCCTTCCTCGGCTAGATTCTCCTGCTACGGAGAGTGATATAGCTGCTGCAGCCGACCTGAAGATGGCTCATTTCCTTAAATTTAAAGATGCTACCCCCCCATTTATGTCACCAACCAGCTTCTCTTTTTGCTTCCTTTGCTTACCAGTTGTAGCTGTCCCCTTCCCCT
Organism: Camellia lanceoleosa; assembly: GCA_025200525.1. Lineage (NCBI taxonomy): Eukaryota > Viridiplantae > Streptophyta > Magnoliopsida > Ericales > Theaceae > Camellia > Camellia lanceoleosa. The sequence continues at coordinate 116,904,720 of CM045761.1, forward strand.
TTGGAGCTTGCTTTCTGGTTGGAGTTGGGTTGACCAGTCTCTGGATTTGGGTTTCAGAAACATTTGAGGCATGAGTGTTACTAATCTCTTTGTGGCCCAAACCAGTGCTAGGTATGGGGAGGTGGCCAAACTTTACAGGGCCTGCTGAGACATGGGTCCTGGGCTGAACTCCTAGTAAATTGATCCCAGGCCTGCTCTCAATTGGGCCTTCAGTAAGGTGGGCCGAGGTTAAATCCACCGCCAACTGAATCCCAGGCCTAGAGCCCTCTGAACCGCTGATGCTTCTGAGAAACCCATGCCTGAACACGTCCCCCTCAACCTTTTGGTGTCCAACATCATCATTCATTTTGGAACTTGCTACGCATGCATCGCCTTCCTCTGACGCCTTCTGTGACATCTCAGTTTCAGCGACCACTGAGACATCCTGCACATGTGATGCCGCTTGCCTCTCACCTTCCACGTCAGCGCTACTGTCCATCCCCTTGCCAGGTTGGGCCTCCACGTGGTCATCTTCCCCTTCCTGCCTGCTACATGGTTCTGTGTTTTGATCTTCTTCCGTCGTTGGACTAAAGTTATCACCAGTCCGCCATTTATGCGATGCACAGAGGCATTGTAGCTTCACCTTCTGCTCCTCACAGACCCTAATGGGGTAGAGTTTACCTTTGCATTGTAGATTAATGATCTGGTTAATAGGGTCCATAACACTTGTGGCTATCTTAACTTTTCCACAGCAAAAGTGGTTTAGATTGCGGGTGTCCTCATCCAGACCAATCACTACTCCCCACTCCTTGCCAATACTGGTAAAAGTGTTACAGTTCCACAAGTTTAGTGGAACACCGTAGCAACTCAGCCAAACATACCTTTCTTGAGCAAGAACCATCCCTGGTATCCAGTGTAAAACTGATTCGCACCAATCTTTAAGCCAGTCCTGCATACTCAGAAGCTTTTCGTTCATGATCTCCACTGTTTGGAAAGATAGGACCACTTCTCTGCCACTTCCAACTCTGACTTTGACATCCTCAAAACCTCTCGTAGCTATTTCCTCCCGGAAAACATCTACTGAACATGATGTTTTTAATCTGGCAATTGCACTAGCGGACAACCATCCCTCATCTACCGCATCTGTTTTAATGGTTCGGATTGTACTTGTGGGTATACCACCGCCTTTGACTATCTCGGCAAATGTTGTCTTCTCTGGGTAGCATGTAGTAACAGTAATCGCTGCTGATTGAGCTGCTTTATGCTTTGCACCGTATTCTTTCCCAAAGTTTGCCCATTTCACTTTCAGTGCTCTGTCGTCACACCAGATTCCATTTGCTTTTTGTATGGCCATATCCGCTGCGACCGAGCAATTGTACCTAACGAAACCAAATCGAGAACGCGTGATTTGTCTCCTCTTGTTTGGTATATATGCGTCCATGACTAGGCCATAGTTGGAAAAGATCTTATATAGCCCCTTGGCCCCCATAGATGCTGGTATATTATCCACGAAAACAGAGTGAAATGATGCATCTGTCGTAGAATTCCATCTTCCTCGTCCTCCATGCCTCCGCACCACTGGCTGCCAGCCTCCTTGACCTTGGTGATTGTATACTCTCCGTGTTGCCATTTTTAAGGTTCCAGCTTCTTATTTAGTTGACTCATACTAGTTAACTTAAATAGATCAACAATTTTAGTGACTGCCAACCGGGCCTTTTCAACCCATAGAGTGGCTTTTCGAAGGTTGATCATCCTGTTTCATATTTGCTAGGTTCCTGATTGGATTTGTATAACTTCAGTGAATATAAGTATTTGAAAAGTAAAGTCCTAATATGAGAAATTAAACAACATTATTATTATTATTATTGTTATTATTATTATTATTATTATGCTCTCAAATTTATTTTTTAAATCTTTCATTAGTAATAGTAATAATCTTTCACATTTTTTAATACTTATTTAAGATTTGAACATTTTATATAGTATGATTCATTATATATATAAACGAAACAGTTTTACTCATATTGTTTCATTTATATTTTATGTGATTATTTGGTTTTTTAACCATAGACTTTTTAAATATTTTTTACTCCTATTTTTAATTGAGACAAAACACTCAAATATAATTTAGTTTCATTTAATTTATTCATGATCCCCATTATTATAGCTACAATCTACAACAAAGCAAAAGCAATATCATAGCAGGACTTTTATGTTAACAAGTTTCAAACAACAAATATCTCTTCAGCTTCATTAACCGACCGAAACTACTAAAAAAAAAAAGCTCTAGTTTAATAAATACAACTTTTGAACAACTTCCCTTTAATTTTGATTTAGTTCTTCCATTGTTTTACTTAGATATTTTCTTCCATTGTTTTCATTTTGATGATACAAGTATTTGCTAAATAAAGGCCACATTATATTGAATTTATCCTCTCAACTTTATTTTTTACTTATAATAATAATAATAATAATAATAATAATAATAATAATAATGTTGCTCATTGTTAAATAATTATTTGAGTTTTAGAATATGAATTAATTGATATTGTGTTTGTCATATTTTACAAAAAGACTAAACCAACCACATAAAACAATCAAGGTCATATATCTTTATATATTATGAGAATGTAGTGAAACATGAGAGGTTTCCAACTTTTAATATTAAAAAATTTTAGAAATCAAATATACAAACAAATAAAATTAACAAATTTGATCTCTATCGCTTCAGTTAAAATCTTTCTTTTGCCTTTCAATATCTAATTTTAAATTTTAAAAATATTTAAAGTCTATCTAAATAAATCTATTTTTAAAATATCTTTCACCATCAGAATTTAAATCAATAAAACTCACATGTCTATTAAGTCTCTAACGCATATAAAAATTTAGACATAGATCTCAAAAAGATATAATAATATTTAAATTTGAATTATGAGTTACTAATATAACTATCTATTTATATATATATATATATATATCTTTAAATCAATAAAACTCACATATCTATTAATCTCTAACTCATATAAGAATTTAGACATGGATCTCAAAAAGATATGACAATATCTAAATCTGAATTATGACTTACTAATATAACTATCTATTTTTTTATTTATATCTATAACTCCAAACTTCGTGGGCAATGATGGAGGAGCTGACAGCTTGAGCTGAGTGAGGTTTAAATTGTTGAACCACTCCATAAATTTACGTACTTATTTATTTATTTATTTATTTCCTGTGTGGTTTTCTTTCTCTACTATTGATTTTGGTTTTGGTTTTAGTGAAATTTATGTGTTTGTTTATAGATTTACATGGTGGAGAAGAATTAAAAGTGATAATAGTTGTAGTCGAAGTATCTATGGCCGTTCTGTGCTAAAGATTTTGATCGGATTTTGTTTTTTCAATGAAAACCACAAAATTGAAATAAAAGAATAGGGCACCAAATTTTTTATTTATTTTTAGTGTCTTTCTATTTTATAGAAATTGTGAATTTATTGGGAATTCAAGATTTTTACTATAATATTAAATTTTTGTATAACCAAGTAAATTTGAAACTTTTAAATATCGTTGTGTTCTTTATTTTTATTTTCTTTCTATCTCATTATACCATTACTGTTATTTGTAGTTTGTTAATTGTAATTCAATTATTTGAAAATTTTATTTGCAAGCACTAAAAGTTTCATGTAAATATTGATGAAGAGAGTATATTGAGCCATAAGGCCTTAGGGAAAATTATGCAAATAGTCTCTGTAATTTACACGATGTGTCAATTTGGTCCCTGTAGTTTTAATTTGCTCGATTTTATCCCTTAATTTAACGGATTGTGTCATTTTTGTCCAATAAATAATAATTGTTAAGTTAATTTAACGGAAAGTCAAATAATGTGTCAATTTGGTCCCTGTATTTTCCACAATGTGTCAATTTAGTCCTTGCCAAAATCAAGAAAATTGAAATTACAGGGACCAAATTGGCACATTGTGTAAAGTACATGGACCAAATTGATACATTGTTTGATCTTCCATTAAATTAACCTAACAAACGTTATTTATTTGACTAAAATGACACAATCTACTAAATTAAGGAGCAAAATCGAGCAAATTGAAACTAAAAGAACCAAATTGACACATCGAATAAACTACAAGGACTATTTGTATAATTTACCCTAACTTCTATTGATAGACAATTAAGAATTGGGTAAACTACCAATAGGTCCTACTTTGGAGACTTATTATCCAATAGGTCCTACTTTGGAGACTTATTACTCATTAAGTCCTATTTGATATAATTTATTAAGTGATAAAGATAAATTTATCAATTTTTTTTTTTAATGAATAATTTTATAGTGATAAATTTATCAGTCTCTTTGTTTTATGAATAAATTTTTAGTGATAAATTTATCACTCTCTTATTTTTATAGTGTTAAATTTATTAGTTAGGACCTGTAGGTAAATAAGTCTAGTTAACATGACTAATTGGTAAGTACCGCTTAAGAATTCATATGGACACAACATTGCTGGTTTGTGTAGTATTCATAATCCCCTTCCAAAGGTTGTCAAAAAATAAATAATAATAATAATAATAATAATAATAATAATAATAATAATAAAATTCCACTTCCACGTTCATCATCTCACAAGGTTGTCAATTTTAAATATTTGTTTTTTTTTAAGTTTATCCGAGAAAATTTTCACTTTGATTTTTCTTTTTTAAAACTTAATTGATAGCATTTCCTTATTATAACGTCCTATCTCTTCCTATTTGTTCGGCTTCATTTGAGGAATCTTCTTATGTAATTCTACCATCTCCAACTTCCTATTTTTTCTATATTTTTATTTTGTTTTATTTATCTTCCACAACTTCCTCATTATTTGTGATTCATGTCACCACAGAATTTGAAAACCCCACTATGTATATGAGCAGATGAAGGAGATTCCAAAGTAATTACAAACACGAGAGAAATTATTTAAGTATTTGTGATTTGTTTTAGCCAAAGCTTTAATAAATTTTGTAGCCTTTTTTTAATTGTTTATTACTACTAGCAGTTGACCCATGCAATGCATGTGCTATTTTTTTTTTTTTTTTAATATTTGATGGTAAAATATGTGTTATAAAAGAATAATTTTAAATTTAATTGAAAATTAAAGTCTGATTTTAATTATTTATTTTGATAATATTGGCGCTATCGTTTTATAAAATTGTTACTTGAATACTTATATATATATATATATATATTAATTTTAGTTAAATTATTTGTGTATTTTAATAATTTTAGTTCTATCGTATTATAAAAAAGTAATTATCATATAATAATTTTGTACGATATATATTAAATTATAAAATAGTAAAATAAATACTTATTTTGATAATAAAAATAATAGTTAAATTAGAAGAAGAATTAGTAACATAAAATTAAAAGTAATTCTAACTATTTAATTTTCTTTTATAGTCATTTGAAAAATAAAAATATGTAGAAATAGAAATTACATAAAATTTATTAAAAATATTAAATATAAATATGTTGTAGTTAGATTATCATATAATGATTTTATATGATATATATATATATATATATTAAATTATAAGATTGTAAAATAAACATTCTTAATTAAATTAAAATAACAACTATATAAAAAAAAAATTCAATAACGACTAACAAAGAAACAATCACATAACAACACCTAAACCAATAATAATAATAATAATAATAATAATAATAATAATAATAATAATAAAGACATCCAAACAATAGGTACATCCCAGTGTGTGAAATAATTAATCATCTGTAATATGATGTCAAAACATAAAAAAACTTAATGTTCAACAGTTGAAAAAGTAACTCAATTGCAGTAAATTCAAATTTTAGAGGTTCCTCGAAAGTATCATTATTGTGCAGGTTTTTCCTCTTATAAGTTGTGATTATATAAAATAGGAAAAATTGGCCTAAGGTCCCTTCCCAACTTTTAATAGGAAGAGAGGTATACAATAACATGTTATGATGGCTAAGGTCTCTCAACTTTATTTTATGTTATAAAATACTTAATTTACCCTCGTTATAACATAAGATCGTTTGGATTTTGGCAAACTGCTAACTTTACGATGAGATTTTGGAAACTGATTTCATGGTAGAGATTTTGTAGGGATTTCGCAAGTGTTGCAGTGGACTTCACGATAGAAATCGACATGAACTTTTGATTTTTGTTTTGAATTTTATGTAAGGATTCCGATTTCATATTAGTTTTCGAGTGTATTTTTGCATTAGGTTTTTGTTTTCAGTTTTGAACAATTTAAAGAGAGGCTAGCTTAGTGAAGTTGTTTATGATTTTTGGAGTTGATTTTTCATTTGTTGTTATTGATCAATTTTAGACAGAGGCCAGCTTGATAGAGTTGATTTTTATTTTTGGAATTAATTTTTCATTTTCTGTTTTTTAATCAATTTCAAAGAGTGTTGACAGTGTGGTTAATTTTGATGTTTAGAGTTCATTTTTCATGCTTTGTTTTTCATCAACATCTTGTCGAGTTTATTTTTAGGTACGCTGTTTTTCATTGACATGTTGATCAATGATAAGTTTTGTTCTCTATTTTTTCAAAGTAGAGAAATTTGTTTAAACTAGAGAAATTTCATTCTCTGTACTTTTATTGGTATAGTCCAAAGAAAATTGTAAGTTTGTTATTATAATCCAACAAAAATGACAGAGAAAATTATAAGTTCATATGGATATATTATTAGTTTCTAATGCAAATAGAATCTAAGAAAGTGAATATAAGTTCTTAAATTTTTTTGGACTTTTATTTGTAGTTGAGAGAAAATTATAAGTTTGTTATTCACTTTCTGTTTGTAATTCAGAGAAAATTATAAGCTTGTAGAAAATGAATATAAGTTTTTGTTTCTCTGAGCAAAAATTATTTTTTGTGTTTTTTCTTTCAGTTTAGATGGGCAGTGCACTGTTTATATATATATATATATATATCTTGAAGGTGTATATGAGTTTGTAAATTTCTCTGAATTTTGATATGAGTGTAATATTGCAGAATGACGCAAAGAAAATTGTAAGCTTGTACTTCAGTGAAAATCACAGAGAAGCTTATAATTTTATAATAGATCTTTTGTGTGTTTTTTTGTCTATGATTGTGTTTAATAGTTAGCAGTAAATTTCTCTGTGATTCTCTCTGGATTCATTAATTTTCTGTGATTTAGTTTTTGTTATCTTGAAGGTGAATATAAGTTTGTAAATGTCTCTGGACTTTTATTTGAGTCCAGAGAAAATTATAAGCTTGTTATTATAATCCAGAGAAAATTATAATTATTAGAAATTTCTCTGGCCTTTTATGTTGTTCTTGTGAAGTATTTTATGTTGAACAAATTATTTTTCTTATTTTTTTCTTTCAGTTTTGATGGACAGTGCAGTGTTGTTGCTATGCAAATATGGCAATGATACTATTGCCATTAATGTTTCATGCGAATTGAATTTTGAGGAATTGGTTGGCATTTTGTGTAAAACATGGGATAATTTGTGACTTGAGACGATGTGTATTTCATATTCTATTGTGGGCCATCCGAATTGTATGGTTTGAAATGATATTGATTTTCTGAATATGTTAAGGGTTGTTTGTGCACGTGGTGTTGATATAGTTGATGTTTCAGTTACTATGTAGTACTTCTGATCAAAAGGATGAAGTGGGGGTCTAATTGGGTAGATGTTGTAGAAGGTGAATGTGATAGGCTGGTGGATATTGAAAGGAATTCACTCTCTAAGTTTTGTTCTCACCAAGAAAAGGTGTTATTGTCAGCTGGTTGGCGAAATAATATTACGAGTGTTGAACAAAAGTTTGAGGGTGGTGTGGTTGAGTTCTGTACTGTTTTATGCAAGTATACTATTGAGGTTGGCTTTCAGTTTACGTATGTAAAAAATGACAAACTCAGGGTTACGGCAGAATGTGCATATAAGGAATCAAGGGGATGTATGTGGCGTGTACATGCTTCAGTTGAAAAAACAAATGGGTTCTTTTACATAAGAACTTTGAACAATGAACATACGTGTGGTGTAGCAGTTCGTACTAGTAAACATTCTAGGATGACTTCTAGCTTAGTTTCTGGGCTGATACTTGAAGAGGTAAGTGCAAAACCTGTAACTCGTCCAGTGGATGTTGTCAAAGAAATGAAAGACAAGTATGGGGTCTCAATCAGTTATAACTGTGGTTGGTTGGGGGTTGAAAAAGCAAAATGTAGTACATATGGGGATTCTTGTTTGTCATTCGATCAATTACGGTGGTATTTTGATGAGGCATTGAAGAACAATTCAGGTAGTCGTTTTGAGTTAGATTTTGAAGATAACAAGCATTTCAAAAGAGTGTTTGTGGCTTTTCATGCATGCATTGCTGGTTTCAAATATTGTTACTCATTACTTTTTCTTGATGGAACATTTTTGAAAGGACAATACAAAGGAGTTATGCTTGCTGCGATGGGGAAAGATGGGAATGAAGGTAATTGTAAATATATCTAATTTTATCTAAGTATGTAAATTTTCTATACATGTAGGAATTGAGTGAATGTGATTTTTCTCTGACACTTTGAATTTTCTCCGGTTTTGGCCACTGTGTGGATTTTCTCTGGTTGTGGCCACTGTGAGAATTTTCTCTGGATTTTGGTCAGTGTGTGAATTTTCTTTGGATGTTGTTATTGTGTGAATTTTATCTGTAGTTGGTCACTAAGTGAATTTTCTCTAGATATTGTCACTAAGTGAATTTTGTATGGATATTCTGATTGTGTGAATTTTCTCTGTAGTTGGTTACCAAGTGAATTTTCTCTAGAGTTGGGCACTAAGTGAATTTTGTCTAGAGGTTGCCATTGTGTGAATTTTCTTTGGATGTTGGCAGTGTCAAATTTCTCTAGTTGTTTATTGTTTTAATTTTCTCTGCATGTGTATATCTAATATGCTTGTTCCTATTTGTTTTGTAGGTTTTTTTCCTATAGCTTTTGCTGTTGTTGATGTTGAGAATAAAGACAATTGGTGTTGGTTCCTTGAACATTTATGTGAAGTATTGGGATCAAAGAGGGTGATAAGTTTCATATCAGATCGACATTGCGGTATTGTGGAAGGAATTGCTAGGTTTTTCCCTAACTGCTTTCATGGATTTTGTCTTGAACATCTAAAGAGAAATTTGAGGGATAAGTTGTCATGTAGAAACACAAATTTGGTTAGGGAGACGATTGTGTCCAAGTTTTCAGAATGTGTATATGCGCCAATAAAGACATCATTTCATTTCAAGTTAAATGAATTAAAAAGTGAGGAAGGAGACGTTATGAGTGTTTTCTTGAGAAGTTTACCATATGAAAATTGGAGTAATGCATATTTTGAGGGGAAACGTTATGGTGAGATGTATTCAAATGTTGTTGAGTCATTCAATTTATGGATACGAGAAGCTCGACACTTACTAATAACAAATTTGGTGGACATGATATGGTTGCAAATCATTGTGTTTGTTGATACATACTATAGGCAGTGGGTTTGTAATACCAGTCAAATTCTTCTAGAGAAATTTGCCTATGGCAGAGAAAATTCTCTGTGCATTGTGTTTTGAAGCTTCAAATTCATCCAGACAAATTTGCCAATAGTAGAGAAAAGTACTGTGTGCTGGTGTTTTTTGAATTTGATAATTGTTTTGTACTAACATAGTGCATTACAGATTGCATGATCATATAGGCACCTTCTTTGGCACGATACGAGTTAAATTTCTCCGTGAATTTTTGGTAACTTCATACCAGTCAAATTCACCCAGAGAAATTTGCTAGTAGCATTAAAAATTACAGTGTGCATTGTGTTTGTTGAAACATACTATGGGCAGTCTGTTTATAATACAATCAATTTCATCCAGAGAAATTTTCCACTAGTAGAGAAAATTATCTGGGCATTGTGTTTTGAAGCTTCAAATTCATCCAGTGAAATTTGCCAATAGAAGAGAAATTTATTGTGTGCTTTGTGTTTTTTGAATTTGATGATTGTTTTGTACCAACACAAAGCATTACAGATTATATGATCATATAGGCATCTCCTTGGGACGATACGAGTTAAATTTCTCTGTGAATTTTTGGTAACATCATACCAGAGAAATTTCTGCAGACAATTTTCTCTGTGTGGATTGTGTTGACAATCATAATAAAAACAAAATATATTTAACCACTGATAGGTATGAAATTTACATTAGTCAAAAAAGGATATATACATATATGTCAAGCATCATAATTCCTTCAATGTATGAAAAAATAAATTGAATGGTTAATCCTAATTATATTGTGTACATTGTCTTCCTTGCACTAGTTTCACTATTACACTTTTGGTTCTTCTTCTGGAGGTATTTGAATTGGTTCTGTCCATGACCGACCAACTTCGGTTACAAATCTGTCACGACCCAAACCCGGCCCTATGGGTTTAGCACCGTAACTGGCCAGTAATCCGAGATTACCAAAGGCCTGCCAATCAGTAATACAGTCAATCAGAGTACAGGGCCTGGCGGAAGCCAAAACAGTAAGTAACTAGTGTCCATTGAGCTGTGAAAATTTGTATGCCAAAAAACATTTTTCATACATTTATGCATTCAAACCAGTACAGTATATACAATCATTACAGACATTCAGTACGGGGACTAGATCCCTCGCTCACAGTACAGTCAAACAGTCTATACAAAAAGTACAATACAGTACAAAACAGTAGGAGACTAGTGGGGACACAAAAACACCCCAAGCCATGGCATGGCGTCTCGGAACCTCGCAGTGAGGCACATAGGCTGGCTTGACAAAACTGGGGACCAACCCACGCTCCTAGCTCTGGTTCGGCTGCTGAGAACCTACATATATATATATGATGAGCTAAAGCCCGGTGAATAACATAAAGCGTAAGAGGTTATGAATGAATGTCCTTACAAGAATGAAATCATTCATTTAAACAATGAGTTCATCTTGCAAGATTTCACCAAACAAATCATATGTGGTACATCCAATAGCCTATAAACAGTAGGTCCAAAAGGACCGAGTCTCAACAGACCCAACAGTAATGATGGCCAATCATTCAGTAAACAGTATGGTTCTACAAGGAAACCGACAGAGCTCTGTAACAGTCAATAATAGTAGGTGCTAAGGATACCACAATACAGTTCAGGAAATAGGACATACATTCATTCAGTAAATAATATCAGTTCAGTAAACAATTCGGTAAACAGTATTCAAAAGATAACCATTTTGAACATATCTTTACACATCTGTTACTCACAGAGATTAGGCTTATAGCAGCTAGAGCGCGTCCCCGAGAGCCAACCCTAAACAGTCAATCAAATAGAACACACACTAAGTTTACAGTTGGAAAGGATGATAATTAAATCCCTAAATTCCCTCGGTGTGGTTCTATGTCTAAATCCTCATTAAGATGCTTTAAACTAGGCCTAAGAATGCCTAGGATGCGATGAGGATGCAAAAATACAGTTGGAAGGCACTTTTCAAAAGTTCTTTGAACAGGGTCTCGCCGAGCGAGCCTTCCTTCGCCGAGCGAGGTTGCAAAACAAAGGCTTCGCCGAGCGAACAATCCTTCGCCGGCGCTCGATGAACAAGAAAAATCGATGCTCAATTTTTCTACGATGCTCGCCGAGCGAGACTCCAAAATCAAAGGGTTCGCTCGGCGAGCCTCCTCCTTCGCCGAAAGGCGATGAAACAAGAAAAATCTTGGATGTTCGATTTTTCGCCGAGCCACCAATCCTTCGCTCGAGCGGGGCTCAGAGGAAAACGTTGGTCGCTCGAGCGAGGAATCCTTCGCTCGAGCGAAGAAGCCAAATCTGGAATTTCCAGATTTGCCTTCCTAGCTCAAACCAAGCATTCTCACCTCAATTCTCGACCTCTTGGGCTCAAATTCTGGAGAATACATCCCAAAACAATGTATAACAAGTTTCAAAAGCCAATTTATGAATTCAAGCCCCAAAGGTGAGTCAATTCAAACCATTTTTCAAACCCAATTTCAAGAACAATATTAAACATGCAATGCATGAGTTTTTAAACCAAATTCAAGTTTCAATCTTGCTCCATTGAGCTCCAATCTTTGAAAACAATGTGGAAAACATGGTCTATAATAAAAACATGGACATGCATGTATGATTCTCCAAGAATTCAACTTCAAAACATGCCAAATGACCATGCATGCAACATTCAAGCTTCAATTCACCATTAATGAGCAAATTCATGACTTACACTTCTATATGGGCATGAATCATGCAAGACTAAGCTCAAACACTAAAATAAGAAGATGATTCCCTTACCTAGAGTGTAAATTCAAGTCTAGCAAGCTCAATTCATGCACATACACTTCAATCTTCAAGTTTTTCTAGCAAATCACCAAGATGAACTCAACTCTCTCCCTCTCTCTACTAAGGGTCGGTTAGGAGCTCAAATGAGCTGATGAAATGTTTTGATTGAGTTGTATAAGGCTCAAAGGTGAATAAGAATAACAAAAGCCACTCAATGGCATAATTGTAAATAAGGCAACTCTTTAATTGACTTAATTTAATCTAATTTAATCATTCCTAATCAATTTTCAGATAAAATACCATAAAATCACAAATATTCTACTGGGTCTAAAACATCAAACGGTTCCTAATTCGGCCGCCGATAAGGCCTTCAATTAGCAGTTTAAACATAAAATGCAAACAGATAATCATACACTCAAACAGATGCAACACGCAATGCAATAGACAAACTCATTCAATTTCAGTCTCGATTTCAATCAGTTCATTCAGTACTTTAATTACTTCATTTATCAGTCATAATCAGTTCAGTTTAAGGGTAACCAGTATATAATTTAGTGGTTTAACGGTAATCGACGAGGGTTATTCTGATCTCCCCTAATAAGGAGTTTAGTCCTCTAACCCCGAGTTTCCTTCAGCCTGGAGGAAACCAGGATTCAGTGGGACCAAACCCGGATATCGCCTACCCATGTCATCTTCCCTTCCCCAAGTGGCACACACACCACCATGGTTCTGCCAGTCAACTTTCACTAGCGGAATCTCTTTGTTTCTCGCTTGATCCGTCGGTTCACAATCAGTATAGGCCGTTCCTCGTAAGTGTAGTCATCACTCAACACAATGCGGTAGGCTCAATCACATGAAACGGATCTCGAAGATAGTCTCTCAACATCGAAATGTGGAAGACGTTATGCATATGCTCCATTTCAGAGGAAGTGCAACTTGATACGCCACCGGATTGATTTTCTCAATAATCGTCGGTCGACATATCTCGGTGCTAACTTGCCTTTGACTCCAAAAGTCGGCCTTTCATTGGTGTCACTTTCACAAACACGTGATCACCCACTTCGTATTCTCTATCCCGCCTTCGACATCCTGCATAACTCTTCTGTCTACTCATGCGGTTTTCGGTCTTTCTTGTCAGACGCTTTTACTTTCTCGTCTCATATACAATCTCGGGCCCAAGCAACGGCCCATCTCCAACTTCTGCCCAGCAGATTGGAGATCTACACTTTCTGCCATACAATGCCTCGAAAGGCGCCATACCGATACTCGAATGGTAGCTGTTGTTGTAGGCGAATTCAGCCAATGGCAAATGGCTTTCCCAATTTCCCTGAAAGTCCAGTACACACATTCTCAGTAGGTCCTCTAGAGTCTGGATGGTCCTTTCTGACTGTCCATCTGTCTGAGGATGATAGGCACTACTCAGCCTCAATTCGATGCAATGCGATCAGAGGCTCTGCCAACCTCGATGTAAACTTGAATCCTCGCGAAACAATAGACACAGGTACTCCGTGCAGTCTAACAATTTCATCAATATAAATAACAGCCAATTTATCTGCATTATAGATTGTCTTGACAGGTAGGAAGTGTGCAGATTTAGTCAGTCTATCAACAATAACCCAAATGGAATCCATACCTTTCCTGGAGCGAGGTAATCCGACGATAAAATCCATCGTGATATGCTCCCATTTCCACTCTGGTATGGGTAAGGGTTGCAGTAATCCGGCAGGTCGTTGATGTTCAGCTTTGACCTGTTGACAATGGAGACACTTGGACACAAAATCAGCGATCTCCTTCTTCATTCCTGGCCACCAGAAATTCTGTTTCAGATCTTGATACATTTTCGTATTCCCTGGGTGAATAGAGAACTTCGAACTGTGGCCTTCTTGCAGAACTCTTCTTTTCAATTCAGTGTCATTTGGTACACACAGTCTATCTTGAAATTTCAGTACATTGTTCTCAAATTTGAATCCCGGTTTCGGTTTTGAATCTCTTTCTTCAATAATTTTCTTCAAGTAATCATCTAGTTGTTGTTTCTCTTTAATTTCCTCAATCAAGGCTGGTTGAGCAGTAATGGCAGCTATTGTTCCACCTTGTTCTTTCAAAACAATTTCGATCTCAGACTTTTCCAGATCAAGAAGCAACTCTTTCTGTCCGGTAAGCAAACAAGCTAAGTTGGCAATTGACTTTCGGCTCAATGCATCGGCAACGGTGTTGGCTTTTCCCGGATGGTACAAAATCTGTAGGTCATAATCTTTTATCAGTTCAAGCCATCTCCGCTGTCTCATATTCAGTTCTTTCTGAGTGAAAAAGTACTTCAGGCTCTTGTGGTCAGTATACACTTCACAGGTTGCTCCATACAAATAGTGACGCCAGATTTTCAGTGCAAACACTACTGCAGCAAGTTCTAGGTCATGGGTCGGGTAGTTCTTTTCATGTGGTCTCAACTGTCGGGAAGCATAAGCAATAACTCTCCCCTTCTGCATCAAAACACACCCTAAACCTTTATGAGAAGCATCACTAAAAACAGTGTAACCATCCGTACCTGAAGGTAGAGTCAAAATCGGTGCAGTCACAAGTCGGGTTTTCAGTTCTTGAAATGCTGATTCCCTTTGGTTAGTCCAGTCAAATGATATCCCTTTCTGTGTCAACTGAGTCATTGGTAAGGCAATCTTAGAGAAATCTTTGACAAACCTTCTGTAGTATCCAGCCAATCCCAAAAAGCTTCGGACTTCAGTTACATTGGTTGGTCTAGGCCAGTTTACTACGGCTTCAATTTTCTGCGGATCAACAGAAATTCCATCTTTGCTAACAACATGCCCCAAAAACATCACATGATCAAGCCAAAATTCACATTTAGACAGTTTAGCATATAATTTCTGTTCTCTTAAAGTCTGCAGGGCAAGTCTCAGATGCTGTTCATGTTCTTCTACAGTCTTAGAATATATCAATATGTCATCAATAAATACCACAATAAAATCATCAAGGTATGGTTTAAAATTACATTCATGAGGTCCATAAATGCGCGAGGGCATTCGTAACTCGAACGCATAACTAAAAATTCAAAGTGGCCATACCTCGCTCGAAGCGCTTTATCAATGTCTTCCGGTTTGACTTTCAGTTGATGGTACCCCGATCTAAGATCAATCTTGGAAAACACTTGTGCACCCTGTAACTGATCAAATAAGTCATCAATACGCGGTAAGGGATATTTATTCTTTACAGTTACCTTGTTCAGTTCACGGTAATCAATGCACAGTCTTAGTGAGCCGTCTTTCTTCTTTACAAACAAAACAGGTGCACCCCACGGTGAAGTACTGGGTCTGATAAACTTCTTGTCTAACAGTTCCTGCAATTGTACCTTCAGTTCTTTCAGTTCGGTTGGAGCCATTCTGTAGGGAGCTTTAGATACGCCTGTGTACCCGGTACTACATCAACAGTAAACTCAATCTCCCTGTCAATCAAATCCCCTAGTAGATCATCTGGAAATACATCTGGGAATTCTCTAACTATAGGAATGCAATTCACATCAGTTTTAACATTATCGATGCAGAATCTGATCGACAGAACACAGATATCCCTTACACCCCTTTCTAATCAGTTTGACAGCTTTTACAGAAGAAATCAGATACGGAGGAGGTACTACTCTGACTGCACTAAACACAAATTCGGGCAAACCCGGTGGACGGAAAACAACTTGCTTGGTCACACAATCAATAGTAGCATGATATTTTTGTAACCAGTCCATCCCCAATATCACATCAAAATGATCTATGTTCAACGGCAGTAAATCAATAAATAGGTGCATATCCCCAACAATAATCTCACAAGCAGGATACATATATGCACATGTCATGGATCCCCAACAGTGATGATCTGACTAACAAGTAATTCATGGGTTCTAAGGGTCTATTCAATTTACGCGAAAAAGCATGCGACACATACGAATGTGTAGATCCCGAATCAATCAATACATAAGCATTTTGAGCACAGATAGAGGATACGACACAACGGTCTCGAGATTCTCAACGCCTCCTTGGATTAGGGCAAATACTCGGCCCTGCCTCATAGGCTCTTTCCCGGTAGTTTTGGGGTTAGGCTTCGGTGCTACATTTGATGCTGCTGCGCTTGGTGCAGCTTTACTACTAGCTGGTGGAGCTGAAGGGCAGTCTTTAATCCTGTGGCCCACCTTGCCACATCTGAAACAAGCTCCAGAAATCTGATAACAAACTCCCTTGTGCTTGTTGCCACATATAGAGCACGGTGGAGTAAACCCACTCCCTTGGCTGGGGCTGGTCATCGACCCCGTATTCTGTTTCTTGTTGGCTGGGTTATGCTTGCCTTTCTTAAATTTGAAACCCTGCCTTTTCCCTTGCCACTCGGTTGTTGGTGTTTCAGATTGTTTCACTGCTGCAATATTTACCTCGGCCATCAAAGCCCGGTCAAGAACACCCACAAAGGTTGGCATTTTCAAAACATTTATCCGATCCTGTATAGCAGCATTGAGGCCGCCTTCAAATCTCCTGGCCTTCTTGTAATCGGTATCCACCATGTGTGGGGCATACCTAGCAAGTTCAGTAAATTGCTTCTCATACTCGGCAACAGACGTCTTGCCCTGTCTCAGTTGTTCAAACTCGGTTACCTTTCTGTCCTCGATGCCTCGAGGAAAATATTTTTCAAAGAAGGACTCCTTGAACTGAGTCGAAGTCATTACAGTGATTGCATCACGTGTCAACATCCACCACCTTCTAGCTTCTTCTGCGGGGTAAGGTGGCTAACAATACCTTGTGCTTCGAGCACGTAAACACTTGACGAATTTTTCAGTTTCAAGGACCCATGCTTCAGCCTTTAGCGGTTCTAAGCCTCCCTGAAAGGACGGCGGTTTCATCTTGCTGAACTTATGAGTCAATGCAATGATATCCACCTCATTAACATTCACATTCTGTACATTTGGTGCATTCTGTTCCGGTTGCACCGGAGGAGGAGGAGGAGGAGGTGGGGGCTGTTGGTTCTGTTGTCGGTCCAGTCTTTCAATTACCAGTTCCATCATTTGTTCAAGTCTGGCCATTCTGGCCTCAGAGGATGATGCTTCAGTTTCATTTGCATTATCCATTTCACTATAGCAGTTATAACAGTCATCATTATAAACAGTCGTACAATTAAACAGTTTAACATTTATTCAGTCAGTCATAAGCACACACTTTTCAAATTCATGAGATGCCCTAATTGCTTTTCTAGGACACCCTATAGCTCATTTGGACACGTGTGTGCGGTATAACTCGTGGTTAAGTATCGCTCTGATACCACTCTGTCACGACCCAAACCCGGCCCTATGGGTTTAGCATCAGAATCGCCAAGAATCCGAGATTACCAAAGGCCCGCCAATCAAGAATACAATAATCAGTACGTATTCAAGGAAGCCAAAACAGTAAGTAACTAGTGTCCATTGAGCTGTGAAAATTTGTATGCCAAAAAACATTTTTCATACATTTATGCATTCAAACCAGTACAGTATATACAATCATTACAGACATTCAGTACGGGGACTAGATCCTCGCCACAAGATCAAAGCAAATCTATACAAAAAGTACAATACAGTACAAAACAGTAGGAGACTAGTGGGGACACAAAAACACCCCAAGCCATGGCATGGCGTCTCGGAACCTCGCAGTACAAAACAGTCTATGCTTTGTGTTTTTTGAATTTGATGATTGTTTTGTACCAACACAAAGCATTACAGATTATATGATCATATAGGCATCTCCTTGGGACGATACGAGTTAAATTTCTCTGTGAATTTTTGGTAACATCATACCAGAGAAATTTCTGCAGACAATTTTCTCTGTGTGGATTGTGTTGACAATCATAATGAAAACAAAATATATTTAACCACTGATAGGTATGAAATTTACATTAGTCAAAAAAGGATATATACATATATGTCAAGCATCATAATTCCTTCAATGTATGAAGAAATAAATTGAATGGTTAATCCTAATTATATTGTGTACATTGTCTTCCTTGCACTAGTTTCACTATTACACTTTTGGTTCTTCTTCTGGAGGTATTTGAATTGGTTCTGTCCATGACCGACCAACTTCGGTTACAAATCTCTATGATTTCTGCCCTCATCAACCTTATGTCTTGTGTGGACAATTTCGAGCTGATAGGTTCATGTTTGCTATATTGTTTCATTATATAGCATACAAAGAGGCCACAATCCAGACCGCATACAAATTATAGATATAGTTAGTTTTAAGAAACATTCAAATCAGATTATAGATGTTGTATGAAACTTACGAATCACTGTCTTGTTGTAGAGCATTGTTGACATACTCAAAGTCGTAATTTGTGTTTTGTGAGTTTATCAATTTGAAAGAGGGTTGTGATTGTGCCTCTCTTTCAAGGCAAGCTTTCAAAAAAATCTCCACATAATCTTGCTGCAAAAAAATAATTTTTAAGTAATAGAGAAATTTACAAACAAATCAATGGGATTCTATGAAAAATATCATCACATAAACATTATGATGGATCAGAGAAATTTGCACTCGTTACCAATTGTTTTGCATCTTTGACATATTTGTCTTTTACATCATCCCTCCTTAGCCTTAGTGAGTTGTAGAACCTCCATAAATTGTCTTGTTTGTCGAGGACAAGCAAGGTCCAGTGATTTCCATGTGTTGACTTCTCATTACCCCCAGTATTTATTGGGAAATGGAGGAACCTGCAGTTCCTCCATGCTGTTTCAATATGCTTGTCAACTAATGAGACTCGGAAAGTTTGATTTTCTGTCATCTTGATGAAATTTTGTGGTAAGAGAAAATCAAAAAATGGTTATGTTATGAGAAAGTTGAAATGATAAGAATTTAAGAAATATACAGACAGAGAAATTTTAAATGCACACAACTAGCCAGAGAAAATTAGACTAGTGACACAACTAGCTTCAAGAAGTATCTTAACAAAAGAAAGTAGTAAGCAAATTCTAGAGAACATCAAATAAAAGAGTAGTAACATACTAATCTCATGGATGTGAAAAAAAATGAAGTTGGTTGTTGTCTTTTTCTGATTTGGTCAGCAAAAAGGATCTCTCCATAGCCATCAATGACCTGAAAAATATCATTTATAATTGTAATATTGGTTTATAAAGGCTGATGGAACATTGCAGAGAAATTTTGATGAAAGACTTACATTGTTGGCAATTTCTTTTTGCTTTATTAGGTTTCTAATGTCTTCGAAGGTAATGAGATTCAACTCACTTGTCCAGATTAAAACCCTACAAGATGACAAAGAAGGGATTTAATAGTTATTAATGCAATATAAGTTAGTAAATTATTGTTTGTTATCATCTATTTTATTTGTTGTACTTACTCAAGCACAGACACATTTGATATGTGCTACAAGATGTCTTTTACATGATCTTTTATCAATCTTGAAATTGGTAGAGTTTGTGGAAAAACCCTAGATTTTCTGATATTTGCTGGTTGAGGCAAGACGTACGCATTAGCATCAAGTACTTCTTTGTCTTTCGTGGTTTGTTCGGTTTGCTTTGCAGCTTACTTCGAACCTCTAGTCACTTTCGTAACTTTGGGATATTGAAATTCTGGATCGTGCTGCTTTTCTTTCCTTTCTTTTGCCTTTAAATTTTTTTATCATTGATATAGGATCTTTTTTGACTGTAGATAGTGAAAATATCAGTAAAAGTGAAATTTATCTGAAGTAACAGATAATATTTCAATATGTAAATTTATTTGATTCAATATTTTCCAGTTACTATAGACTTTTGTCTTTTGTTTTGGTTGTTCTTTGTGTGCCATTTGTTCTTGTGGGGTTGTTGGGTGTTGTTGCACTTGCATTCCAACTATACATAGTGAAAATCAAACAAGCCCCAAAAATCGAATAAGAAAATTGACAAAGAAAATCAAATAAGCAGTAGAAATTAATAGAAATAAGCAGCAGAAACTAATGTGTTCAGAGAAATTTAACTTCTAGAGAAAATTACCATTGACAAAGAAAGTTATAATAAATAGAAATTTCTTTGAGTTATATTGACACAAGGACATAACTTTTTGTAGCTCAAGATTTTCACTGACCTTGTGGTTGAACTTGTGTTGGTGTTCGGTATGGTTGTGTTGCTAGTTGGACGGATAGTTCTTGAACTTGTTCATGCAATTTAGCATTTTCATTTTCAAGCTTCGAAATTGAATACCTCAACTCTTGAATTGTTTTTGTATCATCTTCTTTTTGAACCTCCAACATCCTTAGTTTTATTTGCATTGTGCTGTCTCTTTCTTGAAGTTTTGAGTTAAGTGATGTCAAGGTTCTTATTGCAATATCCTTTTTTGCAAATAATTTGTAATAACCCGACCCTCATATATGTTTCTGGTATATTGTCGGTCCCTAATTTTGTGCATGTAAATGCTTAATGTGAAATTTTATGTGAAATGAAGTTTAAGCACATGGATCTTATGATTTGAACCTATATCTGTTGGGTAAGGAAAGTATCTGTCACGATTAGAATGTGTAAATCAGAAATTGAGGGCCTTAGAGACTTGGTAATCCGGAATCGATTTTATATTTGGAATCCGCAAAATTTTTAAGTAATAATAGGCATGTTTGTAGAAATTTGATTTTGGATGATTAAACTAGATGATTTTTGTTTTATTCACTATATATATATAGTTATCCCTTAAATGTTGACCTATGAATTTGGAACTCACAACTATTCTGAGAGAAGAAAGCTAGGGAGGAAGAAGGGTTCTTCATGGGATAAATTTGGGAAGTGAAAGGGGTTGTGGAGATTTAAAGCTCAAGGTATGGAGGTTTTGCTCTAATTGACTCCTCTCTTGTGTATGCGTGAAGAATTTCTTGGATATTCATGCAAATTAAGGCTTGTGTATGTATATATCACCTAAAGAATTAAATAAGTGTTTTCATCATGTTGTTGTGCTGATTGATTTGAACCATGTAAAGGAGACTACCTCACATTCTTGGTTCTCCATGCTTCCACCCAATTATGTGTGAGACGATATATGGATGTATTAAGATCTTGAAGGAAATGAATTGTGATAGAATTGAATGCTTTGAGTTATGTTTATGGGTTAAGGATTAAATACCTCCCAAACATATGATTTTTGAACCATGTTTAGCAATTTATAAGTCTCTTTGGAACCTTGTAAATACTCACCAACGATGGGATTTTTATCTGAATTTTCAGACAGGAATTGAAGCAGAATCGCCACACGTACGGGGCTCACAGCCGCACGACGCAGAAATCTTGCTGCGTGTGGGGCTCACAACGCAAGGGAAACAGGGGAAAATTCGACTTTGTATTCTGCTAAAAAGGCATGTGCGGGACCTTCCAAGACGTCTTTGGACCAACTGTCGCGACGTGCCCATGCCGAAAAAATCCATCCGCCCGCTTTTACGTGTTAGTCCCTCTAATATTTTTGAAATCAGATGTGATGCCTTTTGATGTTTGTAAATTCATTCAAAGCGAAACGAGTCAGAAGTAGTTTAAAAGGAAATGAATTAATTCTTGAATGATATGCATGTGTAGGGCACCTAGGAAGGACTACCGCTCCATCAACGACTGTGAGTAATAGTACTATCGATGTACCTTTAATATCGTTAATAAGTATTGTTATTGACGTTTTCAAGAAATTATGTTAACATGTATGCTACTCGAAGCAGTGTGAAATTACGAAAACATCAAACAATTTGTGAAGTTATGAATCTATGAGGCCGAGGCCAATTTGTGAATGTGTGAACCCATCGTGCCAAAGGCCAAACTGAAGTTGTGAACCGACAAGGTCATTATGATGTGAACTACTCGTCTTTGTGAAAGCAAAGTGACACATTGCCTTATGTTAATAGTTATTAATGAGGTTCTGTTAGTCGCAAACAACTATGTCGACGTATTATAAACCATGGGGGAAATCTACGTACAGTATTAGCACCGTAGTAGTACATTTTGCTTACTATTGATAGTTAATAAGAACATTCTATTGTTTGCAAGTTAAAAGTATTGATTTATGATGAATAAATGGAACGTATGTACAATATGGAATTCTAATACCTTTGTATTTCTGGAATTGTTCAATCTATAAAACACGCTTTACGTATTGCTAATAATTATCATTAGTACTCTGTTATACGCAAATAACTATGTTAACGCATATGAATGAATGAAAGAACTTATGTGCTTCGGTACAACTCTAAGACTAATTTGTTCAATGATATATGGACTTATCATGTTCCGTTTACCGTTCCGTTTATGCCGTGAAGTGATATAAATTGTTCGGTCTTAACGACCTATTGATTTCCGGTATGGAACAAAGTATTGTACGGAACTAAGTGCTGCAATGTGAGTCACCTCTAGAATCCGTACGAGCCACCTCTTGAGTCCATACATATGTGAACTGGGCTGAAAGCCGATGTGAAAGTTCTGAGGCCTATGGCCGTTCTGTGAAAGTTATGAGGCCTATGGCCGTTCTGTGTAAGTTATGAGGCTTATAGCCGTTCTGTAACATCTATGAGGCCTATGGCCAATTTGTGACATTTGGGCCTATGGCCATTCTGTATGATCTGTTAGTATGAAATAAAGTGCTGCACGGAACTAAGTGCTGCCATGCGAGTCACCTCTAGAATCCGTGCGAGCCACCTCTTGAGTTCATACATATATGAAAAGGGCTTTATGCCATTCTGATAAGGGCTTAATGCCATTCTGATAAGGGCTTAATGCCACTCTGTTTAAGGGCTCAATGCCATCCTGTTCAAGGACTTAAAGCCATTCTATTTGAAGACTGGGCTCAAGGCCGTTCTGGTAACAACTACAGGATAAGATTAACTACATGTATTTTGAATTATATACGTGTTGATATGCATTGTAACTCAAGTTGATCATTGAATTATCAAAGTACTATTATTCACTGAGATTGTCTTACTCCGTATCTTGTCTGATTCTGTAGGTAGCAAATCTGGAGGTCAGCCTTAACCCTCGATGCTCGTCCCTCTCTTGTCAGCCTCTGTCTGTCTAGGCATTTGGATGAAGCCTGCCCATTTTGTGGAGTGTTGCTAAGTTTTTGATTTGTACGCTAATTATCTATAACATGGTTTCAATGTTTTTGTTATACGCCCAAACTAGGGGCGGTGTTTGTATATGTATATGTAAATATTCACCATCTGATGCACTGTTTGTGATCCTGGCATGATAGTGGTCGCTCAATGGATGTAATTTCTTTTTATTTTATGTTACTTTATTACATGTTATGCTTCCGTTCAGGCCCCATATCTTACGTACATCGAGTTAAGTGTCCGTTTCTGAAGTGGTCATGCCCAAACTTTTAGGGGCGGGTTTGGGGCATGACATAATTCATTCAAATTTCTCTTTTCTTCTATTTTAGATTTGGAAAGTGGCAACAATTTGGGCATCCTTTGATTCCTCAGATTCTTGAGGCTGATGCATTGTTGAGCCACAAATGCTATCACGATATTGGTCCATCGGCTCATTATGTTCTTCTTCATCACTTTCCTCATTGTTTTCTTCTTGCTGTTTAGATTGAGTGCCTTCATCTTCTTTTTCACTGTCTTCTTCTTTCTGTTCATTTTCTTCTTTGTCTTCTGCTTGTATTTCTTCACTTTCTTCTCTGGCTTCTGCTTCTCCACTACTTGTTTGATCTTCTTGTCCATTGTTGGCTTCATGTTCTTCTACGTTGCCTTTTGCTTCTTCATTCCCTTCTTCTTCAGATGAATCTTGTAATGTCTCCTTGAATTTGACAATTGCCTTATTTGATTCTTTCTTCGTCTTTTTACCAAGACAGAACTTGTCTGAAGGATTTTTGACTAGCTCCTTGTTATCTATCTGTAACAAGAGGCTCTTTTATTAGAGAAATGTTACAAAATTCACTGAGAGAAAAAATTCAAATAAGGAAAATAAAATTCATCTAAATGATACTAATAGGAAACAAACTTCAGAGAAAATTACAGACAAAGAGTTAATTTTATGAGGCAGAGAAAATTACAGACAAGGAACATAATTTAGATATCAGAGAAAATCAATCAAGGCATATAAGTTAATGTTTTACTATAATTGTGTCAGAGAAATTTGGATTCCAGAGAAAATTCATTAGAAGGGTAGAAATAAACAGTGTTAATCAAAGATGCAAGGCACATAAAGTATGGATGTAGAAACCCCATTTTTGACCAATCTTAAGACTCAGACGTCATCGATTGAGCGCTCGGTGATTGCGCATGTTGTGCTCGTTCTGAGGTTTCGGAGTTTCGGCTGAGGTCCTTACCCTCGGACCTCGGGACCCTTTTATGCTTTGCCTCGATTTGCGGACCAGGTCTTGCTTTCTCTTCCCGACCATCTCTCAGTGGCCGTAGGCTACTTTCGTGTCGCAGCCACTTGCTCCCGCTTTGGAGACCGATTTTTGGTTTTGAGCCGTCGATGTCGCGCCTTGGTTCGGGACAGCTTAACATTCTCCGTTTGGCACGGTTTTTGGCACACACATTGTTTCCTCTGTCTAGAGGGACACTACGGCATGGGAGATCACCTTTGTGGTCGCACGCCACTTTTGGTGCTTAATACCTATTTTTTTGGGGGCCCGACTGCGTTGCCCCGAACCCTCGTTTTGCTTGGTGTTGGTTCGGTTTGGCATGGACCTTGTTTTCCTTGTTTGGGAGGTGGTACAAGGGTGGAGACCACCTTTTTCTTGGAGACCACTTCTCTCTCCATGACCCGATTTTCTTGTTGGAAGCCGGGTTTTCTTGGTCTTTGGGCCACATTTGCCGGGTCTCCCATCATACCACTAGCTAGCATTTAGTTGGGAGACCACCAAGTGGGGCTGACTAGTTTTCTTTGAGGAGACCACTCACCTGGTCGGCCGACTAGGTGAAGAAGTCCGACCATCTTAACTGGTCGGCCTGCTCCCTCCAGCTTTTGTCTCAGAGTGCTTGCAGTGCCGGTGGAAGGCCTGATCGCATCCTCCATACACGTGTATGGAGGATCTTTGGCCTTGGTTTTTAGCTTCTTTGAGAAGCTTTGGCCTCCTTTGTCTATAAGGGAAGGCCTCCCCCTCCTTTGTGAGGGTACAAATTTTGGTTAAGGCAAAAGAATATATCCCTCTCTATATCTCACTATTTTGAGCTCCAAAGGGTGTGATTCTCGGCCCTTTGCACACCACCTCATAGCCTAACACTTCCACCTTCAACCTAAGGTTCTTGGAGGCCATTTTCAGAGGTTAAGGAGCTATGCTTTTGGGTCGAGAATTTGCAAGTTTTGTTGAGCTTCAAGGGTAACTCATTTTCTCCATTTTTAAGCTCTATTTTGATCCTTCTCTTAGCCTTATTTTCATGCATATTTAGGCTTTGTTGTCAACTGAGAAAAGCTTCATTTTCAAGTGATTTTCATGTTTGTTTAAGGCCATTTTGTTGTTGGGGGTCATCTACCTTCCTTGCATGCTCTATTTTGCCTTGTTTTGAGCCATGCCTTAGGGCCTTTGTGTTGAACTTTGCTTGGCCCTTTAGCCACTAAAATCCAATGGATTTTCAGTGGTTGGTATGTGGTTTTGAGGGCCAAAATCAGAGAGGGGTGACCCTCTCTCTCCTTGTCTTGTCTACTAGCATTTTTGGCCTTACAAAGGAGCCTTTGTTTTCACACTTCCAAGCCTTGGTTCAGGCCCCTTTTGGTGACTTTTAGGGCCTGCCTAGGCTCTGTCCAGAGTTGGTGTTGTCATCTAGGGTTCGCCTCTTGCATGTGTAGAATAACCCTCTTCATAGCTTATCAAAGGAGCATGTCATTCTTGCGTGCATTGGTCATGTTTCAGTGGGTTTTTCGTCATTATTTGGCATGTCATACCTCTGTCTTTTGCTGGTTCAGTGGCCTCTTGTAGACGTCCCCGAACGCCCCGGGAGGATGGCTCCCCCCGTTTTGTTCATTTAGGATCACTACAGTTTGAACTCGAATTGTCACAGTTCTCAATCTGAACCAAAGAGTCCAAATCCAGCAAATCGTTTTGAGAAAAAACAGATTTTTAGAAAAGAAGTGCCAAACATGGACTGCTTTGCCAGATACAGAGTCGTCACCTAAATATTTATTTTGGGGGAATTTAGGAAACCCTGACTTGTTTGCCTAAGGCCACGTGTTCGTCATCACCAAAGTTGTCTCGGCTCGGGAACTTGGGTACGATTGGGGAAGGCCAGCTATGAGCACCCTCGCTCGCCTGATCAAAGATCGGCCTCTACTAACCATGATATCTTGTTTTGAAAACATTATGCATTCTTATCCCGGTTAATTAGCTAGAATTACTATGTGATGCGACAAAGAAAACAAGTATAGACTAGATTGCCTAATTTGGAACAAAGCATTGCATATCTGTTTATTTGGAAAATGATTTGAAATTTGCTACTACGCAAGTAGGCTAAAACAGATTTCAATGAGTTATCCCAACTCAAACAATCCAACCTTCACCCACAGGCATTTAGGTAGTTAATCAAATAAGCATTTAGCCACATGGTAAGCATGCTGTCATTTTAACGTTCACACTCATGCGAGATGCTAAAACATAAAACACTTACAGTGTACTCCAAGCCAAAACAATAAACTAGTTAGTAATCATTCGTGATCCTAGCTCATGTTAAAATGGCTAATGCATCGCATACAGAATGTCACTAGAATAGGCTCGGCTAATCCTAGGATGGCATGTGAGATGCTACAAATAACATGTATTCAATTTGGAATTGAAATACAATCTTTGTTAGTATGATGCTTGCCGAGTCAAATGCGTGCAAGACAAATATATGGATGCACGCATGCATAGCATAAGGTATGCTAAATTAAATATGCCCTAATACTAACCATCGAAAACAAGTAAGTAAAAGGGAGAAAGAAGTGGGGATTGGAAGACATGTACACACGCACCCACACTTATTACAAATTCGCCCTCGCTTGGAGGGAATAAAAGAATAGTACAAATTAATTAACCTACAAGCTAATTAATTATTACAGGCCACCTAATTAATTAAGCAAATTAACTAAGCTAAGAAAGCAGTAAAGGCCTCGAGAAGAGGGTCCAATGCGCGCGTGCTCGGGTTTGCTCAGAAATCCAACGCCATGCACAAGTTTGCCTCTATTTTCCCTGCTCTGCTCCTCTGAAAATTGCACAAGTCCCATGGAGCACTCTATGGACACTGTGGAACATCATCGGCTAAGACAGAACACCACCGGCCATGTTTGGATTGTCATCGACCATTTGTAAAGCCATCGGCCAACAATGGATGGTCGGTCGGCAGTATAGATGGCCGGCCAGCCAAAGCTTCTTGCAGAACCTGTTTTGACAGCAGCAGAGGGCAAAACAAGGCATGACAATGCATTTCAAGCAAATGTATGCACCACCACATCCCTTATCAAATTTATGACTCAAAGGGGTATGGTGCTCGATTCTCGGACCACCAATCGCGCATTTTAATGCGTGATGGCCTAAGAGACCAAGTTTGCATTTTCAATGTAGAATGAAATGCACATAAACAAACAATGAGCTCAACCTCTATCATACTCAATTCAAGAGGCAAAGCATGCATGCCAATGTAATGCAACCTAAACATGCAAGCTAAGCATGCAATATGGGCATGTGAACAAGCAATGTAAATAGGCAAGCATGCAAGTTATGCAAACTAACAAGCATGCAAGATGGATGAGCATGCAACGACATGTGGGAATGGTCTTAAACCAAAATGGGCAGCTCTCAAATAGGCCCAAATCAGTGGCCAAAATGACGCAACAAAGGCATGAAAACACACACACAAGCATGCATGCACAAAGGCCAAACATGGAGCGTAAGCCATCAACTCTTCAAGGCATGAAAGGGATGGAAAATGCAAATATGAAAGCATGGAACACGGACTGAAATATGGTTTCCAATGATGCCAAATCATGAGAATAAGCCAAGTAAAGTATACTAGTGACCCACACACCCAAGGCTAGTAAGCTAGAATGCAAGACGACTATACAAATCATGGCAAACATGATCAAAACAACCATAACCAGACCTTAAGCATGGAAAAATAGTGCTAAAACCCTCTTGGAACCTAACCAAAATCATGCTAAAATGTCATCTCACAACATGATGCATGTTAGGCCAAAAC
Source organism: Camellia lanceoleosa (assembly GCA_025200525.1). Classification (NCBI taxonomy): domain Eukaryota; kingdom Viridiplantae; phylum Streptophyta; class Magnoliopsida; order Ericales; family Theaceae; genus Camellia; species Camellia lanceoleosa. The sequence goes on from CM045761.1 coordinate 116,933,121, forward strand.
ATAGGATTGCAAGGCAAGCATATGATGCATGCAAGAGACCATTAAACCAAGCAAAAACAGATCTAAGACATGCCAAAATATGGCCAAATACCCACTGAAATGTGTCCAATACATGCAAGAATAAGGTGCTCCTTTGGAAGGCCAATAAGAGGGTTACTCTACACATGCAAGAATGACACTCAACATGACTAAAACAACTCTGGAAATGGCTTATGGGGGTCCTAAAACCCACTGAAAAATGCCTGAACCGAGCTCAAGAAGTGTGCAAATATAGGCCCCTTTGTAAGGACAAAAATGCAAGCAAACAAGACAACAAGAAGAGGGGATGGCCCTCTCCTTCTTAGGACCTTAAACCATCATCCTCACCACTGAAATTTCAGTGGTGAGGAGGTCCAAACAAGGTGGTCCTGAAGCTCACCAAAAACACACAAAAATGGGGCCAAACAAGGCCTAAGAGGGGGTAAACAACCCCAAACACAAAAGTGGTCTTAATGAAGTATCTTGAACACAAAAAAAAAAAAGAACTTTTTTATGAAGTAAGACAGGCTAAAAGTGTGTGCAAAAACGGGGAATAAAGAGGGAAAAAGGAGTTACCTTTGTAGCCAAAAGGGGACAACAGCCTCTTGGTCCAAAAAATAGTCCCTTAGCCTCTGAAAATGGACTCCAAGCTCCTTAGGTTGATGATGGAGGTGTTGTGCTAGGAGGTGTAGTTCAAATGGCCAAGAACTAGACCCTTTTGCACCCTCTAACCCACACAAATGTAGAGAGAGAGGGAGATATAGAGAGAGTGTGATATATATATATATATGATATATATCAGATTTTTCTAAGCATTGAAATGGGAGGAGAAGCCCTCCTTATATAGGTCAAGGCAAGGTGCCAAGCTTCTAAGAGAAGCTAACATAAAAAGGGTCAAAGGGGGCAAGCTTCTAAGAGAAGCTAAGCAAAGGGGTCAAGTTTCTCTTAGAAGCTTGTAGCAAAAGGGCCAAGCTTCTTGGAGAAGCTAAGCAAAGGGGTCAAGCTTCTTGGAGAAGCTAGAGCAAAGGTGCAAAGGGTTCAAGCTTCTTGGAGAAGCTAAACCAAGGGTTCAAAAGGTTCAAGCTTCCTTAAGAAGCTAAAACCCAAGGGTTCAAAAGGTTGAAGCTTCCTCAAGAAGCTAAAAACCAAGAGTTCAAAAGGTTCAAGCTTCCTCAAGAAGCTAAAACATGGGTTCAAAAGGGTGAAGCCTCCCTAAAAAAAGGGCTCGGCCAGAAAAGGAGTCAATCGGCCAAATTAGTGGTCGGCCGACCAAACAAAGTGCCATCCGGCCATCACCAATGGCTGGTGGCAAGAAAAGAGGGCCGGTGGCCTCAAGCCATGGCTGGTGAGGTGTTGGGGTGGCCAACAAGCCATTTCCCACCCTCAGAAGCAAAAACACAAGTCGAGAGGTCTTGAGGCAAGGCATGCGGCCAAAACCTCTGAGAACTCAAGGCGAACACGAACATGGATGATCACCAAGTGTTCAAATGGTGACGTCCAAGTCTTGAGGATGGTCAAAAATGGGGTGTCTACAGTTGCCCCTCTTTGACAGAACTCGAAAGTCATAACAATGACGGGAGTGAATGTCAAAGCCCAGAGACGACCCATTTTTGACAAGGCCGAAGACTTAGACGAAGCATACAAGCTACAGATAAAGATATGCGCCCGAAGGTAGGGGCAAAATGCAAGACAATGCAAGAAGCCGAACATAACTTATGATCATGCAAGAAACATAAGGACGTATCCCGGTGTTTCGAAAAGGTATAAGCATTGGAACGTATTCCAAATGCTCTCAATAAAAAAGGAAGAAACATAGGGACGTATCCCGGTGTTTCGGAATGAAGGAGAAACACAGGGACGTATCCCAGTGTTTCGAAAAGGTAGGAGAAACGTAGGGATGTATCCCGGTGTTTTGAAAAAGGTAAAGGGAAACATAGGGGCGTATCCCGGTGTTTCGGAAGGAAAGAGAAACATAGGGACGTATCCCGGTGTTTCAGAGAGGATGAGAAACGTAGGGACGTATCCTGGTGTTCTAGAAGGAAAGAGAAACATAGGGACGTATCCCTGTGTTCCAGAATGAGAAAGAGAAACGTAGGGACGTATCCCGGTGTTTCGAAAAGGTATAAGCATGGGAACGTATTCCAAATACTCTTAACCAAAGGGGAGAAGCATAGGGACGTATCCCGGTGTTTAGGAAAGGTAGAAGAAACATAAGGATGTATCCTGGTGTTTCGGAAAGAGAGAGAAACGTAGGGACGTATCCCGGTGTTTCGGACAGAGAGAGAAACGTAGGGATGTATCCCGGTGTTTCGGAATGAAGGAGAAACATAGGGACGTATCCCGGTGCTTAGGGACGTATCCTAGGGTTTGGGGACGTATCCCGGTGTTTAGGGACGTATCCCAGGGTTTTCGGAAAAGAAGCAGAAACATAGGGACATATCCCGGTGTTTCGAAGAAAAGAGGAACATAGGGACATATCCCGGTGTTCCAGAAAGAAGGAGAAACATAGGGACGTATCCCGGTGTTTCGGAATAAAGGAGCGTGCAAAACGATGCAATTGAAAGGGCGCATAACAATGCAAGTGGAATGCGCGTAACAACGTAAGCGAAGTGTGCATAACAATGCAACTGAAAAGGTGCATGACAATGCAACAGAGTGTGTGTGACAACGCAACATAAAGAGTGTGCAAAACAATGCAAGTGAGGTGCTTAAAAGAAGTGCGATAAAATGCATTTTATATGCAAGTATGGGGGCATTTTCTATGCAGCATGGAAAACATATTCTATGCAATATTGAAAGCATGTTCTGTGCATGAGACAGGCATATTCTATGCAACATTGAAAGCTTATTCTATGCAAGATTGAAAGCAAAGCATATTCTATGCAGAATCGAAAGCAAGCATATTCTATGCATGAATCATAATGATCTGTGCACGCATGAAACAGAAGCGTATATGAAAGTGCACATTCTATCCAATAGAGGGGCATCAAACATGTATTATGGTGCCTCCGATTTACCTCTCAGAGGACTTGGCAACACGCTCAGCTCAAAAGGGGACACCCTGTCTATACTGGCGAGAGATAACATCTTCAGTTGCTTTAATTGCGATTCTGACTTGAAGCAGGCTTAAGTTTGGGTTTGAGATACACTCATACTCCAGAGAAATGGTGAGGCCTGAGAAGGTGCACCTGGAATGCAGTCTCGGAATTTGAAACAAACTCAGATGCTCCGATTTTCCCTCTTTTCTTTTGTTTTGCAGTCTAGAACCCATATAGCTTTAGATAGGTCCTGGTTCTGCTGTTCTGACATGACTTAGGTTAAACCCTGCGGTTTTATGAAAGAACGAATCTTGTTTTGCACAAATGTGGAGAATAGCACAGCACTCTGAGCACAAAACGATTTTTTTTGAAACTGGGAGTGAGAACAAGTTCTACACTGGGTATTGAGCCTACGACTGACCACAGCAAAAATGACTCAACAAAGAAAAACAAAAGGTAAACAACCTGAACACATCGAGTAACACTCGAAACGACTCAAAACAAGAATCGAAACAAAACAAAAGACACGACACTCAGACGTGAACAGGGAGCCTGTTTCCTTGAGTAGTGTTTTCCACCCTTTCTCATTTGTGATTCTCACATCACTCGGCCCTCAAGCTCTGTTTTTCACGAAAAAGCCCTTTTCTCACTTTTTCTCTCAACTCACATCTCTCTATTCTTTAATCTCTCATTTTTCATCTCCCCAGGGTGGTTGATGGATAAACAGGCTGTTGTGGGCTCTTGCCCCTAGCATTCTATTGGATTCTCTTTCTTCTGCTCACAATAGTGAGTTTCCCCACAGAGGGGTTGTGCTACAACTGGGTGTGTAACAAATCTGCAGCTGACATCGGTTGACGATGCTCTACTGGGGAGTTTGGACGTGATTAGATCTGTCTAGATGAGGAAGTGGAACATCTTGACCCATTCCAGTCCGTGCTTCGCACTTGGCTTGATACCTTGTTGCTTGGAAGATGAGAGAGCTTTCAGCCCTTTACGATTAGCTTTAGTGGTGCCCCTTTTCTGGGGAACATGGTGCCCTTTCCGGCAAGTAGAGTGCCATTTCTGGCAAGTATGTTGATAATAGGGGAAAGACAGAACACCTGACTCAATTGTGCCCCTAGTTCATCATTTTCATCATTTTTTGTTTTTGGCTTTCTACTAAAACAATTTTGACCAAAATGAGAGTTAGATTAACATGCTTATTTAACTTTTTGATTCAAAATCATGCAAGTCAAGCTATGAGCACTGAAAATTTTCCTTTTTTGGGTCCAAGTAATGGTCCTGTTTTAGAAAAATGGAATAATTTTCGAGAGAATTAGTCAACCTCAGTAAAAATTCTCAAAAACTATTTTTGCTAACGGCCACTGCTCAACAAGCACGAAACATACTCTTGAGATGCACAACCTCGGACCCATAGCAATGGAAAATTGCCCCTTCTCTGAAGGAGAGCTGCATGGTAACAGAAAGTTACCCCTTGTTTGAATGGCACCGCTGTGCATTGAATGGCAACGAAAAGTTGCCCCTTGTTTGAATAGTGCCGTGGCACACTGCAATCAATCCTCAGAGTGACGATCATAACCGAACTCTCGGATACAGAGAAGGCAAAGGCGATCAAAACCATTACATGGACATAATCGATTTTAGAGGTGTTTGTGGCAGGACTTCATAATGAAGTTGCCTACGTATCCCAAACATGGGAATCAAGCCTTACGTAGTTCGGGGGTTAAGGTACACTCGGGTATTTAACCTCTCCTTTGGTGCTCTAACTTTTGCCAAGGCCGCCCTTCTGGGTTTTTAACCTTGCGAGCTTTGTTTTTCTTTTTCTTTTCAATTTTTTTTCATTTCATTTTTTTTTCATCTTTTCTTTTTTCATTCTTTGCATTTTTCTTCTTCTTCTTCTTCTTTTTGTTCTTTTCTTCTTTTTCTTGCTCTAACTTTTGCAGGTTGCCCTTAGGGTTTCGACCCAGAGCCTCTCAAGGGTGAAAGTGTAGCTTGGTCCATGTCAAATGGTGTTGAGATCTCGAATCCGTCTAAATCCAAGAGAGTGGCTGCTGTTCACTGTCGGTGTACGAGTCCATCCAACCGGCGGCTGAATTTGCCCCTAGTGTTGTGCATAGGAACTCGGTTGTCCTTCAGCAATACTTTCTTCTTCCCTCCCTTCTGGTATTTGGCATCCTTGCCGATCTTTGTTAACGAGAAACATCCCAATTTTTTGACTCTTCGAGCACATTTGAAATTCTTTTGCCCCTAGTTCGAGGGGTGCTCCTGATCTAGCTTCACAAGCTTCTTGATTTTTTGATCTTCTTGATCTGACTTTTCTCGCCTCTTGCTCGAGGGCTGCTTCAAATTGGGCCACATAGGCCTGACATTGCGGTTGACCGTTGAACACTCTGAATTAAGGTCCAAGGTTTTGAAAGCAAGGGGTCTAGTCTCGAGGTTGAGAGCGATCCTAAGCTGCACAATCTCAAGAGCGATTCCACACAGGTCTTCGCAGGACTGCACAAAATATTTTTTTTGAAATCTTTTAAGAAAACGACTAATCGCTCACGCTGAAGACAGTGTGGAGCCAATCTGGATCAAGCCAGGATCCTTCTCAGTACTCACATTAACAAGCATGATCTCAATCATTAAGGGCTTAGCATGCCTCTCTTTCTCTCAATTGATCAAATTTTGTAAAACCCGAGGAATTCCTTCCTCTTCGTTTTCCTCATAATGTTCAAAAAGTTTTGAAAAACTTGGGTCAATGTAATGACTTCAAAGCACAAAAGAGTAGGTGGAATGCACTGCCATTTCATTCAAACTTCTGGCACAACTGGCGTAAGGTGGAAGCAGACACAAGAGTGTGAAAAAACTATTGCTGTTCATTCAAATCTATTGGCATTACTGGCTCCAAGGAAGAAACAGACTCAAAAGGAAACGAAAAACAAACACCACACAAGCAAGTGATGTTTGAGGTAACATCCCCGAAATCACCCGACTCTTAAGAAAACAGGACTGACTCGATACAACAAGATAGACTCGACTGACTCAATATGAAAAGACTGACTCAAAACAAAACAACAGAACTAACTCAATACCCAAGCCATAACATATAAAACCCAACATTCACAAATGCTCAAAACAGTGCGTGCCATACACCACATCTGAAATAAACTGAACGTCACCCGCAGGTGGTTCATCCCCCGATCAAATAGTCACATTATCTTCCATAAGTTCACTGATCAAGTGCCGATAGACTCTGCAGGACCTGGTGCGAGGATGACCCCATTGTCAATCAAATTTTGTATCTCGTGGTGGAGACGGACGCAACTGTCGGTGTCATGACCGGTTTGTTGATGAAAAGCACAGTACTTAGTCGGGTCATACTTTGGAGGGAGAGGATCGGGTAGAGGCCGTTGTTCTAACGGTTTCAGATGTCCTTTCCTGAGTAGGACCCCCAGGGCTTTACACAAAGGCATATAAAGCGGGGTGAAAACCCTTTTGCCTCGGGGTAGATAGTCCGGAGTTCGGGGGTTTGGATTGGATGCACCAACAAAGGGGGTGGCTGTTTTAGGAGTGGTGGTGACCATTCCAACTTCAGAAGATCTTGCAGCTGCATCACCACTGGTGGTTGCATTCGAACTACGGTTGAATGCCCTCTTGGGCTGCTCTCGGTCTTGGTCAATTAAGCCCTGTTTCAAGGCATCCTCAATCTGTACTCCCATCTCATGTAAATCTGAAAAGGTAGGGAAGGAGAGGACGATCATTTTTTGCATCAGCTTGGGTTGGAGGTTGCGCACAACCATCCGAATCAGATCTTTGTCAGAAGGCCTCGTAGTCATCATAGAGGCCTTTGCTCTCCATCTCGCCACAAACTCTGAAAAACCCTCCTTTGGCTCTTGGCGGGTGACTTCAAGATCACGAGTTGTTACCTCAATCTGTGTGTTGTAGGAGTATTGATCACTGAAGGCCTCAGCCATCTCTTCCTAATTCTGTTTCACAGAGTTCTCTAATTTCGCATACCAGATTGCGGCTATCCCAGACAGGGTTCGGCCGAATAGTGACAGCTTATGGGCTGTGGTCAAACCCATTGGCCTCAAGATATCAGAAAACAGTTGGAGGTGCACCATTGGGTCTTCAGAGCCATCGAATCAATCTATATGTGGCATCTTGAACCGATCTGGTAATGTCACCACTGAGTCAGTATAACCGTCCTCTATATCAGGAATAGAGTGGGCCCCCTGAGACTTTTTGAACAATTTCTCAAGCTTGCTTACTTTCAATGCTGTGGGGTCCGTTTTGAACTCAAAGGGGGAGTCTGGTAGGTTGATGGGTGTCTTGGATAGTTGGGGTAGAACCGGGGGTGGAGCTGGCCCGACTGGAATGTCCGTATCGTCCTGGACGTGGGTTGCCTCCCCGAGTATGGGAACTCTTGGTGGGGGAGGAGCCTGGTGTGAAGTAGATACTCCAGTTTGCTGCTCTAGCTTGGCAATTGTCTCTGCTTGTTGGGCTATGACCACAGCCTGTTGCTTGGTGAATTCTGCTTGACAGACAGCGTCTTGCTGCATGGCTTTCATACTATCCTGGAGTTGGCGCACCATCTCTTCCAGACTCGACATGTTGTCTTGGTCTAACTGAGCAACCGGTATATCTCCCTAAGGTAAAAAACAGATATCTCAACCCAACTGCGCACAGGTGAGATGGATAATGACCGCTGATCCGAAGACTGTTGAACTGATGATCTGTGCCTGATTGCCCTTGAACTGAATCTCTGACCCGACAAAGTCTATCAGCACAAGTCCAATGTACCTGGGGGATAGTGGAGCCTTCTGAAGCTATAGTTCCAGGACTACCTAGCAAAAGAGAAAACAGACAGCAACTTAGCTCAATTTCACTGGAACGGATATGAGCATAGCGGAACGACTGTACCAAATACTGATCACTGTTCCCCAAAATCACTGCCCCAAAACACTGAATCGGATACTCGCAGATATAACCATTTCTCAAAAACACTGACACTGATGCCCGCAGGCCTGATGCACAAACTCACAGACTGATATGTACGTTCCTGTAGAGATACACTCTAAAAACACATAACACGTAAAAGAGAGCCAAAACACCCCTACGTTGGGGTAGGGTTTCCCTGTCCTATTTTGTCAGGAGCTAGGGTTTCACAACGCATGCAACGGTTTCAAACAACCTATATCGGGTAAGCAACCTGTCCTAGTTTGGAATGGTCACTATGGATTCCGAACATGCACTAGGTCGCATGGTCAAAAGGGTGCCCCGGTAAAACCGGGGTTTGTGTTCCCATACTGGCAGAGCCCGCAACCGGTCAGCCTTATGGTCATGCCTTGACAAGACAAGCCTCCGGCAAATCGTTCAGGAATAGCAGATGTCCAACACGGTGTTCTAGGCGCACCAATGCACATGCAATGCAAAGAAACACATAAGTGAAATCAAAACAAGATATCACGAGTTCGAGTCAAACTCTCAAATCTCCCCAACAGAGTTGCCAGAAACTGTAGACGTCCCCGAACGCCCCGGGAGGATGGCTCCCCCCGTTTTGTTCATTTGGGCTCACTACAGTTCGGACTCGAATTGTCACGGTTCTCAATCTGAACCAAAGAGTCCAAATCCGGCAAATCGTTTTGAGAAAAAACAAATTTTTAGAAAAGAAGTGCCAAACATGGACTGCTTTTCCATATACAGAGTCGCCACCTAAATATTTATTTTGGGGGAATTTAGGAAACCCTGACTCGTTTTCCAAAGGCCACGTGTCCGTCATCACCAAAGTTGTCTCGGCTCGGGAACTTGGGTACGATTGGGGAAGGTCAGCTATGAGCACCCCCGCTCGCCCGATCAAAGATCGGCCTCTACTAACCATGATATCTTGTTTTGAAAACATTATGCGGTCTTATCCCGGTTAATTAGCAAGAATTACTATGTGATGCGCACAGCAAAACAAGTATAGACTAGATCGCCTAATTTGGAACAAAGCATTGCATATCCGTTTATTTGGAAAATGATTTGAAATTTGCTACTCGCAAGTTGGCTAAAACACGGATTTCAATGAGTTATCCCAACTCAAACAATCCAACCTTCACCCACAGGCATTCAGGCAGTTAATCAAATAAACATTTAGCCACATGGTAAGCATGTTGTCATGTTAACATTCACACTCATGCGAGATGCTAAAACATAAAACACTTACAGTGTACTCCAAGCCAAAACAATAAACTAGTTAGTAATCATGTGTGATCCTAGTTCATGTTAAAATGGCTAATGCGTCGCATACAGAATGTCACTAGAATAGGCTCGGCTAATCCTAGGATGGTATGTGAGATGCTACAAATAACACGTATTCAATTTGGAATTGAAATACAATGCAGTTAGTATGATGCGCCGAGCCCGGTGCATGCAAGACAAATGTATGGATGCACGCATTCATAGCATAAGGTATGTTAAATTAAATATGCCCTAATACTAACCATCGAAAGCAAGTAAGTAAAAGGGAGAAAGAAGTGGGGATTGGAAGACATGCACACGCGCACCCACACTTATTACAAATTCGCCCTCGCTCGGATGGACTAAAAGAATAGTACAAATTATTTAACCTACAAGCTAATTAATTATTACAGGCCACCTAATTAATTAAGCAAATTAACTAAGCTAAGAAAGCAGTAAAGGCCTCGGGAAGAGGGTCCAATGCACGCGTGCTCAGGTTTGCTCAAAAATCCAACGCCATGCATAAGTTTGCCTCTATTTTCCCAGCTCTGCTCCTCTAAAAATTGCACAAGTCCCAGGGAGCACTCTATGGACACTGTGGAACATCACCGGCTAAGACAGAACACCACCGGCCATGTCCGGATGGTCATCGACCATTTGTAAAGCCATCGGCCAACAATGGATGGCCGGTCGGCAATATAGATGGCCGGCCAGCCAAAGCTTCTTGCAGAACTTGTTTTGACAGCAGCAGAGGGCAAAACAGGGCATGGCAATGCATTTCAAGCAAATGTATGCACCACCACATCCCTTATCATATTTACAACTCAAAGGGGTATGGTGCTCGATTCTCGGACCACCAATCACGCATTTTAATGCGTGATGGCCCAAGAGACCAAGTATGCATTTTCAATGTAGAATGAAATGCACATAAACAAACAATGAGCTCAACCTCTATCATACCCAATTCAAGAGGCAAAGCATGCATGCCAATGTAATGCAACCTAAACATGCAAGCTAAGCATGCAATATGGGCATGTGAACAAGCAATGTAAATAGGCAAGCATGCAAGTTATGCAAACTAACAAGCATGCAAGATGGATGAGCATGCAACAACATATGGGAATGGTCTTAAACCAAAATGGGTAGCTCTCAAATAGGCCCAAATCAGTGGCCAAAATGACGCAACAAAGGCATGAAAGCACACACACAAGCATGAATGCACAAAGGCCTAAACATGGAGCGTAAGCCATCAACTCTTCAAGGCATGAAAGTGATGGAAAATGCAAATATGAAAGCATGGAACACGGACTGAAATATGGTTTCCAATGATGCCAAATCATGAGAATAAGCCAAGTAAAGTATACTAGTGACCCACACACCCAAGGCTAGTAAGCTAGAATGCAAGACGACTATACAAATCATGGCAAACATGATCAAAACAACCATAACCAGACCTTAAGCATGGCAAAACAGTGCTAAAACCCTCTTGGAACCTAACCAAAATCATGCTAAAATGTCATCTCACAACGTGATGCATGTTAGGCCAAAACATAGGATTGCAAGGCAAGCATATGATGCATGCAAGAGACCATTAAACCAAGCAAAAAAAGATCTAAGGCATGCCAAAATATGACCAAATACACACTGAAATGTGTCCAATACATGCAAGAATAAGGTGCTCCTTTGAAAGGCCAATAAGAGGGTTACTCTACACATGCAAGAATGACACTCAACATGACCAAAAAAACTTTGGAAATGGCTTATGAGGGTCCTAAAACCCACTGAAAAATGCTTGAACCGAGCTCAAGAAGTGTGCAAATAAAGGCCCCTTTGTAAGGCCAAAAATGCAAGCAAACAAGACAACAAGGAGAGAGGATGGCCCTCTCCTTCTTAGGACCTTAAACCACCATCCTCACAACTGAAATCTTGAGAGATTTCAGTGGTGAGGAGGTCCAAACAAGGTGGTCCCGAAGCTCACCAAAAACACACAAAAATGGGGCCAAACAAGGCCTAAGAGGGGGTAAACAACCCCAAACACAAAAGTGGTCTGAATGAAGTAGCTTGAACACAAAAAAATAGAACTTTTTTATGTTATACACAAAGCTCAGGTCAGCAAGCAAGACAGGCTAAAAGTGTGTGAAAAAACGGGGAATAAAGAGGGAAAAAGGAGTTACCTTTGTAGCCAAAAGGGGACAGCAGCCTCTTGGTCCAAAAAACAGTCCCTTAGCCTCTGAAAATGGACTCCAAGCTCCTTAGGTTGATGATGGAGGTGTTGTCCTAGGAGGTGTAGTTCAAATGGCCAAGAACTAGACCCTTTTGCACCCTCTAACCCACACAAATGTAGAGAGAGAGGGAGATACAGAGAGAGGGTGATATATATATATGATATATATCAGATTTTTCTGACCATTGAAATGGGAGGAGAAGCCCTCCTTATATAGGCCAAGGCAAGGTGCCAAGCTTCTAAGAGAAGCTAACATAAAAAGGGTCAAAGGGGGCAAGCTTCTAAGAGAAGCTAAGCAAAGGGGTCAAGCTTCTCTTAGAAGCTTGTAGCAAAAGGGCCAAGCTTCTTGGAGAAGCTAAGCAAAGGGGTCAAGCTTCTTGGAGAAGCTTGGAGCAAAGGGTTCAAGCTTCTTGGAGAAGCTAGAGCAAAGGTGCAAAGGGTTCAAGCTTCTTAGGGAAGCTAAACCAAGGGTTCAAAAGGTTCAAGCTTCCTTAAGAAGCTAAAACCCAAGGGTTCAAAAGGTTGAAGCTTCCTCAAGAAGCTAAAAAGCAAGAGTTCAAAAGGTTCAAGCTTTCTCAAGAAGCTAAAACATGGGTTCAAAAGGGTGAAGCCTCCCTAAAAAAAGGGCTCGGCCAGAAAAGGAGTCAATCGGCCAAATTAATGATCGGCCGACCAAACAAAGTGCTGACCAGCCATCACCAATGGCCGGTGGCAAGAAAAGAGGGCTGGTGGCCTCAAGCCATGGCCGGTGAGGTGTTGGGGTGGCCAACAAGCCATTTCCCACCCTCAGAAGCAAAAACACAAGTCAAGAGGTCTTGAGGCAAGGCACGCGGCCAAAACCTCTGAGAACTCAAGGCGAACACGAACATAGATGATCACCAAGTGTTCAAATGGTGACGTCCAAGTCTTGAGGATGGTCAAAAATGGGGTGTCTACACCTCTTGAATGCTTCACATGCTTGTAGTGTAAACCATGCTTACTAGCTTACATTGCATGTGGTTTTGGCCCTTGATTCTAGCACATTTTGGCCATGCTCTAAACTGATTTTGTTCATATTTTGGGCTGCCTCAGCTCTATTTTTAGGCCTCTTGGTCGAATGATGCTTGCCATGCATGGTTGTAGTGTAATACCCTTGCCTAGCCTTGAGTTTTGAATCCCCTTGCATGCTTAACTTGAGGTGTGTCTATGTTTTGGCATCATTGAGCATGATATTTCAGAGCGTATAAGGTTGCCATATTCCCATGTTTATCACTCTTTAAATGTGTTTGAGAGTTGTGCTTGTATACCTCATTTATGGACCATTACATGAGCTTCATTTTTGTACCATTCAAACCATCATATTAGTCCATTTTGCTACTGTTTTGGGCCTGCATAGGGACTATTTGGGGTTGGTTTGGTCATTTGAGCATCGCTTTGCATACCTCTAGTGTAATGTGCTTCACTAGTTTCGGTATTTGAGCCTCCTAATATGCATTGTGTAAGTTGTTTGCGTGATTCGGGACGATGTTGCATGTTATTTCAGAGCTGGAACTTGTGCCATTGTATGTAATATTTCATCCTTTCAATGCTTTTGTAGAGTTGTATCTCGTACCTTAAGCTTTGATCCCTTGCATTGTGCATGCTTGTGTGTGTGTCATTGCCTTGTTTTCATTATGTTTGGCCACTGATTTGGGTGCGGCTGAGGTCAATCCATCTTGGTTTAAGTCCATCTTGCATTGTGTATGCCATATAGTCCATGTTATCGCATGTTCGATCATTGCATTGTGTATGCCTCATTCATAACGTTGCGTATGTTAGTGCATTGTGTATGCATGCCATATAATCCACGTGCATTGAGTATGCCCTTGATTAGTCCATAGCATTGTGTATGCTAGTTGACAGTTCCCACTTTCAGATGACGGTTCCCACTTCAAGAAGGAAGTGATTGACTTGTTGGAGAAATACAACGTGGCTTTTCACAAGTCATCTAGATATCGGCCGCAGACCAATGGAGCAGTTGAGGCCACCAACAAGAATATCAAACACATACTACAGAAGATGGTAGAAACCTACCGGGACTGGCTAGATAAGTTGCCATTTGCTCTGTGGGGCTACCGAACTTCAATTAGAATGTCTACTGGGGCGACTCTGTATTCATTAGTTTATGGGATGGAGGCCGTTCTACCTATCGAGATTGAAGTTCCGTCTTTGCGAGTGCTGGCTGAGTGTCAGATAGCCGAAGTAGATTGGCAACAGACCAGATTCGAAGAACTCATGCTCTTTGACGAGCGCAGACTGAAAGCACTGTACCATGTTCAGGGTTATCAATGACGAATTGCCAGGGCTTTTAACAAGAAGGTTAAGTCCAGGAATTTGAAAGAAGGAGATTTGGTGCTCAAAGATAACCGAGCTCCCATCCATGACCCTAGGGGCAAGTTCAGACCCAATTGGACCGGTCCCTACATCATCAAGTCTATCTGGTCAGGTGGAGCTGTCATTCTGATGGACCTAGATGGCCTAGAGTTCTCACAACCGATCAATATGGACAAGTTGAAGAAATATTACCTCTGAGTGGTTCGCTAGGCCGAAAACCCGAAAGGGCGACTTAGGCAAAAGTTAGAGCACAAAAAATTTGAAATTATAAAAGCGGGCTACATAAGGTTGAAAACCCGCAAAGGGCGGCCTTGGCAAAAGTTATAGCGTAAAAGGTGAGGGTTGTGCATCTTAATGATAGATCTCAGGCGTGTCCAGTTCTAATCCATATCGAAAGTGGTTTTGAAAAGTTTTAATAAAAGTTGATTTTGCTCAAATTAATCTTTTTACAACTTAGACCATTTTTGGACCAAACGGGAAATTTTCAGTACCCACAACCTTCAATTATATTGATTTCAGTACAGAGTTCTCCTACTCTTGCATAGAAATTGAAGTTTCTTTTTATTACACTCATAAAGAAAAACTTGAAAGTAATGATTAAAGCAATAAATTTGGGACATAGATAAGTCAGGTGTTCTTGTGCCCCCTCCTAGAGCTCGTCGAAGCTTCTGATGCCAAGCTGGGCCCAATCTGCGCCTCTTCATTGAGCCAATCTGTGCACTCATCAGACAAAGTGCAACTGAAAGTGGGAGCGGGGGCCAAAAGCTCTCTCGTCCTCCATGCCATGACATACCGAGCTAGCTGTGTGCCTCGGACCGGAAATGCAGCTGGATATTCTATCCTCTATGCCGGGCAAATATGATCATGGCCAAACTGGCGCTGGAACCAGAAAAGAAAGTAGAACACGCAGTGTGTTAGGCCAATCAACTAAATCCCAGGCTGCCAGGACATGCTATAGCTCATTGCCGATAGATTGAGCCAAGGACAACGCCAAGCAATGCGGTCTGCTGACAAATTGTACATTCAGTCAAACCACCATCTCTTATCAAAGGCATCGACGAGGCGACGTTGGAAGAAGTAGCCGCGAAATGAATATCTTTGGGCAAGAGTCCACAACACGCAATTTGTCCATCAACCACACACAGAGGGATGGAAAATGAGAGATTAAAGAATAGAGGTGTATGTTGAGAGAAAAGTGAAAGCGGGTTTTGTGAGAAAAACTAAGCACGAGGGCCGAGTGATGTGAGCAACACACATGCAAGATAGGGTGGGAAGCATTACCTGCAGCAACAGTGGACTCCCTGCGAATCTGGTCGTCTCTCGACGATGGAAAGCATCCAAGCCCATCAATGTCTCGGCCAATGTCATGGCAATACAGCTCTTTCCATCTTTCAAGCCTTGAGCAACTTCAACCAGACGAATGCTAGACCCGCTGAAGCCTGGGGCAAGCAAAAAGTGAGATAGCATGCACAAGCAAAGGGCATGTCGCCAAAAACCTTGCCAGTGGTGATCACCGCGGTCACCAGCATCAGAAAAGCGGTGAATCAGGCTGAGGATGTCCAATTCTCCGTCGCGAATCAAAGACCGAGCGTCGTGCATAGTAAGCCCACACATTCGACCTAAGGCTTGGGTGTGGCCGAAGTGGAGCTGGGGCAAGATTTCTTCGTTGCACTCGGATTCCATCAACGCTTGGAAATCTTCAAAGGTAGGACACACCTCTTGCCTGCCAAAGCTAAAGACATGAGTTACCGGATTCCAAAACCTTGCCGTGGCATGAAGAAACGGAAAGTGCAGCGGAGTGCGACTCAGCGTGAATAGTGCATTTATGCCGAAGCCCTGGAAGTTCAACTTTTTCGAGCCATCTAAAGTAGCAATCCAAGCTGTGAGATTTTGGATGAGAAATGCCTCCATTTTGATGCAAAAATGAGATGAAATGAGAGAACCACGAAGCTGGAACCTTTATGGAGGATAAGGCACTGTTTGGGAGACACGTGTCAAAAATCTGGAGGTCGCCGGGCCAACTAGTCGGCCGACCACTTTTTTTTGTCGACCGACCACACAACCGGTCTCCAAGGCAGAAAGCTGGTCGGCCAGCCTTCTTTGGTGGTCGGGCTTGGAGGAAAATTGGGTTTTGGCCTTTTCCGAGCCTCTAGAAGAGAGCTCCTAGCCTTTCCATGCGTTGGGAGTGTTAAAGGTCCGTGTTTACCTCTGTTTCGGATGCATTCCGTCACCCGGTTTGTCAGAAATGCGTTTGCTTATCGAGTTGTTAAGTTTTGCTTATCGAGTTGTTAAGTTTTGTTTATCGAGTTGTTAAGTTTGCTTATTGAGTTGTCGAGTTTTGTGCATCGAGTTGTTACTCTTTGTTTAATCAACATTGTCGTGTTTTGCTTATCGAGTTGTAAACTTGCTAAGGTTTTGTTGTTTCTTAGTAAGTTAAGTTGTTTAGTTTATTGTGTTGATTCACTACCTGACTTGGCAATACACGGTGCTCAATTTCCATTCAATCTCATTTTTGTGCAAAATGATGCGATGCGATGCTAAGAATACAAAAGACAATACTTTTTGGACAAAAGCTGTTTCATTTCATCATAGCTTCTTTTGTTACAACATTGTACAACAGGGTACAAGTTTTAAAGAAATTAAAACTGCCTAAAAGCTGATGTGCTACAACTACTAGTAATAAAAGAAAATAAAGCAAGAACATCTGCATCAGTGCTATCAAGCGCAAGATTGAGAGACCCTCTTCGTCCTCTTCGGCTGAGCAACCTCTGTGCTAGCACCATCATCTAAATCAGAGCTGTTATCCTCAGGATCCTCTCCGGCATCACCTCCACTCTCAGAGCCGGAACCAGAGTCCTCCTCTCTGCCTGCGGATGTCTCTGACTGAGGATGCGCAGACTCCTCCTCCTCGCTGGACTCCTCATCATCTCTGATAGGCGCTTTATGCTTGCCTTGGTTGCGAGTCGAGTCCCCTCTCCCAGCTCCTCGAGAAGGCCTGGATGGCCCAGCCTATAGCGGTGGCATCTGAAAAAAAAAAAAAAAAAAAAAGAAAGAGAAGAAGAAGAAGATAGTTTGAATACATCAGTCAAAGCATATATATCAGATGCAGATCTGAGGAATCTTTGCTTGTGAGTGTGTGCTTGTAGATGTAGTACGTGAATGTGGTGTGCCAGATGTACTCTACACATGTAGTCAACCAATGTAATAGAATGTTCAGTTTCAGTATGACATCAGAAGTATGATAAATGCAAGGAAATTGAAAAATACCAAAACGCCGGCGATGAATAGCTGTGTCTCCCTCTGCAGAACCATGCCCTCGAGCGAGGCCACCACTCTAAGCATCCCATCCATGTACTCTCTGGGAGGCTGCAGATGTAAGTGCAAGTCATCAGTGAATGAATGAATGTTTAAATATCTGAGTGGTAAATCAAAACTATAAAGCATACCAATGGCGAGTCAGGGTCACTGACGTATCGATGATCAGGCAATGGAGGCTCCAAGGGAATTGGGTAGGATGTCCCGTACCGCCAGCCTGTCAGCTCGGTCGGAAGATCCGGCCATCCGGCATGATGATAAGTCGGGGGAATCAGTCCAGCCCCACCTCTCGATGTGCCGGCCCGGCTAGTCGAAGGGGCATCTGTAGCCCGGACTCGACTCGATGATGCACCAGCGGCCCTCCTCGTAGGAGTACGGATACTCGTCAATGGGGGCATCAAGTACGTATGGCGGTAGGTCGCGTACTCCCCCTCCTCCAAGAGCAGAACTACATCAGTGCCCATCATAGCCTTCTCGACCTCCCGGGGAGTGAGTCTTTCAGTTGACCGCATGTCCTATGGAGGTGCTGTCGGGATACCCTGATCGGGGACGCCCATCGTCGGCGTAAGCGATCCTGAAACCGACCTTGCATTGGGCCCTCAAATAAAATCCGATATCGAGAAGAGGCCCACGCCCTAGGAAATCGGAAACGAATATCTCCTCCCAACGGTATCCAGGGCTCCCAAGTGATCTGCGGATAACAAGTGCACAAACTGATTAGATGTCATAAATATGCAAGATGAACCAAAGCACTGTCGAAGAACTGAGAGTTCTAGATTACCTCGGTCGCCCGCACAGCATTGAAGAACTACCGAAGGAAGGGCAGAGTCTCCCGAGTCCTCGGCCAGCACCGACCCTCGAATCTGTGAGAATAGGAGATCTCAAGAGGTGCCTCCACCTCGAGCTCTGGGGCCAACGTCGGGAAGTATGTATAAACCCATAGCTGTGAAAAGCAGAACAGTGGCCGTCAGAATACAGAATGTATACAAAGAATACAAAATGCTGAGTGCAGAATGTAAGGTATGCCGTGTGCAGAGTACAGATAATGAAAAGCGGAGATGTGAATCAAGAGGACAGAAAGTACCTCCCAGGCTCTCCAGTAGCCACCGACTATGTTCCCCCACCCGCGGGAGGTCGCACTCATATAACAACAAAGGGTAGCAAGGCCGGCGCCGCCCCAATCATACTGGCTGACCTGGGATAGGTCTACTAAAGCATTGAGTAGATAAAGTCCAACTGTGTTCCCCCTGTTGGAGAACAAAGTGGGCCCGAGAAGGAACATCAAAAACCCCTGAACATACTGCTCTATCTCCTCGACAGTCTCGGGCATAGTCCCCATGTACTGCATGGGAAACCAGGTGTATCTAACTCTACACGATGATCTGTCGATCGGCAGGCGGACTCCCAGCAGATAAATCCAAGCCGCCTCCCACTCGCCCATATATGCGTCATAAAGGACCGGTCGGCCGGCCATGTCAAGGCCAGTCAACATGGCAAAGTCAAATGGGGTCATCGTCATGTCCCTAGTAGCTGAAAAGTGGACAGAGTTGGTGGTGTCCCACCATCTCTCCACAAGTGCCCCCATTAGGGTCCTGTTCGCTGGATAACGAGATAGCCCTGCACAGAAGAGTCCAAATCCTGCATCGTCCACGATATCATGAACGGTATCTGGGAGCTCCGCATACCACTCCCTAGCGACGATCGAGCCATAACCTCGCGTAGAACGAGAAGATATCTACATTCAGAATTAACAAATGTATTCAATTTTCAGAATGAGATGAATGAGCTGCGTGCAAATGAAGTAAATGGACTGCGTGTTCTCTATGAGCTGTGTGCCCAAAGAACGAGCTGTGTGCCCGGAAAATGAGCCGTGTGCCCGAAAAAGTGAGCCGTGTGCCCGAGAAACAAGCTGTGTGCCTGAAAAACGAGCTGTGTGCCCAAGACAAACTGTGTGATAAGAATGAACCGTGTGTTCAAAACAAGCTGCGTGCCCAAATGGACAGAATACTGTGTTGTGAGCTGTATGCTAAAATGAGCAAAGTATGGTTACATATGAGCTGTGTGTCAAATGGATCGAATGGTGCGTGAATGTGTTCAGAACGAGCAGATAAAAAATACATAGTGAAAGCATGAAATGTGCAAGAAATACAGAATACATTGCAGAGAATGTAAAAGGGAAGTACGTACCTCTCGTGCCTGGTGAGATAAGTTAGACTCAGGCTCCCATAGCAGTAAGTCCGCAGGTGCTCGTCGCTCAAAGTTAGTAAAATGATAGAAGGTGGTAAGAGGTAGGACATGCTCTGGAGGGTCGTACCTCTCGGGGTCAAAAGGCCGAATCCTCGGAGGCAGTGACATGATGTCTGGCTCACCCCCGGCATGTGGAGGACCTCTGCCGTGACCCGCCATTCGAAGAAATCTGCAAAAATGAGCAAAAATGAGCGAAATGAGCCAAAATAGGAAAAAGTCAACAAAAGTCAACTCTCGGGAAAGGAAAAAGTCAACAAAAGTCAACTCCTGAGAAAGTGTGCCAAACTTCGAGACAAACATACCTCAAGTGGTGAAAAAGGAGAAAGAAGCTCCGAAATCAAATTTTAATCGGTTCAAAGTGAAGAGAACTGAAAGTTTTCGCAAAACAACTTCGCATGGGGCGTTGGAAAACACGTATAAAGTGCAGATCTGAGGGAGAAAATGGTCTAGGGAGCAAGAGGAGGTGATTTTGGCAGTGGGTGTGTGAGCAAAAGTGTTTTGGACAAGTGGATTTAAAGATCCAAGCATAAAAGGACCAAGCGATTGATTTTGGTAAGTCGTCAAACCAGGGTTTTTGAGCCGACCCCCCCTTGGGCAAAAACTGGTCGATGGCACTGGTAGGTGGTCGGTGGCCCTCTTGGGTGGTCTCCCAGGTCCCTTTCTTCTCCCTATGAATTTTGGTGATGAGTGGAGTCCTCGGCTCTCGAGAAAGTACAAGAAAAGTGCACTTTTCGGCGCGAAATGCCTTCGCCGGAACTTCAATTCAAAGTCTTCGATGTATGGCTCATTGTTACTAGCCAAGAGCAAGGTGTATCCTTTTTGAGTACGTTGCAACCCCTCCGAGAGGTAAATCGGAGGTCACGTTTGAGTTGCTCTCTTCGAAGCTTGCACTTCTTTACGCAACATTTTGTTTCAAGCATGCTTTTGAAGTTGTACTTATCTTGCGTTGTTATGCACACCACTTGCATTGTCGTGCACGTTTCATTGGTATTATCATGCCTCCATGCTTTGCATGCGTCGTCGTGTACGTTTCACTTGCATCGTTATACACTTCGCCATCGGCACCATACGTGTTCGCGTTTGATATAGCTCTGAACATATGTTGCTAACTTATTGTACCTATTAAGTTCCTTTCTTTTACAGGCATGATATTGTATGTATGGTTCATTCAAGAGAAGTTCCGATTCAGTTTGAACATACCTTTTCTCCTCTCGCATGCGGTGCGTTAGGACATCTTCAGTTTCGAACACTCGGATGAGTTCCCGTGTTCATTCATACCTATTCTCCTCTCGCATACGGTGTGTTAGGACATCTTCAGTTTCGAACACTCGGATGAGTTCCAGTGTTCATTCATACCTTTTCTCCTCTCGCAAGCAGTGCGTTAGGACATCTTTGATTTCGAACACTTGGATGAGTTCCGGTGTTCATTCATACCTTTTCTCCTCTCGCATGCGGTGCCTTAGGACCTCTTCGGTTTTGAACACTCGGATGAGTTCCGGTGTTCATTCATACCTTTTCTCCTCTCACATGCGGTGCGTTAGGACATCTTCGGTTTCCAACACTTGGATGAGTTCCGGTGTTCTTTCATACCTTTTCTCCTCTCACATGTGGTGCGTTAGGACGTCTTTGGTTTCGAGCACTCAGATGTGTTCCGGTGTCCATTTGTTCACTTTCTCCTTTTGTGTTTGATACGTTGAGAGTTGTTTCGTCTGAGACTCCGGGTGTTCTCGGTAGTCGCTTTTAGCCTTCTCCGTGTGAGACGCAGTGAGAATTGTATAATTTTCTTACATCCTTTCGGCATATGATGTGGTTTGGCTCGTGTTTACTTGCTTTGCATAACATTCGCTTAAACTGTTGCATTTATTGTGTATATTTGCTTTATTACAGCGTGCTTTGAATGATCATAAGTTATGTTCGGCTTTGTGCATACCCCTTTCCATTTTGCCCCTGCCTATGGGCACATCTCTTTGTTTATCTCGCCTGTTTGTCTAAGCCTTCGGCCTTGTCAAAAATGGGTCATCTCTGGGCTTTGATATTCACTCCTGTCAATTATGACTTTCGAGTTACATCAAGAGAACAGCTATGACACCCCATTTTTGACCGACCTTAAGACTCAGACGTCATCGATTGAGCGCTCGATGATTGCGCATGTTGTGCTTGTTCTGAGGTTTTGGAGTTTCGGCTGAGGTCCTTACCCCCGGACCTCGGGACCCTTTTATACTTTGCCTTGGTTTGCAGACCAGGTCTTGCTTTCTCTTCCCGGAGGGATGGAGAGGTCTTGTAGACCATCTCTCAGTGGCCGTAGGCTACTTTTTGTGGTCGCAGGCCACTGTTCCCGTTTGGAGACCAGTTTCTGGTTTTCGGAGCCATCGGCCGCGCGCCTCGGTTTGGGACCGCTTAACATTCTCCGTTTGGCACGGTTTCTGGCACACACATTGTTTCCTCTGTCTAGATGGACACTACAGCCTGTGAGACCACCTTTGTGGTTGCACGCCACTTTTAATTAACGACTGTTTTGGGCACGGACGCGTGTTTGCCCCGAACCCTCGTTTTGCTTCGGTGTTGGTTCATTTTGGCATGGAGCTTGTTTTCCTTGTTTGGGAGGTGGTACAAGGGTGGGAGATCACCTTTTGTCTTGGAGACCACTTCTCTCTCCATGACCAGTTTTCTTGTCGAAATTTGGTTTCTTGCTTCTGGGCCCATTTCTTTGGTCTCCACCACACCACTAGCTTGCATTCGGTTGGGAGACCACCAAATGGGACTCTTGACCAGTTTTCTTTGAGGAGACCACTCACCTGGTCGGCCGACCCGAGAAGTGGTCGGCCGACCATCTTAAGCAGTCGGCTTGCTCCTCGATTTGTCTCTGTGAGTGCT
Source organism: Camellia lanceoleosa (assembly GCA_025200525.1). Classification (NCBI taxonomy): domain Eukaryota; kingdom Viridiplantae; phylum Streptophyta; class Magnoliopsida; order Ericales; family Theaceae; genus Camellia; species Camellia lanceoleosa. The sequence continues at coordinate 116,955,396 of CM045761.1, forward strand.
TGTCATTTGTGCCAGCTGGAAGCCTGGTGCATCCTCCATACCGTGTATGGAGGATCTTGACCTTAGTTTTTAGCTTCTTTGAGAAGCTTTGGCCTCCTTGTCTATAAAGGAAGGCCTCCCCTTCTTTGTGAGGGTTGATTTTGGTTAAGGCAAAGAATATATCCTCTCTATATCTCACTATTTTGAGCTCCAAATGGTGTGGTTCTTGCCCTTTGCACACCACCTCAAAGCCTAACACTTCCATCATCAACCTAAGGTTCTTGGAGGCTATTTTCAGAGGTTAAGGAGCTGTGTTTTTGGGTCCAGAAGTTGCTGATTTTATTGAGCTTCAAGGGTAACTCATTTTCTCCCTTTTTAAGCTCTATTTTGATCCTTCTCCTAGCCTTATTTGCATGCATATTTAGGCTTTGTTGTCAACTGAGAAAAGCTTCATTTTCAAGTGTTTTTCATGTTTGTTTAAGGCCATTTTGTGGTTAGGGGTCATCTACCTTCCTTGCATGCTCTATTTTGCCTTGTTTTGAGCCATGCCTTAGGGCCTTTGTGTTGACCTTTGCTTGGCCCTTTAGCCACTAAAATCCAATGGATTTTCAGTGGTTGGTATGTGGTTTTGAGGGCCAAAATCAGAGAGGGGTGACCCTCTCTCTCCACGTCTTGTCTACTAGCATTTTTGGCCTTACAAAGGAGCCTTTGTTTTCACACTTCCAAGCCTTGGTTCAGGCCCCTTTTAGTGACTTTTAGGGCCTTCCTAGGATCTTTCCAGAGTTGGTGTTGTCATCTAGGGTTCGCCTCTTACATGTGTAGAATAACCCTCTTCATAGCTTATCAAAGGAGCATGTCATTCTGCATGCATTGGTCATGTTTCAGTGGGTTTTTGGTCATTATTTGGCTTGTCATACCTCTTTCTTTTGCTGGTTCAGTGGCCTGTTGCATGCTTCACATGCTTGTAGTGTAAACCATGCTCACTAGCTTACATTGCATGTGGTTTTGGCCCTTGATTCTAGCACATTTTGGCCATGCTCTAAACTGATTTTGTCCATATTTTGGGCTGCCTCAGCTCTGTTTTTAGGCCTCTTGGTCGAATGATGCTTGCCATGCATGGTTGTAGTGTAATACCCTTGCCTAGCCTTGAGTTTTGAACCCCCTTGCATGCTTAACTTGAGGTGTTTCTATGTTTTGGCATCATTGAGCATGATATTTTAGAGTGTATAAGGTTTCCATATTCCCATGTTTATCACTCTTTAAATGCGTTTGAGAGTTGTGCTTGTATGCCTCATTTATGGACCATTGCATGAGCTTCATTTTTTTACCTTTCAAACCATCATCTTAGTCCATTTTGCTACTATTTTGGGCCTACATAGGGACTATTTGGGGTTGGTTTGGTCATTTGAGCATCGCTTTGCATACCTCTAGTGTAATGTGCTTCACTAGTTTCGGTATTTGAGCCTCCCAATATGCATTGTGTGAGTTGTTTGCGTGATTCGAGACCATGTTGCATGTTATTTCAGAGCTGAAACTTGTGCCATTGTATGCAATATTTCATCCTTTCCATGCTTTTGTAGAGTTGTATCTCATACCTTAGGCTTTGATCCCTTGCATTGTGCATGCTTGTGTGTGTGTCATTGCCTTGTTTTCATCATGTTTGGCCACTGATTTGGGTGTGGCTGAGGTCTATCCATCTTGGTTTAAGTCCATCTTGCATTGTGTATGCCATATAGTCCATGTTATTGCATGTTCGATCATTGCATTGCGTATGCCTCGTTCATAACGTTGCGTATGTTAGTGCATTGTGTATGCTTGCCATATAATCCACGTGCATTGAGTATGCCCTTGATTAGTCCATAGCATTGTGTATGCTACTTGCATGCTTGCATGTCATCCTATGCATGTTTGCATCACTTAGTCGCATTACATTTAGGATTGCATACTAGAGTTGCATTTGTACATGCCATGCCACTTTACTTGTCGCATTGTGTTAGTCCAAACACGGGAAACGGGGGACGTTTCATACTCCAAGTGATGAAACGTGCCTCGATTCTCAGTCGCCGACACTCTTGACTAACACATGATGGAGTTTAGGCATTTATGTGTTTATATGTGCATTCATTTCATATTGAGTCGTGCAATCCGACTCCTCGGCCATCATGCATTGAGATGCGTGATTGGTGGCCTGAAGATCAAGGGCTACACTCCTTAGTGCTTATGCAATGATGGGGAGAGTGGTCATGCATACATGTGTTGCAAATACCTTGCTTTCTCTCTCTCTTGCTTTTGTTGTAGAAAATGCAGAAACCAGGAGAAGAAACTGGTCGGTCGACTAGGTTTTCTGGCAGGCCGACCACCTTTTCTGGTTTTCACCACCAAGGGTGGTCGGTAGGTGGTCTCCAATGCCTATAGCTGGTCGGCAGCCTCCCCCTAGATTCCCAGGGTAGAGTTTCATCTCCTTGGAGCTTTGCGCAAGTTTCTAAAATCAATTGCAAACAAAGGCGAGCTGGGACATTGTGATGGATTTCCCAACAAGGCGACTCGAGCATGCATGCATCCTTTATCATTCAAAGCAGAGCTGAGGCAGCCCATTTTACATAGTTTGCATGCTAGTTTAGTTAATTTGTTAATTAGCTAGTGTTGTGTAATAATTAGTTAATTCGATTCTGTATTATTTATTCGGACCCTCCAAGAGAGGGCAATGTTGTAATAAGCGTGAGTGTGTGTGATGTATGTCTTTGAACCCCACGTCTTTCTCCATTTCATTTACCAGCTTATGATGGTTAGTTTTAGGGCACGTTTCAATTAGCATCCTCACGCTCGTATGTTTGCATCCACCGGGCTCGGCGCATCATACTAACTGCATCGTATTTCAATTCCAAGTTGAATACATGTTACCTGTAGCATCTCATATGCCATCTTAGAATAGCCGAGCCTATCTTAGTTGCATTCTTGCATGTGTTGCATTAGACATCTCAGCATAGTTAGGATTCATGCATGTTTTCTAATTAGCTTCCTTTTTTTGGCTCGGAGTACTCGGTAAATGTTTATGCTTTAGCGTCCTTGCATATGTGTGAGTGACTGCCATGGTAGCATGCTTGCCATGAGGCTAACTGCTTATGTGATATAACTGCCTGAATGCCTATGGATGAAGGTTGGATTATTTAAATTGGAACAATTCATCGATTGCAAGTTTTAAGCCCACTAGAGAGTGGCAAATCACCATGTTTTCTAAGCCCACTTGAGGGTGGCAAAATCCGCATTTCAGCCTACTTGCGAGTAGCAAACCGCTTTCGAAAACAAACATGAGATGTTTTTGTTCCAACAGGCGATCCGTCTATACTTGTATCTTTGTCGCATCATGTAGCAATTCTAGGCTAATAAATAGAAATAAGAAGCATGGGTTTTCAAAAACTTCGATATCATGTTTAGTAGTGGCGATCCTTGATCGGGCGGCGAGAATGCTCATAGTGACCTTCCAATCGTACCCAAGTTCGAGGCGAGGAAACTTTGGTGATAGCAGAACACGTGGCCTTAGCAGCAGTCAAGGTTTCTAAATTCCCCAAAAGAAAATATTTAGGTGGCGACTCTGTATCACAAAGCGGTCCATGTTTGGCACTTCTTTCTAAAATCAATTTTTCAAAATGATTTGCGGTTGGACTCTTTGGTGATTTATCGATCTTGCATTGCACTTTGTGAGATTAGATTCAGAACCGTGACATTGAGTCCGAACTGTAGTGAGCCCAATGAACAAAACGGAATTTTCCCGGGACGTTCGAGGACGTCTACAATGGGCCAGAGAAAATTACACACAAGGAGAAACAATTTTATGGGCCAGAGAAAATTATGAAACAACCAACATAATTCAGATATTAGAGAAAATCAATCAGGGTATATAAGTTAATGTGTTACAATTGTGGTCAGAGAAATTTGGATTACAGAGAAAATTGATTACAATGGTAGAAATAAACCAGTGGTAACCAATGAAGAAACAAAAATTGATAGTTAGGAAAATTGATCTCAATCAATTAAGGCAAAAGGAGAAACAAACCGGTAGTCGAGAGAAATTTTGGAATTTCCTTTGAGATTTCAATGGAGATAGAGATCTAACCTGTCGGGGTACAAGAGAGTGGACTGGTGTCTTCTGCAACTGTTTCGTCAAGCTTTGCAAGTTCTACTTGGCACATCTTGGGAAGTCAGTTGTGTTACTGTCTTCTGAGTCAATGATATTTGCATGTTCACATAGCTAATACTATGATGAAAATTAAAGTAATTAAATTTTGCTAAACACACAAATTTGTAAGTATGATAACTACAAATTTGAATGGATATTATACTTACCAGCAATGCAATGACACACCCCGTAACTTTTTCTGGAGTTTTGTGCAATGCTATGATAGAATCAATCAATGTTGATGTGATTGCTTTTGGCCAATCATACTGTTTCATTGATTCAAGAGGTTCCACATACTTTATAAAAACCCACCCTATTGAATTCCCACTTGTTGCAAAAAATAGGATGAGACACAAGTACAATGTAACAATGATTGCTACATCTTTGAAGTCAGTTGGTTGCTTGCCTTTCATTGCTTTGACCAAGGCATTTTTAAGAACAGGACTAGTGAGTCTTGTGTCTTTTTGGAATCTTCTCCTTAGGAATGCAGATTTTGGCTTTTTAGAGTATCTTAATGACATGGCTCCTTTACCTCCTTACAAACCAAAAATCAAGGTCATGTCATTGGTTGTAAAGGTCAAGTTCTTTTTACCAACTGTGAATACTTTTGTTTTTTCATTGTAACATTGGATTATTGCAACTACATCATCATTAGATTTCCTAGATTTCCTTGGATCCATCCTTCCAGTGGTTAGAGCTTGGATCAAATACCAGAATGGGGTCTTTTGAAGCTCTACAAGTTGGTTTGAATTGAATTTAAGTGTTTGAAAAAAGGAGACAACAGATGAGAGGTTGGATCGGTATTGAATGCTGTAGTGAGCTCTCTTTCTTTGGAGTTTAACAGGTTTTTTCCCCCCTTGAGCTTGGGTTTGTTGAAGTTGGGGTACTCATCTTGATGCTAGTTGCTTCATCACCTTGGATTTGTGTGTTTTGGCAAGGAGTTTGTGGTGTTTTGCTGCTGGTTTTTGATCTTAGATCATAAGAGGACCGAGAGAGTTTCTATTTCTTGCTTGGTGTTTCCGGTTTTTTGCTGCTGGTTTTTTATTTTAGATCATAAGAACACTAAGAGAGTTTCTATTTCTTGCTTGGTGTTTCTGGTGTTTTGCTGCTTTTACGTTTTGCCATTTCTAGACAATGATGAAAACATAAAGATGTCAATATTAAATCCCAGAGAAAATTGAACATGCCAGAGAAAATTGGACATGTCAGAGAAAATTACACATAAGGTAGAAAACTAAGGTGGCTAGGGAAAATTATAAATGTCAGACAAAATCAGACACTAAAAATTAAATTTCAGAGTACTAATTGTTTTCTTATGGAATACATCTAGTCACAGAAAATTTCCTTTGCCAGAGAAAATCAATAAAGCATCATAAACATGGTAGAGAAATTTTCAATAATTGTTAAAATTACATATAGAAGTGAAATATAGCCAGAGAAAATTGAAAAAAGAAACATATATCTAGCAAACACGAGAAAATGAAAAGGCAGAGAAAAGTAAACATAGCAAGCCAAAGAAATTTTCCATTCCATAATTAGCAAGATAAAATAAACAAAGTAATGTAAACATGCCCTTGAAAATTATTCACATTGACACCAAGAATTGAACAAAATAAACATACCGAGAAAATTTCCATTCGGAGAAAATTTCAAGTCCATAATATTAAAATGCGGAGAAATTTACGTATACAACTAGAAAATTAAACATGATAGAGACACACAAGGAGAAAAGTGATGTGGCGAGAGAAAATTATAACTTAGACCTGAGACAAGAGTAATAGACATTCGAGAGAAAAATACATATTCGAGAGAAATTTATAGACAACATCACAAAAATATGTTCAAGAATAAGATCAAAACACGGAGAAATAACTTTTTTCAAAATAAACATGCGGAGAAAATTCAAAGAAGAAACATAAATTCCGGTCCATAATATTAAAATGCGAGAGAAATCTACATACTCAACGAGAAAATTAAACATGATAGAAACACACAAGGGAGGAAAGTGATGTGGTCGGAGAAAATTATAAATATCGGAGAAACTTAGTGACACAAGAGAGTAATAGACATTCGAGAGAAAGATAGACATTCAATTAAAAATACATATTACGAGAGAAATTCTGAGCAAAAGAAATTTATAGACAAAATCACGAAACATGTTCAAGAATAAGATGAAAACCACGGAGAAATAGTTTTTTTTTCAAAATAAACATGCCGGAGAAAATTGAAAGAAGAAACATACATCAAGCAAAAACTAGAAATTCAAATGCTAGAAATTCTGAGATAAAATGACACAAACATGTTCAAGAATAAGTTCAAAACACACGAAATAATTTTTTCAAATTCATGTAGCTTTTTATTACGAAATTGAAACCCTAATTTATGGAAGGTTAATATAAAATGTAATTAAGCGTGTTTCGGAGAAAATCTAGTTGTATTATAGAAAAACTTACGAGTTAGGATGAAACTTTAATGGCGGTGATATGTCTTGAGATGAAGATCTGACGTGTGAAGATGAACTGAGATGGCGATGAGCAGTGGCGTGGTCAAAGAAATTTGTGAGGAAGGAATGGGAATGATTTTTGCGAAGATAATGAAGCTCTAATGTTGATGGTGAAGATGATATTGAAACCCTAGTTACATTGTTCTCTTGTTAAGTGAAGATGGTTGGATGCTTGGAATGGAACTTCGATCGTCGAATCAGTTTTGTTGTGTGTTGATTGTATGAAGGGTATTTTGGTACACGAAATAATTAAAAATGCGCGCCATGTTGTTCAAGGACCTGATGCATCACTCTTTTTTTTTGGTGTCCTTTATCCTCTAAATTATTATCATTAGGGACCTTAAAAAAAATTCCCCTATAAAATAATATAGAAAAGAAAGTATAATTTCATATATAAAATTAATATAAAATTTAAATGACAAATTCATAATATATAATTGATATTGAGTATAGAATAATACACAAAAAGAAAAAAAATACAATTTAAATTTATCACACCACCTTGTGAACCTCTACATTTACATCAACTTCATCAAGACACATCAACTCTGTCAAGATCCACCAGTTTGAAGCTAGAGTGGCTAGATATAATTAAACCAATGAGCTTTAGTTTAGACCACAAAGCTCCAATTTCTGGACTTCAAGTCTGAACCTTCTGCTCCACCTTTTCTCTATAATAGAATGTGAGCGAAAACGTGAAGCCATTTTTCCATCTGTAATCTACATACAGAAGATTTTGTGACTTTGTATTTGATGGACAATGCTCACTTGTGGGATTGGTAATTTTAGTAGTTAAAAGCCTACAAGGAAAAAATAAATAAATAATGTAGAAAATGAAATATAATTTCATATATATAATGAATATAAAATTTAAATGATAAATCCATAATATAGAATTGGTATTTGGTATAGAATAATGTATAGAAAAAAAAAAAAAAATAGAAGGCAATTTAGCATTAAAAAAATCCTAATACCATTGAAAGAATTAAGAAGAAAAATGTAAAACGAAAAAGTAGTATTGGGTTTGTGGATTATCTCAATTTACCATGAAAAATATATGGGAAAAAATATTTTTCAAATAGAATCCATATCAAATAAGTAAAGTTAGTATAATTTAAATTAGGTTTGGATTTGTATAGAACTCTATATGTAATTAAGAAAATACACTCTAATGTGGCTCTCTTAGAAAAAGTAAGCCTTTATAATGTGTCACATAAGCATGCAAAAAAAAAACACTACTTTTATAATTTATATGATTGAATGCATACGTTATACGTTGATTATGCACATGTTTTATAGCGATTCCGGTTTTGACCTGACGCTTGCTGTATCCCAGACTCAGGTTTCACGGTTTCATATTGTTGTTCACATCTTGTTTCCCTTGTATATCCTTAAATTTGGGCTATTTGATTATTGTGGTTGCGTTTGGGACACGTTGGTTGCCTAGTTTCCAAACCTTTGTTATCCAAAATTTTGCTCATTCGCTCGAGCGGGCTTTGTGAACTCTCAGTACTTTTGCAAGTTTACAAAACTACTGGGAGAGTGCATTCTACGCTCGAGCGGCGTTTCCTCCTTCGGCGGGCATGCTTCAGTGATGTTCTTCTGTCTGCCAAAACTCTTTGGATGTGTGTATTACGCTTTCGGCGTCATTTGTTGTGCTCGAACGAAACAACTTATTGTGTCTGAAACTTGAGTGTCACTTCATATGCTCGAGCGGTATAGCAATTTCGATTTTGACCGGACTCATTTGATGTTTCGGACTCCAGTTTTATGGTTTCCAAATTTTGTTCATATCTTTTCCCTTTTATTCTTACTTGAGTTTGGCTATTGAGTTCGTTGGAACATGTTTGGAGTAGGTTGGTTGCTTAGTTTTCAAATCTTTGTTGCCTAGACTTTTGCCATTTCGCTCGAGCAGCACTTCTTGCTCTTGAACAGGCTTTGCGAACTTTCGATATTTTTGCAGGTATTTTTGCGAGCATCTCTTTTCGCGTTTGAGCGGCTGAGCTTGAGCGGCCATTCTTGCTTTCGGCGTTGATGCATGTCTGTAAAACTCTTTGGATGTGTGTATTATCTTTCGGCGTCACTTCTTCTTTCGAGTGGACTATCTTGTATAGCGATTCGTGGTGACCACATTTCTCATCACTTTTTCATCTCTTTCTCTCTCTAAAACATTTTAAAACCCTAGATCTTGAGCTTCTCTCTCTAAAACTCACATTCTCTCCACTTTTTCACCTAGATCCATTGGGTTCTCTACTCGAGTGCCTTTGTTAAAAAGGAAGAACGTCTCTAGAGCTAAGTTTTGGTCCGAACAAGACTTGATTTTCGGTGTCATTGAAGTTACTCCATTGTTGCTTTGGTCTTCTAAACTCGAGGTAGGGATTTTCTACACTCTTTTATGAGATTTAACTCAATTATTTGTTGTTGGGTAAGAAATATTGTAACTTGTTGTGATTTTCAAGCAACCTAGGGTTTTTGGTCAAAATCGAAAGACAGGTTTTCAAATGAACGTATTAGAAATGGTTATAAGAGTAGATATGAGCTTATGTGGCGTTAAAATAATTGATTTTGGTGCTTGGGATGAAATTGAGAAAAAGAGAGTTTTTCCCTAAAATGTCTTGAATAATTATTTTTTATAAATAATGAAATTGGTATTGAAAGTGTGAAATTGAGAGGTTGCTTACATGGATGGTGTAGTTGGATTTGTTTAATCTCTTACCCATGGAAGTTTGGATAATTTATCTTTTGTAAAGATTGTGTATCTATTTAGAAATATCTATTTTGGGCTATCGGTGGAGGATAGTCATGATTGTTGTAGAAATTGCATGAGGATTAGGTTAATTAAAACTAATCTCTTGGTCGTTATCACTTAATATGATTATGAATTATGTACATTGTATATGTATGATATTTTGGAGAAGAAATGGGATGTACTCCATATGTGGGAGAAGAGCCAAGACTCCATTAAATTAAGTTGGCCTATGTGTCTAGGGTGAAAATCTGAAAAACCGCACATATACATGGGTGTCGATTCCCACGGACGAAATTTTCGTAAAATGACAAGTGAATGTATTTGTATGATATTAATACTGGTTGGAGATCTGTGAGGTGCATCCTCTGTTTAATTTATTAAGTGAAGTGGGTATAAAAATTGAACTGGGATAGAATGAATTAAGATGTAAGTTTGATACAACTTGGTTTTGGAGGAGAGTTGTGAGAGAATTTGTCATTTGCCATTGAACCTGGGCATTTTACTTATATCTTTGTTAAACCTTATATATTGTGTAAGATTGTTTCTACTGGGTTTTGGCTCACCCTATTTGGAAAAAACCATTTTTAGGTGTTGGTGACATGCGTCCGCCAAGGAAGTAGCCTAGAGGGATTTGGAGCGAGAGTTTCCGTTGTATCTATTTTTGTATAGCCTAGGGTTTTAAATTGTGATTGAGCTAGACTCATTTTTGTTGTAACCAAGCGGTGACTTGGAACGATGTAAGCCATTTAGGCAATGATTATTTGTATAACTTTTATTTCTTTTTGTATCTATCTCTTATGTATATCAACTCTGATGAATGAAGGTATGTTAATTTAATTATATTTTCACTCATGAGATGGGTTTGTTGTATTTATTTTGGGGCGTTACAACTTTGTATCAGAGCGTACTGGGTTTGAAAACTTTGGATACGTGGGGAGTGGTTAGTACCACAATGGGTTGGTCTCGCTCATTAGAGACTTTACTATGAACAATATGTGCTTATATGAGAACAATTTTATGTGATTATATGGGTATGAGATTTAATTTCTAGGATGTTAATAGAGTGTACAGGTTTCTAGAAGTCCTATTAAAAGAGCATTATTAGAAAAGTACTTGATCACTACTATTTCTAATTGGGACTTTGGCAACGTTGCGGGACGTTCATTATCCGGGAACGAAATTCGTATGTGTCTATGTGACTATGTGCTTATGTGGAGTGAATTATCGTTGTCCACCGCGTTAGGACTTGAGTGAATTACCTTCGGCACATTTATAAATGTGCTAATCTCTTTTGTTACCTTTATTAGGATGTCAGGACGTGGACGTGGTGGTAGGTGTGGTAGGCCTAGACTGTAGGAGATGTCGATACCGAATAATATTCCGGCACATGAGAAGGGTGTTGGTTAGGCTAATGTGGTTAAACCAATTGGTCAATAGGCTATGGGCGCCATTGCCCGTGAAATGGCTGGAGCATTGAAGGAATCCATGGACATTCTTAGGGCTGAGAATCAAGTCTAGGCCCAAGTAGCTGAGGTAGAGCCATCTTTTCTGAAGCCGGAGTTCTTCCGGTTGAATTCGGATGAGTTTTTGGCTGATCCGAAGGAGCCACTGAAGGCGGATGAGTGGCTAGAGCAGATGGTGAAGATATTTGAGATGCTCAGCATCGAAGATAGGGGTTTGAGGGTGACCTTGGCATCCTTCTAGCTAAAGAGAGATGTAGATCAGTGGTGGAAGTATGCGCATGGGCACATTGGAGTGACATTAGAGGCTTTCATTGACACCTTCCAGGACAAGTTCTTGCCTCCCATTGTTAGCGAGAAGTTGAGGGATTAGTTTTCTCAGCTCAAGCAGTTGAGCACACCAGTGGCTGAGTTTGATGCCGCATTCACTAGCCCCTCTAGGTTTGCACCAGAGTTAGTGGCGACTGAAGAGCGTCATTGTTTGCAGTATAAGAAGAGGTTGAGGACCGAGCTCATGTTTAAAGTGGTCAGATCGAAGATTAGGAATTACGGCCGACTTGTAGAGTCGACAGCTCATCTTAAGACTGTGATGTAGATGGAGGAAGAGAGGATGAGAGGCTCTAAGAGGAGTCAGGATATTCGGGGGCATGATGAGGCGGTGGGGTTCTAACCCATAGCCATCCCAAGGAGCTCAATCGAGATCCACTTTTCCAGTACTGAGTTCAGTTCTGGGAGAGGTGGTCAGGGAGATTTCACTTGTTTCAAATGTGGTTAGTTGGGCCATAAGTCTCTGGCTTGCCTGTAGAGAGGAGGAGGGCAGTGGTCTGCTTCGTCTTCGGCTCGTTCTGAGGGATAGAATCAGGGGAGAGGGCACAGCTTCTAGGAGTTGGGTCAAAATCTCAAAGGAGTGAAACACTTGGATCCAAAACCACCAATCAAGCAATTTCATTGCCTAATGGCCAAAGATCCAAGTTGTACAATTTTGATAAATGCACAAATAAGACTCGAAGGACCATCACCCTATCATGCATGATCAAGTGCAATGGAGATCAAGAAACGTGGCACATTTCATCACTTTTGAGTATGAAATGTCCCGTTTTCCTTGTGTTGAAACTAATGTTCGGTTTGAACACATGCAATGCAACACATAGGCATGCTTATCTTGCCACTTTTACTTATCAATTTTGTTTACACATTTTAATTACCAAATCATTCTTTAATCCACTAAGTCCATTAGGTGAGTGTCCTCTAATGGAAAAATGGCTCAAACCATAACTTGCTTTGGGCATGAAAAAGGCATTACACTGTTGGTAATGAACCCTCTAAGAGATTAAACCGTTAGATGTAACACCTCTATTTCACACTTAGGCAAACAAGTGGTTTGAAACCACTTTCAAAGCAAACAAAAGAGTGAAGAATTGAGGGAGATTATAGAGATTATAGTGCTGAAATTAGATGCTATCAACTCACATCAATGATAGTTAAAGCCTTAAAACACTAAACTGGTGAAGGAATTAACACTACAACCATGCCATGCAAGGCTCAAATGACTTAAACATCCCAAAATAGAGGCAAAACAGCCCTAAATATGGTCTAAAACATGTTGGACTCAAGACATCAAAAGCCAAAACATTAAGCTAATGCATGGGGTTGCACCACAACTATGCAAAACAAGACTCAAACAAACTAACCAGCCCAAAATAGAGCTAAAATAGGTTATTTCAAAGGCTAAGACATGCTAGACTTGAGCTAAAACAAGCTAGATTAATAGGCTAAAACATAAAGCTATTTAGGCATGCAAGCAAGACACAAGGAGGGGAGGCTAACCCCTCCAAATTTAGACTTCAAAATAAGTTTTTTACCACCAAAAAACCTCTAAAATTCTGTGGTTAAAAGGCCCAAAATATTTTATTTGAAAGTGATGAATAATAGCACAAAAACTTAACAAAGAAAGAGACAAGAATGGGGGACCACCCCCTAACTAAAAATGGCCTCAAACCAACACTTTTAAGCCATAAAGACAGAGGTTTTTTTAGTTCAAAACCAGCCTTGAAACAATTTAAAAATGAGAAAACAAGCATGCTAAACAAGTGAACAAAGCAAGTAGACTACCTCTTGAAGCCAAGAGCAATTCTAGGCACAAATCCAAGCTGAAACCATGTGCTAGAGCTCAAATCAAGTCTCAAGGAACCTCAGCTCAAAGAGAAGTAACTTTGATAAAGGTAGTGTATGTAAAAGTGTATAGAAAACAAGCTTCAAGGCATAAAATTTTAAGAGAGAGAGAGAATTTTTTGTCTTCAAATTTTCTAACCCTTCCCTCTCCACATGCAAGAGAGGGGTCTTATATATAGAAAATACAAAATTTTCCTCACAAAGATCCAGCCACACACGTGTTGGAAAATGCATGAACCTGTGCAAACAGTTGGGATACAATATCATAAAATATCTACAGGAGACACTGATGGCTGGCAAGGCACATCAATGGCCGGCAGGCCAAGAGCCATGGCCGATAGCCTTCAATGACGGCTAGCAGGCCATCAACAACTTTATGCTGAGAAGAACCAGACATGGTCCAAAGATGAGACAAAATGGATGCAGGATTTGGAAAGCTCAAACCTATGACGTTCTACCGTAGACTTCAAGCGTTTGGTGAGCAATCAAACTCATCATCGGATGTACCTGCAAGAGCATCCAAGTCTTAAAGGGCCGTCAAAAATGGGATGTCTACACTTGCACTTGTGAACCGAGTGATAGAAGCACAAATGAGTGACCTTGACGTAGAATCCCTCTGGGAGAAGATCTCCAGTGGGAAGATAGAGAAAAACTTGAATGTGCATCCCGATTTGAGTGTTAGATACCGTGACCGCCTTTTCGTGCCAGGTTCTTGCTGAGAGGAAGTACTCTGTGAGTTTCACCACTTATGCCTTGCGGTACATCTAGGAGGCACAAAGATGTATCATGACCTTAGTCGCCAGTTTTGGTAGAAAGGAATGAAGAAAGATGTGGTTGTGTTTGTATTGAGGTGCCTTACTTGTCAATGAGTAAAGACTGAATATTAGAGGCCGGCAGGTTTGCTACAACCATTGCCTATAGCCGAGTGGAAGTGGGAGCATGACATGATAGATTTTGTTGCGAGTCTTTCTAGGATTCAATGGGTAATGATGCGATTTGGGTGGCAATTGACCGGTTAACCAAGTCAGCGCACTTTATACCTATGTGCGTGAGTGACTCAGTAGATTATCTTGTCGACCTTTATATTAGGGACATAGTGAGACTTCATGGGATCCCTATGACTATTTTTTTGGATAGAGATCTGTGATTTACAGCTTGGTTGTAGCAGAGCCTGCAAAATGCCTTGGGTACTAGGTTGACTTTTACAACTGCCTATCATCGTTAGACCGACGGACAGTCAGAGTGTACTATTCAAATCCTTGAGGATATGCTTAGAGGTTGTGTTCTTGACTTTATGGGGTTGTGGGAGAGGCACTTGCCCTTAGTGGAGTTTGACTATAATAATAGTTTCCAGTCGAATATTGGCAAGGCACCATTTGAGACCTTGTATGGCTGACCGTGTAGATCTCCTGTGTGTTGGGCTGAAGTGGGTGATGCACCTTTGATAGGTCCTGAGTTGGTTTGGGAAACGACTGTGAAAGTCGCTCTTATTCGTAAGAGGTTGTCTACTTCCCAAAGTCACTAGAAAGGTTATGCCGACCGTAGGAGGAGACCTTTGTCTTTTGAGATAGGGGATCATGTTTTCTTGAAGATATCACCTTGGCGGGGTTTGATGAGGTTTGGAAAGAGTGGGAAGTTATCTCCTAGATTTATTGGGCCTTTTAAAATCCTAGAGCGGATTAGAGATAGCTTATCGATTGGCCTTGCCGCCTGACTTTTCAGGGTTTATGATGTGTTTCATATTTGTATGTTTTGAAAGTATGAGCCAGATCCATCACACGTGTTGGATTGGACCGACTTAAAGGCAGATGAGGATGCCTCATATGAGGAGAGATCGGTAAGAATCTTAGACACTCGAGGCCAAGTCTTTCGAGGCAAGACAATTCCCTTGGTGAAAGTATTATGGAAACATCATGGAATTGAGGAAGCAACTTGGGAACATGAATTGGAAGTCCGTAAAAAGTATCCAGACCTATTTGTTAATGTTTGGCCATGTATTGAAACTTTTGTTATGTTGATTTAACATAAAAATTGTATATGTTTTGGAAATGTAAATCATATATTCAGTATTGAGAACTTGTTTATCATGTTGATAAGAATGAATGACCAGTGGATGGGTCATGGTACTGAAATTGATTCATTATCATGGTTGTAATTGGTTTAAGCATGGTTTTAAAGTTTGAATTATAATTTTGGGGGTGAAATTCCTTTAGGAATGGAGGTTATAATGATTCTGGTTTAAGACCCGACCCATTTGATATTCTGGATTCGACTTTCATGGTTTTCTATTATTATTCATGTGTTATTCCTCTTTTCCCTCCTTGAGTTTGGCTATTGGGATGAGTTGGTTGTATTTGGAACAGGTTGGTACCTTGTTTTTCAAAAACCCTGTTGCCCAGAATTTTGCTTCTACTCTCGAGCGCCACTTCTTGCGCTCGAGCAGGCTTTGTGACCTCTTAGTACTTTTGTAGGTCTACAAAATTACTGGGACTTGTTATTCTTCGCTCGAGTAAAGCTTCTTGTGCTCGAGCAGTATTGAGCTCGAGCGGCCATTTTTGCACTGAAGCGTTGGCCTTCTGTCTCTAAAACTACTGTAATGTGTATTCTATGCTCCAGCATCACTTCCTGCGCTTGAGCGGTAATTATTTTTGTGTCTGGACACTCAAGCGTCACTTCTCGCGCTTGAGCGAACTGCTCGTATATCTGTCCGTAAAAATCACTTTTTATATCACTTTTTCATATCTCTCTCTCTAAACTTTCTAAAAACGCTAAGTTGAGACTCTCTCTCTCTCTCTTTCTCTAAAACTCACATTCTTTCTTCTAAAACACTTAGATCCATTGATTTCTCTACCCTACTTCCTTTGAGAAAAATGTAGAGCTCACTTAGAGCTTCATTTTCATCTGAGCAAAGTTGGATTTCGGCTTCTTTAAGGTTTCTCAATTCCCTCCTTGGTCTTCGAGCTTCGAAGTAGGGATTCTCTACACTCTTTTATGATTTTTAACTTAGCTATTTGTTTTTATAAAACAATCTTGTGATTTTGGGAGAATTTTGAACAAACCTAGGATTTTGGTTTAAAATCAAAAGAGGGGTTTTAAAATAGATGTATTGAAAGTGGTTGTGGGATTGGAAATGATGTTGAGTTGTGATAGAAGATTTGATATTTGGAATGAATTTTGGAAGAAAAATGGGTTTTGCCTTAAATGTCTCAAATATTTATTTTGTATAAATAATGAAATTGATGTTGGAAATGTAAAATTGGATAGATATCGATATGGATGGTGGAGTTGGATATGTATTATCATTTACAACTTAAATTTCGGAAAGTTTATTTGTATTGGAGATTTTATATCTATTTAGAAATATCTGTTTTTGACTATCGGTAGAGAATAACTATGATTATTGTAGAAATTGCATGAGGATTAGGTAAATTAAAACTAATTTCTCATCTATGTGCATTGAACATTGTTGCTCATTTAATATATTACAAATGTATATGATTTTGAGAAAAATAAGTGAACGTAGGAAAGAGGTGTGTATCACCAAATTAAGTTGGCTTTTGTGTCTAAGGTAAAAGTCTCGAAAAACACACGTATACATGGGTGCCTGTTCCCACAGACGAAATATCCGTAAAATGGCAATAGTAGTGCTTGTATAGGCTACGTTTACATGGGTGCTATTTGACGGTTTCCCGTGGACGAAATATCCGTGAAAGGTTATACCGGGTTGAGAATTCCCCCTTGTTTTCTATTGTAAAGGATATGATTTGAGAATTGTGATATAAACTGAGTATGACATAGGTTTTGGGAAAGAAATGTAAACCGTTTTGACATGGGATGCCTCTGCCAAGGTAGTAGCTTAGGAGGATTAGAGCAAGAGCTTCATTTTGTTTACTTATTGTTATTATTTTGTACAAGCCTAGGGCTTTATCTGTATTGAATTTAAATCCATTTTGATGTCACCAAGTATAATCTCAGAAAGTTGTAGCCTTCAGGACATTTCAATTATCTGTTTAACTTCTATTTCATATCTTTATTGTTGACACATGCTATAGATTCAGGGTTAAGACTTATAAATGTATATTTGCATGTGTCACCATTTTGTACAATTGAGTCTTATGTAATGGAAGAATCTTATACTTTGATTTAGATTGTTATTTACTTATCGTCGTAGATGGTTTATTATAATTATTTCAAGGCGTTACATCAAAAAGTTATGACAGTGTCCAAATTTGAATTATCATTTACTAATATTACTATTTATTTTTTTATGTATATCTATAACTCCTAAACTTCGTAGGCAGTGGTGAAATAGCTGACGGCTTGAGCTGAGTGAGGTTTAAATTGTTAGAGATAAATTTATTTATTTATTTATTTATTCATGTGTGGTTCTCTTTCTCTACTATTGATTTTGGTTTCGATTTTAGTGAGGTTTATGTGTTTGTCTGCAAATTTACGTAGTGGAGAAGAATTAATAGTGATGATGGTTGCAGTCAAAATATCTATGGCTATTCCGTGCAAGGATTTTGATTGGATTTTAGTTTTTTCAATGAACTCCACAAAATTGAAATAAAAGAATAGGGCACCAAATTTTTTATTTTTTTTATTGCCTTTCTATTTTACAGAAAATGTGAATTTATTGGGAATTCAAGATTTTTACTATAACATTGGATTTTTGTATAATTAGGTAAATTTAAAACTTTTAAATATCATTGTGTTCTTTATTTTTATCTTCTTTTTATCCCATTATACGATGACTGTTATTTATTAGTTTGTTTATTGTAATTCAATTATTTGAAAATTTTAATTGCAAACACTAAAAGTTTCGTGTAAATATTGATGAAGAGAGTATATTGAACCACAAGCTTCTATTGATTGACGTTTAAGAATTCGCATGGACACAACATTGCTGGTTTGTGCAGCATTCATAATTCCCTCCCAAAGGTTGTCAAAAAATAAAAAATAAAAAAATAAATTCCACTCCCACACTTCTATCCTCCCACGTTTATCATCTCGCAAGGTTGCCAATTTTATTTTATTTTATTTTATTTTGTTTATTTATTTTTTAAGTTTATCTGAGAAAATTTTCACTTTGATTTTTCTTTTTTAAAACTTATTTGATAGCATTTCCTTATTATTGCGTCCTATCTCTTCCTATTTGTTCGGCTTCATTTGAGGAATCTTCTTTCGTAATTCTATCATCTCTAACTTCCTATTTTTTCTATATTTTTATTTTATTTTATTTATATTCCACAACTTCCTCATTATTTGTGATTCATGTCGCTACAGAATTTGAAAACCCCAATATGTGTATGAGCAGATGAAGGAGATTCCAAATTAATCACAAACACGAGAGAAATTATTTATGTATTTGTGATTTCTTTTAGCTAAAGCTTTATTAAATTTTTTTGCTTTTTTTTAATTGTTTATTACTACTAGCAGTTGACCCGTGCAATGCACGTGCTATTTATTTATTTATTTTTCAATATTTGACGGCGTGTGTTATAAAAGAATAATTTTAATTCAAAATTAAAATTAAATTATGATTTTAATTAGATTTAATTATGAAAAAGTCCTGTCTACATATTTGGTGGTAGCTTAGATCCTGTCAAAAAGTTTTTGAACCAATAAGTCTCATTTATAGGTAGAAAGGCGTTTTGCCCTTTAATCCCAAAACTAAGAATATTCTCAATTCCAAAAGCGAGAATGTTCTCAATTTTCAAAACAGAGAATGATTTCGATATAATTATCAAAACTAAGAAATTTCTGTTTGGCTTTTGAGAAAAGTATGGGATTGAAAAGAAAGATAATTTTGAACTGACACATTAGATTCTTTGAATTGAGTTTTTTTTCATGATTGAAATTGAGAATATTATAAATTGAGAATATTCTCAATTTCAAAAAAAAGACTCAGCTACACAGTGACTCGAGTTTAACAAAGAGTTTGCAATTAAGGGAACACATTAGACAAGTTAATAAATAATTTCAGTCCAATACATCAAAACCCTTGCAACAGCAAATTTATCTTCCCCGTGAGAGGTAAAAGCGACAAAAGGCCTTTGCGGCGCAAGGACTTTGAAACAACAACACTGCGCATGAAATTTGGACAACCGCTACACACAAAGAGGCGTGAAAACCATGCGAGCGATCCACCTTCATCATCCTCAACGACGACAGGAAGAGCAAAAGCCATACCGACACCGGAAGACACGGCACAAGCTTCATCCTCACCTCATGGGACGGTGAAGATCTGATTAGCGGCCAAACTCGGTATATGACTCAACACGACTTTGAAGCTCGGCAAAATGCATCGTTGTCTTCTTCTCCGGCACACACCCAATCACAAACATGTATGTAATTTAACCTAGGCTCCTCTTATTGATCAAACAAGATCTACATCCAGATTCACGAGAGAGATTCTGAGGCATCATTGGTGTTACATGAAGAAATTTAGATGATGGAATTCCAGTGCCAGTGTAGCGATGGTTAGAAGACGACCATCTGATTCCCAAATTCAGGTTTGGAAGGAATATTGGTCTATTAAAAATTAATGAGACTTAAAGGAACAAATAATTTTATATAGGACCTAATGGATTATAAGTTCACAAAATGGGACTTGTATGTAAATGCCCCTTTTAATTATTTATTTTGATAATATCGACACTATTGTTTTATAAAATGGTTATTTGAATACTTATATATATATATATATATTAATTTTAGTTAAATTATTTGTGTATTTTGATAATTTTAGTTCTATCGTATTATAAAAGTGTAATTATCATATAATAATTTTGTACGACATATATTAAATTATAAAATAGTAAAATAAATACTCATTTTTATATTAAAAATAATTGTTAAATTCGAAGAAGAATTAGTAACATAAAATTAAAAGTAACTCTAACTATTTAATTTTCTTTTATATGCATTTGGAAAATAAAAAATATGTAGAAATAGAAATTGCATAAAATTTATTAAAAAAATTAAATATAAACACGTTGTAATTAATTTATCATATAATGATTTTATATGATGTATATATATATATATATTAAATTATAAGATTGTATAATAAACACTCTTAATTAAATTAAAATAACAACTAGATAAAACAATTCAATAATGACTAACTAAAAAGAATCATATAACGATACCTAAACCCAAAAAAAAAAAAAATAATAATAATAATAATAATAATGAAAATATTCAAATGATAAATACATCTCAGTGCGTAAAGTAATTAATCATTTGTAGAATGATGTCAAAACATAAAAGAACTTACTGTTCAACAACTGAAAAAGTAACTCAATCAGTAAATCTAAACTTTAAAGGTTCCTCGAAAGTATCATTGTTGTGCAGATTTTTCTTCTTGTGAATTGTGATTATATAAAATAATGTAGAAAAGAAAGTATAATTTCATATATAGAATCAATAAAAAATTTAAACGATAATTTTATAATATAGAATTAGTATTTGCTAGAAAATAGTGCATAGGAATACAAGAAGAAAAAAAAAAAAAAACCAATTTAAATTTATCATACCACTATGTGAACCACCACCTTTACATCAACTTCATCAAGACACATCGACTCTACCAAGATCCACCAATTTGAAGCTACAATGGCTAGATATAATTAAAATCAATGAGCTTTAGTTTAGAACATTAAGCTCCAATTTCTTGACTTCAAGTCTGAACCTTCTGCTCCACCCTTTCCCTATAATAGACTGTGAGGCAAAACGTGAAGCCTACAAGGAAAAAAAAAAAGGTAGGAAAGGACATATAATTTTATATATAGAATGAATATAAAATTTAAATATAGAATAATGTCCCAAAAAAAAAAAAAAATCGAAGGCAATTTAGTATTAAAAAAATCCTAATACACTTGAAAGAATTTTTAAAAAAAATGTTAAACGAAAAATTAGTATTGGGTTTGTGGATTATCTCAATTTACCATAAAAATATATGAGAAAAATATTTGTCAAATAGAGTTCATATAAAATAAGTAAAGTTAGTATAATTTAAATTATGTTTGGATATGTATAGAACTCTTTATGTAATTAAGAAAAATACATGTTGGCGTAGTTCTCTTAGAAAAAAAAAAGTAAGCATTTATAATGTGCAACCTAAGAATGAAAAAAAAAAAACACTACTTTTAATAATATATATGATTGAATGCATCGTTATCGTTGATGATGCACATGTTTTAATGTATCTTCGTAATTATTGATGATTTTAATTCCAAATAGAGGTTTAAGTCCATATTGACAATGTGACAGTCGGGTTCCTTTCCTTTCCCTTTCTTTCTTTTTCACTTAGTTCTCCATTTGCCTTTGTTGGATTTAAAATGGCGGGATGGTTCTCTAAATTGGAATTCTAGTGTTTTTACATTAGGTGTTGAATTTCGCTTTTAGGAGGATCGTGGGTGAGTCTGAAGTGTCGGGGCGGAATTTTTGAGAGGTGGGCTTGGGGTGCGTGAGGATGGGCCGCCTGGCAGGTATAACGCCTGGCGGTAGAAACTTGGACCCAAAGTACATCTCTTGTCTAAGCGCCTGGCGGATAAGTGGGCCGCAAAGCGGTTGAGGTGGCCGCACGAGCGGCCAACTGGGCAGTCTGAACCTTGTTTTTTTCCCCTCTTTTTAATCCGAATGTATCTCTCATTTTGGTCATCTCTCTCTCACTCTAAACCCTATTTTTCTCCCCCTTCTCTCTAGAAAACTCCCTCAAGCATTGAAACCCTTTGATTCTTGCAATCTTTGGGCCAAGATCCTCATCCTCTTCCTTTAAATCTTGAAGCTCAAGAACTAGGGCTCCTCTTAGTGTAGTGTTAAGTGAAGAATCAACCATCAAAGCTAGGGTTTCTCTTCTCCATCTTCTCAAAGACTTTGAGGTAGGGTTTTCTTGAGTCATATATACAAATTTTGCGAGATTAATGTTGATTTAAAAAGGGTTTTGAAGTTTTGAGTTGATTTCTTTGATTTTGATTTCAAAATGAAGAGGGTCTTGAATGTGAGTTTGTATTTCAACCTTTTACTATTATTTTGTGGGTTTTCCTCTATTAAACTCATGGAAAATGGTGTGATGGAGTTCCTATAAGAAAATGATGAAAGTTTGTTATTGATGAAAACCCTAGAAATTGGGGATTTTTGGTAAAAGGGAAAATGTCTTGAAATTTCTTAACTTCTTGTGTTAAAATGATGAATGAGAGGGTTTTTATCAATGTTTACCAAGATGACTAATTTACTTGATGTATGAGAAGGAAGTGTTATTTAAATGATATGGCTAATACTTGAATAATGCAAGCTTGTGTGTGATAAATCATTGGATATCATAAATGGTGGAAAATTGCAAATAGTGGGGATTTATATTTGAAATATGTCACTTGTAGCTATGGAGAGATTAAATTGTTATGGCATGTGAAAAGAGAATTGTGGCAACGTGTTGATGACTCATGTTAAATTTTGTGGATGAATATTGAAAGGAGAATATGAGAATGTAAATGTTGGCATTGTTGTAGAGATATTCAAAATGAAGAAATGTTATGAGGTATGGAAAAGATTATTGCATTGCATATTACTTCATTTGTCATTGTGCATTGTGAATCTAAATTGAAGAGATTTACATCATGACGAAAAATGTTATTGTGATGAGAATTAATGGAAAGCGTATATGGGGTAAATCGTTGGTAAGTTTGGATAGGGGTGTAGATGAATTTGATAAGTTGGCTTGAGTGTCGGGGTCAAAAGGCGAAAGTCAGCGGATAGATGTCGAGCCTTCGATTAATACCGGTAAAAATAGCGGTTTGGTAGTACTCGTAGAGTCTACTTGCAGAACCGACCTAGGAATTACGATGTTGTATTTACATACTGTTGATTTAAATTTTGGAAATTGAAATTGATGAGGTTGCTAATTATTGTTGAGAACATGGTGGATTTAAAAGAGTGCATTGAATATTATTGAGAACATGATGATTTTGAAATGGTGCATTGAAATAAGATTGTGCTTCACTATTGGCACTTGCATGGCATTACATATGCATTTTCAATGATAATGGAATTGGCATAGCGTATATACTTGTGAGAAATCTCTACTAGGCATTATGTTCACCCCTATGGGTTTTGGTGCGAGGAAAATGTGTGGTGATCCCTGGCGAAGGGCATGGAAAGGTTTTGAAGAAGAGTAGTTTAACTCTTATGTTGTTGTGATATATATATATATTTTGTGTAGGCCAAGGGCTAACGTGTTTAGGTTAGAAGACCATTATGTGTAACGGGCTGTGCTTTGGAACTTGTAAGCCCTTGAGGGCCTTATTCATTGTGATTTAATGATTTCTTTTACATGCAATACATTCATGTACTAGTGAGTAAATAAATGTATTATGACATGTGAGAATACTTGGTAAATATTGGAACCATGCAAATGAATTTGATCAATATCTCATTTTGGAAGTGGGTTGATGTAATAGTTATGTGGGATTACTTTGGCGTGACAACTTGGTATCGAGCTCTAGGGTTTGAGTACTTGGGGCTCATGGAAAGTGGTTGCTATACCACAATGGGTTCATTTAGCATGATTAGGAAATGTTTTGTTTATGTGATTATGTGATAGCATGCTTATGTGACTATGTGGGTATGGGATTATACTTTTGGGATGTTATTTGCACCTATTAGATTCCTTGAGGTCTTATTAGAAGGGTACGATCAATACTCATTATACTAGAATTGTCGATTTCTTGTGGGACGAATCTCATCACTAAAGGATAATTGTATGTGCTTATGTGACTATGTGCTTATATGGAGTGAATTGAATTGTTTGTGTGTTAGAATGTATATAATTGTATTAGTTTAACGTGTGAGGCAAGTTGTGAGCACATTTGGAATTATGTGCTAAGTTATCCATTTTGTTCCTTAATTAAGATGTCGGGAGGGGTTCAAAGTCGTGGTGGTGAGAGTGTGTGCCTCGGGGAGGCTATGGTGTCGTGCACTTAGTTGATTTTGTTTTTGAATTTTGTAGGATGTCTACACAGGGAACTAGATGATGGATGTATAGCAGGAGTGTCAATAGGGGCATGGTGGTTCCCCTAGCACCTGTCGTTCTGACATCGGTGTCGACAAAAAGAAGTTACAGCGAGGTCATGAGAAGCGATCTGAGTTCTCTAGCTCACAATGAGGGGGACAACGAACGTACCCTCAAGCTTACTAAGGGGTTTTTTCGCTCCAATCCACCAAAGTTTTTGGGAGAAGCAAGACCGCTGGAGGCGGAGAGTTGGTTAGAACAGATTACCAAGACTCTTGACATACTCAGAGTCGAGGATGAGGGGTTGAGGGTTTCTTTGGCGACCTTCTAATTAAAGGGGCTGCGAATTATTGGTGGAAGTATGTGAAGGGTACCGTAGGTACCACTTGGGTTGCGTTTACCGAGGCCTTCTTGGCCAAGTATTTCCCTCATTCTGCTCGGAAGAGGTTGAGGGAACAGTTTGTCGAGTTGTGCCAGGGTGCTACTCCTTTGGCATAGTTTGAGAGGAGGTTTGCTAGTTTGTCGAGATTCGCTCCAGAATTGGTGGCAACAGAGGAGCGTCGTTGTTATGAGTTTGAGAAGCGGTTCGTGATGATATCCGAGAGAAGGTGGTTGAATCTAGGTGGAGGAATTATTTTGATCTAGTTGAGGTGGCAGCCTATGGAGAGGCCGTGGTTAGCAGTGTCGGTCGAGTTAGGGAGGAGGCCACATCGGTAACGCCTACAGTTCATAAGCACACTAGACTTAGCAAGAGGTGGAGGCAAGCGCATGCTCACTCCCAGACTCGGTCCTTGTTTTCTTCGGGGGTTTCGAGCTCGTCTGTTGGGGGATCCAGTGAGGTTTTGATTGTGGTCAGCGGCACCATGCTAGACATTTTTGACCTTTACGTGTAGATCCTTTTGGTGTTTCAGAATCTAGTCGGACCTTGTTCCATCAGTCCAGTCGGGGACGTTATCGGCATCAGACCCGAAGAGGCCAGGCTTCGGAAGCTTCGCAAGGGTCAACTTTTAAACCAGGGCGGTAGTATCACCCGTGAGAAGGGCTTTTGTTTTAGAAATCTATGTTATAAATAGTGAAACTTTTGGGATTGACCGATGTGTCGTAGGGTGCTAAGGCACCGTAGTTATGTATTGTTATATGTTACCCTCACGTGGGGCTTGCTAATGAAACTTAAATTTCCTTGTTATGTATGTGTAAATGGAATTGGTGATCCTAGTACTATTGTGTATCAAGCTGTTGAATTATTTTGTGATGGCCTTTGATTTTTGTTTAATTTAGAAATTGTTGATGGGGATTGAGAAGTCTACGGAAATTTTTGGTAAGCGTAGTATTAAGTTTGAGAAGTGTGAAACCTTAGAATTTTGTGAAGATTAGTGGAAGTGATGTAGGAATGTCAAAAGGGTATGAGATTTCCACCTCGGGTAGTGAGAATAGTGTTTGTGTGTCTTTGCTTAGTGTTTTAAAAAATTTTTTTTTTTTGAATAGTGAGTTCATTGGGGTCCTACTCGACCATGAATAGGGTTAGTCTTTGCGTCAAGGTTGATTGTGAGTTAATAAAGGTGTGTGGAATAAGCTTGTAGTGTTGATAGATTTTGGTGGAGATTTGAGTAGGGAAAAAGAATTTAGTGGGTAGATACTTGGCGTATTCTAGGCGATGAATGGTTGGTGTTTTAGGTAGCAAGTGTAGCGTTGGTAAGGGTTGTCTTGAGTAACTCGGATCGCGTAATCACCATTGACCTACTCGGTCTTGTGTTGGGTATAAGAGTGTGTTGGCCATCTAGGCGTGTGAATTGAATCCCTTGAGCGGTATGTAGGTGTTTGAATCTGGAGGCGGAAAGTCTCAGGCGATTAGTTAAGTTGGGGGTATCAAGGTGGGTGACAAACAGTCACTTTAGAATGGGTTAGATGTAGGTTGTAAAGTTGAGCCTTTGGAAAATTAGTACAATTTGGCTAGAAGGCGGTGTGGTGCCGTAGGTTGTGCCTAGGGCCTTGGGCCTTGCGTTTGTGTGTGGTTATCGGTGCATGCGTCTCTGTGTAAGTTATTGAAACTGTGAATCGAGGTAGAGTGTTAACCACGGGTAGGGAATACTCATAAGCTTTTGGGTGTCCTTGCTCTTTTTAAGTTAATGTTTGTGTTGGTCCGGAACTTTCGGAGTTTGGAAAGTTAGGTGTGTTGCATTGTTTCATTTTACACCGTGATTATTTCTAATTGTTGTTATATTAGAAGACGTGGTTGTCTCCTTGTGGAAACACTGTAGGTGTGATGGGTGTGATTGGGTGATGGTGGAGATTCACCGGGTGTTGTTGAGAAGATAAATTGATACGTGATTGTTGGTTTTTGAAAACTTTCTTGGCATTTCTATTTCAATTAAAACCCTTGGGGTAGAATTTTAAAGCTTATTTTGGGAAAAATAATTACAAAATGAGTTGTTTTTACTCGAAGTTTATAACACGAATCCTTCATTGGAAAATAGCACAAATTCAAAAAAAATAAAATAAAATAAAATAAAATAAAAAAAGAAAGAAAGAAAGAAAGAAAGAAAATAAAAAAAGAAAGAAAAAAATTAGAAGATACTCTTTCTTTTAAGATGACGAGAACAGTCCCTATTTTAGCTAGTTTATGTGATCATGTCATTATCTTGTGTGAATAATAACTTGTGTAGTAATAATAATGTTCTTAGTCGAACAGAATGGTATGATTGTTGTATTATGTTAATTAATATCGTGGAAAAGCTAGGTTATGTTGTTGTGGTTGTGGCATCACCATGTGGGTGATGGGTGTTGTTGGTTAACGGAAGGGATTCGCCGGTTGTTATGATGGAGAGGAAATTAAAATGAACGAATTTTGGGTTGTTGCTTGAAAGGAAGGAAATGCATTACGATTTGTGACGGTGTGGATTTGAAACACTTTTGAGAAAATGTTTTGTATGTAAAGAGATGACTTTTACACATAATTGAAAAGATGAAAACCTTCTTTTGGAATTGAGTTATTAATTATTGTACCCTTATGGTTGTAATGGTGTAACCACTTTGATTGTATATCTAAATCTCGAGTTTTGTGCGTTCAGTTATGTGGATTGTTGGGTGTTGTAAGAACTTGTTAGACCAGAGTCTTGTCTTGAGCCAAGTTTTGTTGTGACCTTTTCCTTAAATGAGGTAATCAAGGATATTGTGGTAAAGATCTAGTTTTCATCTTGTTAGAGTGCTAAGCATGGAGAGTGTTTGGGCTAATGGTTGTCGTAGTCATTCGTTGGTCTTGTCTCATAGACCCAGTGAGTGTTATGAATTGCGGGGAAGTCTGTGACCCCTTTCTTGTGTTCTTGACTAATACGGTATCCTTGACGTTCCTAGAGTCAAGGTAGTATTCCAAATTGGTTGTGGCGAGGGTTGGTGTTGTGTTTCTTTAGTTGGTTGGGAGGTCTTCCTTGGCACCGTTTGAGGCCTCGTATGGCCAACCTTGTGGAGTTACCGGTTTGTTGAGCCAAGGTAGGGATGCACCATTGTTGGGTTGGAGTTTGTTAGGAGACAACAGAAAGTTGCTCTCATCCGAAAGAGGGTAATTCTGACCCAATCCGATAGAAAGTTATGCCAATAGGAGAAGGCAACCTTTGTTCTTTGAAGTGGGCAATCATAGGTTCCTTAAGATCTCACCTAGGCGAGGTTTG
Source organism: Camellia lanceoleosa (assembly GCA_025200525.1). NCBI lineage: Eukaryota > Viridiplantae > Streptophyta > Magnoliopsida > Ericales > Theaceae > Camellia > Camellia lanceoleosa. The sequence continues at coordinate 116,983,115 of CM045761.1, forward strand.
ATGAGGTTCGGTAAGAGTGGTAGGTGGTCTCCGAGGTTCTTGGGGCCTATCGAGTTATTGGAGAGGTTTGGGAAAGTGGCATACCGGTTAGCTTTACCGCCACAACTTTCGGGGTTCATTATGTGATCCAAGACCATTCCGCTAGTGTAGGTGTTGTGGAGACACCATGGGATTGAGAGCGACTTGAGAGCGAGAAGCGGAGGTCCGCTCAAGTATCGGTTGTTTGAGCATGCTTGGTTGTTTTGTTTTAATTGTAATGTTTCCTAGTGTCAAGGAAAATAATGATGAATTGTCGATCGTATTGTTGTTACATGTATTGTAAATCTAAGCTTGAGATTATGAAAGAAAGATAATTGACATGAATGTTTTATCCCGAAAGCTTGATATGAGGAAAACTGTTATTTCGGAGAATGACAATAAAGAGCATGAGGTATGGTTATGGATAATTCATTTCATGATAAGTTTGAGCAATTGTATTTTGACAAGTTGATGATGAGAAGAATGTTAAATGTTGGTTGAACATAAATGTTGTAATTAGATAATGTTGTTGAAATAACCATTTTTGCTAGAACGCTTTCGTTTGGTGAGGTTATTCAAATTTCGGGGACGAAATTTCCTATGGTGGGGAGGTTGTGGCCGGGTTCCTTTCCTTTCTCTTTCTTTCTTTCTTTGCTTTGTTCTCCATTTGCCTTTGTTGGATTTGAAATGACAGGATGGTTCCCTAGATTGGAATTCGATATTTTACATTGGTGTTGAATTTAAGCTTATTAGGAGGATGCGTGGGTGACTCTGAAGTCTTGGGAGCGGCGGAATTTTTGAGTGGCTAGGCTTGGGTTGCACATGTGGGGCCTAGGCACGCGTCTTGAAGTGCCGCCAATGGCGACCGCCTGGCGGCTTGGACCCGAAGGTGGATACTTTCTAAGGGTGCAGTGGATAAGTGGGCCTGACGATCAAGGTGGCATACTGGCGGCCAACTAGGCCGTTCGAACCTTGTTTTTTCCCCTCTTTTTAATCTGAATGTATCTCTCATTTCGATCATCTCTCTCTCACTCTAAACCTTATTTCTCTCCCCATTCTCTCTAGAAAACTCCCTCAAGCATTGAAATCCTTTGATTCTTGCAATCTTTGGGCCACGATCCTCATCCTCTTCCTCTAAATCTTGAAGCTCAAGAACTAGGGCTCATCTTGGTGTGGTGTTAAGTGAAGAATCAACCATCAAAGCTAGGGTTTCTCTTATCCATCTTCTCAAAGACTTTGAGGTAGGGTTTTCTTGAGTCATATATACAAGTTTTGCTAGATTAATGTTGATTTAAAAAAGGTTTTGAAGTTTTGAGTTGATTTCTTTGATTTTGATTTCAAAATGAAGAGGGTCATGAATGTGAGTTTGTATTTCAACCTTTTACTATTATTTTGTGGGTTTTCCTCTATTAAACTCATGGAAAATGGTGTGATGGAGTTCTTATAAGGAAATGATGAAAGTTTGTTATTGATGAAAACCCTAGAAATTGGGGATTTTTGGTAAAAGGGAAAATGTCTTAAAATTTCTTACCTTCTTGTGTTAAAATGATGAATGAAAGGGTTTTTTATCAATGTTTACCTAGATGACTAATTTACTTGATGTATGAGAAGGAAGTGTTATTTAAATGATATGGCTAATACTTGAATAATGCAAGCTTGTGTGTGATAAGTCATTGGATATCATAAATGGTGGAAAATTGTAAATAGTGGGGATTTGTATTTGAAATATGTCACTTGTAGCTATGGAGAGATTAAATTGTTATGGCATGTGAAAAGAGAATTGTGGCAACATGTTGATGACTCATGTTAAATTTTGTAGATGAATATTGAAAGGAGAATATGAGAATGTAAATGTTGGCATTGTTGTAGAGATATTAAAAATGAAGAAATGTTATGAGGTATGGAAAAGATTATTGCATTGCATAATACTTCATTTGTCATTGTGCATTATGAATCTACATTGAAGAGATTTACATCATGACGAAATATGTTATTGTGATGAGAACTAATGGAAATATATATGGGGTAAATACGTCGGTAAGTCTAGATAAGGGGTGTAGATAAATTTGATAAGTTGGCTTTGAGTGTCGAGGTGAGAGACAAAGCAGCGAATAGGTGTCGAGCCTTCCGGTAAATACCGGTAAAAATGATAGTTTGGTAGTACTCGTAGAGTCTACTTGCAGACACCAGCCTAGGAATTACCAGTGTTGTATTCACCGCCCCTGTTGATTTAAATTTTGGAAATTGAAATTGATGAGGTTGCTAATTATTATTGAGAACACGGTGGATTTAAAATAGTGCATTGAATATTATTGGGAACATGATGATTTTGAAATGGTGCATTGAAATAAGATTTTCCTTCACTATTGGCACTTGCATGGCATTACATATGCATTTTTAACGATAATGGAATTGGCATAACTATATAAACTTTGTGAGAAATCTCTACTGGGCCTTATGCTCACCCTTGTGGGTTTTGGTGCAGGTAAAGGTGTGGTGATCCCGCCAAGCGAAGGGTGTGGAAATGTTTTGAAGAGTAGTAGTTTAACTCTTATGTTGTTGTGATATATATATATTTTTTTTTGTAAGCCAAGGGCTAACGTGTTTTGGTTTGAGAGATCATTATGTATAACCGGGCTATTGCCTTGGAACTAGTAAGCACTTGAGGGCCATATACGATGTGACTTAATGATTACTTTTACAAGCAATACATTCATGTACTAGTGAGTAAATAAATGTATTATGACATGTGAGAATGCTTGGAAAATATTGGAACCAAGCAAATGAATTTGATCAATATCTCATTTTGGAAGTGGGTTGATGTAATAGTTATTTGGGATTATTTTAGGCGTGTGAGACAAAAAAAATGATAATTTTGTGAATTGAATAAAATTTTGGGACTTCAATTGAAGAACTACTGTTGAAAGGAAAAGCTCATCAAATCAAGGATTGTTCCAGTTATCTTAAAGTTAAGGAAGGATAATTAGGACAACCAAGGCTGAAGACACAATAAAAAGAAGTTAAACTATTTATTCATGAACAATTATATAAATATTAACACTATTATGAAAAGTACAAGAGGCTAAATATAATTGGATGCCAAAAATAATAATAATAAGTAGTCACCCAATAATGCTTGCACACATATGTTTTTAGTAATATTTGTAACGTTGCTCTTTGTTCATTGATTTCATTTTTTTTATTTATAATTCTATATTTTTGAATTTACAAAGAAAATTTTATTACTGAGAAATAAAATAATAAAAAATGAGTGTCATAATTATTTAGTGTGTTTGGTTTTCTGAAAATTGAGTTTTTCGTTTTTTTTTTTTTTTTGTTATTAGTGAATATTTTTAAAATTTTAAATAATTTTTTTTTACTTTTTTAGATGCACCTTACTTAAATGTATATAAATAGTAAAATATTTGTGAAAAATATTTTAAAAAATTAATAAATACACAAAAAGACGAAAAATATATTGAATTTTCACATTTTTTTTTATATTTTTGGTATTTAGTGAATTTTAAAAAAAATAAAATTCACAAATGTTATACTTTTTAAGTGTATTTATGTTAGGTCTCTAAAAATTTTTTAAAAAATTGCTTAAAATATTAAAAAAATTCATTGAAAACAAAAAAACGAGAAAATAAACAAGTAGAATTTTCTTAAAAGTGTTTTCAAAAAAGCAAAACCAAACAAATGATTATTTTTTATGAATAATTTATTACTTTAATTTGTGCGTGTACGGATCAAACACTAGTATATATATCACATTGGGATCCACACTAAATAAGTGGCAAACTATAATTTTATCATTGCAAGAGTCAAGAATACAATAGTAAAGTTACATAAAATCCCGATCTAAGCTTCATCTCACCCAACCTCTAATACCCAATAACCAAAAGCTCTTTATGGCTCTTTATGCCTAAGTAAAGAGGGAATACAAAGGCATTCCACCATATTATAGAACATCTTGTTGGGTGTTTTGGAAGCAAGTGTGTGTTTAAACTACAAAGAAATCAATCTAAAACACACAAAATTAGATATGATTTTCTGTGAAAATAGGGAAGAAGAAGAGCAAAAGCAGGGAGAAGAGGGGTCACAATTGAAAGCTCCTTTAGCATATTTTCTATTAACATTTTAGCTTCCCTTACAAGCTCTATATTTGAAATTATATCAACCCAAGTACCAATAAAACATCTGGACAAATTTCCTCCACATACATTAACTCTAATTAACAAAACCCAACCCAAAACATAACTAGAATTAAATAAGCATAAGTGATTATTTCGATACAAAATTAAACAAGCACATTATATCAACATTGCTCTCCCCTAATGTGCTGCTCCATAACTTCAAGCAACTCTCTGAAATGTTGGAACTTTTCTTTGGGAAGAGCCTTAGTGAATATATCTGCAATTCGTTCATTTGATTGGCAAAATTTGAGCTGCACTTCACTTTCTTCAATTGCTTCCCGAATAAAATGTTGTTTAATTGCAATATGACGAGTGCGATTGTGAAAAACATGATTCTCAGCCATGGCAATGGTTGATTTATTGTCACAAAAAATTAATGGACCATCTTCTTGCTTTTCACAAACATCTTCAAGTATTCTCCTCAACCAAATTGCTTGGGAAATTGCCAAACCCGCTGAAACATATTCAGCTTGTGTAAATGATTGTATCACACTCTGTTGCTTCTTTGATGCCCAAGGAAATACTCCAGAACCCAAGGAAAATGCATATTCGGAGGTGTTTTTCATATCATCAGTGCAGCCACCCTAATCACTATCACAAAAACCAAACAATTTCACGGTTGAATCTTTGCAATACTTGATACCATAGCTGGTTGTGCCTCGAATATACCTCAAAACTTGTTTTGCAGCACCAGCTTTTGGTTGGGATTATTCATAAATCTAGAAAGCAAACTTGCAGCATACATTATATTCGGCCTTGTAGCTGTAAGATACAACAAATTTCCAACCAAGCTTTTATACAATGAACCATCGACTTTTTTTCTCTCCATCTTCCTTTGTAAGTTTTTCATTCACAACTAGTGGTGTGGCCATGGGCTTACAACCATTCATGGCAAATTTCAATAAAATATTTTCATCATATTTCTTTTGAGAAATAAATACTTGTAGGCGATGCGACGTCCGACTCATATGCCGAAATTGCGTGAAAATTCATTTTGTTCATTGAGCTACTACAGTTCGGACTCAAAAGTCATGGTTCTGAATCTAGTCTCGCAAAGTGCAATGCAAGACCGTTAAATCACCAAAGAGTCCAAATCAAACCGTCGTTTTGGAAAAGCGATTTTTTGTAAGAAAGTGCCAAACATGGTGCTTTGCGGAATCTGAGTCGCCACCTAAATATTTTTGTTATGGGAAATTTAGAAACCACGACTCGTGCCTAAGGCCGCGTGTACGTCACCACCAAAGTTGCCTCGGCTCGGGAACTTGGGTACGAGAGAGGAAGGTCATGCAATGAGCACCCTCGCTCGCCCGATCAAAGATCGGTCTTTACTACCATGATATCTTGTTTTTGAAAACACATGCGTTCTTATTCCGCTTATTACCTAATCTTACTACGTGATGCGCACAGGATACAAGTATAGACTAGATTGCCTAAGTTGGAACAAAAGCGTCTCATATTTGTTTGAAAATGGTTTGAAGGTGCTACTACTTAAGTAGGCTAAGACATGGATTTGCCACCCTCGAGTGGCCTTAGAAGCATGATTTTGCCACTCTCAAGTGGGCTTAAAACACACATTTCGATGAATTGTTCCAATTCAAGTAATCCAACCTTCACCACAGGCATTTAGGCGGTTATATCACATAAGCAATTAGCCTCATGGCAAGCATGCTATATCATGGCAACACTCACACACATGCAAGATGCTAAAGCATAAAAGCTTACCTAGTACTCTGAGCCATAACAATAGCTAGTTAGTAATCAATGCATGATCCTAGCTATGTTAAGATGGCTAATGCAACACATGCAAAATGAAACTAGAAATAGGCTCGGCTATTCTAAAAAAATGGCATCGAGATGCAACTTGATAATCATGTATTCAAGTAGGAATTGAAATACAATGCAGTTAGTATGATGCGCCGAGCTCAGTGCATACAATACAAATGAATGGATGCAAACATGCGAGCATAAGAATGCTAATTGAAATATGTCCTAAACTAACCATCAAAAGCTGGTAAATAAAAGGGAGAAAGATGTGCGGTTTGAAGACATTCACACACTCACGCACACTTATTACAAAATTTGCCCTCTCGACAGAGGGTCCGAATGGATACGGTAAGCCAACTAATTAATTAACTACCCTAGCTAATTAATTATTACAAAACCTTAACTAATTAAGCAAATTAATTAGGTTACAAAACAGACTAAGTATGAAACTAAAGAGGCTGCCACAGCTTCGCCTCGGAATGATTGAATGATGCATGCTCGATCGCTTCACTCGGAAACTCGTTGCCATGCCTCATGTTGCCTCTGTTTACACTGTTTTGTGCCTCTGAAAACTGTTCCAGCTTCTGTGATGCCTCTGAACCACTCCGTGGACAATCTGAGAATCCATCGGCCAAATGGTATGGCCATCGGTCAAGGAAAATGGGTTATTGACCACTTATGAGTCCATCGGCCAAATATTGTTAGCCGATCGGCACTAAAGATAGCTGATCGGCCATCTCTTCCTGCAGACTACTCCTTTTGCGGCAACTGAGGACAAACAAGGGCATGCCAATACATTTGCAAGAAAATGTTGTGCAACTACACCCCTCATCATGTTTGAAATTCAAAGTGTAGTGTTAGACCCTCGAGCCATGAATCACGCATTTCGATACATGATGGCCACGGAGGCGATTGCACAAATCAATATGGAATGAATGCCGCGAAACACACAAATGCCTCACACTCTATCATGATAGATCATGAGTGTCGGCGACCGAGGATTGAGGCATGTTTCGTTACTTCAAGTACGAAACATCATTTGGTCTTCATGTTTGGTTTGACAACCCAAACCAAACACAATGAAATGCATGCAACACAGAAAAGCTATGCAATGCAACGTAAGCATGCCAAATGCAATATGACTCAAACATGCACACAAGGCTAAGGTAACAAGCATGCCAAATGCAATGCAACCTAAACATGCAAACATACAATGTAATAGGCATGCAACAACAATACCAACAACAAGTATGCAATATCATGCAATACGATAAGCATGCAACAACACACAAACCACATGATCCATGGACTTATACTGAAAATGGATAGGCCTCAGCCATACCAAAAACAGTGGCCAAAGTGATGAATTGGAAGCATGAAAGCATATACAAACAAGTACACACTTAGGTTCATAAACAAGGCAACAAAACACCAACTTTTAAGAGCACTTAAAGAGTGAAAAGTGTGAACATGTGACAAGTATTATAAGCTCTGAAATCATGCATGGAACGGTGCCAAACCATCCAAACTACACAAGTCAAGCATAACATGCGAGAAAGCTCAAAACTTGGAACTAACAAAAGGCATTACACCATGGCTATACAAAGCAAGCCCGAAGAACAAGGAAACCAAAAGCAGTCCCAAGGTAGGTCAACACAAGACCAAAATCATGCTCAAACCTTGTCACGACCCAAATCCACCCTATGGGTTTAGCCCTTTACGTAACCGCCGGTAATCTTAGATTAGAAGGCACCTTAACAATAATACAATATCTGATACAAGGTCTTGGCGAAAGCCATTCTGACAAATAAACAATGTCAATGAGTTGTGATAGTGCGTATGCCAAAAAGATTTTTCATACATTTATCTGAGCGATGCGAAACAATATGCATATGATATACAACCAGCGAGCGGGACTTAATCACGATAAGCGATGCAGTACAGCGTTAAGTCTATCTGATAAACCAAAGCGATGCGAAGAAAACTAAACACCCTAAGCCTTAGCTTGGGGCTCGGAACCTCGCGATGAGCCGCGGTTGGCTTGACAAAGCGGAATTTACCCGGCAGCTTTTAGCAATGAGTCGGTGCATACCACATATATATATATATATATGAGCGATGAGCTAAAGCCGGTGAATAACATAATGCGTAAAGGTTTAGAATGAATGTCCTTCTGATGTAAAAGCAGTTCATTGCATCGATATTTAGGTCTTCGATCAATCGGTCATATGTGGTACATCCATTAGCATACATGATATGATGGCGGTAGGTCTTAAAGGCCGAGCGGTAATGATGGCCATCAATCGATGCGATAGTGGTTCCACGAGGAACCGCGAGATCTCTATGCGATAGCAGTAAACATTAGGTGCTAAGGATGCCACAGTACAGTTCAGAATATAGGACATACATTCATTTAATAAACAATATCAGTTATACTTGATTCGATTGACGAGAAGATAATCATTTGAACATATCTTTACACAATTGTTACTCGAGTTCTAGGCTCTGATAAGCTAGGCGTCTCCTCGAATACCAACCCCATACGATTAGCGATTGAACACACACTAAGTTTCACGGTTGGGAAAGATAATAACTTAGTCCCTAAATTTGCCTTGGTGTGTTCTACATCCATATCCTCTTTAAGATCTTAGTAAACTAGGCCGAAGAATGCCTAGGGTGGGATGAGGATGCAAAGATGCGCAGAAAATACTTTACAAAATTTCTTTGAAAATAGGGGTCTCGCTCGGCGAATTCCTCCCTTCGGCGGACATGCAGACAAAGTTCCGCTCAAGCGTGGTCAATTAAACTCGAAGGACTATGTTCTGATAAAAATCTGGGATGCTCAAAGTTTACGCTCGATGCTTTCACTTCGGCGTGAGACCTGACTCTTAAGCTCAGCGTAGGTCCCTTCGCTCGGCGTCGCTGCCACCAAGATACGAGAGCTTGAAATTTGCGCTCGAGCCACCATTCCTTCGCTCGGCGTAGCTCGAGTAAGCGATGGTCACTCGAGCATAGAATCCTTAAGCAGCGAAGAAGCCAAATCTGGAATTTCTAGATTTGCCTCCCAAACTCAAACCAAGCATTCTCTGACTCTAAACTCGACCTCTTGGGCCCAAATTCTAGAAAACACACCTAAACTCAATATACAACAAGTTTCAAAGCTCAATTTGTGAATTTAAAGCCCAAGGGTGAGTCAATTAAATTCAAATTTCAAACCCATTTTCATGAACATGAAGAACATGCAAACATGCATGAATTCAAATCATTCAAAGCTTCAATTTGATGCTCTAGTGAGCCAATTGTTCCAAAAACAAGTTGAAAACATGGACCATTGCAAAATTATGAACATCATGCACCATTTCATGAAGGAAAACTCAAAACTTCAAATTAAAGGCATGCATGCATGAACTAGGCACCAATTTGACATATATGGACCAATTCAAGGCTCAAGTCACTAGAGGCTCAAGAAGCATGCAAGAATCAACCCAATTACACAAATGAGAGGGTGAAACACCAACCTTAAGTCTTGTAGTTCAGAATGGAAGCACAATTTTGAAATCAACCTTTAATTCCTTCCAATTCCCAAGTAATTCAACATGATATAGCCAAATTCTCCTTAACTCTCCCCTCTCTCTCTATTTCCAATAACAAGAAAGAAATTTGAGCAAATGTGTGCCTAAGTGTTTAATAAAAGGCTCAAATATTTTTTTAATAAACGAGGGCCCGCTCATAATGGCAATATGGTAATTAAGCTAACTCTTACATGATCTGGCTTATTTTAATCTAATTTAATGCGTACCAAATCACATTTAATTAAATACACCTTAAAATCACATAAATTATGATGATTCTAAACACCAATCAATTTACGGTTTGGCATATGGAGCCTTCAATTAACAGTTTAAACATAACTTAACATGAACATATAATCAAATAGTCAAATAGATAGAATGCAAATTAACATATATATAGGTCAATTGGGTTTCGATTTCGATTCCATCGATTCGGTAAATTATTTGATTTGATTCATTACTTATCATAATCGATCTCGGTTTATCATGAAACCCATTAGGAAATCGGTGTCGATGGTGAGGGTTATTACGATCTCCCCTCACTTAAAGAGAGTTTAGTCCTCTAAGCTCGAGTTACTGCTTCGATACCGGAAGAAGGCGAGGATCCAGCGGAAATAATTTAGGATATCTCTTAGCCATGTGTCATCTTCCCTTTCCCAAGTGGCATATCTTGCCGCCCTGTGATTTTGCCGATCAACTTTCACTAACTTGGGGATCTCTTTGTTTCTCGGTTTCTTGATCAAAATGCGTCTGTTTTACAATCGTCTGTATAGGCTGGGTTCCTCGTAAGTGTAGTCATCCTCAACACTACTGGTAGGCTCAATTACATGGAAAGGATCCGGAGATAATCTCTCCAATATCGAAATGTGGAAGGCGTTATGCATATGCTCCCGTTTTCGGGAGGAAGGCGCAGCTTGATAAAACGGCTTGCCGGGATTGATTTTCTCAATAATCTCACTGACGGACGACATATCCTACGGTGCTAACTTGCCTTTGACTTAGGCGAAGCAGTCTGGCCTTTCATTGGTGTCACTTTCACAACGTGATCTCCCACTTCGCCTCTCTGTAAAGTCTTCGACATACCTTTAACTTTACTGTACCATGTTGCTGTGCGGTTTTTACGGTCTCTATTATTGCTCGGTTTCACCTTTTCGATTCGTTTCATATACAATCTCGGGCCGGCAAAGGCCATCTCCAACTCCTTGACCAAATCGGGAGATCTACATTTTACGCCATACAATGCCTCGAAGAGCAGCCTGATACCAATACTTGAATAGAAAAGCTATTGTTAGTGGCGAAATTCAACCAAAGACAAATGACTTTCACAATTTCCATGAAAATCAAGGACACACATTCTCAGTAAATCCTCAGTCTGGATGGTCCTTTTCATTTATCCATCACATCTCACAAGGATGATAGGCACTATCTAGGTCAATTCGATTACCAATGCGATCTGTAGGCTTTGCCAAAACCTCAATGTAAACTTGAATCCCGAAAACAATGGATCTGAGCACTCATGTGATCCTAACAATTTCATCAATATAAATTCTGACCAACTTGTCCGCGTATAAATTGTCTTGACGAGGTAGAAATTGGCTTGATTTGGTCGAGTCTATCAACAATAATCCAAATTGAATCCATATCTTTTCTAGAAGGTGAGGCAATCCAGCGATAAAATCCATCGTGATATGCTCCCATTTCCCTCGGTATGGGTAAGGGGTTCTTGCAATAAACTGTGGTTGGTTCTTTGATCAATTAAACGCTTTGACTTATTTGGCAATGAAGACATTTGACCTAAAATCGGCAATTTCTTTCTTCATTCACGGCCGCCCAAAAGTTACATTTGAGGATCTTGAGTACATTTAAATATTCTTTGGGTGTATAGGAAATTTTGAATTGTGGCCTTCTTACTTGAACTCTTCTTTTCAATTCAGGATCATTCGGTATTTTCACATGACCTTTCTTGAAATTTCAGTACATTGTTTTTCAAATTTGAAT